>BTHU01000023.1:118603456-120068456 GCA_036184795.1 Tokudaia tokunoshimensis
CTTACCTGAAGAATATCTAATGGCTGAGAAGCACCTAAAGAGATGTTCATCATCCTTAGTCATTAGGGAAATGCAAATCAAAACAACCTTGAGATTCCATCTCACACCAGTCAGGATGGCTAAGATCAAAAACAAAGGAGACAGCAGTTGTTGGCGAGGATGTGAAGAAAGAGGAACACTCCTCCACTGCTGGTGGAATTGCAAGCTGGTACAACCACTCTGGAAAGCAGTCTGGCGGTTCCTCAGAAAACTGGGCATGACACTCCCGGAGGATCCGGCTATACCACTCCTGGGCATATACCCAGAGGCTTTACCTGCATGCAATAAGGACACATGCTCCACTATGTTCATAGCAGCCTTATTTATAATAGCCAGAAGCTGGAAAGAACCCAGATGTCCCTCAACGGAGGAATGGATTCAGAAGATGTGGTATATCTACACAATGGAATACTACTCTGCAATTAAAAACAATGAATTCACGAAATTCCTAGGCAAATGGTCAGAACTTGAAAATATCATCCTTAGTGAGGTAACCCAATCACAAAAGAACACACATGGTATGCAGTCACTGATAAGGGGATATTAACCCAGAATCTCGGAATACCCTAGACACAATCCGCATATCAATAGATTTCTAAGAAGATGGAAGGAGAGACCCCTGGTCCTGGAAAGACTGGATGTAGGGGAACGCCAGGACAGAGTAATGAGAGGGGGTTGAATGGAGAAAAGAGGGAGGGAAGGGGGCTTATGGGACTTTCGGGGAGGGAGGAAACGGGAAAGGGGAAGTGATTTGGAATGTAAATTAAAAAAATAAAATAAAATAAATAAAAAAAAATAAATGGTGAAAATATAAAAAAATAAAATAAAAAGTACCCTAGATTTCTCACAGTTCCCAAATAAATCCTAGAGTCCTAACTCTGTACTGTCTCCGTGTGTGCTGAAGAGAGAACTCAGAGCCTTGTGCATACTAGGCAAGCACTACCAGAGCCACATAAGCTCTATGCTCCAGCCTGTCCAAACTTAACACTCACACACCTGCATCCCCCTTCGGACTTTGCTTAGCGTATTTCTTCTGCCTGGAATATCTGACTATCCCTTCTTAAAAGAATACTTCAAAAATCACTTCTTCCAAGTCTGTGTCTTTAAAGTCTACAACTGGAGATAATTCCAGTCCTGTCCTTCCTGTGGACTCTTTGAACTGTGAGATAATACATGGCTTATGACACATGACAGAGCCAACTTATACTAAGAGATCAATTCGGAGTTATATCTTCCGTAATTTTGTGTACTGAGCTCAATCAGTGTCTAATAAGTAAGATGTTTCAATAAATGTTTGTTAAACAAATGTCTTTAGGAATTGAATTCATATAGAACTTCTAATGGATATAACAGGATTTTTAGCATTAAATAACCTCTGACATTTATGCAAATTCTGGTAACAAACCACAAATAGTCCTCCAAAGTACCTTCCTGCAGACTGAAAATATTTGTGGTGTTCATGTCTTTTCTGTTACATTTACGACTGAATTTTTTCCCAAAGTTTGTTTATTTGATTGATTTTCTGCGCTGGGGATAGAACTTGGGGTCCTCCATGTGTGAAACATGCGCCTTATTGCTCAGCTGAAGCCGAGCCCTTTGAAAGTACTTCCATATGAGGTACCTTCTTGGCTATTAAAAATGAAGAAGCCAAGAAATTGCAAAAACTACAAACTAGGCTATCTGCGAAGCTAGAAAAATGTAAGTTTACATAAGTGATGAGCATAAACATTCACAAAAAAAAAATCCAACTTCTGCCGTTAGGTATTTTGAAATCTTTGAAGCAAGAACACAGTGTTCCTGAAGATGTTAGGAATCCTCAAATTGTAATGTCAGTGTTACTATCATTCACAAACAGGCCCATGGTCAAAGGTGTGAGGATAATGTGACCGTGTAGTCTTAAAACAACCTCATCTCTGGGTAAAAGGTTAGGGACAGTACAATGCTGTCCACACAATGTATTTAACGACATAAAACACAGCTAGATAAAGAATGTGAAGTCACAGAGGAAAGTCGTCTGAAGCCCTAAACAGAGCTGTACACCTGTATTTCCAGCACTTGAAAAACCTAAGAAAGGAGAACCCAGACTTAGAGGCCACTCAGGGGTACCCACTGAGATTCTGTCACAAAACAAAGCAATAGAAAACATGGGCTACCCCAGTGTAGGGGAATTCGAGGGTGGGGAGGTGGGAGTAAGTGGGTGGGTAGGGGGAACACCCTCATAGAATCAGAGGGTGGGGGGATGGGATAGGGGATTTCAGGAAGGGGGGGGGGACCAGGAAAGGGAATAACATTTTAAATGTAAATAAAGAAAATATCCAATAAAAAAAAGAAAAAGAAAACATGGGTTACAAAAACAGCTCACCAGCAGTGCTGGTAGCTAGCAGGCATTCAGTCTTTCATTTCCATTCCCAGCAATGCAAAGACAACAACACATTCTGTACATTTTTGTATGCAGAAGATTTAGAATATCACTACTATGTCGTTTGTCAGCAAATTGTGGCTGGCACACAAGATATGTCTTGGTTTATAGAATGTGTTGTATTTAGCACAGTTATATTACTATGGGCTCTACACTTTCAAATTTAGGGACAATTTTTACAATTTGGAAACCACCCTCACTGTCTAGGCTTACCCAGAAGAATATGAGCAGGAGCAAAGGTTATTTTTTAATACAATTTCGAGTGTGTCGAAAAATCAATTTCATCAGGAAAAAAATAATCATTTATGATAGAAAACACCCACTTGAAGACATATATACATTTAATAAAAGTTTCTGAAAAAGTCATAGCTGAAAAACTATTTCTAATGATGTATCTTATAGCCATATGTTCTTTAACCAAATAACAGATTACTCAAGGCAGTAAATAATACTGCACAAATATATCATAAACTATATAAATGATTTAGTCTATTTCTAGTGACTGTGTGGTTGATTCCAGATAGGGGAGATCATTTAGAAAATAAAACATTGACAAAAATGGCATCATTTGCCAACTTTTTAAAGAGAGCAACACCAAGACAACAAAAAGCAGAACTTAAATATATGTATAGTTACATCTGGCAGTAAACTTAACCTTGGGTAAAACTAACTGTCAGTATAGGAATAAAAACCCTGAAACACAGCAGGCACTCAGGAGGCAGAGACCGTGATTTCTCTGAGTTCCAGAACAGCCAGGAATACACAGAAAGAACCTCTCTAAAATTAATTAACTAGTTACTTAAATAAATTAATAATAATAAAAGAAAAACCAAACAATGCCAAAACATCAAAGAGGATTACAAATCCAGATTATACAACACTAATAGCTAAAATAAAATTTAAAAATCCAAACATTGATTATATAGTTCAATACATACAGGAAAATGAAAAGATAATGACATCAGACATCTACACTTCCTCTGAAACATATAAGTCTGTAAGCTGAAGATCAAATGACATGGGATTTAGAGACAGAGAGTTACTATAAGGATGGTACAGGCAGAAAGTTTATCTCTTGGGGGAAAACGAGCACTCAGTAAATGATAATCTAGGTACAAAGCAATGTTCCAAAAAAAAAATACCTCCAAGTTTCAAATATACATAAGTCACCTGGTACCCACAGTTCACAAAAATATGGTTTAGAAAAGGACAGTATTTTCAGCGACTTCATATAGCTATGCTAACAGAAACAAAATTATTTCTATATTGCCCTAACATGGAAGAGTTTCTTCATAACCAAGGAGCTGACATACAATACACAGTTTAATTTCAGATTTTCAAGTGTCTCCTATCACATGGGAATGGTATAATCAAAATTGCAATTAGCAAATCCATTCCTGGCCCTATCCTGAGTTATATATCACCAGGTGTCCAATTACAATTTGGCTGCAAGGTGGGAGAGAAATGACTTTGAACTATGGTCCTATAAAACAACATTTTAAGTAAAGTCAATTAGAGTTCCAAGGGTTTTTTTTTTAAATCCATTTTGAGTCTAAACAGCTTCTATAATATTTCCAGGTAACTGATGACAGATATCACTAGCTAGCTGGTGCACTTTACTAGTAAATATATAACAATATCAGAGAGTATTATGAAAAATCAACCACCAATCTGGTTACACTAATCCAACAATGCAGGGTTTGGGAAAAAGAATGGACAGAGACAATTCAGTGTTCTGATTCTTGGGAATTGAGAAAACTATCAGCATAATGTTATATAACATTGTAAATAACAGTATCTCCTTTCTGCTCTCCATTTTGGAACAAACAGACTAAATGATTAACAATAAGCTAAGAGTATTAGGCATTATTGTTCATATCAGTAATGTCAGTACTTGGAAGACTGAGTCAGGAGAATTGTCAAGAATTAGAGACTAGTCTTGGCTGCTTCTAAGATCCTGTCTTAACACATAACCCCAGAAAAAGAACTAAGCATGCACCATAAACTTTAATTTAAATTTCCCTTTGATATTTTCTCCATTTTTCTCCTCAGTTGTAAAAAGACTCAAATCATCAAGCTCTTCCGATAACTTTGTAGTGATCTTGGGAAATTAACTTTCTCTTACTAATTCTTCAGTTTCTTCATATATAAATGGTAACGATTTTTAACTGAATAGTCTTTCAGCAGTCAAAATTCCTCATTTCCTAGTTTTGTTTTAAATTCTATGGACACAAAACTTCTTTAAACTCATTATCTGAACTGCTGAGCCTTTGGAAACCAGTTGGGGAAATTGAAGTCAAGTCCCTTCCTTAGGAGCTTTGCTTAGTGCCCATTCTCTGGTTTGGATGGTTGTGTAATGAATGGGCTGTAAGCTGCTAACACATAGGGGAGTCTGCTGAGGAGTATACAGGGAATGCTTCTATTATTTTTGCAACTTCTCTCTAAATCTAAATTTATTTCAAATGAAAAGTTCAAAGAAGCTGAGGATGTTTGGTGCTAATCAAGAATCCACTTTTCATTCAAATGAGATTTTAAAAAATGTTCCTCAAAAGACTGTATAAATAAAGGCACATTCCTTTTTAAGGGCAATATCCAAGATATTTTTAAGTAAAACATTATTTTTCATGACTCTCAGAAAGATAGGCTTTATAGCGCAAGCGAACCACTCTGCTGGAGTTCATAAATGGTACTGCATTTTGTGTAATCTTTGGGGTTATGATAAGAGTCTGGCAAGTTGTACCTAAGCAAAGTGCATGAGCAAATATACAGTCAAAATAGTCTTTTTTCGTGTAGGACTGGAGATCAGACTCAGGGTCTTGACTATGCTGGGCAAACAACCACTGTACTACAGCCTCAGCTCCCAGATACTTAAGTTTTAACCTACTGAGAACTTCTATGATTAGTGGCTCAAAATACAGAACATACGAATCCTAGGGCCAATTATTATCTATAAGCATATATATATAAAAAACATGTTTTATTTTTCATAGTATCATTGTGCTTAAAGTTGGATGACATTATTTAGAGGTCTTTTATGTGCATTACTCTCCCAGTTCCTGTCACTTAAGAATATATATGGATTAACATAATTATCCTCTGACTATGACTGCTCTTATGGCATAACTAGCAAGTAGTTGTTACAAAACCACTCAAAGTACTGATTATGACAGGTAGATATGATTGCTGTCAATGTGCTATAATGCAATACTTGTTGCACTTATGTATTTGCAGTATAGCAGGTAGATGATCCAGAATAGAGTGGGAGGATTAAGATAAGCCTGATATTTTTGATACAGATTAAGCAGGTGGCTATGAAAACAATCACAAACATATGATCTTTTGTTAAATCTACAGGTAATTCATTCCACATGCCAATCTAAATCAATGACAGCACATAATACCAAGGAGTCAGTATAGAATGGGTTAATCAATGTTAAACAGGGAAGTTTGAAATAAATGTACTAAGAAGACAAGGTAACTGAGTCAAAAACAGCTGCATAATAACAAGACACAAGACTCTTCGGTGTAGCTGAGAATTTGTTTACAGGCATCACAAACTAGATTCCTATCTGAAAATGGTGCAGCATTCACGTAGTTATCAGTGCAGCCATTCAGCACAATGCACAATCAATCCATTCTGAACACCCTTCGTATTTTCATGACCTCCCTTCATCCTGTAGGCAAAGAAACAACATCTGTTTGGGTAGCTAATACTAATGGAACACACTCACACACATACACTCACATGCACACGCATATGACACACATGTACACACATATTCACACTCATGGATGTGTGACTCCAAAAACAAACAATCCACAGTCTACAAGTCATCAAATGACTGCTTATTTAACCACTGGCAAAAAAAAACCAGTACACAGATAAATTCAATGGTGCTTCAATTATACAAATTCAAGAGGAACAACGAATGTGTCGGCAATAATTAAGGCCTGTTCTCTGTGTGTTGTGCATATGATAGGAGTACAATCAGCATAGGTCAATTACCCTGATCTCAGGATAGCTTTCATGAATATCTTGGATTAAAAGCAATGCAAAAAAAAATACGAAGCTTTTATGCAGACATGGGACTCTGATGAATGTGCTATCTAAATGGCAAATTAAATAATTATATAAAAGGCTTTGTATATTTGAAATATTTAATTTTCATGAAAAGAAATTAAAATGTAGGAATTATGTAAATCATTTCATTTAGTCTGACTGGTCATCAAGATATGAACACAATGCCTGAATTTAAGAGCAATGGATCCAGAAGAGAATACAGCATATGAAAATAATTAAGTGATTTACTCTTATTACTGTCCTCAATGTGTTTACTTTATAGTAAGCATTCTTTTGCTTTTAAGAGAGACACTGACCTGAAGTCTATAAAAGGTTATAGAGATGTATCTTCCTCATTCTATGATGCCTAGAAAAACAGAATCTTTAGACTGTGATGAATTCCCTATCATACAGTAAACCACAGAACATTGATATATGTAAATTGTAGAACATTTAATCACCCTCATCACAATGGATATGGGCACATGAGCTTGCAGCATTAAATAATAAAGTCTACCTAAGTGGAACCCTTTTTAATAGCTCCTAAAACAAACACTCCATTAATTGTAAGAAGTTAACCTTATACTTGACTCACTTTGTACTTATACTTGTTGTTTCTTGTTTTGTGTTGTCCCTTTGGAATCTCCATGGACATTGTGAAAGCCAGGTAGTAAAGGTATTATGTATCTGTTAAAGACAAAGTAACTCAAGGTTTGGGAGACAAAGGAGCTGAAAGATCAGATTAGTGGGGCTGGAACTATATTCCAGATCTCCAGAAGCAAGATGATAAAGGAGCTAGTGCACCGCTTGGACTTGCATGTGCCCTGGGTGAAAGATGCCACAAGTTAACTAGCTCAGTGCCTCAATGCTCAACCCAGTCCTGTCCCAATAAACTGAAACAAATACACAGAAAATGACTGTAGATACATCATGAAGCAAACAATGAAGAAATCTCTTTTCTGAGAGAGGATCTCACTATGTTGCTCTAGCTGGACTGAAACTTGCTATGTAGACCAGGCTAGCTTTGAACTTCACATAGAATCAATCACCTGCTTCTGCCCATTGATTTCTGGGATAAAAGGTGTGTGCCGCAAGGCTTAGCCAAAAAATAACCTTTTGAGTTATTAGATCTGCTTCAAATAAAAGCAGTTCAGAGTTTTTCAATGTTAGTATTACCATAATGTTAGTTTTACCATAATGAGATTTCATAACTGGAATGGTCCACAACAAAAACTAGCAACCAAGAAATAAGCAAAACTACATAGTTTTAAGTTGAACATCCCTAATTTGAAAAACTAAAAAGCTCCAAAATCCAATGTTCTGAGCATCAATATAATGTTATAATTGGAAAATACCATACATAAACTCATTTTGCATTCAAACAATAGATTATCTAAAACGCCACATGAAAATGACCTATGGATCCTATATAGATTATGTATGAAATATAAATGAATTTCCCGTTTGAAATTGGGTCCCACTGCAAGGTTATCTCATCATGTACATGAAAATAACCCCAAATCTGAAGAACTCTGTGAAGCACTTCTGGTCCCAATCATAAGAGTCATTCATAGCAAGGCATTTGAAAATGTATTCTGAAGAAAGCAACACACAAGGAATGCACCTCTAACAGCCAACGCAGCAGCAATTAATGACAATGTTAGTGGGGTGAAGTTGATAATTATGTTAGTCACATAATATCATGAACTTGCTAAAAATTCTTGCTAAACCTATTTTATTGGCCTGTAATTTCAAAATTCATTTCAGATTCATCAGATCAAATCTATTTATTAAACCAAGAATTCATTCACATTTTTTGCTTCTCTGGTGTAATTTGCATATTCTTTTCCTTACATTAAATGAAAACATTGAAAAAAACATGAAAATGAATACATTCTCATGGTACACGATCATTTATGTCCTCCTGTATATAGCACCTCACCTGCCCTCATATTTTGCTATTCTTAAGCTTGAGAACCATGGCAGTAAGATTTTCTTGATACTTACAAATTAGAAGTTTTCAGTTGTGTGTTCAGGAAGAGACATTAGTGAGGTTAGTTTTATAACAATATGCCTAATCTTCATGAACAGTGAGGTTTTAACGTACATGCACTGACTGACTGGTGACTAGTCTTATATGGCATTTATATCTTACTAATATACAAAATAAGCTATATATACATATATGTATAATGTAATTCATCACAGGGTTTTTTTCTCTGTTGCATGAGAATTTTGGTCACTGCATGAAAATCATAATTCTATGAGCTGGAGAGACGGCTCAGTAATTAAGAACACTTGTTGCTCTTGTAGATTATCTAGGTTTGATTTCAAGAACCTACATGGTGGTTCACAAGCATCAATAACTCCAGTTCTGGGGGATCTGATGCCCTTTTCTGACCTCCAGTGGATACCAAGCAGGGAAAACATTCATAGATAAAATAAAATGAATAATTCTAATAATTTTTTAAAGTCTAAACTCTATATAGAAATTAAAATCCTATGAGATGGTAAATTAGCCAGGTTGGTGGTAAATGCCTGCAAGACCAGTACTCAGAAGGCAGAGGCAGAAGGGTTACTACAAATTCAAGGCTAGCCTGGTCTACATAGTAAGTTACAGACCAGACAGAGATACACATAGAAAACCTGTTTAAACTCCAGCAAGTTTACAATACCTCAGTCCTACAAAAATTCATGAGTTTTTGTTTTACAAGTATATCTATGTTGACAAGCTGACTTTAGTATAATGAGCCTTCAACTGGCTTAGCTTAGCACACAGAAAAGGGTATGCCTTGTCTTAAACCAAATAATACATGATTTTATAATGCTATTATTACTTTTACTCATTTCTAGTATATCTTCTTTTCAAATGTCTAGAAATCAACACATTGAAGCAATTATGTGCATACACACGGCACTCACCTTTAGAGAATCAAAACAGGCCACCACTCGGCCATTTTCCACATGGCAAACTCTTGGCGGATGGGCAAACCTGCACTCTGCGTCAGCTCGAGAGCAAGTTCCTCTCTGAAATTCTCTACAAACTTCTAAAGTCAGCCACTTGGTATCACGGATTAGAGCGACATTGACAGGTGTCATACTGAGAGCAAACTGGCACTCAAGCACGCCCTCTTCAGAGAACAATATGACTGCAGATGGTTCAAGGGATCTAAAGGAATCAGAACCAAATAAGAAGTAAGAGCAGGTTGCTTTGGTGGAGCATTTGTTAGCACTTAGGTTCTCACTAAAGTCTGATCTGGTCAAAGACTAAAAGCCACTTAGTAAGTCAACGTTGTATCAGAATAACCAAAAATCAAATTAGAGACCAAGTCCTAAGAAGGCAACTAGAAAGGTTAAGATATTGAATGCTATATTTTGTTCCTTTGCTGAATTTGCTTCAAATAACTGGCAGACGTTCAAAAGAATCCTATGCTGTCTAGTTGATGGTTTCAATTATTCTTACAAAAAGCATATGTTGCTGGCTGCCCTTCAATTTGTGGATGGTCTCCGATCAAGGAGAGAAAAGTCAATCTTCCCAACTCTTTACTCTGAAGATTAAGGTTGGGAGGATCTTACAACCTAAAAATATAGTTTTGCAAAATCAAGGGGAGGAAAAAATGACTAAGAAAACTGAGAACGAGAGAAAAAAATAAATGGGCAGGTTGCTGACAGTGAACTACAAGCAAGGCAGGTTTTGTAGGGGTAGGGGTGGGAAGGGTACGTGGGGAGAGGGCTTGGAAAGAGAGCTCTAGAGTAGAATCCAAGCAGCAGAGTTTTCAGAAAAGGCACTTTTCAGAACCTGCAAGAAAAAATAAATGAAATTAGCTAAGCCACTACAATGCTTCCTTTCACACTCTAGATTCTGAAAGAAAAGTATCTAGCCTATGTAAAACAGGAAGCAGCTACACAGAGACACTGCAACTTAGTACAGTCAGCTATCATCAATAAAAGGGCACTTCCCAGTGTAGTACAAAACTGGGCAACATCCCAGTCTCTTAAAAATGATTGTTGATTTTTGATACATTCAGAGTATCCTGAAGTTTGGTGTTCACTATGTAGAAAATATGACAGCCCCTTACACATTCAATTTACTTGTGTGTGTCTGGTTTTTAGAGGCACCAGGAATCTGTCCTTAAACTAATCTTATCATGGCCAATTGCAGTCTCTATTGTTTGTCCTCAAACCAGAACACAGGAATGTATGTATGCATGGAAAACATATATGAAACATTCATGACACAACTAGCTGGAGACTCACTTCCTATGAAGTGAAGTGGGGGGATGGAAATATAAAATGTGCTTTCAATTTGAGAAAATTCCTTGGGCAGTTAGGACTGTTGTTCCTGGGTGTATTTTCTGGGCTATTTATTAGTTTTTATGAAAGGAAGATTTCAACACACACAGGTAGATGAGAGAGAAAGCACCGTTGAAGCAATATGTTAGGTATTATGCAGCTTGAAGATTTGAGTTAGTTCAGTGTCAACCAGCGACAGTGGCAAGCAACTCAGCTGAAAAGATACATGCAAAGTTAATTTGCCAATGATATGCCATGCGTGCAATGTGAAGTAACAAGAAAACAGAAGTCAGCTCAAAGTAGCTAATAAAGCAACTACCTTGTAAATGGCATCCAAAGTGAACTCCCAACTCTGGAAAATCTTTCACTTATTTTTTTAACACAATCAACCCTTTACTGTTCATCTTTTCCATAGTCCAGAGGAGATTCGCCATCACTGGACTGTTCAGTTACCATTGGGAAATTAAAGGCCTAGTCAATGCAATTAAGCTTATCTAGTCAATGACAAACCATGGTTTTTTTTCCCCTCTGACTTCTTTCAGAGAAAGTTTTCTAAAATGTGTTGTAAATGCCTTCGTTTTCTTACAGCTTACTGAACTAAGTTGGCATTTGGCTAAAGACTTGGGATCACTGATGTCTTGGGAAGTATTACATTTTTCTCTCAGGAACAAACTCTAGTCCCCCTCTGGAAAACTTAGTAGCTAACTGGGAATGAGAATTACAATTAATTACTCAATAATGGGCCTGGGGGCATAGTGTGGGCTTTCAACAGAAGCTCCAGGACTACTCTCACTGCTCTGGCGTCCCCTTTGCATTGTGTTACATGTACAACCATGTTCTAAAGGTTTAAAGTTGTCAGGCAAATGGAAAAAATATGGTGCGGTGGTTATGACAAACTGATGATTAGTTCCACAGCATGTTAGTGTTATATAACCTAGCAATTCAATGCCTCAGTATAGTATTGCAAAAAAGCTTGAAATTCTGGCAATGTTTACAGAAATTTTATTTACAAATCCTGGAACTCTTATGTCAACCATGCTGGCACTGAAATCACAAAGATCTGCCTGCCACTGCCTCCAGAATGTTGGGATAGGGGTGTGCTATCACACCTGACAAATTGTGCACTTTGAATAAACTGGACAGTATGTGAAACATTGCCTAATAAGGTCGTAACTTATTTTTTCTTATTTTTTAAGTGTAAAGAGACACAGTAACAGCAGCAACAACAAAAATATATAAAGAAAAAAAGCAACTCTCCTGAGTAATGGGACCGGCTATTCCAAGCTTTATCGTTTTCACCTTGGACAGTCCATCTCAGCACTGTTGGTTAACTGAGGGAATCTCCAAGAGTAAATCCAGCTCGCATATTCTAAATGGCTTAGTATATTATGGAAAGTACACTGTAAGGGTTACTCTGGAGTGTGTAAGTTTACATTCACATTTAATCCTGCAACTAAATCATATATGCGAAAGAAAAACAACAACCAAAAACAGAGAGGAATATTTGTAAGGGTCAAGGCTTTGCTCTGAACATAAACAGCCAAGATCTGGAGAAAGTCTTTTTTACAGAGGCCTATCATGTAGAAACACAGACATGAATTATAATTTTTAACTTTGAACTTACACAAATAAAAAATGCAACAGGACCTGGCCTCTAGGCCTGCATTCATGTAACATCAGGAGCGGGTGGGAGAACACGTTTTTTTTTTTTTTTTTTTTTTTTTGCCTATGACCTTGGATGAGACCCTGGCCGATTCCTCAATATGAAAACATTTGGGGAGCTGTCTCAGAAGAAATGAGGTACAACAACAAAAGAAGCTGGTGAGAATCTGAAGGTCTCTCATGCAGCTGTACTTGAAAGACTATGCACCAAAGATAGGTTTTTCTTACATTTTTCTTAAATATTTTTTTAAAGATTTATTTATTAAATGTAAGTAAGTACACTGTAGCTGTCTTCAGACACACCAGAAGAGGGCATCAGATCTCATTACAGATGGTCATGAGCCACCATGTGGGTGCTGGGATTTGAACTCATGACCTTTGGAAGAGCAGTCGATGCTCTTACCTGCTGAGCCATCTCTCCAGCCCCCTTTCCTGACATTCTTAAGATCACCTAGTTTGGGTGACAGTAAAACTTTAGCCTTGCTGCTTTATATTTGAGCAACAGTAAGAGTTTGGCTTTTTCTGATTTAGATTCCTCCAGTGCAGAGCATGAAATTAGTGTGTTTGTTTGTTCTGTTCTGTATTACAGTTTCCGCACGTTAGGACTGCATTGATCTTTGGATCTCTCGAAAAGAGATCTGCAGGTTTTAGTCGTTGGATTTGTTCTGAAGTGCTGAGAATGGAACCCTGGGACTTTCTCATGGTATCTGAAAATACTCTAAACCATGAGTGACAGCCGAAATATTCTGATGAAAGAAATGAAACTCATAAAGTTAAACCTCTTGTTTGACATTACAAAGCTGTGCGTGGTGAAGCTATGACTTAAGGCGATATCTTCTGACTCCAAGCCTTCTGCACAGATCTCGACAGAAGACATTTATCTCCCCCGGAAATCTCAAGAGAGGGAAAGCTAGTCATTTTGTGGTGTGGCTATGCTTCATTCGCAGCATTCCAGTCTTGCCTGGTGTGTATCATCCCTTTCATAATATCCCCAAGTTGTGCTGAACCAACATGTACCAGTATCTGCTATGTGCCAGGCACGGTTGAGGATACTGATAAGATCTCTGGCTTTGTGGAATTTCTTATGTTCATTTAGATAAAGTACTAATTTAAGATCCAGAGAACTGGAAAGATTGATTATATTAGAGAGTTGGTGAACGGCTGGAAGTAGACACGAAGTATTGTGAATTCAACCCAAGTTTCTAATTCACTATGAATGGAACACCAGGTACTATGACTTAATTAATACTCTTAAATCCACTCTTAAACACTTGCGCCGAAGTGAGTCATGAAGAGAAATACTGAGGAATTAATTTGCACTAAGATTTATTGCTGCCTAGATTCCTCCTGGAGAGGATTCTATTGCTCTCATCTTACAGATGGGAAAATGGAGGGGAGGAAGGTTAAGTAACTTGCATAACTTCACAGAGGTAAGTAGGTTATAGAGCTGAGGTTCAAGCCAAGCAGTCTGACTCCATAACCAGCCTTTTAAACCATATCAAAACACTGGGTTGTTCTTATGGCAAAGATCGCTTTTTTTTTCATTATTCTAGCTGTCTGTACGACATAACTTTGCTCTGTCCCACTCCCTGATTGTAAAGAATATGGCTTCTCAGTTTTGTGCCTTTTATTTTGTCATCAGAATCTCGAGTACTGTTGTGTTTCTAAGGACTCCTAGTTGGAAGGATGCTAAAGTGGCACTGTAATTTAACATCAGTCTATCAGCTGTACCTTGCTAGGAAGGAGCTTCATCACTACCTTCTGAGAATCAGAGTTCTGTCTACCTCTCTAGGTTTTGAAAGCAATGGAACAGTGAATTTAAGTATTTTCTCACAACTACAAACTTCAAAATAATGCTCATCCATAAGACCACCAGATAAAATATAAGGAGAGTATAAAAACTTATTGCATATACAATAAACTCACCAGTAAGTACATCTTTTGAAAAAATACACTGTTTTAAGAAATCCTTTTATTTTTCATAAAAAATTCTCTCTCCCTCCCCACTCTCTCCCTCCCCACTCTCCCCCCCCCCGACACACACAGAGTAGGCAGAACTATGTTCTGCTGATCTGATAGAAACAGGAAGTTATTCCAAAGGAGTACAAGTTCACTACCAACAGGCACTATAGTCTCATTTGCCCACGTCCTTCCAATCTACTTCTTTTCTCTACTCTGTCTCTCCAAGTCAGTACACAAAATAGAAGCATGGCCAGAGCCTAATATTTTCAACGCCCACAAAGATGCAATAGCTGAGGAAGCACTCCTTAAATTACTTTTATAGGGCTCTAGAATGAACAATGAATACAATGTTTGATTTCTTTCCATTTTAAGCTTTCCTTAACATCTGTATTACCTCTGAATTTCTTGTGGCCATTTATTTTGGCTTTACAAATCTCCAACACACCTGCCATACCCTGCTTGAATTGGCAGGCTGACAAGATTTAAAAAGCCTTCACAGTTTCAAATTTGCTTCGGGTCCTTTGTTTTGCTTAATGGCTCAATAGTGCACCCTTTAGGACATATGGGAAATGCCTAGCGAGGCAGATGGAGACCAGGATTTCACAAGTATCCTAGAGAACACTCAAGTCTTCTGTTCAGAAAAAGGAGACCATAAAAGGAAGGATACTTCACCCATGTGAAGAACATTTTCAAAGATTTTCTTTCAACCTTTGTTGAAGTTTTTCCACAGTAGCCCTAGGTTAACAAAACTCATAACTTCCCCCCCCCCCCAAATAGCAGTTAAGTCTAGTTACTGTTTTACAAACCCATTAAATGACCTACGTCAGTTTATATCTATAGTCATGGAAGGAAAAAAATAGATGCGATGATTTCTTTTGATCATTACTATTAAAACAGACGAGTCTCATTTTGTCAAATGGGTTCATCTTTTTATGAAGTTTTTATACTTTAAAATATTTATTTATTCATTAGTGTCTGCACACATGCATGTAAATGTGCTATAACCCACATGTGGAGGTGAGAAGAAAAGTTTTGTTAGCAGATCAATATCAGAGTATCAAGCTTGCATGGCAAGTGCTTTAAACCCACTGAGTTATCTCACTAATACTCAGTTTAATAATTTCCATAGGCATTTTTTCCTATAAACCCTGCATTCAAAACAATAATAAAAACTATTAAATAATGTTTATTTTTCTTTGGATATTTATAAACAGCCTAAGTGTTAGGATTCTGTCTAAGCTCCACCCCACAGTTACCTGGCAACAGTCAGGTATGCCCCTCCCCACAGTTACCGGGCAACAGCCAGGTAGGTCTGGCCTACTATAAAATGGGCTTCTTGCCCCTTCTCTCTCTCTCTCTTGCTTCTCTTGCCTCTCTTACTCTCTTAGCTTCTCTATTGCCCTCTTGGGCTCTTCTCTCCCCCCTTTCTCCATGTGGTCATGTCTGGCCTCTGCTCTCTACTCTTTCCCTCTCACTGCCTTTCTCTGGCTCTTAACTCCCCCTCCCCATGCTCTGAATAAACTCTATTCTATACTATACCATCCTGTGTCTGGTCCCTCAGGGGGAAGGGATGCCTCGGCATGGGCCCACTGAGGCACCCCCTTCCCCCACACCGCCGTAGAACATATTCTCATGCCTATTTCTCTTTTTATGATCACAACACTAAGTATTACGCTAACTCTTTTTTTGTTTCGGAGTACTGAGGCCTAAATTCAGGTCCTCTAAGATGCTGTTAGGTGTGCAACCATGAACCACATTATCTCTGGTCAAAAATATGAGTATCCTAAGAATGATAATGTGTCAACAAGATAAACTGAGGTAGCACATAGAGATTCGGCAGCATAAAGAGTTCCATCACTACACTTAGAAAGCATCCAGTAAGGGCTTCCTTACCAGAATTCATCACAGCCTTACAGCAAATGAAGGTAGTCTCTCAGTCTCAATAGTTAGCAACTCTTCTTTATTAGTAGCAGTTATCAAAAAAAAAAAAAAAAAACAACAACAAACAGTCAAACAACAGAAAACATACTGTTGCTAAAAATATTGGTAGAGTTCCTCATTTCAAAAATGTACCCTCATTTCAAAGACCAGTGCTGAACTTTGTAGCAGGTTATGGAATGGAGAATGCTATGGAAGTGAATTCTGTGGAAATGCCTATACAAGAGCACTGAGCCTTGTGTCTGAAGTTACTACTTCAAGAGGCTTCATATCACACACCTCATGAAAAGATGTGCCTATAAATCAGTCATTTAGAATTCCTGTCGAGGGGAACAATGTTTGCTGTCGGAAAGAGTGGAGAGTAAAGCACAGGAAGCAGAAATGGCGCACAATAGTAAGTTCTCTGTCTCACTGTCTTCATCAAGCTTAAGGCTGTCTTCCTCCCAGGGCTCTGAAAAGAGGAATTTGATATGTTCTTCCTATCCCAGAGTGATTTATACTAGATTGGCAAGACCAATTCTTCATAGAAAATTTCTTTATGGAAAAATTTTGAACTTTAAATATTCTGGCTTTTAAACACTGTTTAATTAAATGTTACATAAGCAGTCAATGGACTTGCTAATGCCAAACAAAGCTGTGTGACTACAATACACTCATAATAAAACCAGTCAGCTTAGATGGGACAAGTTGTCTTCTAACTCCCAAGGTCAATTTGAACAAGCCCCAAAGGAAAGATATTAAGACCTCCACAGCACAGGAAAGCTAATAAGTGAAATAGGGTTCAAGATTTGATTTTATTATGGGGGTGCTGGTGTACATGCGAGTACAGTGTCCTCAGAAGCCAGAAGAGGGAGTCAGAGACCAGAAGAGGGAGCTGGATCCTCTGGAGTTTAAGGACAGGATATGGGAATTGAACTCTCCAGCCTCCACAAGAGCAGTATGTGCTCTTAATGGCTAAACCACCTCCCCTGTCCCCCAAAGGGACAGGGGACACTATGAGGTTGGAAAGCAACATCTGAACTCTGTAATTTAAATTGTCTTTCAAGGAAAAGCAGTTTTCTAGGTTTGGGTACATGACTCAGTGATAGAATACTTTGCCAGGCATGTGTGAGGACCTGGGCTCATCTCCAACATTAGAAGGAAAAAAGGGAGGGGAAAAGGAAAAAATAGGTAAGCAACAACAAAACAATTCAGTTTCAAGTCCCATTTGCCTCAGTAATTTGGGAAATAACTTTTGTGCCTATATTTGTAAGGCATGTTAATTAAAATCAGACTTCTGGTTTAAACAAGGGATGTGGGAAATTAAGTACATGTCAAATATTTAAAATACTCCAAAGAACTTTAAATGGTCAGCCAGTAGTTATCAGAGCCACAGGGAGATAATGTAACCTATTAATCACTACAACCTTGAACAGAGACTCAAAAAGGTTGTCTCCAGGGCTGAGACACCTGAAGCTTTTTGATGTACAAATAAAGACCCGACAACCTAATTTCAGGCTACCTGGGCAGTCTGTGTTCCAAATAGGTGGGTGAACTCCATTGTCCCAGTTTATTTGGTTTCTTTCACTAACAAATGAGATCTGTGTTAGAGCTTAATTCCTGGCTGTGGAGGAAGTTTCACCTACTGCTGACAACCAAGAAAAAATGACTACACGACGATGACAACAACAACAACAACAACAAGAAAACGGATCCTTAGCAGCTTTGAATCCCCACAGGAAAAGCAATCCCCTCCTTCTAAGTTATAAGCACTTACTGTCATTATTGGTAGGTCTATGACTTCCACTAATGTCTGTGCAATTTCAGTGACCCTTTCTTCCATTTCATACTATACTCACCCCAAATCTGAAGATCTGGCATATTTCATATTTCCACTGTATTCTTACTTGTAAGAGTTCACTCTTTCCTACTACATTCTGGTCAGGAATGTAAAGTGTTTCTATACTAATTTTTAATCAAGTAGGATACTGGAAATCGTATTGAGTAAAAACTCCAAAAGTGAGTTTAGATTTCACAAAATAGTCAATAAAACCTGAGCCTTATTTTGCCTAGCATTCTACAACACATACAAAAACTGGTATCTTAAAGTTTTTGTGTGTAGTTGTTAACACTGAGGAAATGTCTCAGTGGGCAAAGTGCCTGCCTTGCAACATGAGGACCATAATTATGATCCTCACCCACACGAAGTTGAAAACATAGACATGTAGCTCCAGTACTGGAAGGCAATGGGTCTGAGACAGGAGGGTCTCTAGAGCTATTTGGCCAGCCAGCTTAGCCAACTAATGAGCTCCAGATTCAGTAAGACTCTTTGTTATAAAAATATGGTAAAAAGTGATCAGGAAAGATACCATATCTCAAGCTCCCCCCGCCCCCCCTGGTATACATATACACATGCACACACCCACACAAACATGTGCACTACAAGTACACACAATGACATAAAACAAGAATAGTTCACATTTATGAAACTCTTATTTTGTGCCAGTCAAGATGCTATTATTAATTTATAGTCACTAGCTTCATCAATTATCTCCAATACTTTCTAAAATGTGTGCTGTTGAAAACTAATGTTAAAAGTTTAATTTAAAAACACAGTCTCTCAGAAGCTTAAACTCTAGACTTTGCACTAAATAGTTTCATTGAGCTTTCCAACATTTAAATTTCTCAGAAACCATGAGAGTGTCATGGACACCAAAAACAACCTCCAAGTTTTCAATTTTCTTCTCAGCTCATGTAATCACAGTATGGAAACACATTATTCACTAGAATCCAGAGGGCCCTGATTGCTTGTACTTCGGAGGGCCTATCTTCTCATGCATAGCTAGTGAATATGTTTGAAAATGCGTCACACAATGGGCTTTAAAATCACAATCAAGAGAACATGTGGTCTAGAAATCTGGTATCCAGCTGGAGAGAGGAAGCATAATAGCCTTTGGGCCTAGTAAATCTCTTTCTTAGTAACAAAATTTATTGACCTCAAAATAGCTATCCAAACCAAACTGAACACTTTGAACCAAACTTTTAGGAATTAGGAAAAAAAACTATAAAGTTATAATATTACAACAAGGTTGTCAGTGCCTTCAAAACTCAACTTGTTTGGTTGCTAACCACTTAACTTTCTTATATTAAAACCTGGAATATGTAGATCATTCAAAGAGAGAAAAGTAAAAAAAAAAATCTGACACTTGTTGAGAAGATCTAAGTAAGAACCTTCGAAGAAAGAAGGCACTTGAAAATAAAACTCAAGGTGCTAGAAGGATATATCAGTGATCAAGATTCAGACAACTGATTTCAGTGGCTGATTTCAGATGACCCAGCACCTACATGGCAACTTAAAATCATCTGTAAGTCCAGTCCCAGGGGATTCAATGACATCTCTAGACTCCATGGGCATTACACACATGTGGTGCACAGACATGCTTGTAGACAAAACACCCATACATATTAAATAAATAAAAAGATGTAAAATACATACAACGAAAATAAAGCTCAAAGGAAATGCTGAAATTGAGCCGTTTAGAGAGTCTGCACACCAAGTGTCAATGAGTAAGAACAAGCATATAGATTACAAAGTATCTTTAAAAATGTATGTATATAAAAGACATGAATGTGGGGAAAAGCATTTGTATGGAGAAACCAGTCTGACAGTGCTGGAATGTGAGAGTAATTAAAAAGTATTTAAGCATGTATAAAAATGTCAAAAAATTATTTTAAAAAATCACAAATAAACTGCCATAAATAAAATCAGAGTAAGTGGTGAGGACAAAGGGTGTTAAGAGGGTCTTAAATAAAACACTAAATTAAATGGAGTATTTGTATTTATGTGGAGGTGAGGGAAATATCTAACAAAGCAGATAAAAACCCATACTAAAGCTACCATGCTTCATGATTTTAATGATTTTATAATAGTGTATACAGGGGATATAGGGCGATAAGGAAATTAAGGTTAACATTACATAGCATCTATAGTACTAAGTACTAAATGAGCTAAGTGATTAAATTTGATACAATATATACATGAACAAAAATGCCTAGATTCTACTTAATGGAACAGTATAGTCCCAGAAAAGATCAAAACGCGCTGAGCATGATAACACATAGTTTTATTCTAGCACTCTGGAAGTAGAGGCAGGTGGATTCTGTGAGTTCAGGGTGATCCTGGTCTACATAAGTGTCTTCCAGGGCAGCTAAGGTTACATAGTGAGACCTTGTCTCCATTAAAAAAAAAGAAGAGAAAAATAAAAAAGAAAACCACTAAGGTTCTTGGTAAATACAAACCTCAACTTACACTAAGAAAACTTGGGGTTAAGCCCCCTAAAGGCCTAACGTGGATGGTATTATTATATGTACTATCAAATGTTTGTAGCACTAAAAATATTCAAGTTGTAAACAACAAAGCAGCTTTCACATTAATAAAGGCTGGAAAAAAAAACACGAGCAAGACACTTATTTGGGTGAATCAAAGATATGCACTGTTAGACGGACTAGTGAAAAACCAACTTCCATCCAAATGTACAATCTTTTCTTTAATATACTCAAATAAGATCATATGCAACCTAGCACGAAGAGTTCTAATAATTACATAAATGTTATTTTTAAGTCCTCAATAAAACATAAATTCCACACGAAAATCATTAATCTTTAGTTGATTATTCACGTGTGTGTGTGTGTGTGTGTGTGTGTGTGTGTGTGTTACTATGTTTGTTAAAAGTCAAATAAGACTCATTTGGTAAGGGATGAGGACTTGAATAATTCTAAAGTTGAAGCAATCCTCAAAGACCAGTTCTAGTTTGTAAATTGAAAAAAGCAGAAGGAGAGCTTGTTAAGTCATTTGGACTAGATGACTAGTAGCCGATCCTTAAATTCACGTTGAATAGTTATTAACAATTAATTTTTTAATTTTATTCTCTAAACAAACATTTAGAAAGGACTAACTCAGCAACACATAATGAGATGCTACGTGTACAAACCTGGAAAAGCCACAGCCCCGCATTTATCTCACTCTTTTCAATATTTCAAACATATTTTAAGATAAAACCTTAGTGAGTAAAAGCCATAATTCTAAGAACTCCAAAGCCATAATTTTAAGAACTCCAGCTTCTCTTTCTAAAAAGAATATGTTTAAACCTAAGAGCTTCCTGATGGTTAGGCTCAACCACACTTTTTATTTGACCCACACATTGCATCATTATCTCCTAAGCTGCAGTTCTGTCTCTGTGCTAAACATTCCTGGGATTTCCTTGTACATCCTCTCTCAAGGAATGCTTTCAAAGCTTTCATTGCTAGGATGCTTTCCACCTGCTACACCTCCCTTCCTCAAAGACTCCTGCATCTCCTACAATGTGCCTTCCGCCACCATTTCATTCATGCTGCCCAGATTCAGTAACTGCAGCTAAGAGTGACACTAATTTCATTTCCATTTTGCTAAGGTTAGAAATGTACATAGAATATACAGTTACTATAACATCTCCCAGCATAGAACCTGGCACGATTAGATTATTCAGTAATACTAAGTTAAATTGTTCCTAAATAATAAAGATCACACATGCACGCACACACACACACACACACACACACACACATACATATCCTGTTGATTACATGGCAAAATGAGATCTAAAAATTCCAGTTGCTTTTAGGTAAGTGGCTATTTATAAAAAAGTATAGTTTCCTGTATTCTTTTTCTAAATACTAAGTACTACACCCAATTTTATATTTTAAGGCCAGCTAGAATTACAGAATATACTTCCTAAGCAAGGGAGAAATTTTACTAATTCCTGTAAAGTCAGATTTTACAAGTCTTGAAAGCAGAAGAAACCAAAGCATGCACAAAATACTGTCCAAATAGACCTCTCCACTGAGTTCATCACATCATAATTGTTGCTGTATTTCCTTGAGCCCTTCAGAGCAGGATCTAGTCTCTTGCCAGTCACTTAGGAAATTCTCAATCCACCATTTCACCCCTTTCTAAGTGAGGAGACAAAGACCCAAAAAGGGAAGAAAGCCCGTTATTGTGTATTACATACAACAAGCTTTAGAATAATATGGCTTGGATTTAAACTTAGGTCAATGTGTTTGATAAGAATCTTAGCAGAAAGAAAAACATATGACAGATAAGCAAATTTATGGACTAAGGCAGGTGCTCAATAAATCCAACCTTCCAGTTAATGACATCGAACTGGCATTAAACTGGGTTGTCAGAAACTTAAAGGAAATGAAAACATGGTCAAATCATCGTATCTATTTGGTGTTTTAGATTGACTTCAGCCAAACTGAACATTAGAAATAAACCCTTAGTCTGACCTAGATGGAAAAAAAAGTAAACAGTTACCTTTGGGATATAGCACAGAGATGATGTAACAGCATCCTTTGAGACACAAGAAAAAGCTTACCCAGATCTTAGCAATGTCAGTTAATTAAATCCGCTGGAGTTTTATATATTCAAAATATATGTACAATGCTTCAAGGGGCATAAAGTGAATAAAGAAAGGCATAACCTTTGCCAGGCTTTTAGAGTACCTTTTACAGATTCTTTAAATGGGAAGATTAATTTTAAAATATAAATAAAGTCTAAAAATAAAACTTTATGTATCTGAGTACTTGTTAATGAGAACAAAGAAAAAAATTTAAAAGTCCGAGTTTTTGAAACACATCAACATAGTATACTAGTTAAAAATAGGGCTTAAGAAACAGAAGCCTTGTTTATAATACCAACTCTTTCTTACTAATTGAAAGACCCAAGTTACAAAAACAATCTATGTTTTGGTTTCCTCATCCATAATGTAGTATCCGTAGTAGTATCTATCTCACAAGGCTGTTCCAAAGGTTCATGAGTATTAACATTATAATGCATTTACAGCAGTGTCTCATGAAATATAAAGTACGTTTTTAAAGGTTTATTAATTTTATTATAAAAACTTACAAATAAAAAAAATCACACACCAAAATTAACCAGACCCCAATTCTATACCTCTCAGTAAACGTCCTCCCATAAATGGTGTAAACAGCCATTCTGAGGCTGTGAAGCTTATGTTACCTTTTACTCTTTCACTCACTATTGAATATATTTTTATGCACATATCCACCATCAAAACAAAAAAACTCCATGCCTGATCTAGGACTAGAAAAACAATTAGTTTTACATCTCATTTTATTACTGGATTCCATCACCTACTGTCAGTACTTCCTCAGCCCCTAATATTTAGACTTTCTTGTTCTCCTTTCTCCATGTTATATGAACCCACATGTACTGCTCTTTACATATATACACACACATACGTATACATACATACATGAGGAAAAACATGCAGTTTTTCTAAGATTGTGTAACCTCACTTAATATTATACATCCTATGTCCATTCATTTTCCTGAAAATTTTTGTGATGACTTTTTTCTTTAGATCTGAATAATATTCACATTTACATATACACAAACACACTCACATACTCTCCAAATTCTCATTATCCATTAATCTGTTGATTGACAATTAGATTGATTCTAATTATTTTGTTATAATGAATAAAACAGCAATAAGCAAGAGTGCAAATATCTCTGTGGTAGGTTATGGTGTTTTATGGGTATGGCCACAGGAAGGAAATCACTGTATCTTATGATAGTTCTAATTTGTCTTTAGAAATATCCAAACTGATTTCACAATGGCTATATTAATTTACACCCCATCAACCATGAATAAAAGCTGTGTTATCCCCCCATACTCTCTAATATTTACTGTCAGATATTGATAATAGCCATTCTGACTGTAGTGAAATAGTATCTCAAAGTTTTAATTTGAATTTCCCTGATGGCTAAGGATATTGAACATCTTTTAAAACATTATTGGTCATTTTTGTTTCTTTTTAATGGAAATTCTATTATTTCATTTGCTCATTTATAAATTGGCATTTTTGTTTTCTATATATTTTTATTTTTATATTTAAATATTTTTATTTTTATTTATAAATTGATATTTAGTTTCTGCAATTCTCTGTAAATTCTCTTAGTCTCTTCTTTGAAGTGTAGCTGATTTTCTCCTATTCTGTGGACTGCTGAACTATTTCGTTAGGCACTCCCCTAACCTACCCCACTAGAATTTTGCTACTTTAAATGAGAAGAAACATGAAAATCATCATGCAAAAGCAGAATTCCAGTTGTCAGTGATAATTTATTTTGCTCATTTCTTTGGGCAATGCTTGGAGATGGAATGTGAGGCCTTACACATGCTACACAAGTCCTCTATTGCTAAACCATATCTCTAGATCTGTATTTTTCATTAGAGTATCAGACAGGAAGAATTTAAACTCATGTACTATTTCCATAGTAAATTTTATTGTTTGTTGTTGTTTGTTTCTTGCTTTAGGGTAAGAAAAGTTTAAACAACCAAACAAAACAACCTTCTTCCTTAATGAGTTATAATCTACTCAGGAGATTATAAACACTTAGAAATTCATAGAGATGGCAGATAATTAAGCTCTACTTTACAAACTACAAACTTCTAGAAATATAAAATATAAAATAACAAGCTATGTCTTATTTGAATACTCTCTTCTCCTTGTAAATTGCAATGACGGCATCTGTGCTAACAAAAGAAATACTCCCTGCAGGGTTCTTGTTTACTTTAACATGAATGGGAAAGTTGTATCTATGAATATCTCCCAAATGTAAAGCACTATACTGAGAGCAGCAAATCCAGGAAATGAATAAATGGAAACTAGAAAGAATAGACCTATACATTTCCATTGTATATAAGAATTGATGCTTTTTCTTGGAAGGTGACGCAGTCATGAACACAAGACCAGAAGTGCAGATGCATTTTCCTATATTTTCTGCTTTACTTGAAAGTCCACATCACTGACTCACAGAGACAAGACTACAGAGGATATACTGTGATAGTAATACAAAACGAGTGAGTGACAGAGCCAGCTCGAGTTCTATTCAGACAATCCAAGTTATATACTCTCTTTTAACTTTGAAGAAAGTTTTAAATCTAACCCTACCCCCTTTCCTAGTATGTTACCCCAACCCTTGTTCTACCTTTGTCGCACAAACTCGATTTTTATGGCATGACAATACATATGGACATAGAGCTAAAACTACTATTTTGACTTAAAAATCACTTTATTTCCTTCAATGGGATGCTGATACAAATACTTTCAATTTGTCATATTTAGAGTAGTGGCCTCCTTTTCCAAAGCAAACTACAACTACAGGGAACCTGCTAGGGAAGTTCGCAAATAATATTTGGTGTAAACTACTTTTGATGCCAACTCAAGCACCCAAATCCAAAAGAAAGCCAGAGATAAAACAGGTGATGGAAGTTAACCAGAAAAGAAACTGCAGACACAGCAGGATTTCCAGAGAACAAGGCAAGATCTAACATAGATCCATGTGAGTATATTATAGCACTAAAATCCAGCATGGGTGAGCATCTTCAGTGCCTGCGTTCAGGAGTATGAGAGATTCCGTTAGTGTTCATGAGCATGTACATGTGTGGAGAAGGGGTGGTGAAGGCACTGGATGAGGAATGGCTGGAATATTAAAGTCTGTTGGCAGAACAGTAAGCAAGTCTACTAAGACATTATACTAAATACATGACACAGTTATTTCCTATATAAAGTGTGTCATAAACTAACACTTCATCTAAAATTGTGTGTCAATCACTGGATTGGAACAATTGGAATAATTGGAACAATTAGAATCAGAAGGAGAATAATTCATTAGGATAGGAGATGTAAGCAGGTATAAACTAAAAGTGTACAGGAAATTAAATGTAGGCATATTGTTCAGAAATTCTGTTCTGTTCTATTTTGGTCGAGGTTTGTTAGCTTGGGCCTTGTGCATGCAAGGCAAGTACTATACCACTGAGCCGCAGCTCCAGCTCAAGTTCCAGGGCTTGTTAATACACAGAGTGTTTTAGGTGAAAAGAAAACGTCTACCTGAAGGGGAAAAAAGCAAAGAAAGGGAATAAGGTACAAAAAGGTATTTATATTATGCACCTCATCTATTTAAATGATTATATACAATATGTCATTGTAAAATGATAAATAATTCTTCATAATACACCAATTTATTTCTTACCTGATTAAATGTGTATGCCAGACACTTGGATAGCCAATCAATTTTCACAGAAAGAATAAATCTGTATCACTTGTATGCTTTAAATCTATTCTCACTTTTATTACCATAGGGGCAGGGCAAGTGGTTACAATTTACAACTGGCACTGTTCAATGGGAAAGACTATAATTGTAAGCATTAGTAGCTCATCAAATTAAGCAGCTCACTTAAGGCTCCTTGAAAACACAATGTAGTAACAACTGTATGAGCAAGGAATGGCTAGAAGTTCAGAGCTTACTTAGCAGATGTAGAGTTTCTTTTAAAACAAATTTAAAATAGACCTAGCTTATTACCCAGTCAAATAGCTCCTGGATACATACTCAAATGACTCCAAGTAACTGAGCCACAGAGATCCTTGCATATCAGTGTTTATTTCAGCACTTCTCACAATAGCTATATTATTATTATGAGGACCCTACCTAAGTGTCCTCAAGAGAAGAATGGATAAAGAAAACAGGATTTATATACACAATAAAATCCCTTCAGCAATAAAGAAGAATGAAGTTATGTCATTTACAGAAACATGGATACAAACTACAGACTATATTAAGCTGAACCCTGGGAAGAAAAATGTTGCATGTTTTCTCTCATTTGTGGGTCTTAGATTTTATAGATTAATAAAAGCATATATGTACAGATACGGAGTAAAGGCAAAATCATCTACAGAAACAAAGGGAACCAACGGGATGAAAGGGGTTAGAAAGTTAAGACTAGCAGGGTATGGGGAGAAATCCTCTAAGTACAATATATATGAACTTATAAAACCTATGTATAGCAAAAAAATTAAATCTAAAACAAAATAGTCAATGAACTAAAATAATTCATTTAAAATGACTTTTTCACGTTGTGGTACTTCAAATATATACAGACCACAACCTTTTGAGTCATTTGCATAGAAATATCTACCAATTTCTCCCTCATATTCAAGCATGTTCTCCATGGGTCTCAAAACTAATGTAGGCTAAACTATCATTTTGCCTTGAAAATACTGGCTAAAAAATGTTAATGTGTAAGAGAATAATGTGGCATGGAAAGATGAATACCAAAATATTCAGGAGCTGTGGCAAGAAACTATAAATCCTAGCACTAGAAGGCAGAAGCACAAGAGTTTGAGATCAGTCTGGGTTTCATAGCAAAACTGGTATCACCGTTAACTACACAGATAAGTTCAAGACACAGTGTGATCCTATCTAAAACCAAAAAGGATGGAGCTCAGTGGTGGAGCTCATGCCTAGCAACCCCAAAGTACTGGGTTCCATTTTAACATAAGAAAGACATTTTATGCGTTGTGTGTGTGTGTAAGGGAACTTAAAGAATACTAATGTCTAAAAACAGTACACCTGAGAATTGATTCAATTAACAAAAACATTGTATGGATTTTTTAAAAACATTTTGCTTAGTAGAAACCACTTTTGATAGAACTCTTTTCAAAATATCAATTGTCTTTTTTTTTTTTACCTTGGTAAACACCATACAGAAAACCAAATTAAAATTTCACCCATTTCTACATCATAAGATCAATGTTTTTCATTCCCCACAAATTCTACAAGTTAAGTATTTTCACAGAAAGCCAGTATAGGTTGAGCATCTAAAGACTCAAAATCTGAAATAGTCTGAGTACTATCACGATGCCACAATTGGAAAATTTCATGTTATGAAAATTCATTTCATGTACAAACTTATTTAAATAATGTATAAAATTACCTTCAGCCTATACATATAGGTTATATATGAAATATAGACAACTTTCATATTTATACTTGCATTCTACCCCTTAATATTACACACATTTCCTTGTGTGTAAATAATCTCAAACAGAAACATTTTCTAACCTTTCAAGCACCTTAAAGAAGTCACTTCAATCAGGACTACTCTCAGTCTCAATTTTCTCAACACCTAAACAGCTATGACAAATAATTTCATTATTTCCAATTCCTCAGAAACTACAAAACTACATAAGGTTATTATTACAGTAACTTCTGATTTATTGAAAAATTATTAGACAATATGGGTATGAATAAACCTCTGAAAAGCCAACTCCTCATACATTAATATTTACCCCTTTATCAGTGTGAAGAGAAATCTTTCTGAAATGCTTTATAAAACTTTGGTTTTGCTTTCTATCACAGGATAGCGATGGAAAATTCTGCTTTTCCTGGTAACCCAAACCTTTATCAGAAAGAAACAGTTTGCCTTGAAGGACATGTTGAACATGTGGTGAGATCATCTCCAAAGGCTCAGATTTGAGGTCTCAAATCTACTTTTTACAATTTTTTCTTTACTATCTTTGAACTTCCTGGTAGAAGTTGAGGTCTGGGGGGTTACACCCTATCTCTTTATGGAATGCAGCTATTCTCAGAGAATTTTAGCTGAATTTTGGAAGTTGAACAGGAAAAACATCCAGAAAAAGATCTCTGAAAGTTCCAGAGTTACAATGGCATGATATTGGGGCAGACACTTGATATCTCTACAGGGATGTTATTCAACTTATTTAATATTTATAGCATCGGGATTAGCCAATCAGAACTGATGCCTTCCTATGAAGTCATGTTTGCTGCTGAATTGTAGGACTGTCCAGAAGGCAAACAAGAGAAAGGGTCCTCTGATTCTTATGTAGCCCATCAGGAAGTAGTCCAATACCATCTCCATATTACATAGTCATACTAAAGCATGCTCCTGGAAAAATAGAACTACTACTTTGTGTTAGGTACTTGGTAATGAATACCACACATTCAATCCCTTCACATATGTGCGATATGTGCAATTTGAAGGGATATGCACGAGTTTAGTTGCATTCAAGTCAATAAGTAAATTGAAGATGAAACTGTTTTCCAGAGAGCGAACCAGGAAAAGTATAAGATGAAAAGAGACAGGGACAGAAACACACAGAGAAACAGAGCCTCATGTACTAGGCAAACACACTACTACTGAGCTGCACTGCACCTACTAGCTAAGAGAATTTAAGTGAGTAGACATTATTATTAATGTTTAACTGATGTACATATGAAGCATAATTAATTCAGTAATGTATTGGTACTTAATACATCGCTGAGTGTGCACAATATGAAAATACCTGCATTTAATGATAAACATAACACTGATTTAAATATGATGATGATACTGTTAACTACTTGCTTCATAGTGGTTAAAAGCTCAAAGTAGGGATCCTTGACTGTGGTCCACTTAATGCAACATCTTGTCCTAAGAGGTCTCCACTGTCTTCATTCCTTCTTGCTTCACTCTTCTCACCAGTGCTTAAATCTAAACGACTACATCATTACTGGTCTAGTGATAATCATGAAACAATATCTAAGCATGAAAGGGTAACAATGACCCACACTAAGACAAAATCAGTAAATAACATTAGTCCATCATTATTCTAAAAAAAAAAACCTTTTGTTAGATTTAGAAAAACTCCTAAATATTGAAAAATCAAAAGGCCACAGTTTCTCTGCAATACATGTCTGAAGACAGCATGGGAACAATGACACCATTGGTTGGGGGAAAAAAGGTCATAGTTAAGTCACAGCCTTACAAACAAGGTGGCATAAATCCAGTCAAGAAGTATAAATATCATTGTTGTCTGCTTTGTTTCCTGTAGACTTTAAACTATGCTTTGGCACAGGATAATATATGAGTTATTTTAATGATCACACTAACAAGAGATAGGCATGCAACATCTAACTCTCTATGGCTATGGAAAATGAATAAATAGGAAGGAACGTCGAGCTGCCCTTCCATTTCCACACACAGTTACATAAGAACTTAGGTGGTTTGTTTAGAGAAAACTACTAATCTTTTGTATGTCATGTAAAGGTGATTATGTAATAATTTCAAAAAATTGGCTAATAAAGCACAAAATTTCAATTAAACAACAGAAAATGGGCACACAATTTGTCTTATGTGCTTGGCACTGTTTTAAACACACACACACACATACACACACACACACACACACATACACACACACACACACACACTAATTTACTCATTGCTCAAAACAATCCTGTAAGACAGGTTCCCTTACTTCATCGTTTAACAAATGAGGAAATTCACACACAGAGAGATTAAGTAAGTTGGCTCAAAGTTCTGCAGAAGAAAAGTTACAATCAAATTCGGACATGTTCTAGAAGGTTTGCTGTCAGTGACTAATCTATACTGCCTATCCTGGGCGCAAAATGCATAATATCTGGGTCTAACACAATAAGGAACTCAAATCCTTTCTATAAATATATAGAGATTATTCAAAGCTCCATCAAGATAGAAAATGATGTCTAGAGGTTGCAAGCCATGTTAATAATAGATCTACTTAAGTTTCATTTATGAATAAAACATATAATTTCATTGATAGTGAAATGCATGGGTCTTTGATATGCTGGAAAAATACAGTTTAACTTCACTATTTTAGTAAAATGTTCAATGTCTTGTTATTGGATGGGTTCAAATGTAGGGAAGAATGCCCCATATACAATGTGCACGCTAGCCATTTGAAGGGACCAGATTCAGAGAGACCCACCCTAAAGGTTTCAGCTTCTCTGGAATACAGATCAGTCCATGCCATGTCAGCGCCTATTGCCCTATTAAAATGATGCTCAACTGAAAGCCTGACCATGAGATCCTTAAGATGAATAAGTTGCTCTTATTCACTTTAGTGAATTCCTATTCCTCTTAGTCAATTATCAAGAAACTTGGTAAAAGAATAAAAGTAATGAACACATGCATTATGGAAGACACTGTGCTCCATGGTGAAAACACTGAGTTTTGATGCACATATAAGGATGCACAGCAAAAATACCCACTCCACGAGAGGACTCCTAAAAAAGAATGTGGTCAAATGAGGAGACTTCAATTAAGAATTCAACTTTCTCACAAAGGTCATAGAATCAACAGGATTCCAAAGCTGTTCCAAATGACCACCTTTCTTTAAAAATAAATCAGCTCTCTTGGTGTGACTCGCATAGTTCTCAAAATGAAAATACTATAAGTTTCAACATAGATTATAGTAAAGCATGTAATGGTGGCTTGATTGAGATGTAATACATGTAGCACATAACATGCCCTGTGCAAAAGTACAATTCCAAGCTTATACTATATTTACAGATGTTTGCAGTTGTCAATACTGTCAACTTTATACTTTTTAATTCTACTTAAAAAGAAGCCTCATACAACTCAGGTATGACCCCATTCCTCCATCTTCGTCCATATATAATTACTAGTGGGTGTCCTCTATGAATCTGCCTTCTCTGGACATTCCGTATGAATCAAATGATATAGCACGTGGCTTTCTGAGATTAGGTAATGTTTTTATGGCTCGCTCAGGTTACATAGTAGTATGCTTTTCTGGCTTTTTTATAGTTACAAGGTTTAAGATTATTTTATTTTATGGGTTTGTCTACGTGATGTGCCTGCAGAAGACAGAAGAGAGCATTAAATCCTCTGGAACTGGAGTTCCAAATGGCTGTGAGCCTCCATTTGGGTGCTGAGAACTGAAACGCAGTCCTCTATCAGAGCAGCAATTGCTTTAAATCACCATGTCATCTCTAGCTCCTGCTGTTCATTTTTGTTCTTGAATTATGTGTAAGCATACCATATTTTTGTGCATCTAATCAGTAGTTGATTGATATTTGGGCTATATCTACTTTTTTGCTTTCCAAATCAGTATTTTTCCTTTTCTCTTTTGTTATGCAATAGAACTATATCATTTCACCCTTCCTTTTAATTCCTTTAATCCTTGCATATATCCCTCTTTGCTCTATTTTAAATCCATGGCCTCTTTATTTTTTAATTAATTGTTGCTATATGCACACATGTATATATAATTCCAAATACATATATACAATCCACATATGATCTGCATGACTAAAACTTTTTAAATAAGAAAAATAAGCAAAAAAAGAACACCTAAGGTGATAAAATATAACTCTTTGTGATGTTTCAGCTTATAGAAAATAACCTAGGCTCCTCATTCTAACACTAACTTTATTTCAACACTGGCTCAGTTGTTAGATCATCTTCAGAATCCACACACATGACTGGTTTTTAGTGTATGTCTGATAAAATATATAGAATAAACAATACAAGAGTGACAACAACAAAAACCCTGCAGTTAGATTGAAAGAAAAGTTAAAATGAAAAAGACATCAAAGGGTAAGATATCTGGGGGACAATCTTGTTATTTATTTTTATTATTGGTGTTATTTTTATTTTGAGAGAGAATCTCCTGTGTATCCAAGGCTGATTTTGAATTTGCTATGTACATTAGACTGGATTTGAACTCATACCTCAGCTTCCTGAGTGCTGTAGCTATAAATCAATCACCACACCAGGCTAAACCATGATTTAAAATGTGCCGTGGATAAGCTCTATGCATTTACCACTCTACATTAAAATACTCTAAATAAAACATACATACAAAAATATTAGTAAAAGCCAGGTATGGCCTTTTATTCTGGCATTCAGGAGAATGTCCAGAATGGGCAAGTTCATAGACAGAGGAAGCCCATTAGGAATTGAGTATGAATGGGGAAATTGAGGACATAACAAAGCTGTATAGAACTTCTTTGAAAGGCCATAAAAACTGTAAAGCTGACAGCACTCAAGGGTGCAGAGACAAGCCCATTTCTAGGGAGTTCAAGGCCAGCACAATCTATTCAATTAGTTCCAGGTCAGCCAAGGCTACATAGTGAAACCCCATCTCAAAACAAAATCCCAGGAGCTGTGGCTTGAGAGATGCACAGTAGTGAAGATCATCGGTTACTCTTCCAGAGGACCCAGGTTCAATTCCCAACACCCATATATCAGCTTGTACCATCTGTGTCTTCCATTCCAAGGGTATCTTATGCCTTATTTTGACCTCCAAGAGCACTAAGCACATGTGGTACACATACATACATGCAATAGAAATAACAGTACATACAAAATAAAAAATTTAAAAACTAGAAAAACAAATCAGGTACTGCCATAGTAAACCTCACATTGTAAAAGTCAGGAACATTAAGGGATACTGTTACTGAGAGTATCGACCCAAGCAGACTTATCCTCAACAATTGTATAGTTATTTCATGATGCTTCTCTCCTTATAATTCTCTCTCCATATAATTCTATAACTTGTAATCTATGTGTTACCTATTTTTATGCAATTCTTAATTGTAGTTGACCACCAGGTGAAAATTCAGGTAGCATACTCAAGTTCCCAAACCAGTTTTATACTTCTCTAATGCAAATGTGGGGTCTATACAAATAGGTAGCCTCTGGAGTTAGGGCATTAAGTTTAGGTAGTAATACCTCTATTTATTAACATAATGTCTCCAGGCATGTTCCTCAGAGCTGAGGATTCTCTATCTGTAGTAGGAATAATAAGAACACCTAGCTAATGGAGTTGCACTGAACATTAGGGGAGATAGTGTCTGTAAATTGTTTACCCAAGAGTCTTACATAGAATGAGTAGCCAATACTACAGATTGAACATCCCTAATCTGATAAGTGAAATCCAAAAACTTGGTACTGAAAAGCAAAGCCTTTTAAAAAACACTGACATAGTGCCTTAAGCAGACAATTTCATACCATAAAACTTTGCTTTGCGTACAAATTTATGTTAATATAAAAAATTTCTTACAAGGTATATATGAAACATACATGAAGTTAAGGTTTAGGCTTGGGTCTAACTCCAAATATATTTCACTGTACATATTCAAATAATCCAAAATTTAAAAAAAAACTTAAATCTGAAACACTTCTAGTCTCAAGCATTTCAGATACAGAATATTCAACTTGTATAGGAAAACTAGCATTATATCATTTCTTCCTGCCATTTCCTAACATGACCTCAATATTCCTTTCCTTCTGTTACTTCCTAGTTGATGGCTCTGGAGTTAGCACCACTCTGAAACTAAAAACTGGTTATCATCTAACATACTTTAGTAAATTTATATGATTAAGCATTTTATTTTAGGCCAGTTATTGCATGGAAAGAATCAATTTGAACAAATTCATAGCTACCACACACAAAAATATACATATAATGAAGCAAGATACTTTAGAACTCTTGGTTCCCAGTGAAGATTTGCATCTGTTCCTGCTGCAGGAGGGGGAGCAAAGTATTTTGCACTTAGGATGTCACTGCAAACTTGTAATAGATAGGTCATCTGTAAATGAATGTTTTTTAAACAAGACAACACAGTGACTAATATACTTATGGCTGAGGAAATTTCTTAAAGTTATAGATATAGTGAGTTTCTCAGGCAAAGATTGTTTGAGAAGGATGTCAGCGTTGGTGTGCTAGAAAAAGTTGATTGTAAAAGTCAAATGGGAATGATGTGCTTACCTCTTCTGCCTGGATTTTGGAGGGTTGCTTTTTTGTTTCACATGAAGTTGTGCTGCATCCTGACTGAAGTCACACAAATTACCACCTCTGTTGTATGAACTGTTCAAATTACACTTTTAAAGAGCAGAATTTTCAGTTCAATTGTTGCAAGAATCAAACCCCTGGTTGGGTGTAGAGGATATGCTGGAACTTATACCTGCCTTTTGTCCACACAGGTACTTAGAGGTGTACTAAGAGGTGACTTTAAACAAACAAACATAAGGTGAAGCTTGCATTGGGAGGCAAGAAGGAGTTCTGATGGTGAACTAACACAAGAAAAAAAATGAACAGAATTTGCTTAGAAGTGAATAGGCCTTAGAACCCCACAAAACCAGACTTCCCCGCTTTTGAGTAAGGCAAGGCACTTGGCATTCTAAAGTAAATGCTCCTCTGAATGCAATGCAGATGGCCAGAGGTGGAGGCAATGGCTCTTACTGAAAGGCCATTTTAAGAGGGCTATGTTTGGAAATGCTCTCTCATCACTCACCTTTGTCTTCCTTGCTGGAATTTTTCCACCTTACGCTCAACAAACAAGTCGTCATTTCATTGGTATTTATTACAATATTAATCACACACACACACACACACACGTGCATGCACATACATGACCCTTAAAGGAAAACACAGACTTATAGGAAAATACAATTTTCTATTGGTTTTCAAATCTAATTCTTTTAATTTCAATGCCTGAACCCTTATAAATATATAATTTTACTGGACAATAGTATACTGAGAACACATGCTATTAATATTCCTCAAAACTCGGAAGCATCTATCTACCTAGCAATTCAATTTATTTGCTGAATCTACTAAGCAAGCATAAGAAGAAGAAATATAGGAGCGAACCCTTGCAAAAGGACAGATGTTCCTATGAGCCGGAGTTCTTTGGTAATGTAGAACAAAGCTTTTGAAGAGATATCAGAAAAAAATAAAGAATGTCTAGAGTTCCCAACTTGGCTACCAAACTGATTTCCTCAAGATGATAGTCTTAAAAAAGTGATATGAAGTTGCTGTTCTTTACAACTCTACCAGTTAAGCAAACAGTTGCAAATCCATGGTCACAGACTTAATAATCTCATCCATACTTTATGTAATAGTTATTACCTGGCTTGTGGTTTCAATTGAACAACAACAACAAAAAAAAAAGACATCCAAAGAATCAAAATGTAAAACCATTTAATCTGTTACTCTACTTGGGATTGCATAAAAATCTATTTTCTCCAGAGTAAAATAGTAAAGAAGAAATGTAAATCATATAGAGGAGTTTCCTAGTAGAGTAAGGCCCGAGCTTGATCTTTAGCAGAGATAAGAAAAAAGGGAGGGAGGAAGGAGATATAAATGGGATGAATATGGGAAGGATAAATTTAAATCAGAAAGAATGAACATGGAATTAAAAAGTATAACTTTTCTTGCCATTTCAGAATGTATTTTTCACCTATTTTTTCCATGTTGAGGGGAATCTTCTAAGTTTCTGTTGATTTTGTTTGTTGTGCACTCTGAAAATGTCATTAAACTATTTCGATAGAGTGTTCTTAAATTATTATCAACAAGTGATGCTTGCATAGTAGCTTGAAGAGAGGTATAGAAAGCCAAATGCTTATATTTAGAAGGGGACATATAACTTTATATATATATTATTATACATATATATATATAACTTCATATATATACATGTAAACACATATGAAGTTATATATATACATATAAATATATATGTTACATACATGTATATACATATAAATACATATGAAGTTATATATATATATATATATATATATAAAACATATATATATTCTTGGCCATGAATTCTTGGGCATTACATCTAAGAAACCTTCTTTTAAAATGAATTCATGAAATTTTCAGGTAAATTAATGGAAAGGTAAAGATTATACTGAGGGAGGTAACTTATACCCAGAAAGACAAACCTTGAATGTTCGTTCTCATCTGTGCCTCCGAACTCCAAATCTTCAGATGTGAGTTTATAACTTGGAGTAACCACAGAATCAGGAAAGTAAAAAGGGACTATAGTAGGGGTAGCACTAGAGGTGAGAATATCAGGATATAAGTGATTTGAAGGGAGAACTGGAAAAATTAGAGGGAGGGCTTTAGTTTGGGAAGGAGAGGGAGGCAAACACTGAAGGAAAAGAAGGAAGAGAGTAAAATAACAGTAAGGGTGTCTTAAAAGACATAAGGAATAATCTAAAGTTACATATAATATATAGTCCATGTGTATACATATACATATATAGTTTTAATAAAATTCTTCCACCTGTACTAACAGTGGTCTCTTCCATAGCCATACTATGCATGCATACTTTGGCAGTAACCAACAGTACTGTATTTGGACTTAAGGCCTGCTCAATAAGGAGGAAATGATGTTTGTTATTGGAAACCTAGCTAACTACCTTTGGCTAGTGATGTCCTGGATCTTAGAGGAGAACCTACAACCAACACATAACTAAACCAGCATAATTCCTCCCTACATTCTAAACATTTATCCTTATACCCACACTTAGGCCCAGCTCTCATGCCTCATCGAAGGGATGGACTTCACTTTGCAGCAGACAAAGACCCTTATAGAAAAGGACAAGTGATCAAAATGCAGACAGCACTGATTAATAAGTCTACAACACGACTCCTGCACCCAAGGATCAGGAAACATCATGGAAGAGAGATGGAAAGATTATAGGAGCCAGAGGAACAGCAAGGCTTCTGTAAAACTGCATCTTCTAGAAATGGCATGGGTCTCACACCCCGGAAGTCTCAACAATATATGTAAACATGAGCTGGACAAGGTTAACACCACTTAACAAACTAACACAGAAGGGGCTACGACTCTAGATAAAGGGCTAAAGAACTGTAGGCAACTAAGAAATGATAAGAGCAGAAGAGAGATACCCTTCCCCAGTAATATCCCCAGGACCAACTTGGTTATTCAATAACAAGTCAATCCTGAAACCATGCACATACAAGTGACTATATAGACTACGCTGATTGTATGTATGTACATGTTTAAGAAGGATGTTATATGCTAAGGGTTGGAGGGAGAAAGGGGAAAGAGGAAAGTAATTACATTTTAATTTAAAAAAATTTAAAGGAAATTTATTTCCCTGGAGCTTGTGGTACAATAAGCTTATTGAGAAATGCTAGTTTTGATCACTGGTACCTGTACGAACCTCAAAGAGGAGAGGTTTGGGATGGCTGTAGTGATTCACACCTATAATGCCAGCATCTGAAAGGAAAAGGCAGACAGATAAGGAGCTCATCCCCAAACCATTAAGAGAACTGAGATGAGTACGAATGTATGGTTTGCATGGGAAATATATGGAGAAGGCACACAAAGGCATGAGGGTGCAGTTTTTAGCGGGGTATGTAATAGACACCAAAGATAATACCTGATTGGCTACAAAAAATTATATTCCATACTAAGAAATTTTTGTCAAAACAAAATTAAAGTATCTAGCAGACCATCTGGCACACAGTAATTGTTCAATAAATGTCAGTTGACTCTGAATAAACACCTCTTATAAGACATTTTTATTGGGTGTGAAAATGGGGGTTCAAATTTTATTCCTATATATAAACTCCTACCTACAGATATTAAGATTGATTTAAAAGTCTAATACATTTCTGGAGGTGCAGGTAGCTGTAAACACAGCTTCTCCTGCCACCCAAGTGTTCCAATATCACTGAGTCTGTGTCAGGGGAAGCCTAGGCTCCTAATATGTAGATTCCAGTGGTTACATTCTATACAAGTATCCACACCAAACAAGCCAGGAAAGGATCTGTAGCAGCACAGAAGCAATGACTGTAATTTGATTTTTTTCTGACTTCCTATCCTAAATGGGTTCTGCTCTAGATAGGGAAAGGAAATCTCTAAACTCTAGAAACATGCTTAGTAAGAATTCCTTTATAAGGGATCTGGGGAAAGCCAACTGTAATAAGAAAATCTGCCACTTTGAGAGATGTTTTCAGTTTTTTTTTTTTGTTCTATATTTTTTTCTTGTTTAGTTTCTCCAAGATGAGGGATGACGTGAACGGGGCATCCCACTAGGAGCCAAGAATCAGGCTTTTCTTTTCTTCAGGCCCAATCACTGCTGGTTGCAATTCTTGGAACCAAAGGGTGACCTCACAAAACGCCCATCAACAGCAATGCCAACATCAGAACATTCCTTTGGCCAGAACAGTTCATGAAAAATGAGGAATGTGATCTAAAGAACCCAAGCAAAAGTAGCAAATCTTGCACCCCTCCCCCTTGCCTCTTTCTCCAGTCTAGAAGACAATTAGTCTTACTCCCAAGGTTAGTCACCACTCACAGCAAACACATTCACCTGCCGAAGGCTTGAAGTTCTGGATACCAACCTTAAAAAAATTTCAAATGTAATTTGTAAGGAATGTTTCACAACATATCACAATGCCATTTTTAAACAGATCTAGAAAAAAAAAACCTAGAATGTTACATTTACGTGAATGATGGTGGTGACTTCAACAGCTTTTGGTATACTTTGTCAAAACTTTTGCTTCTCACTATTAATTTGCCAGACAGTTCATAACATCCACCCCCTGCAGGAAGCTAAAGAAAAAAATGTAGTTGACACACAAAACAATGACTAATCTTTTCTGCCTAAAATATATAACAAACTACAAAGATGCTTGCAGGAACTGAAAATTTTGAATAACTAACACATTTATTCAACCTACTCTATAAATGTTGCTAGTGATAAAAGAGATATGGTAGGCAAAAGTGGCCTCTGGTTCCAAAGATATGTAATTTTGCTTTCTAAAAAGAAATTTAACAAATTTAATAAGAAGAAAGACCACTCTCAGGGTCTGGCAAACAAACTCGCTCACCAACATATTTTAGTTGTTTTATCAGTGTGAATAAAGTAACATATTCAATGCTTTGATGTTTGTTCTGACAGCTTGTCTATTATGCTTGTTGGTGCCTTTATATCTTATTTCATAAACTGATTGTAAATTTCGCCATGATTAGATGTATTTCTTTTCCTATTCTTAGGCTTTACATGTAGTATTTCTGAGTAGGGAGTTACAAACTCATGGAGTTTAGATGCTAAGTCCTCAATAGTGAGATTTTATTTTTAGGACAGTAATGAGTTCAATAATTAAATGTTTGTGATGAAAGACATTTCAAGTCTTCAGAGCTGAGAAATTAGTACTACTTTAAGGCTCCAAAGGATACCCACAGGAAGAGGCCTTTGCAGATAAATTCAATACATCCAGGACAGAAAACAATTTGATAGCACTGGGAAAGAACATGGCCACACATATAGGAGGGTGAAGAAAAGATACTTATGATCCTACCACAGAAATAACAGTACCCTAGATGACAACATTTTCCTCCCACTAATGATTTGATTCGATGGAATATACACAGAATGTTAATACTTATAAGGATGATTCAAATCTCCCAATGGATTGCATTCAGTGCTCAATATCATATCTGGTCAGCGGAGCAAATCTTTTTCATTTTCTATTCCTGAGTTTAATTACTGGAAAGACGATATGGGGATTGTCTTTGCTTTTTTCTATTGAGTAATCATTCCCATGAATATCTTAGATATTTGGAAACAGGTACTTTACCAACATCACTCAGTACTTTGACACCAAAGGCCCCAGGATCTCTTGATCACTGTCTTCTCAAATATTCAAAAAAGAAAAATATGTATTCTGGCATAGTTGGAATTACCATATCCTAATACACCGACTTGTAAATTTTTCGTTGACAGCAACAGATAGTAATAACTACACATTGTATTCTAACAATACACCTGTACATGAATTTGAAGTAAGCCTCACCCCAAATGGCTTATGTGATTAGATTATATGTTCTGATATTTTCTTATCATCCATTATATGCAGTTTTGTTCCGAAAAGATGCTAACTGCAACTGACTACATGCATCTCGTTGCATGCTGCTCAGTCATTTCCTGACACATGAAACCAACAAAAATAAAACAAGTAGGCAAACAGAACATGGAAATAGCATTACACCAATATACAGCAGGGTAAATCTTCACATTTTGACACCAGTTGACTCAGGCTGAAATATTTGAACCTTAAAATATTATACTTTTAGATTAACTGTACAGCAGGAGTTTGCTAAGCAAAATAATAATGTCAAGAAAATGAAAGGCATAATTAAATTTGTAGAGCAAGCTACCTCTAAGGTTTTGGGATTGTTGTTTAAATGCAGCCATGTTGTTAATTATACCTGAATATAATATTCAGGCTAATGGGATACATAATTGGGAAAACTTTGTTGGCTTTTAGCCCAAAACAGTTTGTAAGAATACTGTCATTAATTCAACCCAGGAAAACATTAGTGATTTATAACATTTGAATTCAAGTTTTTAAACAAAAATCATGTTTTGACCTCTTTTTATTTCATCATTCACTTTTCTGTTGAGAAATCTGCTGAAGGAACCATTTACTAATAACAACTATAATGGGTACACAGTTTATTTGTAGAGCATTCAAAACTTCAAAACCCTTTTCATTTTGCGAACTGGTAATGACCAGCAATCCCCAGATTACTGAATATTTTAAAAGTCTATGATGACATTTGCCAGACTCAAAACTGAAACTTAATATTTGGTTTGCTCTGCGTGTGACAGATTCCTCAATCCAGTGAAGAAATCCAGGTGTCTGGCTTTCAGTGGTTGCCTGTATTTGAAAGCTTCAGCTCTCCAGAGTGGTTGTACCAGCCTGCAATTCCACCAGCAGTGGAGGAGTGTTCCTCTTTCTCCACATCCTCGCCAACAACTGCTGTCTCCTGTGTTTTTGATCTTAGCCATCCTGACTGGTGTGAGATGGAATCTCAGGGTTGTTTTGATTTGCATTTCCCTAATGACTAAGGATGATGAACATCTCTTTAGGTGCTTCTCAGCCATTAGATATTCTTCAGGTGAGAACTCTTTGTGTAGCTCTGTACCCCATTTTTTAATAGGGTTACTTGCCTCTCTGGAGTTTAACTTCTTGAGTTCTTTGTATATCTTGGATATTAGCCCTCTGTCGGATGTAAGGTTGGTAAAGATCATTTCCCAGTTAGTTGGTTGCCGCTTTGTCTTTTTGACGGTGTCTTTTGCCTTGCAAAAACTTTGTAATTTAATGAGGTCCCATTTGTCTATTCTTGATCTTAGAGCATAAGCTATTGGAGTTCTGTTCAGGAAATTCTCCCCTGTGCCCATATGTTCAAGGTTCTTCCCTAGTTTCCCTTCTATTAGTTTCAGTGTGTCTGGTTTTATGTGGAGATCTTTGATCCACTTAGAATTGAGCTTAGTGCAAGGAGATAAGGATGGGTCAATTTGCATTCTTCTGCAGGTTGACCTCCAGCTGAGCCAGCACCATTTGTTGAAAAGGCTATCTTTTTTCCACTGGATGGTTTTAGCTCCTTTGTCAAAGATCAAGTGACCATAGGAGTGTGGATTCATTTCTGGGTCTTCAATTCTGTTCCATTGATCTACATGTCTGTTACTGTACCAATACCATGCAGTTTTTAACACTATTGCTCTGTAGTACAGCTTGAGGTCCGGGATACTGATTCCCCCAGAGGTTCTTTTACTCTTGAGAATAGTTTTAGCTATTCTGGGTTTTCTGTTATTCCAGATGAATTTTTGAAAGCAGTCTGGCGGTTCCTCAGAAAACTGGGCATGACACTTCCGGAGGATCCGGCTATACCACTCCTGGGCATATACCCAGAGACTTTACCTGCATGCAATAAGGACACATGCTCCACTATATTCATAGCAGCCTTATTTATAATAGCCAGAAGCTGGAAAGAACCCAGATGTCCCTCAACGGAGGAATGGATTCAGAAGATGTGGTATATCTACACAATGGAATACTACTCTGCAATTAAAAACAATGAATTCATGAAATTCCTAGGCAAATGGTCAGAACTTGAAAATATCATCCTTAGTGAGGTAACCCAATCACAAAAGATCACACGTGGTATGCAGTCACTGATAAGGGGATATTGACCCAGAATCTCAGAATACCCTAGACACAATCAGCATATCAATAGATTTCTAAAAAGATGGAAGGAGAGACCCCTGGTCCTGGAAAGACTGGATGTAGGGGAACGCCAGGACAGAGTAATGAGAGGGGGTTGAATGGAGAAAAGAGGGAGGGAAGGGGGCTTATGGGACTTTCGGGGAGGGAGGAAATGGGAAAGGGGAAGTGATTTGGAATGTAAATTAAAAAAAAAAAAGAATAAAAAAAAATAAAAAAATAAAAAAATCTGGATTATCTCAAGAGTCAAAACAAAAAAAAAAAAAAAAGAAAGCTTCAGCTCAGTCCTTCTACCCCCCACCAAGTTTGGAAGATATAAAAGAACTTTAATTTCAAGTAAAGGAGCAAGGTAAGTTCTGCGTCACACAACTGTTTTCATATGGATATACCTACTAGAAGAACCCAGAACAGACATTTATCTTTTATAAACAGCGAACTAGTCGCCAAATTGGAGGGTTAACAAGCTAAGGGGAGTGAAGGACAGGCCAGGAAGTCAGGGTTTTCTACATGTGAACCCAGCCTTGGTCTTAATTCTGTTTTTGTTCTAAATCAGTGCCAAGCTCTTCACACTTCAGCTGGTTTACAGCAGGCAAGAATTACAGAAGAACAAAACTGTTTCCCAGAGATGTGATGGGTTAAATGGTTACTATTCCAGCCCCCTAAGGTACTTCCACAAATGTTAAAGCAGGCTTTATGAATAGTATTTCCCTTTATTATATCAGGAATTAACAACAAAGAATGTGTACCTGCTGGCACCTTTCAGGTGTGATATTGAAAGATGCCATTCTTTCCATCCCTTTCTAAGGTGTTCTTGTCTACTTTAGTCATAATCAGTTATTCAACCAATTAAGAAACTCAATCATGTGATAGTGCAGGTTTTTAAAGTAGCTGTAGCACCTCCTAGTTGAGCATTTTCAGGCAGTTAATGGTCAGTTAGGGGCCCACAACTTTATTGGATCTCTATGTACTGACAACCTAAAGGAAATACCCTCCTGGCCCAAGACTCTGTTTGACAACCTAAGGGAAAGACTTAGCATGTCTTTCTGCGTCACACAACTGTTTTCATATGGATATACCTACTAGACGAACCCAGAACAGATGTTTATCTTTCATAAACAGCGAACTAGTCGCCAAATTGGAGGGTTAACAAGCTAAGGGGAGTGAAAAGAAAAGAAGCCCTATTCCCCATGCCACAAGGCCCTACCTCCATAACTAGCTCTGTTGTCCATGTTCTGGGCAATTCAAAAGGTAGAATGCAGTTTCACTTTCTCCCTACCAGTTCGTGAAAAAGGAGGTCATGCTCCTTCTTGGCATTTAATGAATGAACCTCTCCCCCTGGATTTGGACTGTTAGGCCTTCCAGCCAGTCATTAACTATCAGGAAATGCCCTCCTCAGCAATTACTATTGTGTAAATAAAGTCATAAAATGTTGGAGACCAGTGCAATCCCAGACCCCAAAGCTGCACATGTCAGGGTTAAAAAAAAATCTTGATTGTAAAAGCACTGCCTTCCAAATTAAACTCAAACCACATGATTCAGTCCATAAAATATACAAAATATGCAGTCCAGTGACAGATTTATTGTGGCCTTACAGAATAAAGAAAAAAAAATCTCTATATGGAAAACACAGCTACTTTTGACCCAAGCAGCCCTCAAACAGGAAGTTTAAAGCCAGTCAGCCAGCTGGAGCCCTGCTTAGCTACGAAGTAGACAAGGGTAACCAGCATTTCCTGTCAGTGCTGGTCACCATTTTAAGCACTTTTGTTTGAATTATTTTCTTAGATAGCTAAAAATGTTACTGAGATTTCTTTGGAGATCGACACAAGACCATAAGAAGGGCTATTGTATGGCTTATGAGCGAAATGACAAATGTCACTTACAAAGTATCACGCACTTAGCAGAGGTCACACAGTCTGTCATTTGGACATTTGGCTGCATTTTAATGAATGCCAGACTAGTTGACAAAATTAGGAAAACAACTTAGGGTCAAATACTAGAATTATTGATTCAGCCTCTTCTTTCTTGTTAGTGCAGGGTCAGCATTATGAAGCATAGTTCTCATACACCTGATCAGTAGAGAGTAGAACCTGCAGACTACAGAATCACAGGAAGTAGCTTCTTAAGAGTTTCTCTTGAGTATCATCATCACCATCATCATTATCAGTGTTATCACCCTACAAAAATGATTTGTGCACATTTAGGGTTATGTGCATATATGAGAGTTACCTAACTGAATCCAATTGTCGATCCTTCTTAAGATTAGGAATATCACTCTTCACAAAATAGAGAGATATTCTTACTTTTTCCCAGCATGGCAATATGCAAAGCACTATGGTACATTTTGCCAGATGTTCAAGTTCTCAATCACAAGAATATTTGGGGGGGGGGGTGAGTTTAAGTAATAAAGGGCAACCAGTGTTCAGAAGTTTTGCTAAACAGGGCAGTGGTGGAGCACACCTTTAATCCCAGCTTTCAGAAGGCAGAGGGAGGTGGACCTCTGTGAGTTTGAGGCCAGTCCAGTATACAGGACAGCCAGGGTTACACAGTGAAACCCTGTTTTGAAACTCATCACACCTCCCTCCACCAAAAAAAAAAATTCCGAAAAGCCATGGTCTTTGGTCCATGCCAATCTGAATCCAGCCTCAAGTTTACTTTAAAAACTACTGACACAAAGTCTGTCTACAGCTGAGACCACTGTTCCAGCGACTCACAGAACAGACCAAATCACACAGGTTCAGCCCCCAAATAGCAACCCCCCCAACTTTTCATGTATTTGAAACTTGCAGACATAAAAGACAGTTATGTAAGGTGCACTATGTTTCAGTTTACACTTCTGGATGAACTAGCGAGGTTTATTTTATGCTATCCAAATACTTATGGAGGAGGCTGACAGGATGCTGCCATAAATGAGTTGGGAGTTTAAGTTATCAAAATCACTGCTGAGAAGAGATAGTTTCCCCACCTTCTTTGGGATTCTCATCAATTACAGACAGCAAGAATTTTCTAAACGCATCACTGTGCCCTTTAGCAACAGTATCTGCATTCACACCAGTGGCTGAGTACACACAAAGTTACAAGCACATAGGTATAAGCACAAAGGCAAACCCTTGACGCTAGTACTGAGGTGAGGCATGTGCTTCAGGTCTTGTTGACTATATCTCTACATAATTTAAACAGAACTCAGAAGAACACCTTGGTGACATACAAGTCTAACATTTTTGTCTTCTTTTTAAAAGCATCTCAATAGAGTATATCAATTGTACAAAACAATATATTTCATTAGTACACTTTTATATATGCATAAAATATCATGTATATTCACCCCCTATTACCCTCCTCTTATACATATTGCCTTTCTCCATTTCCTTTCCCCTTTCCTAATTAGTCTCCTAAGTACTTCTCTACTTTTTACTAGATTACAAACCTAATCTTTTTTAAAAACTTGCTTTTATTATTTTTAATTATGTGTAGATGTGAGTGGGTAGACGTGTGTGTCCAAGAGTGCAGGAGTCTGAGGTGGCCAGATGTGGTTGTGAGCTACCTGATGTGGGTCCTGGAAACCAAGCACCTGTCCTCTACATCTGCTGAACCATCTCTCCAGCCACGCCACACAGCTTAACCTTAATAAAGCAATAGATTCATTATGTCCATTTGTAAAGGAAAACAACTGAGGAATTCTGTTTTACACACACACACACACACACACACACAAAGACCACAAGTGGCACTTTTTTTTTGCTGTTGTTTTGTCCATAAAGGTCACAGTCTAGAAACCAAAAGGTGAAATTCAAGCTTTTCTTTGTTTTCCAACAAGATATCCCTCCTCCCCTGTTCCCCCATGTACCCTGTTGCATAATTTCTTTTATATTGCCACATGAGAAGAAAATGCAAAAGCTCTATCATAAACAACAATAGTCCTCTGGGCACAAAAGATGATTGCAGAGACTCAGATATGGCAGCCCCTGTCCTTTCTTATAGGACTTTGCTTTCTAGATACAGTAAAAAAGAGACACCATTCACACCCACATCTTGGTAAAATAGAAACCCATCCAAATTCAAGCAGTAAATGGACAGTGTCTGAAAAAGAGAAAATGTCCAGTATCCTTTTCATATTTAACCTGTGTCTCTATCACTTTCTAAAACACACATGTCAGGATGTACCTGAGCAGCAGTTTTTCTTTCATCTATTCTGTTTTAATCTGTGGAGGCTGTTAAAAAGAACTGTACCGACATAACTTCATAGCAAAGATGATTTGCCTGGGATGCAGAGGCTGTACATTAAAGGTAATTTCTGGGGACAGAAAAGTAGCAGTTAGCTTTCAGGTCACTCTTTGAGGCTTCATCCTAAAAGCTATCATTGTCCTTGGTCTCATTTTGAGTCGCTAGTATGGCCCTCAGCCAGATACTCAACCAAATACAAGTTATTCCTCATTTTTAGTTAATAAAGACAAACATTACTTAAAATCACAGGAAAAATATGGATAAAATGCAAGAGCAAATTAGAAATAGCAATCTATTGTTTAATTGACTAAAACTTTTATCTAGAAGAGAAAGCATTGATGATATAAGGTAAAAAGATCCACGAGTCTATCTACCAAGGATATGCTGCTACACTTAAGGAAGGACACCTAAGTGAGCCTAAAGAAATTTCTCCCAAATTTCCACACAAATGTAGGTAGCCAAGAACCTCGGAATTCTCACTATCAGGCAGGGATACATCAAAACCAATTTGAAGACCCTAATGCAGCACCTGTGCCTAGGATGCGCCCATGACTTTAGGAGATCAAATAGCCTGGCAGAATTCTCCAGTGCTAACCTCCTGCATTTCTATCTAGACGGCCCTTTCTCAAATGCAGGCGTTCTCTATCTAGCGACACACAAATGCACTCACAGTACAGGTAATAAAATAAAACTTGCCCCAAATTATAAACAAATCACTTCTACTTGACAGCCAACTTAATCCTGCTGCAAGGGATTTGAGAGTGATCATATATTTTAACAAGCATGACTAATTGAGTCTTAAATTTCTAATCTGAATCCTCTTCCCCTTAACTTTTCTTTTCATGGTTGTTTATAAAGAGTTTAGAGAAGCTGGCCTTGGTGCTGCATGGCTGTAATCCCACCTACTTAGGAGGTTGACAGAATAGAATATCTTAAGCATAGGAGATGAAAATTAGTTTTGGGAAATCAGCGAGACCGGTGTCAACTATATTTTATAAAGTGAGTTCTGGGATTACAATGATCCTAACTCGATATGGAAAAAATAAACACACACACACACACACACACACACACACTCAAATCAAGTCTCTTTTGATTGTTACTTCATCTTCAGTTCTAAGAAATGTACCCTTTTTCTTAGAGTGAATTGCCTAGAGTTAAACTTTTCTAAGCAACAGAGACAGATCAACTGAATAAAAATATTTGTTATAGTTTATTTTCAACCTGCCTTTCTTTTATTTATCCCTGGAAAAAAATACTGTAAAATGGCTAGTTTTCTGTATTTCTGGGAGAAATCAGTGGGTGACTACATATATTATTCTTAGTTGACCACAAATTTGTACAGTTGTAGTCAAAGTTATACTTGTATCTATATTCCAAGACACTGTGGAATACTTTTATTTCTGAAACAAAAATAAGGTCCCATCCTGAACTGTATTATTTTCCCCATCAATCTTTTAAAAGCAATACACTCAACTGGATGTCAACTAGAAAATAATAATGGCTTTATACTGTGTCTATTAAAAATGACCATAAAAATGTTTTCAAAGTAATCGATACTTATATGTCCTGATTATCAAAGTGGTCTTTGCAGCATAGTCTCCTGGTTGTCATGAGGTCAGATATAAGAATATCATACAACCATCAAGTTCCCTATAGATCTGAAAGTCTACATTAATACAGATTCAATTGCTTCTACTTGCTCATAATTCATGTTTGTTTGCTGCTTATTTGACAGTGAAACTACTTGCACCCAGACACAGTTTGTTATCTTAGAAGGAAAAGATTCACCTCATTTTATATGAAACTCAGCTTTCCATTTTTGAAGTGAGCATCATATCATACCGAGGGAGAAGCAGAAAAACATCACAGAGGGATATTATTTCTGATTTCTACTTCCTTAATACCACATTTATAATGGTCTTAGTTCATCTGTTCAATTATTATCATAATTCAACAGCCTGGTACATACCTGTAACGCCAGCTGAGCATTACAAGCAGGAGTTCAAGGCAAGCCTGAGCTACATAGTGAGACCCTGTCTCAAAACAACAAGAACAACACGAATCAACAATATGGAAGCATCTGTATGAAGTAAAGGTAAAAGAAACCTGTATCACTTTCAGACTCTTGAGCATTTCAACATGGCAGTGACCTTTATTTTAACAACAGGACAAGATATTTGTCTAATATGCACTGTAACTTATTCGTCACATTTCCCAAATCCCCGTTTGTAATCTAGCAGACAGAATTTTTTATTTCAAAAGAAAAATTCTGCCACCTTCTTGACTTTCTTTCACTAGAAGCAGAGTATGTGTAAAACTTTTTGAATGAATAGCTTCATCACGCTCCCTTTCTTCCTGCCCCTCTTTCCTAGATGCAAAGACAGCTGAATGGAGAACAGAACTGTATGTCAAGCTATATGGTCAACATCTACACAACAGCCAAGAGCTTGTCACCATCCCAGCAAATGGGTAGGTAGTACTGAGCAGCCACTCAAAAGACAAAACCATTTTTTTTATTTCCCAAGCTGCTTTTTACTTCTTCGTTGTGTAAAGTTGGACAGATAATAACACACCTACTGGCTAAAAGGATAACTTTCACAAGTTCCCGGAAGTACAGCGAGAGGCAAGAAAACCCATTTTCGGCAAGCAGTTTGCAATGAGGAGAATGCACATTGTAATCTACTCTGTATTTTAGGTTCTTGCAAGTGTACAGAAAGGCTTTCTGTTTACATTGAAAGCTGTGCACAAAATCTGTTCCTTTATGAACTATATAGACTGCCTATTTTTTCTGTATAGTTCAACATTTATTAAACAGTGGTGTATGCAAAACATTATTTAACTATAAGATAGGTACAAATACACTCACAGGCTGCTTTGGCTACTAGCTCATAGTCCTAGGTTTTATCCTCCTTAAAAAGAAGCTGTTATGAAATGCTATTTCAAGTTGAGAAAAGCTATTTTATAACAGTCCTGGGACTCATTATGCATTCTTAAAGCAGGAACAGAAACCAGAGAAATGGAGTGGTTCTTACAAGCAGTGCAAAGCAGAAAGTCACCACCCAACACTGTACCAACTCTCTCTCTCTCTCACATTTTCATATAAAGTCTCTAGTCTCATCCCTATATAAAGCAGCAGAACAGTAACTGGGAAATGTTCTCACACCTATAGTGCTCTGGCCCCAAGGTTTAATACTTTCGCCCAAATTCATCCAGCCACACAGCTTATAGAACTGAAGACTATGTTTGGAATCATTTTTAAAAAATGGGAATTTGATTTTTGTCATCCTTTCTTTGCAAATATCTAATGCTCTCCCTCTAGCACCTCCTTTTTCAAATGTGATTGCTTCCCATGGGTCTCTGAGAGCAGTGTGGAATTATTATACAGTAAATTCCATTGTTAGCAGCATGGGTCTTTGTTTCTAGGTAGACTGCAGCACCTGGGCAGAAAACCTGCACTAGACTTTAGTAGGTGCAAAACAATATTTTCCCTCCTTTCCGGCTTCTACAGCTTGGGAGAAGTAAAAAGCACACAGGAGTACAACAGTATCAGCTGGGTTAGAGACAAGGGTCTATTTAAGCTATGCTTAGAGAAGTGTTTCTAAAAGCATTTCCCCAAGCATTACAAATTTAAAAAAAATTAAATTGCTCTAGTATTTAATGTTTATTTAGTGACTAAATTTTGCACAGGCAAAGAGAAAATGTGCCTACAATCAGGAAAAAGCCAAAGTCTCTGGTAAGGCTCATTGTCAATATGCCTTCCTTCAGAAGGAGGAAATATCTGGATCAATTATATTAAGTGTTGGTGTCCAGTCATTGGTCCGGGTCCATCAGCCGTCTGTTTTCCAACCATTATATCCGTAATCACCCAAAGCCTTAACTAATTAAACCAAGATGCCTGCACTGTGATCAGTCACCAATCATTTCAAAATTAAATCTTGCAGCAGCTTTATTTTAATTGATGGTTTCCCATGAACTTTACATACACATATGGAAAGGCTGTGGGGATCAGACGCCAGTTTATAAAGAGCAATTAAGAACATCTAGACGAAAAGGACTCCCTAGAACCATTGGAACAAAATATTCACATCTATGTGTGCTACGTGTGTGCATACTTATCAATAAATGGTGTTCTGAAAAAACACAACCTACGTGTGCCATTATAGAACAGCACAGCTAATGGCCTACTGTTAAACTTCAGTAGAACCCCCTGTTTTAATGTCATTTTCTTATCATAGAATCATTGTTTCTAGTGCTAAAAACTAAAGCTGCCTTTATAATACTCCACTAGAATGTAGAGCCAGCCGTCATGCCATTCAGCTCCAGGTGGTAAAAGCAAGCTGACCAGACTTATTGACACGGGGAGGGAAGAGATGCAGTTCAGCTGAGGCTGGCCCTGCTAAGGCATCCCATGGATATGGGAAAGTTAGTTAGAGAAAGCGTTTGCTAATGACAAGCCATGCAGGAAGTTCCTTTATATTAAAAAAGGAAAGGTGGGAGAGGAAGGAAAGAGTAAACGAGGAAAAGCAAAAGAAAACAAACAAACAAAAAACACGCAACAAGTTGCAGTCAGTGTTAAATTGCCTTCTGTTTGCTGTGTCGCGGGAGTAGAAAAAAGTTTAAAAAGCAGAGCATTTCCTCCGCGTCCTAGAAGGGCAGCCAGTTTCAGAAACCCAAACTCATCTGCAGCCTTACCTTCCGTCGCTAGCGCTAAGGGGCCCTGCCCTCAGTGGCAGCAGTAAGGGCAGAGGCAGCAACAGCGGCACATGCCATCTGTTAGCGGGAGAAGCAAAAAAAAAAAAAAAAAAAAAAAAAAAATAAAAAAAAAAAAAAAAAAAGCAGCGCGGCGGGAGGTGGCCCCGGTGCAGGGAGAGCCTTTAGCAGGGGTGTATAGTGGATGCCGCCATTTTAAAGCGAGGTTCCTGAAATCCTTAGATATAGGCAAATTAAAGCCCGCCCCACCTCCGTAACTTCAGGGCTGGGACGTGCTACGGGGCTCTAAGTCAGCGGCAGCCGGGTGTACAGTGTCAAGTCCAGCAACACGCGCTGGGAACACCCGGGACCAAGACCACAAGCCCCGAGGTGCCATCCACCTCTGTTCCCAACCCCCCCGTGTCCCCAGGTTCCCCACGCTTTTGCCCCGGCCTGAGGAGACCCTAGTTTGTGGCGTGCCCTCCGTAAGGGGGGGTCCCCCCCAACTTGGCCGACTGGCTAGGGGAGGGGCCCCGGAGCACGCCCTCCCCACCCCCCACGGTCGCATCCGCTTGGTTCAGTCCACTCGGAGCACACCTCCGAGCGCCCCAGCTCCCCGGCGGCGGCGGCCGCGGCGCGCGCGGACGGGCGGGCGGGCAAGCGGGCGAGCCGGAGGGCGGGCAGGGGCAGGCAAGGGGCTCCCGCCGCCCAGGCTAGTGGTTGCTGTGGCAACCGGCCCACGTCCCACCCCCCACCTCAGCTCCCCCAAAGTCGGGCCCCTAGTCAAAGGCGTGTCCTAGGTTCTCCCCGGCACCCCTCCACCGTGCACCCCCACAACACATATAAAAGTCGTGCATCCCCCACCCACCCACCCCCCGCGCTTCCCCGGGCCGAGCCCACCGGTTCTCACTTTAGTACTCGGCCATTCCTGAGAGATAGTTTGGTTTTTAGGCGCCCGCACCGCAACTCACGCCAAACTCCTGGAGTCGCCGGCAGCCGCCGTCCTCAGCCGCCCTGGGCCGGCCCCGCCCCGCCCGGCCAGGTAACGCCGCTCACCCCGCCTAGCTGTCGCCCCTCGCCGCCACTGCCACCCCGCCACCGCCACCGTCCAACCTCACCTCTCCGAGCAAGCGACTCCGGTAGCTTCTCGCTGTGAGGACACCACGCGCAGGAACTCCTCCGTCTGGCGCTCGCTACCCCGATTCCCGCGCCCCGGCCCGGGACCGTCTTCCGCCTCCTTGCGGCTCGCTCGCAAAGAGCGCCAAAAAGTCGCGCTCCTGCTTGCGCTCTGACTGGGGGCACTTTCTTCCTGTCGGACGCACTTGCGTCGTGAAATCTCGTCTTTGTGCGAGTCGTACCTTCGCGCTTGCTTTTCGGAGACTGCCGGCGTGGGCTTTATTCTCAGGGGGTGTGGCGCCTGCCCCCACCCTACCCCCAAGCCCCCAGCTTGCACGAACCCTCGCGGAGAGTGGCTTTTGTTATTGCATTATTAAGTATGTGTGTGGGAGGGGCGACAAATCATAATGTTCAGAAGCAAAGCCGAGGGAAGCACGCACACCACCACACGGGTCAAGAGCGCGAACCGGCTCTAAAGTTTCTAGAGCTTCAGCCACTGCAGTGAGAGTACATTGCCTAGAGAGGCGATTGTACCGCGAAGCTCTAGGTTTCTAGACACTCCCGAGACAGGTGAGGTGTACTAGGAAAATTTCAAAATGACCTTGATCAATATGTATTTCAATTCGTGGTGGGTGAAATACTCACCGTTTGCCTTCCTGGGTCTCCTCCCTTCTATAAAAACCCCAGATCTTTTATTTAGCTCCAAGAACTTGAGAGGGGAAAACTGTTGATCAGAAGAAAATCTTTCCCTATTGCAAGGGAGTTTACCGGGTAGGAGGAGCTCTGAGGTAAGATTCCAGATTCTTCTGAATGGAAAATGGACAAAGCAAATGCCCGTTTTATACTTGGGTTTTAAAGTGTGCATCTGGACATCTAAATTACAAGTTTCAATTTAATGTAAGCGTAATAAGAGCACCAGCTGTCTCCTAATTGGAGCCCCACAATAATAAACACGTGCTTTTATTTAATTTTATGAGGACAATTGTAGATGATAACACACACATGCAGGATAGTCAACGAGGAGCTCATAGCGATTCATGGCTGCTTTCCTGCATGCAATCAACTGCTTCAGCCTAGAACTCGGCTCTATACGCTCTACACAAAGTGCAAAAGCAGGGCATATTTAAGTGGCAGTTAGGTTGTGGAGTGAAGTGAATTCTCAGGCTAATTATACTTTTTAATTCTGCTGAACTGATCCAAATAGAATTCAACTCACTTTAGGCAAGAAATCAATCTCTGTGTGTTAAATGCAAAATAATCAGAGTACGGCAGCAATGGTTAGAAGACTGGGCACAAACTGCCCCTCACATAATTAAAATCTGCAATGGCATTTGGCAAGAATTGGGAAAGTCACCAGGACAATGTGCAGGGATCATGTCAAACACTTGAGAGTTATGGCCAGGATCCTAACAGAAGTCAAAATAAGGACTTCCTGGTTACCTCATGCACTCCTAACTACTTCTCCCACGCCTTCTTTCATACTTGCCAAAGTCCCTGCTCTACTGTACAAAAAAAAAAAAGTCAAACTTGTCTGGCATATAGAAAGTGGCTTTGCCAGTCTGGGAGTCAGTACAGAACACTAAAGAGGTGTTGGTTACTTCCAGAGACTGGAAGATGGGCAAGGCCGAATTATATAACTTTATGCCCAATGACCTAACAAATGAGGAGCTGTTATGTCAGTGACTCAACAGAGGAGTCTTTATACTAAACTTGGGCAAAACCGATTCCCTTACCTCTGTCCACCATTGCAATCCAGGACAGCTGTGGGACACACAGGTTTTTTCCTAATAACTGCTCAAACAGGCCCACTTTCACTGTTCTGGAGTTGTTAGAGTAATTAATTATTTCCTTAGGAACTTACAGTACACCTCAAGGAACAGACAGTATAGTTTTAACATTGTCTCTAGCTTGAAAGTGCTAGCCAGTGAAAAATGCAAGTGAGATTTTATTATGTTTTGGAGGGAAGAGTAACTTTATAAACAAATTTTAGTCAGTCAATCGTCTCTTTGGCTCTTCTCAGACATGGTTAGAGGAACATCACCAAAGAAAAATAGGGCCATGTCCTCACTAATGCTCTAGATGGTTTCTTACCATAAATGTTTGTACATTCAAATCTCATAACATTTCCATCTGCTCCTCATTTGCATTTGGAATCTTCTCGGCATCATTATCCTGATGGATCTTCAAAGGTTACTGTTTGATTCAAAATTGTCATTCCTGGCCCTATGCCCCACCAACCAGTCAAATGGGGCACATGAGCAAGCCTTTACCTTGGGAACATTCTTTCAAAGCTCTTGCTGCATTTAAAAAAAATGTAAGGTGAAAACTGGAGCAGCCTCAAGTAGCATCTTCTTTCAGTAAAATATATTTAACTTTGACTAATGTAATAGGAAAAATTCTAAGACCCATATAATGATTCCATATCAGAAGGATTACAATAATCCATAAAGAAATATGGACATATTTTAAAAAATGCTGGATAGGCAAACAGTTAAAATCTGTAATGTGTTAGTGTGTCATGGTTTTAAGGGTTTTTTTCAAGTTCTTATTATATTGTATTTGATTCTCCCCCCCCACCCCAGCTAGGCAGCATAATTGATTTATTATTCTCTTTAAAAGACAATCAACCTGTGCAATTGGACATAAAAGCAAGGCCATACTATGACAAAGAATGATAAGCATCTCCCTCCTGTTTTGAATCTGTGGCACTCTTCTCACCTGCCCTATATTATCAGCAACAGTAGCACTTGTTAATTCTTGCTGTGTTCTAGAAATACTCACGGCAGCAGCTTCACAGAAGCTCTTGTCTTCTCACTGAAGGGTGGCTCAAGAGCTATTGGCATTATTCACCCATTCCTGAAAAGGCTTTTCCATTCACAGTTGGGAATTTGGAGTGTGTGGCTTACACAAAGCTTCTAAATAAAGAAATGGGGGGAAAAAGCAGAATCTAGTTGTTAAAAAAAAAGTTTAGATAGTCAATAAATGTCATGCATGCAAGATAACACTTTTATAAAAAGGTTTTTTATAAAACTGCATTTCTTAAACAAGAAATGATCCATTAAGTAGCGAAATGCTAACATAATTGTAAACAAAGATAATAAATTGATCAGCAATTCTCAGGTTGCAAAAACATTTTTTTTTAAAAAAATAACTTGGACTTTTTCTGTTGCATAAAATTGTCAGAGTCACCTGGACACATTCTAGTAAATGCAGAATTGAAGACTACTGTGGAAGAATTATATCTTCTAAAACACACTGGGACCAGATTAACTTACAAGGCAATTTTTCCCCAGGCCTTTGAAGAATATATAGTTTAATTATCCTTGATAATTATATATTTTTTAAAAAAATATCTTCAGAGGGAATTATGCTAAGAATAACATAAAATGGTACCCCCCAAACAAATACAAAACAAAATGGTAGGAATGTTATTTAAAAGATCTATCTATCTATCTATCTATCTATCTATCTATCTATCTATCTATCTATTTTTGGCTTTTTGAGACAGTTTCTGTGTAACAGCCCTGGCTGTCTTAGAACTCACACTATAGACTAGGCTGACCTTGAACTCAGAGATCTACCTGCTTCTGCCTTCTGAGTACTGAGATTAAAGGTGTGTGCCACCATTGTCCAGACCTGGATTAGCTCATTTAATTCTTGTAACAATCACTTTAAGGTGATGATGATGCTTTTCTTATCTTCAAAACAGATACAACAAGGGTTTTCCACAGTAAAACCTATCCAAGCAGTAGAATGAGAATTCCAAATCAGGATAGCAGGCTGCCTTCTTAAACACAATACTGAACAAAGGTATAGGGTCTGACTTAATCTGGATTCAGACACGTGTTCTCCTAGTATGCTGTGCTATCTCCCATAGATATAAGAGCTATGACCAAACAGATAAAATGCAGATGCTTACTCAAAATATCTGATTGTTTATTAAATATGCCTAGAAGATATTTAATAAAACCAACTTTCACATATGATAAACATGACCTGTGAGTAGTGACCATGTCCCTTTCTGCATGGTTTTCTTTTGTCTTGAGACAGGTTCTTGTTTTCTACTTCCCCATTGGACTGGAATGCTAGATCCTTCTGCCTCAATCTCTCAAGTGTTGGGGTTATAGGCGTATGCTACCACCCCCAGCTTTGAACTGTGTTTCTAATATGACAGGGCCTGGATATTCAAAATTTTAATTATCTTTAAAAACATCATTTCCTTTAAAAACTGGATCAAAACAGAAATGGTTTTATTCATGTGTAAGTCTAGTGCTATTGAGAAGTTTCTGTTTTGGCACAGTATGAAAATTAACCAGTAGCAAATGTTAGAAATGAAAATAAAATTGAAAATGAAGATTTTTTTTTTATTCAGGGTTTTATTTCATAGCAGGTTAGGCCCAAATCAAAGTTAAGAGACATCTTCTGCCAGAGTGATACATTACTGCAATGAAACAGTTTTTGACACATCAAAATAATTCAGTCCAGAGTTTGTTTAATATATGTAAATTGGATATGGTTTACTATAGGGTAATTTGTCATGAATATGCAGAGAAACTAACAACCTATGTGGCTTTAACTTTTGTTTTTTTTTTTTTACAAAAATATTACTTAGAGAAGATGAGGCAGAGATATAGCATAACAATGTAAAATTAGTATTGAAATAAATATTAAAATCATTACATATAAGTTCAGATCATGAAATCTGCATAAGATATATTAGAAATCTATAATATTTTTTAGATACCAAATGGACAAAATCATACACATTTAAACTAAGAGATAGCATTTGATACTAACTCAGCTAGCAAACGTAGCAACTCACAAAACCCAATAGTATATGGGACCTGAAATGACAGGCAAATTTCCAGTACTTTAGGCATTGTGAACTGAATCGAGAGTTATAAAAAATGATCATAGCTTCAGAACAGAAATGTGATCCTGGAAATAATCTTGATCATATAAATATAATGAAATTATTTGAAAACTATAAAATGGTATGGGAATAATGAAATAAGTTTATTAAATCGTTAAAATGAAAATTATGCCATTCTTTTCATGTATTAATGAAAATAACAGTCAGGAGGGCCTGGTTTTGTTGTTTGGTTTTTTTGTTTTTGTTTTTTGTTTTTTAGTTAGCTTGAAGTTATTTATGTTTAGTCATTTTATAATTTGTGTAAAAGACACTCATAAATTAGGGAAATAAATGGTTTGCTGTGAGATTTTATTATTTATTTATTTATTTATATACTATTGTCTTTATTCCGTCACAGTCTTGCCATTTCTCCTTCACCATCCTTGCATTACCAAGACCTGTTACTATTTTTCTGGCCTCTTTGTGTCTTTTTCACTTTTGCCCATTCCTGTATCTGCCTCCTGAGTGCTGGTATTAAATGCATGCACTCTGACATCTGACTCTCCTTTCCCCTGTGAGTGTTAGGGGTCTTGGGAAAACCTGTTGTAACACAAAAGGGAAGAAGATGGCACCAGTCCTAGACTATTCTTAAAGCAGAGTGGGCTCTCATGAGCAGAGTCTAGTGACCTGCCTCTGTGCTGCCTATCATAGAGTAGCACTATATTCTGGATATAGGATGAAAAAAGTGCCTTGCTGGGGAGGGCACTGTCTATGAGCCAAATGCCTTTCTGCTCTTTCTTTCAGTCGCCTGCTGATGCTATGCAACTGAAGGAAACTTGACTCCCAAATGCTGTTATATGTTATTAAAAGTCATGCTTTGTAGCAGTATGACCTTGTACAAGTGACTTCTCTATATAACTTGGTCTTTGTTTGAAAAGTGGGCTAATGACACTGTCTGCATCCCAAGGTTGCTGGTAAGAATGAAATAAAAACACCTTATAAAAGGTGTTTGGAATGTTGCCTACCAGGTACTGAGCTCTGTCAGATTTTATCCAGGTGCAAAACAGAAGCTGTGATCAAGAGATTTTTTCCTGACTCTGAAGAAGACACATTCCAAAAACAAGACAGGAGTACTGTACTGTACTTTATTTAATTTAATCAACCTTGATTGTGGCATACTAAAAGCCACAAGGCAGTGAGGCACTTAGGACCACAGGAAAACTTCCCAAAAGGCCATCATCCAAAGTAGGCAGATGCTAATTCGGAAAGCCCAGGTCTTGTCAAGGCAGTCTCTAGGACACTAAACTGCACTGAGACCTGAAATTTCCTGCCATCACACCTTAATGTCTTCCAAAAACCACCTTTGAAATGACCACATTACTCAGATGTATAACCCATTAACCTGTTATCTGGATAGACACTTTAACTGAGATTACTTTCTTCATGTCACTTGGTTTCTGGGGGTTGGACCCTGCAGCCAGCAGATGAAGGATGGGTAAATGATGTTGTGAAGTCCAAAAAAGGGAAAGAGCACCTGGAGACAGTGTTTGGTTTGTGAGGATGAAAGCTGAACAAAGTGCAGCTCAGCAGAGTCTCCGGGATAGAATGCATAATTCTTATGACCTTGCTGTCTTAGTATTCTATTTCCGTGAAGAGCCAACATGATCACAAAAAATCATATAGGTGGAAGCATTTAATTCAGGACTGCTTACATTTTCTTTCTTTCTTTTTTTAACTAGGCAAAGAATTTTATTAACCTTTTCCAAACTTCATTCCCAGGCTTCTTCAGCTTAATTTGCAGCAAAGAATGGGTTAGGTATAAACGAAAACCGAAAAGACTGGCAGTGTCGGGGGTGGGGTGGGGGTGGGGCCTTGGGCTTAAAAATATTAGAGATCTAGATTTTATCAGATCCGTAATAAACGAAAGAATTTTCAAAAACAGTCATGATATAAAATAGCAGCTCCTGTAACTTCTGCGAGTGTCACCGTCTTGAGAAGTTGCTTCAGTTTAGCTTGCCTCATTCTTAGCCGCCTCATCAAAATTCCCCACCCGATCTGGGACTTCCTCATCATCATCCTCATCTCCAGGAGCAAGTGGTGTCTTTCCGTCCACACATTGTTTGAGCAGAGCTTCAGCCAGTCTCCTTAAACTAGTCAGACTTTCTGCACCAAGCTGGTTGGGGATGCTGGGAAGCACTTTTGTCTGCTGCTTTGTCTCAGCATGGCCTGTAATGGCGAAGGTGTTTGCTGCCAGAGACGCCTGAACTGTAAGGGCTGTTAAAATGGATCACTGTCCCTCGGTTTGTAAACATGTTCACCTCTTCAATACCAGAGATGTTGTTTACCCCTAACTTCTTTAAGGAGAACTGCAGGGTTTTTTGTTTTTTTTTTTATCGTCTGCTGTGACTGTTCTGTGAACCACCTTCTTCTTTCTAAGAGCAGTTCCTTTCCCACTGATGCGCACTTGTGCCTGCAGTTTGGCATTCTTTCCTGGCTCATGATCGTTTCTTTCATCTTGGAGTAAAAATGGGGCCATGCGGGGGTTAGAGGGGTGGGGGTAGAGGTGGGGGACTAAGGTTCAAGCTCAGGGGGTCTCAAGCAGACTAGCTGAGATAAGGTGCACACACGGGGGCAGGGGATGTAAGATGGCAGCTCTTGCTTACATTTCAGAGACTTAGTCCATTATAAATGTGGCAGAGAGCTTGGCAGCACTCATGGCAGGAGAAGTCATTGAAAGCAGGCAGAGAGAGAAAGGGAGAGCCTAGGCTTGGCATGGACTTTGAAACCTCAAATCCCCTCAACTCCCAGTGACACATTTCCTTCAACAAGGCCATACCTACTCCAAGGAGGATATACAAACCTCCTAATTGACCTAATCCTTCTCAAATATTACCCCGATATCAGTCCCCGATAATTAAGCAAATACATAAGTTTATAGGGCCATTCTTATTCAAACCATACCTACTGTCTTTTCTACTCCTTTATTTTGTCTTGTGTGCATGCACACAGGCATGTCTGCATATGCAGGTGTATGTGTAAGGCACGTGTCACCTAGCACAAGTACACAATAAAAGAATATTTTTGAGGTATCTGAAGAGTGAATTTATACCGGAAGCAAGTCAAGTTCTGCAGGGATGCTCTGCTTTGAACAAGCATACAGCTGGCTTGGTAGCTTCTAATATGCGTTTGAACTAGAATCTGGAGGCTGATCCGCTCAGGAGGTGCTGGGAGCCTGAACATCACATGCACTAGAATAATAATAATGACAAAACACCTAGGGTGTAATGAGAGAAAGTGCTAGGCAGAAGCAAATTTAGACGATCTAAGAAATGAGGCAGCATATATTTATGAACTTACCTAGATAATACTGAGTCCAAAGACCTGGGCTTTCCAGGAGGGAGTAATTAATGATTTTTTTTTAAAGAAAAAGAATGATTTATATTGAGTGCTTCTTTTTGCCAGGTATTTTTACTGACCCCTTAAAGTATTTATTCTTCACAAGAGGACCAAAAGGATTTGTTTTACAAATGAGAAATGTATCATCAGAAAAGCTCAGCTGTAGCAGATAAGAGCATAGACAAGAATTTGAACAGCACCTGAACTGACTTCCCAACCCTGCCATTTATTAATTGTGTAGCTTTAGACAAGCTATTTCACTTCTCTGTCCCTCAGTTTCTTCTTTGGTACAATTTAGGATGGTAGCGAGTGGTACTAGTCAGTAGGTTGGTGTGGGGCAAGTGGAACTGTGTCACCAGACAAAAATCTCAGAAGGTTGAGCAGATTCAGAAACTCCGGTAAGTCTCATATTTGAGAACCTTAGGCGTTTCATCTACTCCTGACCTGGTTCCTGTCCTGGAGCACATGACCATAACACTCCACATGAGGATCGTGACAAACACCGAGTTCTCCAGGTTAATGAGGTATCTAGCTGGGCCCTGAGAGTTTAGCCAATATGCTTCCCTTGCCAAACATTCCCTCTCGTACAAAAGGTATTGCCAAGCGACCTAAGTCTCCCTCAGAAGGCCCCTCAGTGCTCTGGAGCCCTGAGCTAAGCTGGATTCCCCTTCCCGGCTCCTGAGTTCAGCGCCTGGTTGCCCTGGAGTTAGGGAATCCCAGCTTTGGTCCCAGCCTGTGTTGTTTCTTACCGGGGCTGTGGCTCCCATCTTAGGCTGTGTTCTGACACCCGTGAGCGAGTGTCCCTGTTCAGCAAGCCCTGTGGAGAGGATGGAAGGTAGCCTAGAGCCTCTCGGTTTTGTCTGCCTAAGCAGCATTCACACACACCAGCAGCAGAACGGCAGACCGACACTTTGGCACTTGCCTGGCGTGTTCAAATCTTTGAGTTCCATTGCCAATACCACAGTCAGTAAAATAAATTTAAAAAAAAAATGAAGCTCATAATAATATCTGCTTAATAGAATTATAATGTTTATGTGAGTTAATATTCACAAGGCACTTAGAGTGTTGTTTCTAAGACTAAGCAGTTAGTATGAGAAAGAAGCAGCATTTGAACCCAGGTCCAAATTCTTCAGTCCCAGCACAATTCCTATTCATTCTATGGAGCCCAGCCCTGGATCTCTCAGGAAATTGCCCTGAGCATGCTCTCTTTTAGCTCTCCTCTGTCACAGACTATCTGATTTGATTTCTGCCTCAACATTCTCCTGTATACCAAACTACTCTGTGCACTTCTTGAGTTCATATGCTTCTTTTCATCTTCCAAAGTACCTAGCTTTCCTTTGGTGTTTAGAAATTTAAATTCTTCCCACAAGCCATCAAAGGAGTGAGTGATCTTACAATGCTCTGAGTGGCAGAACATAGTGGCCCATAATCCCATGGTAGTTTCTAGCCCTTGCTTTTATGCAGATGCCCTGCCATTCTGTTAGGGCCAGAGGACACAACACTCTAACTTGTAACTTGTTCTATATAACGTTTTGGCTCTCTTTTCCTCTTAGATTTTTTTTATAGATGATTATTTTTCAAGGTTCACTAGTAAAAGCTTTTGCTGAAGCATAAAGAGAGGCAGAGAATCGATATGATGCCATCAAAGGTTCCCTCAAAATGTAATTTTTCTCTATCCCTTCCCAGGCTTATGGCACTATCATAAGAAATAATAGTAATGAGAAATGGCCAAGAGCACTCCAGTGTACTTGAGCTTAGTACAAAAGGAAATAGGGAGTTATTTTAAAGATACAGTCTTATTTCTAAAGTGCCTTCTGAGCCTTGAATATACAGTACAATCATACCTCCAAAGAGAACGAACGCATTGTACACGAGTTCTAAAAACACTTGCTGAGATAGTAAATGAGTCCACTTGATCTCCCCTATCATAGCCCTTCACTCCAATTTGATACAAGCTGTAAATGAAATGACTTGGCTGATTCTAACTCAGTCCCCCATGGACATTTGTTTACATCTCAGAACCACTATGCATAATTGCTGCCTCTGCTCAGGGGAGGCCCTGCTGGGATTACAAGAAGTGTTGTAAGGTTCTAGTCAGGTGTGATCACCAGTTACAGCATGAGTCTGGCACTGTATGGCCACACTCTGTCTACCTTGACAATTGCATCCATCAGTCTTCCTCCTTCGTGTAACTGAGACCAAAGGACAGCAGAAGTCTCAGAAAGGATAACACAGAGCTTTAAAGAACACTCAGACATGGGATGCTGTGATCTAAGGACCTCAAGTGCACTTCTGAGTCATATTCCGTGATTACACAGTAGTCACTGTGTTCGTCTGAACAGTCAATGGCAGTATAGTTTCACTGGGGGAGGAAAGGGAGAATGGTAGGTAAGTCAGGAGTCAAGGCCAGTCATTGATTTCTTTGAATTTGTCTTAATCACTTCCAGTGCAAGGGGGGAAATGAGCCTATTCAGAGTGAATGATGGGGAGACTGCATCCACCTTCGTTCCCTGTTTTAAAACAATATGAATTTAAAGTAAATCTGCTGAATCTTTTACAATTGAGGATATTAATAGCGCCCATCTGTTTGCTATAAAGAAAAATGTCCCCTACGGGCTCATTAATTGAACATAGTCCATAGCTGGAGGTACTGTTTGGGAAAGTTAGAGAATGTTTGGGAAGTGGAGTCTTGCTAGAGGAAGTGCATCACTGGAGGCAGGCTATGACAGTTCATAGTCTAATCTCATTTCTCCCTGCCTCATCTTTGGAGTTGTAAATCTGATCTCTCAGTTAACTGTTCCAGCCCCATCTGCTGTGCCTCTGCCACCATTATGGACTCTTCCTCAGGAACAATAAGCCAAAATAAACTCTTGGTTCCATAGGTCACTTTAGACATGGTGTTTATTACAGTAACAGAAAAGTAACTAATGCACTACATCATGAAGCTTATGAAGATTATAAATTTCAGAACACTGTAAAGATACAAAAAGCCATATTAAATTCTCTCATATTAATAAATAAATAAATAAATAAATAAATAAATAAATAAATAAATCAAAGTTGGAATTAATATTATAATCTTCCATTTGATGCAGCTAACATTAGTGAAACAAAAGTAAACAAAGTTGATTTTTTTGGCTTGATGTACTTTTGGCTATTTTACACACACATATTTTCTCTTTAACTGTGCTACTGAAAGTACAGTATGCAAAAGTGTTTTTTGTGACTCCACTCGACGTATTGTGGCATATTTGACACCACCCATATATTTACTTTACAATTGCAATGTGACCCAAAAGAAGCTGAATATTGGTTGGAGAGTCAGTATCGTTTCCTCCAATTCCACTGACTTATTATATGTTCCTAGATAAGTCATTTCTCATAACTCTCCTCTCTTATCTATAAAGGGATATGATCCTATCTCACAAATATGATCAAAACATTTAAGAGGCCACCAAAGTCCTTACTGCTATCTTTACTGCTAACAAATTGTAGTAAAGCAGATGACTAGATTGAGTCAGATGTTGCTGTTATTTTCTTCTATGTTCAAGCTTCATCCAATCAAATCTGATAAATATGAACAAAGCCTGAAGTTGGCCTTGTAAGGAACTCCAGTATGTTTTTAACAGGTGGCATGGTGAGGAATGAGACTCAGACCACTGGGGAACAGGGAAGATTCTACATTTAAGCAATAGACCTGTTTCCTAGGAGGCTGGGCTGGCCAAGTGTGAACTCCCCTCACACCTGGGTGAGGACAATACACATATTAATTGGTCCAAGCTATCTTTAATGGGAGTTACACCACACAGCATTTTACCAACCACAAGAATCCACTGCCAGAACCAAACCTTCAGCTGTGGTGATAAACCACTTTCAAAGGACCTTATAAAACCCCAAAGTACTGACTGGTTTGTGTGATCCTCACTTGGCAAAATAAGCTCAGAAAGAAAGAGCCTTGAATCTTTCTCTCTAATCATTTTGATTGATACCCACACCACAGGAGAAGATAGTCTTGTTTGAAATATTTTTTGTGTGGTACTGGCCATGGAACCCAGTACCTCATGCATGCCAAGCAAGTGCTTTACTTCTAGTTTTTTCTATTGAGTTCCTTGAATAAATGGCTTAAGTATCATTAAGTATGTGTGTGTGGGGGGGGAGAGCGTCCTTTTGTTCTTTCACTGTGGTGGGTACCAAAAGGCCTTGGTGGAGATGTGACAAAACATTGTCCAATTCAGTTTTTTTTTTTTAAGATTTATTCATTATTATATGTAAGTACACTGTAGCTGTCTTCAGAGACACCAGAAGAGGGCGTCAGATCTCATTACGGATGGTTGTGAGCCACCATGTGGTGGCTGGGCTTTGAACTCACGACCTTCGGAAGAGCAGTCAGTGCTCTTAACCGCTGAGCCATCTCTCCAGCCCCCAATTCAGTTTTTAAATTCTCATTTGTGCCTCCACTTGGTGATGTAATTCAATCCCTTTGTTTTTCATTTTGTCATATCAGTACTCGAGAACTGGAATTATATCTAAGTTACATTTCTATTATTATCACTGTCAAGGCAGCTAGGACTCAAAAGCTGTTTCATGAATAAACTAATGGGAGAAACCATAAATAAATACACGACTACAAAGTCCCCCTGTACAGGGATGAAAATTCCCCCCAAAACACTCTGAGAGCTCTCAAAGATGTTAAGTTAATACATTCCTGACCCAATTAAATCCAAATCTGGGGATCTAGGAGTAAGGCAGAGCATGTGCTAAATATGCATGAGTCCTGGGTTCCATCCCCAACACTGAAAAACAATGAAATAAAGAAGTTATACTCAAGAAGGGATTAGCCAGTGTAAAACTAGAGGCCTTAGGCCTCTTCTATTTTTATACTGTTTAAGATTTCAACCATTGTTGACTTCTTAATTCCATGTCCTGGAACTGTCTGTGTGTGTGTCTGTGTGTGATGTGTTTATTTGACTACTTGGGATCAAGGTTCCCAAAGTGTGTGTCTAGAGGCCAAAGGACAATATCATGGAATGGGTGGTTTCTTTCCTTCCACCTTCCTGTGTGTTTCAGTGATTGAGTTTAGGTCAAATTTGCACAGCAAGTGACTTTGTCTAACAAGCCATCTCACTAGGCTCATTTCTCCTGTTTTATAAGGCAAAGAGAAAAATCTGATATTTGTGTTTCTCTGTTCTGAAAACTGTTTTCCAGCTTATTAAATGCAGCTTGCGTATGACACAATATTTCCTTGGTTAGTGCACCCAATGTTCAACTAAACTAAACCATCTTCTTAGATACACAAAACCATGTACCACAGCTAGCCTAGCCAAGCCACAGGATTCTTTCTTTCCCACAGTCATTGACGGCCACAATATGCTATGTAAATCAGCTATTAGTCACTTCAGCTTCTGTCTTCTTGTGTCTGAAGGTATAGGCAACTGGCTTGGGAAAGCGGGTCCTCTGGGCATTGTGAAGGCTTTAATCACTTTCTGTTGCTGTGACAAAATACCCAAGGTAAGCAAATTAAAAAAAGAACGGTGTGTTTTGGCTCAGAGTTTAGGAAGTTTCCATCTGTGGATACTAGGCTGCATTGTTGTGGCCCAGTGATGAGGCAAACCTGTAGTAGAGGGGATGTGTTGTAGGACAAAGCTGCTCATCTTGTGCAGCCAGGGGACAGAGGGAGCAACATAAAAGGCCCAAGGACAGGAATATCTAGCTAAAATATGTCATCAGGGACGTCCTATTGCCCACTCAGCTATGAACTCATCAATGAGAATAAAAGTCTATCCAATTGATGTGAGAATAAAGTAAGGACTTATTCTATAAGAATCACTGTCTGCTGAAAATGCCACAAAACAGCTCTGCATTGTTTTAACACAAGGCAACAACAAAGCCGAACCACTCAGGTAAACTTTTTTTTTTTTCCAAAAGTGGCTTCTTTACTGCCAGCTAAACATTTTTAAACTCCTTTGTGGAAATGCATTTAGAGACAATATCTCAGTCATGCAATAGAAGCATTTCCATTCCTTGAGATCCACACTTACTTTATGAAAAAATATTTTCCAACTTGCTTCCGACCCCTCACCCCAATGCTTGTCAGACTCAGCCTGCCTAAGCTTCTTACAAATTAAGTTCACACTCAGAAAATCAAGTAGTGTCACGCTGATTCATAAGAGTGAGTTCTGAAGGTAACTGGTAATGAGGAAGGGCTCCCCTGAAATAACCATATCACTCCCAAAGGGATGGCATCTAGTCTTACTTAAAGTATGTAAGTTATTTAAATAATGTGGGGCAGAGAGGTAGCTTAAAGTAGATGCCTGAAAATCTAGCCACCTTTGTTTCTAAAAGTAGCAGCAAAGATAAAACATCTTGAGCCTGATATAAATAAGTGCTTGGTGGTCTAGCTAGGCAGGAGAATACTTGCGTAACATGCACAAGGCCCCGAGTTCTGTCTCCAGAACAACACAAAAAGGCAATTGTAATAAGTAAATGGTCCATGTGGCTACATTTTATGGATCCCCAAATGAATGTTCAACAACAAAGGCATAGAGCTTCATGTGCCCAAAAATCACAGCCATCAGAAGGATGAGGTGGAAATGGGAGTTTGAATCCAGTGGGATACATAGAAAGGTCTTGTCTTGGAGGGGAAAGGGGATAAGGTGTTTGTGTATGTAAGTACATGTAGGAATTTATGTATATCTACTAATTGAAACTGGTGCTTTTTTAATTCCTTTTAATATAATGGAAATGGAGAAGAGACAGAAAGAGGATAGAAATAAAAGGAGTCATTCTGCTTAGACTGGATTTAAGCATGGATTTACAAATGAAGCGGATGCCTTTACTACAGAGTTCACTGTCTTCATGTTACATGGGGTTATTATGAACACATTAAAACCCATAATAATAAGACTATATTTAAACTCAGCAAAAAGGGAATTCAGTATCTGATAACTATGCTAACATACATAAGATTTTTTTTCTATTTTCTATTCTTCTTTGGTATTTGAACATCAAAAACTTCAGTCAATGGAAGTTAAATTAATGAACTGAAAACTTTAATTTTAGTTCACTTGAACATTTTACTAGTTGAATTGCTTTTTTAGAAATATAATACCTGATCCCACTAAAAATTCTTCAAGTGTCATATACAGTACTCCACATGGACTCTTACTTAAGTGATTAAACAAAACATTTTTCTCTTCTTTTCATAATTACATACTCAGAGGATCATAATACCATTAGTTTAATTGAATACAAGTTTCAGTGTTTGGTGGGAGAAAAACCTCAACCAGAACACACCAACTGTAGCTAGGAAGCTGCTGACATTCTTTTTATTTAGAAAGAAGCAATAACAATAAAGCAAGAGAATGTCAGCAAATATAATACAACAAATATCAAATCTTCTGGAAGAGAAGGAGAACTTAACTTCCTCCTTCAGTACAGTTTCTGCAAACTCCTTAAGATAACTACAGATGGGAACAGAGAAGGATAAACAGCATATGAAGTGCCTCCCGTGTGCTTATCCCTTTGGGGTCTGACCTGGGCTAACCTTTTATACTTGTTGCTTCAATAATTTATGTCCCAACTATTCTAGACAGTTTCTTTGTTGTTTAATAATGTTGACAACCATGTAAGAGTTTCAATATGTTTCAACTTTTCATACAACCAAACTGCAGTTAGCTTGACCTAGAACATAAAATTAATTCACTTACCCAAGGTTGCATAGCAGCAGTATGTTTGGTATTTCTTACCAACACTCACATTTAAACGATAGCCTTTCAACATTACAAAATCTCCAGCTAATATGTGTAAATGTTCAATTTCATTCATTACTGTGTATCCTGACTGGCCCATGAACATTTATTTTTCTTTTGTTATAAGACATATGCTACTCAATTAGTAAAATTAAAATAGTATTTTATTTGAAATTCACTTAGCTGTGGTTTCTTCTCATTTTAAAATTCCAAGTTTAAAGAGAAGCTTACGCTGATTAGCAAAAGCAAGTTATTTATATTGCATATGTTCTTAGGTCACAGTGAAATCATGCCAAAAATCAATCACAAATGTCTTTCAATGCTTGATACTTAGAAAAATTCTAAAATGTCCTTAAATGAATCAGTCAAGCAAAAATGACCATGAGACCTCTGAAATTTCTTTCTACATGTTTTAAGACAACTGTATATTTTCAGTCTAATATTGATATTAGTTCGATGAGAATATCAATTTATTTTCATTACATTTGCCTCTACAATCCCTAATACCTCCCAGATGCACACATCATTCCCTACCACCTTCCAACTTCATGTCCTTTTGTTATTTTTAGATTTTAGATAATACACTATTTCCCATTTGTGTTGACCATATATTCACTGGTGTTGAGCCAATTGCCTAATGCCGATTGACTTCCTAAAGATCACACTCTTAAAGAAAGCTGACTCTTCTTCCCCCAAGAATCATCAGTTGTCACTGTCTTCTCTGTTATGAGTGGGAGCTCATAATCCCCTCCCCACTCCATGCTGGAATGTTGACTAGCTTGGTCTTGTGTAAGCAAGCACAACTGCCATGAGTGTATAAGGGCGGAGCTTTCATCGTATCTAGAAGACATGGACTTAAAACAGTCCTTGCTTACCTTTGGCACTTTAAATCATTCTGCCCCTTCTTCCATGATGGTCCCTAAGTCTTGGTAAGCAATAAGTAATTTATATAATCAACGTTTGCAGAACTCTAGGTTGCTACAAGCCTTTGGTTATTCATAGCTCTGAAAACAACACTATGCAATGTGAATAATAACATAAACATGCTCAAATGGCTATAGTCATACAGATAAAATGAACTTTCAGACATAAATTTTACTGAATAGAGTAAGAAGTACATTTTATAATTATAAATGTGTCAATTTCTTCAATAAAATATGACAAATATATATAGAATACAAATAGTATATATAATATATATATTACCTAGTAACAGAGTTTCAAACGGTATAAAACTGACAGGATTGACAGTAAAACTACCTCGGCAACAATAGTCTGAGTTTTCAATGTGTACCTCACATGAAATATGGCATATAACAACTAGCTAGCTCAAGATAACAATAATGAATAGATTCAAAGTGAACCAGATGACTTGAGTACGATGAGTGGTGGCCCCAACAGACTCCGTTAGAACATGCCACCTGCCAAAGAACACACATTCTTCTCAAGGGCACTTCAAAACTGAGGAATAAACTATAAACTGGATTTTTAAATGAGTCATGATAAAGCCTGACGGGCTAAAAAATATGCAAAGTGTGTCTCCTTACCCCATGTTCTAGTAAGGAGGTATAGAAAAACTACACATGGATAAAGAGCGTAATCTTAAATTTAAATACCAAGGTTAAGGGAGAAGCTAATGAAAAGGTTCTGAGATGAATGCAAATGAAAGCTCAGCAAAGAAAAACAATGAAATGTCACAAAAACTGTGCTTAGAGGGAAATGTAGAAGCACATGTCATTTTTAGCTAAAGTCTGAGAGAGGTGGTCTGCAGAGATGGTTCCGTGGTGCTTGGTCTGGCCTCAGTGGGAGAGGAAGCACCTAGCCTAGTAGAGACTTGAAGTGTCAAAGTTGAGGGGAGAGATACCCAGGGGGCCCCCACCTGATCAGTGGAGAAGGGGAGGGGAGAGATGGGAAGGATTGTGGGAGGGGGTGACTGCGAGGGGGGCAGTGAGCAGAATGTAAAGTGAATAAGTTAAAAAAGAAAGCACTTGCTACTCTTGCAGAGAAACCAGATTCAGTTCCCAACACTCACATGGCGGCTCACAACTGACTATAACTCTAGTTCCAGGGGAACTAATTCACTTTTCTGACCTCGGCAGGCAGTTAGCATAAATAGGTACATATGTATACATGTATGACAATACTCATATGCATATAATTAAAAAAATTAATCTTGAAATAAACAAAAACATAGGCAGTGGTGGTAATTGATGTGTTTATAAAAAGATAAAGAAGTATAAGATATGTTCTATGGGAGTGTAGTCAGGTATGGGGGAAAGGGATGTCTCAGCGGGGCCCATGCCAAGGCATCCCTTTCCCCCACGCCCGAGGGACCAGACACAAGACAATATAATATAGAATGGAGTTTATTCAGGGCATGGGGAGGGGAGTTAAGAGGGTAGTAGAGGCAGAGAAAGGCAGATAGAGAGGGAGAGAGTAGAGAAGTAGAGGCCGGCCATGACCACATGGAGAAAGGGGGAAAAAGAAGGGAGAGAGAGGGGGAAGAAGAGTGAGAAGCAAGAGAGCAGGAGACAAGAGAGAGAAACAAGAGAGGGAGGAGGGGGCGGGCAAGCAGCCCCTTTTATAGTGGGCCAGGCCTATCTGGCTGTTGTCAGGTAACTGTGGGGAGGAGCAAACCTGGCTGTTGCCAGGTAACTGTGGGGTGGAGTTTAGACAGACCTTACTTGAGAGTCTGAGGCAGGCAGATCTTTGAATTAGAGGCCAGCCTGACCTACAGAGTGAGTTCTAGGACAGCAACCGCTATACAGAGAAACCCTGTCTTGAAACAAACAAGTAAACAAAACAAAAAAGAGGACCTAGAATAACTAACTTAACTTTAGCTTATGAACAATAAACTAAAACAATAATAATAAACTAAACCTAAAATAGACAGAAAGGATGAAATGATATTAGAAGAGATACTAATGTACTAAAGAATTAAAGAAAAGTAATTGATAAATCATATAAAACTAAATATTAGTTCCCTTATAACACCACCAATAAAAATGGGCAAACCTTCAGATAGAATGTTCAAGAGGAAGGGAATATTTATATTATTAAAACCATCATTAAATGAAGGATATATGGAACTAGAATCTGGCCATTACAGAGGAATTATTTAAGATAAGTAAAACCCAGAATCTCGGAATACCCAAGACACAATTCATATATCAATAGATTTCCAAGAAGATGGAAGGAGAGACCCCTGGTCCTGGAAAGACTGGATGTAGGGGAATGCCAGGACAGAGAAGCAAGAGGGGGTTGAATGGGGAACAGGGGGAGGGAAGGGGGATTATGGGACTTTCGGGGAGGGAGGAAATGGGAAAGGGGAAATGATTTTGAATGTAAATTAAAAAATATAGAAAAAAAGTTAAGGAAAGCTGCTGGCTCCAATCTTTGTGACTGTAAAACACACACACACACAGAAAACAACAAAAAAGGACAACAACAAACAAGTAAAATTTAAAAAAAGGATATTACTACTAACCTTTCAAAAATAAAAAAGAAAATCATAAGGTCATGTTAGGGTCAATGTAAAGTAGACAAAATGGATAGATGCTTATAAAGCACAGCCAGAGAAACAGACTCAAGAACAACTACAGAATATGAACATACCTACAAAACAACTACAAAGATTGAAACAATTTCAAAACAACCAAGGAAAACTTAACTTCACTGGGCTTATAATACTTCAGTAATGGCATTTCTCAAGAAAAATCAGTACTAATCTAACAAACTTTTCAACGACTCAAGTCAATACATCTCAGGTAATCCTGAAAGTTACTAGTATTTTCATAACAAAGCTGGACAAAAGCATAAAAAGCATAAAGTGTAGTCTAATATCTATTTTCAATACAGTTGCAACAGTTCCCACCAAAATACTATCAAAGATGATCTAGCAGCACATGACAAATTTTAGCTGCAATGACCACATGAGGGTCCTATCAGTATCATAAAGTTGAATCAACACGTATTCAATGTAATATTTATGATTAATAATGGAGAAATGGCATATTCACCTCAAAATATGCAGAAAGTATAATTGGTCTTTTACAACAAAACACTCAACAAGGTGAAGAATGGGAAGGAAGCTACTTGATAAAAAAACATCTTTTTAAAAACCACCAGTAGACTACAGTGACCAGGTAGTTGGGACCGCCAGGCTCAGAGACAGACAGGCATAATATCGCTTCGGTTTCAGGCAGCTTGTGTGTAACCTGCTCCCAGGTGCTGGGCTGATCTGCAGTAACCAGCGCGCCAGTTCCGCGGTGGGACCTTCTGCCTGGTGGAGGGACCCCGCGCAGGGAGGGAGCCTGCCAGCTTCCCTTCCTCGACCTCTGTTCCCGCGGACTGCGCTGGAGAGACCGGTACCCAGGCTCTCCCCCCAATATAACATCACTTGGGACACGGCCTGTTGGGGCTTCCGTCTGTGCCCGAGGGCGGGTTGGCGCTGTGGTCGTCTGGGTGCCAGATCGGCGGGCCATCGTGACCACAGGGTGAGCGGCGCCACAGAGAGTGCCCTCCGCCATCTTTGCTACAGTGACCAGGTAGTTGGGACCGCCAGGCTCAGAGACAGACAGGCATAATATCGCTTCGGTTTCAGGCAGCTTGTGTGTAACCTGCTCCCAGGTGCTGGGCTGATCTGCAGTGACCAGCGCGCCAGCTCTGCGGTGGGACCTTCTGCCTGGTGGAGGGACCCCGCGCTGGGAGGGAGCCTGCCAGCTTTCCTTACGCGACCTCTGTTCCAACAGACTGCGCTGGAGAGACCGGTACCCAGGCTCTCCCCCCAATATAACATCACTTGGGACACGGCCTGTTGGGGCTTCCGTCTGTGCCCGAGGGCGGGTTGGCGCTGTGGTCGTCTGGGTGCCAGATCGGCGGGCCATCGTGACCACAGGGTGAGCAGCGCCACGGAGAGTGCCCTCCGCCATCTTTGCTCCAGTGACCAGGTAGTTGGGACCGCCAGGCTCAGAGACAGGCATAATATCGCTTCGGGTTCAGGCAGCTTGTGTGTAACCTGCTCCCAGGTGCTGGGCTGATCTGCAGTGACCAGCGCGCCAGATCTGCTGTGGGACTTCTGCCTGGCAGAGGGACGCCCCCTCCCCCCCCCCAGGAGAGATCACACACCCCTGCACAGGGCAGGAGCCTGCCAGCCTCCCTTTGGCGACCTCTGCTCCAGGAATCCACTAGGCTGAGCCTTTAGATGTGCAAGGCCTCCCCAATATAAGATCACTTGGGGCAAAGCACATTAGGGCTCCAAAGTCACTCAGGAGCAGGCAGGCCCCAGAAATCGGTGCCAGGGGAATCCTGGAAATCCAGGGGGGGCAGAAATAGCTTTGCAGGCTCACAGGAGGTCCAACCAACAGCCAGTGGCAGCAGGACCAACTAACACCAGAGGTATCCAGATGGCAAAAGGCAAACGTAGGAATGTTACTAACAGTAATCAAAGTAATGTGGGACCATCCGAACCCAACTCTCCAACAGCAGCAAGTCCTGGATACCCCACCACACCCGAAAGACAAGATCTGGATTTAAAATCACTTCTCATGATGCTATTAGAGGATCACAAGAAGGACACAAATAAATCTCATAAAGAGTTACAGGAGACCATGAATCAACGGTTAGAAGCCCTTACAAAGGAAACACAAAAATCGCTTAGAGAAATGCGGGAGAACATGGATCAAAAGATGGAGGCGCACAAGGAGACAACACAAAAATCGCTTAACGAGATGAATCAACGGGTAGATGCACTCACAAAGGAATCACGAAATTTGCATAAAGAAATGCAGAAGAATATGGGTCAACAGACGGATGCCCATAAGGAGGCAACACAAAAATTGCTTAAAGAAATGAATCAACGGTTAGATGCCCTTACAAAGGAAACACGAGAACTGCTTAAAGAAATGCAGGAGACGATGGATCAACAGATGGAATCCCATGAGGAGGAAACACAAAAATCGCTCAGAGAAATGCAGGAGAACGTGGGTCATCAGGAAGAAATCCTGAAAGAGGTAATGCAAAAATACCTTAAAGAAATACAGGAAAATACAAACAAACAAGTGAAGGATCTCAGCAAATCCATCCAGGAACTAAAAAAGGAAGTAGAAACAACTAAGAAATCACAAAGGGAGACAACTTTGGAGATAGAAAACCTTGGGAAGAAATCAGGAGTCATAGATGCAAACATCAACAATAGAATACAAGAGATGGAAGAAAGAATCTCAGGTGCTGAAGATTCCATAGAAAGCATCAACTCAACAGTCAAAGAAAATGCAAAATGCAAAAAACGCGTAACCCAAAACATCCAGGAAATCCAGGACACAATGAGAAGACCAAACCTAAGGATTATAGGTATAGATGAGAGTGAAGATTTGCAACTTAAAGGGCCAGTAAACATCTTCAACAAAATTATGGAGGAAAACTTCCCTAACTTAAAGAGAGAGATGCCGATGAACGTACAAGAAGCCTACAGAACTCCAAACAGACTGGACCAGAACAGAAATACCTCCCGTCACATAATAATCAAAACACCGAATGTTCTAAACAAAGAAAGAATACTAAAAGCAGTAAGAGAAAAGGGCCAAGTAACATACAAAGGAAGACCTATCCGAATCACATCAGACTTCTCACCAGAGACTATGAAAGCCAGAAGATCCTGGGCAGATCTCATGCAGACACTAAGACAGCACAAATGCCAGCCTAGACTACTATACCCAGCAAAACTCTCAATCACCATAGATGGAGAGACCAAGATATTCCATGATAAAACCAAATTTTCACAATATCTTTCCACAAATCCAGCCCTGCAATGGATAATAGGTGGAAACCTCCAATACAGGGAGAGAAACAACACCCTGGAAAAAATGAGATAATAACCTTCTTGAATCAAACCCAAAAGTAGATAACCACTCAAACATAAAGATAGCGTCAAGAATGGCAGATGGCAATAATCACTATGCCTTAATCTCTCTTAATATCAATGGTCTCAATTCCCCAATTAAAAGACATAGACTAGCAGACTGGATACGTAAACAGGACCCAGCATTTTGCTGCATGCAGGAAACGCACCTCAGTGTCAAAGACAAACACTACCTCAGAGTAAAAGGCTGGAAAACAATTTTACAAGCAAATGGCCCCAAGAAACGAGGTGGAGTAGCCATCCTAATATCGGATAAAATTGATTTTCAACCTAAAGTCATCAAAAAAGACACAGAAGGACACTACATACTGATCAAGGGAAAAATCCACCATCAAGAACTCTCAATCCTGAATATCTATGCTCCAAATGCAAGGGCACCCTCATTCGTAAAAGAAACTTTACTAAAACTCAAAGCACACATCGCACCGCACACAATAATAGTGGGTGACTTCAACACCCCGCTCTCTGAAATGGATCGTTCAGGAAAGCAGAAACTAAACAGGGACACAGTGAATCTAATTGAAGCCTTGGACCAAATGGAACTAACTGATATATATAGAACATTTCATCCTAGAGCTAAAGAATACACCTTCTTCTCAGCTCCTCATGGTACCTTCTCCAAAATTGACCATATAATTGGTCACAAATCAGACCTCAACAGATACAAGAAGATAGAAATAATCCCATGCCTCCTATCAGATCACTATGGAATAAGGGTGGTCTTCAATGGCAACAAAAACAAAAGAAAACCCACGTACACATGGAGGCTGAACAATGCTCTACTCAATGATAACTTGGTCAAGGTGGAAATAAAGAAAGAAATCAAAGACTTTTTGAAAGTTAATGAAAATGAAGGCACAACATACCCTAACTTATGGGACACAATGAAAGCAATGCTAAGAGGAAAATTCATAGCCCTGAGTGCCGCCAAAAAGAAACGGGAGACAGCATACACTAACAGCTTAATGGCACACCTGAAAGCCCTGGAACAAAAAGAAGCAAATACACCAAAGAGGAGTAGAAGGCAGGAAATCATCAAACTCAGGGCTGAAATCAATCAAGTAGAAACAAATAAAACCATACAAAGAATCAACAAAACGAGGAGTTGGTTCTTTGAGAAAATCAACAAGATAGATAAGCCCTTAGCCAGACTAACCAGAGGGCACAGAGATAGTATCCAAATTAATAAAATCAGAAACGAAAAGGGAGAGATAACAACAGAAACTGAGGAAATTCAAAAAATCATCAGATCCTACTACAAAAACCTGTATTCAACACAACTAGAAAATCTTGAGGAAATGGACAATTTCCTTGACAAATACCAAGTACCAAAATTAAATCAGGATCAAATAGACCATCTAAACCGTCCTATAACCCCTGAAGAAATAGAAGTTGTCATTGGAAGTCTTCCAACCAAAAAAAGCACAGGTCCAGATGGTTTTAGTGCAGAATTCTATCAGACCTTCAAAGAAGACCTAACACCAATACTCTTCAAACTGTTCCACAAAATAGAAACAGAAGGAACACTACCCAACTCGTTCTATGAAGCCACAATTACACTAATACCAAAAGCACACAAAGATCCGACAAAGAAAGAGAATCTCAGGCCAATCTCTCTTATGAATATCGATGCAAAAATACTCAATAAAATTCTTGCCAACCGAATCCAAGAACACATCAAAACGATCATTCACCACGATCAAGTAGGCTTCATCCCAGGGATGCAGGGATGGTTCAATATAAGGAAATCCATCAATGTAATCCACTACATAAACAATCTCAAAGAAAAAAACCACATGGTCATCTCATTAGATGCTGAGAAAGCATTTGACAAAATTCAGCATCCTTTCATGCTAAAGGTCTTGGAAAGATCAGGAATTCAAGGCCCATATCTAAACATAGTAAAAGCAATTTACAGCAAACCGGTAGCCAGCATCAATCTAAATGGAGAGAAACTTGAAGCAATCCCACTAAGATCAGGGACTAGACAAGGCTGCCCTCTCTCTCCATATCTTTTCAATATAGTACTTGAAGTTCTAGCTAGAGCAATTAGACAACAAAAAGAGGTCAAAGGGATACAAATTGGAAAGGAAGAAGTCAAACTATCACTATTTGCAGACAATATGATAGTATACATAAGCGACCCAAAGAACTCCACCAGAGAACTCCTACAGCTGATAAACGACTTCAGCAAAGTGGCCGGATATAAAATCAACTCAAGCAAGTCAGAAGCCTTCCTATACTCAAAGGATAAGCAGGCTGAGAAAGAAGTAAGAGAAATAATACCCTTTACGATAGCCACAAACCATATTAAGTATCTTGGCGTGACGCTAACCAAACAAGTGAAAGATCTGTATGACAAGAACTTCAAGTCTCTGAAGAAAGAAATTGAAGAAGACCTCAGAAGATGGAAAAATCTGCCATGCTCATGGATTGGCAGGATTAATATAGTAAAAATGAGCATCTTACCAAAAGTAATACACAGATTCAATGCAATCCCCATCAAAATCCCAACTCAATTCTTCATAGAGTTAGAAAGAGCAATTCAAAAATTCATCTGGAATAACAGAAAACCCAGAATAGCTAAAACTATTCTCAAGAGTAAAAGAACCTCTGGGGGAATCAGTATCCCGGACCTCAAGCTGTACTACAGAGCAATAGTGTTAAAAACTGCCTGGTATTGGTACAGTAACAGACATGTAGATCAATGGAACAGAATTGAAGACCCAGAAATGAATCCACACTCCTATGGTCACTTGATCTTTGACAAAGGAGCTAAAACCATCCAGTGGAAAAAAGATAGCCTTTTCAACAAATGGTGCTGGCTCAGCTGGAGGTCAACATGCAGAAGAATGCAAATTGACCCATCCTTATCTCCTTGCACTAAGCTCAATTCTAAGTGGATCAAAGATCTCCACATAAAACCAGACACACTGAAACTAATAGAAGGGAAACTAGGGAAGAACCTTGAACATATGGGCACAGGGGAGAATTTCCTGAACAGAACTCCAATAGCTTATACTCTAAGATCAAGAATAGACAAATGGGACCTCATTAAATTACAAAGTTTTTGCAAGGCAAAAGACACCGTCAAAAAGACAAAGCGGCAACCAACTAACTGGGAAATGATCTTTACCAACCTTACATCCGACAGAGGGCTAATATCCAAGATATACAAAGAACTCAAGAAGTTAAACTCCAGAGAGGCAAGTAACCCTATTAAAAAATGGGGTACAGAGCTACACAAAGAGTTCTCACCTGAAGAATATCTAATGGCTGAGAAGCACCTAAAGAGATGTTCATCATCCTTAGTCATTAGGGAAATGCAAATCAAAACAACCCTGAGATTCCATCTCACACCAGTCAGGATGGCTAAGATCAAAAACACAGGAGACAGCAGTTGTTGGCGAGGATGTGGAGAAAGAGGAACACTCCTCCACTGCTGGTGGAATTGCAGGCTGGTACAACCACTCTGGAAAGCAGTCTGGCGGCTCCTCAGAAAACTGGGCATGACACTTCCGGAGGATCCGGCTATACCACTCCTGGGCATATACCCAGAGACTTTACCTGCATGCAATAAGGACACATGCTCCACTATATTCATAGCAGCCTTATTTATAATAGCCAGAAGCTGGAAAGAACCCAGATGTCCCTCAACGGAGGAATGGATTCAGAAGATGTGGTATATTTACACAATGGAATACTACTCTGCAATTAAAAACAATGAATTCACGAAATTCCTAGGCAAATGGTCAGAACTTGAAAATATCATCCTTAGTGAGGTAACCCAATCACAAAAGATCACACATGGTATGAAGTCACTGATAAGGGGATATTGACCCAGAATCTCAGAATACCCTAGACACAATCAGCATATCAATAGATTTCTAAAAAGATGGAAGGAGAGACCCCTGGTCCTGGAAAGACTGGATGTAGGGGAACGCCAGGACAGAGCAATGAGAGGGGGTTGAACAGAGAAAAGAGGGAGGGAAGGGGGCTTATGGGACTTTCGGGGAGGGAGGAAACGGGAAAGGGGAAGTGATTTGGAATGTAAATTAAAAAAAATAAAATTAAATTAAATTAAAAAAAAAACCACCAGTAACAGCATATTTAATGTTGAGATAATAAGTTTTTCCTCATAATATTAGAAATAAAACTTTATCTCCTCTTGTCAGTTCAATTCGACATTGTTCAGTAGGTTTCAACCAGAGACTTTAGACTAAAAGACTGTGTGAATCTGGCATAGCAACAGGCATGTAGATGAAAAGAATAGACTTCAGCAGTCAGAAATAAACATGTGTATTTCTAGCAAAAAGATATTTGACAAGAAAGCTAAGACAATACAATGAAGAAATAAATATTATTTTGAAGCAATCTTGTTGTAATAGTTAAATGTCTACACAAAACTGAATAAGGTCAAAACCTCACCTCTTACCATATACAAGTTAATCCAGAATACAAAATAGATCAAACACATTAATTTAAGAGAGAAAATACATTGTAGAAGAAATCATCATGTAACCTCTGTGAGTTGTACAGTGGATTCTTAAATGACGTATAAAGCACAAGTAATCCCCCATTAAAAACATACACAGAAACCCTCCCACAAAAATGTAGCTGATCAATATTAAAAGCAATCTGTATTATCATTACACAGATCAAATTCTAGTGAAGGGACATGAAGGGTTAAAAACTATAACTCATTTTGAAGGAGAACAAGAAACAGGATGTGTGGTAGGTTTGTAGGGAGGAAAGGCAAAGAAGAAATAATGGAATCATAATCTCAAAAATAAAAGAAAAACATTAAAAATTATAATTGTAACTTTTTTGTTTTTTTTGAGGCATAATTTCTCTGTGTAACAGTCCTGATTGTCCTGGAACTCACTTTGTATACCAGGTTGGCCTCAAACTCAGAGATCTGCCTGCCCCTATCTCTTGAGTGCTGGGATTAAAGGCATACTCGATCACTTAATAATTATAATTATTTTAGCATTGTCATTTTTGAAAGAAAACAAGAAATATGAGAAAATAATAAACTCCTAATAAGCTACATGAGAGATGAAATTATCTTTGATGTCTTTAAAATATTTAAAATCTTTAAATATTTTTTAAAAACCTTTAAAATATTTTTTTATATTCCATAAACCCAATAAAACTGAAAATCCAATTAATCACAAAGTACATTTCTCAAATTTCCAGTAAGTCAATATTTTAATTCAAAAAGTTAAGGTTTAATCCTTTGATTATTAAGTTTCACAGTTAATATGAAATGTTATTGACGTCAACATGGATTAACATTCTATTGCCATTGTCACACACTAGCATAGGTATACTAGCCTAAAATGAAAAACTCATTGTCACACAGTTCTAGATGTCAGAAACCTGATATGAAATAAAAGTGCCCACAGGAGAAGTTCCTTCTGTGTGCTCTAAGGGCAAAAGAATTCTGCTTCCTGCCTTGTTCAGCTTCTTTAGTTTGCCTGCATCTTCCTTCATATTAAAAACCAGCAGGGTAACTTCACATTGTTCCCTATCCCCCTCCCCCCTCCACACACACATACCAGTCCCCTTGCTTTCTGTCTGTCTCATAAGAATCCTTGTGATTTTGTAAGTGTTCCCTGTACAATCCAGGAAAAGTTCTTTGTCTCAATGGCATGTCTTAGTCATGTATCATTTTTAACTGAGTCCCTGAGAAATATCCACAAATTCTGAAACTTAAGTTGTAGAGATATTTTTGAGGTAGAATTTGTTTTGTCTACTAGTGAGCTTGTTCGAAGCGTTAAAAAAAAGCAATTAATAATGAATAACAATATACAAAAAGCAATTGAAATGTTTTGAGGGCCTGGGGAGATGGCTCATAGTGTAAGTGTGTGTGTTACACAAGCCTAAGGATGTGAGTTGAACTCCTCAGAACCAAACGTCAAAACTCTGAGCATGATGGAGCATATGTCTGTCATTTCAGTGATTTATTAGAAGGGGTGAAAAGACAGAAGACTGAGGCTTTCTGACTGCCAGCCTAGCTCCAGATTCAGAAACTGTGTCTCAAAGGAATGGGATGAAAAGTGATAGAACATCTTCCACTGGACCCCACAAGCAAGCACAAGTGGGGAATGCACACGCACAGGCACAGGCTTGTGCGCATGCGTGCGCTCAGACACACACACACACACACACACACACACAGAGAGAGAGAGAGAGAGAGAGAGAGAGAGAGAGAGAGAGAGAGAGAGAGAGAGAGAGAGAGAGAGAGCACCCATACCCCCAACACACGTTTACCACCACACACAATTTTAAAAGAATGAAGGAAAATGCTTTGGGCATTACATAATTATTTCCTTTTGATTTTTTAAAGATGATGTTGAAGAGCAAAGAATGGGCAGTAAAATCAAGAGTAGACATTAAGTTTCAGGAGGAGTCACCTAAGAAATTACCTTGTTAGCTAAGTAAAGACCATGCTGTTTCCAGAGAGTGGAAAAAATATCGAGAGAGAGAGAGAGAGAGAGAAAAACTTAGGGAGACACACAGAGAGACAGAGAGAGATCTGCTTGTATATTTAAATGGAAAGAAAGCTTTCTCTTCAGACAAAGGGAAAATTATTAACTGGAAATCAATAGCTGAAGACAGAAATAGCAGAAAATAGCTGCTACAGACAAAGTATGGTTTCCCTCTCCAAAGCTCGAGCTGAGGTTGATGTCACTTGACAGTGCTGAGAGAAGGAGCCTAGTGGAAAGTGTTTGGACCATGAGGATGGAATCTTCATGATTTTGTTATCTTTCTTGCTCTCAGAATCCTGGATTAGTTACCTAAAGAGGAGTTTGTAAATCAGGCCCTTCTAATGTTCTCTCCTCCTTCTCCACACAATTCCTTGCTTGTCTATTCTCAAAAAGGAGTTAAGTTCACAGGAAACATCACTGGATGCAGAGAGCATTGCAACACCATCTTTGTGGACTTCCCAGCTTCCTAAACTGTGAGCCCAAATAAGTCTCTTTCCCTTATCAGTTCCTGAAGGCCACACTTACATCCTGAATTGGTAATAACAGTCATTTCTGGTAATAAGAATTGTAGCAGTAATTAGCATTATTTGGGTTATTATATAGTTTACTTCTAAAATACTTTGTTTATATAGGTAATTTCTTTCTCAAAATAGCTCAATGAAGACATTATAAACACTTTCCTTTAACAGCGAAGAAACATAAATCTTCCATAAATCAAGTTACTTATTCAAAGCCACAAACCTACCAAGATGCAGGGCTATGTCAAGATTCCAAGTAATCAAGTCTAGAGACTGCCCTGGGAATACAAACGGAAAATATATACATATATCCACACACAGACATATAATGTACATCATTAAAAATAAGATACATTTTTAAAAACTAAAGAAAACATAGGTTGATGTGTTTTAAAAGATAGTGAGTTTAGAAAACTATGGCACATACTAAATTGAGAGGTGTGAACAGAACTCATGTCCTGGAAACCCCTGATTCAGGAGCCGTGACCATGTCTGTAAACACTCTTTCTCTCCACTGAAACCAGGCGAGGCAGCCCAGCTACAAGAACATGTCCCACTTACAGGCAACAGCACATGTATATTCTTTGGTTGGGTTTAGAATCTGACAGGTCCCAGGGGTCCAGGTTAGTTGACTATGTTGGTCTTCCTGTAGAGTTCCTATCCCCTGCTGGGCCCGTAGTCCTTCCTCATATTCTTCCATAAGAGTTCTCGTGCTCCAACCTCTGTTAGGTTATGGGTGTCTTCTATATGTCTGAGTCAGCTGCTGGGTGGAACATCTCAGAGGACAATATGTTCCAGTCTGCAAGCATAACCGAGTATTAATAGTATTAGGGATTGGTGCTTGCCAATGGGATGGGTCTCATGTTGGGCCAGTTATTGATTGACCATTCCCTCAGTCTCTGCGCCTTCCCATGTCTGATTACTTGTAGAAAGGATAAATTTTGGGTCAAAAGTTTTGTGTGTGGGTTGGTATCTCTATTGCTCCACTGGGGTTCCTGCCTAGCTACAGGAGATGGCCTCTTTAGGTTCCATATCCCCACTGCTATGAGTCATAGCTAAGGCCACCCCCATTGATTCTTGAGCACCTCCCTTATCCCAAGCCTCTGTCTTGTTCTGGAGATTTCCCCTACCTCCTCACCCCTGTCAGTTGCAGATTTCCATTCATTTTCATGGCCATCTAGCCATCTCTCCTGTCCTTCCCCACACTTGATCCTGACAGTCTTACCATGTAGCCCAGGTTGACATTCAACTTGCTATACAGTCCAGGCTGGTTTCAGCCTTACTATCCTCCTGGCCTCATTTTGGCCTTGGTTATCCCACTGCTAAGACTGTAGGCATACACTACTGTATTCAGATATATAGTAATTTTTAAAGCCATGTTACTATTTCATTACATACTGTAAAAAAGAAGTCCAAATTTAAAAATACTTGTATCTAATCCTAACATGGAATATTAACACAACCAAACTAAATGAACTTTATCTCTGAAGGCAGAGAAGGAGAAGCAGCTGACATCTTTGCTTCATATTTGAAGAGCAGTACACAAATACTACAATGTATTTCTTCTAATCTGAAAAGGTAGGTGGTAATAAATTCTCAATACTTATTTTAATGATTTTTGTAGCTTAAACTTTGGAAGTTAATTTTTTTTCATTTAAAGTTATAAATATATGCGCTAGTTTGCCACCAGGTAGATCTAAGTTCAAGGAGAAGCTTACATTAAGAGGCAGTTCGATAACACAAATTTGACTCTAGAATAAACTATCTTTTTTTCCCCTTACAATCAAATACTACTGTTCTTAAAAAAAATGTTTCAATACAATGGCTCCTCATATTCTGCTATACTCATGCGTCAATCCTTGCTCACCCCATCATCAGAGTAGCTTCCTCCTGCAGCAGATGGGAACAGGTAGAGAGAGAGACCCACAGCCAGACGTGTGTGTGTGTGTGTGTGTGTGTGTGTGTGTGTGTGTGTGTGTCAGAGAGAGAGAGACAGAGAGAGAGAGACAGAGAGAGAGGGGAAGAGGAAGAGACAGAGAAAGAGAGACAGAAATAGAGAGACAGAGACAGAGAGGCAGAGAAAAACAGAGGCAGACAGAGACAGAAACAGACAGAAACAGAGGCAGACAGAGACAGAAACAGACAGAGACAGAGAGCAACTTTGGAACACATGGCACTAAATGGGATGTCTCCATCAAATTTCATGGAAGCCTGACAAAGAGGAAGTGGAAAGAGTGTGAGAGGGGATGGAGTACCAAGAAAACAAGGCTGTCTAAATCAACTGAGCAAGGCTCATGTGAACTCACAGAGACTGACACAGCAAACACAAGGTGTGCACGTGTCTGCACCAGGTCCCCTGTGTATATATTAAAGCTTTTAGTTTAGTGTTTTTATGGAATTCCTGAGTGTGTTAATGACTAGGTTACTGATTCTTGTGTCTTTCCTGGGCTTTTTTCCTCCTATTGGTTTGCTTTGTGTAACTTCAATGTGATGGTTTTTGTTTTATTTTACTATGTTTTCACTTGTTATATTTTGTTTTTAGAGGTTCCTCTTCCTCCTCTTCCTCCTCCTCCTCCTCTTCCTCTTCCTTCTCCTCCTCTTCCTCCTCCATTTTCCTCTTCTAATCTTTTAGGGTTTCCCTGTCTTTTAGGGTAGCCCCGCCTGTTCTGGACTTGCTTTGTAGACCAGGCTAGCCTTGAACTCACAGAGATTCATCTTTAAAGGCTTGTTCTTTTCTAATGAGAGACAGAACAACAGAATGGAAGTGGATCCAAATGGGAGGGGAGGTGGAGAAAAACTGGGAGGAGTAGAGAAAGGGGAATTGTAATCAGGCTACATTGTATGAGAAAAGAATCTATTTTCAAAAAGAGGGAGGGAAAAGTAAGACAGGAATAAAACAACTATAGCTGTGACTCCAAATTGCATTTGGTATACTTTAAGTCCCACATAAAAAAAATCCCACAACCTACAAAATAAATGACTCTTTAACATGTAAGACAGTTGAAACCACCCCCAATTCCAATTCTATGTATTTTATTGTCCTTTTGAAAAAAAACATACAAGTAGCAAATTACTTCACCATTTTGTTTATGTACATCATAGTGGCAGTGGTACTCAGTAGAATTGACAAGATGACTTTCGTGATCTTGGAGACTGGACTTGGACTTAGGATGGAGAATTGTTTATCATCAAAGTCATCTTACCTGCCTACTTTTAATTTTTAAATGGAAGAGTTCTCAGCTAACAAATGTGACAAGGGAACATTGTTTTCCTCTAAAAGCTTGTGTTCAGAAAATGAGGAAGTATGTCCTGTTCATCAGACTTGGCTTCTTTCTCTCATGCTTTAAAGAAAGATTGAACTCTCCACTTTAGCCCTTTGTTATTTGCAGTTCAGTGGTTAAGGAAGGTTTGTATCTTTGGCCTGTTTGCCCTTTGTTCCCCTTTCCCCTCTGGTTTCTACATCCTGCCCCCCTCCCCCAGGGTTTATTCTTTTCTCCTGCCATTTTGGTTTTCACACTTGCAGGCATAGGTTTGGCTGCAGGTGTCCTCCCAGACCACTTCACAGGTTCTTCCATCAAGAGTTTGCCAAGCTGGGCTGCTGGGCCACTGCTGCTGTTCCCGCCATTAAATAACCTTTGGAGATACTATTTGGACAGTATGACCCTGGGGTACAGATGAAAGAACTCTACAATAATATTGAATTTTAGTTGGTAGAGTTCTTTTTCTCAAAGGAGTGGGATAGTAATACTGATATTACTTTCTGTGTGTTCTAGGATTGAACAAATAAGTAAATATAATATCGATCAAGAAAGTTAGACTTTTCATTGTTAGAGAAGACACCTACAAATATGAGAAGTAGGAAAAGACAAGATTCAAATAAATCTATTTGTGCTGGTTGTATTCTGTTTGAGCCAGTTACAAGGGAAGGACAGGAGGATCAAGAGTTAAGGTCATTCTTAGCTACATAACCAAGATGACTTGCAGTGCATGAGACCTGTTCTCAATAAATTGATCACACACACACACACACACACACACACACACACACACACACACACACACACACACACTGCTTCTCTATCTTCTCTTTTGACTAAGAGGAACTAGAGGCAATGGATATCCCTAAGACTCTGCTTTTGGTTTCTAAATACTGAAAGGAATCATGGCTCTATGAAGAAATGTCTAATTTCAAGGCTAGGACAAACAAAAAAGGAAAATATTAATCTGGAATGTCCTGGTGTATAAGAAAGTAAGACACTGTTCAAACGTGTTAGAGATATGTCAAAAGAAAACAGGAGGCATCAGTGCTTCCATTTGACCAAATTAGGGACAGTTTGAGCTTCTAAGTAGGTGAAAGTTAAATTTGCAATTTATTAAATAAAATAAGAATCACAAAGTTCACACTAATATAATTAAAAACCAACCAAGGATATTATTCTTAATGCTTCTATCTCCCAGCTGGCCCATTCTGCTTTTCCTACTTTTAATATTTTTAGCTGCCTTCTCTGACAACAAGAAATCTAGCTTTCTTGATCCAAATTATATTTACTTATTTGTTCAGTCATAGAATATACAGAAAGTAATTGCAGTACCAACAAAGAAATGCAAAGCAATGATGGAAGTAGAAATGTCACTATGTAGCATCTATTAAAGTGGTAATTACTATGGACAAAATTCAAATAAATCTATTTGTGCTGGTTGGACTTTGTCGACTTGACACAGACCTGGACATATGTGGAAAGAGAGAATCTTACTTAAAAAAAAATTCCTCTGTAAGGTTGGGCTGTAAGCAAGTTTGTGGGGTTATCTTCTTGATTAATAACTGAAGTGGCAGGGACCAGCCTGTGTGGGTGGTGCCACCCCTGGTCCTGCATGGTATAAGAAAGCAGGCTGAGCAAGCCATGAGGACAAGCCAGTAATCAGCTTCCCCTCCATGGCCTCTGCATCAGCTCCTGCCTCCAGGATCCTGCTGTGACTTCCTGCTCTGACTTCCTTGGATGATAGATTTATAAGCTTTGTGACAAAATTGACCCTTTCCTCCCCAAGATTCTTTTGGTCATGGTGTTTCATCACAGCAATAGAAACTCAAAGACAGTATTGGATAACATTTGTGGAAAAGCAGGATATTTAACAGTTTTAAAATACTTTTCCCTAACAAGCATTTTCATTGGAAAGTGAACAGATAGCTATTTTATAATGAGAATAATCTGATAGCTATCACCTTATCTAAAGAATGTGAAGAAGGATTATATTATGTTAAGAAAAGTGATACAGGAGGCTTAATTATCACTGAAAAACTCACATCATCATTATTTAAATTATTTTTAATTAAAAACATTACCTCTCTCTCTCTCTCTCTCTCTCTCTCTCTCTCTCTCTCTCTCTCTCTCTCTCTCTCTCTCTCTCTCTCTCAGGCATCTTCTTGCTATCTCCATTGTTTGAAACAAGGTTTAGCTGTATCATCCTGGCTAGCTGGTCTGAAGCCTGATTTGTATACCATGCTGGCTTTGAAGTCACAGAAATCCACCTGCCTCTGCATTGTGAGTGCTGGGAACAAAGGAGTGCGCCACCGTACCCAGCTACAATTATTTTTTTATTTATTCTTTTTTTACAGTCCAGACTTTATCCCCCTCCCAGTCCATCCTCTGACTGTTCCACATCCCATACTTCCTCCCATGTCTCCAAGAGGATGTCCCCACCTCTCTACCCCAATCCCCCACTCCCCGGATCTCAAGTCTCCTGAGGGTTAGGTACATCTTCTCTGACTGAGTCCAGACCCAGCAGTTCTCTTCCATATATGTGTTGAGGGCCTCATATCAGTTGGTACATACTTCCTGGTTGGTGGTCCAGCGTTTGAGAGATCTCAGGGGTTCAGGTTAGTTGAGACTGCTGGTCTTCCTATAGGGTCGCCCTCCTCCTCAGTTTCTTCCAGCTTTCCCTTAATTCAACCACAGTGCATCAAGTGGAGGGATGGGGTTGCCATCCCACAGTCAAAAATTCTAACCCAGAATTGTTCCTGTCTGAAAGATATGCAGGGAAAAATTGGAGAAGAGCCTGAGGAAAAGGAGGTCCAGTGACAGGCCCAAAGTGGGATCCAACTCAAGGGGAGACTCCAAGGCCTGACACTATTACTGAGGTTCTGGTGTGCTTACAAGACTATCATGACTGCCCTCTGAAAGACCCAACAAGCAGCTGAAAGAGTCAGATACAGATATTTATTTTTAATTTTTATAAGTATTTTCATAGGTCTTGCTGTGTAGTATCATCATTAACTCATTTAATTTCTTTAAATATTTTCAATGTAATATTTGTATTCATTTTTGAGAATTTCCTTCATGCATACACTGTAGTTTGATCATATACCCCCTGACAAATTGCCCCTATATCCTCCTGGGCATATGTGTCACTCCCCCAAACTTCATGCCCTCTACTTTTTAAATAACCGATAGAATGAAATCTGTGATGGCCATGTATTCATGGGTGTACCACCAGAGTGTGGTCAAACTGTCAGGGACCACACCCTTAAAGCAAACTGCCTCTCCATCCCTCAGAAGCTATCAACTGTCAGTAGTGCTCCTCAGCTAGGGGTGGATGGGTTTTGAGTCACTTCTGCCACACTGGAATGTTGACTGACTAGTCCCTGTGTGACTCATCTAACCTCCACAGCTGCAGTTCTAGGATAAGTTACTTTCTTATCACTGGGTCAAAGTGCCCAAGGGAAGATCTAAGGAATGGGAGAATGGTTTGGGGTCATGACTTCAGAGGGCTTAGTCACGTTTACTCATCCCCAGTGCATATGACCTAAAGAACATGGTCACAGGAGCATATGGCTGTCTATCGTTCACTTCCTGCTTTTAAGAAGTCGAGAGAAGAATGCAGGACAAGACTAGGGAATGGAGGCAAACCCATGAATACACTACCTCTAGTCTACTTGCTCCAAATAGGTCTTCTGCATTCACCATTTCCCAAAAGTGACATCAAACCAGACCCCCTCAAGGGATTAATCCGTTTTTTCATTCAGCTCAAGCCATCCTGATTAAATGGTATAGGAATATCCTCATGTATACGCCTAGAAGTATGCTTTGTTAAACTTCTGGGTTTAACAAAAACCCAGAAGTTAAACTCTTTTTTGTCTTCTTTTGTCTTGTTTTTCAGAAGGAAGTGCAAAGACAGTTGTATTAGTTTTATTAGAGTTTAAAAGAAAGGCCCCAGGGCAAGCAAGCTGTAAATCTTGGCAGCTGCATAGAAGAGGACAATGGGAGGAGGAAGCAAGGAAATCTCACTGTTCTTAATAAGCCATGTGGCAGCAGAAGGAAGAGTATAGCTTCAGAGTTCAAGAGTAAAAGATCTCAGTGTCCTTCAGGACCTGAAAGTCAAAATGGGAAGAAGGAACGGGGAACATAAAATGTTTTCTGAGTCACAAAGGCAGATTAGCATGGCTACCTGGCCATGGTTCCCTAAATGGCTGTCTCGTTGGCGAATAGTACTTTTTCATTCATTCATTCATCCATTCTTTCAATCACACCACAAACGCTGCTCCCACTTCAGGTGGCTCCCTCAAACGGTCCTTCCCCCATTCTCTCCACATGCTCTTCTGAGAGGATAGGCCCCCCTGGGTGTCCTCCCACCCTGGCATAGCAAGTCTCTGGCAGATTAGGCACATCCTCTCCCACTGAGGCCAGACAAGGTAACCATGAAGACTGAGTTACCTGTCTGCTACATATGTGCTGGGGGTGGGGGGTCAGGGTGCTCATTCCAGCTCCTATATGTCCGTTGGTTGGTGGCTCAGTCTTTGAGAGCTCCCAGGGGTCCAGGTTTGTTGACTCTGTTGGTCTTCCTGTGGGGTTCCATTGGCCATAAGGTACAGAATACCCACGATACATACCCTAGACCCTAGACCCAAAGACGTTAAACAAGAAGGAAGGACTAAGCAAGGACGTTTGAATCACACTTAGAGGGGAAAATAAAATAGTTATAGGGAGGGAACCGAGTAGGAGAGGAGAAGGGGAGGGGAACGGGAAGCAGGATCAGAAGCAAGGAGAGACAGGATAAAGGCCCAGAGAGCCAGAAGAATGAATGGAAATCTGTAGCTGGGGGTGGAAGGTGTCTCTAGGAAGTCCCAGAGACTTGGGATAGGGGAGGCTCCCAGGAGTCCATGTGGATGACCTAAGCCAGGATGCCTAACGATGGGGACATGGAACCTGAAGAGGCCACCTCCTGTAGCTAGGCAGGTCACCCAGGGGAGGGGATAAGGACACCAACCAACCCAAAATTTCCTACCCAAAATTTGTCCTGTCTAAAAAACATGCAGGGATGGAGCAGAGACCAAAGGAAAGGCCATATAAGCATATTACCATAATACATTGTTTATAACCAATAACCAGCCCAACTTGAAACCCATCCATGGACAAGCACTAATCCCCATCAGTATTAATGATACTCTGTTATGCTTGCAGACAGGAGCCTAGCATAACTGTCTTCCAAGAGGCTCTACCCAGCAGTGGATGGAAACAGATGCAGATACCCACAGCCCAACATTAGATGGAGATTGGGGACACTTACAGAAGAGTTGTGGGAAGCATCGATGGTCCTGAGCAGTTCTTAACCAATTGATTGGATACTCAGGATTAGTTCTGTAACCACAGCACTAGGGAAGCCAAGTGAGGAAGAGTGTGAGTTTGAGGCCAGGCAGGACTACACAGTGAGACCCTGGCTCAACTCTCTACCTCTCCCCTACACAAAAGTTTTTGCAGTATTAGCTGTCTCTGTTTCATAGGGAAGGAAACTGAAGTTGTTTCAAGTCACAGAGCCAATAAGTAAGTGGTAGGTTCAGGCCATATAGGCTGTCTATACTTTTTTTTTTTTTTTAACTAGGTAAATTGCCATTTCTTCTGCTACTTCTAACATTTATTTCTTCATATTTCAAGGCTTATTAGACAACTAGTCTCCTCTATACTACTTAACAGCAATACAATTCTTGACCTTTTATCATTTTCTTTCAAACAGTTTTTGCTTTTGTTTTTTTTTCACATTTTCCATATAATACATTTTAATCTTATTCTTCCCCCCCCCCCAACTTCTCTGAGATCTTCCCCACCTCTCTACCTATCCAACACTACTTACTTTCTCTCTCTTAAATATACTCTGTTGGTATTCTGTCTAAACTCCACCCCACAGTTACCTGGCAACAGCCAGGTATGCCCCTCCCCACAGTTACCTGGCAACAGCCAGATAGGCCTGGCCCTCTATAAAAGGGGCTGCTTGCCCCCTCCTCTTCTCCTTACTCTCTTACTCTTGCCTCTCTTACCCTCTTGGGCTCTTCCCTTCCTCCCTCCCTTCCCCCCTCTCTCCACGCGGTCATGACCGGCCTCTACTTCTCTACTCTCTCCCTCTCTCTGCCTTTCTCAGCCTCTACTACCCTCTTAAATCCCCTCCCCATGCCCTGAATAAACTCTATTCTATGCTATACCATTGTGTGACTGGTTCCTCAGGGGAAAGGGATGCTGAGATGCCTTGGCATGGGCCCGCTGAGACACCCCCTTCCCCCACACCTCACCATACACCCATAGAACATATTCTAATACCTATTTTTCTTTTTATAATTACAATTTCTCTTTCTCTCTCTCTCTCTCTCTCTCTCTCTCTCTCTCTCTCTCTCTCTCTCTCTCTCTTCAAACAAACAAATAAAAAAAACCTGTCAGGACAACCAACCCCCCCCCCAAAAGCACATAAAAACAAAGTTAATTATGTGTTGGTCAGCTTCTCCTGAGCATGGGGTCTTCTCTAGAATGTGGTTGATACAACAAATTTGAGTCCATTGGAGGAAACAACTTTCCCTCTCACAGTAGATTTCAATAGCAAATTGCTTCTTGGATAGAAGTGTGACTTTATATCCACTTCCCCTTCTTAAGGCTAGGATTTTGTCTGGCTTGAGCCTGTGTAGATTTTGTGCATGCTGTCAGTTTCTATAAGTTCATATGGGCATCAGTCCTATTGTACCTGGAAGACAGTGTTTTCTTGGAGTCATTGACCACCTCTGAATCTTACATTCTTTCCTCCTTTTACAATCTTTCCAGTTCCTCTTCTGCATAGTTTCCTTAGCCTTGAGGGGATGGATTTGATAGAGACATCCATTTAGGGATGAGTGAACATTTTTTCACTCTCTGCACATTGTCTGGTTGTGGGCCTCTGTGTTAATTTTCCCCAAGAAGCTCCTCTGACGAGGGTTGAGCAATGTAATGATCTATAGGTACAGCAATATGTCATCAGGAGTCATCAAAATGCTATTTTTGATATGTGGTGTCACTGTATCACATTAGCTGGCCTAGAACTACTATGCAAACCAGGCTAGCCTTGAGCTCATAGAACTTCAAAGGCCTCTGCCTCCCAAGTGCTGGGGTTAGAAGTGTGACTCTTTAAAAACATGTAATTCATTTATTCACTCACTCAATCATTAATTTTTATTTACTATGTATATAGTGGGGGCACATATATGTCATGACTCGAGTGTAGAAGTCAGAGGACAGTATGACAACTTTCATGAGTCTGTTCTCTTCTTCTACCACGTGGGGCCCAATAATTGAATTCAGGTCACCAGGTTTGGTGATAAGTGCCTTTACTTATGATCTTACTAGTCCAAGTTTACATAATTTTTATACCCTGTTTTTCAATTTACATTGAGGGAGATTTTTCTCTTTTATATAACACTTCATCATTCTCCTCATGTATAATTTTACTGGAACTCTTGTATTTTTCTTTTTCTCAGAATCTTCCCCAGAACTGGCCCTAGTGGTCCATATATGAAATGGCAGAATGATTTTACATAGCAAATGTACTATTTTCCAGTTTGTCTTCAGTCCTATTTGAAAAAATAACAAGCCTTTGGACAACAATTTGATAGCTTCAATCCTGTCTCTAGAAAGAGTAAGAAAATAGGATGCTGAGATAATTTTAGAAGACCCAGAATGCAATTTGCTTCTCTTATGTTTCACCCTTTGCTTACTTTTTAAATTCAAACCAGATAATCATTCTAATCTTTATTTCAAGTTTATGAATTTAAACATACTAAGTAGTTTCTGGAAAAGTGCTAAGAGCTATGTGATAGTGGTGGGAGATGATAAAGAACCACCTTGACAGTGAAGTTGGTGATTTATCTGAAGTGTTAAAATTTTGAGAAATTTGTCTTCAAATGGTAACTTTTAAAAAGTCTCCAGTTTAATTCTTCTGCTAAGGGCATGTTTCTTTGTCTGAAAAATTGGGAATCATAGGATACAATCTTGTTGCTATAGACAACAAACAAAATCCTCTGACCTCCAGATGTTTACTCTCACACAGATCCACAATAATAAATGAATGTATATATGACTCATACACACACACACACACACACACACACACGTAAGAAATGCACATACATAGTTTTAAGTTATTATGAAGCACTTGGGTTTCCCCTGTTAAGCATGACTAAGTAGTGACACGACCTATATTTTCATCTGAATTGATCAATCAAAAACCAGTACTCTGCCACAGAGCAACTCTTTTGGCCCTTCTTTTTTTATTATTATTATTTTCTATGTTTTTTTAATTTACATTCAAAATCATTTCCCCTTTCCCGTTTACTCCCTCACCGAAAGTCCCATAAGCCCCCTTCCCTCCCTCATTTCCCCATTCAACCCCCTCTCGCTTCTCTGTCTTGGCATTCCCCTACATCCAGTCTTTCCAGGACCAGGGGTCTCTCCTTCCATCTTCTTAGAAATCTATTGATATGCGAATTGTGTCTAGGGTATTCCAAGATTCTGGGTTAATATCCCCTTATCAGTGACTGCATACCATGCGTGTTCTTTTGTGATTGGGTTACCTCACTAAGGATGATATTTTCAAGTTCTGACCATTTGCCTAGGAATTTCATGAATTCATTGTTTTTAATTGCAGAGTAGTATTCCATTGTGTAGATATACCACATCTTCTGAATCCATTCCTCCGTTGAGGGACATCTGGGTTCTTTCCAGCTTCTGGCTATTATAAATAAGGCTGCTATGAACATAGTGGAGCATGTGTCCTTATTGCATGCAGGGAAAGCCTCTGGGTATATGCCCAGGAGTGGTATAGCAGGATCCTCTGGGAGTGTCATGCCCAGTTTTCTGAGGAACCGCCAGACTGCTTTCCAGAGTGGTTGTACCAGCTTGCAATCCCACCAGCAGTGGAGGAGTGTTCCTCTTTCTCCACATCCTCTCCAACACCTGCTGGCTCTTCTTTTTAGTATTATATTTTTATTTTGAGACAACTTCTACCTAAGTTGTACTTGTAACCCTCCTGCCAGCCTCCCCATGACAATTCTCTGCTTTATGTCCTTAGAACAATAAACAGAGACTTTAAGATGTGGTATAAGGTTTTCAGTATTCCAGTTATTATTGTTTTGCTGGAGAGAGGATGTGCTGGGGCTGATCTGGCACTGGAACTGAAACCCATAGGTTTACCCACTCCTCCATAGTCTTAAGTACTTTAAGTAAAATATTGAGTGGTTTATATTTCTTTTTATATCATAACTGAGTAGATGTGATGCAGACAAATATTTAAGATATGGAAAATGCGAGTAACCCAAGCTTACTAAAGCAGTGCTGCCCAGTAACCTTACTGTGTTCCCAACTCCTTCTGTGTTTCCCTGATCCTCCTCCTCTACACACCTTGGGCAGTGGTAAAAATTCCAGGACCATTATTATCCCGAGGGCACACCAAATTTCCAGTGAATATTAGCATATCAATTTGTTTACCAAGGAGCTGATACACAGACTATGTCAAACCCAATTTAAAACCATGGCTTTGGACACTTATAGGGCACTTTGAATAATCATTTTGAACCTCAGCACTTAAATCTGCAAAACAGGAATAACAAAATATAGACTATTGTGAGGAAAGTATCTCTAGGTGCAAATACAAAGTGGCCCAGAATGGGGATTGGCTTGTAGCTGCTTCTTTCCATCTCAGCATCCTGTTATTAAAGAGAAGGTGGTTGCTGGCTACTCATTGCTTCCCTCTGTAGACTGTTGCTTAGTTTCTTGTTCCCTGATGATATCTCTTAGATGTTATGTTGTACAACTGACGCACATCCTTAATGCTTTACATAACATTGTGTTTCAACTAATATTAAATTTAGTACTTTACATAATAATTCAGGGGCTGAACTTCTTTGGAGCCCGATAGAGTCCAAATATCTGGCCATTTTGGTCTGGTTTGTGAATTTAGGGTTCCTAATTCTATCACTTCTTGCCTGTTTATGTGTCTGTCCCAATAACCTCTGTTATCAGGGCATCTAGAAATAGTGAAGTAATTTACTAAATTAGTACCCTGAAGTTCAGAGGGCAATTGTTTTATGTAACTGTTTTAAAAGATTCATATCCTCCCCAACGTAAGCAGTCCTGTAAATCTGTCCAATCTAAGTGTGTTATGATTGAGATAGATTAACCTTCTTCCATTAAAACAGAAACAGAGAACTTTGTGCTGCAACCAAGGTGAACTGCTTCGTGTCTATGAGAGATCCACAGAGTAGTTGTGTAGCTAGAAGCTGACACTTCATTTTTCAGTCTCACAGTATGTTCATGAAACTGCTACAAACTTTGAGTCTGCTCGAAGTGAGTAGTTCTCTCTCTCTGTCTCTGTCTCTGTCTCTGTCTCTCTCTCTCTCTCTCTCTCTCTCTCTCTCTCTCTCTCTCTCTCTCTCTCTCTCTCTCTCTCTGTGTGTGTGTGTGTGCATACATGTGTTCAGGGAGGAGGATACCAAATGTGGTCTTGAATATTCATGGAGAAATGGTGACATGTCACCAAAGATCACTTTAATAAGAAATTGCACCTATGCAGGGATCTATTCTAAGTGTTTTATATGTTAGTTTATTTTATGCTCACAACAACACCCCCAAGACATCTATGATTGTTGGGGATACTGAGGCACAGAAAAGTTAAATGGCTTGCTCATGGTCAAGTAATTGGCTCACAAAAGAAGACATTGCCAGTTACTGTGTTATTTGCTATGGTTGGAATTAGTAGTATCACCCATAGTCTCATATTTTGTTCTTAGTTTTTGAAAGTCAGTGAACTTTTCTTTTTTAAATGGAAAGCTTAATTATCAATAACTTTATTATCACTATCATTTAGGATTGCAACAGAGAATTTCAGAAAAACAAATAAGTCCCAGGACAATGGTGTAGAAAGTTGCAGCACATGGGCCACCATTCATTAATATATGTGTTAACAACTTAAATACTTAGAATAAAACATTAAAAAATCCCTTTTGGCTAGATTATTCCTAGAGACTGAAAGTGAATAAAAATAATTACAATTGAGTATGGGATCCTTGCCTGTAATCATAGACTTCATCAGGCTATATCAGGTGGATCAAATGCAAGGCCTACCTGGCCCACATAGCAAGACTCCAATAATTACCACATTTAAAAAAAATTGTAACCTGAAATTAAACAATTTTGAGCAAAGAGCTCTTCTCCCAGTAAAGCTAATATAAACAGTTCTATGTGTTAAATTACTCGGTAGACATAGCACTCCCGAGCAGATTAGTGCTGAGGCTTCTCTCCCTTCCCAGGCCTGAGGCAACCAGAGGTCCAGTCTTAAACCTAAACACCTAACAAATTGCAGTCCCGTGGTAGAGAGCAATCGAAACTTAAATTCAAGGCCTCAAGGCCACAAGGCCTGCTTAGTCTAAGTTAAGCTTTTGTGACTACCTAGTAGCTTCCCCAAACCAGCTAAATTCTATAAATTAAGATGTTTCCTTTGCTCTGTAGGTTGCTGCAGAATCTATCCCAAAGTCCTACTGCAGATCACAACTGACCAAAAGAATGTTTTCGCATGAATTCTTTTACAGAACATTTCTATCTAAACCTGAAACACCATTATTTAAAGCACTACTGCTTATATTTTTTTTGCCTTTCCCAAACCTTAAAAAAGGAGTGAGTTGGGTTTATTAAATTTGTTATTTAAAAACATACAGGTAATGGTGGGCAATGGTGGCTCTTGCCTTTAGACTCAACACTCTGCAGGCAGAGACAGGGTTCCAGGACAACCAGGGTTACATCTGGAAACCCTGTCTTGAAAAATCAAAACCAAAAAAATCCCAAAAGTTCTTTCAAGAACTTACAGAGGCCTCAACCCATGTGTTCGACTCATCTTTGCTCCCCCATATTCTCTGCCTGCCTGGAAAGCCTATCTGCCTCAAAGTCCTCTGCCAGTCTCTTCCTGGCTTTCCTTACCTTCCAGGTCTGTCTCCAGATGTCTGCAATAGTTCTTTTGTGTAGTAAGATGGTAACAGACAAAGAGCACTAGCATTGTTACCCCTTGACTGGAGAAAGAAGGTGACAGCTGAAGAGTCACTTGCTCAGTCTTTACCAAGCATGGGGGTTGGACAGAGGTGACTTCTCCAGGAGTGAGCAGATCCTCAATACCACTTTGGTCATTGGCTTCATCCTGCATTCCAAGTGCGCTTCTTTCTACAGGGTTTGTAAGCTTCAGTGGACATGATGGGCCCCCTTTACTGTCTCCAACTTGATGATTCTGCAGTTTCTTCAATGCACAGAACTGTTGGGGTTTCTTCAGCTTTGCTTCCTCTCTCCTGTACCTGGTTTCATTCTCAGGGTACAAACTTATCATGGTCACAGGCGTTAGGAAGATGCAACTGCTCAACCTCACAGGAGTTCTAGAAAGAACACCAGGTCCATGTTTGGCATTAATCTTGCCCTGGGCAACCTGGTTCTTTCTTCTCTTCTATAATTTGTTGGGTGCCATACTTCTTGTGAACCTATCAAAGGTTTGAAACTGAGTTTCCTGAAGGTTCCTCCATGGTTGTAGAGTTTGTCCTAAAGGCTCCACTGCAGAGATGCAGACAAGGCCTGAGTTGCTGGAAACAGCCAAGTCATTGAACTTTTAAGTGGGGCAAAAGTGGGATGACAAAAGAAGGCCCCTTGGGAAGACCTTTTGGGGTGATACCTGCTCCTTATTCTAGCCTTTGTCTCTGTTTCCTGGCCTATGACCACAGTGTGAATATATGCTCTTGCCACCAGGGATAGAGATACTTCCACCATCATGACCAGACCATTGGGATTCTCTCTCTGAAACCATGAGTCAAAATATTTTGTTTGTTCATTTTGTTTTGATTTTGTTGTTGTTGTTGTTGTCAAGTCTTTGGTCATAGGGTCTCAAAAGAACTCAAACCCTGTTGTTTGCATATGATGCTCAAATGCTATTTTGCTATTTTTCACCCTAGAAGCTTGAACAAAGCCTTCCTTGTGTGGAAAAAAATAAGTGTCTGCTCTTCTCTGGCAATGCACCATTGTCAGCAGCAGTATGACTCAATGGAGTCACCTCTGTCCACCCTGACAGAGGTCTACTCTTTGGCCACTAAAACACGTCTGACTCCAGAGTTTCATGTTATCAACCCCTGAGAGCAGGGTTGAGGCTGTTGGCCAACTAGTGGCTACACACATTTCCTGAGTCATAGGATCCAGGGAGCTTCTGCATTGACTTCTTAACCTGAAGGGCAATACACAGGCTGCTGGCTTTAGAAGCTTCCAAGTGCAACTTTGGAGTTACATTCATGAGAAAGACCTCCCAGAAAAATGTCATCAGGCATGAAGCCCTAGGATTCTCAAAGGTCAGGGTCAGTCTATGCCCTCAAACATAAGAAATAGGACTGCTAGCCCATGCTAGACTCCTGTCTATAATTGGTTCTAGTTGTCTTAGTAAACGATTCTGAGAGCACTGGACACATTTTGTTTAAGTTAGATTCTGAGTCATACTGCCAGTGGCTCACTTGATTTGCATTCAGTGGTACAGCACTTGCTTAGCATGCATGAAGCCCTGGGTCAAATACACAGCACTGGGAAGTAGTTGTTTCCTGTGATATGGCTTCTGGAGGGACTAGCTAAAATATCATCAACAATAAAACTCAGCTTCAGCTCAAGTACATCTTGTTTGTTTGTTGACCATCAATGAGGGATGTTTGCTGACATTTGTCCTGTTGGAGGAGGGCTGAAAAAAGAAAATGGAAGCTCAAAGAATGAATGGAAATATGTAGCATCTGGGAGTGAGATGTAGGGAGACTCTCTAGAAAGTGTCAGAGACCTGGGATGTGAGAGAGTCAGGACTCAATGTGGGCGTGACCTTAGCCAAAATGCCCAGCAGTGGGGGAAGAGAACTCGAAGAGTCCATCTCCAGTAAATAGACATGGCCTCAACTGAAGGAACAGGGTTACTAACCCACAGTCAAAATTTCTGATCCAGAATTGTTCCTGTCTAAAAGAACTGTAGGGACAAAAATGAAGAAGAGACTAAAGGAAGGTCAGTCCAATGACCTGCCCAACTTGGGATCCACCCCATGAGGGGTCAGCAAGGCCTGACACTATTACTGATGCTATGAAGTGCTTATAGATAGAAACCTAGCATGGCTGTCCCCCGAGAGGCTCTACCAGCAGCTGACTGAGACAGATGTAGATACATCCAACCATTGGACTGAAATCGGGAAGCCCTATGGTTGAATTAGGAGAAGGATTGAAGAAGCTCAAGGGGAGGGTGACTCCATAAGAATACCAGCAGTCTTAAAAAACCTAGACCCTGGGAGCTCCCAGAGACAGATCTACCAACCAGGCAGCATACACAGGTTGGTCTGAGCCCCCACCCCCCACTCCCAGCACATTTAGAGCAGAGGACTGCCTGGTCTGGCCTTAATGGGAAAAGATACTTGATGCTCCAGGGAAGCCTGGGGGAGGGAAGGAGGAGCACCCCCTCAGAGGCAAGGGGGAGGAGGAACAGGATGAGGAACTGTGGGAGGGGAAACTGGGAGAGGACAATAGCTGGAATGTAAGTAAATGAAATAACTAGAAAAAGAACCATTGTAATTCAACAATCAACAATTTTGATCAAATTTAATTTATTTCCTTTCTTTCTTTTTCTGTACCTATCTTAGTTATGGTTGCTATTGCTGTGGTGAAACACCATGACCAAAAGCATCTTCAGAATAACAAGGTTTATTTCACTTGAAGTTCCACATAGCAGTTAATCATCAAAAGCAATGAGGGCAGGAACTCAAAGCAGGAACCTGGATGCAGGAGCTGATGCAGAGGCCATGGAGAAGTGATGCTTACTGACTTGCTCCCAATAGTTAATTCAGCTTCCTTTCTTATAGAACCCAGGACCACCAGTTCAGGGTTGGGACCACCCACAATGGGCTGGACACTCCCACATCAAGAACTAATTAAGAAAATACCTAATAGACTCGCCTATAGCCTGATCATATGGAGGCATTTTTTTAAAAAAATTTAAATTTAAATATGAGGGCTTCTCATATGACTAGATCTTGTGACTAGTAGACATAAAGTAGCCAGTCAACACTTCATTGGGGATCTTCATTCCTTTTGATTCTCCTTAAGAAATATCTTGCCACCCCAAGGCAACCTTGTTCTTATACCAGCCAAGAGCAGAGCAGTTGGCTGTCCTTTATTCATCCTAGCTTGATCCTGGTGGCCGAAGCTGTCTTAAGCCTAGGTCTCACCAAATAAAATCAAATCAAGTCCAGGCAGTGCAAGTACAGAAGAAGGAAGACAGAGACCTAAGGACCACAATGCCACCCACAGACATGCCACAGGTATGTCATAGACACCTGCTTGCCTACACACCACACATGTGGATGAAAGATGTCACCCAGGGGCCTGCCAGCCACATGGCCAGCCTGGAACTGGAGGTAACACTAGAATATGTGGTGGTCAGATGGGAGAGAAAACAGTGGAACGGCTTGAGCATTATGAAGAAGAAACTGGAAACTCCAGGGTGGAGAGGAGTAGCCTATTTTTATGAGCATCCAGTCCTGTCACCTGGGACCATGGGGAGGTCCCAGCCTGAGCTACTGGTGAGGGCCATGTCTGAGTCGATGACTATGCAGTGGCAGGGGTTGATGACGATGTCTCTGGCTCATATTACCACTAGAGAACATGGGGATGTCCCTGATTGGGGTAGCAGCGCTGGATGTTCAGGAGCTATGTAGAACTGGGCCTGCCTCACACTGGATATGAGGATCTGGGGAGCTGGCCCCATCTCTAACATGGCAGCACTCTGGAGAGTGGGCCCTGGGCCTCACACAGGCAGAACAGTGGAGTCACCTCGAGGACATTCATCTGCTGAGGTGATGCCCCTCCCCTTGGTTTAGCCATTGGGAAAGACGCCTACAGGGCCAGGAGCTCAGGAAAACTAACTCTTTCCCTCAGCAGCTGAGGCACTCAAGAGACCTGGGGCTAAGCCTCTCCTCTAGAGCACCGCAGATCTGACTGCGGTGGATTGGGAACAGGTGAGCCAGCCCAGAGGGCAAGAGTGGAGGACATCTGGCCCTACTGCTCATCCACACTGGAGTGGCATGGGTGCTAGGGTGATGACTTCCCCCTCCTCCTTGCCTCTTGCCACACATGAGTCAGGAGATCTGCTCTTGGGGTCATGAAGTCAGGAGAGCCTGTTTTGCCCCCATGCCTGTTGCAACACTCCCGAAAGTGGGCCCTACGTCTTTCCAGGGCAGCACAGTAGTGATAGCCCTGGTTGAGAGAATGCAGGTGAGCCAGCCCTGAGGATGAGAGCTGGGGAAAACTGGCTCCACCACTTGTTTGCCTTAAGGTGGTGTTGATATGGGGGTGGTGCCCGCCCCCCTTCCCCCTCACCACCTGTTGTAGTTGGGAGAGCTGGCCCCCGAAGGCATGAGAGCTGGAGAGCTAGCCCTACTACATTACTGGGTGTCGCAATCTGGAGAACTGGCCCTGCATCTCACCTGACCAACACAAAAGAGCTGGCCCTGATAGTGAAGGCATGAGTGAGCCAACCCTGAGGCCATGAAAGCAGGAAAGCTGACCCTGCCTCCTGATGATGACAGCACTGGGTGGCCTAGCTAGAGCAGGCTAGAGAGCTTGCTCTGATGGTATGGATAAGGGAGAGCCTGTAGGCTGATCAGCCAAGCCCAGACCCAGGACTCTGAAATGGCCCACCCCTAAATCTATTTCATCTACGAATGGTGCCGTGAAGGGGGCTAGTCTTGCTGTTTTAAACTTGCAGGATCTCCATGACACAGGGCAACAACAGGATAACCAGGAGGAGTTCCAGTGAGGTTACAGTATTAATGGCATTACAGAATCCATAGATCTCAAACCAGACCAATGACTCATTGCAGTGAACGTTTGCAAGTGAAGATGTATGGACAGAGGGATAAACTGCAGGACACACTAACATACTACAGCTTCCACAATGAGATGTTTTTATGCTTTGATTTTGTTTGTGAGGGTTTTCTTGTTTTTTTTGGGGGGGGGTTGCAAGGATGACAGTCAGATATGAAGGAAAGGAGTGACGAGCAGGACTGAGGTACATGATATGACATTCACAAAGAGTCAATTAAAAGTTCAAAAGAAAGAACTATCTTGATGCTGGCCTATGGTGGCACACACATTTGATCCCAGTACCCAGGAGTCAGAGGCAGGTGGATCTTTGTGAGTTCATCAAGGCCAGCCCAGTCTCCAGAATGAGTTCCAGGATAATTAGGGCTACACACAGAAACCCAGTTTTGAAAAAAAACTTGAAAGAGAGAAAGAGAGAGGTGGGGAGGGAGGGAGGGAGGAAGGAAGGAAGCTTTTTCATATAGGATATGCTATCCTATACCTTTAAGAAATAGGGAGGAAAGTTTTGGTAAACAAGAGTTACATCTATGGACTAAGAAGTCATTGTCCTCTGTTAATTCAAGCAGGGGGTTAGCTGGCCATTTGTCTAATCAAATAAAGGCATTTGATACTTTGCCTATTCAAAATTATCTCCTCTTATGAACAAGCACAAACGACCGCTTACCCAGCATGCACTGACATCATTCCCTAGAGGGTTTTAGGTTTTTTGCTTTGAGTCAGCATCTCTCAGTACAGATCAAACTATTCTGGAACTAACTTTATGGCCCACAATGGCCTCCAGCTCATGCCTATCTTTCTGCCTCAGCCTCCTAAATTCTGAGATTATAAGCAGGAGCTACCTCACCCATCTGAGGCTGCTAGTCCTTGAGTACCCAGGTGCTGAAAATGTGAACAAAGATTTTGGCCTCTTGTCTTCTTTTGGAATCCCAGCAGATACACCAGGAGGCTAAGTTACTGCAAAGAGGAAGAAGACAGACCCAAATTAATCCAGATCCCTTTCTCTTGCTTCCATTGCCAGGCTACTTGTCCCACTCACCTCTTAAAGTTTTCCTGTTCTTCTGAATTCTCCTTTCTTTCCCTTTCCTACATCATCCATTTTTATGCTTTTGATTTTTCTTTTTCTTTGACTTTTCATTTTAAATTTTCCCTTATTGCTGTGGTGGAGTTTAATTAGCATTTGCTTCATGAGTAAAAGTATTGTGTATGCTTTTATGATGGACTTGTCGTTTGTATATTGGGGTTGGGATGTTTCTTATCTTTTGGTAGGATTTGAAGTTTATAGATGGAGATACAGAAAGAGACAGACACAGATATCCCATAAATAAGCTCTCAGGAAAGTTTAATTTCTAAGAATTTCCTTCTGTTCAGTGATTTCTCATGCCTCTCATTCTTTTAACAGTTACTTTGGAGGAACACAAATTTTTTTCCAATTTATTTTTTTATTTACTTATTTATGTATTTACTTTACACCCTGATCACAGTCCCCCTCCCAACTGTCCTCACTGACTCACCCTCTCACCCCTTTCTGCCATTCCTTCCCACCTTTTCAGAGAAGGGATGCCCCCACTGGGTACCAATCCACCCTGGCATATCAAATCTCAACAGAACTAAGCACATTCTCTCCAATTGAGGCCAAACAAGACATCCCAGCTAGGGGAAAGGGATCCAAAGACAGGCAACAGTCTGAGTTAGAGACGGCCCCCACTCCAATTGCTGGGGGACATACATGAAGACCAAACTGCACATCTGCTAAATATGTGTAGAGGGCCTAGGTCCAGTCAACGCATGCTCTTTGGTTGGTGGTTCAGTCTCTGTGAGTCCCAATCAGATCAGGTTAGTTGGCTCTATGGCTCTTCTTGTGGGGTCTTTGACCCCTCTGATTACCTCAATCCTTTCCTGGACTCTTTCACAATCAATCCTCTCTGAGCTATGCTTGGCTAAGTTTGACTGTGGGTTTCTGCATGTTTCCATCCACTGCTGGATGAAGTCTCTCGGGAGACAGTTATGCTAGGCTTCTGTCTGCAAGTGTAGCAGAGTATCATTAATAGTGTCAGGGGTTGGCCCTCTCCCATGGGATGGGTCTCAAGTCGGAGCGTCATTGGTTGGGCATTCCCTCAATCTCTGTTCCATCCTTATCCCTGCACATCTTGTAGGCAGGGCCAATTTTGGGTCAAAGATTTTGTGGGTGGGTTGGTGCCTCCTGCCTCCACTGGAAGTCCTTCCTGGACAGCTACAGGAGGTGAGCTCTTAAGGCTCCATAACTTCTGCTGCTAGGACTCTTAGCTAGGGTCACCCACATATCTTCCCAGGAACCTCTTCATCCCAGGATTCCACCTTGTTTCAGAGATGCCTCCCCACTGATTTTCCTTCTGTCTACTAACCCTCTCAATTCCCACCCTTAACTCTTCCCATACCTGATCCCCACCTCTGTTCCCCTTCTATCTTAGGGTTTCTATTCCTGCACAAAACGTCATGACCAAGAAGCAAGTGGGGAGGAAAGGGTTTATTCAGCTTACACTTTCCACATTGCTGTTCATCACCAAAGGAAGTCAGGACTGGAACTCAAGCAGGACCTGATGCAGAGGCCATGGAGGGATGTTACTTACTGGCTTGCTTCCCCTGGCCTGCTCAGCTTGCTCTCTTATAGAACCTAGGACTACCAGCCCAAGGATGGCACTACCCACAATGGGCCCTCCCCTCTTGATCACTAACTGAGAAAATGCCTTACAGCTGGATCTCATGGAGGCACTTCCCCAACTAAAGCTCCTTTCTCTGTGATAACTCCAGCCTGTGTCAAGTTGACACAGAAAACCAGCCAGTACAATTAACCCCTTGTCAACTTGACACACAACCACATCACTATTAAGTCTCAACCCTTACTTTCTTATTCATCCCCAAGATCTAAATAACTTTAAAAGTCCCACAGTCTTTATATATTAAAAGTTCAATCCCTATTAAATATCCAATCTCTTTTAAAATCCAAAGTCTTTTTACAATTAGAAGTATATTTACTGTGGGCTCCTCTAAAATACTTTCTTCCTTCAAGAGGTAAAAAATATCAGGGCACAGTCACAATCAAAAGCAAAACTCAAGCTCCAATGGTTCAATGTCTGGGATCCAACTCACGATCTTCCAGGCTCCTCCAAGGGCTTGGATCACTTCTCCAGTTCTGCCCTTTGTAGCACACACCTTGTCTTCTAGGCTCCAGCTGTCTGTACTCCACTGTTGCTGCTGTTCTTGGTGGTCATCGCATGGCACTGGCAACTCCAAAACACTGCTGTTTTCCGTTGTAACTAGGTTTCACCAATTGCCTCTCATAGGCTCTTTTCATGGTGCCAAGCCTCAACTCCTGTGCATGACCCCTTCAGTCCTAGGCCATCAATTGCAACTGAGATTGCACCTTCACCAATCGCCTTCCTCGGCCTCTCACAGTGCCGAGCCTCAGCTACTGTTCATGACCCCTTCATGCCTTCAAAACCAGTACCACCTGGGTAACTCTTACACATTACCAAGTCCAGCCATAGCACAAAATACAGCCATGGCTATCGCTGGAACACAGCCTCTGTGCTCTCAGAAAACACTTCCCAGAAGATTTCACCTCAGTGATGCTGGTCTCTTCTTAATCACCGCTAATTTCTTAGCTTCAGCTAACCAGCATCAATAGTCCCAGTAACACAAAGGTTTGCTTTAGTGGTTCTGGTATCTTGTTAATCACAGCTGATTCTTCAGCCCCAGCTAACCAAAACCACAGAATCTTCACAATCAAAACATGGCCCTGATTAAGAGTCTTTAATCTTCCCTCTGAAATTTCACAAGCCAGGCCTCCATCTTCTATGCTGTTCTCAACATTATCTTCCAAGCTCCTACACAACATCCCACAGAGCTCTTAACAGCGAATGGATCGTCTAGCCCAAAGTTTCAAAGTCCTTCCACAGTCCTCCCCAAAACATGGTCAGGTTGTCACAGGAATGCCCCACTATGCTGGTACCAATTTGTCTTAGTCAGGGTTTCTATTCCTGCACAAAACATCATGACCAAGAAGCAAGTTGGGGAGGAAAGGGTTTATTCAGCTTACACTTTCCATGTTGCTGTTCATCATGAAAGGAAGTCAGGACTGGAACTCAAGCAGGTCAGGAAGCAGGAGCTGATGCAGAGGCCATGGAGGGATGTTACTTACTGGCTTGCTTCCCCTGGCTTGCTCTGCCTGCTTTCTTATAGAACCCAAGACTAAAAGCCTAGGGATGGCACCACCCACAAGGGGCCCTCCCCCCTTGATCACTAACTGAGAAAATGCCCCACAGCTGGATCTCATGGAGGCACTTCCCCAACTAAAGCTCCTTTCTCTGTGATAACTCCAGCCTGTGTCAAGTTGACACACAAAACCAGCCAGTACACCTTCCCAACCCTCTGTCACCCAGTTCCCTCTCCATCCACTTCTGATGGTCTGATGGATGTCTATTTTATTTCCCCTTTGAGTGAGATTCAAGTATTCTTTTTGGGGCCCACCTTTTTACTTAGCTTCTTTGGGTCTGTGGATTGTAGCATGAATATCCTGTACGTTATGGTAATATCTATTTATAAGGGAGTACATACCATGCTTGTCTTTCTGGGTTTGGGTTACCTCACTCAGGATGATATTTTTTAGTTCCATCCATTTGACTTCAAAATTCATGATGGCCTCATTTTTAATGGCTGAATAGTATTCCATTGTGTAAAGGAACCACATTTTCTGTATCTGTTCTTCAGTTGAGGGACATCTGGGTTGTTTCCAGTTTCTGGCTATTATAAATAAAGCTGCTATGAACATAGTTGAGCAAGTGTCCTTGTGGTATGATGGAGCATCTTTTGGGTATATGCACAGGAGTGGTATAGCTGGGTCTTGAGATAGAACTATTTCCAGTTTTCTGAGAAACTATCACTAAGATCAACAATTAGTGCATAAAACTGCAAAGCTTCTGTAAGGCAAAGGACACAGTCAATAGGACAAAATGGCATCTTACAGAATGGGAAAAGATCCTCATCAACCCTATATCCAATAGAGAGCTAATATCCAAAATATAAAAAGAACTCAAAAAATTAAATACAAATAACCCAAATTTTAAACTGTGGTACAGGAAACAGATGCAGAGATCCAGAGCCAAACTTTAGACTGAGCTCAGGAAGTCTTATGGAAGAATTGTGGGAAGGATTAAGGAACAGGGAGGGGACAGGGACTCCACAGGAAGACCAACAGAGTCAACTAACATGGATCCTTGGGGCCTCCTAGAGACTGAAACACCAACTGAAGAGCATACATGGGTTGGACCTAGTCCTGCCACCTCCAGCATATATGTAGCAGATGTACAACTTAGTCTTTATGTGGGTTCCCCAACAACTAGAGGGGGTGTTAACTTTCCTTCTAAGCTCTGCCCCACAGTTACCTGGCAACAGCTAGCTATGCCTGACTCACTATAACAGGGGCAGTTTGCACCTCCTCTCTCTCTTACTCTCTTATCAGCTTACTCTCTAACCCTCTCTGTCCCATCTCTTCCCCTCCCCCTCCTCTGTTCCTGGCCAGCCTCCCTACCCTACCCCCCCCCTCGTCTCTCTCCTCCCTCCTCAACTCTCCTTCCCATGCCCTAAATAAACTTTATCCCATACTATATCCACTGTACGGCTAGTACCTCAGGGAGAAGGGATGCCTCAGCATGGGCCTGTAGAGACACCCCTTTCACCTCACTGTACTATAACTCTAATAAACATATCCTGGCTCTTTCTTTCTTTTTTATAAAACACAACAGCAGGGCCTTACCTGACTCTGTTGTCTGCCTATGGATCCAGTTCCCGTAACTGGTTTGCCTTATTCTAACCTCAGTGGGAGAGGATGTACCTAGTCCTGCAGTGATTTGAGGTGGCAGAGTGGATTGGTACCAGGAGTGGGGAGACTCTACCTTCTCAGAGCTGAGGGGGAGGGGTGTTAAGGGGAGGTACAATGTAAGGGAAGACTGGGAGGAGAAAAGCTGCAATTGGGATGTAAAGTGAATAAATAAGTAAAAAAGAAATGAATGTAGCTGGAAAAAATGGAATACAGAACAAAACAGAGAATTCTCAACTGAGAAATCTGAAATGGCTGAGAAGCACTTTAAGAAAGGTTCAAATTCATTAGTCATCAGGAAAATGCAAATCAAAACAACTCTGAGATTCCATCTTACACTGATCAGAATAGCTAAGATCAAAAAACTCAAGGGATAGCACATGCTGGTGAGGATATGGAACAAGGAGAACACTCCTCCACTGCTGGTGGGAGTGCAAACAGAAAAACGACTTTGGAATTTTTACTTTAAAAATGATGGTTGTTTTATCTCTGTTTTTTGTTTGTTTGTGCCCCCTTGCTATTACTAAGGGTCTGTTTGACACAGGGTCTCAACAAATTTCACAAGCTTGCTTCAAATGTGATTCTTCATAGTGCATTGCCCTTATGGCTAAGGATATGGAACACTTTTTTGTTTTTTTCTTCTTTCGAAAGCTGTCTGATCTAAGAGTATTGCTGGTCTTGTTGTTTCAATTTCAAGGTCGCATAAAAGTTTATATAAATTTGGAGTATTCCCTGCTAGTATCTTTGGTAAACTTTACTAATGACACCATCTAGGCCTAGAGTTCTCCTCATGGAGAAGTTTTAAGCTATGAATTCAATTTATTTAATAGAGAGAGAGCTATTAAGGTCATGATTTACTTTTGAGTGCTTTTTCATGGTTTGTGGCTTTTAAGCAATTTGTTCATTACATCAAGAGCTCTAAGTCTCTGAAACAAATTAATAGTTGGTATTTTCTAAAACTGCTCATATTTCCCTTATTTCTCCTCCTTATATGTGTTATATCTATAATCTATATTTCATCTTCTTAATATTAATATTCCTTAGGTCCCTTGGATATGCTAGGTAAGCACATTTCCTGTGAGCTACATGCCATCCTGTGATACTAAGTTTTGCTTTCTTCAGTAGGTCTGGCTAAAGATTTTCCAGTTTTATATTTTTTCTAAAGAACAAGGTTTAAAATAAATAAAATATCCAATGAAAAAGAACCAGGTTTTATTGCATTTTTTTTCTATTTTTTTCACTATTTGATATGTAGTTCTCTATTATATCCTTTTCTCTATGTTGTTTTCTCTTTATAGTTTCTTAAGGCAGATTCCTTAAGGTCAACACTACTTTGAAGCCCTTTCATCTTTCCATCCCTCCATCCTTCCCTCCTATTCTTTCCCTCTTCCTAGTTTTATGTCTTTCTTCTATCAAATTCATGCTATCTAGCCCAGACAGTCTTCAACCTTGTGATCACCAATATGACAGGTGTGAGTTGCCATACCTAGATTCCACCCTTGCTTATTAATGGAAGCATTTGTTATAGTAGATATATTGCTTTATATTCATTTAGTGGCATTCTAAACATTTTTGATGTTATATTGTTATTTACATTCAACTCAAAATATTTCATAATTCTTATTTAATTCAATAAATTGAAATTCACTAATTTATTACAAAAATGTTTATTTCAGCCTATTTGGTCTGCCATGATAAAAATACAATAGACTTATCAGCTTATAAAAAAAACAGAAAATTATTTTTCATTGTTCTCTTAGTTCTGGAAGGTATGAAGTTAAAGATAATAGCACAAACAGAAAGAATGTCTGCTGAGGTCTTCAATCTTAGTTTTAGATACCATCTTCTTTTCTGTGTCTCTGGGCAGGAGAGAGTCCAGAAAGCTTTTCACAGTCTCTTTTTGCAGGGCACTATCACATTCACCAAGACTCTGACTTTATGATATAATCATCTCCCACCAAAGGCTCCTCCCAAATAAATACCATCCTAGTGGACATTGGGTTTCAGCACACACATTGTAGGAAGACACAGTTGTTCAACCTGTATAAGGCCACATGTGTAAGAGAAGTACGACATAATAAAATGGATAATGTCTTTCTACTATACAGACAAATTCATCAGAAAGATATCAGGTCAGGAGTCTAAGTGTATATTTATTTACATCGTTTCCTTGTTCAAAAAGCAACTGCAATACCTTTGAAATAAAGCTCATATACTTTTACTTCAGGAATTTGAAGCCCTTGTGATCTGGTACTAGTTTAGTTTTCCAGCCTTACTTCCTACAACTAATGCTCACTTGAACATTTGCCAAGTGCTTCTTTCCACATGTCCTGTGATGTTTCATGTTCCTTTCATCACCTTTTATTCTCTCTAAATGGAAATATAAACACCAACTCAGCCACAAAACCTTTGGCCTACAATCTGTCTTGTCTGCAACATACGCTAGGGTAATAGTGGCACAAAACTTGTAGGAGTAGTCAACCAATGTCTTATTTGACTTAATGCCTATTCCATGAGTGTGAATCCACACCTGACACTGCTTGGGTGACCAAGAACTAGATAGCCCAATGAACTAGGGTGAAACCAAACAGTACTGGTCTTAAAAAATGTAGTGGTAAATTGACTCCTAATGATATTCTAATATACTTATAGATCAGTGCCTTGCTCAACCATCATCAGAGAAGCTTCCTTCTGCAGCAGATGGGAGGAAATATAAAGACACACAAACAGACATTACACAAATAGTGAGAGACCTTGGAACACAGAGCTCTAAATGGGAAGTCTCCATCAAATCTTTCTCATCAGGGCTCAGGGAACCCCATAGAAGAGGTGGCAAAAAGAGTGTAAGAGCCAAAGGAAATGGAGGATACCAAGACAATGACGACTACAACAGGTTAAAAAGCAGAGTTGGGGGAGGGGAAACCATTCTGCCTTCCATTAATTCCACCTGACCCTCATCTTTCATGGGCCATTCCAGCTATTTATACATAACTTTACTTCCTTTCTCGACCATAAAGTGTATATGTTGCAGATAGTTCTGAGTGATCACAAACCTGAGTGCATCCTGTGATGTTGAGCTGACAAATTAGGAACTGAAACAGATGTTTTGGTTTTCTGTCAGCTCCCATTTTATTGTTTCTGATGGTGTCAACTGAAGTTAATCTTCCTGAATTTCTCAGGGATGCAATTGTGTGTGTGTGTGTGTATACACAATTGTTCCATATTTTGAAATCTATTCCACTTGTTTATAGCTCTTACAAAACTGTATTAACAAGTACTTCTAAATCATGTTATAAAGAGTAAACAAATAGTGAGAATGTATTTTCGAACATGACTTTAACATGAAAGTGCCTATTAGTATATGCAGTTTTAAATTCCACACAAGAGATGGAACTTTTATTCTTTTGAGGTATTCTTTTAAGATAGTTAAATCTGTAATCTGAATATGGAAATACATGTGGAAGAAAATGGGTGGTTCAGGAGAGAATGTGACAGGAAATGATATGAAATTGTCCAAATGTGGTTTCTGAAGACACTGATAAAATAAAACTACAGTGCATTCATATACATTTTAGTTCTTAGTAGAAATGAAGTAAATCTCCATGGATTGGAATGAAAAAAAATTATCAGATTGGTGGTGGTTTGGATATGCTTGGCCCAGGAAGTGGTACTATTAGGAGGTGTGGCCTTGATGTATTAGGTATGGTCTTCTTGGAGTAGATCTGACCTTGGAGTAAGGGTGGACTTGTTGGTAAAAGTGTGTAATTAAATACTTATTTAAATTATGTTTGGAACAGCTAGGAGTACAAAGGGCATACGATTTTAATTCCACCTTCAATTAATTTAGAAAGGTTTTTATGTCTACCATTTTATCTGCATAATTTTCCATGAAATAGTCAATTTTAACGTGTTTTTCTATATATTTCTTGAATTTTATCAGAAATATTTTCCATGTAAAGCTTCAATTTTACCTGAAAATGTTTATAACTCCACTTTCAATCAACTTAGAGTTATTTTCATGCCTACCATTTTATCTGTATAATTTTCCATGATAATCTTCAATTTTAACATGTTTTTCTACATTTTTCTACAATTTTATCAGAAATATTTTCCACATAAATCTTCAATTCTATCTTAAAATGTTTCTACTTCCTTTTTCAATTAATTTAGCAATGTTTTTTATGTCTACCATTCTGCTCTTTAATTTTCCATGAAAATTGTCAATTTTAACGTGCTTTTCTATATATCTCTTCTATTTTATCAGAAATATTTTCCATGTAAATCTTCAATTTTATCATAAATTGCTTTAACTTCCTTTTTCAATAAAAGAACATGCTTTTCAAAAAACGTAAAAAAGAAATTACGTTTGATTCACACGACGACTTTACCAGGTATCATCTCTACGTTGAAAGAGGTGGGTTTTGTTTATGTAAATTATTCCCTAGTAGAGTGGGATTTTTAAGATATATAAAGCTCCCTTATAAAAGACACCTCTCTTTACAGCGAATGGAAACTATCACAGAATACCACAAGCAGACAATGCAGATATCAATATATTCTGGGGAGCCCGCCCCCAATGGATATAGTCACGGCACAACTCCTGCACCTAAGGTTCATGGGACATCACAGAAGAGAGGCCAGGAAGATGGTAAAAGCCAAGGGACAAGGAAATGTGCTATAAGAAACATTTGTGCTAGGGTTATCATTGCTATGAAGAAACATCATGACCAAAAGAAACTTGGGGAGGATAGGGTTTATTTGGCTTATGCTTCCATTTCATTGAAAGAAGTATAGGGCAGGAACTCAAACAAAGCAGGAGCATGGAGGTAGGAGCTAATGCAGAGGCAATGGAGGGATGCTGCTTGCTAGCTTGTTACCATGGCTTGCTCAGCTTGCTTTCTTATAGAACGCAGGACTACCAGCCCAGGGATGGCACCACCCACAATGGGCTGGGCTATCCCACATCAATCACTAGTTGAGAAAATGTCCTACAGTCAGATCTCATGGAGGCATTTTCTCAATTGAGTTTCCTTCTTTTCCAGTGTCCCTAACTTGTGTCATGTTGACATAAAACTAGCCAGAACACTGTGTCGCATAGAGAAGGCCACCTAAACAGGACTGGAAGAGTGGCAATATAAATAGATATAGTAATGCAAAAGGGGCAAAAATCTCACAGGGTTACACCCCAAAGCAAAGAACTGAAGGCAAATAATGACTTCTGAGAGAGGGAGAATTAGTGTCTCCTGGGAATGAGCTTCTTAGTTTGTTGTCAAAGTAGTTGGCCTTGGAATCATATGCACAGAAACAACAAAATGTCTACTAAGCAGGTTGTATTTATAGATTTATATGTATTCATGCACATGTATCTACATATAACATTGATAACCAAAGAAAAAGAGGCCAGGAATATGAGCAGAAAATGGAGGGAGAATAATGGATTGGAGGGAGGGGTTATGAGAGGAATGAGAGGGAAGAAAGAAAGTAGGGTTAATAATGTAATTATATTTAAATTAAAATATAGTAAATAAAATATTAAACAGTAGATCTTAGGGCTGGAGAGATGGTGCAGTGACTAAAAGCATATACCGTGGTTGCAGAGAGTTAATTTGCTATGAATTATTCTGCTGTGAGGGAAATCATAAGTTATATTGGCTTATGGGATTAAAGGAAGGCAATGTCTATAATTAATACAGATTTTTCAACAGATATAACCACAAGACAAAACTACCTGGTCTACAGTTAAAGGAGATTATTGTACTCAGAGTTCTGAGGCTGGGAATGGTATTTATCTTTTAGCACCAAGACTCAGCCCAGTTTTAGTAAATGTTTGTTGGATAAAATAATTTCTCCAATTACGTGCACTTACACGTTGTATCTCTTTGTTCTGCCTGACTTAAGTAACTTTAGCTGAAAGAATCAGATGCAGATATTTGAACTCAACCAATGGACAGAAGCAGCTGACCCCTGTTGAATTAGGGAAGGCTGAAAGAAGGTGAGGAGAAGGGCAACCATGTAAGAGGACTAGCATTCTCAATTAATCTGGACCCCCAGGATCTCTCAAACATTGGACCACCAAATAGGCAGTATATACCAGTTGATATGAGACCCCCAACACAATACAGTAGAGAACTTCCAGGTCTATGTTCATTCAGAGATGATGCAACTAACACTCAAGAGACTGGAGGCCCCAGGGAGTTTAGAGGTCAGTTGGGGTGGGTGGTAGGGACATCCACATGGAGACAGGGGGTAGGGAGGAGGTATGGGATGTGGAAGAGTTGGAGAGTGGACTAGAGGTGGGAATAAAATATAGAGTGTAAAAAATTAATTAATTAATTAAAAATATCACTTGAAGTTTCTGTGAAAAAAAATAACTTTAGTAACAAAGTCTGATTAGGCAAATGGTCAACTATCCTGAACTGCTTAGATTGACTAGTTTTTGGACAGAAAGAGGGGTATTTCATTTTTAAACTGATAGAGATGTGCTATATAGACTGAACTCTATTGTCGCATAAATTCATATACCAAAGGCTTGCCCCACCCCTTACATGTATTTGGCAGCAGAACCTCTAGAAGATGATAATTCATGTTAGATGAGATCATGAGAATGAGAGGTTGATTACAATTTCTCTCTCTCTCTCTCTCTCTCATATATATATATATATGTGTGTGTGTGTGTGTGTGTGTGTGTGTGTGTGTGTGTGTGTGTGTGTGTGTCTCTGTGTGTGTGTGTGCATACATATATATTCCTATTTCTCTACCCTCTCCTGATCTCACTTCTGTGTGAAGGCATAGTGAGTAGGTTGTTATTCTCAATCTAAGAAGATGGCAATCAATGGGAACCAAATGGCCTGGAACCTTTATCTTAGAATTTCTACTCTCCAAAACTGTAAGAAATAAATTCCTTTTGTTTGTGTTTTTCATTCTGTGATATATATGATAACTAACAAAGGTTCTGACTGCTTTCTGTTCAATGAATAACTGAGAAAAGATATGAAATAGAGTGGGAATAAATAAATATAGAAATGCGAGTGGAGCTAGATCATAGAAGGCATTGATTTTCAGGTAAGAAATTTGGTTATGTCATAAAATTAAAGAATTCTTCAATATATGGAAAATATGGTATAACTTTCTATGGCTGTCAAATTTAGGTACCTTATTACATACTGTTGCATACAAAATGTACCTTGCATTTATGCATGTTTTTTGTTACTGTAACAAAATAGCTGAGACAAACTGCTTTGTGAAGAATTTATTGTGAAGGCTTATTTTGTCTCCTGGTTCTGTAGCTACAAAGTCTAGAGCATACATATAGAGATAGAATTCCTATTGTCACCTTCCTAAGGCATCTAAGAGTATCTAGAGAAAAGAGAGGGATCATGTGCATATATGTGTGACCTTTCTTGTAGATACCAGTACTTAATTATGGGTCTCCACTCTAATGATCTTATTTAATACCAATAACTTTAAAAAGAGTCTACATCTTAAACATGGCAAGATAAGTTTATACTCTGTTCATACCATTAATATGTAACTTTGGAGATTTTACTCATTAATAATTTGGAGGATGAACCATATTGAAATTATTGAGTAGTGGTTCTCATCCTGTAGGTTGTGGCCCCTTTGGAAGTTGAATAACCCAACCCAAGACTATCAAAAAACATAGATATCTACATTATTATTCCTAACAGTTTCAAAATTTCAGCTATGAAGTAGCAATGAAAAACATTTAAAATGTGTCTTTTCATTTCTTGGTTTCGTTATTCATAAAGATGGGTTTCAAAATTGCAAGGAGAGAATGCATGCAAAGTACTTGGCATGAGTTAAAGATAGAATATATGTTGGCCATTATCATGCAGATTTATAAAGAAGCACTGGTGTTCTCACTCTCTCTCTCCATAGAGTGCCCACTACTCAATCTGATTAAAAAAAAAAAAAAGAAAATCACAAATGAAGATTTTCATTTACAGAACTTTACTAATTCAAAGTTGGTAATATAGCATGGAACCTTTTTCACTGTACCACTAAATGTATCTTAAGCACATGAAATTTTGCATGATTTTATTATACTATAAACTTCTTAGTTTAAGCTTATCTGTGTTGGCTGAGATATGAACGGCAATGCCGTTCAACATTGTCTTGGGGGGGATGTCCCATGATCTTGTGTAAACAAAAATATATAAAGACACAGAAGGGAAGTGTCTCAACTCCATTTTGTGAGGTGAGACAGTAGGAGTCAAGTTTTCAGCAATGCTTACTCTGTGACTCAGCAGCGAAGACGTTTTACAGCTTTTCAAGAAGACCTGGGCTTGATTTCCAGGACCCACATGATAGCTCCTAACCATCCACAGGAATCTGATGCTCTTGTCTGGCCTCCAAGGGCACTGCATGTGTGTGGTATAGGTATACACATAACATACACATAAAAAAATAAAATAAATCTAAAACATTGAGTCTATTAATTTTTTTTATTTTTTTAATTTACATTCCAAATCACTTCCCCTTTCCCGTTTCCTCCCTCCCCGAAAGTCCCATAAGCCCCCTTCCCTCCCTCTTTTCTATATTCAACCCCCTCTCGTTACTCTGTCCTGGCGTTCCCCTACATCCAGTCTTTCCAGGACCAGGGGTCTCTCCTTCCATCTTTTTAGAAATCTATTGATATGCAGATTGTGTCTAGGGTATTCCGAAATTCTGGGTCAATATCCCCTTATCAGTGACTGCATACCATGTGTGTTCTTTTGTGATTGGGTTACCTCACTAAGGATGATATTTTCAAGATCTGACCATTTGCCTAGGAATTTCGTGAATTCATTGTTTTTAATTGCACAGTAGTATTCCATTGTGTAGATATACCACATCTTCTGAATCCATTCCTCCGTTGAGGGACATCTGGGTTCTTTCCAGCTTCTGGCTATTATAAATAAGGCTGCTATGAACATAGTGGAGCATGTGTCCTTATTGCATGCAGGTAAAGTCTCTGGGTATATGCCCAGGAGTGGAATAGCCGGATCCTCCGGGAGTGTCATGCCCAGTTTTCTGAGGAACCGCCAGACTGCTTTCCAGAGTGGTTGTACCAGCCTGCAATTCCACCAGCAGTGGAGGAGTGTTCCTCTTTCTCCACATCCTCGCCAACAACTGCTGTCTCCTGTGTTTTTGATCTTAGCCATCCTGACTGGTGTGAGATGGAATCTCAGGGTTGTTTTGATTTGCATTTCCCTAATGACTAAGGATGATGAACATCTCTTTAGGGGCTTCTCAGCCATTAGATATTCTTCAGGTGAGAACTCTTTGTGTAGCTCTGTACCCCATTTTTTAATAGGGTTATTTGCCTCTCTGGAGTTTAACTTCTTGAGTTCTTTGTATATCTTGGATATTAGCCCTCTGTCGGATGTAAGGTTGGTAAAGATCATTTCCCAGTTAGTTGGTTGCCGCTTTGTCTTTTTGACAGTGTCTTTTGCCTTGCAAAAACTTTGTAATTTAATGAGGTCCCATTTGTCTATTCTTGATCTTAGAGCATAAGCTATTGGAGTTCTGTTCAGGAAATTCTCCCCTGTGCCCATATGTTCAAGGTTCTTCCCTAGTTTCCCTTCTATTAGTTTCAGTGTGTCTGGTTTTATGTGGAGATCTTTGATCCACTTAGAATTGAGCTTAGTGCAAGGAGATAAGGATGGGTCAATTTGCATTCTTCTGCATGTTGACCTCCAGCTGAGCCAGCACCATTTGTTGAAAAGGCTATCTTTTTTCCACTGGATGGTTTTAGCTCCTTTGTCAAAGATCAAGTGACCATAGGAGTGTGGATTCATTTCTGGGTCTTCAATTCTGTTCCATTGATCTACATGTCTGTTACTGTACCAATACCAGGCAGTTTTTAACACTATTGCTCTGTAGTACAGCTTGAGGTCTGGGATACTGATTCCCCCAGGGGTTCTTTTACTCTTGAGAATAGTTTTAGCTATTCTGGGTTTTCTGTTATTCCAGATGAATTTTTGAATTGCTCTTTCTAACTCTATGAAGAATTGAGTTGGGATTTTGATGGGGATTGCATTGAATCTGTGTATTACTTTTGGTAAGATGCTCATTTTTACTATATTAATCCTGCCAATCCATGAGCATGGCAGATTTTTCCATCTTCTGAGGTCTTCTTCAATTTCGTTCTTCAGAGACTTGAAGTTCTTGTCATACAGATCTTTCACTTGTTTGGTTAGAGTCACGCCAAGATACTTAATATGGTTTGTGGCTATCGTGAAGGGTATTATTTCTCTTACTTCTTTCTCAGCCTGCTTATCCTTTGAGTATAGGAAGGCTTCTGACTTGCTTGAGTTGATTTTATATCCGGCCACTTTGCTGAAGTCGTTTATCAGCTGTAGGAGTTCTCTGGTGGAGTTCTTTGGGTCGCTTAAGTATACTATCATATCGTCTGCAAATAGTGATAGTTTGACTTCTTCCTTTCCAATTTGTATCCCTTTGACCTCTTTTTGTTGTCTAATTGCTCTAGCTAGAACTTCAAGTACTATATTGAAAAGATATGGAGAGAGAGGGCAGCCTTGTCTAGTCCCTGATTTTAGTGGGATTGCTTCAAGTTTCTCTCCATTTAGATTGATGCTGGCTACCGGTTTGCTGTAAATTGCTTTTACTATGTTTAGATATGGGCCTTGAATTCCTGATCTTTCCAAGACCTTTAGCATGAAAGGATGCTGAATTTTGTCAAATGCTTTCTCAGCATCTAATGAGATGACCATGTGGTTTTTTTCTTTGAGATTGTTTATGTAGTGGATTACATTGATGGATTTCCTTATATTGAACCATCCCTGCATCCCTGGGATGAAGCCTGCTTGATCGTGGTGAATGATCGTTTTGATGTGTTCATGGATTCGGTTGGCAAGAATTTTATTGAGTATTTTTGCATCGATATTCATAAGAGAGATTGGCCTGAGATTCTCTTTCTTTGTCGGATCTTTGTGTGCTTTTGGTATTAGTGTAATTGTGGCTTCATAGAACGAGTTGGGTAGTGTTCCTTCTGTTTCTATTTTGTGGAACAGTTTGAAGAGTATTGGTGTTAGGTCTTCTTTGAAGGTCTGATAGAATTCTGCACTAAAACCATCTGGACCTGTGCTTTTTTTGGTTGGAAGACTTCCAATGACAACTTCTATTTCTTCAGGGGTTATAGGACGGTTTAGATGGTCTATTTGATCCTGATTTAATTTTGGTACTTGGTATCTGTCAAGGAAATTGTCCATTTCCTCAAGATTTTCTAGTTGTGTTGAATACAGGTTTTTGTAGTAGGATCTGATGATTTTTTGAATTTCCTCAGTTTCTGTTGTTATCTCTCCCTTTTCGTTTCTGATTTTATTAATTTGGATACTATCTCTGTGCTCTCTGGTTAGTCTGGCTAAGGGCTTATCTATCTTGTTGATTTTCTCAAAGAACCAACTCCTCGTTTTGTTGATTCTTTGTATGGTTTTATTTGTTTCTACTTGATTGATTTCAGCCCTGAGTTTGATGATTTCCTGCCTTCTACTCCTCTTTGGTGTATTTGCTTCTTTTTGTTCCAGGGCTTTCAGGTGTGCCATTAAGCTGTTAGTGTATGCTGTCTCCCGTTTCTTTTTGGCAGCACTCAGGGCTATGAATTTTCCTCTTAGCACTGCTTTCATTGTGTCCCATAAATTAGGGTATGTTGTGCCTTCATTTTCATTAACTTTCAAAAAGTCTTTGATTTCTTTCTTTATTTCCACCTTGACCAAGTTATCATTGAGTAGAGCATTGTTCAGCCTCCATGTGTACGTGGGTTTTCTTTTGTTTTTGTTGCCATTGAAGACCACCCTTATTCCATAGTGATCTGATAGGAGGCATGGGATTATTTCTATCTTCTTGTATCTGCTGAGGTCTGATTTGTGACCAATTATATGGTCAATTTTGGAGAAGGTACCATGAGGAGCTGAGAAGAAGGTGTATTCTTTAGCTCTAGGATGAAATGTTCTATATATATCAGTTAGTTCCATTTGGTCCAAGGCTTCAATTAGATTCACTGTGTCCCTGTTTAGTTTCTGCTTTCCTGAACGATCCATTTCAGAGAGCGGGGTGTTGAAGTCACCCACTATTATTGTGTGCGGTGCGATGTGTGCTTTGAGTTTTAGTAAAGTTTCTTTTACGAATGAGGGTGCCCTTGCATTTGGAGCATAGATATTCAGAATTGAGAGTTCTTGATGGTGGATTTTTCCCTTGATCAGTATGTACTGTCCTTCTGTGTCTTTTTTGATGACTTTAGGTTGAAAATCAACTTTATCTGATATTAGGATGGCTACTCCACCTCATTTCTTGGGGCCATTTGTTTGTAAAATTGTTTTCCAGCCTTTTACTCTGAGGTAGTGTTTGTCTTTGACACTGAGGTGCGTTTCCTGCATGCAGCAAAATGCTGGGTCCTGTTTACGTATCCAGTCTGCTAGTCTATGTCTTTTAATTGGGGAATTGAGACCATTGATATTAAGAGAGATTAAGGCATAGTGATTATTGCCATCTGCCATTCTTGACGCTATCTTTATGTTTGAGTGGTTATCTACTTTTGGGTTTGATTCAAGAAGGTTATTATCTCATTTTTTCCAGGGTGTTGTTTCTCTCCCTGTATTGGAGGTTTCCACCTATTATCCATTGCAGGGCTGGATTTGTGGAAAGATATTGTGAAAATTTGGTTTTATCATGGAATATCTTGGTCTCTCCATCTATGGTGATTGAGAGTTTTGCTGGGTATAGTAGTCTAGGCTGGCATTTGTGCTGTCTTAGTGTCTGCATGAGATCTGCCCAGGATCTTCTGGCTTTCATAGTCTCTGGTGAGAAGTCTGATGTGTTTCGGATAGGTCTTCCTTTGTATGTTACTTGGCCCTTTTCTCTTACTGCTTTTAGTATTCTTTCTTTCTTTAGAACATTCGGTGTTTTGATTATTATGTGACGGGAGGTATTTCTGTTCTGGTCCAGTCTGTTTGGAGTTCTGTAGGCTTCTTGTACGTTCATCGGCATCTCTCTCCTTAAGTTAGGGAAGTTTTCCTCCATAATTTTGTTGAAGATGTTTACTGGCCCTTTCAGTTGCAAATCTTCACTCTCATCTATACCTATAATCCTTAGGTTTGGTCTTCTCATTTTGTCCTGGATTTCCTGGATGTTTTGGGTTACACATTTTTTGCATTTTGCATTTTCTTTGACTGTTGAGTCGATGCTTTCTATGGAATCTTCAGCACCTGAGATTCTTTCTTCCATCTCTTGTATTCTATTGTTGATGTTTGCATCTATGACTCCTGATTTCTTCCCAAGGTTTTCTATCTCCAAAGTTGTCTCCCTTTGTGATTTCTTAGTTGTTTCTACTTCCTTTTTTAGTTCCTGGATGGATTTGCTGAGATCCTTCACTTGTTTGTTTGTATTTTCCTGTATTTCTTTAAGGTATTTTTGCATTACCTCTTTCAGGATTTCTTCCTGATGACCCACGTTCTCCTGCATTTCTCTGAGCGATTTTTGTGTTTCCTCCTCATGGGATTCCATCTGTTGATCCATGTTCTCCCGCATTTCTCTAAGCGATTTTTGTGTTTCCTTTGTAAGGGCTTCTAACCGTTGATTCATGGTCTCCTGTAACTCTTTATGAGATTTATTTGTGTCCTTCTTGTGATCCTCTAATAGCATTATGAGAAGTGATTTTAAATCCAGATCTTGTCTTTCGGGTGTGGTGGGGTATCCAGGACTTGCTGCTGTTGGAGAGTTGGGTTCGGATTGTCCCACATTACTTTGATTTCTGTTAGTAACATTCCTACGTTTGCCTTTTGCCATCTGGATACCTCTGGTGTTAGTTGGTCCTGCTGCCACTGGCTGTTGGTTGGACCTCCTGTGAGCCTGCAAAACTATTTCTGCCCCCCCTGGATTACCAGGATTCCCCTGGCACCGATTTCTGGGGCCTGCCTGCTCCTGAGTGACTTTGGAGCCCTAATGTGCCTTGCCCCAAGTGATCTTATATTGGGGAGGCCTTGCACATCTAAAGGCTCAGCCTAGTGGATTCCTGGAGCAGAGGTCGCCAAAGGGAGGCTGGTAGGCTCCTGCCCTGTGCAGGGGTGTGTGGTCTCTCCTAGAGGGGGGAGGGGGCGTCCCTCTGCCAGGCAGAAGTCCCACAGCAGAGCTGGCGCGCTGGTTACTGCAGATCAGCCCAGCACTTGGGAGCCGCATACACAAGCCGCCCGAGACCCAAGCGATATTATGCCTGTCTGTCTCAGAACCTGGCTGTCCCAACCTCCCAGTCACTGGAGCAAAGATGGCGGAGGGCACTCTCCGTGGCGCCGCTCACCCTGTAGACGCGATGGCCTGCCGATCTGGCACCCAGACGACCACAGCGCTGACCCGTTCTCGGGCACAGACGGAAGCCCCAACAGGCCGTGTCCCAAGTGATGTTATATTGGGGATAGGGAGCTTGGGGTACCTGTCTCTTCAGCGCAGTCTGCGGGAACAGAGGTCGCGGAAGGAAAGCTGGTAGGCCTGAGTCTATTAATTATTCATAATCCTTTGACAAATTTTATGCAACTCTTCAAAAGATTGGGTTATAAAATTTCCTTCATTTGTGTTTAGCTTCTTGTTAATGATTTGGGCAAATGATTACTTTAGCTAAGATGAAATTACCCATCAGGCTCTGTTTCAAGCACTTGAACATCAAATGGGAATTTTGAAGCAATTAGAATAGCAGAACCTCTTGCTTTTGAGATCCCTGAAGCAATAAACCAATGCTTAAACGACTTAGAATTCAACAGTGGCTGAAAAGACACATTTGTTGTCTATTTCTCGTAATACAAACACATCAGGTATATCCTTTGTCCTACAATGGCTTCAATCGTTTCCATTCCCAGTGTGGAGTCTAAATCCCCAAATACTGATGCAAGGAAAGAAATTATATGTTTTTGGTTGTGAATCTCTTTTCAGTTCCCCAAATACTAGAAGCCGGAGTCTGACACGGTGATTTATGGAAAAGAATCATCATAAAACAGACAAAGAAACAAACAACTCCTGGCACTGAGGGAATAAGGCATATCAGAATAGCATCCTAATGGCATGGACCAGCAGTCTTAAGAAGTAGAATATAAAAGTAATCACTACCTCTATTTAATTTTTTAAGATTTGTGTCATGTTTTTTCTGCTTCACTCCTTTTGCCCCTGATCTTAAAATTCCTTGAGTGTGGGCTTTCTAGACTGGCCACTTAAAATGTAAGGTCTAGTAACAAAATGAAAACACATCGAAGAGTCTTTTACTAAAATATTTCTTAAGGATTTCAATACAGCAAAAACAGGTTAATTAAACCAAGCACAAAGCTCTTGACATGGAGATACCCCATCTGAATCTATCTGTTTCAGAACCATCAAGCAAGCCAGGTTCCTCACTTTAGAGAATCTCAATGTGAAGGAAGAAATCTGTAGAGAAAATGCCCTCTTGCTTTGATAGGCAGGCTTTATTGATTTTCCGGCATGCTGCAATGACCAGGACTTTTGTTACCTCTTCTCTTTGTTAGCCTTTTCCCGAAATCTCTTATTGCAGTATCTTGACATCAGTAAGAGAGCACACATCTGTTTTCTCTAATTTTAGAATCAAGGAATATATGTAACCATTCTGTTGTTGAAAATTTTATTGTTTAGTCTTGAAGTATAGAGCTACTTCTCAAGCCTTTTCCCTTTTAATATTGACTTGCTGTTAAAAATGGGTTTCGCTGTGACATCAGTGCATGTGCATATACCATTGTACTCTTCTCATATTTGCCACCCATAATTCTCCCTTGTCTTCCTCCCCAAGAGTCACCTGCAATGAACTTTTATCCCTATCATATACCTACAAAAATATGTGTGTAATTGAATACAAACTCTAAGGTATAGCCTGAAATTCTGAAACTGCCTGAGGAAAATACAAGCCAAACATTTCAACCTTAAAGGACAGATTCTAAAGGACATTTCTTCTCTTATGCTATGAATAGGGAAATCTAAACCTCACATATTGGAGAAAAGATGCAATACTTCTCAGACTTGGAGCCTAGGCACTTCCTTCTCATTGCATCCTGTCTCAAAACACAGTTTAATTTTTGTCTCTTCATTACAGTCTCAAACTTCATGTTGATTTTCATTAGTCATTCGATAATTAGAGTGAGGGTCTGCAAACGTTTTCCCATAATAGATCAGGCTTTTGGGGGGTTGTGCTATTTCACTCACTAGGACTCTTGTAGTTCAAATGTTTGTTAGCATTGGTGAGTTCATTTGGAAAAGACTGATTACAATGTTTATAGAGAAGACAGAAGGGTTCTTGATTTCCCTGCTAATATGTTTTCTTCATTGACCTTTCCATTTACAGAGTTGCTTGTTTAGAATTCTATTGTATTTATTACTTTCCTGATCTTTCTGCTGTGTACAAAAATTGTGACCCACCATGTATCTTAAATAGCCCAGGAACTTTCTTACTTGGTTTTCTTTAGCAAACTGTCTATTACAAAGTTATACATGTAGAAGGTTATCATGAGAGCTTTACTTTAAGTTAGCTTATGTTATGCAGTGGGGTTTCCTAGGTAGGCCTTCCATAGGATCTCTATGAGAAAACATAGGTAACAGGGAGGTTGTGATGTTAACATTGATTGACAATTTGACAGGACCTAGAATCACATAGGAAACAAACTCCTGTATATGTGTGTGAGGTTGTTTCTAGATCGGGTTAACTAAAGTGGGAAGACCCACCCTGAATGTGAGTTGCACCATTCCATGAACTGAGGTCCAGGACTAAATAAAAAGCATAAAATGAGCTGAGCACTGGAATTTACTGCTCCATGCTTTCTGAATGCACACACGACGTGTCCAGTTGCCTCACAGTCTTTTACCATCTTGAACTGTGGGTCAAAGTGAGCCCTTCCTTCCTTGAATTGCTTTTGTCACAGCAGACAAGGTTCTGTAGGCTGCTAAGAGTCGGGTTTGATTCTGTAGTAGTCTCAATCATTTGGTATTGATGAGATGGGCTCCAACACTTCTTGCTTCCTGGTGACCTGTTTCTCCTTATCCCCCAAAGACACATACTTAGAGGAGAGTCTAGGCTGCTCAGAGCATGGCAGCAATGGTAGGCCTCCAAAGTACACACCCTGAGTCTGGGACTCCTTGTGCATAGGAAGCAAACAGAAATTCTAAACATACAGGGTACACACAAAGTATTTTGCTGCTTTGTTTTTGTTTTATTTGGCAGGCTACCTTAGATTCCACAAAGAGCCATGTTCTTTTGGAAAACAAGTGGTTCACAACACATCACAGAGCACAATTTGCACTCTAAGGTCAAGAATTGACAAATGGGACCTCATAAAATTACAAAGGACACTGTCAAAAGGACAAAGTGGCAACCAACAAACTGGGAAAAGATCTTTACCAACCCTACATCTGACAGAGGGCTATTATTCAATATATACAAAGAACTCAAAAAGTTAGACCCCAGAGAGGCAAATAACCCTATTAAAAAATGGGGTACAGAACTAAACAAAGAATTTTCACCTGAAGAATATGGAATGGCTGAGAAGCACCTAAAGAAATGTTCAACATCCTTAGTCATCAGGGAAATGCAAATCAAATCAACCCTGAGATTTTACCTCACACCAGTCTGAATGGCTAAGATCAGAAACTCAGGAGACAGCAGTTGTTGGCGAGGATGTGGAGAAAGAGGAACACTCCTCCACTGCTGGTGGAATTGCAAGCTGGTACAACCACTCTGGAAAGCAGTCTGGCGGTTCCTCAGAAAACTGGGCATGACACTCCTGGACGATCCGGCTATACCACTCCTGGGCATATACCCAGAGGCTTTACCTGCATGCAGTAAGGACACATGCTCCACTATGTTCATAGCAGCCTTATTTATAATAGCCAGAAGCTGGAAAGAACCCAGATGTCCCTCAACGGAGGAATGGATTCAGAAGATGTGGTATATCTACACAATGGAATACTACTCTGCAATTAAAAACAATGAATTCATGAAATTCTTAGGCAAATGGTCAGAACTGGAAAATATCATCCTTATTGAGGTAACCTAATCACAAAAGAACACATATGGTATGCAGTCACTGATAAGGGGATATTAACCCAGAATCTCGGAATACTCTAGACACAATTCGCATATCAATAGATTTCCAAGAAGATGGAAGGAGAGACCCCTGGTCCTGGAAAGACTGGATGTAGGGGAATGCCAGGACAGAGAAGTGAGAGGGGGTTGAATGGGGAACAGGGGGAGGGAAGAGGGCTTATGGGACTTTCGGGAGGGAGGAAATGGGAAAGGGGAAATCATTTGGAATGTAAATAAAAAAATATATAGAATAAAAGAATTTTCAAAAAGCTCAACACACATACACATTATATAATGTGTGTGTGCATTATATATATTTTGTGTGTGAATTATATATATATATATATATATATATATATATATATATATATATATATATACATGTGTGTGTGTGTCTGTGTGTGTGTCTGTGTGTGTATTATATAGCTTTGTTTGTGAGTGCACAGACATCACTGTAGAAGCAAAGAGCTGTGTCAGCTATCTTCCAGTTTTCTCCACCAGTTAACCTCACGGCTTGAGCTGAATTGCTGGGGAAAGGCCCATTACAAATGAACTCCAGGCCGGGCGGTGGTGGCGCACGCCTTTAATCCCAGCACTTGGGAGGCAGAGGCAGGAGGATTTCTGAGTTCGAGGCCAGCCTGGTCTACAAAGTGAGTTCCAGGACAGCCAGGGCTACACAGAGAAACCCTGTCTCGAAAAACAAAAAAAAAAAAAAACAAAAAAAACCCAAAACAAACAAATGAACTCCATTCATCTACTTGGTAGTAAGGTAATGGCTAATGGTCAAGGAATCCCAAACAGGTATGAGAGTATGTGGGACTGTTGGGTACTTTGCTTTCAGGCAATGCTGCTGGATTGGGAGATGTCTGGTTCATCTAAGTGAGATGTGGCATTTATGGTTTACCTAATGTAATTTGTGTGATAAGCAGTCTGAGTGGGCTCCCATGCTTGCCTCAACAGCTGTTACTGATCATGCAGTGAAGCAGAGATGTATCCATGGTGATCTTCCTATTTCAGCCAGAATAGAGATTCCCATCGGGCTTAATGGTCTGGCATATTCCTGGCATCCTTAATAAGTAAAAACTCCATTCAATAAGAGAAAATATGAAACTTCCTTTCAGATAAAGGATGAAGGCAGCAAAATTCACTATGTTATGTGAGTAGGGGGTAGATAGTAGAGACTCTAATTGGAATTTATTAAAACACCTCTATTCCTTGAAGTATTTCATTTCCTCCATTCTTTAATCATGTAAATGACCAATGAACAACCTTCCCGGGAGTATGTGATTGATTGCACATTACACATGATGAGAAGGTTGTTCCATGGAAGGAGACAAATAGTAAAATAAACAAATTTTATGGAGAGGCATTTTCTCATTTAATGTCCTGTTAGTTTGGGAACATTTAGAGTGGGTAAAAAGATGACAAACACATGACAATTTAGAAAACATCTGTACCTGGGTATGGATGAGGATAGGACCGGGATTTGATTATTTAATGCATAATGAGAAAGATATTAAATTCTCCCCCCTTTTGTCTGTGCTAGGAAGGATTTCCCAGATGAGGCAACAGAAATGGCATTTGTGTATGTGTGTGTGTGTGTGTGTGAGAGAGAGAGAGAGAGAGAGAGAGAGAGAGAGAGAGAGAGAGAGAGAGAGAGAGAGAGAGATTGATTTTAAGGACAAAGACATGGTTAGTGGAAGTATCTGACAAAAGGAACATGTCATTTGGGAGCAGAGTGGTGACTTACTGGCACATTCCAATGAATAATTTAGTATGTTGAATAATTTTCCAATCCAATATGCTCCAATATAAAGAACACTAGACATTGTACTTGAAACAGTAAAATGATGAGTCAAAGATGACCCTCGAGAACAGTGGGCAGTGGATTTAGAAGGTGAAGCCCAGAATGTGTGGTACTGACCAGAAAAAAGGCCCAGAGAGATACTGGAACTATGGTGAGATAGAACCATGAAGCCAAGGATTTGGAAGAAAACATAAGCTTCCAGGAAGGACTCAAAGAAGCAGGATAGCCAGAGAAGATGTCTTGATGATTCATGTGATCCATTCTATTTAGAGTTTGAGGATCAGACTGAGGCACAGCTTCCCAATCGGGAAGTTTCCAATCTAGCATCCGGACATGCAAATCAGGAACACACGTATATGTATCTTTATAGTGTTCACAGGATTCTGAATGGCAAGCTTGGCAACTACTGTTTTAGAAGGGAATAATTGTCAAATGACCTGTGTACTATCTAAGCTATCTTATGGCACTGTTTTATAATAAGGAATTTTCAGAAACTTTATAATTAAAAGTTGTAATGTCTGTGCATAACCCTTCCTTCTTTACAAGGCAGGAACTTAACCTTAAGAAACCAGTTTAACAAGTGAGCAGATGATTCACTATACAGATATAGAATACTAAGAAATTTACAGATCTTTGGGTTAGGTGGTTTTTTTTTAATTAGATATTTGTTTTATTTACATTTCAAATGTTAACCCCTTTCCACGTTAGCCCACTGAAAACCCCCTATCCCACCCCCCCTCCTCATCCCACCCCCCAATTTCCTGACTTGCATTCCCCTATTCTGGGGAATTGAGCCTTCACAAGACCAATGGCCTCTCCTCTCATTGATGTCTGAAATGATCATCTTCTGCTACATATGTAGCTGGAGTCGTGGGTTCCCTCCATGTGTACTCTTTGGTTGGTGGTTTAGTCCTTGGGAGCTCTGGTGGTACTGGTTGGTACATATTATTGTTCCTCCTGCGGAGCTGCAAACCTCTTCAGTTCCTTGGGTCCTTTCTCTAGCTGTTCCATTGGGGACCCTATTCTCATTCTATTGGTTGGCTGTAAGCCGTGGATCCACTTTCCAATATGGATCAAAGTATCCACAGTTTGGTCTTCCTTCATCTTTTTGTTTAGTTGTTGGTGATGAGATGTCTTAATGTTAGTTTGAGAAAGACAAGAGTCAAGTTTGGTACTCTTGGTCTTCTGTGTATTGAGTTTGGCAGAAACAATAAATAAATGTCATATGTGCTTATAAAAACGTATTGTAGTTTAGATTTAAAATCAAGATAAAAACCTTTGGCAAACACTATTCATAATAGCCAAGGGGTTGAAGCAACCTGACATTTGCCTATTAAAACAAAATGTGACAAATACAAACAATGGAATATTATTTAACCCTAAAAAGTAAGAAAAACCTGCTACACACTTTTTTTTATTATTTATTTTATTTTTTTAATTTACATTCCAAATCACTTCCCCTTTCCCGTTTCCTCCCTCCCCGAAAGTCCCATAAGCCTCCTTCCCTCCCTCTTTTCTCCATTCAACCCCCTCTCGTTACTCTGTCCTGGCGTTCCCCTACATCCAGTCTTTCCAGGACCAGGGGTCTCTCCTACCATCTTTTTAGAAATCTATTGATATGCGGATTGTGTCTAGGGTATTCCGAAATTCTGGGTCAATATCCCCTTATCAGTGACTGCATACCATGTGTGTTCTTTTGTGATTGGGTTACCTCACTAAGGATGATATTTTCAAGATCTGACCATTTGCCTAGGAATTTCGTGAATTCATTGTTTTTAATTGCACAGTAGTATTCCATTGTGTAGATATACCACATCTTCTGAATCCATTCCTCCGTTGAGGGACATCTGGGTTCTTTCCAGCTTCTGGCTATTATAAATAAGGCTGCTATGAACATAGTGGAGCATGTGTCCTTATTGCATGCAGGTAAAGTCTCTGGGTATATGCCCAGGAGTGGTATAGCCGGATCCTCTGGGAGTGTCATGCCCAGTTTTCTGAGGAACCGCCAGACTGCTTTCCAGAGTGGTTGTACCAGCTTGCAATTCCACCAGCAGTGGAGGAGTGTTCCTCTTTCTCCACATCCTCGCCAACAACTGCTGTCTCCTGTGTTTTTGATCTTAGCCATCCTGACTGGTGTGAGATGGAATCTCAGGGTTGTTTTGATTTGCATTTCCCTAATGACTAAGGATGATGAACATCTCTTTAGGTGCTTCTCAGCCATTAGATATTCTTCAGGTGAGAACTCTTTGTGTAGCTCTGTACCCCATTTTTTAATAGGGTTATTTGCCTCTCTGGAGTTTAACTTCTTGAGTTCTTTGTATATCTTGGATATTAGCCCTCTGTCGGATGTAAGGTTGGTAAAGATCATTTCCCAGTTAGTTGGTTGCCGCTTTGTCTTTTTGACAGTGTCTTTTGCCTTGCAAAAACTTTGTAATTTAATGAGGTCCCATTTGTCTATTCTTGATCTTAGAGCATAAGCTATTGGAGTTCTGTTCAGGAAATTCTCCCCTGTGCCCATATGTTCAAGGTTCTTCCCTAGTTTCCCTTCTATTAGTTTCAGTGTGTCTGGTTTTATGTGGAGATCTTTGATCCACTTAGAATTGAGCTTAGTGCAAGGAGATAAGGATGGGTCAATTTGCATTCTTCTGCATGTTGACCTCCAGCTGAGCCAGCACCATTTGTTGAAAAGGCTATCTTTTTTCCACTGGATGGTTTTAGCTCCTTTGTCAAAGATCAAGTGACCATAGGAGTGTGGATTCATTTCTGGGTCTTCAATTCTGTTCCATTGATCTACATGTCTGTTACTGTACCAATACCAGGCAGTTTTTAACACTATTGCTCTGTAGTACAGCTTGAGGTCCGGGATACTGATTCCCCCAGAGGTTCTTTTACTCTTGAGAATAGTTTTAGCTATTCTGGGTTTTCTGTTATTCCAGATGAATTTTTGAATTGCTCTTTCTAACTCTATGAAGAATTGAGTTGGGATTTTGATGGGGATTGCATTGAATCTGTGTATTACTTTTGGTAAGATGCTCATTTTTACTATATTAATTCTGCCAATCCATGAGCATGGCAGATTTTTCCATCTTCTGAGGTCTTCTTCAATTTCTTTCTTCAGAGACTTGAAGTTCTTGTCATACAGATCTTTCACTTGTTTGGTTAGAGTCACGCCAAGATACTTAATATGGTTTGTGGCTATCGTGAAGGGTATTATTTCTCTTACTTCTTTCTCAGCCTGCTTATCCTTTGAGTATAGGAAGGCTTCTGACTTGCTTGAGTTGATTTTATATCCGGCCACTTTGCTGAAGTCGTTTATCAGCTGTAAGAGTTCTCTGGTGGAGTTCTTTGGGTCGCTTAAGTATACTATCATATCGTCTGCAAATAGTGATAGTTTGACTTCTTCCTTTCCAATTTGTATCCCTTTGACCTCTTTTTGTTGTCTAATTGCTCTAGCTAGAACTTCAAGTACTATATTGAAAAGATATGGAGAGAGAGGGCAGCCTTGTCTAGTCCCTGATTTTAGTGGGATTGCTTCAAGTTTCTCTCCATTTAGATTGATGCTGGCTACCGGTTTGCTGTAAATTACTTTTACTATGTTTAGATATGGGCCTTGAATTCCTGAACTTTGCAAGACCTTTAGCATGAAAGGATGCTGAATTTTGTCAAATGCTTTCTCAGCATCTAATGAGATGACCATGTGGTTTTTTTCTTTGAGATTGTTTATGTAGTGGATTACATTGATGGATTTCCTTATATTGAACCATCCCTGCATCCCTGGGATGAAGCCTGCTTGATCGTGGTGGATGATCGTTTTGATGTGTTCATGGATTCGGTTGGCAAGAATTTTATTGAGTATTTTTGCATCGATATTCATAAGAGAGATTGGCCTGAGATTCTCTTTCTTTGTCGGATCTTTGTGTGCTTTTGGTATTAGTGTAATTGTGGCTTCATAGAACGAGTTGGGTAGTGTTCCTTCTGTTTCTATTTTGTGGAACAGTTTGAAGAGTATTGGTGTTAGGTCTTCTTTGAAGGTCTGATAGAATTCTGCACTAAAACCATCTGGACCTGTGCTTTTTTTGGTTGGAAGACTTCCAATGACAACTTCTATTTCTTCAGGGCTTATAGGACGGTTTAGATGGTCTATTTGATCCAGATTTAATTTTGGTACTTGGTATCTGTCAAGGAAATTGTCCATTTCCTCAAGATTTTCTAGTTGTGTTGAATACAGGTTTTTGTAGTAGGATCTGATGATTTTTTGAATTTCCTCAGTTTCTGTTGTTATCTCTCCCTTTTCGTTTCTGATTTTATTAATTTGGATACTATCTCTGTGCTCTCTGGTTAGTCTGGCTAAGGGCTTATCTATCTTGTTGATTTTCTCAAAGAACCAACTCCTCGTTTTGTTGATTCTTTGTATGGTTTTATTTGTTTCTACTTGATTGATTTCAGCCCTGAGTTTGATGATTTCCTGCCTTCTACTCCTCTTTGGTGTATTTGCCTCTTTTTGTTCCAGGGCTTTCAGGTGTGCCATTAAGCTGTTAGTGTATGCTGTCTCCCGTTTCTTTTTGGCGGCACTCAGGGCTATGAATTTTCCTCTTAGCACTGCTTTCATTGTGTCCCATAAATTAGGGTATGTTGTGCCTTCATTTTCATTAACTTTCAAAAAGTCTTTGATTTCTTTCTTTATTTCCACCTTGACCAAGTTATCATTGAGTAGAGCATTGTTCAGCCTCCATGTGTACGTGGGTTTTCTTTTGTTTTTGTTGCCATTGAAGACCACCCTTATTCCATAGTGATCTGATAGGAGGCATGGGATTATTTCTATCTTCTTGTATCTGCTGAGGTCTGATTTGTGACCAATTATATGGTCAATTTTGGAGAAGGTACCATGAGGAGCTGAGAAGAAGGTGTATTCTTTAGCTCTAGGATGAAATGTTCTATATATATCAGTTAGTTCCATTTGGTCCAAGGCTTCAATTAGATTCACTGTGTCCCTGTTTAGTTTCTGCTTTCCTGAACGATCCATTTCAGAGAGCGGGGTGTTGAAGTCACCCACTATTATTGTGTGCGGTGCGATGTGTGCTTTGAGTTTTAGTAAAGTTTCTTTTACGAATGAGGGTGCCCTTGCATTTGGAGCATAGATATTCAGAATTGAGAGTTCTTGATGGTGGATTTTTCCCTTGATCAGTATGTACTGTCCTTCTGTGTCTTTTTTGATGACTTTAGGTTGAAAATCAATTTTATCCGATATTAGGATGGCTACTCCACCTCGTTTCTTGGAGCCATTTGCTTGTAAAATTGTTTTCCAGCCTTTTACTCTGAGGTAGTGTTTGTCTTTGACACTGAGGTGCGTTTCCTGCATGCAGCAAAATGCTGGGTCCTGTTTACGTATCCAGTCTGCTAGTCTATGTCTTTTAATTGGGGAATTGAGACCATTGATATTAAGAGAGATTAAGGCATAGTGATTATTGCCATCTGCCATTCTTGACGCTATCTTTATGTTTGAGTGGTTATCTACTTTTGGGTTTGATTCAAGAAGGTTATTATCTCATTTTTTCCAGGGTGTTGTTTCTCTCCCTGTATTGGAGGTTTCCACCTATTATCCATTGCAGGGCTGGATTTGTGGAAAGATATTGTGAAAATTTGGTTTTATCATGGAATATCTTGGTCTCTCCATCTATGGTGATTGAGAGTTTTGCTGGGTATAGTAGTCTAGGCTGGCATTTGTGCTGTCTTAGTGTCTGCATGAGATCTGCCCAGGATCTTCTGGCTTTCATAGTCTCTGGTGAGAAGTCTGATGTGATTCGGATAGGTCTTCCTTTGTATGTTACTTGGCCCTTTTCTCTTACTGCTTTTAGTATTCTTTCTTTCTTTAGAACATTCGGTGTTTTGATTATTATGTGACGGGAGGTATTTCTGTTCTGGTCCAGTCTGTTTGGAGTTCTGTAGGCTTCTTGTACGTTCATCGGCATCTCTCTCCTTAAGTTAGGGAAGTTTTCCTCCATAATTTTGTTGAAGATGTTTACTGGCCCTTTCAGTTGCAAATCTTCACTCTCATCTATACCTATAATCCTTAGGTTTGGTCTTCTCATTGTGTCCTGGATTTCCTGGATGTTTTGGGTTACACGTTTTTTGCATTTTGCATTTTCTTTGACTGTTGAGTCGATGCTTTCTATGGAGTCTTCAGCACCTGAGATTCTTTCTTCCATCTCTTGTATTCTATTGTTGATGTTTGCATCTATGACTTCTGATTTCTTCCCAAGGTTTTCTATCTCCAAAGTTGTCTCCCTTTGTGATTTCTTAGTTGTTTCTACTTCCTTTTTTAGTTCCTGGATGGATTTGCTGAGATCCTTCACTTGTTTGTTTGTATTTTCCTGTATTTCTTTAAGGTATTTTTGCATTGCCTCTTTCAGGATTTCTTCCTGATGACCCACGTTCTCCTGCATTTCTCTGAGTGATTTTTGTGTTTCCTCCTCATGGGAATCCATCTGTTGATCCATTGTCTCCTGCATTTCTTTAAGCAGTTCTCGTGTTTCCTTTGTAAGGGCATCTAACCATTGATTCATTTCTTTAAGCAATTTTTGTGTTGCGTCCTTATGGGCATCCGTCTGTTGACCCATATTCTTCTGCATTTCTTTATGCCAATTTTGTGATTCCTTTGTGAGTGCATCTACCCGTTGATTCATCTCGTTAAGCGATTTTTGTGTTGTCTCCTTGTGCGCCTCCATCTTTTGATCCATGTTCTCCCGCATTTCTCTAAGCGATTTTTGTGTTTCCTTTGTAAGGGCTTCTAACCGTTGATTCATGGTCTCCTGTAACTCTTTATGAGATTTATTTGTGCCCTTCTTGTGATCCTCTAATAGCATCATGAGAAGTGATTTTAAATCCAGATCTTGTCTTTCGGGTGTGGTGGGGTATCCAGGACTTGCTGCTGTTGGCGAGTTGGGTTCGGATGGTCCCACATTACTTTGATTTCTGTTAGTAACATTCCTACGTTTGCCTTTTGCCATCTGGATACCTCTGATGTTAGTTGGTCCTGCTGTCACTGGCTGTTGGTTGGACCTCCTGTGAGCCTGCAAAGCTATTTCTGCCCCCCCTGGATTGCCAGGATTCCCCTGGCACCGATTTCTGGGGCCTGCCTGCTCCTGAGTGACTTTGGAGCCCTAATGTGCCTTGCCCCAAGTGATCTTATATTGGGGAGGCCTTGCACATCCAAAGGCTCAGCCTAGTGGATGCCCGGAGCAGAGGTCGCCAAAGGGAGGCTGGTAGGCTCCTGCCCTGTGCAGGGGTGAGTGATCTCTCCTAGGGGGGGGGGAGTGGGCGTCCCTCTGCCAGGCAGAAGTCCCACAGCAGAGCAGGCGCTCTGGTTACTGCAGATCAGCCCAGCACTTGGGAGCCGCATACACACAAGCCGCCCGAGACCCAAGCGGCATTATGCCTGTCTGTCTCAGAACCTGGCTGTCCCAACTTCCCAGTCACTGGAGCAAAGATGGTGGAGTGCAATCTGCACACTCCGTGGCGCCGCTCACCTGCAGACGCGATGGCCTGCAGATCTGGCACCCAGACGACCACAGCGCTGACCCGTTCTCGGGCACAGACGGAAGCCCCAACAGGCTGTGTCCCAAGTGATGTTATATTGGGGATAGGGAGCTTGGGGTACCTGTCTCTTCAGCGCAGTCTGCGGGAACAGAGGTCGCGGAAGGGGTGCTACACACTTTAATAGAGACAAATCTCAAGGGTGTTAAGTTAAACAAGCCAGTTACTAAAACATGAATACTGTATTGTTTAAATTATAAGAACTGTCTAAAGCAGCCATTCATAGAAACAGAATATAGCATAGTTGCCACCTGGGGGCAAAGAGATGCAAAACTTAATTGCAGAGATTTTTGAAGGATAAAACATAACAAAACCAAAAATCCTGCAGTCTTTTCCTCCAACAATACAATACTAATTAACTATTACTTTAAAATATTTTAAATGAAGTCTGCTGTGGCGGTGCTCCCTGTAATCCTAGCTCTTAGGAAGCAGAGGCAGGGGGATTTCCTTAATTCAAAACCATCAGTGGTTCCATAGCTCCAAGACAGCTGGAATAAGACCCCATCTCAAAAATGAAAGTCCAAAGATGGTATAATTTTTATGCTCTGTGTGTTTTATTACAAGAAACCTTAGAGGACTCTATTTGAGTTCAGTCGTACATGTGTGCTGAGGTTACTTAAGCTGTTTTACAATATTCTTCACATAGCAAAGTATCGGATTAACTCCCCCTTTAAAAGTTTCCCCCCTGTTTTTTTCTATGGCATTCCTTCCAGTAGTCAGTGCTTAGTAGATTTATTTCTTGCTTTTTGTATTCTAAATTTCACTGTGTTGGTGATCACTATGCAATAAGAAGTGCCTGTGGTAAATGCAGACTTTATGCCCTTTTTTTTCCTTAACCCTATCTAGCCTATGTAAATCCTATGAGCAGCAAATGAGTAGTTCTGTTTGGGGCATTGATCCCTCCCAGGTAATCATGAAGCTATCTATCATTCCTTCCATGTTTATTCCCCTGCCAATGCTTATTCAAGCTCATGTCCCCTTCAATTTTCTTTATAAAAAGTCTCTGTAATGCATCTCTTGTTTAATTATGCCTCTGCACTTTTCAGAGCTCTAATTTATTCTGTTTTCCTGATCCTTAAGAGCCCTGAACAATTTATTTCCCATTTCAGAGGTGGAAGAAGATTGTGTGAAATTATCCAGAAAATGTGTTTTTGTATTAGAGAATTTTCTTTTGAAAAAAAAATTGGTGGCTGACCCTGAGCTTCCAATAGCATGAAGATGAGAAAAGGTGGAGATCCTCCGTGAAGGCATCTTGTCCTTGTGCTACATGGTCAATAAGAAAAGGCACAACTGACAGACATTTCAATAAATACAGCAACAGCAATATTTTCAATAATATGTAGGACTACACTTGTGAATGTGTACTTTACCCATTCAGTGGCCACAAAATATTTATGTGGTATATAACTACTTTTGTCAATCTGAGAACCCCCATGTCGCCACCTTCCCATCCTCCAAGGTTCACAAGTTAGGAGAAATGCTGTAGAGACTAAACTCACATTCCAAATAAATTTCACTGAAGTGATTCAGAGAGCAGATTTAATGACCTATGCTAAACACCATCAGCATAGGAACTTCCTCAGGCTTACATTTCCTATTCCACATGCAAACACTGTAGCCCTTTATAACTCTGCCCTTGTAGGCTCCCTGCCAGTTGCAGACATCTGCTTTAGCCAAATGCAGTAACTCCTTTTTTTTTCATTTCTTCAAGCTTGCTGCTTCTCTCTCAGCCAACACAACAAGTCATTTCAAGGAGGCCTATGAGAATAACCCTCATGTTGCAGAGGTGAACAGCAGGAAGCCAGTTATGGGGATAAGAATGTAGACACGAGGCCTCACATCAAATGCTAATCATCATCACTTCACATGTTGATGTTGGCCAAGTTCACTCAGGCTTGCTGAATTACCCTCAACCTTATTTGACACATGAAAGCTAAAGTCATTGACAAATTGCTGTGGAGCTTAGCTAATTAGAATTCTGGCTCTGGACTTAAAGCTGCAAAGCTGGTGGATGCTTGTCCTCTTTTAAAGCATCAATAAAGTCGTTAAAGAAGATTTGCCCAGTGTACACGCCTTGGTGAATAGCTACTCAAGCTAGAACAAAGTGTGTAGTACTAATTTATGCATTTAGTTTTCAAGAGATCTTTCTTATTTAGGAACTTTAGTGAAAAAAACCCCTCTATTTAAGATCCCCTATTATCCATGCCATAACCACATTCCTAGACCTAGCTCAGGCAAGTAGCTGCTGCACCAACCAAGACAGTAAATGAGCCATCCACCCACGTATTGCCTATGTTCCCACACCCTCATAAGACCCACTTTGCAGTCAATATCCTGTGTACTAGGTGAGAGCCCCAAGTCCCGCCCACCTATGTTATCTCCACATACCCAGACTGTCTAAGTCAGTGTTCTGTTGCTGTAAAGATCCACCATGACTATAGCAACTCATATAAAAAGAAAGCATTTAATCTGGTCTGGCTTACAGTTTCAGAGGTTTAGTCCATTATCATTGTAGTGAGAAGTATGGTAACAGGCAGGCAGACATATTGGTGGAGAAGTAACTGAGAGTTCTACATCTGGATTCACAAGCACCAGAGAAAGGGAGCCACTGGGCCTGGCTTGGGCTTTTGAAATCTTGAAGCCCGCTCCAAATGACATAATACCTCTAACAAGGCCACATCTCCTAATCCTTTCAAATAGTGCCACTCACTAAGCATTCAAATATATGACCCCTTGGGGTGGAGCATTCTTATTCAAACCACCACACAAACTTAAATCATATCCCACAAAGCAGACTGTCAGGCACTGAAGATCCTTACCTGCTCATGCCATCCTCACACCCCCATGCTTAACTTAGGCAGTGCAGCTTCCAGCTTTGTACTGGATTCTTCTCTGATACTCCAATCAAAAACAATTAGGATTGACTTACCAGATATTCATACCTGATCTGAAATCAACAATGTGGGCAACATCAAACATAGTATAAAATGGCCACTCAGCAGAGGTATTCCAGAATCTCACACCAGTGAAAGAAGCCAGGGTCCAGAACTGTGATCTGAATGTTCATGACAATATGTTTCCTCCAGACTGAATAATCCTATACAAATGTTCCCCAGTGAGAAGAACCTCATGGACCTCAGGACACAGAACTAAAAAAGAATCATAAGCATAATTAAGGAATTCAAGATGTTTAAATAAGACACAAGAGTCTTCTTGAGTGAGGGTCAAGGAAACACCAACATATGGATGAATGAAATTATGAAAACAAGTCAGGATTTGAAAACTGAATTCAGGAAAGAGATTGAAATTAAGATGGGGACTGAAAAACTCAATAGACTCATTCTTGCTATGGTGTGTTCAGTTAATATCCCTGGGTGGCCTGTTCTTTTCTGAAGGGAAATGGTGGAGCAGTGGTCTGAGAAAGAGGAGAAGTGGGAGAGTAACAGGGAGGAGTAGAGGGGGAGGCTTGGGTCAGGATATAATATATGAGAGGAGGGGCAGAAGGAGGAGGAGGAAGAAAGAAAGAAAAAAAGGAAGGAAACCTTGCCAGTAGAATGGATCAGGTAGAAGATAGACTATCAGAATTTGAAGAAAAGATGGAGGAACTGGACCACTCAAGCAAGGAATATAAGAAAACTCCACCAAAGGTGTATGCCGAAATTATGACCACAATGAAAGAACCAAATACTAATAAACTGAAGGCCTATAAGAGCAATTCATGTTCAAGGGGATAGAACAGATTTTCAATAAGATCACACAAGAAAATTTCCCCAAATTAAAGAATACTATACCCACACTGGTATAAGAAGAATATAGAAAACCAAATAAACAGGGCCTGAAAAGAAGCTCCCAGCTGTATATTACAGTTAAAACACTAAAGAAAGGATTTTGAAACCTGTGAGAGAAGAAACATAAATCACATAAAAGGGAACCCATCATAATCACAGCTGATTTCTCAATCAGAAGTTAAAAGTCTGAAGAGCCTGAATCAATGTAATTCAAGTTCTAAAACGTGACAGGTTCCAACGCAGACTACTTTACTCACCAAAATTACCTGCCACCATTGAAGGAGAAAGACAAACGTTCTACAATATAAGCAGGCCAAAAGAATTCATAGCCACCAAACCAGCCCTATAGAGAATTCGTGACACAATACTTCCAGATATGATATGGACTCTAAGATTTCATAGGAAATTTCAACCATATGGTTGCCCAAATAGGACCTGCATAATGCTAAAACTGCTTGGCGAGCCAATGTGGATGGGGAAATTTCATAAGGCTCTACCCTTAGATGAAGAGTTACAGAAGAACAATGGCTACTGAGAGAGAGAGAGAGAGAGAGAGAGAGAGAGAGAGAGAGAGAAACTGTTCTCTCCAGGGACAAGTTCCCTGAGAATTTACCCAACCTCAATTGATACAAACATTAAATGGACTCAGTAGGTGTGTGTGTATGTGTATGTGTGTGTGTGTGTGTAGTGGGTGAATGTATGCATATATGGCTAGCACTTTACTGACTGAACCATCTCCCTAGTTCCAGGATATATACATATATATGTAACAATAATGATTGAAGAAGAAAGGGTCATGAATTTGAGAGGGAGTGGGAAAGTCGGAAGGGACAGAAGGAGGGGTGCAAATTGTATACAGTACTCATATATAAAATTTTCAAAAATGGTTTGTTAAAAGTACTGTATTACTGCACATGTATCAAAATATCATAACAAAGTTTATTACACTGGATAACTATTATGTACTTAAAACCCCCAATATTATATTGCTAGATTTTGGACACAGCTATACTTGTGGCTGGCAAGAAATATCATGAAAATAGAAATCAGTCATTGACTGACTATATGATGTTTCCCTTTTGAACACCATTTTCATCATCTGGAATGGGAGGCGATACAGCAGATCATCACAAAAAGCTCTTCCAACTCTGCATTCTCAGACTGTGTTTGTAGTTCAAGCTAAGGGCATTATTTTGGAAAACTCCTAACAAATAGAAAGCACACCTTATGCTTAAAACAATTGTACAACTCTGTTCATCAAGTAACTATCAAATAATACTTTTAAACTTGGTACCGATAAAATAATGACTTTCAACATGATAAATATTGAACTTAAAAAAATAAAATAAATCCTAAGTCTATGTCAGCGTCTCTAATACAATAATCAAAATTAATCTTACTAATGACCAGAAACATGGTATGTACCTGTGACTCTAATACTCAAGGAAGCCTCTCTCCCTACCTGGAATCACTGCCCAGATCTAATCAAGAACATTTATGGAATGTATCCAGGTTGTACCTTTTTCTGTCGTTCTAAAATTTTCCTTTGTAGTATTGCCTATATCCAGTCCAGGATCAAGTACTGTATTTGACTATCAGATATCTTTAATATGCTTTTATCTGGAACATTCCACAAATCTTATTCATTTTGTTTAAGCTGTTGACACTCCTCAGTTTGATTTTAGAGGCTTCTTTGGGGTTTGTTCATGATTAGATCTAGGCATTGCATTCCACTACCATGTTATTGTTCTGCCTGTTTGATTATTTTGTTTTGAGCTCCTTACATATTGAAGACACATGGGTTTTATATGGATGTGAGTATTTCATATGGTTTTTTTTTTTTTTTGGTTTTTCGAGTTCATATGGTTTTAAAGTGAGTATTTCATATGGTTTTAAAGTGTGTTCTCCTGTCTATGACTTTCCTTTTCATTCTCTTCGAGAGAAGAAGCTTTTCTGTTTGATGAAATGTAATAATATATCCACACTTTACAAATTGTGCTTTCAGTGTAGTATCTAAAAACATCTGTGAGTGCCTAGGGTTTTCTTTTTACTTTGTTTTGGAAATTATGTAAAGGAGGCAGAAATGTTGTAGAAATAACAACAGTGCAAAGTTATATTGCATTACTATGCTTCACTTCTTATCACTCTCCTCTCTGCTTTATTTACCCTTCTTTCTGTCATCATTTGAACTCTTTGAGAGTAAGTTACATACATGCCTAGATTTACCCCTACATGTTGCAGTATGTCAATATGAATTTTATTAAGCTCATTAGTTCAAATTACAACTGTATTAAACAGACACAGGAAATTCATTCATACTACCTAAGGTGCTTGCATTCACATAAAATACATATGTCCACAACATATAAAGCACTCTCAAAATTAAATAATAACAAAAGGCAAACATAAAAATGGTTTTAAAAATTAGTGACCTAGATACTTGGTTAAAGAATATGTACAGAGAATCAGTACATGAGTAGACGGTCATTCGTACTGATCATTAAGGAAGTGTATTTTTTTTTTTTGGCTTTTTTGAGACAGGGTTTCTCTGTCTAGCCCTGGCTGTCCAGGAACTCACTCTGTAGACCAGGCTGGCCTCGAACTCAGAAATCCACCTGTCTCTGCCTCCCAAGTGCTGGGATTAAAGGCATGCACCACCACTGCCCGGCTAGGAAGTGTATTTTTTTTATTTTAACTGATACTTTAAAACATAAACTGGTACATAATAATGTGTACCATGTAATGCTTCAACATATGCATACATTGAATGATGTTTAAATCAGATTAAATTTACCATCTACCTCCTCAGTCCTCTATTATTTCTTCAGTGGAGATATCAGTATCTTCTCTTTCACCTTTGTGAGATAAACTTTCATATTTTTATGTATTGTTACTCTACTAGTACACTGACCACGAGAACTGACTCCGCACCATCTACTTAGCTGTATTTTTGTACCTGCTGATCAGCCAGTCGCTCCCCATGTATTCTTTTCCCCTACTTTCCAAAAGGTCTAGTACACACCATTCTACATCAGCTTCCATGAGAGCAATTGTATTTTGGCAGTACTGGTGATTGAACCCAGACCTTGTACAAGCTAAGCAAGCATTTAGACACTGAGCATAATTCCAAGACCCTGGCATCAACTGGTTTGTTTATTTGTTTATTTTGATTTATGTGGGTTTTTTTCCTTTTTGCTCCATTTGTTTAAAATTACGTCATCTTTGTCTTCTTGTGCCTGATTTACTCCAGGCCCAATCAGGTTGTGGCAAATTGAAATGATGGAAAGCTACTTTGAGACCAGAAGAAATATATTTAAAAGAATGACTATATCAAGTATTTGCAAGAATGTAGGAGAGCAGGAACAGATGCATACTGCTGGTGGTATAAAATTGTGTAAATACTTTGGGAAATGGTTGCAACACTCAGCTACTCCACTTCTAGATACTAACACAAGAGAAGTGAATATATCTTTTCATACAGAGAACAGTATAAGAATGCTCAGGTTAGCTTTATTTATATAGTGAAAACCTGGAAACAGTCTAAATATCTGTAACTAGATGAGCAGATAAAAATATTTTGTGGTAAATCTTTCCAGGTCCTAAAGAATTAGCTATTAAAATAGGCCATACTTCCATAATTTCATTTATTTTAAATCCTCTTAAGTGACAAGGAATTGAAAATTATAGAACCCAGAAAAGGAATTGCTTTATGTGGAAAAGAGGAACAAAGGGAGGGAGTTTAAAAGCGCAGGAAGCGACTTTGGGGAGGGAATAAGAATTAATATTATCTTAATTATGGGAGTGATTGTATATACCTATTCTAGAACTTTAGTGATTGTAAGTTCAGTATGCAAACTATTGTTCAGTGTATTGATTAGGTCTAGAACAATTTAGAGCTAGTAAATGTCAACTGAGTTGTTGTAAGGGTGGTTGTCACAGAGCCTGGCTCACAGCAGGCATTCAGAATTGGAGGCTGTTGTCATGGTTTTCCTCTGCTAATCTCACCTCCATTATCCAGTATATAATATGGCAAAAGGGCACCATTTTCAGTATAGACATTTTATTCTCAGAGTTCGAGGACAAAACCAGAAAATACAGAATATACAGAAATACACAACACACACACACACACACACACACACACACATGACAGGATGGCAAACGCCTATGGTCCAGCTAGTCTTTGTGGTGAGACAAAAGAAGCACTGGAATGCTTGTGTTCAAGGCCACTCTGGATGACATAGTCTATTAACAAACATTGCTAACCATTTTCCTGTTTTTCAAAATAGATAAATAGATAAATAACATAGATGACAGGCAGATGCTAGGTAAATGTGTAGATCAACTCTTTCCCCTGCTTCCTTACTCCCCCTTCCTCTTCTCGTTTCCTTCTTCCTCATTTTGTTTCCTCCTATTTCTTCTTTTGACAAGTAGGTTTGCAAAATTTTAGTGGTGAAAAATTAGCCAGTACTTTAGCACATGACCATCTAAGTCAATTGAAGTGCAAGGGGAAACAATCAGATTCTCTCTTGAAGAACTTATAACTTAGAAATCCATAGCTGTAAAAGCCAGGTATATGTCTAGTAACAAACTGAAAAGAGTTCTCAAGAGTTCCTCATTCCTCTCAAAGACATATACTGAAGGAAGAACTTAGTCATTTGGCTGAGTAATGAGGAGACGTGGCATAGAATGAGTTTGGGGCAAGAGACCAGACAACGTTTCTCATTGTGTTCTGAATTGGAAATTATGCCCTTGGCCTTTAGAGGGAATATAGAAATTCTTTTTAAGTCAGGGATATTTATGAACCTCACAATAAGGTTTAGGCTAAATAAAATAGTTGGCTTCCAAGGATCCCTGGTTTGGGAGCTTATAGGCCCAGAGATAAACTTACTACTATCACTTATCTAAACGTGCATGGTCTCAAACAGGCCTCTTAAGTCCCTATGGATTAGTGAGCTCTCGGAATTCAACAGAGAAGTTGCTTTGCTGTGGTGGATTATGGTTAACACAAAAGTCACAACAGGTCAAAGTGTAGAGAAGAGGTGTCAGTGGAGTACCCATCACCCGCTCCCCTCCCCTTCTCTAGGGATCAGGGACAAATCCACAAGGACCTGAAGGATTTGAAGAGCAAGAGGTTGGGAAGAATTGGAGTGAGACCATGTCTTCTGAACATGATAGGGATACTGCACTCATGAACTTACAGCAGCTGTGCTTGACTGTGTAAGACTGCACAGGAGCAAGCCAGTCAACACTCTGCCATGAATAGGGGAGGAGTACATGAGCCCTTACCCTAGCCGAGGAGCTACTTATGATGGTTGATGGCTGCTATGAAAGGATAGTCAGTTGTCTTTAAAGGTGTCTATTAAGGTCTGGTGGATGGCCCCACACCTAACAAATGTATAGGCAATACAAACTGGAATCAGTGGTTTTTTTTTTTAAAAAAGAGGACACAAAATTGAGAGAAGGAAGGTGGGTCTGGGAGGAATTATCAGGAGTAGTAAGGGATGGATATGGTCAAAATACATTGTATGCTTGTATGAAATTCACAAGGAATTAATACAAATATTAACTATTTTTTGGTTTTCTAGTGTTACTTTTTGACTCCTTTTTTATTTAAAATTTTTTTATTTTTTATCATATTCTGTCTATCCCTCTATTCCTCCTAGATCCTACTCACCCAACTTAATGTTCTCTCTCTCTCTCTCTCTTTCTCTCTCTCTCTCTCTCTCTCTCTGGCACTTGCTCTCACTCTTGCTCCCACTCTCTCTGAAAAACAAACAAACAATCCTAACATTCCAAACAAACAAGCTAAGTTAAAACAAAACAAAATAAAAGCACACAAAAAATGAGGAGTCTTTTCTTGTGTTTGCCAACTACTACATTTTGAAAGAAATTATTGGCCTTTATTCAATTTTTTTTCTCTTCTGGGTAGGAACAGATATATTGTATTATGGAAGAGTTATCATCTGCAAAAGCTTATTAGCTACCATTGGTGACTAGACTATTGTCCACATTTTCTCAGTCTCTTAGCTAGGTCATCAGTGTTGTTATAGCAGTGGCATGCTAGTAGGAGCAGCAGAATGAAGACAGCTGACCAAGGGGCAGGATGGGTAAACAAACAGCACAGTGCACACATTCAGTTCAAGTTCTCATTTAATTACATCCAACAAGTGGGCCGAATAAGCGAAGGAATATACAGCCATTGGGGAAGATGTTAAAAAGACACTATGGGTTTAAATCTTTTGGTATGTTAAATTTAAATGAGTGTCCAAAAAAAAAAAAACCTTTAAACATATGCACTTTTGGGAGGAACAAGATAGGTAAGTTTGGCCTGTTTTATGCAGTTTTTCAGTAAACCAGGCCTTTTCTTAATACTTCCAGTGAGTCATTGCATTTGCCTTGGCATATTACAGCAGCATAAGATTTAAGGGTCTTCAGATGGGGACAAAATAGACTAGTAGAACAGAATTGGCTAACAATTTGAGGAATGATAACCTAAGTAAGATGATTAAACCCAACCAGACCCCCCAAATCTCCCAGGGACTAAGCCACCAACCAAGGAGTACACACGGCTCTGGCTGCATATGTAGCAGAGGATGGCCTTGTCAGACATCAATGGGAGGAGAGGCCCTTGATCCTATGAAGATTTGATAGAAGGCCCAGTGTAGGGGAACCAAGGGTGGGGAGGTGGGAGTGGGTGAGTGGAGGAACACCCTCATATTAGCAGGGGAAGAGAGATAGGAGAGGGGGAAACCAGGTAAGGGGACAACACTTGAAATATAAATAAATTAAAATTAAAAAACAGACCAAGTGGATGCTGGGCACTCTGGCTCCTGCCTTATCTCAACACTCAGGATGTTGAGGAAGGAGAATTGTCATGAGTGTGAAGCCAGCCTAGGCTACAGAGTGAGACCTTGTCTCAACTAAACAAGCTAAGCTAACATAAAAAGCTCACCAAGGTGAGTGCAAGCAGAAAAGGAGATCAGGGGGTGATTACTGAAGCATTAGAAACAATGAATCTAACAGTTTTGTGTTTAGATCTTAACATTCATTTTTCTTATTTATTGTTTAAGTCTCTTCTAATGATAATGGGCATATTAATATTTGTAGATAATTTAGAAAGATGAAGAAAGCATGGCATGGTGGCATAGACATCTCATTTTAGCACTCAGGAGACCAAGGAATAAGTATGTCAAGTTCAATGCCAGCCTAGACTGCACAGTGAGATCATGTCTCAAAAACAAACAAAAAGAGAAAAGAGGATTGAAATCAGACATGGAGCATGGTACTAGAGTGCTTGTCATATTCTGTGTGACAATAAATAATAATGAAAATAACAGCATAAAAGTAAATAAATATGAAAAGAAAATAGAAAGAAAAGGACCATTTTTCAATTAGCACATGCCTTCTAAGTTTTGCTTTTCAACTCACCCTGGGGTAAGCTGACTTGCTACACTGGCAGACTCCTCTAAACAGGGCAGTGACCTAAATGATAGATATAGTACCAAGGAGACAGAAATCTGTCTCCAAACTGTTAAGGGTCCATAAATGTCACCTTATCTAATGGGCTCTTGTCAGAATGAACAGTTTTTGGTGCATGGAATCCAGCCATGAAAAATGTCTCTTTAGTTCTAAATGCAAATGTGTTGAGTTTAGTTTAAGTGTCCGCCCCACCATTTCTCCATGAGAGCACAGTCAAGCAAACAAAGCAAGAAAATAAATACACGCAAACAAGGGAGAAATATGGTAACCAGGTAACTTATTTTCAAGGCAGCAAGACTTTGGAGGTCTCGATAGTAAATTCAAAATACTTCTAAGATTCTAAAAGAAATATTCAATGGATTTCCTTTTACAGATGCAAAACCTTTATGATCCTCTGATAAAGTAAAGCTTTTTTCTTTTAAAAAGTCTGTTGTGCGATTTAAAAATAAAGGCAGAAGGAGATTTATAATGAAAAGAAATTGCCTTTGAAAACTGGAATTTATTGTTCGTTTTTACATTGATTTATTAGGAGGATATGTACAAGCCCTTGGTGTGTGAGTATCCTGGGGTATGTATGAGAGTGGACGTGTATATGTGTATGTCATCAGACTTGGTAGCAGGCGCTTTGACCAACCTAGCTATCTCCCCAGCTCCTTTTTACACCACTAAAATTCTCATTGACCTCTTTTATTTTTTGGAATATATCATTGTATATAACTGGATGATCAGAACATACTATGTAGACCAGACTGTCCTGCAACTCACACAGAGATCTTCCCACCTCTGCCTATTGAGTGCTATGATTAAAGGCATATGCCACCACCATACCTGGTAGCACTCATCAGCTTTTGAAAGGCCAGTGACCACTTCAAACTACTGAAAAGGGGAGTCCTTAATGGCCTTTGCCCAGCAGTTTCCACCTGTTTCAGTTCCTTCCTGAGTGTTGCCTTGTGAATATGAATCTACCTTCTGTGTCAGTCTTTATTCTGGAATGGTCTTCTCTTCTGCCTTATTCCTTCACCATCTGTGTATTAGCTGTAACAGAGAGCAGAGGTTTCTTAGAAAGATGGTAAGAGGTAGTATTTAAGCCACTGTTGAGTTAGCTAAGTTAGAGTGCCTATTTGGCATGCCCAAGGGCCTAGTTTCCATCCCCAGTACCACATAAGCTCCTCTTATGGGTTAATGGTCAGAAGCAAGTATTTTTCCAGCCTTGATTTATATAGTCAGGCTAGGGCAGTGAATAGCAAGATGAAGAACCAACAGGAAGCCAGGAAAACTTTTGTTTCATCCCTTGTTGTGAGCATTGTTTCTTTATTAAACTCCTGCCTTTAACATACTTCCTGAGCAATGGAAGAAAAATGCCCTCATTGCTCCCGCCAAGGAATATCATCATTACCTCTCTTGGTGGAAGGGAATTTGTTCCTGCTTGAACACATGAAGCTTTGGAGCTATAGGAAGATGCTTTTTCTCATTTTCCTGGTCTTCTCTCCACCTAATCCTCTGGCTTCCCAACATCCTGTTGCTGCCTTGTCAGCAGTTCCATAGGCCCAGAGACAGTCACATTTCCTGCATTTCCACATGCCATGTGCTTGTTTAGGCTTTGTGAGCAGAAGATGCCCAATTAAAACTGAGCATGTTCACAAACAACATTTTATATTTGATGGATGTCTCTCCTACAACCGAACTTCCTTCCTTTCTTCAAACTCTGTCCTACAGGTTGACTTACTGTTTTAACATAGCCAGTGTTCTTAGATTTGACTGATAGCCATGAGGCTTAGAATCATAACCTGTGTCCCCTACCACTCCACTTGAACACTCCTACTCTGAGAGCAAAGCAAAATGTAGGATCATCAGTGGAATCCTAGGGGTTAAGTCACCAGAAAATTTTGAGGTAAGGTGATCCATTATTTCGGTTACTGGACAATGTTGTCAAAAAGTCATGGGGCAACCTTAGAGCAGTCACTGGAATGTTTCAAATGATTAGGATGAACGATGCCTTGGCTGTTGGTCCTAGCTCCTTTTCTCAACCCTTCCATTGCTCAGTTTTTTTCTAGCATCCAGTTGGTTCTTCATCTTGCTATCTTTGTCAGCGCCCAGCTATTAAAAAAAAATAATGTTGAAAAATGTTTTCTTCTGACCATTAACCTACAGGGAGAGAAAAATCAAAGGAACATCTTTTTCTCAAAACAAATAAACTTTGAATTGGGCCTTTTGTCAGTTTGCATCTTGACCTCTTTGTGATCTCTTGCATTGAGCCTTAGTTCCCTTTCCAACCTAGCCTCTGAGACCACGGACTACATCTCTGAGCTGCTTATCCATTTTCCCATTTTCTGACTCTTACTCTGGAGCTGGAAGCTGTGTGAGGAGTTCAGACCACTGGATCCCAAACCAGATGCAGTGTTTAAATCTGTGTTTGAATCTCTGGAGGCATGTGTACTTCTTGCCTCCAGTGGTTCTAATTCTGTATGTCTGAAGTGAAGTACAATAATTTAAATGGGGGGTGGGGCTGAAGCGATGGCTCAGCGGTTAAGAACACTGACTGCTCTTCCAAAGGTCCTGAGTTCAAATCCCAGCAACCACACGATGGCACACAACCATCTGTAATGGGATCTGATGCACATTTCTGGTGTGTCTGAAGACAGCTACAGTGTACTCACATAAATAAATAAATAAATAAATAAATAAATAAATAAAAAAGAAAGAAAGAATTTAAATGGGCCATTCAGGTATTCCCAATCAAATGAGACCACACTCAGAAACAAAAGTCTCACAAAACCCTCCATCCAAAATTTCTCAGTAGTCTCAGTAATGTAATTCCACTTATTTGAAGCAGGCCTGGCAAACTGCAAGTTTAAATAATGCTCCCAGGGGCATATATGAAAATCTTTTGCCACACCTACATGAGTGGGGAACGTGGAACGAGTTTGCGCAGGGCAGCAGCAGGACCACATGCACATTTTGAATAAGCTATCACAGTTGGAGTGCAGAGTCCAATGTAAGATTAAAGTGTGCCCTGGTCACTTCTATCTAGCCAATTCCTGTCTCTTCTTGGATGGGCTCATACATTTGAGCACTTGGTCCCCAGTTGGTGGCGCTGATTGGAAAGGCTATAGAACACTGAGACAGGCCGTACTAGGGGAAATACATCTTGGCTACAAGCTGTGAGTGAGGGTTTACAGCCTGATTTAACTTTCTGTTCTCCCTCTCTGCTTCCTAAGTATGGATGCAATGTGGTCAGCCACTTCCGGCTCCTGCTGCCAAGCCTTCCTGGCCTCTTGCCATATCTTCCCTGCCACTGCAGAGTCTATCTGGAAGTATACACTTAAACAAACTGTTTCTTCCTTCATTTTTGTCAGGGTACTTTATCACAGCAGGCAGAAAATAAACTAACACCCCAACTCTAGATAATTCAAATAGTGAATGAATTAAGATAAAATAAAAATGGTTCATAGTATGAATGTAGAGCTAAACTTGGAATAAACCAGCGTCATCGAGGGGAGAGATTAAGAAATTCTCAGCTTTATTGCTAAGCTATATGACTGAAGGAGGAGTACTTCAGCCACGTTTCCACCTTGATATTTTTTTCTCTTATGTTTAATACTCTGGGGTAAGCCAAATTGGTTATTGTGTGTTGTGTACTTACCCTTTGTGCAAAGAGACATCAAAAATGCTAAAATATGGACAAAATATTTTTTTTCATAATAAAAACAAAATGTTGAATACTCAAAACCAAATAACAACTTATTACAGGGGTTAACAAACCTACTATAGAAAAAACTAACTTATGTTCACTATATGAGTGACCTCATGGACTAGAACACCTTACTTGATGGCAGAGGCCATGGAGAAATAAAACAAACTCTCTAAAAGATCTTAAAATAAGAAATAAAGAATATATACTGTTGAGTATATTCCCCAAAGAAAGACTGCATAATAGTTTGGCTCATGTTAAGTTGTGTACCCTGGAAGAAAGAAGCTTTGCATAGCTTCCCTAACAGAATTTAATATTGGAGAGGGCATTCTTGCCTTGCAAGAGCATTCACATATTCCAGTTTCCCTCATTAGATATTTCAGCTTCCCCAACATAAATGGCAAAGTAGTGATGGCAGTGTTGGAAGTGTAGTTCTTGTCTTAGAGGGGAAACCTGGTGGACCTATATAAAGCCTTTCTCAATTCTCAGCTCTGCAAACCTCTGATTGATAACAACTAGGAGTGATTTGTTAACAACTGCCCACAGACATGGTAATTCTGTTAAATGTCTCAAATTCCATATTAGCCATAAATGTTCTATGTTGGTTATAGAATTAAAATAAATAGGTATGGGTCTGGCATAGCTGGCAAGATTGGTATATCATTGATGTCAATACAATCTATTTTATTTACCAGAGCAAGTGGAAACCATTGTTAGATAAGAATAGTAATGATCTATTTCAACACCAATTTCTATGAACCTTCAGCCCTTTAGACAAACCTTTCGAATAGAGGAATTGAGAATTGAGTATAGAGTCTACTACCAGTAAAGATTTAGGGCAAAGTACCCACAGTATCCAGAAAGAAAACCATTAGTTATATATTTTTCTAGGGTGATAGGGAAAAGTAAATAATATGTAGGATTCACACTTTTTCTCCCCTAGCCTGAGAAAGAGCATGGCAATTTTGATTAAATTTGCACAGTTCATTCTTATCTGACATTTTTCTTGTTGAATTAATTTGATCTGTTGTTTCTCTTCTCATATGAGAAGGTAAATGCCAATAGAGCAGAAATTTTTGTCACTTTTTCTCGCTGCTTTATTGTTGATACCAAAGACAGTGTTTGGCATATAATATAAGCACTCAATGAAATTTGTTCAGCGAATGGATAAATGAGTCAGATATGATAGCACAGAACTGCAATGCCATCTACTTAAGAGGCTAGAGCAGATGAATTTTAACCACAGGCTATGGCTAGGAGTGAATAAATGAGTGTACTAAATATTTTGAAACATTGGATGATATTCAACATACCCAGAGGCTTTACCTGCATGCAATAAGGACACATGCTCCACTATGTTCATAGCAGCCTTATTTATAATAGCCAGAAGCTGGAAAGAACCCAGATGTCCCTCAACGGAGGAATGGATTCAGAAGATGTGGTATATCTACACAATGGAATACTACTCTGCAATTAAAAACAATGAATTCATGAAATTCCTAGGCAAATGGTCAGAACTTGAAAATATCATCCTTAGTGAGGTAACCCAATCACAAAAGAACACACAGTCACTGATAAGGGGATACTAACCCAGAATCTCGGAATACCCTAGACACAATCCGCATATCAATAGATTTCTAAAAAGATGGAAGGAGAGACCCCTGGTCCTGGAAAGACTGGATGTAGGGGAACGCCAGGACAGAGAAGCGAGAGGGGGTTGAATGGAGAAAAGAGGGAGGGAAGGGGGCTTATGGGACTTTCGGGGAGGGAGGAAACGGGAAAGGGGAAGTGATTTGGAATGTAAATTAAAAAAATAAAATAAAATAAATAATAAAAAAAACCCAATGAATTCACGAAATTCCTAGGCAAATGGTCAGATCTTGAAAATATCATCCTTAGTGAGGTAACCCAATCACAAAAGAACACACATGGTATGCAGTCACTGATAAGGGGATATTGACCCAGAATCTCGGAATACCCTAGACACAATCCGCATATCAATAGATTTCTAAGAAGATGGAAGGAGAGACCCCTGGTCCTGGAAAGACTGGATGTAGGGGAACGCCAGGACAGAGAAGCGAGAGGGGGTTGAATGGAGAAAAGAGGGAGGGAAGGGGGCTTATGGGACTTTTGGGGAGGGAGGAAACGGGAAAGGGGAAATGATTTGGAATGTAAATTAAAAAAAATAAAATAAAATAAATAAAAAAATGAGGTATTATACAAATAAATGTAAGATCTAAATTGTTAAAAAAAAAGAAAATGTACACCACAACCTAGGGTCACTGTTTCACTGGGACCTGGAGAAGAAACTTGGGCATTTTTTGAAGTGTACACCACAAACCATTTAATATCAGAAATGAGTATGGATGCCAAGTCAGTCTGTTGGCTTTGTCCAGTCCTATTAGCTAGAAGTAGAGCCTAAAATCTGTTTTTAGCCACCCATCCAGGGATGCTTCCACATCTGGGTATTGGGCTTCCATCCTCCTACTCCACCATCTTCACTTTCTTTCTCCCACAACATCTTTCTTTTCCTTTCTTGACTTATAAAGAAAATACTGAAAAAGAGGAAAAGTTTTATCTCTAACACAAATATATTTTAATAACTAAAAATTAATAAACATTTGTTGAGCCATAATTACATTTGTGAAAATGTTTATAACACTGAATATATAGTAAATAGTAAACAAATGCTTCATAATAACAGTTAAATATGATATGCTAACTCTGTGTATTTTATGTATATATTAAGTATTATATCTAGAGAAACATCTTAGTAATAAGAGAAAATATACTATTAAATAAAAAAAATTCATCAATGTATAAAGTATGACAGAATTATGAAAATATTATATTAAAGCACTGCAACGAAATATTAATAAAAGCAACTATTGTTAAGTAAAAAAAAATGGATAAAATATTTAATAGTTAACCAAGGCACAGCCTTAAAATTCAAACTGCAGGGTTCTGAGAATTAGGATACAGTAATATCTCTAAGCATCATTTTCAATATATCTGACATTGGTGTGGGGCTTGTTTCATAGGAGTATCACATAATCTGGACTTTGAGAACTAGGCACTCTGATGCCTGAATCACCTTAAGCCTGACAAACTTTAATTAAATTTGTGTGTTTCTTATGTCCCCAAGGGCATTTAATGATTCCAGAACATTAACAGGAATTAGTCCTGCATTAAATTTCCTTGTATTCTTCTTAACATCTCGCATAGTATTCTGCATAGAGACATGAATCAGTAAATAGAAGTAGGATGAGGGAAGGAATTAAATCTTTCTGAGCACTAGGTGAATTTCGATTACTGTCCTAAGACTGCTGAAATAGAGAACTGTGGATATTATCTAACAGTAGCATTCAACTGCTCTGGCAATTAAAATAGAAGGTATTGAGATTCATAGCAATGTGTGTATGCAGGCTCCTATCTTCATTATTTCCACCTATTCCCTCTTTCCCTCCTTCCCTTTCTTCTTTCTTTCATTCTTATTAAGTGAATTCAAGGATCTTGTAAGACATATACTAGTTTCAAGGGCACAGAGTTTGTAAATACTATTGAATGTTACTTCCTTTAGAGTAAAGTCAAATAAATATATTCATAGCAATTATTGGGGATTCTCAAAGATTCTACTAAGTTGGACCAGATACCTAAAGAGAAATGAAAATGATACAATGTCTGTGACTTAGTTTCATTCTTCTTTATATCAAGTATATCTACTACCAATAACAAAAGAGAATAAGTATCATAGGAATATATATGAACTATATATGAAACAATGGGATTGGAAGAGAAACAGCAGTGGGGTTAAGTACATCATGTAAACTAGGAAAGTGACAAAATAAATATTTTCAATATCATTGTCAATGGAGAAATAATCACATAAGTAAATTTGAAAGGTACAGCTTCATAAGATAAGGACTTTGAAGATGAACTACTCTGATTAATAACATAGCTGTAGATTGAAGAAAATGAAAGAATATCAGTGGAAAATGGATTCCTGGACTTATATCAAGAATGACCATCTCCAGTGCATGAGCATATTCATTGGACAGCAGCTATTCACATTTTCATATCTAATAAGGAATCCCTGGGAGTATAGCTGAGCCTAGTTGTAGAGTACTAATCCAGCATGAGTGACTCCCTGTGTTCCACTCCTAACACTATAAAAGAGAGGGGCAGGAGAAGGTAGCAGGAAAATGAACTACTAATTTAACAAGGAAAATGTCAGATAAGAATGAACTGTGCGACTTTAATTCATCAAACAAATGTATATTGGGAATCTACTGAAATAGACCTTGTGGTACACACTAGAGGGATGTCTATATATTTCCTATTCTCATGGAGCATCTCTTACTGTTGAGGAGACAGATTTTCCTTGAACTGGTACATCAGTTTGCAAAGTCAGATGGAAGTAGGTGCTCTTTTTAGTTAGGCAGAAGGTTATATTGCATGTAAAACAAGACGCCACAGTATTGTAGCTTTACTTGATTCTCACTTTAAAATCTTAAAAAATTCAGGTTCAGATTATGAAAGAAGTCATTAAGAGAACCTTCTCTCTCCTACATCATCATGCTATCATCTCCCAGAATCATGCTCAGCAAAGCTCACTAGTGTGGTTGCCATCTGAAAAGAGAGGAGAGGAAATCCATTATAAAAGCATATAAGCAACATTCTTTTGCACATCTCGCTTTTGTTTAGAGACTGGAAGGACCTTGTTCTCATAGTCATGCATAGTAGTAAGATCGTTGGAAGAGTGGCAAGGCAGAGATGTCTTCAAAGGAAAGAGAAGAAAAGATATGAGGACCCCCACCATCATAACGCCACACACAAAATGTAGAAAGTAATGAAAGTAACTTTTATTTGCCAAATGCAATTGTCCACTCAGAGGCTGACAGCTGAATAAGATTCTAGTTCTTTCTGAACACTGCCTGGGTGGTTCAACTCAACTGTTCTGGGTCAAACTCATCTCCAAGATGACCGATTCAATATGCCTTGTCTTAGCTTCTCACTGAAGTGTCCTGCTTGGAAAAACTGCCTTTGAATTCCACAAACTTGAACTACGCTGACAGCACCAACTGAATATTGCTGAATGAAATTGCACAAAGTCATCTGCGCTTAATGGAACTGGACCGAACTCAACTCAACTCAACTGCACTCACTGAACTGCCTTGCATTCCTGACTCTCTCGGCTCTACTTTTAACTAGTCTCTTGTTCCTGTCCTCCTGAGAGCTGATTATATCCTATCTTTGACTCATTCTGTCAAAGCCTTTCTCTAATTCACTTTGTCTGCCCCTCAAAAAGAACACTCCTCCATTGTTGGTAGGATTGCAAGCTGGTACACCACTCTGGAAATTAGTCTGGCAGTTCCTCAGAAAACTGGACATAGTACTACCTGAGGACCCAGCTATTCCACTCCTGGGCATATACCCAGAGGACTCTCCAACATGCAATAAGGACACATGCTTCACTATGTTCATAGCAGCCTTATTTATAATAGCCAGAAGCTGGAAAGAACCAAGATGTCCTTCAACAGAGGAATGGATACAGAAGATGTGGTATATTTACACAATACTACTCAGCTATTAAAAAGAATGAATTCATGAAATTCTTAGGAAAATGGGTGGAACTAGAAAAATATCATCCTGAGTGAGATAACCCAATCACAAAAGAACACACATGGTATGCACTCACTGAGAAGTGGGTATTATCCCAAAAGCTCGGAATACGCAAGATAGACCACAAGAAGCTCAAGAAGAAGGAGGGCCAAAGTGTGGGTGCTTCAGTCCTTCTTAGAAGGGGGAACAAAATATTCACGGGAGGAAATTTGGAGACAAATTGTGGAGCAGAGAATGAAGGAAAGGCCATCCAGGACTGCCCCACCTGGGGATCCATCCCATGTACAGTTACAAAACCCAGACACTCTTTTGGATGCCAACAAGTGCTTGCTCACAGGAGCCTGATATAGCTGTCTCCTGTGAGGCTCTGCCAGAGCCTGACAAATACAGAAGCAGATGCTCACAGCCAACCTTTAGACTGAGTACGGGGAGCCCAATGGAGGAGTTAGAGAAAAGACCCAAGGAGCTGAAGGGGTTTGCAGCCCCATAGAAGGAACAGCAATATCAACCAACCAGTATCCCCAGAGCTCCCAGGGAATAAACTACCAACCAAAGAGTACACATGGAAGGACCCATGGCTCCAGCCGCATGTGTAGCAGAGGATGGCCTTGTCGGGTATCAATGTGAGGAGAGACCCTTGGTCCTGTGAAGGCTCAATGCCCCAGTGTAGGGAAATGACAGGGTGGGGAGGAGGGAATGAGTGGGTTGGTGGGGTAACACGCTCATAGAAGCAGGGGGAGGGTTGCCTAATTGCTCTAGCTAGAACTTCAAGTACTATATTAAACAAATATGGAGAGAGAGGGCAGCCTTGTCTAGTCCCTAATTTTAGTGGGATTGCTTCAAGTTTGATGTTGGCTATGGTTTGCTGTATATTGCTTTTACTATGTTTAGGTATGGGCCTTGCATTCCTGTTCTTTCCAAGACCTTTAACATGAAAGGATGCTGAATTTTGTCAAATGATTTTTCAGCATCTAATGAAATGACCATGTGGTTTTTTTCTTTGAGTTTGTTTATGTAATGGATTACATTGATGGATTTCCTTATATTGAACCATCCCTGCATTCCTGGGATGAAGCCTACTTGATCATGATGTATGATCGTTTTGATGAGTTCCTGGATTCTGTTGGCAAGATTTTTTTTTTTACACTTATAAGGTTTGGAGGGTTCAATCCAATATCATCATGGCAGGAAGCATGGCAGCATGCAGGCAGACATGGTGCTAGAGGAGCCAAGAATTCTACATTGATCTGCAGGCAGCAGGAGATACTGTGGTCCACAATGGGTGGAGCATGAGCATATGAGACTTCAAAGACCACTTCTACAGTGACACACCTCCTCCAACAAGGCCACACCTCCTAATGGTGCCCCTTCCCATGAGCTAAACATTCAAACACACGAGTTTATTCAAACCACCACACAGACTAAACTTATTTCCCCAAGGATAGTATCCTTTTGTGCAGTAACAAGGATTAGAAAACATTTTCAGCTGAAAGGAGCAGTCATGCCCTATGGTCTATAGTTAAAAATAAAAAGGACACAGTGGTCTACACAGTTCTGGGATAGCCAGGGCGATGTGTAGAGACTGTCTCAAGAAGCACCCCCCCCCAAAAAAAAGGCAAGGTGGACATTTTTTTCTGGTTTGGGCTCTCCATCAAGCCTGATCTCCCAGGAGCAAAAAGTTTGTACTTCTTGGAAGCACGTCCTCTGATACAAGTGTTCTCTGTATTCCAGGGCTGTGGGTCTTGGAAGCTCTTGGTTGCATTAGTGACTAATGGATATGTTGACTTCAACCGTTTCTGCAGGACAAAACAGAAGGCTGATTATTTCTGCTGAGTCAAGCCGGAAATTTAACCACCCTTTGATCTCTTCCTGCAAAGGAAACCACACAGTACAGGGTCTTATCACAATTTTATTACCAAATGTAGGATAAACTTGATGCTTATTTCATTGTAATATGATATTTGACATTATTATGGATGTGGCCACAATTCTATTTTACAGATCATTCACAATGTATTCAAAATTTGGATTGGGGGCTGGAGAGATGGCTCAGCACTGATTGTTCTTCCAGAGGACCCAGGTTCAATTCCCAGCACCCACATAGGGACCCACAACTGTAACTCTAGTTCCAGCAGAGCTGACATCCTCTTCCGGTCTCTGTATGCACCAGGCGTGCAAGTAAAACGTTCATTCACATAAAAACCCCAAGTATTTATCTGGGCATGTTGATTCTTTTAATCTTAGCACTCAAGGGGCAGAGATAGATCTCTTGAGTTCATAGCCAGCCTGGTCTACATATCTAGTTCCAGTGTTGGCAAGAATTTTATTGAGTATTTCTGCATCTATATTCATGAGGGGAATTGGTCTGAAGTTCTCCTTCTTTGTCGGATCTTTGTGTGGTTTTGGTATCAGCAAAATTGTGCCTTCGTAGAACGAGTTGGGTAGTGGTCCTTCTGTTTCTATTTTGTGGAATAGTTTGAAGAGTATTGGTGTTAGGTCTTCTTTGAAGGTCTGATAGAATTCTGCACTAAAGCCATCTGGTCCTGTGCTTTTTTTGGTTGGAAGACTTTCAATGACCACTTCTATTTCTTCAGAGGTTATGGGACCGTTTACATAGTCTATCTGATCCTGATTAAACTTTGGTAGTTGGTATCTGTCTAGGAAATTGTCCATTTCCTCCAGGTTTTCCAGTTGTGTTGAGTATAGGCTTTTGTAGTAGGATCTGATGATTTTTTGAATTTCCTCAGTTTCTGTTGTTATTTCTCCCTTTTCATTTCTGATTTTGTTAATTTGGATACTATCTCTGTGTCCTCTGGTTAGTCTAGCTAAAGGTTTATCTATCTTGTTGATTTTCTCAAAGAACCAACTCCTGGTTTTGTTGATTCTTTGACTAGTTCTTTTTGTTTCTACTTGGTTAATTTCAGCCCTGAATTTGATGATTTCCTGCCTTCTGCTCCTCTTGGGTGTATTAGCTTCTTTCTGTTCTAAAGCTTCCAGGTGTGCTGTTAAGCTGCTAGTATATGCTCTCTCCAGCTTCTTTTTAGTGGCACTCAGAGCTATGAAATTTTCTCTTAGCACTGCTTTCAATGTGTCCCATAAATTTGGGTGTGTTGTGCCTTCATTTTCATTAAACTCTAAAAAGGTTTTGATTTCTTTCCTTATTTCTTCCTTGACCAAGGTATCATTGAGTAGAGCATTGTTCAGCTTCCATGTGTATGTGGGCTTTCTGTTGTTTTTGTTGCTGTTGAAGACCACCCTTACTCCACAGTGATCTGATAGGAGGCATGGAATTAGTTCAATTTTTTTTTATATCTGTTGAGGTCTGTTCTGTGACCAATTATATGGTCAGTTTTGGAGAAGGTACCATGAGGTGCTGAGAAGAAGGTATAGTCTTTTGATTTAGGATGAAATGTTCTATAGATATCTAATAAATCCATTTGTTCCAAAACTTCTGTTAGTTTTACTGTGTCTCTGATTAGTTTGTGTTTCCCTGATCTGTCCATTAAGGAGAGTGGGGTGTTGAAGTCACCCACAATTATTGTGTGGGGTGTGATGTGTGCTTTCAGCTTTAGTAAGTTTTCTTTTACGAATGATGGTGCCCTTGTATTTGGAGCATAGATGTTCAGAATTGAGAGTTCTTCCTGGTAGATTTTTTCCTTTGATGTGTATTAAGTGTCCTTCCATGTCTTTTTTGATGCTCTATTTATAATTGCTAGAAATTGGAAACAGCCTAGATGCCTATAAATGGATGAATGCAGAATGAAATGTGGCACAATTATGCAATGAAATAATTCAGATATTAAGAAACATTAAATTTTGCAGATAGCTAAATATAGCTAGAAAAAAATCATCCTCAGTGAGATAACCCAGATACAATAAAACAAATATTGTATGTTTTGTCTTATATGTGGACTTTGGCTTTTAAATATATATATGCTACACACAGAGTAACTACAAATGTTGGCACCTGCTAAGGGTTTCAGGAACAGGGACGAGAGGATATACCAAGGAACAAGAAATAGAATATAGTGTTATGAAAAGATGAGGAAGAAAATATAATAGGAGAATTAAATGGAAAAGGAAATAGGAGAGAATCATAAAGGAGGGAATATAAGGAGGGACTAAAAACCATTTAAAAATACATAGAAATAGTGCTGTCAAAACTTACATGTATATGTATATGATGTATATGTATATGATGTATATGTATATGATGTATATGTATATGATGTATATGTATATGTATATGATGTATATGTATATGGTGTATATGTGCATGTAAATGTATATGTACATGTATATGTATATGATGTATATGTATATGATGTATGTGTATGTGCATATGTGTATGTGTATGTATATGTACATGTATATTATGTATATGTATATGTATGAAAAGAATCAAAATCTAAATGGAGTCACCAAATAATGGGGAGGACAATGTTCCCAGTAGATATTTTATGCCACCAAGTATAACTTCCAGTGCCAAGAATGGGTTACATCTTATTGAATTATTGGCCAAAGTTGCCTTATGGACTGACCTCAAACAACACAGGCTATTGTCAAGGTTATTGGCTCTCTAAAACATGATGGTAAGGCCCTATTGCTGAAGAAAAATCTTATTTATATCATTAAACATAGCCAAGAGTAACCAATCAAATGGTGCTGGAATGTACTTTGAATGTTACCAGAGGAGAAAGGTAATAATCAACATCATCCATCTACAAACCCTGTGACCTACAACAGTGATTTGCCTGCAAGGTATACTGGTGCAATCATGGCACAAAGGTTATGGAAGTAACCAACCACCTATTTACTAGATTTAAGGCCCATTCCGTAAGATGGAACTCATACCTAAAATTTCTAATGTGGCCAATAACATGAGACTAGATATTTCATGAGCCCCATGGGAAAACCTACTACCATTATCTGTTAAAAAGACAGAGCAATGAAATGACCCCTAATGACACCCATAGCTCAGTGCCTGGTTTAACCCCCATCAGAAAACCTTCTTGTAATAGATGGTAATTATCACAGAGATCCACAACTGGATAATATGCAGAGAATGAGTAAGTCTCCTGAGCTCTGTCCTAAGTTGGATGTCTTCATTAAGCCCCTACCCTCATGGATAAGGGATCTGTGCAGAAGAGGAAGTGGAAAGTTTATAAAGTCAGAGATTGTGATTAACTCCAAGGAAATTGTGCCTTCCAGACACAACAGGACTGATACACAAACTAATTCACAAAGAATTTATTAGCATAAACAAGAGCTGTACAGGTTCAAGCCAGATGGCATCCCAGCACTGAAAAATGGACATGGACACAGAGTCCCATCTGTAACCAAGAAGTTATTTGCAATTGATACCTACTATCAAAGGGAAATCACATTTCCCCCAATGGAGTGTCAACCACACTCCAGGGCAGACCACATGCCCCAGAAATGATGGCCAACACAAAATGAATTCCATGTTTTGTGAGCTTTTTGTTTTATTTTGACATTTTTGGTCTATTTGGTTTTTTGTTTGTTTTTTGATTTAATAGCTTATAAAATACAAACCCAGGGCTAGACTGATAGCTGACTTTGTCCAGAATATTTGCCCTACAAGCACAAAGGTCTGAATTTGATTCTTGGAATTCATATGAAAAAATTGTGCAGGACTGTGTACTTGCAATGCCAGTGTAGGGGAGACATAGACATGTAGATTGTTGTAGCTTACTGGCCATCCACCTAGGCAACTGGAAAAGTCCCAGGACCGTAAGAGACTGTATCACAAAATAAATTTGGACAGCATGCGGAGAAATGTTGTCCTCTGACTTCTATATACGCATATGAACACATGTATTTGCATACACACCAACAAGAACACACAAATGCACACAAAAATAGAAAAATTACATGAAAACATTTCAAATGAAAACTACTTATGTTTTCCAAACTGAAGCAAAAATAGCAAGGAATAAACCCTTACTTTTTGTTTCTGCATGTCTCAAATATGTTGCTAAATCTTAAAATGCTGTGTTTTTATCTCTCTGCATTCAGAGCCTTATAATATATTGTTTCTACTGAAACATATAAAGAAAATTCAGCTGCAGAAAGATACATAATTGGAAGAGGAAGAGGTCATATAACAGATGTCGCAGGTATTAAAAATGTTCTTCTTATCTACCATACCAATATATAAGCAGAGATGCATTCTAAAAAGTTAGGTGAAATGTTACATCTGAATTACATTATATTATACATAATGTCCAAAAAACACATTCATTAATATTACCTCTGATATTCTCAGGAAAGCATCTTCCTTATGAAATCTGTCAGGCACACTGTTGTAAAGGTAGATTTTTCCAAAACTAATTTGCACTTGAATTGCCAAATATTTATCATTGTTAAAAAAAATTACCATCAGTTTTTTTTTCTAGAAATGACGGGTCACTTATCTTGTTTTAGAGGAAATGTCTGTAGACTACCCAAGCCTAGTTCTATCATGTAAAGTATTGTTCCATGTAAACACATGACGACTGCAGCTCATATCACACACACACACACACACACACACACACACACACACACACACACACACGTATTTGTCCTCAAGAACACTGTCAGATTTCAGTAGGCAACAAACTGCATTGTATATTGTTTCAGTTTAATATGACAATGTTAGCTAAGTGTGCTTAGGTGGTCATGATTTGATAATTCTGAAATTTACCACTTCGTTAAGGAAAATAATATGTACAAATGAACTTTTAAAAAAACTCTACATGCATGGTGTTAATGAATACAATGGCAAACTAGAATGGTTGGTGCCATTTCCTTGATTTCTGCCAAGGCAGGAAAAGTGAAAAATATCAACACATGCAAAAGGCTAAAAATGTCTTTTGATTGTGATTATATATGAGTGTTTTCATCTTTGAAAGAGTCTAGAGAATGCATATGGATCAGCCAATAACACAGTGAGAATTGTTATTCACTGCAAGGAACTCTAATGTGGATATTAAGCAAAAGAAGAGCTGATTTTCCTATAGAATTTCAAGGTTAGTCCACGCACCCACGTTTATATAGTATTAGTTCAGCAGAGATAAAGTAGCATTCGGTGCTCAGTCCTCAGTTCCAGTTCATTGTGCATTTACCAAATGCCTCCAAATATTTTTATTTTGAAAAACAAAGAGACAACGAAAAACCTCAAGTGTAGTAAGAGTTGATACCATATAAAACTAACTAGTGTGTGCCTGAATGTGGTTGTCTATGTCTGAAATTGTTGCACTGGGGAGGTTGAGACAGAAAAATAAGTATTCAAAGGCCAGTTCTGGATGTGCAATGTCACTTTTTCTCAAACAAACAAACAAACAAACAAATAGAACAAGGTTTGAGGTGATGACTGAGCAGTTAAAGTCCTTACAATTTTATCAAGAGGGCCCAGACCTCACAAAAAATTCAGATCCCCAGAACCCACAAATATTCCATGTTGGCCTAGCCTCCTGCCTGCAATTGAAAGGAGGAAACAGGGAGCAATTTGGCTTGTAAGTCTATCTCTATGGGCAAACTCTGGGTTTGGTTAAAAGAATGAAATGGAAGACTGGGGACAAATCTGGAGAGGAACTTCTTTCTGTCTGTGTCTCTGTCTCTGTCTTTATGTCTCTCTGTCTCTGCCTCCCACCACACCCCCTCTCTCTTACACACACACTCACACACGTGTTGTACGCATTCACACATAAAAAAGAATAAAACAAAACAAAACCAAATGACCATGACATTAAGTGAAAGGGGAAAGTTCACTAAGAAACAAATAGTAATATATGTGCTCTGAAGAAGGATAGCAAGGTTAGATAGAGAGAGAATTGCTGTCTGTTTCCATGAGTCTTTAAACACATGTAGAATGGAAAGAGGTAGAAAAGGGGGTGTAAAGAGATTTATAACTTACAGAAAATTCTAATGGTGGCAGGCTGTGTATTAAAGTTGTCTGTAAATGGAACCACATGTGAACCACACACAAAGACACAAAAAGATTTGTCTTAATAGCATAGGTATACAGGCCTGCAATACAGAAGCACTGAGGCCAAAAGAAGATCAGTGTCCCAGTTCAAATAGGTAATTTACTTCTACCTTGTAGTTCTAGTCAGTCCTCGACAGATTGCATGTTGGGTACCTAATACAGATTGTTGAGAACTCCAGGGCCCAGCCAGGATGTGTTTGAGCCAGGGACTAAGGTGTCTGACCATTATCAATTGTTACCAAGAGTGAACCTGTCTTACATTAATGATGTTTACAGATGCAGAGACAAGTGAAAGTAAACAAAGTGGAAGAACACAGTATTATGAAAGAAACAAAGATTCCCATAGTGGGAAGGGACCTGACGTATTGCTACTAAGCAGCTTGTCTCGGAGACTTTTCAAAATTTTATAGCAGAAACTGAAACTAGGCAAAGGCAGTAAATTTTTATTAAGTGTGGCTAATACATACATACTCTGGACATACAGATGGCCAAGCCATTGGGAGACCCCATGTATTGTGTATGTTCCCATGATCTAACCAGGGAGATGATCACATGCTGGTCACAAACTACTTACTCAGCCGAGGAGGATGTCAAATATATTCACCCCTGTTCAATATCTCATTATCATGGCTTGGTTTGTCAATCTTTGACCCTGACTAAGTTCACTAGCCTCCAACCTCAAGGAGGTCTTCTACCTGCTAAACCAAGCTTGCTTTTTTTCAACATGAACTGTTTGTAGTTTATCATGGACACTTGTGAGTACTGCCTATAGGAAGCTAACTCCCATCACAGCTACCAAGATAGAGCTGACATTTTTATTTCTCACTTCATATTGAGCTCCTTGACTATGGGGACAATCTAAGGTGCTCCTCCCCTTCCAGGAAGGTGAAGGCTTCGTGAAAAGTTATCATTGTGCACAATTAATTCTGTTGTAATTGACTGCATTGAACGTGAGAGTATAAGAAGGAGCAACAGGGCCTTACATATGTTCTGAGTGGCGAAAAGCTAGTCAGTGAGTTTTGAGACTGACCTAGTTGTTTTCCCAGAGCCTTGTCCTTCCTCTGACCTGGTTAGCTTGTCTGTCTGAGACCCAGCTACAAGCCCTCATATTAACCTTCCTTCATGTTCCAAACCTTACTGTTTTAACCCTAACATTAATTTTAACTCAAATAATCACTTGGATGTATCTGGATTTCTCTACACACACACACCACTTGGAAAGTAACCACACAGAGCATTAAAGCCTTTGAAATAAGACTTAGACCTTTGAAATAAGACCCAGCACCAATACTTGGTGACAGTTAAGCATTTGACAAAGTATGAAATATTTGAAACAAAGGTGTTTCATCTAGTAATGAGTATAATAACTATATTGATTACACATGGAGACTCTTAAAATTGAAGAAATGGGGAACAGTAGGCAGCTCATAGAAAGTTCCATTCATTTCTATTATCTCTGGTGAATGTAATAATTTTTTTATTATTTTCTATATTTTTTTATTTACATTCCAAATGATTTCCCCTTTCCCGTTTCCTCCCTCCCCGAAAGCCCAATTTTTAACTAGGTTAAAAAGGATGAAAAGCAGTTCACACAATCATATTTACTTACTGTGTCTCTAGTCACCACAGTCAAGTCATACAAACAGTCTGTGCGTGCAAATGGGCAAAGGAAAATGTGAAATGTGTAAACAATGGAGTTTTACTCAGCCATAAAGAAGAACAAAATCACCCAGTTGCAAAAAAGTTGATGGAACTGGAGATCATCACTGTTAAATGAAACTAGCCAGACTCAGAAAAACTAATATCATGTCCTCTCTCAGAGGCAGAATCTGGATTCTTTTTTTTTTCTAAGTTTTTCTTTTTATTTACATTCAAAATCATTTCCCCTTTCCCGTTTCCTCCCTCCCCGAAAGTTTTGAAGATATGAAGGTAGAAGGGGCACTATTTAATTAGAAATGGTAGCAGTGGGAGGGAGAGTAGAAAAAAAGAGGGTAGAAGGATGAATATGATCAAAATACATTGGATAAATGTATAAAAATGTCCTGCTGGGCCCCACTTCTACTTTAAAGCCTTTTGAAGCAAGTGCACTGCATTTGTTGGTGAAATATTAATTTGCACCCACTCTATGTAAAGTTATATATAGATACCTGCTCAAAGGGACAAAGTTCTATTCCTTCATGGAAGTTTAAGACAACAAACAATGTTGCCACATATTTTAGCTGCAATATATCACAATTACACTAATACATACATTTTCTTCATATCTAAGACAGAATTTGAATATCCCTGTGAACAGAATCTTTTAAAGTTTCTGTTATAGCTAAATATCAAGTCCTGCAGCAGGCATAAGAATTCCGATAGATCTGGTATATAAATTCTGACCATCTAAGACCGTCTGTTTTTCTCATCTTTGTACATGGTCACACTTCCTCACACATGAAGGATCACAGACAGTGTAACTCCAGTTTTAGAGAACTTGATACCCTTTTCTGGCTTCGATAGGCACTAGGCATGCACCCAGTACACATATACAGGCCAAACACTTATATACGTAAAAGAATTTATAAAAGAATTTTGAGAGAGCAAGAAGTTCCTGAGTTTCATGAAATACTGATCCAAATCATTTACTTTGCATTTATGTGTGATAGGTAGGTGATAGGTATAATTTGTCCTGATTTTGTTGGCCAGATTACATTCTCTCTGTCTCTCTGTCTCTGTCTGTCTCTGTCTCTCTCTCTGTCTCTGTGTCTCTCTCTTGTCTCTGTCTCTGTCTCTGTCTCTGTCTCTCTCTCTCTCTCTCTCTCTCTCTCTCTCTCTCTCTGCCCTGCAGATTTAGTGATCAAAGCATTATCAGACATCATCACTGTCCCATGCATCACATAAAGGGTAGTGTTTTCCACGTACTTGACAATAGCAAAGAGGAAATACATCTGACTCCAATTGTGGCACTCAGAAATTCCTTAGAGTGATTGTTTTGTTCGAGGCGTCATTCTGCAGTGAAAAAAGCTCCTGTGATTTATAAGGAAGTGTCTAGTTAGAGTTTTAATATGGCATTCTTCCATTTATGAAGCTAGTAACCTAATATTGTTTAAAGTATATTAGAATGGATTTTTGCTTTATAGTTCATCACAGACATTTTATCATGTGGTATTATAGAAACAGAATAAGGTATAATCTGCAGGAATTAGAGAAGTAATGGATACTTTCACAGTCCTATTTAGTTCCTGGGAAGTCTACTCTTTCCCATATAACTCATCTTCTATATATAAGTCATGGTATATATTCTTCTAAGTCAGTTAGGCATGCACCCATTGGCAATAGGTGCCAGTATTTTGAATGTTTGAAGTGACAAGACTCATGTATTTTCAAATGTCCTTGGCTCATTTTGTGCCAGGCTGTCAAACTCTGAAACAACCAATTAATCATCATTTACTTGATAGGGAAGGTTGTATTTCACACTCACAAATCAAAGTACATAATCCAAGTCTGTGCATGACAAAACTTACCACAATTTCCCTTAGGCATTTCCTACAAATGAAGTTTACTATTTGCATCGGTAAAATGTAAAATCTAGACTACCAAAAAGAGAGAAATTCCTTCCTCCTCCTCCTCTTCCTCCTCTTCCTCCTCCTCTTCCTCCTCCCCCTCTTCCTTCTCCTCTTCCTCCTCTTCCTCCTCTTCCTCCTCCTCCTCCACCTCCTCCTCCTCATTTCTCCTCTTTTTTCACTTGGTTTTGAGACTGAGTCTTGCTATGTAGCTCAGACTAGACAAGACCTCAATATTCTTCTGCCTCTGCCTACCGAGTGTTAGAATTATAAGTGCATGCCACCACGCTTGGCCAGAAAGCAATTTTAAACTCACAGAAACAACTTCTTTGTTTTGATAAAATTAAAGGAAATGGCCCCCAAAGGTAGGTACAGTTTTTTCAAGAATATAGAATAAGCTACAAAACCATAAAGATGAGACCCAGAGCTTAGCTATCCTCTCAGATCAGTACTCTACTTCAGATGGTGCTCTATAAATGCAAAAATGAGATAAGTCATGATACAATACTGAAAATTAGCAAGAGAAAAACAGTTTTAGAGATGTGTATTATGGCCAGGGGGAAGTCTGAGATTCCAGTTCAATGGAATGTTTGTTGTGGCTCCTGGTAGGAGCACTCCCCCTCTGGAACCAAAACTTCTAGGCCAGCAGAACCTAAAGTTGTGGGGACAGGAAGCAAACATTTTCCTAGAGGGTCACTAGGAGTGATAGTGAGTGGAACTATTCCCTTTTCCACCCCTTGATTCCTGGACCCATGGATCTTAGCTCTGGGAGAAACTGTACCATATATTGAATGCTGATTCAAAGCATATACTGCCTTCTGAAGAACTCTGCCCCAGCCCTCCATACTGTTGCCACCTAATTGACGTTGTAACTGTGTCTTCAAAAGGCCATTCCATCTTTCTATCAGACCAGCTGCTTCAGGATGATGGGGAACATGGTAAGACCAGTGAATTCCATGATCGTGGGCCCACTGTCGCACTTCTCTGGCTGTGAAATGAATTCCTTGGTCAGAAGCAATACTGTGTGGAATACCATGACAATAAATAAGGCATTCTGTGAGTCCATTGATGGTGGTTTTGGCAGAAGCATTACGTGCAGGAAAAGCAAATCCATAACCAGAATAAGTATCTAGTCCAGTAAGAACGAAACATTGTCCTTTCCACGGGGGAAGTGGTCCCATGTAGTCAACCTGCCACCAGGTTGCTGGCTGATCACCTCGAGGAATGGTGCCATATCTGGGGCTCAGTGTTGGTTTCTGCTGTTGGCAGATCTGGCATTCAGCAGCTGCTGTAGGCAGGTCAGCCTTGGTGAGTGGAAATCCGTGTTGCTGAGCCCAAGCATAACCTTGGCCCAATTGGGCAATGACTGGGATGGCTGGGGAAAGAGGCTGACTCTCCACAGAACGGGTCATCTTATCTACTTGATTGTTGAACTCCTCCTCAGCTGAAGTCACCTTTTGGTGAGCATTTACATGGGACACAAATATCTTCACATCCTTTGCCCATTTGGAGAGATCTATCCACATGCTTCTTCCCCAGATGTCTTTCTCACCAATTTTCCAATTTTGATCTTTCTACATCCCTGACCATCCAGCCAATCCATTGGCTACAGTCCATGAGTCAGTGAACAATCGTACATCTGGCCATTTCTTCTTCCAAACAAACTGTAATACCATGTGTACTGCCCGAAGTTCTGCCCACTGTGAAGATTTTCCTTCACCTGTATCTTTCAGGGTTGTCCCAAAAAGGGGTTGTAAACCTGCGGCTGTCCACTTCTGGGTGGTGCCTACATAACGTGCAGAGCCATCAGTAAACCAGGTTCTAGTCTTCTCTTCTTCAGTCAGCCAGTCATAGGGAACACCCCATGAGGCTATAGGCGCAGGCTTGGCAGCAGATGGCATTGTAACAGGAGTAGAAACCATAGGCATCTGAGCAACTTCATGTAACTTGCTTGTTCCTTCAGGACTTGCTCGGACCCGATCACGTATATACCACTTCCATTTGATAATAGACTGCTGCTGTGCATGTCCTACTTTATGACTTGAAGGGTCTGATAACACCCAGCTCATGAAGCATAGTAACTTGGTGTCCTATTGTCGAACATTCAGTTTCCACTAAGGCCTAATAACAAGCCAAGAGCTGTTTTTCAAAGGGAGAGTAGTTGTCTGCAGATGATGGTAGAGCTTTGCTCCAAAATCCCAAAGGTCTCTTCTGTGATTCACCTACAGGGGCCTGCCAGAGGCTCCAAACAGCATCTCTATCTGCCACCGATACCTCAATATCATTGGGTCTGCTGGATCATATGGTCCAAGTGGTAGTGCAGCCTGCACAGCAGCCTGGCCCTGTTGAAGAGCCTTCTCTTGTTCCAGGCCCCACACAAAGCTAGCAGCTTTCTGAGTCACTTGATAAATAGGCCTGAGTAACACACCTAAGTGAGGACTGTGCTGTCTCCAGAATCCAAATAGACCCACTAAACGTTGTGCTTCTTTCTTGGTGGTGGGAGGGGCCAGGTGCAATAACTTATCTTTCACCTTAGAAGGAATATCTCTGCATGCCCCACACCACTGTACTCTTAAGAATTTCACTGAGGTAGATGGTCCTTGAATTTTGGTTGGATTTATTTCCCATCCTCTGATATGCATTACCAATGAATCCAAAGTGGTTGCTACTTCCTGCTCACTTGGTCCAATCAGCATAATGTCATCAATATAGTGCACCAATGTGATATTTTGTGGAAGAGACAAACGATCAAGATCCCTTCTAACTAAGTTATGACACAGGGCTCGAGAGTTAATATATCCTTGAGGCAAAACTGTAAAGGTATTGTATTAGTCAGGGTTCTCTAGAGTCACAGAACGTATGGGTAGTCCCTATATGGTTAGGGAATTTGTCGATGACTTACAGCTTGTAGTTCAACTCCCCAACAATAGTCAGCAGTACTTGTGAATGGAAGTCCAAGGATGTAGCAGTTGCTCAGTCCCACAAGGCAGCTGTGGATGGAAGTCCGAGGATCTAGCAGTTGCTCTGTCCCGCGAGGTAGGCCAGGAAAAGCCAGAGTGAAATTTCCTTCTTCCAATGTCCTTATATAGGTCTCCAGCAGAGGGTGTGGCCCAGATTAAAGGTGTGTGCCACCACGCCTTTAATCCCAGATGACCTTGAACTCAAAGATCCCCTAATCTTAATCTTCTGGAATTCATAGTCACTATGCATCAAGCTCTCCAGGTCAGAAACTTGTATCTCTGAGCCTCCAGATTAGGATTATAGGTCAGCCTTCCAATTCTTGTTTAGTTCATCCCAGATTTAGTCAAGTTGACAACCAGGAATAGCCACTACAAGATGATAGTACACCCCGGAAATTTTCTTCCATAGACATAAAAGTAGAGTTTTAATGACACATTTGCTAAGAAAAATCCGTCAAAATGTCACTGACGACTTGAAGTTAAACTTTATTTCTGATAATTTCTTTGAAAGAACTGACTGGTTTGCTTATACTCCGCTGGCTCTGTGAGTTTTCTGAACCAAATAGCACACCAAACACATTTTCTTAGTTGATCATTGGCTTTGAGTTATTAGTTTCATTTTTTTTAAATGGCTAGGTAAAGAAGAAACATAAACCTTGAAAGATGGTAGATTGCCACACCTAATTATTTGCAATTTGTTCATAACTCTATCCTTAGTGAAAAATATAATAGAGCCACATTGCTGCCTATTTTCCCAGGATGAGCCTTAATAAGATCTAGGGACAAACAAAAATCCAAAACTGACTTACATATTTAGTCTACCAAAATGGGATATTCTATACTTTATGGACTATTAGCTTATGGGCATATGTAAACTCTTCAGGTATGGGGTTGAGGAAGTAGCTTTGTGGGTAATAATGTTTGCTTTGAATACAAGATAAGCCAAGTTCAAATCTCGAGCATCCACATACAGACATGGCTGCATATACCTATAACATAAGCATTAGGGGGGCAGAGACAGGTAGATCTCAGTAGAGGAAGTGATAAGCTTCTGCCTCAGTCAGAGACCCTGTCTTACAAAACAAGGTGAGAAATGATAGAAGAGCTCTGACCTCCATATGCACACGAACCTGTGCACACACTGGTACATGAAACACATCTGTCTCTCTCACACATATAACCTTCAAGTAGTATGAAAATTCATTGCACATAGATTACGAACATACTTTGATATTTTGTGCAATAATTGAAATTTTCATTTGCATATATGTTAAATGAAATATTAGACATGAGAATCACGGGTAATTTTTGTCTGAAAGGGAAATTGCTATTAGGCATACATGGAAATGTGGGTTACATTTTATATTTTCTAGAAGATGGTTTATGTTTTTAAAGATTTAAAATACTAATTTTCTTCTTCATTGGCATACAGTGAAAGCATAATATAAAAATGGAGAAAAGGGAGAAAGAATTATTCAATAAACAATACTGAACACATGGCAAGCAAGTCATTCTCTGGGAAAATGAACTTAGATAATATCTGATGCCTTAAAATAAACTAAAGTCAAGATTTCTATAAGATTTAAACACTGAAAGTACTAGAACCCAGAGATATTTAATTTTCATAATCTTAGAGTGGGAAATACTTTCCCAAAGATAACATAAAAGTAAGAAGCTATAAATAATTGATAGATGTGAATACATACATATCTTAAATATTTATGTATACTGAAAACACTATAATTGAAACAAAATTCAATATGAAGTGGGAGAAATTGTTGTAATCATGCGTTATGTACAATAAGAAACTAGGATATATAACTCTGAGAGCATTCTAACATGAGCAAATGAATATCATCAGAGAAAAGTAATGAAACAGCATAAATAGTAATTCACTAAAGAACTTATAAAGTAAAATCCACTATAATAAAGACATATCAGCCTGTCAACCGACACACCTTTGTGGTTTTTCTTTCAACATTATCTTTTCTTTAAGTGGTAGTGCTGGTGGTGCTGGTGTGTGTTTGTGAGGCCTGTGAGTATATGTGTGAGTGCATGTAAGAGAGTAAGTATATTAGTCAGGGTTCTCTGGAGTCACAGAACATATGGGTAGTCTCTATATAGCTAGGGAATTTGTTGATGACTTACAGTCTGTAGTCCAACTCCCCAACAATGGACAGCAGCAGCTGTGGGTGGAAGTCCAAGGATCTAGCAGTTGCTCAGTCCCACGAGGCAAGCAGGCGAATGAGAGGGGGGGAGGGAGGGAGGGAGGGAGGGAGGAAGAGAGAGAGAGAGAGAGAGAGAGAGAGAGAGAGAGAGAGAGAGAGACAGAGACAGAGACAGAGACAGAGACAGAGACAGAGAGAGAGAATCTTCCTTCTTCCAATGTCCTTATGTAGGTCTCCTGCAGAAGGTGCAGCCCAGATTAAAGGTGTGTGCCACCACTCCTGGATATGGGAATTGCTTTGTCCCAGATGACCTTAAACTAAGAGATCTCCCTGCCTTAATCTTCTGGGATTCAAAACCACTATGCTTCAGGATCTCCAAGCCAAGATCCAGGTCAGAGTTCATTCCAGATATAGTCAAGTTGACAACCAGGAATAGCCACTACAGTAAGTATGTCTGAGTGTGTGAATGTGTGAGAGTGCATGTGTGTGTGTGTGTATGTGTGTATGTGTGTTCATGCACATGTGTAAAAATGCAATGCAGATGCCTTGTGTCCTTGGAGGCTAGAAGAAGGCATCAGATCAGATCCCTTGTAACTGCAGTTATAGGATATGTGTGCTGTCTGATATGAGTTTTGGAAATAAAACTCTGCCCTTCTGCAAGAACAGTCTATATATGTTCTTAATCACTCAGCCATCTATTCAGCCTCCTCTTTTTAATGTTGTACTGTAACAATTTTCAAATGCACAGACATTGAAAGAATTATAGCATGAAGGTGTGACCACAGCATACTTACCACTTTTTTTTAACAATCTAAATATTCATATTCCAAATTCATTTGAATTCTTTTTCTAAACAGTTCATAGATATAAACACATAAATATATGTGCTTACCAAGAAGACATGTCATACACAGATGCAAAAAGATGATTCAATTTTTAATTACAAAGAACTCTCATAAATTAGAAAATCTAAAAGAAATTAATAGATACCTTGACACATGGGGGCTAACAAAATTAAACCAAGAGAATATGAACAATTTAAATGGATCTATTATGAACAATGAAATTGCTGCAGTAATTAATAAACAATATTCCAACTGAAAACAACAACAAAACAAAAATTGTCTAGGTCTAGATGGAGTCCGTGTTGAATTCCATCAGACATTAAAGAAGAAAAATACCAGTGGTCATCAAGATATTCCATTAAAGAGAAAAGGAAAGAATCCTACAAAATTCCTTTACAGAGATATTACTTTGATTTCCAAATTAGATAAAGACACACACAGAGGGAGAGAGAGACAGAGAGACAGAAAGACAGAAATTATAGAACAATCCTCCTGAAGATCGTGGAAAAATTTGCAGTGAGGTGCTGGAGAGATGGTTAGTGATTAAGAGCATTTGATACTCATGCAGAGGACCAGGGCTCACTTCCCTGCAACCACATGAGAGCTCACAGCCATCTATAACTTCAGTTCCAGAGGATCCTAGGTTCTTTTCTGTCTTCTGTGGGCACTTCATGGTCATGATACACAATATATATATATATTATAAAATAAATCTAAAATTCTGTTTTAGAAAATTCACATTAAAATGCTTGTAAACCAACTCCAACTACTCATCATAAACACAATTAACCATACTAAATGGACTTCATGCAAGGATAAAAGAATGTTTCTACACACTAGTAATGTGATACAAAATAAATGTGCAAAAAATTTGGTAGCTTTTCTATACACAAAAAATGAACATGCTGAAAAAGAAATCAGGAAAATAGTCCCCGAAGACCCAGAAGTAAACCCACACACCTATGAACACTTGTTCTTTGACAAAGAAGCAAAAAACATACAGTGAAAAAAGAAAGCATCTTCAATAAATGGTGCTGGTCTAACTGGCGGTTTGTACGTAGGAAAATGAAAATAGATTTATATTTATCACCCAGCACAAAATTCAAGTCCAAGTGGATCAAGGACCTCAACATAAAATAAGATACACTGAATCTAATAGAAGAGAAACTCGGAAAGAGCCTTGAACTCACTGGCACAGAGGGAAATTTCCTGAACAGAACACCAATTAATGGCTCAGGCTCTAAGATCAACAATCAATAAATGGGGCCTCGTGAAAATGAAAGGCAAAAGACACCATTAATAGGACGAATCAGCAGTCTTCAGACTGGGGGAAAAAATCTTCACTAACCCTACATCTGACAGCGGGCTAATGTCTAAACTATATAAAGAACTCAAGAAGTTAACCTCCATAAAACCAAACAACCCAATCAAAAAATGGGGTACAGAGAATTCACAACAGAAGAATCTCAAATGGCCAAGAAGTTCTCAAAGAAATGTTCAAAGTTCTCTCTCTCTCTCTCTCTCTCTCTCTCTCTCTCTCTCTGTGCAATCACACTCAGGTCTTTATTCAAGCTCAAGCTTGAGCTCACTGCAGTCAGAGATGCAGCAGGATGGGAGCGTGAAGTCCTGAGCCCAGTTTCAAGCAAGCATTTATAGAGGCAAGCAAACAAGCAAGGGGGTTTCCAGCTTAGCACACATCTGATGGGGAGGGAGCTATTATGGAATTTGTTGCCCTTTAAAATGATTGGCTGGGGATGGAAGCCAAACCATAAACTTAGCTTCTGCTTGTCTCCTGATTGGTGGTCATTAGGGAGTTACCTTGAAACTAGTGCTACATGCAGGCTTCTTGGTTAACTCGAGTTCAACCTTAGGTCAGGTTCTCTAAAATGGAGCCCGAACCCAAGAAGGAGTTGGTCTGGTCTCTCATGAGTAGTTGATCTAGCGGTAGGCCATGTCAATTAATATCTCGGTTTTAATATTCAAAGCTTCTTCCCTCGACCATGTTAACCACTGCAATGGTGGGCCATCCTCTAGTGCAGTTGTCACCAATCTTGGAGAATAATTCTATTCTGAGTAGCCCAGTTATTTAGGATTTGTTTCACATAAGGTGAGTGCATCCTTATATGAAATCATGGCGTCTTTAAAACGTCTCAGATCCATCATTTCATTAGGACAGAGAAATCAAATTAGTAATCAGAGAAATGCAAATCACTTCACACCAATGAGAAAGTCGAAGATCAAAAACTCAGGTGACAGCAGATGCTGGTGAGGATGTGGAGAAAGAGGAACACTCCTCCATTGCTGGTGGGATTGCAACCTGGTAAAAGCACTCTGGAAATCAATCTGGCAGTTCCTCAAAAAATTGAAAATAGTTCTACCTAAAGATCAGCTATAGCACTCTTGGGCATATACCCAAAAGATGTCCCACCATACCATAAGGACATGTGCTCCACCATGTTCATAGCAGCCTTATTTGTGATAGCCAGAAGCTAGAAACAACCCAGATGTCCTTCACCAAAGAATGGATACAGAAAGTGTGGTTCATTTACATAATGAAATACTATTCAGCTATCAAACATGAGGACATCATGAATTTTGCAGGCAAATTGATGGAACTAGAAAATATCATCCTGAGTGAGATAACTCAGACCCAAAAGGACATACATATTCTGTACTTACTGATTAGTGGATATTAGCCAAAAAGTACAGAATACCTAGGACACAACCCACAGACCATAAGAAGTGTAACAAGTAGAAAGGCCCAAGTGAGGATATTTCAATTACACTTAGAAGGGGGAAGGAAATAATCACGGGCGGCAGATGGAGGGAGGGACCTGGGTAGGAGAGGGGAGGGGGAGGGGAAAAGGGGAACAGGAACAGGTATAGGGCAATGGCAGGAGAGAAACCCAGAGGGCCAAGGGACTGAAGGGAGATAAGAATCATGGGTTGGGGGAGACCCTCTAGAAAGTACCAGAGTCCTGGGAGGTGAGAGACTCTAAGGACTCAATGGGGGTGACCTTAGTCAAAATTTCAGCAGTGGTGAGAGGGCACTCATAGAGTCCACCTCTATTAGATAGTCAGGGCTTCAAGTGGAGAGACTGTGTTGACATCCCACCCAAAATTTCTCACCTAGAACTGTTCCTATCTAAAAGAACTACAGGTACAAAAATGGAGCAGAGAAGGAAGGAAAGAAGGTCCAATGACAGTCCCAACTTGGGATCTATGTCATGGGGGGGTACCAAGGCCTGGCACTATTACTGATGCTATGATGTGCTTACAGACAGGAGCCTAGCATGGCTGTCCTCTCAAAGGCCCTACCAGACATTGACTGAGACAGAGGCAGATACTTACACTCAACATTGGATTGAACTTGGGGACTCCTGTGATTGAATGAGAGGAAGAATTGAAGAAGCTAAAGGGGAGTGTGACCCCATAGGAAGACCAGCAGTCTTAACTAACCCTGACCCAGGTAGCTCCCAGAGACTGGGCCACCAACCAGGAAGCATACACAGGCTGATCTGAAGCCCCTAGCACAAATATAGCAGAGGTCTGCCTGCTCTGGCCTTAGAAGCAGAAGATGCATTAATCCTGAGAGACTTGCTGCCCCAGGGAATAAGGAGGCCTGGGGGGGGACATCCTGTCAGAGGCAAGGGGGAGGAGAAATTGGATGAGGAACTGTGGGAGGGGAATAGAGGAGAGAAATGACGGGAATGTAAATAAATAAAATAATAAAAATTGAAAAAAAGAGAAATAATATACTTAGAAAATAAGCCTAACCCAAGGAAGTAGAAAACTCCTACATTGAATTTTAAAAAAAAAAAAACAAAAAACTGAAGAAACCAAATCTTGAAAAGACCTCTCAGGCTCATGGGTTGACAGAATTAATGTAGTGAAAATTACTATATTATCAAAATTGATCTACAGATTCAGTGTAATTTCCATAAAAATCCCAATACATTGTTCTCAAAAAGAGAAAGAAAAACTACTTTAACATTCACATACAGGCACAAAAGACTTCAGATAGTTACAAAAATCTCTAGCAAAATTACAAAATGCCATTCTGGAGGTAGTGCCACACCTGTTTCCAGGTTGTACTCCAGGGTAATGAAAGCAGAGTGAAAGCATGAGAAGACAAAGGCACAGGCAAAAGCTTTCTGAAACGGACTCCAGTAGTTTGGTAAACACTGTCTAGAGTTGATAAATGGCATTGCATGGCATTTAAAAGCTTCTATACAGTGAAAGGAGCAATTAAGTGAAGAAATGACCTACAAAATGGAAGAAAACTTTTGCTAACCATATAGCTGACAGAGGGTTAATATCTAGAATATATAAAGAACTAACTAAATAAATAAATATACTCAAGCCAAAAAGTCAATCAATAAATAGTCTAAATAAGCAAACAGTTCTCAAAAGATAACATGTGAAAATTAGTCAACATTATTAGCCACCAATTCAATGAAAATTAAAACTGTATTGAGATTTCATCTCACCCCAGTCAGAATGGCTGTCAAGGAAACAAACAACAAATGCTAGTAAAGATGTGAGGAAAACGGAACTCTTACACAGTTTTGTTAGTAATATAAATTATTCCAGCTACTGGGGAAATCAGTTTGGACGTTCCAAAAAATAGCCTCACCAGGGAATTATATATAACCTGGTCATGCCACACCTCCTTATACATTCTAAGGTCTCTAAACCAGCATACTACACCCATGTTTATGATAGCATGATTCACAACAACCAAATTATGAAGTCAACCTTGGTGTCCATCAATGAACAGAGACACAAAGAAGATGTGGTATATATACACAACAATTTTTTCTTCACTCATGAAGAATGAAATTGTTTGCTAGAAATGGATGCAATTGGAGACCATCATCTTAAGTGACGAGCCAAACTCAGAAAGACAAGCATTCTCTCAGCTACATGGCACCTACATTAAATATAGATACACAAGACTACACACACACATGCATTTATATATATGCATTATATATGTAACATATATGACATGAAAGTAGAGAGCCGCTGGAGACGGGATGGAGGGGAAAGAGACGATAACTGAGAATGCTTGTCACTGGATGACTTTGCTCCTTGTGTTTTTATTTTCCTTTAATGCACATGTTAACTTGAAAAATATTGGTTCTTTTAATAACTTTGAACCTAGGGCAAAACCATATGAGACTGGTCTAAAAAAGAAGAGGAAATAAAAAGTATTGATAAACTATTCCTAATTATATTTGGTTATACTCATAGATCAGTGCCTTACTCAGCCATCAACAGGGAACTTTCCTCAAATCCCTCCCCTCAGAGCTCAGGGAACCCAAGGTGAAGAGGAGGCAGAAAAAGTTTTAAGAGACAGAGAGATACTTACACCCAACCATTGGACTGAAGTCAGGGACCCCTATGGTTCAATTAGGGGAAGGATAGAAGAAATGGAAGAGGAGGGCAACCTCATAGGAAGACCAGCAGTCTCAACTAACCTGGACCCCTGAGATCTCTCAGACACTGAGCCATCAACCAGGCAGCATACACTAGCTGGTCTGAGCCCCCTACACATATATAGTAAATCAGGGAGAAGATATACCTAATCCTCAAGAGACTTGAGGTCCCAGGAAGTGGGAAGCCTGGTGGGGGGAGCATCCTCTCTGAGACAGGAGGGGGGAAGAATGGGATGAGGAACTGTGGAAGGGGAGACCAAGAGAGGGGGCAATGGCTGGATTGTAAGTAAATAAATAAATAAAAATACTCATTAGATTATATATATATGTAGAGAGAGAGAGAGAGAGAGAGAGAGAGAGAGAGAGAGAGAGAGAGAGAGAGAGAGAGAGAGAGAGAGGATAGAGAACAAGTCCCTGTAAATCAGTGGTTCTCAACCTTCCTAATGCTGGGACCCTTGAATACAATTCCTCATGTTGTGGTGACTCCCATCTGTAAAATTCTGCATCATGCTACTTTATAACTGTAAATTTGCTACTATTATGAATCATAGTGTAAATATCTTTGTTTTCTGATGGTCTTATACAACTCCTGTGAAAGGGTTATTTAACCTCCCAAAGGGGCCATGGTTCACAGTTTGAGAACTAGTGCTCTGAATCAATATAAATTATATTGAGAGAGGACAGGTCTGCACCAGGTCATCTGTGATTATATTATGACTTCCAGTTTAGTGTTTATAAGGGAATCCTGAGTGTATATATGAGTGGGTCTCTGATTCATGTTCCTTCTCTTGGGCTCTTTTTCCATCTATTTGTTTGTAGTGCCCAATTCCAATGTGTTAATTTTTGTTTTAATCTTTTATGTCATTTTATTTTGTTATATTTTTTTAAACAAATGAATGAATGAATGAATGAACGAAAACCTAGTCACTAGGGTAAAAGTTAACAAATGAACTGTCATTCATACCTACTGAGAGAAGAAAAATTAGTTTTCTCCACGAGAGACATTGGATAGGTGTATCATCCAGTTCCAGGGTAGGCCTCATGTTCAGGAGTATTGACCAACATTTATTTGGTTACAGTTTAGAAGGATTTGTTTCTCCTTTTGGGTATGACTTTATTTTGCTTTCTTGACTTTGGGACTTAGTTGTTGTATTGGGTTTTTGTTTTGTGAGGAACAACTTAAAGTTGGGTGGGTATGGAGGGGAAAGGATCTGGAAAGGTTTGGGGGAAGGGAATAATATGCTCAAAATATATTTAAATTTAAAAATTGTTTTAAATAATAAATATAATTTTAAAAAGAAATGAAAAATGCTTATACATTTTAAGGGTTTTTATTATTTCAGTATTTTATTTAGTGTGCTGTTCTACTGACAAGTCTTTTTAGATTTTCCATTTATGGGAAAAATGCTGTTCAATACAGCAATATGTGTGGGCCTGGAGAACATTATGCACACACAGAGAAACCTTGTATAGCCTCATAGGAGGACTCTATAGTATAGTAAATCCATAGAAGCAGAGTTAGAATGGACATTGTTAGGGACAAGGACAAGGTGGATGGAGATTCACTTGTTAAGTTCAAAAGTTTACTTAAAAAGTTCTGGAGATCCAATATGTAATGTAATATAGTGATTATAGATAACACACACCATACTGGATGCTTAAAATTAGGTAGATCCTAAGTATTTTCACCATTATAGGTTAACTATATAAATTTATGGATATATTAATCATATTCATTATTATGATTCTCCACCGTGTACACATATACTAAGCCATGCTATACATCATACACACACACACACATACCACATTTTATATTGTTATTTTTGCAATTTGTTTTAATTTTTAATTTAAATATACAGGTGTGTGATAGTTTGTATATGCTTGACCCAGGGAGGGGCACGATTAGGAGATGTGGCCCTGTTGGAGTGGGTGTGACACTGTGGGCATGGGCTTTAAGACTCTTGTCCTAGCTGCCTGGAAGTCAGTTTTCTCCTGTCTGCCTTCAGGTGAAGATGTAGAACTCCCAACTGCTCCTGCACCAAGCTTGCCTGGAAGCTGCCATGCTCCCACCTTGATAATAAAGGACTGATCCTCTGAACCTGTAAGACAGCCCCAATTAAATGTTGTCCTTATAAGAGTTGCCTTGATCATGGTGTCTCTTTATAGCAATGAAAACCCTAGGACAATGTCTTTTCAGAAAACACTAAATATTCTTCCACAAAAATATGTTTATCCCTTAATATCTGTTTTATCCATTGATCATGATGTTCATAGCTAATACCCTGTAGTACATTGGTTATATCGCTAATTTTTCGTCCTGAGGAAAAGCAAGGAGAGAGCAGTGAAAGTCTTTTGGCTCTATGTGGTAATATCCTGGGTAAATTTAAGACTGGGTATTAAGAGGTAAAAAGGCACACACATTTTACCTTTTGCTTAATCCTGCATTGAAGATAGATTCATGGCAGGCAGCTCTATAGTTTACTTTAGAGATCTGATGCCATTTAAAAACTACCTTCAGAGAATGAGTAGTTCCTACTTGTAAATAAAACTATCCGATACCCGAAGGATGCATACTTTGATACCAATAATCTTAACTACTTAAGCTGCAGAATGTTTATAAAGTAGATCTTGTACTCTCCTGGTTTCTCAGTGACCTGATAGTTAATATTGTTCAATCATTATAAGTTTCAGAGTAAAGATTCAAATCATAATGTGTGCTTGTCTAGGACATTTGCTTCCAACAGTGACTAACCCCCAGATTCCTTGTATCTAGTTCCTAGGGTGTAAAAAAACAGCATCCCTCATTATTTTTCTTCCACTTGTCCCTCTCTGCACTTCAATAATGTAATTTATATTGCAAGGAGGACTCAGGGAAAAATGAGATAACAAAACTTCCTAAGTTGTGGTATATATTCAATACAAAGCCAACAGAATCTGACCTGAGGCCATTTCATTCCAAAGTTGCACATTGTTCCCCAGAATCCCTTTCCATCAACTTTTCATTTGACACTTGTGTGCGGCTGCTTGATATTGCTAAGCAGAATTACCCAAAGAACATCAAGTATTTCTATCACAGTGCAGTATGTTATCAATCATATCAAATAATTTAGGTTTAGGACATGTCCTTTTAAAAGCCTTTGTTTATTTGCCTTGAGTCAATTTCTCCCTGAGCCTAAAATCTCCAACAAAAGAAGAAAGTATTAGAGGGAGCAATATTTACTCCTGAGTGATTTCTCTGGATCATTCTTTTACAGTAATTGTCTCTTATGATGTATTAGATAGAAAGCCCTGCACATTTGCTCTATAAATTGGAGGGTTTGTCTCTGAAATTGACTTATAAACATAGTCTGCAGATTACATTTTATGGGAGAAGGAAAAAATGACCATAGAGCAGGGAATTATCTGAACTAGAAGCATCACAGGTACTTCAGTTCACTCAAACTCAAGCATCAACTGGGTCCACATAATCAAAGTGAAGTGGAGAATTAAAGCAATTTGAGATAATTCAGACTAGCAACATCTACCCCAAAAAACCTTTCACAAAATTGCCTCAATTACCTAATTGAAGCAAATCTTCGGAGACTAGGGCTTGAATTATTCTTATAATTGATTTAATTTCCATTTAGCTTGTGTATGAAAATACACCCCCACACAATCTACCCTAAAGCTTCAGATTTAGTAGCCAGCTAAAGCAATTTCCATCTGACATAATTTGTCATGTGTGTTTTCCTCCTATTGTCATATTCTAACTGTAATATTTCAATGGCATGGTCATCATGTAGCTATGAAAGGAAAGTTACAGCTTTCCACAACTTAAATTATATATTTAAGTACTACGTTTTAAAATAAAGAATCAAATATTCCTACATTTCTAACAAGACCTTATTCCTTGATTTCTTTCCCTTCTTCGGTTCCTCTTTCTTGTTCCTTGTTTCTGGTGTGTTTGATGTTTCACAGGAGAACCTTGGAATACTTACTCGGAGAGCTTATAGTGACTATTAATACATTGTGTCCTTACAGAATTGAAAAGATTCTATGCTGCACTAAACCAGAAGTTCTCCACTTAACTAAATTCTTCAAGTTGACAGTAAGGGTTCCAGAAGTAGAAACTTTTTTCCTTTAAAAGAAACAATAGAAGAAATTTTATAATTCTTTCCCTTGTAGTGGAAACTTAAAAAGTTCAGGATCATTATTTCTTCAGATGTTGCTGCTAATGGATACATGAAAATTACTCAAGCTAAACTGTAACAAAAACAGAATAGCAATCAATGATTATTAAATGTTAGAGTGAATGGTATAGGGAGAAAGGATAGAGGAAAGTTCAATAATACGCAACAAAACACAGGTATAAATGTACTTCAGCCCAGTGAAGAACCACAGTTTATAATGACTATTGTATGATTCATGATGATCAATCATAAAGGGGTTCAAAGACTGTAAACAAAAACATACACTAAAGATATAGAAAGGTAATGACTTTGATTTGGTCAATACTGATCAAATATAACACAGTATACAAAAGTGCTGCAAGATGCCAGAATGCCCCATAAATATCCACAATTTTAAATATTCATAGTTTAAAGTGATGAGGGAGGATGGGGTATAGGGAAAATGTACTCAATGTACAATATATACATGTATGAAAATACTTTTTTCATTAATTAATTAATTTATTTATTTTATACCCCAATCACAACCCCCCTTCATTCCTTCCACCTCCATTTTCACAAGCCCCTACCCCAATTACCTCCTCTCCTACTTCTCAGAGAAGGAGAAACCCCTGTTGTGTACCATCACACCCTGGGACATCAACTTGCAGGAGGACTATGCACATCTTCTCCCACTGAGGTCCAACAATGCAATCCAGTTAGAAGAAGAGGATCCACAGGCAGGCAATAGTCAGGGATAACCCTTGCTCCAGTTGTGGGACTTTCAGGAAAACCAAGCTGCATATCTGCTATATATATGTAGGGGGACTAAGTCTATGCATACTCCTTGGTAGGTGGTTCAGACTCTGTGAGACACCATGACCCTAGGTTAGTTGATTCTGGAGGTTTTCTTGTGGTGTCCTTGACTCCTCAGGTTTCCTCGATCCTATCCCCTACTCTTCCACAACACTTCTCAAGCTCCACCTGATATTTGGCTATGGGTCTTTTCATGTGTTTCCATCTGCTGCTGGATGAAAACTGTCTCAGAAGACACTTATGCTCCTGCCTTCAAGCATAGCTGAGTATCAGGAATACTGTCAGGGATTGGCTCTCTCCCATAGAATTGGTCTCAAGTTGGAGCAGTCATTGGCTGGTCATTCCCTCAGTCTCTGCTCCATCTTTATCCCTATGTGTCTTATAGGCAGGACAAATCTTGGATCAAAGGTTTTGTGTGTGGATTGTTGTCCCCCTCTATCCAAGCCTGCTGAAACAGCAAGAAGCTATTAGAATATCACAAGAACTTCCATTGGTGAGTTTCTTGCTATGAAGTCATACTAAACTATGATCAGCAAAGAAGGCAGGTAAACCAGTGCCACAGCATCATCCACTATCTGTTGTGTTATATTTATATTCTTTCTGAAGATCACATGTTCTCTCAAGCATCCACTATAATAAAACATCATATGCCCTTTTTCTAGGCTGCTTCCAGAAAAACACCACGTGCCTGTTCTCAACAAAACATCCTCCCACATGTCTGCCCCAACAAAAATAACCTCTCATAAGACAGTTTCCAGAAAACATCACATGACACAACTGAGTCTCCAAAGAAACCAGAAATTTCTGCTTCAAGTGTCCTTGTGGTGTAGTTGGGCATCTTTTGGATATATGCCCAGGAGGTATAGCTGGGTCTTGAGGTAGAATTATTCCCAATTTTCTGAGAAACCACCAAATTGATTTCCAAAGTGGTTGTATAAGCCTCCATCAACAATGGAGACTCCTACCAGCAATAGAAGAGTATTCCCCTTGCTCCATATCTTCTCCAGCATGTGCTGTCATTTGAATTTGATCTTAGCTATTCTAACTCATTTAAGACAGAATCTCAGAGTTCTTTGATTTGAATTTCCCCAATGACTAAGGACATTGACCATTTCTTTAAGTGCGTCTCAGCCATTCAAGATTCCTTCAGTGAGAATTCTGCTTAGTTCTGTATCTAATTTCTTAATTGGGTTATTTAGTTTGTTGGTGTCTAACTCTTTGAGTTCTTTACATATTTTGATATTAGTCCTTGTCAGAGATTCCCCATTCTGTAGACTGCATTTTGTACTATTAATGGTGTCCTTAGTCTTACAAAAGCTTTTCAGTTTCATGAGGTCCATTTATTAATTGTTGATTTTCATACCTGAGCTATTGGTTTTTCGGTTCAGGAAGCTGACTCCTGTGCCTGTGTGTTCAGAGAAGTTTCACACTTTCTCTTCTATTAATGCTTCTGGTTTTATGCTGAGGACTTTTTTGATCCACATGGACTTGAGTTTTGTGCAGGGTTATTAATATAGGTCTACTTGCATTCTTCTACATGCAGACATTCAGTTAGACCAACACCTTTTGTTGAAGATGCTTTCTTTTTTTGCATGTTTGGTCTGAAGTTCTCTTTCTTTGCTGAGTCTTTGTGTGGTTTAGGTATCAGAGTAACTGTGACTTCATAGAATAAATTAGGTAGTATTACTTCTGTTTCTATTTTGTGGAATAATTTGAGGAGTATTGTATTTAGTCTTCTTTGAACATCTGGTAGAATTCTGCACTAAACCCATATGACCCTGGGCATTTTTTGGTTGGGAAAATTTTAATGAATGCTTCCATTTCCTTAGAGGTTATAGGACTATTTAAATTGTTTATCTGATCTTGATTTAACTTGGTAAGTGGCATCTATCAAGAAAATCATCCATTTCATTTAGATTTTCCAATTTTGTGGAGTACAGGCTTTTAAATTAAGACCTAATGATTCTTTGGATCTGTCTCTGTCGCTGTCTCTCTCTGTGTGTTGTCATGTCTCCCTGTACATTTCTGTTTTTGTTTATTTGGATGCTCTCTCTGCCTTTTAGTTAGTTTGGCTAAGTGTTTGTCTATCCTGTTGATTCTCTCAAAGAACAGCTCTTGGTTTTGTTGATTCTTCCTTTTGTTCTCTTTGTTTCTGATTGATTGATTTCAGCCCTGAGAATTTTTTTCCTGCCATCTACTCCTCTTTGGTGTGTTTGTTTCACTTTGTTTTAGAGTTTTCAGATGTGTTTTTAAATTGCTAGTTTGAAATCTCTTCAGTTACTTTATGAGTGTGCTTAATGCTATGAGCTTTCCTTTTAGCAGTGCTTTCATTGTAACCCATAAGTTTGGGTATGTTGTGATTTCATTTTCATTAAATTCTAGAAAGTTTTAAATTTCCTTTTTTATTTCTTCCCTTGCAGCTTTTAATATTCTTTCTGTTTTCTGTACATTTAGTGTACATTTAGTGTTTTGATTATTATGTGGTGGGAGAATTTTCTTTTCTGATCCAATCTGTTCATTTTTCTGTAAACTTCTTGTATGTATATAGGCATATATTTCTTTAGGTTGGGGAAATTTTCTTCTATGATCTGGTTGAAAATATTTCTGGTCCTTGTACCTGGGAACCTGCTCCTCCTTCTATTTCTATTATTCTTAGGTTTGGTCTTTTCATAGTGTCCCATATTTCTTGGATGTTTTGTGTCAAGAACTTTCTAGATTTAGCGTTTTCTTTGACAGATATATTGACTTCTTTAATCATATCTTCTACAGCTGAGATTCTCTCTTCTATGACCTCTATTCTGTTGCATCTGTAGCTCCTATTCTCTTCCCTATGTTTTCTATCTCCAGGATTCCTTAAGTTTATGTTTTCTTTATTGTTTCTATTTTCATTTTCAGTTCTTAGACACTTACTCATTTCCATCACCTGATTGACTGTATTTTCTTGTATTCCTTTAAGGGATTTGTTCATTTCCTCTTTAAATGTTTCTATAATCTTCATAAGATTGAATTTAAGTTCACCATGTAGTTTGGATGTTTTAGAATATCAAGGGTTGTACCGGATGGCTCATATCGTTGTTCCTCCTATGGCACTGCAAACCCCTTCAGCTCTTTGGCTCCTTTCTCTAGCTCCCCCATTGGGGACCCTGTGCTCAGTTCAATGCCTGGCTGAGAGTGTTCCCCTCTGTATTTGTCATGTACTAGCAGAGCCTCCCAGGTGACAGCTATATCCGGCTCCAGTCAGCAAGTACTTGTGGGCATCAATAATAGTGTCTGGGTTTTGTAACTGTATATAGGATGGATCACTAGGTGGGGTAGTCTCTGGATGGTCTTTCCATCAGTCTCTGCTCCACACTTGGTCTCTGTATCTCCTTCTGTGGGTATTTTGATCCCCCTTCTAAGAAGGACCAGAGTATCCATACTTTGTTCTTCCTTCTTCTTGGGCATCATTTGATATGTGAATTGTGTCTTGGTTATTCTGAGCTTCTGGGCTAATATCCACTTAGCAGTGAGTGCATACCATATGTGTTCTTTTGTGATTGGGTTACCTCACTTAGGATGATATTTTCCAGTTCCATCCATTTGCCTAAGAATTTCATAAGAGCTGCCAGGGACAAAAACATCAACCAGATAGTACACATGGTGCTACCCATGACTCCAGACGCATAGGCAGCAGAGGATGGCCTTGATGGACATCAAAGGGAGGAGAGGGCCCAGTCCTGGAAAGGCTTGATGCATCAGTGTAGGAGAATACCAGGACAGAGAAATGGGAGGGGGTTGATTGGGGAACAGGGGGAGGGGAGATAACTTATGGGACTTTCGGGGGGGGGAACCAGGAAAGGGGAAATCATTTGAGATGTAAATAAAGAATATATCTAATAAAAAAGAATATCAAGGGTTTGCTGTAGCAGAATAGCTGGGTTTTGGTGTTACCATATTGTCCTTGCTCTTGTTGACTGTGCTCTTACGCTGTCCTTTAGCCATTTTTGTTGTCCCTGGTGTTGGCTGAATATTGCTGATGCCAGTGGGACATCCTGGGGAGGCAGGCAGAGCTGTGAGCCTTGCACGTGAAATAAATATGTACAATAAAAACCATTTAAAACATAGAAAACTGATAGTGTGTGGCAGCACACACCTTTAGTTCCAGCAACCAGGAGGCAGACACAAGTGGATCTGTATGAGTTCAAGGTCAGCCTCGTCTCCAAAGTTAGTTCCAGGCAGCTAGGCTGTCATTTTTCCTCGTCTCTGATTCAATTTCCGCCTAAGTCTCAATTTCATATGGCCAAATGCCTTGGAGTAGAGCTTCACTTGAATTACTGTTGTCTTATCTCATGCTCTTCAAGTCCCAAATAGAAGTCATTCTCTTTACCTATATCAAACCTGCTCCTCTTCCTGTATGTCTTGGGTGGTAAATGAAGCCTCAGTGAATGCAGTTATTCTATCCAAGATTCAGTGAGTCCTCTTGGATATCTCTGTTTTCATCCCTTTCCTGATACAAATTCTGGAGGAGCGAATTGTCAGTATATAGCTTATTAAAGTCATGGAGGGCAGGGAGGAATAACACATTCTCAATGGAAAGTATGTAGAAGAGTGCAGACATGGGAGTCACAGGAGCAAATGGAATGAATATGACTATGTGAGAGATAGATTCAGAAAGAGGAATCCACAATATGGCAAGTGAAACCATGGAAATGAAGGGGGAAAAGTCTGTTGGAGACAGAGAGACTCTTGGTCTGTGGGCAATTACCTGCAACCTTATATAGACTATTTAGTTTTTCTACATTCATTTTCTTTACCTTTAGTAAAAGTAAAACATGGGAAAATGCTTTTATGTTGTGCCCTTCCCCAGCCTTAAGCAGTCTAAATAGACCTTAAGTGTTTGCCAGAGTTGGCCCTTAACTGTCTAGGTAGAGTCTTCCACTGAAGGTGGAGCCTTGCTACACCTGCAATTTCCTTCAGGAGCAGACTGCCTGCAGAGTTTACTTTGCAACATAATCCATCTGAAACAAAGCAACATAATCCAGCTGAAACAATGGATGGGGTCTGTGGGATCTCCCTACATAAATACAGTACTGAATATTTAAACTTTGAGTCTTGATCAGAAACTTTTGTCTTGGCTTCATCCTTCTCTCCCCCACCCCCTTCCCCCATTCTTTATCATTTCCATACCCCTTTTCAGGTAACCCAGTTCATCCAAAGCTGTTATGGGCATAACATACCACAAAGTTAAGCATAAAAGAAAACATCTCACCATACTTATAACTTTATTCTGGAAAAGACAGGAACTACTGTCATTTCTCTTTTCTAAGATCACTCAATAAAGCATTACTATTCAATAGCAAATTGTCACTGTGTATACAATAGGTCTCTTGAATTTACTCTATCTCTCTACCTGAAATTTTGTATCAATGTCTTCCAAATCTGTCCTTGATCTGGCCTCTGTTAAATATAACTTTGATCTCTGTCACTATTCATCTGAATGTTTTATGCTTCACATAGGAAGGAAATCATTCAGTACTTATCTTTCTGTTCCTGGGTTATTTCATTTAGCATAATGTACAGGCTCATCAATATTGTCACAAAAGATGGAATTTCCTTCCTTTTAAAGGCTGACTGTATTCCATATGTGTTTGTACCACATACCTATTCATTTAATGATGGACATTTTTAGTTGATTCTATATCTTGTCTATTATGAAAATTGGTGAAATGAATATTGAAATATAGATGTCAATTTAACATACTGATTTAATGTCTTTGTATGTATGCCTAGGAGTATGATTACTTGATTATATGTTTGCTTTGTCTGATAAAAAAGATTTTTTTAAAAAATAAGTGCCACTTTTCAGCTATATCCTCCAAACATTTATAGCAGCATTCTGGTTGGTGTGAGCTGATATCAAATTGTTTTATGATTTGTTTTTATAAGACATGATACCACTATGTAGCTCACACTGGCCTCCAACTCATAAACCTCTTATCTCAGCTGGCCAAGTCAGAGGGGTTACCAGTATGGGCCAGATATGTGCTTCATCACGGTTTTGATTTGAATTTTCATGATGATTACTGATGGTGAACTTTTTCCATATGTTTCTTGGTCATTTGCACGTGTTCTTGTGGAAGTGTCTTTGAAAAGGTCCCCTGCCTTTAAAAAAGAAAGGTTTATTTACTATCTTACATAAACTGTCAAATACCTTATCTATTTTGGACATTGACCCCTTATCAGATGAATGGTTTGAAAATATGTTCTCTCATCCCATAGGTCATCTTTTCATTCTGTTGATGTTTTTCCTTGCCTATGTTTGCATCTACCATTTGTCCAATATTTTGTTTCCTATGCTTTGGAGGTCAAATTTAATAATCAGGGTAGGAGCTAAAGAGATGGCTCAGCAGTTAAGACTGTGTAGTGCTCTCACAGAGGATCCAAGTTTGGTTTCTGCACCAGTATCTAACAGCTCACAACTTTTAACTCCAGATCCAGGAGATATGTTATCCTGTTCTGTTTTCCTAGGACACTGCACTCATGTGTACACTTACATACACATTCATATGCACATGCATCCCCCTACCCCTTAACAATTAAATAATAAATCTTTAAAAACAAAGCAATGTCATTATCCAGACCACTGCCATGAAGTATTTCCATGTATTATTTTCTATAACTACAAGTCTTGCATTCTAGTCATTAATCTATTTTATTTTATTTGATACACAGTTTAAGATAGAAATGTAATTTCATTCTGTATGGTGTACTCTAGTATTCTTGCTTATTCAAGAGACAGTCCTTTTTCTATTGACTATTCTCAGTATCACTTTCAAAAACAGGGATAAATTATTTAAGTGATAGAGGCAATGATATCAAGAAGCACAAAGAAGTGAAATAAATCATCCACCCTCTTCTCCAAATGGAAACTATTACCTTAACATAAATAAATGCCCATTCTGATTTATTATGCTCATAAAGATGCATTTTTCTTTTTTCTTTTACTTTTGATATTATAATTCTACCATTTCCTCTTTCCTTTCCTCTCTCCAAACCCTCCCATATAAACTTCCCTGATTTCTTTCAAATTCATGGTCTCTTTTTCATTAATTGTTTTTACATATATATTTTTATATTTCTAAATACAAACTGTTCAGTCTGTATAATGGTACTCCCATGTGTGTTTTCAGGGTTGACCATTTGATATTAGATAACAAATTGGCATACATAAATTCAAATTTTAATACATCAGATTTTCTTAACTCAGGGTGTGTAGGCATAAATTTTCAACAAACTTTAGTAGGTATTCAACCTCCCCTCTAGCCCACCACCCACCATAGGCAATTGAAAAGAAAGGCACATGGGGAAATAGACCTGTTTAGAAATCATTCTTTGGGGGCATTCACCAATCTTTGTTGTTAGGATATCACCCGTCCAGTCCAGTAGCAAACACCAAATACAATAGAGCAGCTGCAGTCCACTTCTCTCAGCAGACATCACACACAAACCAGCAACTGCAGTCCAATACAGTTGGCAGTCACCACACATGAACCAGCAAGAGCAGTTCTATCCAGAAGAAACCACAAGGCTCACCAACTGGCTGTAGGCTGAGAAAGCAGCAAGAAGCCACAGGAACCTCCCAAGAAGTCCTTTGACAAGTTTCTCTCTGTGGCATCACTACAAATGAAGCTGAATAATGCAATGTAAGGCGGACCAATATATGCTTGCCCTCAGCGAAGAATAGTGAGGTGAAACAAAGTGAATCAATGCTCGAGCTCCCACTGTCTGTGGGATCATATTTATATTCCTTCTGAACATTATGTGTTCTTTCATGTGTTTGTTATAACAAAACATCCTTTCACCTGTTCAGGAAAACATTCTTTCACATGTTTGCTTTAGCAAGTCATCCTTTCACCTGTGTGCTCCACCAAAACATCATTTGACAGAACTGACTTTTCAAAGAAACCAGAAGTTTCCACTTCAAAGGTATACTTCATTATATTTCTATCTGTCCTCATAGTCCACAGGCAAAGGAATAACTGCCCCATGACTTTGTTTTCATTGCTAGGTGGGTTGTGGAGAAATTCAGGCTTCTACTAATTACCATAAGTAAAGCTTACTGTCCACCTCACTATTCTTCGCTGAGGGCAAGCATATATTGGTCCGCCTTACATTGCATTATTCAGCTTACTGTCCATGCCGATTATCCAACACAAGCTCAATTTACAATTAAGAACAAGTAAATGAGCATAGTTACTGATATCTAAGAATTCATGGCTTAGTGTGAATGGCTGGCATATTGTCGAATACTCCTAAAACAATGCAATTGGGGTTTTAGTAAATATGTGAACTATTGCTATTGTCAAGACCAAAACATGTAATGGTTAACTCCCTCTCCAATAATACTATTGGTCCAATATACTTTGTCTATTAGAGACTCCTTAATGCTTTGTGAACAGGGAGATGACATTGTTTCTAAAGAAAAAAGATGGGAAAACGGGAGCAGGGAGCCTTTCCTTTCACCACCCTTCTTTATGACTTGCAAAACTCTCATTTGACAGTGATAGCATTGATATTATTAAAGGTAGGCATAAGTGGAGAGAGGATAGATACTGTAATTTGGTATACTCATCCACTCCCATAATCTTAGCACTTAGAATACAGTATCCAAAGGATTACTTCAGGTTTGAAACCAGCCTAGTTAACATAGTGAGTTACAGGCCAACCAGGGCCACATAGTGAAACCCTATCTAAAAAAAGAAAGAAAGAAGAGGGAAATAAATCTTATATTGTCTTATTCCTATATCTATTATTTTGTAGAAGCTCATATTCAGATCATCCAATGTATGTGCACTGTAAAATACTAAACATTTAGACAAGTGATAGCAATGAATTTTAGGTAAATTGTATTAATCATATTACTTGAGATTGATTAAATGTTATAGGATACATGCAGGTCATGATGTGGTTAAGTAAAATAGATTAGTATAGCTATTGTGCCACATAGTTATACTTTTGTCACTAATGTAGCTAAAATCTAAATTCCCAATCTAGTACAATTTTAGGGTATAGAGGATAGAGATATGTCACAGAATAACCAAATAGCAGATGCATGGGATGGGAAAATTTACAATAACCAAATCCTGCAAAATATGAAATTGGAAAAGCTGTGCCTACCGATTTCAACACATATAGCAAGTAAAAATCAAGAGTGTATGAATGGGATGACAGCACAATCAGTAGAATCCCGGCACACATATGCAAGTCCAGAACTTGGGAAGTATAGGTAAGAGGTTCAGAAATTTATAATTGTAAAGCGAAGGTCCTCTCCAGTCACATAAGCCCTACCTGGGATACATGAGATTCCGTCTCAAAAGAAACACAGCAGTGATACTTAAATACAGACGGTCATACAGATCAATAGAATCAAATTCAGTGTTCCTCTCATTTTCAATGATTTTTTTTTGTATATTTAAATGGGTACCAAGACTATTCTAAAGGAGTATCCTTTCAACAAACAGTGCTGGGACATTCTTGTTTGCATGGTCAGTAGTGAAGTTGTATATGATATTGTTGGGCATCGGTGAGCTTAGCTCAACGCCCCCAGCTGAGCTGTTCGCACAGGTTTCCTAAGAGCAGAACATCCTGCAGCTTAGCTTGATTTCTGTCTTCCCGCCCGGTGTGGTAGGGACTTCCCAGGTGCCTGACCTATGGCTAGGATTGTTTTTTTCCTGTTGTTTTTCTCCCGGCTTCTAGTATATATATTGCTGGTCCCTCAGTAAAGCTTTGGTATTCTCGCCAGAATGACCCGAGTCTGTGTCTTCTGTTAATCCCCCAGGCCTATGCCCGATACTCGGTACCGTGGTGGCGACCCATCACACACAAAAATCAAGTGAAAAATGTATCAAATTTCTAGCTATTAAGCTATATCTTAGAAGAGAACATGAAAAATACATTTTCATGACCTTGAGTTAACAGTCATTTCTTACATACAGTACCAAAAATTTATGTAAGATAACTAGAAGTAGAGAAATTAAATGTTAGCAAAATTAACACATTTACACTTCAGAAAAACACCATTAGTATGATGGCAGGACGCTGAGAGTGGTGATAAGTATCTGTAATCACAGAATCCAGCAAGCTGGTATAGGAGAATCATAAGTTAGAGGTCAGCATGGGCTGCATCCCGAGAGTCTATTGGAGAGTGCATGGAAAGGTGACAGGGTGTTTTAAATAATGGCAGAAAATTTCGTTACTGATCATTCAAACAAGTCACTGAAAGGATGATTTTTTCCTTTTGAATAGTCTTGGTACCTATGTAAACAACAACAACTAATTGAAAATGAGAGGTAATACTTCTGAAGCCTGAATTTGACCCTATTGTTCTGTTTGTCTATCTGCATTTAAGTATCACTTCTGTCTATCCATATTTAAGTATCATGTGCAAAACATATATTTGGTGAATGAAGGGGGAAAATTGCACACTAGTCGAAATCCCATAATGCAACTGGCAGCCTTCTACATAGTAACTAACTGTGACTACAGACTTGGAGAAGTAGTCTGGTATAGGTGAGAGTGGCGGGTCCAGTGGAAGCAGAGATGAGGCATTGACACAAGGCACATGATTGGCCTAGGAGGATGGGAGTGCAGGAAAGACGCCACATAGTCTGAAAAATACAGCATAAACCGGTTTCTTTATCAGCACCAATAACAGTCTGAGGAGTCCACAAGTTCTTTAGTCTAAAATACATATACTTTTTGAAGGGTGTTAATAGTATAAGCCTATATCCCAGCACTTAAAGGAGGTGGAGATAGGAAGATCAGAAGGTCAAAGTCATCCTGATCTACTTAGTGAGTTCAAGGCCAGCCTGTGTATGTGAGACCCTAGCTTAAAAAAATGAAAGCAATACAAAAACCATTTCTTTCATATTAGATGCCATTTTGAGGAATATATCATAGTCAATTCCATAAGAATGAAAGTACTTTATAATACAATTTCATGAACCATCCATATTTTGTAATCACTAATGGATAATGCAACTAAATGCATGTGGTGGGGATAAATGGAAAGAGTACTTGGATGTGGTAGTAGAATCAGGTTGGGAGTTTTTTATATTGACTAAAATGGTATATATGTTTTACTGGTTCTGGGGTTTCTTTCTGCATGTCATATTCTTACCCTGGATATGTGCATGGATAATTTCTCATTTTTCTTTTAAATCAAATTTCACTTTATTTTTTATTCATATATTTTCTTTTACACATATGAGTGTTTCGCCTGCATCTATGCATATGTATCACATGCATGCTTGGTGCCTACAGGGATTATAAGAGGCTGTTGGATCTCCTGGAAATTGGATTTGTGGATGATTGTGAGCCACCATGTGTGCACTGGGAATTGAACCCAAGTCCTCTGCAAGAGCAACAAGTACTCTTCATAGCTGAGCCATCTTTCCAGCCCCAAATGTCACTTTCTTAATCAAGTCTATTGTAACCATTCTATTCCAGAGAGCAACCTATCAATCACTATGAGTTACCAATCTCCTTAACCCTGCTTCATCTTTTGTTGAAAGCTCTGTAGTACTTCCATGCATCTAACACAACATATAATTTGAAGAATTTTGTATCTATTGGTTCTTCCCAGTCTTTATCTGTTGGAATATAACTTCCTTAGGATTGACAATACCTTGTTTTTGTTTCGTGATGGTGTCCCATTGTTTGCAGTAGAACAGAATGTGACAGACACACGTAACAGAGCCTGATGCTTATCTATCCACATAAAACACAATAGAACACAGGAATCTTTTGTTTTTGTTCACTGATGTAATTTCCAGTATCTATGATAGAAGAGGGCCTGACACCTAAGAGTCTAGTAAATATTTGCTGTGTACGATGAATTCGTATCCCATATTCTATAGCTTCCCAAGCTTCTGAGAATGCAGTGACTTTTGCCAGCAGCACATTGTTTCCCCAGCTATCTGGAAGACTGAAAGGCTAAACATCCACTCTGCTTTTCCTCCCCAACCATCCCCACTCAATATCTGCACTATATTACACTCCTGATGTGAAAGCAAACACGTCTGGTTCTTAGTAGTGAGTGGCAGACTACAGAACGATAAAAAAGTAAATGAAGATTAACTCTCTATTCTAATCTAGCAACATAAATCAAAGGGCAAAGAAAACCAGATCAACCTAGCTTCAAATGTTTGAAGAAGGAAATCAGTACTGGCATACCTTAGATAAAAAAAAATCTACTGCTGGGTGGGAAGAGTTCTGTGGAATAAGTGGCAAAGAAAATGAGCTACTTTATGCTATCTTCAGAAGCTAGTAGTGTAAATATCTTATGGTTGAGGTTAGCAGAATAAACCTTGTTCTGAATGACTTATATCCTTCTGAAGAAGAAAACCTAGAGGATATTTCCTGATGTTTCTAGGAATGAAGCCCCCCACACACACAGGGAGAGAGAGAGAGAGAGAGAGAGAGAGAGAGAGAGAGAGAGAGAGAGAGAGAGAGAGAGAGAGAGAGAAGAAAGAGAGCCTTGAGAGACTGAAATGTTCAATTTAGCGACTGTTTTCATGAATTAAAGGAATATGGATTTGAGCTGGAGGGGATTTATTGTAGTGGTAAGAAAAGGATTATTGGGGTGGATGAAACATCTAGTTCTGGCTCTACCAGTGGGCTCTCACCCTGAACACATTCTGAACTGAGAAAATAAAAGTGCCTCTTAGATGCTCAGAAAAGCACAGCTTCATGATCTACAATCATGAAGGTGGCCTGAGGTAAGTCCTTGTTTAGATAGAAAAAGAACAAGGTCCTCACTGGCTGTGCACAGTGATCTATATCAACGCCAACACAGTATGTGCAGAGAGGATTAACCCCATACCAACATTTCAAAACATACAATATGTAGGAGGGTGCTGCTGGGAGAGAAAATAGAGAGATACAAATGGAAAGCATTGAAGGCCCCCTTTCTCTCCCTCCCCTTCCCTTAGAAAATTTCCAACATAGAGTTATAATAGCTATAAAGAGAAGAGCAGAATACTATTTCTTTCTATATACTTATACTGCAAATGAAGTAAATGGAATTATTTTGAGATTTCTTGTCTCCAAAGCCATCTGAAAGTGTGAGAATGTATGGAAGCAAAAGTGATGTGTGTGTGTGTGTGTGTGTGTGTGTGTGTGTGTGTGTGTGAGAGAGAGAGAGAGAGAGAGAGAGAGAGAGAGAGAGAGAGAGAGAGAGAGAGAGAGAATTCTTGAGTTGGGGCTAGAAGACTCTGAAGCCATCGCTAGATTCTCATCAAACTAGTCTTTAGGTAAATAGTATTTAGTGTATATCTTAGGTTTAGACAGACCCGAGTTTTAACATTTAACTAACTTATTGCTACCTTTAACCAATTTTTTAACCTCTTGGCCAATTGTTCCTCAACTTATAGGTTGTTACCCCTTTGGAGGGTGTATATGAGATATTTTGCATATCAGATATTTATATTATGATTCGTAACAGTAGCAAAATTACAGTTATGAAGTAGCAATGAAAATTATTTCATGGTGGGGGGTCACCAGAACATGAGGAATTACATTAAAGGAATATTACAAATGTAGGGAACCACTACCCTGGAACTTTAAGATGGGTTTCATAAAGCACTATTTTAATTCAGGCACATACAAATACACAGATGCACTGATTATGCAGTTGTTACTGTCTTAATACTCACCACCAAAAACATCACAAAAGAACAGTGAGCCTCAAAATTAGACAAGATTTTCCAAGGATTGTTTTGCAGCCCTCCTGTACCACTGTTGATTTGAGATCACATCATCTGAACCTGACTTGACAACTCTTTAGGAGCATCCCAAAGCTTCCGCATCATCACATCTGCGAGTGTAGCATCTAAGAATACAACTGATTCCCTACCTGTAAAACTGGAAGAGCCATGTTTTTCTGCTTTCTTCTCCGGGCATATTTATTTCAAGGAAAGAATAAGCAGAGAACAGTAGGAATTCCTGTATTTTCAAGAAGATAACGGTCTTGTATCTAGGCATTGTCTCTGTTTAAGATACTATAGCATTAAGATATGACTAATCATTTAATAAAGTTACTAATTGAAAGATTTATGGTTTGTATAAATGTATGATGGGTTTTAAGTTCCCAAATGGTATCAAGAAAAATATACATATTTAATTAAGCCTGTGTATCCTATTCATTGACAATCTCTTTGGGTTCGACTAAACTTGGAAGTGAATGTCAAATACTCATAGCTAACTAGATATGCATGATACATACCCATGAACGATGAAAGCACATGTCCACAGAAAAACTTGTATGCCTATGTTTCACAGCAGGGTTTTTAACAGCCAAAAGAAGTACAAACCTAAATGCCTGTCAACTGGTGGAAACATAAGCAAAAAGTGTAATAATCAGACAATAGCACATTATTTTACTTTATGAAGGAATTAAGTGGGCTGGGGAGATAGCTCAGTTGGTACAGTTCTTCCTGTATAAACATGAGAATCTGAGTTTGGTCTCCAGAATGCATGTAAGAAAGCTAGGTGTGGTGCTTTCCACTCACCATCTCAGTCCTGGGGAGACAGGAGGCACCCTGATGCTTACTGGTCAGGCAGCCAAAATTTAATGAGCAAATAAACCTCAGCCTAAAGAGAGACCCTGTCTTTAAAACAAGGTGGATGGCATCTGGTGAACAGCACCAACACCCAAGATTGTCCTCTTGCTTTCACACATGTACACACAACTCTCTCTCTCTCTCTCTCTCTCTCTCTCTCTCTCTCTCTCTCTCTCTCACACACACACACACACACACACACACAAAGTCACAAAGTACTGATACATGATACAATATGTATATGCTTTAAAGAAATGCAAAGTTAAAGAAACTACCCATCTAGCCATGAAAAAAACACATATCGCTTATTACATTTATATTAAACATCCGTAATAAGTAGAACTATAAAAACTAAATATAGGAACCTGTAAGATAGCTCAGCAATAAAGGCACTTTGTAATCAAGCTTTAGTTTGATGCCCCAGGCCAACATGGTAGAAGAGGAGGATTGTTCAAGTTGTTCTCTGACCTCTACACAAGTACTGTGGCACACGAGTACCCAAACACACACACACACACACACACACACACACACATATATATATATCACACAAACACACACATACACACACACAGACACACACGGAGTAAATAAGTAACATGACATTTTAAAACAAAAAATGTAGATTCAGAGTAATAATTTCCAGTGTTAACAAAAGGGGAAGTTTGGGCTCAATGATCATGAGGATTTGGGGCAAGAAATATTTTAAAATATTAAATATTAATATTAAATACTAAAATGTTCTGGGTAGTGTTAATGATTGCACATCTCAGTGAATTATGACTACAGTGTGAATGTTTATTATGAGTCACATTATATCACAAGAAGGCTGTTGCAAAATCCTATGAGCCCTTAGCATATTTAGAACTATGCTGAAATGGATGGAGACTGCATATTTTTGTTCCAGAAACACTGCATAACTGCTGCTCTCTGAGTCTGGGACCTTAATGAAGCAAGCCGGGGGGGTGGTGAGAAGGTTAATCACTGTGATTACATATTTGTAATAAAAACCTCCTTTAGCTTGTTCAAATGAATTGAGGAATCCACTTCATACATTTTGCCCATTGTTACTGTAGCCCAACAACTCTGTCCAGCATTGCCTGCTTCTGGTGGACACCCTGCCATCATGTTTACAACCAAGTCTTTATGTCCCTTCTCTCTTGAAGAGTCGAGGTATTTTCAGTTGCTATAAATTAAAAATTGTAAACATGTCCTAAATGTATACTAACCAAAGAGCTTGAATATTAAATGCGAAGCTAGGTGCCCAAATGACCCCTTTAAAACATTATTTCAAACTGGTAATTAAAACTTGAGAATGTTTTTTTTTTCTCATATAGGTTAATTTCAAAAAAGTTAAAGAAATCACTTTTGTATCAAGAAGGTATTAATATACTAATTTAGAAGAGGACATTTCTTTTGTGGCCTCTTTAATGTCAAATTAAACAAAGTCATTGTCACTGAAAACTCTTTCACTTTTGATGAAATAATATTTTGTAGAATACAATTTAACAATCTAAAGATAATTTATCCATAGAAAAAATGTATCAGATAAAATCTTGTATCAGATTATTCATTATAAAAACTATAACTAAATTATTTTTTCATGCCCTGCCAGTTCAAAAGATGTCATATTTAGTACTTTAAACCCTTCAATGACCAAGGACCATGTTCTTTATTAGATGATTAAACAGCAAATTACCCTTTATTACGTCCCTCCATTAGGGAGAGGTGGAAGAAACATTATTCCATATACTGACCCAAACTAGAACTGGTTTTTCCCTGGTAAAAATTTCCTGATAAAATCCAACACAATTTTATCAAAGAAAGATGTTTTCCCAGGCACTGAATTCAAAGATTCAGCTGTGTCTTGTGTACAGGGGAAAGTGCAGCTCATTGTAATCCCTCTAACCTGAATTTTATCATAACATTGTTATGAACATATCTATGGGCTAATACAGGCCAGTGCCTGAGTGATGAGACCTAGTAGTGTGTGACTCATGCTTGAGGGAATCTTTTGGGCTTGAGAAGAAACTAATGAAAGTCCATAATATTTTAAAGTACATCTTCTAAAAACTCACATCAACAGGACTTTTACATGATGCCATGAACCAAACTTAGAGTTGAGGTAAGGCTGAGGAATCCTGAAAGCAAGCAATACTTTAGGGTGTGGAAAGTCAAGATCTTTATTTCAGGGAACTCAGAGGGTCAGCAGGGAAACTAGAAAAATTGTTAAGACTTCTTTTGTTCAGTTTTAGTCTGTCAGTTGATTACTCCCTGACAATTGTAGACCCTTCAGAGTTTCTGTTTGATTCATTTCCCCAAGATACAGTATGTAATAAGGGATCTCTATGTTCTTTAGGTCCATAAACTATCAGGCAAAATAAACTTCAGACTAGCTAGGATATTGAAACTCTACTTTGAATAACTGGGAGTAGTTGTTTTGCAACCCATAGAGAATGGACTAGTGATCTTATGGGTGGCAAACTATTGTCAGCAGAAGGGCTCTACTACGAGAAAGTCTATATATCCCAAGTTGAGGTTTCATTGCTCTGGGGTGGGGTGTCAATAGGCGCCATCAACTCAACCTTCATGTGATTTTGCTATGTGGCTACAATTGAGAACAAGTGTCCTATATATTGAAGAATTCAATCTAGTGGTGATAGTGGATTGCATGTTACCATGCCAGAGTGTTCAAGTTATATATATATATATTTAAAGATTTATATATATATATTTTTTTAAAGATTTATTTATTGTTATATGTAAGTACGCTGTAGCTGTCTTCAGACACACCAGAAGAAGGTATCAGATCTCATTAAGGATGGTTGTGAGCCACCATGTGTTTGCTGGGATTTGAACTCGGGATCTCTGGAAGAGCAGTCAGTGCTCTTAACCACTGAGTCATCTTACCAGCCCCCCTTTTTTATTTTCAATTACCAAGATCAAAAAAAATCCAAGTTTTATTTAAAACTTTCTTGATTCCATTCGGAGAGATCCTGAATCAGTACCCTTTGTAAGTTGTCCAGGAATCTTAAGTGTATTATTCTAATGCAATAGACTAGAAGACCATACCTTAAGAAAAAAATTAATGCAAAGTCACATGAAGACACTATGTTTTGAAAAAAGAAGCACATGACTCTTAAGACACAGCAGAAATGTTCTCTTCCTTAAGCCAACACAACAGACAGACCATTTCTCTAATGAACAATTCCAAAGTGTGAAACATTCACCTACCTAGGCATTGCTTAGCACCAGGCCAATTGAAATGCAGGCCGCATACAACCACGTGTTACTTCTGCCATGCCATTGTTCTCATTAAAGCTTCAAGTGCTCTTAATCCATTGGCATTACAAGGAACACATTTGTTCCCTTTGCACATAACGGCTTTGCAAATAGGTTCAAGAGTACAACATTCTCATCTTAAAAGATGGAGCGACTGAGGAAGAAACTGAGCCGAAGGCACCGGTTAGATTAGATTGGGAAAAATCAAAGCCTTGATTTGATTTGGGTCAAAAGCACTTGAAGGTCTCTGACCTAATTTTATCCTTACTAATTCCTTTATGAAGCAAGTTGGGGCAGATGTCATTCTCTTCAGAGCTAACCTTCTCCGTGGAAGAAGCAGACAAGCAACTATTGATGGGATCCGAAGGGCACCTAAAAGGCCCACTGCCAATAGAACTTCACATCTAATAGGCCTTATCTTTTGTCTTGAGCAATCATCCCTTTTAACTAAACTTCTTCCTTTCCTTTCATATGCAGATGTTCTAGCAATGCAGTGTGTAGCACTGGATATTTTTTCAGATGATCTCTTATGTCGAAAGGGGATAGAACAGGCAGGGAAAGAACACTGAGAGTTAAGGCAATAGGAAGTACTCCTCAAAAGAGGAAGATCTCACAAATAGGATGGGCAGGGGCAAGTGCTCAGTGTCATATTCCTCGTTAATAGCCAAACCTCAAGATTTCACAGGAAAAAAATTGACCTAGAATTAAGATACCAGCTGTTGATACCATATTCTTATTTTATTTAACAAGATTTTTAATCAGATATATACCCATTGTACACATATTGGGTCCTGGGCTTCGTAAGTGCATTTTCATATGAATACATAGATGCTTTCTGTGGTATGAGATGCACTTTGACAAAGGCTGAAGAGGATGAGTAAAGATACTTGCCATAGAATAATGAGGGCCTGAGTTCAAATTCACAGATCCCACATAGCATTCAGACAGGTAAAATGAGTGACTGTAACCTCAATACTTCCTTGAAGAGACAGGAGACAGACAGGGTAATCCATAGAAGCTCATGAACCACTAAGCCTGGTGTTTATAGCAACAATGAGATCCTGTCTCAAACAAGGTAAAGACAAGGTTTAATACCCAAGGTTGCCCTTGAAACCCCATACATGCAAATTCACATACAAAATGCATGCATACGATTATATACATAACATTCATGCACATATACACACAAGTATTTCAGAACTAAATCAGTCTGGGTGCTTTGTTCTCTTTTCTCTTGTTATAAAAAAATCTCTAGGAGCAGATAAATTATAAAGAAGAGAAATGTGTTCATGACTTTGGAGGTAAGGAAAATCAAGATCAGGTAGCTGTCTGTACCCAGGTCACCTCATGCTGCACCATAACATGGCAAGGTGAGTGACATGTGGGAGTGTCTGTGAGACTGAGGAGTGGCTATGAATGGAAGAGAGGGTGAGGGAAAAAACAGGCAAGCCACTTTCTAAGAGCCCGTACTTGCAACAATTGCAACAATCAATCCACTCCCATGAGAACTATACCTGGTCTCAAAAGAGAGGCATTAATCCCCTTTAACAATCTAATCACCTCTTAAAGACCTAAGAAGCTCTTAGAAGCCCTGCTTTCCAACACTGCTACATTGGGATTCAGAATTCTTTGTGATTGCTGGAAGGGAGAAGGACACATTCAAACAGAAGGGCTGAGGGATATAGAATTATACTCGTAATATTGCGTAGAGACACTCTTTCTTCCTTGGTTCCTTTTAAAAAATTTTTCTCGTTGATGTTAAAGATTTTACAAACTTGCTTCCCATACTATAGTCTTTAATCCATCAAATAAAAGGTGGCCAGATTATGGCCTTAGAGATGTTAATGAAAGTTTACTAAGACCCAACAGAGACATCTGGACTTAGGATCTAGAGTTCTGGGAGGTTCTAGAATAGCTGTTCTCAACCTGTGGGTTGTGATCCCTTTGCGTGTTGAATAACCCTTTCACAGGGGTTACATATCAGATATCCTGCATATCATATACTATGATTCATAACAGTAGCAAGATTGTAGTTGTGAAGTAACAACAAAAAAATGTATGGTTGGATCATAGCCACAGCATGCAGACCTGTACTAAAAGAGTCACAGTATTAGCAAGGTCGGGAACCGCTGGTCTAGAGTCTGTAAAATTTTACAATGGGTTCATGGGACGATAGGGGTCCATGTGGCAGGCTCAGTGCACTTTACTGGGAAAGGTATGCTTTGCATGGAGGTAAACACAAAGAGCAAGTGCTAAGTGCTCCATGTGGAGTATGCGGGAGGTCAAGGTCAGAAAAGACTGGTCTTTAAAGATGAAAGAATGTTCTTGGCAGGAAAATGCTCTCCTATAACCAGCAGTGATAAGATTAGCAAGCTGTTCAAAGGTGGGTGGGTAAACATTCCTATTAACCACCTGAGGTATTAGCCGCTGGCACCTCCTTGAGCCTGAGACACAAATGACAGGGAAAAAAAAAACTCAGAGAGAACTAGGCTGTTAGGAGATAACAGACTCAAGGGAAGATCCCCAGGGAAGCCGAACATGGCACTGACATACAAACATAAACACTGTCCCATGGAATAAAATAAAGGACCTGGATAATTACGCACATTTATAGTCAATTGAGCTTGAGAAAGGTGCCAAAACCTTTCAAGAAAAGACAGCTTCTTGAGGAAGTGGAGCTGGGACACTTGATAGTCACACACTGAAAAACTTGTCCCTGTCACTATATATCCAAAATCAACTCAAAACGGGGCCTTGACCTTAGTATAAGACCAAAAACTAGAATGAAAAACAAATAAGGGTAAACACTTCAAGACATTGGTATAGATAATGCTAAAAACCCCAACAATTTAAAAAACAAAACAAACAAAAAATGAGCTTAAAAGCACAAGAAATAGAAACAAAAAGGAAGGATATTGATTTATAACAAATTAAAAAGCTTCTACATGACCAAAAAACCAAAAGGGTAAAGAGACAATCTACAGAATGGGAGGAATATTCAACCTATTCATTTGGCAAAGAATAACTATTTGGAATGTCTGGAATATATGATGAATTTACATACGTCTCAGTGCTGAGGCCAGGCATATCTGGGTAAAATTGTAATCCCAACACTCAAGAGGCCACTGAGTCAAGGGAATGCCAAGCTTGGGGCCAGTCTGAGCTACCTAATAAGATCCTGTCTCAAAAAACAAACCTAATACGAGAAAAAAAAAGGGAATCTAGTTTAAAATGAGTACAGGAGGTGAATATTCATTTCACACATGATGAAACTCAATATGGCTAACAAATTCATAAACTAGGAAATACAATTTTTAAAACCCCTTAATGAAGTATCATTTCACCCTAGTGAGAATGGCTATTACCCAAAAGACAGAAAATGAAAGTGCTGGCAAGGATATTGACAAAAGGGATTTTTATGCACTGTAGGCAGCCACTACAGAGAACAATATGGAGGCTACTCAGGAAACTAAACAGAATTACCATATGTTCCAACTACAATGCTCTCGTGTGTATACCTCAGGACTGTGATTCAGCATATTATAGAGATATATGCACATGTTTATTGCTAAACCATTCACAGTAACCTAGTCCATCAATAGATAAATGGATAAAGTTACTGCTTTATACATAATCAATGAAGCTTTATTCAACCATAAAGAAGAATGAAATCATGTCATTTTTCAGGAAAATGATGGAACTGGAGATGGTGTTAAGCAAATTAACTCAGACTCAGGAAGACAAATTCTATATGTTCACTCTGATGAATTTTAAAACATTGACACCAGGCAAGGTGATTCATGCTTGCAATCTTTTTTTTCTCTATATTTTTTTATTTACATTCCAAATCACTTCCCCTTTCCCGTTTCCTCCCTCCCCGAAAGTCCCATAAGCCCCCTTCCCTCCCTCTTTTCTCCATTCAACCGCCTCTTGCTTCTCTGTTTTGGCATTCCCCTACCTCCAGTCTTTCCAGGACCAGGGTTCTCTCCTTCCATCTTCTTGGAAATCTATTGATATGCGAATTGTGTCTAGGGTATTCCGAGATTCTGGGTTAGTATCCCCTTATCAGTGACTGCATACCATGTGTGTTCTTTTGTGATTGGGTTACCTCACTAAGGATGATCTTAGCACTGAAGCAGACGATCTTAAGATTCAGACAAGACTTGGAATCACAGTGAGACCTTGTCTTGACCAACATCCTCAATGTACCAGAAGGTGAAATAGTGGTAACAAGAGGGTGGAAATGTAGAGGAGGGAAGATGTGGGAAACTGCATAAACGCTATCCAAACACTGAGAGGCATAATAAGTTCTAGCTTTCTACAGTGTAAGGGAGATACTATATAATTCACAATAACCTATTACAGTGGTTCTCTAATACTCTGGTCCTTTAATACAATTAAAAGAGTTGTAATTTTGCAACTGTTCTGAAGCACAATAATAAATGTCTGAGATGCAGGATATCTGATATTCGACCTGCAAAGAGGTCATGACCCACAGGTTGAGAAATGTTGGCCTATTATATAATTGATGAATAACTAGAAGAGAGGAACTCCCAAGCTTCAAAAACAAAGTAATGCTAAGGAAGTGGAAATGTTAATTTCCCCAATTTGATTGTTACCACACAGTGCCTCCTAATTATTTGCTATTATTATAAGCAAATAATACCTTTAGAAAGCAAAGGGTCACCAAGACTTGGGTTCTTGGTACCAGATCTGCTTTGAGCTTGATAAAGGATATAGGCAATCCAATCATCTCTAGGAAATAGATCAGTTATTCTAAACCATGTTGTTACACAGCTGCATCATAGTGCTTTTTTAAATCATTTTTCTCATAGTATAGAAATGTTTGTGACCTTGCCACATGCCACAATTATGTAAAAAGTTGTGTTCTATTCAGAATCAAAAGTCGGGTTGGGGATTTATCTCAGTGGCAGAGCGCTTGCCTAGTAAGCGCAAGGCCCTGGGTTCGGTATTCAGCTCTGGAAAAAAAAAAAACAGAATCAAAAGTCTAATGTATGAGAGTGAAAGAAAATGTTTGTAAATCACTTATTCAGAGAACAATTTCTCACAATAATGTTCTGTGCATAGAAATAACTAAGGAATTTTGTTTAAAGGAAGATCAGGATTCAGAGGACCCGAACAGAACATTCATGGCAATATTGGCCATGTTGATCCAGGGCCATATGATGGATATTTAGGTGGTAGAACTTACAATCTGTCTTAGGATTTCTATTGCTATGATAAAACACAATGGCCAAAAGCAGCTTGGGAAAGAAATTGTTGATTTCGTCTTCCTGCTTGGTAGTCCACCATCCCGGGAAGTCAGTGCAAGAACTCAATGCAGAATCTATGAAGGGTGCTGCCTACTAACTTATTTGCTAATGACTTGCTCAGTCAGTTTTCATATAGCACCCAGGACCAGCAACCCAGAGGTGTCACCATCCACACTGAGATGGTTTCTTCCATGTATTCCAATTTATAAAAATGTCCCATGGGCCAAACTAGCTGGGACATTTTCTCTAATCTAGGTGGGGAATTTTCTCCAAGTTCTAAGTCTCCTCAACTGTGGGCTTCTGTAAAAATCAAACAACAACAACAAATTAAACACTTCCTTTCTCCAAAGCACTTGTGTCATTTTTCTGATTCCACCCTCGGAAGCACATACAGCTGCTCTCCTAGACTCAAGCAAGCTCCATCCCACTGCTGCTGCTGTTCTTGAAAGTCATCCCATGATACTAGCATCTCCAAAATGCTGGGGTCTACAATGCAACTGAGCTGCATCTTCACCAATACCCTATGCTAGACTCCCTTCAGGGACTCTGATCCTGCCACATGCTACCAAGCCCCAACTTCTTTCCACTACCCCTTCAGTCCTGGGCCTTCTACTTCAACGGCGGCTGTAACTTCACCAATGACATCTCAAAGTACCAAGCTTTAGTTGCTCTCCGTGGTCCATTCAGACCTTCAAAATCATGAAAACTCTTGCACATTACCAAGTTTGGTACCCAGCACAAGTTTCATCCCAGTCTCCACTGGACTAAAGCTTCTGTATGCTGACCTTGAGGAAATAGTTCTCATAAGAGTTTTGCCTCCGCGATGCTGGTCTCAGCCCTAGCTGAGGAGTATCAATCATCCCAGGAAAACAAAGGTTTCATTTCAGCCGTGCTGGTCTCCTACTGATCACAGCTGCTGACTCCTCAGCTCCGGCTGACCACATACCACAACTTGTTAACACAAAATTTCACAACAATTCTGTGATCCTTATAATCACTCAGTCTTTTCTTATCTTTTCAATGTAGGTCGAGAATAGGCCCAGATACAAAACCCAGGGTATCTGCTGATAGAGGCATTTAGGAAAGTGAGGAACTAGGAATACCCCTTCCCCAGAGTGATCCATATGCTAAGTCCCATAGTTTATGAACTGAACTAAAAATCATGTATGTCATGTATGGAAATTCACTATGCTCTCTGCTCTTCATTGCCATGGCACTCCTCATGACATCATAGTAATAGGCAGAGCTGGGAGCAACATTGTCTGAGATCCCAGAGCATTTAATTGGAGCCATCTACTTCCACTGTAGAAGTGTGCTCAGTGAGGCAGTGAATGACACATTCATGTGAGGTGAAGGTAGTGAATTCACCACCTTAATATACTTTAATGTTTTCCCAAATGACTGCCTTAGATTTTAGCTAGCTGACTTACCTTGCTCTTTGCCAGGGCCTAATATAAGACCCAAGGATAAAAAGCAGTGTTCAGCAAATATTTGTTGAAAGAATGGATCAATCAAACCAGTTGAACTAGAGTTTCCCTAAAGGACAGTTCTTTGGAAACTTGGACAGCAGGAGATAGAAAACAGGGGTCCTACAGGCTGTGGGTCACCATCATCATTGTCCCACATGCTCCACACTCCCCTTTGGTGTTCTGCAATCACAACAGGATGCACCTACACAGACATGGAAACTTAACAGGGAGACAGGAAAGCTGATACCAAACCCCTGTTAATTAAAAAACATTGGCCAATGGAGTGGTCTTCTATCTGACACAAGGTGCCCTGCATCTTAATGGCTTTAACATTCACAGGCTTCAAGAACACACAAAGAACAGTCTCAGGATTACCCACTAATCCTTCACCTAGTAAAAGAAACAAGATCTGTCCAAAGATGTCTACTTGACTGGTATTTATCATGTCAAGACCAAATATTAAACTGATGTACAGCCAGATGGCCAAGAAACTAAAGTATATTTTGTACAGATTTGTTAGTGAAAGTGAAATTTAATGCTTTTTGGCTCAAATTTCCTCTGGTTGTATACTCCTCAGTCTTACTTATCTCTGAATCTACAGAGTAACTGCAGTGACTTGAGGATCATGCTAGAACTTTCAATATGATCTGCTCAATAAATCACCAACATTTGTCAAAAATCAAAGGAAAGTTACAGTTTCGAAGAGCTTTCTAGTTTACCCAGTGCAATAGACTGAAGAGAAGACAAATGGGAGAAAATAGGGTGTGAGGGATTTTCAGGGGGTTTGAGGGATTTTCATGAGTCTTACCTTGAAGTCATGAAGCTATTTCACCTTGCCTCTCTCATGCCTATTAGTTTGGAGACAAGTTCTAACCCCCATTAAACAGCCTTACTATGAGGATAGAACCATCTGCTGCAGCTAACCCAAACACACTCTCACTCCAGGAGTGCCTGATTTGGGGGAGGATAGCCTACAAATATCTCTTGGAATATTAGAACAGATAAGAAATGGTCTCTGGCTTTAAAAAGGTCTCTTTGTCCAACCAAATGATTTGGGCATCAACTTGAACATTATAGACTCCAAAGGATCAGCGAAATCAGCAAAGCTGCTTTTTTCCATGCAAGCTTTCAACTGAGGGGTGAGTGTGCTCCCCTGTGACTAAAGCCTGAACTACAGCCCAGGGGAGTGGACCCAGAGAAGTTCTTTCTGCTGTAGGACTCCTGTCCTTGTCTGGTAGCTTTGTTTCCCGGGGTATTTTTAAAAAGCTTTAGAGGAAGGATCTAAATTCTGCATCTAATCTTATGCATTTTCCTGTTGAAAATTAGAAACTCTTCAGTAAAAGCATTGCTAGTGCTCCATTAGGGTCCATGTACGACAAAGAGTAGTTACTAATGGCCATTAATGATGAGAAAGTGGATCGCTAAGAATATTTTTTATTTAATCAAAAGTAATGGCTGTGTCACTCACTGCAGCCACGAGCATGATGCTAAGTGCCCTCTTCACATGTGTGCTCTTTTTAGTGCTAGCCTTTGCCAGGTCATGCACACTTGCAAGATTCAACACACGGGACTCATCCCCATCTGGTAACAACCACTCCAAAATGCACCCTGAAATTGCTTGCAAGCCATTTCACTAACACTCCATGGTGTTTCCAACTAATTGTCTTAGTGTTCAACTTGGAGACCATTGATATGACAGAAAGGGACCAAAAAGTAAGGAAGTCTAATTTCTTTTCTGCTGTGCCAAAGCTCCACTACACTAAGTGATATCAATGATGACAACTATTTGTCATTTGGAATGTGAAAGGCTTACAATAAAGAGCCTTAAGGACCAGTCCTTGCACCTCTGGGTGTCAGCACTCTTGACCTTCTGTTTGGTTAAAAATGGAAAGGTGATAATACTGAGGGACACTCTTGAAACATGGCATCAACTGGCTGATTAAAAGCAAAAGCCCATTGCTAGCTCGTTGGCATCTAGATCTCTTCAGCTTGCCAGCAATCATTGCACTCTCTCATTCTCCTTGCCTAGAAAGCACTTGACAGCTGCTACCTTTTATTCTACTTTATTAGATTATTCATGTATTCATCACACAGCATTTCCTCCCTTCTGTGGTATGAACAGGTGCTTCGCCAGAATTCTCTACTTCATTCATGATACCGTTAATAAGGTGTGCTGGAACTAGTCCTGCCTAAAATGGTGTCCTATCTTTCTATCACAATCATTATGACTATCACAAATTTCCCTCCCTCCCTCCATCTTCTCTTTCTTTCTTTCTTTCTTTCTTTCTTTCTTTCTTTCTTTCTTTCTTTCTTTCTTTCTTTCTCTTAGGAGATATGCAGTCATCCCTTCCTGCGAACAGCTTAGCATGGTGACCTCCTTTCTATATTTTAGTAAAGGACAGCTGTAACATTCTTATCCTCCTTAAGTTTGTTTCATTTTGGTACTAAGTTGCTACAAATATTAGGATGGATGCTGTTTTTAAACACTGAATAATCCTTCAATCCAAACAAAAGTCGTTACAAGTGAACAAGTACAATTGAATTGAAGGCAATCAGGAACTACAAATCTAACCAAACACTAATATAAGGTATCCTGCTTGGTTTGGGGAATTTCTTATGTATTCTGTAGGAACCCACTTTCATGGTAGGTTCTCCTGTATTCTCTAAAAGGAGAAATAAGCTCACATATTAGTTTAATCTTCATTTTTATTTCCATAGAAGTGTGTAAGGCCCCTGTTTTAGCACTTACCACACTCTCTTCCTCTCTGTACATGCAGGAGACTGACTGTGATTCCTTCAATATACTCTCCATATTTTATTTATCTCAGTGTTTATAGCTCCTAGCACAATGCCTAATTCACTAGGAGGTCTATAATCATATATTGAATAAATGCACCATTTGCAAACATTATTCAACAGAAAATTGAAATAACGTTTTGATTGCGGTCAAAGGAGATGAATATACCCATCAGCCACTGGTGACATTACATAGTGATACCAATTTTTTTCCAGAGCTCAATCTGTACCAAAAGTTATTAAATGTTACCAAACTCACACCCAGTAAATTTACTGCTATCAATATCTCCTAAGGTACTAGTTCAAAAGAAAATACAAAACACATTTACAACAGAATAATGAGCAGAATATTGAAATCAGTTTTAGAAGTCCAGCAACAGGGTAGTTACTAAGAACAGAACATCAGATTGGCAGAACAGTACGCACATACTGCAAATTATTGATGGGAAACTGCAACACTAAAGAGTATCTACGGAACATTGGAAAGTTTCAAAAAAGAGAATTCAGCATTGTATTTCCTATGACTCTGAGAAAATCCTCTGAGCATAGAAATAAAGGTTAGGAAAGGAGGAGAGGAAACGAAGAATTGTATTTACCTCATAAAAGTTGAAGACATTTTTCTAAACCATTTCCTTTAGTGTATTTATGACATTGTGTTAACAAGTATTTGTTTACTTTAAGTTCTGCTTTTCTGGAGATAAGCCTGCTGCCACGTGCAAGGATTCTATCATGGAGCTACCCTGCCAAGCCATGTTACAGCCATGTTTAAACCATGATACAAGCAGGCCATGTTTCAAAAACAGATTGCATTCCTGAGATTCATATACAAGTCAGATGTCTGTTCCATAGAAATATTGTAGACTGTGTTTACAGATAGCTTTAAACTGTTTTCTTATGTTTGTGGCACTTAAAAATAAGAAATTTAAAGTTAGTGAAGATTAAAAAGGTTGAAAGAATTTTGTTGAGATTCTGAAAGGATTTTTGTTTCATGGTCTTCAAATTAAGGCATTGGCTTATTGTGGACTCTTGAATCATAATTTATTCATTCTTCTGCAGTTTGATTACAGCTTTTTGATTACTCTTACACATTTTTGACATGATTTTCCCCCCTTTGGTGCATAAATGACTTGAGGATAGATGAACCCAGAAAAGAAATTCTCCTGAGGTAAATTCAAAGCTGAGGAAAAATATATGTAAAAGTGGACTGAAGCAGATGCATCCAAGAGTGCAGGAAAAGAAACAAACTGTTACAGAAAGAAGAGCTAGCTAATTTTGGTGCTTTCTTTACTGATTCTCTTATCTTAGGACAGAAAAGCGGGAGGGAGTTGACTGGGGAACAGGGGGAGGGAAGAGGGCTTATGGGACTTTTGGGGAGCGGGGAAACGGGAAAGGGGAAATCATTGGGAATGTAAATAAAAAATATAGAAAATAAAAAAAAGATCCAAGCTTGCCAAAAAAATTACCAAACTAAATTAAAAATGTTGAATGAAATATTCAAAACATCTTCATAGTAATATCAGAATAAACAAAAAGTTAGTAGTTATTGGACTGGAATGTGAGTAAATATTAGACCTGAGTTGAAGCTGAAGGCTATGTCAACTATCAGGATGCTTATTGAATCTGAGGCCTTGCCATTTGAATTTCCATGATTCTGTGGTGTGTAGGACAGAAGATTAAGCCCAGAGTCATCCAAGTTGGAGTGTATAATACTACTTATCTAATTATAGTTCCTTGTAGGGTTAAAAGAATAGGAGAAAATTAATATTGTAATCTGCCGACCCATATAGCTAACTATTGTCTTAGAAGTATAGATGCAGTTACTATTCTGAAGTCTAGTCGTTGGCCAATCTGTCTGAAGTCAGTATAAAACACACACACATACACATGCATGCACTTGCACACATACCACAGAGCAAGTGACACAGATGGAAAGAACAGTTTGGGCAATAGAACGCACAAAATAATACAGGACATAGAACGCCAAATAGATGTGAATTACATGACATGTAAGTGGACTAAAAGCTTCAGTTAACAAGAAAGATGTTTAGAGGAGATTAGTAAAAAGAGCCAACTCAATATGGTTCACAGCGGAGCCATCAAAAAAGATAAAGGTTAAGGTGAAAATGGAGACATAATTCATGCCATGAGCATGCTAAAGAAATAAAAATGTGATTTAGTCAAGCTACTGACTATTAAAATATTGTTAAAGATGATTACTGTATAATAACTGTAATCTCAGGACTGCTTTACATTAGTATTCACTTATGCCATAGTCTTAAAAATGTGCAAGCAAATCATCTATCAAAAGAAATGGAAAAGCCCAAGAAAAGTAAAAATTTTAAAAGTCCCCACTCAATAACTCAGAGACCAGGCAAAAATAAGAATATGAAATATTTAGTTGATATATTTTACAAGATTCTAAAATTAAAAAGATAAAGACCTCAATTCCTAACAACTACAAAATAGAAAATTTCCAAGCATAAATGACAGAACTTTTTATAAGGTTCAAATTTCAAAAATTTTCAGTCTTCAGAGCCATATAGCTCTCTTTTCTCTATAAGAAATGAATAAGCTAATAATAGAAAACAAAATAAGTAAAAAATATTATACGGAATCAACAAGTTATCTTTAGGGATCTATGTATATATAAATACACATGTGCATTCTGTAATGATTGATGAAAAAGGCCATGGTTTGAGGGAGAGTAAAGAGGAGTATAGGAGAGCATTGGAAGGAGGGAAGAGAGGGAGAAATCTTACAATTAAATTACAATCTCAAAAATAAGTAAAAAAAAACTTGCAGATTTTAAATCAGAAAATATATTTTTGTCTTTATTTTTTTGCTCTCTTACAATTGATTAGAGTTTTTCTTCCCTTCCCCTCTCCTCCCAGCCTCTCCCTCTCTCCTTCCCTCCCTCCACCCCCTTCCCTTTCTCTTCAGAGAAGAGTAGGCCTCCTGAGGATATCAACTAGTGTTGGCCTGTCAAGTTGCAGTAGGGCAAGGTGCATCTTCTATTGAGTCTAGTTAGGGGAAAGGGTCCCAAAGGCAGGCAACAGAGTCAGAGACAGGCCCTGCTCTAGTTGGTAATGGTCCCACATGAAGACCAAGCTCCACGTCGGTTACATTTCAAACTTTATTAAAGTTGCATCTTCTTCAGCACTCTTCCATGGGATCTCCACTTCTTACTATTTCTTCTGTTTCCTGAACACCCTCAGGCTTTATATGCACAGTCTCACCAGCAGTATGCATTTGAGCCTTGAAATGTAATACATCTGACAATTTGATATATGTCCTGGAATGCATAAAATTGCTTTTTTTATCATTTTATTTATGTGTATTTTGGTGCCAAAAAAATCATGATTTTTCTGTGACTAGGCACTGGACTTAGCCACTTCCTAACTATATATGAACTTGGGCAAAGTAGTAAGCCACTCTAAGAGTCAAACTTCATGGTTTATAATATGTGGCTAGTATCTCTCTTAGATCACTTATCTCCATATTGGGATAATTTATCCCATTGCTTGGCATAAGGCCAGAATATAATAACAGTAATGGTGATCTAAGTATGAATTTCCCACCTTCTCCATCTTCTTCTTTCTTCCCTTAGATGTATGTGACTGGTGATGAGCACACCATAGTCCAGGTGTGGTGACTTGAGTCTGTCATCCCAGCATTCTGGTGGTAGAAGCAGAAGGCTCATGAGTTCTACTTCAGGCTACGTGGTGAGTCTATCTCTCAAGGAAGGAAAAATAAAGGAAGGAAGGATAAAGGGAAAGACAGGAAATAAGTATGTAAGTACCTGAGACTAGGTGAATGACCCAAACATTCCCATTCCTTAGAAATCCACCAGAGGGGCTGGAGAGATGGCTGAGCGGTTAAGAGCGCTGGCAGCTCTCCAGAGGACCCGAGTTCAAATCCCAGGTTCCACACAGCAGTTTACAACTGCCTGTAACTCCAGTTCCAGAGACTAGAGTACCCTTACACAGACATACATACATGTAGGCAAAATATCAACGCACATAAAATTAAGATAAATCATAAATTATATTTTTAAAGGAAAAAGAAACTTGCCAAAGCCCCGTCCAGTTATTTGGCTCCTGAGCACCAGGACCAGTGTCTATCACTTTGAATGCTCCAAATATACCCTTCTGGTGTGTTGGCATTAGTGTGGCTAGCCAGCTATCAGCCTACTTTGACTTTAGGAACAATTTAGTTTCCACACTGCTGAGTCAGAGAAGCTGAGACGGAAGAGAACGGTAGAGCAGCAGCAAGAGCAGGGAGAGGAGGAGGAAGCAGAGAAGGTGGAGGAGGTGGAGGAGGAGAGGGCAACAGCTTGAAAACGGGGTGAGTTAGAACAGTCACCTCTAGCTCTGTTATAGTCTTGATGATGAGACTGCACTAAATGTCCATCATCAGGGTAGGCTGCATGGCTAAGCTGGCCTTCGGCAGTTTTCTAGCCAGCTCAGGTGATGCTAGGTGTGTGCCTGGGCGCAGGCTCAGCTGATGACATGAGCAGAGCTTGCAGTCTTATATTAATTCTTACATGTCCCGTGAGTCATAAAAGAACAGTTACTTCATCTGCCACAGAGGGATGGCAGCAATTAGGGCAACCACAATGACATGTCTGATAGTAACAGAACAGAGGACTGTTTCTGGACAAAACTATCACTGACTTTTTCTTTGGAACAAAAGTGTGGGAAGTCCAATAGATATCATTTCTGTTTCTTTGCTGTGTTTTTCATATGATTGTTCCATTGGATTCTTCACTAGTACGGCATCTTGAAATGTAAAGAAGAAAATGGACAAACATTTTTTTCTAATCCCAGTTTCTCTGCCAGTTAGAAACAAAAGATTACACTGTACTATGTCTTCTCGACTACAAATTTTCTGGCCTGAGAATTCATCCCAGATCCCTTATCTAAGACAATCACAGCCAACGCCACTTCCCACCTTGCAGCAAGTGCCTGGATTAGGGAAGATCACTTCCTAGCAAGCCAGTGGAGTCAGAAAAGTCTCAGGTCCTGATACACACACACCATTGGCAAAAGTAGAGCTGGTTCAAAGGGGTTCCAGGTGCGCTGATCCTTATAGCTAATTGTCAGAGGTTATACTTAGATTACAAGTTTGAATGTTACCAATAATTAGTTATTTGACCTTCTACAAACACAATTGCCCTGAAGAAAAGAAACATAATGAATTCTACAACGTGCTCATGACATCAAAGGACATTATGATTCACGTATGAGGTTTGGTCTAGTACCTAAAGCAAATTAAATGTTTGATAAATATTGACTCATAGTGTTATTATCAATAGGGCCAGTGCTGTTATTGAGGGCAGTAGCTTTGGCCAAAACCAGGCTGACTGCTGCTATAAACCATCAGAGTCACCATGTAGCATATGTAGCATAGTAACGTTGGTCTTAAGACTTTCAAGGACTGTAAGAAAACTAGAACATTTACAACTTTAAAAGGTTATTCTCTACAAAGCATCAGTCATCACTTTCCTAGATGTGGGTTTGACTTAGCTAAGCCTAATGGCTCTTGACAAGTACAGGTGGACCACCATCCCAAGCATTTCAAGATTGTTATGGGGTGATATCCTGCTACAGTGGTTCCATTTAACTGGCAGATATACACAGCAGGCTCTGACCTGGGCCCTTTCCGTTAGTGTTGATCCTGCAAGAGTCCCAAGATAGGATTACACATCCAAGTGCTTCAATGTGAGAAAAAAAGAAAAGAAAATGAACTAGAGCAGACGTTGGGGACAGTCTCAGGGTGCCATGGAAGCCTGATCTAATTAGCTAAGGAGGGAATACAAACTTGGCAGACGATCTCCGGTCACAGCAGCTGGGGCATGTGGTCCATTCTGTTCTTCACAGTTGGAGATCTGCTATGTGCACCACCATGGTCACCACAGACACTGACAGAAAGCTGTGCAAGGTGACAAAATGGTGAAAGTTAGAAAGAACATTTGTATTAGTCACTTTTCAGTTGCTGTGAGAAAATACTATAACCATGAGCCACCTAAGAGAGAAAGGTTGTTTTTGCTTATGCTTCCAGAGGGATAGTAGTAGGCCATGGCAAAGGAGGCAGGACACAGCAGGAGGCTGGGACAGGCATCTGAGAGAACAAACAGAAGTGGAGCCAGGGTACACATCTCACAGCCTGCCCCATCCTCCAGCAAGGCCGCACCTCCTAAAGGCTCACTAACCTCTCCAAACAGCAATGCCAACTGGGGACAAAGCTTCCATGCGCCTCTGGGGAGTGTTTCTCATTTAAACCACTGCAACACTGGGCAATATTCAGTGTTTTATCCTGTCAGCTGTTTATTTGGCTTACTTTTATTTAATTTTGTGGTACTGGTGATTATACCTGGGATCCAACATATGCTAGGCAAGTGTTCTACCACTGAGCTCCATCCCCAGCCCTCTTCCTACATTGTGTTTTGAGACTGGGGGGGGGGTCTCACAAATTTGCAAAGGGCAACCCTGAACTCACTCTGTAGCACAGGCAGGATCTATCAGTCTCCCATCTTTGTCTCCTACATAGCTGGATTCAGGCATGAGTCACTTCACACCAGCTCCAGCCGGGTTTTGGCAGGATCCTTTTCCAAAGCTGGCTCTCTGCAGTGTCTATGAGGTTCTAGCACAAACACATTGGCTTCCTGGGGCACTGTACCTTATCTCATGAGATCTGTACTTATACAATCGTAAGATTTGGACAGCTATGAAAATTAAGTTATGTTATGATTTAATGTGATGAAAAAGTATTCAAGCCGTGTTTCTAATTGAAGAAAACCTCATTTAAACACTGTACTTAGAGCATAATTTCCACTTTGCAAAAAAATGCATATACATAGGAAAAATGTAGAAGGGTAAATGCAGCAATACTAACAATGGATACATTTAATGTTTGAAATATTATATGCTTTTCTATTTTTCAGTTGTATTGCTTTTAAGGTATTATTCCCAATGCTTTAGAGCTATTTTCTGTTTCAAAATCCCAATCCAAAGACTGAAGTGTAGCTACCAATCACCGGCCTTGGCCTCTCTGAGAAAGAATGAAAGGATGAAGTGGCTTCTCCAGACTGATTACCACTTATGACTTGGAAATGACAGGAGAGCACTTGTCTCACGCTTGCAAGATCCTGGGTTACTTCTTAGTACTGCTTCCCCAAATAACTATGACCATGGTCACCTTTCAGCCATCTTATTACTGGATTTTTGCTTCTATTTCTCTCTCTCTCTCTCTCTCTCTCTCTCTCTCTCTCTCTCTCTCTCTCTCTCTCTCTCTCTCTCTCTCTCTTTCTCACTCTCTCCCTGGTATGATCTCTCTGGTGTTTGGATCCCTTACCTGACTTACTAGGGAGTGGCCATTGATTGTTTCCTTTGGGATTCAATAGTATCAATAAGGTTACTAATGTATTTCATCTACTTCCCCTGTTTCCCAAAGTCAGTAATACTTGCTAAGATTTAATCATGTGCTTGTTACATTCTAGGCCCTGTCCTCTATACCTTCAATGGATCGAGTCATTTCATTCTCTCAATACCTCTGTAAGGTTGATAACATGATTATCCATATGCAGAACAAATGAAGAAACTATGGCAACAGAGAGATAAATATAGTGGGCCAAGTTCATACACAGGCAAGGAGTGGGAGCACCATGATGCTTGCTTACTGTTGTCTGGGATGTTGATTTCTTGCTTATTCTTGGTCCCGCATCCAAATGGTTATCTCTATCAACCATCACTGGTCTATATTAAACTGTGAAGGATCTGTATGTGTCCCTTCTCCAAGAAAATTACCACAAGAAGTATCCACTTATGAATTTGGACGAGTTGCTTCAATTCTCTAAGCCTTTGTATACCCACATGATAAGATGGCTGGTATTCCTTGACAGAATTCTTTTTTGTTGTTGTTGTTGTTTTTATTTTATTTTTTTCCAGGTCTCCCCTTCAGAAACCCCCATCCCATCCCCCCTCCCCCTGCTTCTATGAGGGTGCTCCCCCATCCACCCACTCCCGTCTTCCCACCTCAGCATGTGGCATTCCCCTACACTGAGGCATTGAACACCCTCAGGCCCAAGGGCCTCTCCTCCCACTGATGTCCAACAAGACCATCCTCTGCCACATGTGTGGCCTGTGCCATGGGTCTCTCCATGTGTACTCTTTGGTTGGTGGTCTTGTCCCCGGGAGCTTTGGGGGGGAGTCTGGCCTGTTGACACTGTTGCTCCCTCCTCAGGGCTGCAAACCCCCTCAACTCCTTCAGTTCCCTCTCCAGCTCCTCCATCAAGGACCCCCCAGCTCTTAAGGATTGAATGTAATACACTCATTAGATGGCTTCCTAATGCCAATTCTGTGCATATGAAAGGCAGTAAATGAGAGAAAAATAGAACTGTTCACCTGCACTTGATGGAAAAGATGACCTTAGGATCTGAGAACACTGAAGCATTCCTTTGCAGAAATTAAGAAAGATCAAGATTGTGTTCAGAGTGGATGTTCAGTGGGGCAGCTTTCAAGACTTAGACATTTTAAATTATAGTCAGTGAAGGAATACGTGACAGTGGACTTCAGAGTGCTACTGAAGTGCAAGGAAGATTCCAAACAAGGGAGAGACTAGGAAAATGGCTCTGGACAAACACCAGAAGAAGTAATATACATACAGAATTGTAAAGAGCACGTGGGGCTTAATAAGGAATCAGATTAGGGATTTACTGATGGAACAAATATTTGGCCAGAGAGTGGAACTCTTTGAAATGATTGGGAGGATTAGAAGCTGTGGTCTTGTTGGAGGAAATGTGCCACTGGGGTGGCCTTTGAGATTTCAAAAGCCCATGCCAGAACCACCCCCACTCCCACTGCCTGAGGATTCGGATGTAGGTCTCAGCTACTTCTTCATGTCACCATGCTCCCTGCCATGATGACGATAGACTAACCTCTGAATCTGTAAACTTTCTTTCATAAGAGTTGCTTTGTTCAAGGGGCCTCTTCACAGCAATAGAACAGTGACTGATACAGTGAGCAAAATATAATAATTATATATGAATGAAAATGCCATACCTATTATTTTGTACATTAACTGGGGTTTTAAACAAGAACTATCATAAAAATAGAAACAGTGGTGTTTATTTAAATTTTTATACTTAAAAAAATCTAGTATATCATAGCTATAAAATACATGCTCCTCCTATGATAATTGCATGCACCCCACTCATGCAAATTATCTCTGACACTTAACCTGCCCAGTTCAATCCCTACTAAGGAGTGGCCCGACTTTTATCAAGCCACCAAACCCCTCTGAACCTCCATTTATTCCAAATATGAAATAGATACTAATTCTATGAAACTCCTTAAGAGAAAGTCTGACTCTTAGTGAGTGCTCAATAAATGAATAATTATTATTTATCATAGTATTATTGTTATCCTCCCATTCTACTTCCACTAAGAGAAAGGATGAGAAGAGTAAATTTCCAACCAGAAATATCATTTTGGTTCGGGTTTGGGTTGTTGGATGCCAAACTCTGAGGATGAGTTTGATATGTTGGCATCCACTAAATTGTGACTCCATCTTCTGTATTTTAAGAAAAACACACCCCAATGCAGCGAAAGCTCAACAGGAAGTGTCAGCACTTGGCTTGGCGTATATTTTCTTTCAAACATTCATTGCACTGTTTAGAAAAATGTACATGGTTGGCACAACTGGGCATTGGTTGTTTAAATGTCTGTATGGCAAAACTCACTGCAGACTATAAAGGAGGCTCTTTCTTTTTTTTTTTTTTTTTTTTTTAGTCTAGAATAGAGTTTATTTAGGGCATAGGGAGGGGAGTTAAGAGGATAGTAGAGGCAGAAAAGGGCAGGAGAGAGAGAGAGAGAGAGAGAGAGAGAGAGAGAGAGAGAGAGAGAGAGAAGAGAAGAGAAGAGAAGAGAAGAGAAGAGAAGAGAAGAGAAGAGAAGAGGAGGAGGCTGGCCATAACCATGTGGAACGGGGGAGGGGGGGAGGGGAAGGGGAGAGAGGAGAGTCCAAGAGGGCAAGAGGCAACAGAGTAAGAGTGATATGGCTGATTTTTATATAAAGTTTAGATTTGTGACTATTTTAAGATTCTTGTAAGATTTTTTTCCAGTATAAGTCTTTATTTTCTTTTTTTTAATTTTATTTTCTAAGTTTTTTTTTATTTACATTCCAAATCATTTCCCCTTTCCCGTTTCCTCCCTCCCTGAAAATCCCGTAAGTCCCCTTCCCTCCCTCTTTTCTCCATTCAACCCCCTCTCATTTCTCTGTCCTGGCATTCCCCTACATCCTGTCTTTCCAGGACCAGGGGTCTCAAGGAGGCTCTTTCAGTTATCATCCTCCACCCCAGCACAGCTTCTTGGAGCAAACAATCCCGGTTTTCAACTGGAGTGGACTGTGACAAATCAACCCATGTAAACATTAGGGGATAGATTTATTTCTTACTCCCTTTTTCTCTTACCCACAATGGATTTGAAACAGTTACTCATAAAGATGAAATGGGTACTCTGGTGTTCTGGTACATGCCTGCATTACTAGCTAATTTGGCAAAATGAAGCAAATGGATCACCTGAGCCCATGAATTTTAAGTCCAGCCTCAGTAAGCTAGCACGACTGTATGATTATATGTGAAGGTAGACAAAAACATGATGCTAAGTAGAAGGGAATGTTCATATACTCCCCCTCTGACATCAGGCAACAAGGATGACCAATTTCTCAGTTTTCATAAAATTTGTGTAGAATGCCATAAGTTGATACTGAGCATACTGAATAATGTCATAGAACTTTCACCCCAAATGTACAGAGAATCATTTCAAGATTCTGTGAAGGAACAAGAACCTATGAATCCTTTTTCAAAGAATGCAGAGATAAAAAGGTTAAGACAATTCACTCACAAATTAATGTGATTTTTTTTTCTCCTTAAAATCCCCAATCAAAATTGTGGGGAACAGCAAGGGCAGCTCATGCTGACCTAATCTAATTTCTGCTGGTAATAGATGGTGAGCTTAATGGATTTGGGGGTCCACACAACATAATGTGTATTGACTTTAGAAAGGCTTTTGATTCTGCTCTTGGCCATGACCTACTCATTAAGGAGCTTGAAAAATGTGGTTCAAATACGACACAATTGGTGCTAGAGGATGATATTGACAAAGTTGTTTTTGATAGTTCAATAAGAACCAGAGGCAGAGATGCACACTGGGTCGTGTGACCTGAGGCTAACATCTGTTAATATTTCCATCAATCTTCAGCCTTTGAAAGATAAAATATGCCTGTTAATTACAGAAAAATAAAGGAAGGGAGTTTTTAACACGAAGATATAAGATTGGACTATAGATGGTAACTACGTTATTCTTCAACATTAAGAGTCAAAGGAAATGGAAAAAAGAACTGAGGAAGACTAATCCTTGATATACACCACCTTCTAGGGTCAGATAAAGTGTTGTGGAGGGGAGTTAAAGACAGAGGGCAAACAAATGATGTGGGGAAGAGGGGTCTCTGGCAAGGAGTTCTTTATAGATGAACAAATCAGGGGAGCTATCGAAGAAGGCTGCAGTTCCATTTACAAATATCACTACAGGTCAGAATTTGAGGGTGATGTGTGACTAGCAATCTCTAGGCTTGTTGTAATACAGTACGGTGGGCCACAAATTGCCAGATATGCCGTGGGTATGTGTTTAAGGTACCAGCACAACAAAGAAGGTGAAGTAATCAGCTGAAATGCAGGGCATTCGTCATGGCATGTGGGCTTTTTCTTTTGCCTCTGAGGGTCAATAGTTAAGGGTTGGATGTGGATGGGACCCTAAGGAATGCTGCCATACTAAGGAAACATACAGGAGACTCTGAAATCAAGAGCATTACAAACATGGCAATTTGGAGGGAAAATGTTTTGAGCAAGCCAAAAGCCAGGAGAGAAAACCCCCAGATAGTCAACAGGGAAACAATGACAATTTTATGGGTTCTGAAATAGATTCTGTCATTAGTAGTCCTTGGGAAGAAAGAAGAGGGAAAGATAGCAAAAGATAGAGTTAGCTCTGGTGCGATTTCCCTAGAGTCCTTGAAATGCTTTTCCAAATGTCCAAAATCTAGCCAGAGCATGGAGCTCGAATGACAAGCACTAAAAAGTACACAATGGTAAATATGTGTTCTTTGGAAAGTCCTAAAATGAGAAAGGACCTGAAAAGCCAAGTACAAAACAGTCTCTTAAATCTGTGAAGGCAACAAAGGAGGCTGATGGAAAGAAAAACACAATTTTCTAGTTACTTCTCTCGCTGCTCACCCCAGCCTTTGACATGATTACCTGGAGAGTGGCTGCCAGCTGCCAGCTGCCAGCTGCCAGCCAAAAAAAAAATCTAATGAAAGTGAATTCACTGTCTGAAATGAACCAACTTAAGGGGCATCAGTAGCACAGAGCTGTGAATGTCTACCTCATGTAGGTCTTAGCTTTGTGCAGTTAAGCATTATTTGGGCACATTTGAAGCTTTGAGAGGAGAAATTAGAACTTTTATAAACCTAATAATATCTTTCAGGTGCATTTAGTTTTTAAGTTTTGTAATACATTAACACCTGATCATTATGAAAATATAGTAAAGAGAATATAAAGAGAAGCACTCCTGTCTAGGGAAAGAAAGGAGGCCAACGGGAGGGAGAGGAAGGGAGAAGGGACGGGGAGGAGCTGTGGGGGAAGGTGTTCACCATACATTGTATACTTGCGTGAAAATGTCTTTATGTAACAAAACCACATTCAATGAATATGCACAATGAAAATTTTAAAAAAAAGAATTAACTCTAAAAGAGGGATATAAAGAGAAATACAGTTATGATCCTTCACATTGGCAAGGCATACACCCACCACCAGACTTAGAGTGAATTAGTATTGTCAGTTTACAGCTGATTTTTTTTCTTTTGGATGTGTTTCTATACATTTACACACACACACACACACACACACACACACACACACACACACACTTGCTTTATTTCCTTTAACAGTGGCATGTTGCGCCGCCATCTTTGCTCCAGAGACTGGGAAGTTGGGACAGCCAGGTTCTGAGACAGACAGGCATAATATCGCTTGGGTCTCGGGCGGCTTGTGTGTATGCGGCTCCCAAGTGCGGGGCTGATCTGCAGTAACCAGCACGCCAGCTCTGCTGTGGGACTTCTGCCTGGCAGAGGGACCCCGCACTGGGCAGGAGCCTACCAGCTTTCCTTCCGCGACCTCTGTTCCCACAGACTGCGCTGAAGAGTCAGGTACCCCAAGCTCCCTATCCCCAATATAACATCACTTGGGACACGGCCTGTTGGGGCTTCCGTCTGTGCCCGAGAACGGGTCAGCGCTGTGGTCGTCTGGATGCCAGATCGGCAGGCCATCGCGTCTGCAGGTGAGCGGCGCCACGGAGAGAGTGCAGATTGCACTCTGCCATCTTTGCTCCAGTGACTGGGAAGTTGGGACAGCCAGGTTCTGAGACAGACAGGCATTATATCGCTTGGGTCTCGGGCGGCTTGTGTGTATGCGGCTCCCAAGTGCTGGGCTGATCTGCAGTAACCAGCGCGCCAGCTCTGCTGTGGGACTTCTGCCGGGCAGAGGGACGCCCCCTCCCCCCCCCCAGGAGAGATCACTCACCCCTGCACAGGGCAGGAGCCTACCAGCCTCCCTTTGGCGACCTCTGCTCCAGGAATCCACTAGGCTGAGCCTTTGGAGGTGCAAGGCCTCCCCAATATAAGATCACTTGGGGCAAGGCACATTAGGGCTCCAAAGTCACTCAGGAGCAGGCAGGCCCCAGAAATCGGTGCCAGGGGAATCCTGGCAATCCAGGGGGGGGCAGAAATAGCTTTGCAGGCTCACAGGAGGTCCAACCAACAGCCAGTGGCAGCAGGACCAACTAACATCAGAGGTATCCAGATGGCAAAAGGCAAACGTAGGAATGTTACTAACAGAAATCAAAGTAATGTGGGACCATCCGAACCCAACTCGCCAACAGCAGCAAGTCCTGGATACCCCACCACACCCGAAAGACAAGATCTGGATTTAAAATCACTTCTCATGATCCTATTAGAGGATCACAAGAAGGACACAAATAAATCTCATAAAGAGTTACAGGAGACCATGAATCAACGGTTAGAAGCCCTTACAAAGGAAACACAAAAATCGCTTAGAGAAATGCGGGAGAACATGGATCAAAAGATGGAGGCGCACAAGGAGACAACACAAAAATCGCTTAACGAGATGAATCAACGGGTAGATGCACTCACAAAGGAATCACAAAATTGGCATAAAGAAATGCAGAAGAATATGGGTCAACAGACGGATGCCCATAAGGAGGCAACACAAAAATTGCTTAAAGAAAGGAATCAACGGTTAGATGCCCTTACAAAGGAAACACGAGAACTGCTTAAAGAAATGCAGGAGACAATGGATCAACAGATGGATTCCCATGAGGAGGAAACACAAAAATCACTCAGAGAAATGCAAGAGAACGTGGGTCATCAGGAAGAAATCCTGAAAGAGGCAATGCAAAAATACCTTAAAGAAATACAGGAAAATACAAACAAACAAGTGAAGGATCTCAGCAAATCCATCCAGGAACTAAAAAAGGAAGTAGAAACAACTAAGAAATCACGAAGGGAGACAATTTTGGAGATAGAAAACCTTGGGAAGAAATCAGGAGTCATAGATGCAAACATCAACAATAGAATACAAGGGATGGAAGAAAGAATCTCAGGTGCTGAAGACTCCATAGAAAGCATCGACTCAACAGTCAAAGAAAATGCAAAATGCAAAAAACGTGTAACCCAAAATATCCAGGAAATCCAGGACACAATGAGAAGACCAAACCTAAGGATTATAGGTATAGATGAGAGTGAAGATTTGCAACTGAAAGGGCCAGTAAACATCTTCAACAAAATTATGGAGGAAAACTTCCCTAACTTAAGGAGAGAGATGCCGATGAACGTACAAGAAGCCTACAGAACTCCAAACAGACTGGACCAGAACAGAAATACCTCCCGTCACATAATAATCAAAACACCGAATGTTCTAAACAAAGAAAGAATACTAAAAGCAGTAAGAGAAAAGGGCCAAGTAACATACAAAGGAAGACCTATCCGAAACACATCAGACTTCTCACCAGAGACTATGAAAGCCAGAAGATCCTGGGCAGATCTCATGCAGACACTAAGACAGCACAAATGCCAGCCTAGACTACTATACCCAGCAAAACTCTCAATCACCATAGATGGAGAGACCAAGATATTCCATGATAAAACCAAATTTTCACAATATCTTTCCACAAATCCAGCCCTGCAATGGATAATAGGTGGAAACCTCCAATACAGGGAGAGAAACAACACCCTGGAAAAAATGAGATAATAACCTTCTTGAATCAAACCCAAAAGTAGATAACCACTCAAACATAAAGATAGCGTCAAGAATGGCAGATGGCAATAATCACTATGCCTTAATCTCTCTTAATATCAATGGTCTCAATTCCCCAATTAAAAGACATAGACTAGCAGACTGGATACGTAAACAGGACCCAGCATTTTGCTGCATGCAGGAAACGCACCTCAGTGTCAAAGACAAACACTACCTCAGAGTAAAAGGCTGGAAAACAATTTTACAAGCAAATGGCCCCAAGAAACGAGGTGGAGTAGCCATCCTAATATCGGATAAAATTGATTTTCAACCTAAAGTCATCAAAAAAGACACAGAAGGACACTACATACTGATCAAGGGAAAAATCCACCATCAAGAACTCTCAATTCTGAATATCTATGCTCCAAATGCAAGGGCACCCTCATTCGTAAAAGAAACTTTACTAAAACTCAAAGCACACATCGCACCGCACACAATAATAGTGGGTGACTTCAACACCCCGCTCTCTGAAATGGATCGTTCAGGAAAGCAGAAACTAAACAGGGACACAGTGAATCTAATTGAAGCCTTGGACCAAATGGAACTAACTGATATATATAGAACATTTCATCCTAGAGCTAAAGAATACACCTTCTTCTCAGCTCCTCATGGTACCTTCTCCAAAATTGACCATATAATTGGTCACAAATCAGACCTCAACAGATACAAGAAGATAGAAATAATCCCATGCCTCCTATCAGATCACTATGGAATAAGGGTGGTCTTCAATGGCAACAAAAACAAAAGAAAACCCACGTACACATGGAGGCTGAACAATGCTCTACTCAATAATAACTTGGTCAAGGTGGAAATAAAGAAAGAAATCAAAGACTTTTTGAAAGTTAATGAAAATGAAGGCACAACATACCCTAATTTATGGGACACAATGAAAGCAGTGCTAAGAGGAAAATTCATAGCCCTGAGTGCCGCCAAAAAGAAACGGGAGACAGCATACACTAACAGCTTAATGGCACACCTGAAAGCCCTGGAACAAAAAGAAGCAAATACACCAAAGAGGAGTAGAAGGCAGGAAATCATCAAACTCAGGGCTGAAATCAATCGAGTAGAAACAAATAAAACCATACAAAGAATCAACAAAACGAGGAGTTGGTTCTTTGAGAAAATCAACAAGATAGATAAGCCCTTAGCCAGACTAACCAGAGAGCACAGAGATAGTATCCAAATTAATAAAATCAGAAACGAAAAGGGAGAGATAACAACAGAAACTGAGGAAATTCAAAAAATCATCAGATCCTACTACAAAAACCTGTATTCAACACAACTAGAAAATCTGGAGGAAATGGACAATTTCCTTGACAGATACCAAGTACCAAAATTAAATCTGGATCAAATAGACCATCTAAACCGTCCTATAAGCCCTGAAGAAATAGAAGTTGTCATTGGAAGTCTTCCAACCAAAAAAAGCACAGGTCCAGATGGTTTTAGTGCAGAATTCTATCAGACCTTCAAAGAAGACCTAACACCAATACTCTTCAAACTGTTCCACAAAATAGAAACAGAAGGAACACTACCCAACTCGTTCTATGAAGCCACAATTACACTAATACCAAAAGCACACAAAGATCCGACAAAGAAAGAGAATCTCAGGCCAATCTCTCTTATGAATATCGATGCAAAAATATTCAATAAAATTCTTGCCAACCGAATCCAAGAACACATCAAAACGATCATCCACCACGATCAAGTAGGCTTCATCCCAGGGATGCAGGGATGGTTCAATATAAGGAAATCCATCAATGTAATCCACTACATAAACAATCTCAAAGAAAAAAACCACATGGTCATCTCATTAGATGCTGAGAAAGCATTTGACAAAATTCAGCATCCTTTCATGCTAAAGGTCTTGGAAAGATCAGGAATCCAAGGCCCATATCTAAACATAGTAAAAGCAATTTACAGCAAACCGGTAGCCAGCATCAATCTAAATGGAGAGAAACTTGAAGCAATCCCACTAAAATCAGGGACTAGACAAGGCTGCCCTCTCTCTCCATATCTTTTCAATATAGTACTTGAAGTTCTAGCTAGAGCAATTAGACAACAAAAAGAGGTCAAAGGGATACAAATTGGAAAGGAAGAAGTCAAACTATCACTATTTGCAGACGATATGATAGTATACTTAAGCGACCCAAAGAACTCCACCAGAGAACTCCTACAGCTGATAAACGACTTCAGCAAAGTGGCCGGATATAAAATCAACTCAAGCAAGTCAGAAGCCTTCCTATACTCAAAGGATAAGCAGGCTGAGAAAGAAGTAAGGGAAATAATACCCTTCACGATAGCCACAAACCATATTAAGTATCTTGGCGTGACTCTAACCAAACAAGTGAAAGATCTGTATGACAAGAACTTCAAGTCTCTGAAGAACGAAATTGAAGAAGACCTCAGAAGATGGAAAAATCTGCCATGCTCATGGATTGGCAGGATTAATATAGTAAAAATGAGCATCTTACCAAAAGTAATACACAGATTCAATGCAATCCCCATCAAAATCCCAACTCAATTCTTCATAGAGTTAGAAAGAGCAATTCAAAAATTCATCTGGAATAACAGAAAACCCAGAATAGCTAAAACTATTCTCAAGAGTAAAAGAACCTCTGGGGGAATCAGTATCCCGGACCTCAAGCTGTACTACAGAGCAATAGTGTTAAAAACTGCATGGTATTGGTACAGTAACAGACATGTAGATCAATGGAACAGAATTGAAGACCCAGAAATGAATCCACACTCCTATGGTCACTTGATCTTTGACAAAGGAGCTAAAACCATCCAGTGGAAAAAAGATAGCCTTTTCAACAAATGGTGCTGGCTCAGCTGGAGGTCAACATGCAGAAGAATGCAAATTGACCCATCCTTATCTCCTTGCACTAAGCTCAATTCTAAGTGGATCAAAGATCTCCACATAAAACCAGACACACTGAAACTAATAGAAGGGAAACTAGGGAAGAACCTTGAACATATGGGCACAGGGGAGAACTTCCTGAACAGAACTCCAATAGCTTATGCTCTAAGATCAAGAATAGACAAATGGGACCTCATAAAATTACAAAGTTTTTGCAAGGCAAAAGACACTGTCAAAAAGACAAAGCGGCAACCAACTAACTGGGAAATGATCTTTACCAACCTTACATCCGACAGAGGGCTAATATCCAAGATATACAAAGAACTCAAGAAGTTAAACTCCAGAGAGGCAAGTAACCCTATTAAAAAATGGGGTACAGAGCTACACAAAGAGTTCTCACCTGAAGAATATCTAATGGCTGAGAAGCACCTAAAGAGATGTTCATCATCCTTAGTCATTAGGGAAATGCAAATCAAAACAACCCTGAGATTCCATCTCACACCAGTCAGGATGGCTAAGATCAAAAACACAGGAGACAGCAGTTGTTGGCGAGGATGTGGAGAAAGAGGAACACTCCTCCACTGCTGGTGGAATTGCAAGCTGGTACAACCACTCTGGAAAGCAGTCTGGCGGTTCCTCAGAAAACTGGGCATGACACTCCCGGAGGATCCGGCTATACCACTCCTGGGCATATACCCAGAGGCTTTACCTGCATGCAATAAGGACACATGCTCCACTATGTTCATAGCAGCCTTATTTATAATAGCCAGAAGCTGGAAAGAACCCAGATGTCCCTCAACGGAGGAATGGATTCAGAAGATGTGGTATATCTACACAATGGAATACTACTCTGCAATTAAAAACAATGAATTCACGAAATTCCTAGGCAAATGGTCAGATCTTGAAAATATCATCCTTAGTGAGGTAACCCAATCACAAAAGAACACACATGTTATGCAGTCACTGATAAGGGGATATTGACCCAGAATCTCAGAATACCCTAGACACAATCCGCATATCAATAGATTTCTAAAAAGATGGTAGGAGAGACCCCTGGTCCTGGAAAGACTGGATGTAGGGGAACACCAGGACAGAGTAACGAGAGGGGGTTGAATGGAGAAAAGAGGGAGGGAAGGGGGCTTATGGGACTTTCGGGGAGGGAGGAAACGGGAAAGGGGAAGTGATTTGGAATGTAAATTAAAAAATAAAATAAAATAAATAATAAAAAAAAAACAGTGGCATGTTGCATGTTATTAACATCCCATGTTTATTTATGAGCAATTTAGTTCATAGCTTATTATACTAGCTCTCTTTCTCCTATAAACAATATTATGATGAATATATTTGTATACATAAATGTGGGCATGTATTGAGTGTTTATATAGAAGAGAAGACATTCCTAAAAGTGGAATTCTTGGCAAACACATTAGAATTTTTGTTGGAAGATGCCAAATTTCTATCCAGAATTGCTATTCGAATTTAGTATCAAAGGTTTTACAGTTTTAAAACCCCTAATATCATTCTTTAATTTTCTTTTCTCTTTTTCTTTCTTTCTTATCTAAGAGGAGGAAAGTGCTACTTTTATTTGGCTTTGCTTTTCATTTGTCAATAGCTAGGGTGACCAAACATCAAGTGTTAACTGGCAATTTCTATTTTCCTGTGAATTGCTCCTCAATTACTTTTATTTGGCTGTTGTGTTCTCTCTCTCTCTCTCTCTCTCTCTCTCTCTTGTGCATATGAGTTGTTTGTGTTTATGGGTATTAACCTTTTGTTGTATGGTAGCTATTTTCTTGCACATTATCATTTGGCTTTTATGTATTATAAAATTATCTTTATTTAAGGCATTCCATGAAGAAAAACAACCAACAATTTAAAATCTAGATTACTGTCTTTTTAAATAAAATAAAATTTGCCCTGTTTTGTTCGCTCTGTTAAACCCAACTAATTTTCCTCACCAGTGGATACGTTGATGTCAAGCCAGAATTTGCCAATTTCCCCTCAGTAAGTCAAGTTAGCCTGCAATTACTTTAACATCCTATCTTTTCTTAAAAATAATTTAAGTAGGTCCTACAGGTCATATGCCTATTTTCAATAATCATGTTACCAGGCACTACAAAGCTATCTATGTCTACCCTGTTAAGCTCCAGATAGGTATAACATCCAAAATAATTTGAAAATAGACAGTCAGTTTGGGGCTTCTGTGTTATATATTTTTTTATGTTTTTTAATTTTATTTTCTGTTTTCTTTTTATTTACATTCAAAATCATCTGTGTTATATTTTTTATTGGATTTGCATAGGACTCAAGTGGCCTAGAACAAATGATCCTCATATTCCAGGCTTCAAGGGAAGTGTTCTTGGTTAGAGGAGGAAAACTCTATGTCCCATTCCACCTCACAGCCCACTGAGCACATCTAACTACAAGAGAATCTGTTATATAAAAAGTGCCAATATGGCCTACAGTTTACTAGCTTGCTGTATAAGCGAGGAAGTAACGAGCTCATAATTAACTGACATTTACAGATTGCAGAACCAGTAGTCTTCACCAAGAGTCCAGAGCCAAGTATGAGTGTAAATAGATTTTCTTCATTCTCAAACACTGTAGATATTTGGCCCAACACTCAAATTCCCTGGCTCATGTCCATGCTTGCTGTCCTCTCAATGCTTAGGTCCCATATGGAAAAGCAAGAATGCTGAATATTTAAAAGGTTTTGATTATGTCCCTGGAGTGCACACCATATGCATGGCCACTACACCACCGTGTGGCCAGATCTATAAACTGCTGAGTCCTTTGCTATGGGACAGCCAGGAATTTGCAAAGGCTGGCCACTATGTTGTCTTTTTCTCTCTCTTTCAAACTGCCGAATCAGAAAAGAAGGAGGCATGTTGGCAAATTCTGTTTCCACACAGTATTTTCTACTCTGTTGATCTCTTTCCCCAAACCCCCTTTGGGTAGTGGGTGGGGGGCATCCAGTACCCAGATGTGTACACCCAGCCCCAACTGTTCCAGTGCCTCAACTATTTAACTATGTTTATGATTCAGTGAGAAACCTGAAAGTCAGCTGACTTTCAGGGGCATGGATGATGTAGAACAAATATTTCACAAGATTGCTATCACTGAGAAGTTTCATCCGTAAGAATCACCCAAGCAAAAGTGATCATTAGAAACAGCATTAGGGAATGAAATGTAGCTCAACGTAGAGTACTTCCTAGTGTGAGGCCCCAGGCTTGATCTCCAGAGGCAACAACACACACACACACACACACACACACACACACACACAGAGAGAGAGAGAGAGAGAGAGAGAGAGAGACAGACAGACAGACAGAAATAGAGACAGAGACAGAGAGAGCGAGACAGACACACACAGAGAAAGAGAGGTGGGAAGGGAGACTGACACATAAACAACAATAAACAAAAATTATCCTATCCTAACTGTTTCAGATGAAAATAGCCTTGTCAAGGCAGTCCAATGGCGTGCCCGAGGAATGTCACTCTGGGGATGTGACAGTGTGACATATTTTAAAGAGTTTTGCTTGAATTACACTAGGGCTGAATCAATCAAACTTTCAACTGATACCTAGAAAAAGTTGGTAAGAACTGGACATTGTCTCATACCCTACAAAAACAAGGAACTTTTAAGAGCATAGTAGCTCCCAAAAGTGAGTCCTGAATCATGGTCCCTGTAACTCCCACAGACTAAACCACCAACCAAAGAGCATACATGGGTTGGCCCGAGCCTCCTCTGCCTCCCTGCCACAAGCCCCCTGTGCACATATGAAGCAGAGGACTGCCCTGTCTGGCCTCAGTGGGAGAGGATGTGCCTAATCCTGTAGAGACTTGATGCCCCACAGAGGTGAGATGATGCCTAGCCTAGCAGTATAGAGCCCCCTCTCAGGTAAAGGGGAGAGGGGATGGGGTGAAGAACTCTGGGTGGGGGGACCGGGAGCAAAAATATTGAGCATATAATGCTCAAAATATCATGGCCCCTGTGCTGACTCTGTAAAGCATAGTAATGGCTTGGCTAGGCTGAATTGTATATATTTCCCAGATCTCCCCTTTCCTGTATTTTTTTTATTAGAAAGATTTGTGTGTTTGTTGTGTAGTTTTGAAGTACTAGGGAAGGAACTCCAGGCTTTACACATGCCAGGCAAGAACTCTACCACTGTATCTCTAACCCCCCATTAGAGTGGTTCATAAACAAATGCACTGAGATAGGAGATTTAGAAGGCAGAAGGAAAGCTATAGGCAGTTCTCAGGACACACGCCTTGGCCCTCAGGTGCTGACTCACCTTGTGATCTGAGCCCGTGACCGATGGAGCATTCCATGTATCCTACAATTTCTGTCCCATGATGTGTTTCATTTCTACAAATTAAGGGACATCTTCCTTTCTCAACCATAAAATTCAAACTTTAGCATGAGATACTAAGCAACTAACTCTACAGAGATTGTTCACCATCTCCTATGCTATGTGCTGTCAAATCTCAGGCACAAATGCTCTCCTCTCCACAATGTCTTTATAACTAGTTCAACCTCTCGTCCCTTTCGGCCCCATTACAGATGGGCCTCACACAACGCACACAGACCAACCTTTGAACTTACCGTCAACTTCTGAAGTTGTGCTGGAAATATGATGCCGTGGTGAAAAGACTGCTCGATTTTCCACTGGAAAATCTTAACCCAAACAGACAACTTGAAGGAACTGCTGTGGACAATAGCCAAGTAAATGGGAGACAGATAATGTGCAGCGCTAATGAGTTTGTTTATAGTTCAGCAAGGGAAATAAGCCTGACACACACAAACGTTTAAGATGACCTATGGTGGTAAGAGAATCTCAAAGCATGATCTTGACTGTGGATCTTAGGTTCAGCTATATATAAATAACTAAAAAATAAACCACTCTATTCACCATGGATACACCTACTATACACAACACTTCCAGAGTATGTGGAAGTCGGTTAGGCTAACATCTCAGCTAGTCTTGTGACAGGCTGTTTGTAGCTGGAAAAAAGGTCCTAAAGGAGGAAGCACTGAACTGAAAGGTGATCTGAATCTCCCGTACTTTTCCCGGGCTTTTCAGGAAACAGGATGATGGAATGATTGGCTTGGGGCGCCCTCTGCTGAAAGCGCTTGCTATAACCTCAAAGCCTACGAAGACTGACTGAGGTTATAGTATCAGAGACTGCGGGTGGGCGGGGAGGAAAAACCCAAACTGAGGAACTCCATTGCAGGTGACCCTTCACAACAAAAAGGCTTTTGGCAAAACAATTCTTTTAAAATCCTAACACCCATTTCCAACAAACATTTGCTTTGTACATAAAGTAAGGAGTCTTTTGCACGTCCATCTCCTTTTCATTATTTTGTGTCTCGGTTTAAACATCAGTTCCTGGGGGCTGTCTTCCTTTATTAACCTAAATATGTTCTTTCTGTTATCTTTTACCATGTCCTTCTGCATAACGACGGCCTATTTCGGTGCCGGTGACAGCTCACGAAGCTGCAAACCCGGGGCAGGTAGACCTCTTGACAGGCTGGAGAAGTGTCTCTCCCAGGAAGGCCGAGAAGGCCAAGCCTTCTTCCAGGCAGCTCAGCGGCTTTCCACTGCTTTTAGGCGACTCAGAAGCTCTGCTTCCTTTAGGCAGCTTGACTGATCTGCCCTTCCCAGGCAGCTCTGCAGCGCCAAGGATCTTTCAGATTGGCCGGAAGTATCTCTCAGCAGCCTTCATACACACACCAGCTTACATACCCTTGGGAAGGGAGGACTGGAAGTTTTCAGGGACCTCCTGAAGTGACCGAGTTATTTATTTTCTAAGCTTAGGGAGCTGCTCTGCAGGATGGAGTGTTTCACCTCCCCTTAGAATAGCCTGTTCTTGTATCTCCTTCTTAATAGAGTTTGCCTTAAGGAACTTCCTCGAAAGATCCTTTATTATTGGAGGAAATTTCTGCACGACAGTGTGTGTGTGTGTGTGTGTGTGTGTGTGATGTATGTTGTATGTGATTGGGTGGGGAAACATACAATAACAGTAGAGAAGGGTAGTAGTGAAAGAGAAGGAAGACATATAAGGCAATGAGCAGCGTGCGCTCAACATTTAGAGGTGAACCAAGACAGAAGAGCATGTGGGGGATCTCAGAGAATACCCTTGGGATGACACTGGGAGGGGAAGAGTTGTGTCAGGTTTTCCTCAGCACCAGATCCTGCGGTCCCTTTGATGCTAATCTAAAGAAGGGCTAGTGTTTAAATATACCCAGTAGGTGGACTTTGTTTATAATGGCATGATTTTGTGGAATGTATGTCACCAGGGATTAAAATAAAATACATGACACATTTCTAATATGTCGTATAATAACTCCAGATGATATTAGATTTCAGTACACAGCCTGGCACATGGACTGACAGAGGCATGAAGCAACAAAAGTTGCGGTTGTTACAGAGAATGCAGAATGCATGGCTGGTGAGTATGCAGGGCCTATGCTCCAGTCCACACACAAGGAATTTGGGGTCCTGAGCACTGAATACTGTGTGCATCTGTTAACTAGTATTCCTTCTATTGTTGAAAATAAATACTCGTTGTCATTAGGATGAAAGAAAAATGAAAGGGAGAGGGGCTGGTAAAATCCTTCAGTAAGTCAAAGTGCTTGTCGCCAAGCTCGACAACTTAACTTGAGTTGAATCTCCAGGTCCCACGTGGTGGAGGGAAAGAATCAACTCCAGCATGTTGTCCCCTGACTTCAATGAGCATGTCTTGGCACTCACATCCACTCCCCAATCCGCAATAAAAATTTGGAGCTACAAATACAAGGTAGAAATTTGTTTTCCTCACGGGCACTGTGTAGAAGCATTTCCTCTCAGGTAATTTATCTGAATGCAATGAATTTGAAATGTTTCCAAGGAAAACAGTGTAGGCGTTCCATAAAAACGTACTGAGTGAATAAAATATACCAGTTCGAAATAATAATCAATTGCTTGCATGCTAGAACTGTTTTCCTCCATTAAGTCAATCAAACTGTCATACACACACCACAGTTCGGCTCTAAAGATCCTTTGCACTGACAGATCCTTAGAAAGTTCGTCCAGGTGAGAAGTAGTACGTACTTTATCTGATTGGTAGCTTCAAAGTAGAATGGAGAGTATCATTTAGTTGAAATCCACAGGGATGATTTACTTGTGAGAGAGCAAGAAAGAAAACACTTTTTCCCCAAACTACATAAAAGCCTTTCACGCAGTTTTTGCAAATAATATAAAGCATATACTCAATAAACTATTTTAGAAATGGGAAAAAAGTGCTTTGTATGCTTTAACCCATTTAATGATCATGGAAGAGCTACAGAATAAATGATATTATAACTTCAAATTGGACATGAGGACACTAACAATCAGTCATTTCGCTCAGATCACAGATGAGAAGTGGGTAGGACCAGTATGATGGCTCCAGGGACAGGGCTTTTGAACATTATACTCCTCTAGTAGGAGGCTGAGAGAACACTTTGATTTTTTTTAAAAGGAAAATATTTATTTATTTATTTATTTATTATTGAATATATTCTTCATTTAAATTTCAAATGTTATACCCCTTCCGGGTTCCCCCCTCCCCAAAAATCCCCAACCCATCCTCCCACCCCCTGCCTCCAAGAATATGCTCCTCCACCCAACCCACTCCCACAACCCCCGCTCGATTTCCCCCCACTGGGGCCAAGGAACTCTCCTCCCACTGATTCCTGACAAGGCATTCCTCTTCCAATCTTTTGACTGGAACCACGTGTACCCCCTGGTTGATGGCTTAGTCCCTGGGAGCCCTGGGGTATCTGGTTGGCTGACATTGTCATTCTTCCCATGGGGCTGCAAACCCCCTCCCAACTCCTCCAGTCTGCCCTCCAACTCTTCCATTGTGAACCCCACGCTCAGTCCAATGGTTGGCTGCTAGTATTTGCCTCTGTATCTGTAAGGCTCTGGCAGGGCCCCTCCAAAAGACAACCATAACAGGCTCCTTTCAGTACACACTTCTTGTCATCTATAGTAGTTTCGGGGTTTGGTGACTGTTTATAGGATGAATCCCCAGGTAGGACAGTCTCTGGGTGGCCTTTCCTTCAGTCTCTGCTCCACACTTTGTCTCCATAGTTGTTCCTGTGATTATTTTGTTCCCTTTCTCAGAGGAACCAAATCACCCCTAGTTTGGTCTACCTTCTTCTTGAGCTTCCTGTGGTCTGTGAATTGTAACATGTTTATTTTGAGCTTTTGGGCTAACATCCACTTATCAGTGAGTGCATACCATGTGTGTTCTTTTGTGATTGGGATACCTCGCTCAGGATGACACTTTCTAGTTCCATCCACTTGCCTAAGAATTTCATGAATTCATTGTTTTTAATAGCTGAATAGTACTCCATTGGAACACTCTGATATTCCTTGAAGACAAATAGTTAATGAAACAGAGGGTGAAAGGGGAAAGAAGACGTGATAGCCATCTGTTTATTAGCTGTTAGGAAAATGCTGTGTATACTGAACAGACTGAGGTGGGACTGGGTCTCAGCTGTGCCATTTGCCCTCTGAGGTCCTCAAAGTAACCCTGGGAAATGAAGAAGGCAAGTGGAAATGGCCATAAGCTTAATGATGGTGTTACAGGTGAAAGAGGCATTCCACATGTTTTCTGATGTGTTCAAAAGAGTTTTGCTGCTCCAGATAGGTCTCAGCCACCAAGTATGCAGAGCACATGCCTTCTTCAGTGCATGCCAAAAAAATACTCTATACAATGTGATTACTGACGGACTCTAATAAGCAATGCAATGTATATGAAACAAAGGAGGGAGTTACGTAAGGAAGGCAACTGGTGGTGGGAGGGTCGAGAGGCACAGAGGAGGGTTGTTGGGGAATGTAAAAAATGAGAACAGAGTATAATGATAAATATGTATTAAATCTATAATGAACACCATTATATTATATGCTAACATAAAAAAATAATTACAAATCACAATATATAAAGTACAGGTAGCCTAAACTAGACTAGAGACCAAAACAATTTTATTTCATACGAGAATATTTCTAATGGTCCAGAGTAGAACCAAGAATTTGGAGATTGAAAAGTGTAAGTCTAATACACTAAGTCCCCTATTGTTTCTTCAGTGGTAAAGACACCAGGCTGTTTTCTTCCACCAGTATGGACTGAATATGTCTGGTACCAGGGACAAGTGATGTGCAGGGTGGAGTCCAAAGCACCTTGGGAAAGCTGGTTACATTTAGATTATACCTAATTGGAAAAGAACGCAGTGGCTTCCCACGCTGACTGTCTTAGGAGTTCCATAGTCCTCCATTGCTAACTGTTCTGGTTAAAGAAGTTTCAGTTACAGAAGAGAACCCTAGATAAAGTTCACTATCTATGTGGCTGCCAGGTATAATCTTGTACATGCTTAACCCTAGCACTCTGGAGCCAGAGGCAGGTGGATCAAGATTTATTTATATACCACTCCTGGGTGTATACCCAAAAGATGCTCTGCTATACCACAGGGACACTTGCTCAACTATGTTCATAGCAGCGTTATTCATAGTAGCCAGAAACTGGAAACAACTTAGATGTCCCGCAAGTGAAGAATGGATAAAGAAAATGTGGTTCATTTACACAATGGAATACTATACAGCTATTAAAAACAAGGACATTATGAATTTTGCAGGTAAATGGATGGAACTTGATAATATCATCCTGAGTGAGTAACCCTGTTCCAAAAGGATATCCACTTATAAGTGGATATTAGCCATAAAATAAAGGATACTCATGCTACACTCCACAGACCCAAAGAAACTAAATGAGAAGGAAGCCACAAGCTAGGATGCTTGAATCTCATTTAGAAGGGAGAATAAAATAGTCATGGGAGCCAGATGAAGGGAGAGAACTGGGTGGGAGTGGGGAGGGGGAGTGAAATGGGGGATTTTCGGGGTCAGGTGTGGGGAGAGACAGGGGAGATGGCCAGATGGCCAGGAGATTGAATGGAAATATGCAGCTGGCGGGGGTAGAGGCGTGGGAGGATCTCGGTGGCATTCCAGAGATCTGGGATAGGGGAGGCTCTCAGAAATCAACAGGGCTGACCTTAGCTGAGACTCACAGCATTGGAGAAATGGAACCAGAAGAGGCCATCTTCTGTAACGAGGCAGGAACCCCAGGTGAGCAATAGGGACACCAAACCACCAATAATACTTTCAACCCAAAATTTACCCTGCCTACAAGAAATGCAGGGATGAGGGATGGAGAAGAGACTGGGAGAGTGGCCAACAAATAACTGGCCCATCCCATGGGCAAGCACCAATCCCTGACCCTAATGATGATACTCTGTTATGCTTGTAGCCAGGAGCCTAGCAAGGCTGTCCTGTAAGCGTCTCCACCCAGCAGCTGACTCAGACACATGTGGAGACCCACAGCCAAACAGTGGGTGGAGATTTCCGTGACTCTTAAGGAAGAGTTGGGGAAAGGATTGAAGGCCCAGAAGGGGATAGGAACTCCACAGGAAGACCAACAGTCAACTAACCTGGACCCTTGGGGATCTCAGAGACTGAACTACCAACCAAAGAGCATACATGGGCTGGACCTAGGCCTCTTTGCACATATGTAACAGGTGTGCAGCTTGGTCTTCATGTGGGTCCCAAACAACTGAAGCGGGGGCTATCCTTAAAGCTGTTGCCTGTATGTGGAATTTGTTCCCCTAATTCAGCTACCTTGTCTGGCCTCAGTGGGAGAGGAAGTGCCAAGCCCTGCAGAGACTTGTTGTGTCAGAGTGGGGTGGATACCCAGGGGCGATTCCACTTTCTCAGAGAAGAAGGGGATGGGACAGGGTGAGGGACTGTGGGAGAAGGGGATGGGAGAGGCAACAGAGAGCAGAATGTAAATTTTTTTTTAAATGCCAGTGCTAGCTTTTTAAACCAAGAAGAAAAAAAAAATAAACCCTACTTTTTTGGCCCCCAAATATAAGTCCTAGAACTTCACCTAACTTTCCTATGATGGAAATTTCACACGTATTTGTTAGTGTTTTTTTCTTTTTTTTTTTTTTTGTTTTTTTTTTTTTTTACAAAAGGAAACAAAGCTTCTGTATATAAAAAAAAAGCTTCTGTATAAAACACACGCAATGGCAAGGAAATGTAATGCGAGCAAAAGCTGATATTGGCAGAAGTTGTGTGATGAGGAAACAGGAATCCATGGTCCTTGTCTGCTTCTGTGGAAGTTTGAAGAGTCTCTTAAGAAAATGCTTTTTAAATAATGAATAGCCTAAAGAGTTGAGCTGTGGATTTAGAATTAGGTTCGATCCTGAAGTTGGGGATTAATGTATTAAGTTTTCCCAAGCCTTCCCTCACTCCTGTGTAAGATGTGGGAAGTAGCTACTCCTACCTCATAAAGTGGCTTTGGTTATTAAGTGAGGTTATATATAACCTCTCTCTCTCTCTCTCTCTCTCTCTCTCTCTCTCTCTCTCTGTATATATATATATATATATATATATATATATATATATATATATATATATATATATATTTGTAGAGTGTCATCTGCACTGAATAAATGTTTTCTTATGGAGAAGTGGGGTTGCAGCAATTGTCTCCAGTCCTACTTATTCAGAAACCTCCATCAAGAGCAGGGCTCTCTAAGCATTCCACAGCTGAACTGGCAAAGCCTTTCTTGCAAAGAGCTGCTGTGAGCAGGATACTGCTGTGTCCATCCTGGCTTTTGCTTTCAGGGACAACACAAAGTTATGATCAGGTCTGTTGGGACAGAGTTCTCGTATGTACCAGAGCATGTAGACTTCCCTGGGATTTCTCACAGAAAGACAGGATCTCTTAAACTTCAGAATGTGAGCAGAAAGGTTTTGGAGTATGAGAACATGCTTCACTCTCTAGCTTATGTTGACCTGTAACTCACTATTATTACACAGGTTGGCCTTGAACTTTCAGCAATCCTCATGCCTCTGCCTCCCAAGTGCTGAGATACCAATACTGGGAAATTCTGAGGTTTTATACATTATAAAACATGAGAAACCACCATGTCTAGCAAGAGAATGGTTCTTAGATTAGTCACAATAGGACAAAATCTGTATTTTTGCTTAATTTCTAGCTAACACTTTCACTTTTTTTTCTAATTTCATTTATTCATTCATCCCTGAGCTGAGGCCAAATCAGGCAAACAGGCCCATGTGCATTCTACAAGAGTTATACTGACATGCTACTTCACAGCTCAGTATTCCTTGATCTCAGAAGACAGTGGCATTTGGCAGATACTTAGCCTTCATGCTATGAGTAGTAATACTAACCCTGCTGACAAGCAGAGGGCTCCCTGCTCCTCTGTCACTCAAAAATGTCTTGTAGACAGTTATTTCGATGCATACAGGAATTCCTCTCGAGTTGCCTATTGCTTTCTCCATTGGTAGAGAAGGAAATGGAATCATGGGGAGGTGAACGACTTTCTCAAATATTACAGTTGGCATCTGGGGAGAGCTTGGGACCAGAGCCAGAGTATATGGCTGAAACCTTTGTTCTCAACCTATAACATCTGCAGCAGTCAGTGTGCAGGGTGAGGAGGAAATCATTCACTATAGTCCCAGTTGGGAAGGAAAACCATGAAACACAGGTCAGCTTCAAGAAAGGAAAATTGAGTCAGAGTGGAACCAACTAAATTATATCTTTTTAAATGAATATTATTTAAGGTTGTGCAAGAAGAGAGGAAAAAAGAGAAGGAGGATAGGAGAAGACAGGAATGGGGAGATGAGAAGAGTAGAAGAGATTAGATTTAGAATCTTAGATTGGATGAGTAGAAGAGTAGATGGATTTCAATGTGACTGGTATCAAGAGACTTGCAGTTCCTTTGGATGTCTGGAACGTTTACAGGTAATTTCAAATAGTGAAATTACCTATCAAAATCTGCATGTTTAAGTTTACTTCACATACTTACATATAGTTTAGTTCTTACCAGTACATGTTCAAATTAATCTAACCGTTCCCACCCCCCGTCCCAGAACTGGTGAATGTCTTGCAAGCATCTGACACACCTGAAGAACTGAGTGTATGTTTGTACCCCTGACTTTGTCCTTGGTTGTCAGAGTAAAGATCAGCTTCTCATCACTCTTGTGCCTGAGGAGCTGCTCCTGCTGGTATATTCAATAACTATAGCTTGTGACGCGATGCACTTGGGAAGTGCGTCATCTGAGTCACACCTCTATTCTCTTAGGCTCTGGGAAAATCTGCTAAGTTCTTAATACCTAGGGAATTTGGACTTGCTCTATAGCTTCAGGGTCAATCAACTTCTTGTCCAAAAGACAAACCAATAAATATTTCAGGCTGCCGAGCTCTGTTTTAGTGACTCTTGCCGCTGTAGATTAGAAGCAGCCAGAGAAAACAACACAAAGCAAGGGCTGTGCTGCATTCCAACAACACTTTAACTTCTCCTTAAGTTCCTGGGGCGTTGAGCATCTGTGAAGACCTGAGGGATGCATGCTGCCATGGTAGTGCTTCAAGTCAAATTCCTTGAGAGAAGTGTCAAGATATCTCCTCCTCCCTGTGGAAATAATCAGAAGTCCAAGTTCCTGGCAGTGGCATTGGAAGTCGACAAATCCTTATGTTTTGTTTGTTAGCATACTCTACAAGCAGTCTTTGTTTCATTCAACCCCCAGTGAGGACAGGAGGGCAGAAAGTCTTGGTTCACTGAACCCTTCCCAGCATGCTAGTGTCGGGAGCCATGTCATTAGGACAATGTCAGAAAGCCGTGGGTTGTGTGCACATTGGTAGCCAGGAGTGTCCCTTGGTTCTCTTGTCCCAAACCTGTAGAGCTGTACTTTTGCCTTATTTTCATCCCCATGAAAGGAAATCTTCTCTTCAATCCCATTCCCAATACTGCTGTGTTATAAATCTGTGGGTATGATGGTTTACATGTGAAATGTATCTCAGACTCCCAGGCTAGGCCACTTGGTTTCTGGTTCCTGGTGTTGTTTTTGGATACTGTGGGATATTTGAGAGGAGAGGCCCAGTGGAGGAGGACGTTAGCTGTCAAGGTGGACCTTGAGATTTATAGCCTGGTCCCTGCTTTGTATCCCATATTCATTTCCTGGTTGTGGAGATGTAAGCAAGTAACCTTACAGCTCTGCCACCATGATGGACTGTAGCCTTAACCCAAAAATATATATCCTTCCTCCTTTAAATTGTATCTATGAGGTCACAGTGATGGGGAAAGTAACTGATCCACAAGGATGATCTAAAGCCTTTGGGACCTAGGTCAACTAGTTATTTCTTCATTTCTGCTCTCCTCCAGGCTCACACAGCCCATTTTCTCAGGACACCATTTCCATGGTGCCTTGAAGTTATGTACAGGAGACCTGCCTGTTTTCTATTTCAGTGAATATACCTACTAAGTGTTGTGGTTTAAATACAAATGTGCCCCATAGTTTCATGTATTTGAACCCTTGATCCCCAGTTGGTGACATTATTTAGGGGAGGGACAGATGGTGTAGCCTTGTTGGAGGAAGTATGCCACTGGAAGAGTTTTGAGATTAAAGAAAAGCCTGTCTTCATTTCTCTCTGCTTCATGCTTGTCACTGAAGATGTGCTCTCTGCTTCTGGCTCTGGTTGCTATGCCTGTCATGTGCTGCCGTGACTCCCACACCATGATGGAGACTGTGGAACTGTAGGCCACAATAATTCCAATAAAAAGTAACTGATAGACGAAGTCATTTTAGACATCCACACCCCTATCTCCAAGAAGCATGGGACCTTCATATAAAGAAGACCTTTTGGTGACCACCTTTTTGTGGTGCTAGAATTGGAAACTATGTCAAACATTCTACAACTGAGCTAAGCTCCAAGTTTGGTCTCTTGATTACTGCTCAGGAGTTGGTATTACCCACAATTCTCACCCCAATGATTTGGAAAAAATATGTATGTTGTATATAATTAGAGCAAATTTTGTTCAAAGTCAAAATATTAATGCTTACTTTTAACCTTTTTCTTGTGGATAAAAGGAGGTAGGTAATTAAGAGTGCTACCTTTTTTCCCTTTGTGCATATTATGACATATGAAAGCATCTACTATGATAACCTTTAAATTAGAACATAGGTATACTTCATTTGCATGGCAAACCTTGTATTTCATGAACAATTTTGTTTTATTCAAATCATGGCCTCCAAGGAAGAAGCATCCCAAATTAAGACCATTTCAGTGTGAGGATTAAAATGGGCCATTTCATTTTCATACTTAGCTGTCAAGTGTAAAGAAAAACACTGTCTCAGAAAAGATTCCTGTTCTGGTTTGTTTATGGTATCACAATGTCTACTGGCTATAAACCTTGAAATCATGAAATTACTCGCAGCCTGCAATTGAAACTTTATTTCACATCTATTGTTAAATTACACAAAATCAGTGAACAGTTTGTAAAGCTACACCACTGAACAGTTGTTTACAGTTTGAAATTGTGGGATTTACATGATGATGACAAAAATGTATATTTATAACATTCTCTATATACAGTAATCAGTAGAGACAGAGAAAATGCACTTAATCTCTGCAAACCATGCACACCACAGCAATAACACTCTTTTTTCTGTAATGAGCTTTTCCACTGGCTCAGACTTTGTCCTGCTTTCCAACACTGTCAGTTTTAGGAACAATCCTTTTCAATTAAAACTAAAATTACTGAAATACCATAGTAATCTACAGAATATTTCAAGAACACAATGTACACCAAATAAGTTCATTCTAAAATACTTTGACTTCAAGATGTGCTTTTAAAAATTCCTTCCAGTTTTTTTTTTGTTTTTGTTTTTTTTCCTTGTTTTTTTTTGTTTTATGTTTTTTTTTCAGGTATCATCATTCCCAAAACTGCAATACCACAAAACAAAAGCTGTAAATATTATCACAGAGTTCAGAGTCAAGAAAATCCCTTTAAAGCCAGATACTCAACTTCTTGTCCAACTTGTGGCCATATTATTACAGATGAAATCAGGTCATGCACTTGGGCAGACTATGACAGATGTGACTTTATGATCATACCTCTAAGCATGTCCCTCTTGAAAACATGAATACCACTTCTAGCCACCTTGCTTGATGGAAAGCTAAGGGATTAATATAAGTTCTTATAGAAGTGTAGCAACAACCGTGAGGTGTGAACTACCAAGCAGTATGATATTTAACAACACAGTGTGTATATAATTCTTCCTTTGTTCAATTCATAATTGAAACCATCAAAATACTCTTCACAGATGTATACCATCAAACTATTCTCCTCAACTTGTATGTCCCTGACACCCAGCTTTGCTGCAGAACATTCTTCATTTTCAATCTTTCACAAACAAAAACCTGGTAGAAGTGTTAACCTCAATTATCAAGAGGCAGCTTTTGGTGTTACTGAGTAACTCTGGCTATCTTAGTGATTAGTCTGCAGTTGTCTTTGAGAAAATTTTTTGCTATTATTATTGTGTACAAATCTGTCAATACAAGAAAAGAATCATGGGCCAGGAATAGCCAGCCAAACTGGAAACATTACAACAAACAAGATAATTAACAGTTCACATTCAGGTTCAGTTCAATCTGATGAAGAATAATAACTTCAGCAATATTAAGAGACAAATTATCCTGTTTGAAAGTTCTTCTTAAGGACCTTACTACACAGACATTGATAAGACAATTCTATAGAAAGTCCTGACTTCAGTCCAGGATTAAATACCACAAGAAATTTAGCAACACACTGTTTAGATGATGAAGAAAAATTCTATACATGGATTCATTTGGAATGAGCACAACTCGGAGAAGCCTTAAAGTGAATGAGAAGCAGCGCCAAAAAGATCAAAATTGTTGAAATTACAGTGCCCAGAAACCATCTGGAAACTGGATCTTTCCATTGGTATTCCATTTGGAAAAAAATGCTTTGTTAATATGAGATATACCCTGTTTAAAACCTTTTAATCAGCAGAAGGTAGAAAAATTCTAAATTTTAAACATCTGTTAAATTGTAAGACATGAATCCTGATCTATTTGAAAAGCCATTATTTTTACATAAACCCACCTACATTCAAGTGAGAAATTGTTTATTTTCTACAATTTGGCAAAATTTATCATCAGTTGCTATTCTGTTTAAATGGGCTCCTTGTTAAAAACAAGGAAATGAACAGTTTTGAGTGTCTTTTAGTTCTGTTCATGTTTTTACTTATGCTTCCCTGCAGGGAAGGGGGTGCTTTCAAGATTGGGTTTTAACAGAGTATCCGGAATCACTTAAAGTCTGTTTCTTAGCCATATGTTTAAACGGCCACATTTCATGTTTTCTTTGTGTCTCCCATACCTAATTTAAGAACTTCTTAAAATATCTAAACTGCAATTTCTGGTGAGTCTGGTTTGGCTCTTGGATTTCAGAAGTAGTTCATCCCAAAACAGACAATTTAATTACACACTGAGATTTGTTTTACCCACACACAGTATAACACTGAATCAAAAGGCAACTGTAAAGGCAACGTCTACACTTTTTTTTTTAAACTTCCAAAATGAAGGAAGCAGGATGTGTTTGGACATTTTCATCTTGTAAGATACACGCCATCTTTTTGGTGATGCTTTGGGAAGCAGTGTGCACAAGCCATTGAGAGCCAGTTAGCGCCATGTCTCTACGCTCCCTATATAGTCATTGGTGCCGTTACTGGTGCTGCTATCACTCTGCTCCTGGCCTGAGCCCTGCTTCTGACTTCCCCGGTTCTCCCTCTGGGTCATATTGGGATTTGAACTCTGAGTCAGATTCTGACTCAGATTCTGAGTCAGGTTCTGATTTGGGTTGGGATTTGGATTCTGACTCAGATTCTGACCTGGACTCTGGCTCTGACCCTGACCCTGACTCTGACTCTGACTCTGGAAATGGGTCTGAAGGAACCTTCCCTTCAGAAATTTGCGTTGCTCCTGACGCTTCCGCCTGGCATCCTGATGTTCTTTCTGCCTCATGAACTGATACCTTTGCAGAAAGAGGTCTTTAGCATAGCTGTACAACTCCATATCCAGAAAATTCAGTCCCTCAATACGCTTTTGGATTTCCTCATTGATCTCAACACTAGAGGCCCTAGTGGTATTATACTGGGTAAACGGCGAAATAAAGTTCATGTTGAAGGTCTTCTCAAACAGGTACTGGGTCTTGCGCTGAAACTCAGTGAGGCCAAAGAACGCCATGTGCTTCAGGTTGGATTTAGCACTCTCCAGAAGGACTTTGTTTCTTTGCTTTTCAGGCATGACAGAGAGGTTGTAGCAGCCCACTAGAGTCAGGTCAGATAGCATGCGAACTTGGCGATTGTTGGCCAGATTATAGGGACAGTCCATGAACTCTTTGAGAGGGCATCCAGACCAGTCGTCACCGGTGTAGCAGCTGGGCAGTTCTTCAGAGGTTGGGGGCCTTCCATCACACACATGCAGGGATGCCTTCCATGTTGCTCCTCTCTGGACATGTCTCCATTCACTCAAGTACCGAGACACTGGGTCTCTGAGGATGGTAATATAATGGAAGTTCCTATGGATAAAGCATAAAGGACAACAGTCAGAAGTGCGCCTGACATAAATGCAGTCAGGAAGGTGTGTGGCATAGGTGATGTTCATGGTCACTAAGGAAAACACCAGAGGAATGACAGGGATCTGGTGGTGGCATCTGTCCTGTTAACTATGTTGTGATCTGACCATACTTGCTGAATATAAAGAGGGTCAGGGCTGGGGACATGCCTCATCACAGAAAATCTCTTGATCATATCACAAATGCCTTATAAACATCACAGGTACATATTCTTTACTTTTTTAAACCACCTTATACATTTTCATGGAAAAAACAATCATTGGACACAGAATCTTGGAGTAGGAATGAAGAGTGGGCCAAAAGTATCTTCATTTATCTGTCTGAACCTATTCTAGACCATAACTGATGTTATCACTGAAATAACATCGATGCTTTTCATTCATTCCTGGGTTTATTCCGAAGGTATTTATGGAGCCTTTATGTAAGCCACAAGGCAAGATTTTAGTGGCAATTACCCTGATTGTTAGGGGGAAAACGAAACTTATTTAATCCAGTGACACATTTGGATTAACCTTTTAACCAGTTTTGGCAGTCATACACTGTAATGGGGACTCCTGGGCAGGGATGAGGTAGAAGGGAGTTAACCTTCACAATCAAGTCCCCTTCATGCCTGGGGGAATCCAGGACACCATACAGGCTAGCAAATGGAAGCAAGAACGGAATGTGAGGATAGCACCCTGATGACTTCTTTAGGCTCTCCTAAAGGAAGAATGAGACAAAGGAAGAAGAAAAGACAAGGGCAAGAAAAATGAATGGCACAGAGGTGTAAAGCAGTCTGTTTCATGGGCAGCAGAGGAGACTGGCAGGAACTGGAGAGGGTTCAGTGGTCAGGTTGAGAGACAGGACTTAGGTGCCATAGCATGGGATTCATATGCATCTATTACAGAGCTAGAGACAAAAATCAATGGAGAGGGAGAGAGAGCTTATGGCAAAGGTTTCTTAGGTTTCTGGAGGATGACTTTGAGGATGTGGAATAGACTTGATGACCCATTCAGACAAGCAGTCTTGAGTTAGGCATCTGAAGGCAGCATTTATTGACCCAAAGCTTCTCTTTATGCTCTGTGGTTGTCCCCTATTCTCTATATTACTTTAAGGTCCTTACCACCCTGCTGTTTATGTTTGAATATATCCCAATTTATTTGAACTTGGCCTCTGGGCATGATCTAGTAAATGTCAAGAAGGAGCAGCTTTCCTCATCTTGACAGAATTTCTTCTCCTGTGCCCTAAGATCAAATTGTAGTGAGCCTTTTGGAGGCCATGGCAAACCACTGACATAGCAAACAAAATTTTTCTATTTTTCACATACACACCACGTATGTATGTATGTATGTATTTACTTTTATTTGCTTGTTTATCTGTGTATCTGTGCATGAATGCATGCACCTGTGCCAGGTGCACACCATGGCACCTGTGTGGAAGTCAGAGGACAATTTTCAGGAGGAGGAAGTAGAAGGATACTTGTACCATGTGGGCCCTAGGGATCAGACTCATGTCATTAGACTTGGCAGTAAGTGCCTTTTACCCACTGGGCTATCTTTCTGGCCCCAGAATATAAGGTGGTCAGCTTTGAACTGCCTTGTGCCGCCAGAGGCATCGTGGGCCTACAGGTGCACTGAATGATCAGACAAGCATTAACCCAGGAAACTGATGAGGATTTCTGAAATCCAGTCGTTCTAGGTGGATGTAGGTTGCTGGTGACCTTGCTTAATTTCTTCCTTTTAAAGGAAACCCAATCCTCTCAAAAAAAAATGCATCTGGATTCTGATTGTATTCCCCAGTATCGTCAGCATACTTTCTTCTTGTTGGCAACGTCTACATCCAGGCACTGATTAAAATAGAACAAGATGTTGCAGGTCTGTGGTATTTGCTAGAAATCTCCCTTCGGATTGATATGAACCCAACTGGTACTGTGAAACAGACTGGTTTAATTTTCAAAGAGCAAGGCAAGCTCATCCCCAGGAAAATCATACACAGTTGGTTTCACTCAGTAATAATTGGACAGTATTGTCTTGCCACCAAACAGGTCACTTAATTAAAATGAACAGGTTTCACATTGTGAAATTGTAGTTATGACTCTCCATCAGTTTCCTGGGTTAATGGAATGCCTGTTTGTCATTCAGTGCACGTGTATGCCCATGCTACTTCTAGTGGCACAAGGCAGGCAGCCCACAGCTGGCCACCTATTTCAAGACAGCTGCCCTCCAGGTGGCCTTGGATTAACCCAATATTCCCTTGTTTCTTGCTTGTAGCTTTTGAGATAACTGCCGAATGTGCTTGGAATGCAATATTCTAAGAGAAGCAAGAACCGCCTGAAATAGCCCGAGCCTTGCTCTTGTCCTTAGCCCCAGCCTTGCTCCTGTCCTTCCTAAGGAACACAACATCTGGAGTTAGGGAGGAACTGCCCAGACTTTCTTCCTTTACCCTAGAAGTTCAATGTACTTCAATCATTTGTACATGACACCCATTCTCTTCTACATATAAAACCCAGGGTTGAATTTGTGGTCTTTCACTGTGGTCTAAGTGACATATATGTACTTAATACTTTTTTGAGACAGGGTTTCACTAAGATGCTCAAGCTGGTCTGGAATTCACTATATATAGTCCAGGCTGACTAGGAACTCATGATACTCCTGCCTAAGCCTCATTGATAGTCAGATTACAAGCATGCACCACCACCGCATCTGCCTCCAGCATGTACATTTGAAACCCTGTGCACCCCAGGTAGATTTCTTAGTCCTTGGAAGACTAGCTCACAAGGGATCCTGACTGCTATTGATGTGTGCTGCCAGTCTATGATGGACAAACTCACTTCCCATAATTTGTGTATGAGTACGTTCTGTCTTGTTGGGCTCACTGTACTGTGAACCTGCAATATCTTATCATTGTTAAGACATCATGGAGACAAGAGAATCCATTGAAAACTTCTGTGTAAGTGGGAAACTCAGGGGTAATCTATGATTCCTTTGCCTCAGGAATTATTTGTATCTAAACAATTCCCTAAATCCTGCTAATCTTGAATCTTAGTAGGTCTTTCAAATCCAATATTTGTGCTACTACCCAGGTGGCAGGCCCTTATCATTTCTCTATTGGATCACTGCTACAGCAGCATATCAGGGTGCTTTTATGCTTCCAGTCTCATGCTACTTCCACAGCCTCACAAGAAATACATCTGATCTGTCTTTCTGCAGTAAATCCTTTTGGTAATACACTCTAAAAGGTATAAAAGCCCAGGTCTTCTGCATTACACATAGCCATGAGAAGTCCAACTTTCTTTTTGCCCAGTCTAATCTCCAATGAGCAAACCCTTCACTGTGCTAACTCAGGGGTATTGACAGTTGAAAAAAAAATTGATGTTTTGACAGGTACAACTGGAAGGAGCTATTAGGATTGGGTTACAATGGGTTGAATCTAGAATCTCACTAAGCATTCTAAAAGGCCAAGCACCATAAGACAAAAAAAAAAAAAAAAAAAAAAAGAAAGAAAGAAAGAAAAAAAGAAAAAAAAAGAAAAATCATTCATCCCCCAAATGGAACAGTTGAGAAATTCTGTTCTATATTTTATGCTTCAAGGATATAAAAATACTTTTCATTGTTCAAGTTTATCATAGTCAACGTCTCTACAAGGCCCCTGCCTTTGTATATACCCACTCATTCAGATGGCATGGATTTGTCCTTCATAAACCACCTTTTAAAAAGCCAACAACAACAACAATTGCTTCAAAACTCGACTCAAAGGTTTTCCCCTCCATGAAATCTTTCAGGACAAAATAAGCTCCCTGCCTCGGCCCTGGTTATCCTGGGAAGCTCCTATTGGAACATTCACTACAATATGCTATGATTGTCTAGTGATTTTGCTGTCTCCTCCTTTGCAGAGTAGAGGATATGTATTGTTTATCAATATGAGCTCCTCTGGGCCTAGCGTAATGTCTGACATAAAGTAAGTGATTAATGAAAGAGTATTGAATGAAGGCAGCCAAAGCAACAAAGCTTGTGGGGTAGGAGGTTAACAAGAAAATGTGTATCATAGCCCTTGATATTGAAAAGCCACTAGATTTGAGCTTAGTGCAAGGAGATAAGGATGGGTCAATTTGCATTCTTCTGCATGTTGACCTCCAGCTGAGCCAGCACCATTTGTTGAAAAGGCTATCTTTTTTCCACTGGATGGTTTTAGCTCCTTTGTCAAAGATCAAGTGACCATAGGAGTGTGGATTCATTTCTGGGTCTTCAATTCTGTTCCATTGATCTACATGTCTGTTACTGTACCAATACCATGCAGTTTTTAACACTATTGCTCTGTAGTACAGCTTGAGGTCCGGGATACTGATTCCCCCAGAGGTTCTTTTACTCTTGAGAATAGTTTTAGCTATTCTGGGTTTTCTGTTATTCCAGATGAATTTTTGAATTGCTCTTTCTAACTCTATGAAGAATTGAGTTGGGATTTTGATGGGGATTGCATTGAATCTGTGTATTACTTTTGGTAAGATGCTCATTTTTACTATATTAATCCTGCCAATCTCCACATAAAACCAGACACACTGAAACTAATAGAAGGGAAACTAGGGAAGAACCTTGAACATATGGGCACAGGGGAGAATTTCCTGAACAGAACTCCAATAGCTTATACTCTAAGATCAAGAATAGACAAATGGGACCTCATTAAATTACAAAGTTTTTGCAAGGCAAAAGACACCGTCAAAAAGACAAAGCGGCAACCAACTAACTGGGAAATGATCTTTACCAACCTTACATCCGACAGAGGGCTAATATCCAAGATATACAAAGAACTCAAGAAGTTAAACTCCAGAGAGGCAAGTAACCCTATTAAAAAATGGGGTACAGAGCTCCACAAAGAGTTCTCACCTGAAGAATATCTAATGGCTGAGAAGCACCTAAAGAGATGTTCATCATCCTTAGTCATTAGGGAAATGCAAATCAAAACAACCCTGAGATTCCATCTCACACCAGTCAGGATGGCTAAGATCAAAAACACAGGAGACAGCAGTTGTTGGCGAGGATGTGGAGAAAGAGGAACACTCCTCCACTGCTGGTGGAATTGCAGGCTGGTACAACCACTCTGGAAAGCAGTCTGGCGGCTCCTCAGAAAACTGGGCATGACACTTCCGGAGGATCCGGCTATACCACTCCTGGGCATATACCCAGAGACTTTACCTGCATGCAATAAGGACACATGCTCCACTATATTCATAGCAGCCTTATTTATAATAGCCAGAAGCTGGAAAGAACCCAGATGTCCCTCAACGGAGGAATGGATTCAGAAGATGTGGTATATTTACACAATGGAATACTACTCTGCAATTAAAAACAATGAATTCACGAAATTCCTAGGCAAATGGTCAGAACTTGAAAATATCATCCTTAGTGAGGTAACCCAATCACAAAAGATCACACATGGTATGAAGTCACTGATAAGGGGATATTGACCCAGAATCTCAGAATACCCTAGACACAATCAGCATATCAATAGATTTCTAAAAAGATGGAAGGAGAGACCCCTGGTCCTGGAAAGACTGGATGTAGGGGAACGCCAGGACAGAGTAATGAGAGGGGGTTGAACGGAGAAAAGAGGGAGGGAAGGGGGCTTATGGGACTTTCGGGGAGGGAGGAAACGGGAAAGGGGAAGTCATTTGGAATGTAAATTAAAAAAATAAAATTAAATTAAATTAAAAAAAAAAAAGAAAAGCCACTAGATGTCAGTATTTAGTAGCAGATATACCGTTTTGTTCTGGGGAATGGAGCATTTAAGATCTGGTTATATTCAGCTGCTATGCCTGACTTCTCATGCAATAGGCCACTTTAAAAAGAAGTTGGGGAGATCAAGGATATTAAAATGTAAGCCAGTAAAAAGCAACAACCACAGTTTTCTCCTTGTTTCACCATTTACTTATTCTGCAATAAGAACCTAAGCTGTAAGTTACTGAAGTTTGGAATTGTCACAGCAAGAAGAACCCACTGCCACAGTGAGCCATCTGATTCAAGACCTTTAGAAGCAGGGGAAGCTGAGGCCCTGAGAGATGTAAAGCCCTGGATGTAAACCCGGAAGCCACAAATTGCTGAGAGCCCCTGAGAATGGAGAAGACATCCAACTGACCTTTAAAGAACTCACTAACTCCAAATAAGGAGAAAGGTCTGACTGTTGAGAATGTGCACTTCCTCACCAGAGGTTCATAGCTAGGAGTGCTTTGTGCCTGTCACTTATGCATTAAGAAATGGAGACTGAGAGGAACAGCATAATCCAAGGTCATTTCCCAAGCTATTTTTTTTTCCCATTCCAGTTCTGGGACAAAACCCTAGGACTTCCAGCTTTGAGAAGAAGGAGTGGTTTCAAACGTGAGGACCTAGCACCCCCACTGTCATGCTCTAGGGCAGTGCTTCTCAAGCTTCCCAATGCTGCACCTCTTTACTACAGTCCCTCATGTTGTGGGGACCCCCAACTACATTATTTTTGTTGCCACTTCCTAAATGCAATTTTGCTACTGTTCCGAATCATAATGTAAATATCTGATATGCAGGATATCTGAAATATGATCCCAGTGAAAGGATCATTCCGCCCCCAAAGAAGTCATGACCCACAAGTTGAGAACCACTGCTCCAGGTACTATTCTAAAACTTGGGGCTCAGGGTGCTGGAGTCTATGTATTAGTGAGGTCTCTTGGAGCTGAGACAGTGGAGCTAGGAATGTCTAGCCTAAGTGTGGTATCATCAATCAGAAGTCTTTCCAATCAAGTGAAGCCCTAAGAGAAAGAAAGTCCAGGCTTCTGGTTGAAGAATCTCTGGAAATGTCCATTTCTGTCAGGAGCCATCCAGGAACCACTCCCTGAAAAAAGTTCTGAGTATCAAGCTGTAAACATTGGCTTTTCTTTGAGGTCACTGCTTCACAAAAGGCCATCATAAGATTTTTCTACACAGGCCATAGAGGAAATAAATATCAAAGCCAGTTGGTTTTTTTTTTTTTTAAATGGAAGAAGGCCAGCAAACTCATAGCAGTTAAGGTCATAGGAATGATCAATAAAAAGTTAATTTAAGAAAGGAAACAGTTTCTTAAGCCAAATCAATAGGAGCAAAATTTTATTATACCTATAGTTTGTTTCTGATAGTTTTCCTGAAAGTTCAACCTTTCTACACCTTCCCTCGGTTTTAGAGTAATGAAGGGTGATAGAAAAACAGGAATTGTAGTTGGTGGTCCTAAGTAACCTGAATGGATGGTAGGGGGTATACGTATGATTGAGTCATTAATGCTGAAAGTCTGGTCCCCATCCTCAGCTAAAAAGGTCTAAAGTAAGTGCTTTGATCCTCTCAGTGCAAGTAAATAACAAAGTCCAAGCAAGCAGGATGACTTTCAGTTCAAACAACATTAATATGTAAGCCTAGGCTAAATAAAAGTGCAGCAAATTGAATTAAAAGCAAATACACCTCTGATGGGACTAGCAGTTGCTCTTTGAATTGATTTTCTTGTGTGCCTCATATATTGGCAGTCCCCAAAGAGGAGTTCCATAAACTCTGTGATCAGCAGTGGCAGCAGCCTCATTAAAGAAGAGTGGGGCTTCATGAGGGGACTACTTTGAAGCGGGTGGATGCTCATTCAGATGTTCTGGTTTTGGTACATTTGCCACAACAGTCTTGTGGCTTCGTAGTCAAGCTTTATCTAGTGAAAAGAGTGAGCCATCACATTCGCAGATAGTGAGCTACGCAGAGCATTGATACCCATGATTTCCTTTCATTGTCTTCCCAGCACTGGAAGTCTCAAATGATGTGGATGCTGAACTGCTACTTTACCCTTTCAAGTTAATACTCTGGGTTCATCATCCAGGAATTCAAGTGGGAAAGGACCAATTCTTAGGGACTCACAGAGCTATAGGAAGACTGAAACTTACTATGGTCACTTAATGGAGCTTCTATTGAACAGAAAACCAACCTGGAATAGGCTGAAGGTCTCATTCCCACCAAATGAGTTATATTGTTTTTGTCAAAGATGGAACTCACATATTATAGTTGTCCAAGATTAAAATGCAGCCTAGGCATGCAGTGTACTATACTATCTAGGTTGGTGTAGCATACTCTATGACACCTAGACAACAACAAATAATCTTAATGACAGCTGTCTCAAGACTTTTCCCAGTCTTTAAGAAACATATGGCTGTATTCTGCTCTTTTTGGAGAGGTTTTAGCTGTTCTTCACCCTAGAGAACAGTTCTTTCTGTATAAAGTAACATTTTAACAAGTTGATCTCCCACCTCTGGCTAATTTGCCATGGGCCTATCTATCTGTGATATGGGAAACCTCATCAGAGCACAAATGCCCTTCACTAAAACTGAAGCATGGTGACATCATATTTTACAGAGCAGACAAAAAAAGTCGATTTTTTTCCTTTGTGGAAAAGAAAGACTTCTAATATGTCTAAAGTCAAATTCAAGATGGCATTCTTCACATAATCCCTCATAGGGGTATTAACACTTTTTAAAAAGCAATCCCTCTCTTTTCCAAAAGCCCCACAGGTTCCAAAGTACATAAATCTAAAGGGTTTTGCAACCAGTGAGAAAACTTGAGGGTTTTGTTTTGTTTCTTTTTTTGTGTTTTAAACAAGATGTGAAATTCCAAGCTTTATGACCCGTGCTCACCAGTCTTTACCCAGAATCCACTCAATTGCTTGGCATCATGAAAGCTTTGCAGCTTACACCACCTCCCCGCCAACTCTACTTTTGCATTCTAAAATTCCGTTGTGAGTTGTGGTTCATTAATACTCCAAGTGTTTTTGAGGTGGAGAGAACTTTTGGAGAAAACCTTCTTTAGTGTATACATGAGGTAGACCAGGACAGTGGTAAGGACATGAAGGATATAATTTCTCTAAGTCGCATGCATACTAGTTTGCCAATTTATTAGCAAACTCGGGCTACCTAACTTCCCTTTCTGGAACCCCTTCCTACCCATATGGTATTTCTCAGGGTTCTGAGTCTTTCTATTATTTTATGTGAAATTTCATGCCAACCTGCCATGCTCTGAGGGGAGGCATCTGATGCTAGCGATAGGAAATGGAGCTATTCCTTCTTCCAATGCTAAAATGGGTAGTTGGAAGTACAGAATGGAAATCTCACACCCATGGCAGAGAAACAGGCAAGGAATCTTCTGAGCAGACTCTCTATGGGTGCTATGGTTTATGTCTCGCTCTTCAGATGATATTTCCTATACTCTCTTAACCTGGAAATCTAATGTTTCTTCTCTGCCTTTTTATTGGCCAACACAAAATGTAGAAGACAACATGTTCTGTGTTTAAACTAGGAAATAATACAACTGATACCTCAGTGACATCTGATTCAGGAACGTATATATCTTTGGAGGGAAAAAAGGCTCCTTTTACCTTTGAAGCTGAGGGGCTTAAAAGGTAATACTCAAAAAAGTATTAGTTACTAGTATTGCTGCTGGTGTTGTTATATAGAGATAAGGATGATATTCAGCCAAAAGGTTCAAGTCAGCCATCCTTCAAAATCACAGAGTCAGATCCTGATTATCTTCCAGTTCTATAGAAGCCCTGAGCCCAAACTCTTGTACACAGCTTCAGCTACCATAGACCAGGAACAAAACCAGCCTGCTGAGGGAAAGGACACCTGAAGTAGGAATCAGTTGGCCATGACAGGTTATTAAATGACTGGACTAACCCTGCAGTATTGTGGTCCCACTATGAACCCTTAGGAATAGGATCCAAGCCATTCAGAGCTACAGGCCCTTGGAGTTGGAAAAATATATATATATATGTGTAGCTCAAGCCTTTGATAGTCTGTTCTCTTTGGTATCTCCATACTGTGAGAATTGCAGAGGCGCATGGACTCACTTCTTTAGGGACCACTACAATGGCACAGAATCAAGTCATGGTCCTTTCACATTGTAAGTGGTCAATAAATATTATTTAAGGCAATTTTAAACTGGCTGCAGCCAGTCCCACTCATTTATCCAGGGTCTGCTGTATACATGCTGTCATGTGGGCAGGCACCTTCTCCAGTGTTCTTTTGCAGAAATCATTAGAGGAAACCTAGTCAGGAAAAATGCTTCCTCTCAGCATTGTACTCATTTCCAGAACAGCACAGGGGGAAAGTTTCTCCTAAATGAAGGCTGCCCTTCTTGTGCTCTGAGTTGATTTTAATGAGCTCCAGTATTGTTTGAAGGTGCTGAGAAAAATGAAGTGCAAACTTTGGCTTTAGTGGGGGAGATACAAGGCTTCTTAACTATTTCAACTGGAAAGAATTAGAACTGTTCAGAATCTCAAGGGTGGGAGGGGTTATGCAGCCTGTCCCTGTAGAGAGTTTTCTTTAGTTATTCTAGCTACCAAAGGCATACACGCTAAAGAACATGGCTACACTGCATGTGTGTGCAAATCAGCATTAGTATAGTAACACTGTCTTCATAGTGACAATACAAAGAAAGAAAACTTGTTAGTCTGCCATCCGACCTTTTTACCTAAGAATCCAACAGCAAACTGGTGTGAGTACAGGAGAGGAGAGGGACTGAATATGTCAAGCTCCTGCTTTGGCAGATGTTATCTTTAAAGTTAGGTTATTATGAGAAGCCCTGTAATAAGGCTACATGATCCTTATATTCGAGATCTATCTTTTACGTAGATTAAAGGAGTGTGGGCAGTCATGTTCCCCTTTTAAGGTAAAAAATGGGATCTGTGTCATAATCAGTGGGACAGTATTGGGAAGTCAAGGGCTGAGTGCCCTCATGCATAATATGCTAATGCCAGTAGCAATAACCAGAAATGTCTGGAATCCTAGAGAGATTTCAGGCCCAACACATTTCAGACTGAGTAAATTTATAGTGCATGAAATCTAACACCAATGTGTACTGCAAAATATAAATCATGGGTTGTTGTTTTTTGAGACCTTGTAAACATCCCACAATTTTTGACAGAGTAAAAAGTTTAAAAACTCGCAAGTTATAAACACCATCTTGCGGAAAGGAGAGTGTCACTTTGGAGAAAAGTCCGAAGTGCTGCTTCTGGGGAAGAACCATCGCTCAGGTGTAGAGGACAAATCTATGTTTTGCTCAGAGTCTTGACAGGCCTTTTACAGGCCCTAGTCTCAGCACTTGAACAATGAGATGCCAAGACTCTAAGGACCTACCAAGCTTGCACACTCAGTCTGTGTGCAATAACCAGAGTCAGAGCCGTAACCCCAAACCAAGTCTCCAACTCCTTGCTCAGATTTTAAATTCTTTTGTATTTTAAATTATTTATTATTATAATTTACTATTACTACTACTACTACTACTACTACTACTACTACTACTACTACTACTAAATCATGATCATGTGACTGGCAAACAGAAATTAGCTTTGCACAGAAACAGCTCCTCTGCTGGGTAGGGGTTCATTTCTTTTCACTGCATGATCCCAAAGCCATCAAAAAGGTCTCACAGCCAATGTTCTCTTGGAGAGAAATGTCTGATCCTGCGTTCTCAGCTTATGTCTGATCCTGCGTTCTCAGCTTAAGGCAAATACTAGAGGGGAACATCATCCTTGCATTTTTTTTTCATTCAACACTGACAACTGACCTTGCAATTTCCCAGGATGTTCCTTTTAGGCTTCTCCTACCTGCTCTCCATCAGCTCCTTGTTCTACCATCAGAACTCAGGGGCTTTGAGCCCAAACCAGACAAACCCTGCTCTTCCACCACCAACCTGCCTCTGGCTACAGCACCTTACCTCTCGTGGCCCCAGTGATGGTTCTTCCCCAGCAGCAGAGGATGTCACAATCAAAATGCCGCCTGAAAGGGTGTTAAGGACTGTCTCTTTTCCAGGTCTCACTGAGGCCTGAAATCCTCTCCCCATAGTTGATATTTCTTCTTGTCCTGTACTGTCAGCAGGTCTAGCTGCCCAGAGAGGTGACATTTGCCATCTCTTTTCCCATATCTTCACATTAGTTGAGCCTTCCTATCTGGTCATCTCTCTGTCTCTCTGCCACCTCCGTCCCTTTGTTGTTGTTGTTGTTGTTTAAATTGCTCAAAACCTCAGGTGTGGGAGGAAAAGAATTAACAATACATTTGACCTATTTAACAGCACCAGAAAATTTATGTGAGAAAGAAGCATCCCTAAAAGGGCAATATCATGCCCGTTTCACTTAGTGAGGAGAGTTCAGGCAGCATTTCAGAGAAGGACTGAAGCCTTCCTGGAGCCATGGCCTGCAGGTAGCTGGTTACTGTGTACAGAGAAAGGCCGCTTCAACAGTCATCATCAAGAGGCCTTTTCCTTTCTGCTCAAAGAAAGCAAAGGAATTTGAAATGAGGCCATTTGGTGACAGTTTGATCAAATCCCCCCCCCACCTCCTTTTCAAAATCATGAATCAGTCATGAACACAGTAAGTTAAAGCAAGATTTGATTTCCCTAGGGCTATTTTTGAAGTTCCGTTGTTCCCTTTCCTACCTCCTTCCATGCAACATTCATGAGTCAAGGTGTGGAGAGAACACACCAACCTTCACCTTTGAAGTGGAAAGAATGTCCTGACAGTTGATATACGGGCAGGTAGGCTATGGGGAAGGCTGGGATTGCCGCATTTGAGCATACCAAGCTCTATTCAGGCAATGAGGGCATTATTGCTGAGGTGCTCCACTAGAAAACTTGGTATTTCTTGGTTAATTTGCAAGGATTAAAGTGCTCTTGCTCCATACCTTTCTAAAGGCACCACACCCTCTTTCGCCTTTTGTCCTAAAAGAGATCTTTTAACACAGCTCATTTGCCTTCACTCTCATTATATCCTCATGGCATGCCTGTAAAACAGACAGGTCTAGCCCCTTCCACAAACACAGAAATTAGTGCACAGAAAGGTGAAAGGCCACATACCTAGTAAGTGATCAAGTTGCATATGCCTTAAACCCATGTCTAGACATCCAGACTCATTTTGCTTAGCCGGTGCCACTTTGCTTATTTTTAGAATGAAAGGAATTTTGTGGGACGTAGAATTCTGCAACTCTTAACAGCATAAGAAACCAAAGCCAGCCTTGCGGGGTGGTAATGATTTCAAGGGTGCAGGCAAACAGAGTTCCTCTATCTCATAGTAACCAGAAATCCATAATACAAGATTTATGCCTTTTGTTTACGTATCTGCTATGTGAGCATGCATGCACGCATGCAAGTGCATGTGCATGTTTTGGTGAGAATTATAGGAAATAAGAAGTAGCAAGTCATAAGCTAATTAAGACTTACCATTTGCATAGAGGAGCAACCACGGGACCTGCAAAATGACAGCCACCCTATCCTATGAGCTCACAATTAGATCCCATATTGAGATGAGATGAGTTAGGATAGAGAAGGGAGGTATACGAGGCATGCATACTGAAAAGCACCAAGTTTAAAGGAAAGAAAAAAAAAGCAGCTGACCAGGATCAGTAAGGGCCCACAGGAATTCTATACTAGGGCTGAGAACCTGTCAGAGATCTCTGGTTTAAAATACACCTGATACGCAGAAGAGAGATATGGAGACCAGCAAGAGTGGGAAAGGAGAGACAGGGATAAATAAGAGCAAGGTACAATAATAAACTTTGTGTACTAACGAAAAAGTAATAAATCACATGCATATGAAACTACAGCTACAAAGGATGAAGCTCCAGGCTTTGCAAAGAAATTTAACAGGCTGGATTTTGGCAGAATGTTGCCAATGACTTTGATCGCTAAGTTACTAGTTTGATCTTTTCTTCTATCTCAGCACTGCTTCCCCGCGTATAGAACCACACACACTAAGCAAACTGACCTGCTGCTGCCACACAGCACTTGGCCACCAATAGCTTTGCTCGTGCTCTTTTCTCCAATTACAACAGGGTCTGTTTTCTCTGTGTCTAAATAGCTTATAGGAAACCCACAGGAGATGAGTTTGAGAAGTGTCTATAGATGCCCCAAACCACATGGTCAAAGTCTCATATAAACTGGTGTTTGAGGAACATCCACCCCCATGCACATCCTCCCATACAGATGAATCATTTCTAGATTACTTATATGTCCAAATGTAATTCAAACACTATGTAAATGCCATGCTAGTAATTCTTACATTTTACTCTTTAGGGATTAGTTCCATGCAAAAATATCTGCAGGTGTTCAGGACAGTCACAATGTTTCCCTAAATATTTTTCCTTTAGAGTTAGGTGAGCCTACAGATACGGACCCCGTGAATATAGAGCACCAACTGTATTGTCTTCAGATGGCTTATTTCCTTCTGATATTCACAGTTGAAACCACCATGCGTTCCTACGAACCTCTAGAAACATCTGTGTACACATCCTTTAGAGCAGTGTTTCTCAACCTGTGGGTCATGACCCCCAGAGAAGTTGGCTATCAGATATTTATATTATGATTCATTACAGTAGCAAAATTACAGTTATGAAGTAGCAACAAAAATAATTTTATGATTGGGAGAGGGGGGACACCACAACATGAGGAACTGTAGTAAAGGGTCGCAGCGTTAGGAAGGTTAAGAACCACTGTTTTAAAAGATGTTGCTCATCTGACCTTGTAATTCATGTCTTTTCTTCCCTGCAAGGTCATGGGCACTTGACATAAAGAGAGCAGGTTCTCTTTTTGCCTCTTCTGTTCTCCGATGGGTCTTGTGGACTCAGAATCATGCAGCAAATCCAACCACTGACAAATGCTTTGTATTTGAGTCTCTGGGGTTAGAATGCCCTGGAGGCAAGTTCTAGAGTACATTAATTAATGTCAAATGTGGCTCTCCTCCTCTGAAATCATCTACTTAATAAAACTGTGATTCTTCAAATGGGCTAGCCTATGCAATAGGCTAATAGCTTAGCCAAGTCCAAGACACCTGGTACTGGTATATATGTATGTATGTAAGATGTATGCATGTATGGTTTGGAATTACCAACCATAAAATATTCTCTAGTCTCTCATTAGTGATCACTTTGTTCTTAATGAAATGTCAGCCCTATCAGGCTCCCTTTAGCCATAACCCAACTAAGCTGTTATTCTAGAAGCAAAGGGAATCACACTAGGAGGCCTTTGGACAAGGAGCTGTTAAGTGACCTGACTCCTGCTATATTCACAGTGGTGTTTGCTCCTCAAAATGCAAGGAAAGACGGGAACTGGTTTCAACTTGAATTTGATATTTTTGTGCCCCACACACTGAATGCCACCAAAGCCTCCACTCCCCGAACAGCAGTTTGTGGAGATGGAATAGCGGCAGTTTTTCATTTTCCAGAGTCCACTCAATGCCTCATTGATTCATAATACAGTGCATAAAGATTTCATTTTTCCTGCCCACAGTGATACATTATGGAGGCAATCTGTTTTGCTACTGAAAAGTTTGCTTAGTAGAAAAATTTGGAGTTTTGACATTCAGGAAATTACAGTCATCTGTAAAACACGATTGATATGCCAAGGCTAACATTTTCATTGCACTCTTGGAGCCAGAATAACTATGATAAAATATGTGTTACCCTCCACACATTTCAGGATCTTTTAAGGAAACATTACTTAGCACTGGGAACCTTCCTCCCTGGGCTCTGAGATTACAATGGCTTGTGCTGATGAGAGGGGAGCAGTTGACTGCCATTGCCGTGACAATGACTGGTCCCATGTTCCATCTTGGTTCTGGACTAAGCACTGGGAGCTATTTATTCCCATGCTGCCAAGGAAAAGCCATGGGAGGGGATCAAGAGAACTAAGTTTGGGAATTACACACACACACACACACAAACACACACACACACACACACACTTTGGAATTGACAACCAGCTGCCAAATGTGCAGGTATACATCAGAAAGAACTGGAAACTGGAGGACTACAAACGTGTTTCTGCCTATGACTCCAACTTGTGCTCATCCTTTAAAAGCTTGAACTCATGGTGATTCTCTTGCCTTGGCCTCCTGAGACCTGGGATGATAGGTTTTATACTATGCCTGACCCTTTTCTTTGCCTCATTGCAGGTACAATTTTCTAAATGGTACCAGGAACCTGCGGCTCTGGAGCTCTCTATTTGTTCAGCATTTGGTTTCAAAATAATAAATGCTGTGGAGTTAGTGGAGTGGCTGGGATGTGAAATAGACCCTGGGGCCATCTGGGGTGAGGTTATGAGCAGTTTCTCCTTGGTCCTCATGCACTGTGTCTCATCAGAAGTGCATGTGCATAACTGTGGTTCCAAAGCAGACAGCAGGTATTATTGTCTGGGCATTTGGAAATTGCTTAAAGTTGATCCCAATATAGTCTTTTTAGTACAGGGAAATGTACTGTATACAAACCATATGAATAGGTCTGACTCATCAGTCAAGGAGTCTTTAGAAGCCTCAAAAAAGTTTTGCATGCATCCAAACTCAATGGTCACAAATGCTCTCCCACCTTTGACAGTGTGTCAGACACTATTCTAAGGGATTAAAGTGTGTTTCATTCCATTATCACAACAAACCTACAGGGGAAGGACTAGGATTGCCATTTCCCTTTTAACAATTAAGGAAACTAAGGCACTGAGAGGTTGAACAACTTCCAAGTCACACAGCTTTCTGGTAAGAGGTGGAGAAGTATCCAAAGCTCATAGAGGGTGGTGACATACTTCATGTTTATGATCTATATTGCCTTTCATAAAGAAAAATATTAAAACTCTCTCCTGGGGCCTGGGAAGATAGTTTAGTTTGGAAAATACTGGCTATGCTAAAGCACAAGCACTCAAGTGGAATCCCCAGCACCCACATGAGATGCTAGACATGGGGTATTCCCAATGTTGGAGTGTGAGAAACAGGCAGATCTCTGGGCTTGCTGGCTTGCCAGATGAACCTAATTAGTAAGCTCCTGATTTCAGTGAAAACTCTCTGTCTCTACAAGCAAGATCCATGGCTGCAGAGGAATGATATCCAATGTTGGCCACTGGTATCAAAATGGACATCATCTGCACACACAGAAACATGGGTACATGCACATGCATGCATGCATACACACACATGCATACACACACACACACACACCACTCTGCTAGGTTTCATTGTCCTCCAGAAGGACCCTTTTCTATGCTAAGCTTCTTACAGGAGAGCAAGGATGACTGACCAGATCAGAAGGCGATGCCATAGAGGCTGGAGCCGTGCAGGGGAGGCAGACAGGAGGCTGAGAGAAGAGGGGTGCTGAGGGGTAAAGCAGATAGGCACTCTTCTTCCTCACAGTAGTATCCAAAGGGCCCAAGCTGGCTTGTCTCTCCTCTTCCTGGAGCATATCCTGGGTAACACTGAATGGTTCTCATGTGACACAGGGCTCTAGCTGGATGACCACACTCTCTGCAGTCATGGGGACAAATCAGGACCCATTTCCCTAGTTTTGACATGTGTTATTCTATCTATAACTAAGCTACATACTCTTTATAGGTCAGGAGTCACCCCTGAACTAGATTATTCCTGCCCTCAAATCTCTCTCTGACCACTACAGAAAATCCTTAGAGCCTATAGGCAAGTGACACAGTTAGCCTCTGGCATGCGCAAGCTCACTAATTAGCAGACTATTAGAAAGCAGATACAGCAACAAGAAAGGGAGCAATGACAGTGAGTGGAGAGCATAGATGCTGGGGAAGAGAGTCTACAGGGACACTGAAGCAAGAATCCCCTAAATTCCTCATTTGCCCACCTCTCAGAGTTAAAGGGAGAGGACCCGAATATGTACTGGTTTCCATACAATCTTTCCTTTCTATTTATATGGTCTACGTGGAGACAATCTTCAGAATTGGTTCTTAAATACTACTAGGCATGAGTAAGGACGCCTTTGGAAGTCACCTCAAATCTTTCTTGGAAGTAGGATGGAAATAAAAACAATAAATGTCCAGGCAAAAATAGAAAGCCATCCCCCTGTTTATCTTGAGGATGCCTTACACATTGATTTAGAGGGCTTTATTACCCTGTGAGTCACACATTTGGTGAACAGCACATTTTGAATTTTAAACTCCATAAAAAGGACCTAAGGGATTGCTGCAAACTGCTCCCGACTGGGCCCACTTGTCTTCAGTGCCCAGAACCCCAGGAAAGCAAGGCCATTAGCAGCCTCTGCAAATGCCAGTTAGCAGGCAGCCCCAACACACTCTCCCAGTGCACTGTTCTTTCCAGCCCAGCCCCCCTCCACAAAGTTCTTCAGCTTCCATCGATTCAATCCCTTACCCACTTAGCAATTTTCTTCATTTCTGTCCCCAGATGGGTTTTTCTCACACCTCCCTGTATTGTTCTGTTCCTTCTATCATGGAGTGATCGATGACCCGATATGCATTTACATTTACAAAGCAATTGCATTTACATAAGATAACGCTTATCTCCAGCTAAAAAAGAGGCCCAGCTATATAATACACATATAATAAGGAGGGTACCTATTCATCGTCCACATTTACACCACCTTGAACTGGATAGACTGTTCTAGGAAGTGATATATAAGGGGAGAGGCCCCTGTAAAATTTATCACTAGAAGTAATCAATGAGTCTCAACTAATAGATTCTATAGCTTAAGGTAAAATTATACAAAAGTATAGTAAACTATATATTTAGTGCTTACTGTTTGCTGAATTTAATTCAAACGTTCACTGATTTCATTTAATAGAAAGATTATATAATCAGGAAGTCAGTAGCAATTGAAAATGGCAAGTCTAGCCTTTATTCATTAGGGCATTTTGGTAATATCTGGTAATGGTGGGATAGTCTCATTTAATTGAATTGAAAATGCAACATACATTAACTTACAAAAACTTAATCAGTGTGATCAAATTAAAATAGGCCACTGCCACACCATCCTGATTAAAGCACTTGCAAATACTCCACACTTCTCAGAGATTTGTGGTGCTAATGATTTATACTCAGGTTTCTTCTCAAGGGAGTCAGACTTAGAATTTTTTTACTAGACAATTAGAAATCTCCATTCTTTATTTTGAAAAATGTTGCAATGGCATTATTGATGTTAATTCTCAGAGAGTGCATGTGCTGTTTTTTTCCCTTGACCATCATTGCCTTCCCTGTGGGATGATCATTAATCTCAGACCTGTAGCTCTTGCGAGTGGTAATGAAGTTTAGCAATGGCAAAGTGAATATTTTAAAATAGATTGAGAGTGGGCAGTCAACTTCTCTGCCTTTTGCAAATCAGCTCTAGGTTTCACTGAAAGGAATTTGCTTAAAGCCCCATTCAAAAAAACACTAGTTGAACTGGTCTGATGTCCTGAGTAGAAGAATACAGAATTAGGCCACTTCAATTAAATGTGTTCTTAATAGACCATCATAGGCACTAGGTAGGGAGATGTGAAATACCTTTTTCTTCTTTTAAAACACATCTCTCCAAGCTCACCAGTTTAAGACTGCAGCAGCAGTACCTAGAAGGGAATAAATGTTTCTGGCATCATTGTTTCTGTGGATACTGGTAATGAGGGACTGTCTAGCTATTTGTACTGGAGTCAGCAAAGGTAGCTCCTCATTTAATAGCATAGAAAGCACAGTCCCAGAAAGGCTAAGTGATTTTCTCAAGATGGCAGAGCTAGACAGGGTCAGACCTGGGAACAAATGTTCAGTGTTTACCTTGGCTTTTTTTCTATCACAGACTATATCTAGCCTACTTTTAATACACAAGCCAAGTCCTTGGATTCTTCCTTTAACCTCTGCCTCTCCATTTCCCTCTGCTTCTCCCTCTCTCCTTCTCTACCACCAACTATATATCAATAAACTATTTTTAAAGCACTCTCAGCAACAATTTCCCAGGTAATAGTTCTTGAAAGGCAGACAGACGAGGAGGTTCAGATCGAGGGCTAATTGGATCTGAGCATCCCTCTCTGAAATCTCACAGGGTGCACGAAGATGCAATGAGTCCTATACTTGATTCAACATAAAACTCCTCAACAGAGACAAGGCTCTTCACTTCAAATAAGTTCAAGGATCTTTCAAGTTCAAAGAGAAAGACATTTTTTGTTTATCTTCTGTTCATTTATATTTTAAATTACTTAAAGTGCTAGACTCAAGATGCAAAGCCATGTCTCTTGCCAATGAACTAAGATTTGGACAAGGGGTACTTGAAGGATAAAGGGCAAATCATGATGCTGTGTGGATGGCCTGTGGATAAGGAATCCAGGGGGATGAAGAGGTGAGAGGATATGGCTAGCACTTGGCTAGGGATTCTGTTGAATCAGCCAATTAACATATATACAGTGAAATGTTGAGAAACATTTTAAACATTTCAAAGCAAAATTGCACTTAGAATTGTACCAAATACCTTCCAGGAATAAATTTTAGAAAAATCACGAGCCTCCTAAGTGTATTTGGATTAGACCTTGACTGTGAAACATCTACCGGATCATGTTCTGGGAGAGGATAGCTTCAGCAATTCTAAGAGCCCTCTCTGGAAGCTAATGCTCTTTTCTTCCCCTAAAGGATCCATTAGACCCTTGCGCAGAGGCCGGTGGAAGGAAATGGAGTGGGAATAGAGCATGCTCATTTAGTCTAGAACAGCAGCCAGTTTGGGAGCATCACTCAAAACCAAAGTCATGTTCTTTCTTCTAAGCATTTCAGGATCAGTTTTTATATAGGCTATAATCTTGTGCAGCACCACTTATCCATCAGGTCCCTTCCATTCAGGTAAAACAATCTGACTACATCACGGGGGAGTCTTTCTTGTTTGTCTTTTTGAAAAGGGGACTTGGAAGTGAGGAAGGGGAGTACTTCCCTTGTCCCTGGGCAGATGAGGTAAGAATAGCCCAGGCAGTAATCTTCATGCCCTTCTCCTTAGTTATTGTTTGGTTAGGCCTACACTTGTACTTAGAAACTAGTTCTCAGTAGTTGAATTGTTTTTTAAAAGGAAAATATAAAACAGCTGGAAACAAAGTCACTCAGAAAGAGGCATAGTTGGGGCCTGAGGCTTGAAGTACTTACTAATTCAGCTTATCTATCACTCTTCAGCAGGCTCTCCATGCTTGCCTCAAATGACTTGGACTGAACACAGATAGGAAATACTGGTCCACACAAGGGAAAGATGCATTAAGTACACTGTCCTGGATCATTGAACCCAGATTGTTCCTTTATATTGCTTTTGGTATTTTCACTAGTTAGAAGCTAAACCAAGAACTGAAGAGGCTGATGGTGATTGGGAAACACAGATATCTTAGGGGGGAGGTGTGTGGGGAACAAGCAGGGGACAGAAGAAAACCACTCTTTCCTTGCCACCACTAGTATAAAATGCTATGCCCACAAATGTATGAATGGTCACATGGCATCCCATTCCATATCAGTCAAGATGTGTTGCTCAACTGTTTCTTTCCCTATGACAACATGTCTGATGCAAAGGACTTAAAGGGAGGAAGTTTTCATGTGGGTTCACAGTTTCAGGTAATGGTTGTATAGCTTTGTTGTAAGACACAAACACCAAGGGAGAATGACACATGGTAGAAGAGGCTGTTCAACTCAGTTAGGAAGGGCATGGGGAGTGAATGGGAGAGAAATGGAGGGAGAGAGAATACAATATATCCTCAAAAGCCATGCCCCTGGTGCCCGAGATCCTAATAGCTCATTTGCTATGTCTTCATTGTTACAGTAAGCCACTGATGAGGTTAGGTCTTTCTGTATCTGGGCAGCAAGCCTGCAAAACATGATCTGGTTTCAGTAAAGCTCATACCTAAAACACAATAAGGAAAACAGTCCCTCAAAACAGTCCTTTTCTTGTCTGCCACCAAGGGGGAGATAGTCAGATTAATCAGGGAACATAAATCACAGCCTTCAATTGTATATTTTCAAGGGTAGAGTCAGCTACATTAATTATTCTCCAAATCATATCTGCTAAAGGTGATCAGCTGAAAAGTGAATATTTGGCGAGGCACTACATATATTGTGCCTGGAAAAGGACATGTTAATCTGTGAGGTGGGGGAAGGGGAACTGATGCAAACCAGACCCAACGGGAGCATGAAGACAGTCTAAGTTTGGCAATTTATGAGAAAATGTGCTTCCCCCTCATGGTGCATGATGACCACTTAACAGAGTCGACTTATAGCTAGCAGCATTTGGTTTGTCTTGGGCACAATCCACTTCTCACTTTTCACCATCTTGGTGATACCAGGAAGAGTAACGAGAATTCTCTGTTTTGCAGGAAGAATGGGAGTTGTCCTTGGAGAGTAATGCAGGGAGTTAATGGCAGAAGACTATTTTCTGACAATATTTACAATCCAACCAGTTACCCTGGTACGTATTGTGAGGGCACAAAATAGTCTGGACATCCCTGAAATGTTCACATGCATAAATAGGAAAAAGAAGGTATATGTGGGTAGAAAACATCTCAATCACGCTGTCCATGCATGAATCTCCTCCCTAGCCACTATGAAAAAGTTCCCTATGGAAGAAGGCCTATCATTCCTAATTCTTATGTTAGAGTTCTGATGCTAAAAAGTAGAACTCTAAAAGTCTGGGACAACCTGTGACCTTCCTAACTTCAACAATTTGGCTATATTAAAAGTGATGTCTGGGGACTTGAGAGATGGCTCAATAGCTAAAAGCATTGGTAGTTTTCCAGAGGACCTGGGTAGAGTTCCCAGCAACCACATGCCAGCTTATAACCATCTGTAATTCCAGTCTCCCAGAGAATCAAATGCCCCCACTTCTGATCTTTGCAAGCACTAGGCATACACAACTGCATAGATACATGTACAGACAAAACATTGATACACATAAAATGCATTAAATGGAGCCACATTTGTAGAAGAAACCTAGATGTTCACTCCCAAGTCCCTTCAGAAATTTGTATGGGCCAATGAAATAAAGATGCCTAAGAAGCTCTCCTTGAATTAATGTCATACTGTACTTTCTAGGATTAAGTGAGAGTATGCATGTATTTAAAGAACCTTGAACATGGGCAATACACAGAAAGCACTTGGTAAAGGACACCTCTTAAAAATTCCTGCTCCTTATGATCTAGCAGTCTTTACTACCTTTTTTGGAAATGAATTCTATTCATTTTCTACCTGTATGCAAATATATAAAATATTGAGGAGGATAGGTACCTAAAATTCATTCTCCCGATTTCAGAGAAACCTGTGTCCTACGGTGATGGGAAGATAATTTAGACTTACATGGACACTGATTTCAAACATCATTCTGATACTTACTAGTTACATGGCTTTGAGCGAAACAGGTTCTGTCAGTTTAGTTGTCTCATCTGTGAGGTACGAAATCTGACTCATGGGACTGATGGTACAATTAAATCATGTAATGGATTCAAAGTCTCTCTTAACACTTATGAAAAACCATGTTATGTTCGTAACTTAGTAATTTCAGGCTTAGCCAAATTAAGGTCCTTTCCTCTTCATGTCTCCCAAACTTATTCAAAGTTTTGAAGACAATGTTAGTGTATGGAAAGATGTGGTGATGTAAGCATGCAGTATGTTCACATGTGAGCAGTAGAGGGATGAATGTAGATTCACAGCCATTTTCTCTGTAGTTCTCTTTTTATTCCATCTGGGACTTCATTCCATGCCACTCGTCCTCAGAGTAGGCCTTGCTCTTCAGTTAGTTCACTCCAGAGACACCCTCAACAAACACACTCAGAGGGTTGTTTCCTAAGTGATCCCAAATTCAGACAACTGGACAAGCAAGACCAGCTATCACAGAGGAACAAATAGATATTAGTCCTGGCAGCCAAATGCACAGGGGTGGGGAGATGGTATATAGAGATGATCCTTTGATGAAATAATCCAGGCCTTCTTTCTACCCTATTCAAACTACCAAAAACAATAAGTTGTGGGTGATGAAATTAATATATACTTCAAGTAATATGAGGTACTGTCTTTCTGTTTATGGGTGAGGATATCAGGGTCTCATATGACCAGGCTGGCTTTCAGTTTGCTATATGGTCAAGGCAGACGCTGGACTTCTGATCCTTCCGCTTCTACTTACTGAGTACTAGGATTATAGATATGTGCCACCATGCTGAGGTTATGTGGTGGTGAGAAATCAAAACCAGTGCTCTATGGTGACTAAATAGTCAACAGACCAACTGAACTATAGCCTCAGCTACAACAGGATGTTCTTTGATTGATCTTATCCATCCAGAATCTTTTCAGATATATGAGGCACATGTACAATAATTATTCTTCAAATGTACTTGATATCTTGATTATCCAGTGCAAATGCCATTTTAAGCAGGCACAGATTATGGCCTGAATTTTGTAGCATTGCCAGTGTTTCCCAGGCAAAAATATATCATTCACTTATCACCGAACTGTGTCTTCTTTCATATTTTCCTCTTTAAACTTTGACAAGCTATCATCTTGAAAATCCAAGATGGTTTTTTAATGATGTAGTAATCACTAACCAATCATGCTGCTTTATTTCTGTCTTCCCCATTCCTTAGGTTGTTTGCCCATAATAAAGGTAGTCATGAAAGTTTCTGAGCCAGATACTGGTGGGGTAACCAGAAAAGACAAGCCTTATTTTCAAGTGGAAGGTAAGATAGAACCACTCACCCCAGTTCCTGTAGAACTTGTTACTCCCTCAACACCATTCCCTCTAAGGTCACCCACCATCAGCAGGACCAATTTTCTGATTATTTTTGTTACTCTAGTTCTAACACACTGCCTAAGTATAAAGTGTATCTATAGAAAGAATAGATGAGTTTATACTCAGGGGTCAAGCACAGAATATAAGAGTTTTGGTTCTATCAACGATAAACTATGTGACTTTGGACTTCTTCCTCATTATGAGGGGCTGATAGCTCTTACTTTATAGGTGTATTCTAATGATCAAACAAGGAACCCTATGTAAAGAACTTTGCACAGTGCCTGACTCACAAAACACTCAACAAATTACAGAGAACAAAGCATGAATATAGTTTATGATATGTGAGATTCTTTTCAAATCCAGAAAAGAATTTGAAAAGAATCCAGCCTAGAATCACCTAGGAAGTAAAACTCAATGAGTGACTGTCTACATTTGGTTGACCTGTAGACATGTCTGTGGAAGATTGTCTTACTAAGTTAATTGATGTGGGAAGACACAGCCCTGTATGAGAAACACCATTCCCCAGGGCAAGCAATAGTGAACTGTATGAATAGAGATATCTAGCTGTGTGCAAGCAAGCAGGCACGTACAAGTTCATTTCTCTCTGCTCTTCACTTTGATGTGACCAGTTGCTCAAAATTCCTGTCTTAACGTTCCCACAATGATGAACTGTAACCTGGAATTATAAACCAAAAGAAATCCCTTTCTTTTTTGGGCTGCTTTGTATCAGGATATTTTATCACAGCAACAGAAAGGAAACTAGGATAATGCATGAATTCCCTTAGAAAATTCAAACCTTTCACATATTATCTTTCAGTGAGGTTTCCCATAATCACTTCATCTAAATCAACAGATTTTTTGCCCTCTTCATTCCTTGTGCCCACCCCTTGCTTTTTTTCCCCATTTGAAATACCACATATTCTATCTGTATTTCCTCTCTTCTCCTCATTTTCCCTCTCTCCTTTTTTTTTATTATTTATTTTATTTTATTTTTTTAATTTACATTCCAAATCACTTCCCCTTTCCCGTTTCCTCCCTCCCCGAAAGTCCCATAAGCCCCCTTCCCTCCCTCTTTTCTCCATTCAACCCCCTCTCGTTACTCTGTCCTGGCGTTCCCCTACATCCAGTCTTTCCAGGACCAGGGGTCTCTCCTTCCATCTTCTTAGAAATCTATTGATATGCGGATTGTGTCTAGGGTATTCCGAGATTCTGGGTCAATATCCCCTTATCAGTGACTGCATACCATGTGTGTTCTTTTGTGATTGGGTTACCTCACTAAGGATGATATTTTCAAGATCTGACCATTTGCCTAGGAATTTCGTGAATTCATTGTTTTTAATTGCAGAGTAGTATTCCATTGTGTAGATATACCACATCTTCTGAATCCATTCCTCCGTTGAGGGACATCTGGGTTCTTTCCAGCTTCTGGCTATTATAAATAAGGCTGCTATGAACATAGTGGAGCATGTGTCCTTATTGCATGCAGGTAAAGCCTCTGGGTATATGCCCAGGAGTGGTATAGCCGGATCCTCCGGGAGTGTCATGCCCAGTTTTCTGAGGAACCGCCAGACTGCTTTCCAGAGTGGTTGTACCAGCCTGCAATTCCACCAGCAGTGGAGGAATGTTCCTCTTTCTCCACATCCTCGCCAACAACTGCTGTCTCCTGTGTTTTTGATCTTAGCCATCCTGACTGGTGTGAGATGGAATCTCAGGGTTGTTTTGATTTGCATTTCCCTAATGACTAAGGATGATGAACATCTCTTTAGGTGCTTCTCAGCCATTAGATATTCTTCAGGTGAGAACTCATTGTGTAGCTCTGTACCCCATTTTTTAATAGGGTTATTTGCCTCTCTGGAGTTTAACTTCTTGAGTTCTTTGTATATCTTGGCTATTAGCCCTCTGTTGGATGTAAGGTTGGTAAAGATCATTTCCCAGTTAGTTGGTTGCCGCTTTGTCTTTTTGACAGTGTCTTTTGCCTTGCAAAAACTTTGTAATTTAATGAGGTCCCATTTGTCTATTCTTGATCTTAGAGCATAAGCTATTGGAGTTCTGTTCAGGAAATTCTCCCCTGTGCCCATATGTTCAAGGTTCTTCCCTAGTTTCCCTTCTATTAGTTTCAGTGTGTCTGGTTTTATGTGGAGATCTTTGATCCACTTAGAATTGAGCTTAGTGCAAGGAGATAAGAATGGGTCAATTTGCATTCTTCTGCATGTTGACCTCCAGCTGAGCCAGCACCATTTGTTGAAAAGGCTATCTTTTTTCCACTGGATGGTTTTAGCTCCTTTGTCAAAGATCAAGTGACCATAGGAGTGTGGATTCATTTCTGGGTCTTCAATTCTGTTCCATTGATCTACATGTCTGTTACTGTACCAATACCATGCGGTTTTTAACACTATTGCTCTGTAGTACAGCTTGAGGTCCGGGATACTGATTCCCCCAGAGGTTCTTTTACTCTTGAGAATAGTTTTAGCTATTCTGGGTTTTCTGTTATTCCAGATGATTTTTGAATTGCTCTTTCTAACTCTGTGAAGAATTGAGTTGGGATTTTGATGGGGATTGCATTGAATCTGTGTATTACTTTTGGTAAGATGCTCATTTTTACTATATTAATCCTGCCAATCCATGAGCATGGCAGATTTTTCCATCTTCTGAGGTCTTCTTCAATTTCTTTCTTCAGAGACTTGAAGTTCTTGTCATACAGATCTTCCACTTGTTTGGTTAGAGTCACGCCAAGATATTTAATATGGTTTGTGGCTATCGTGAAGAGTATTATTTCTCTTACTTCTTTCTCAGCCTGCTTATCCTTTGAGTATAGGAAGGCTTCTGACTTGCTTGAGTTGATTTTATATCCGGCCACTTTGCTGAAGTCGTTTATCAGCTGTAGGAGTTCTCTGGTGGAGTTCTTTGGGTCGCTTATGTATACTATCATATCGTCTGCAAATAGTGATAGTTTGACTTCTTCCTTTCCAATTTGTATCCCTTTGACCTCTTTTTGTTGTCTAATTGCTCTAGCTAGAACTTCAAGTACTATATTGAAAAGATATGGAGAGAGAGGGCAGCCTTGTCTAGTCCCTGATTTTAGTGGGATTGCTTCAAGTTTCTCTCCATTTAGATTGATGCTGGCTACCGGTTTGCTGTAAATTGCTTTTACTATGTTTAGATATGGGCCTTGAATTCCTGATCTTTCCAAGACCTTTAGCATGAAAGGATGCTGGATTTTGTCAAATGCTTTCTCAGCATCTAATGAGATGACCATGTGGTTTTTTTCTTTGAGATTGTTTATGTAGTGGATTACATGGATGGATTTCCTTATATTGAACCATCCCTGCATCCCTGGGATGAAGCCTACTTGATCGTGGTGAATGATCATTTTGATGTGTTCTTGGATTCGGTTGGCAAGAATTTTATTGAGTATTTTTGCATCGATATTCATAAGAGAGATTGGCCTGAGATTCTCTTTCTTTGTCGGATCTTTGTTTGCTTTTGGTATTAGTGTAATTGTGGCTTCATAGAACGAGTTGGGTAGTGTTCCTTCTGTTTCTATTTTGTGGAACAGTTTGAAGAGTATTGGTGTTAGGTCTTCTTTGAAGGTCTGATAGAATTCTGCACTAAAACCATCTGTACCTGTGCTTTTTTTGGTTGGAAGACTTCCAATGACAACTTCTATTTCTTCAGGGGTTATAGGACGGTTTAGATGGTCTTTTTGATCCTGATTTAATTTTGGTACTTGGTATCTCTCAAGGAAATCGTCCATTTCCTCAAGATTTTCTAGTTGTGTTGAATACAGGTTTTTGTAGTAGGATCTGATGATTTTTTGAATTTCCTCAGTTTCTGTTGTTATCTCTCCCTTTTCGTTTCTGATTTTATTAATTTGGATACTATCTCTCCTTTTTGAAACAAGATCTTACTATGTAGCACAACCCAGCTTTGAACTCGGAATTCCCCTACCCCAGGTTCCTAAGAGTGGGGATTACAGGCATGTATTACCATGTCTATGTGTAATTATTTGTTTAGTGACCACATCCCTCCACTAGAATTGGCAAAATTGCAAAGAGTACTGTGGAGATTATTCTTTTATGCATCTCCAGAATGGTATTCTACACATTGTATGCACTCAGTAAAAAAATTGAAAACCTTATATAGAAGGCACTGCTAGTATGTAATATTATTTGAAAAAATATTCCCCATGGGCTCATGTATTTGAATAGTTAGTCTCCAGTTGGTGGCAATGTTTTTGGAGAAAGTAGGTCACTGGAGACAAGCTTTAAGATTTTATAGCCCAGTCCCATTTTCTATCCACTCTCTGCATCCTAGCTGGTGACCTAATGTTTTTAGCTACCTCACGCTCAAATTGTGTGTTCCTTACCTTTTTGAATTGTAAGCTAAAATAAACTTTTTCTCCTCTACATTGTTTCTTGTCTGGTGTTTGGTTACAGAAATAAGGAAAGTAATTAATAAGGTGCTTTCAGATTTACAGGCGAAGGAGCAAAAATACACAGAGGGATGAAGTGCTCTTCACAGGGTCATGTTCTGACCCTCGAAATAGCAGTTGAGTTTCAGAATTTGCCATTGTAGCCATCATACCTTGTGGAGAGAGGAGGTACAAAGACTCCAGAGAGCCAAATAACCCTATTAAAAACTGGGGTACAGAGCTAAACAAAGAGTTCTCACTTGAAGAATATCTAATGGCTGAGAAGCACCTAAAGAAATGTTCATCATCCTTAGTCATTAGGGAAATGCAAATCAAAATAACCCTGAGATTCCACCTCACACCAGTCAGGATGGCTAAGATCAAAAACACAGGAGACAGCAGTTGTTGGCGAGGATGTGGAGAAAGAGGAACACTCCTCCACTGCTGGTGGAATTGCAAGCTGGTACAACCACTCTGGAAAGCAGTCTGGCGGTTCCTCAGAAAACTGGGCATGACACTCCCGGAGGATCCAGCTATACCACTCCTGGGCATATACCCAGAGGACTCCCCAGCATGCAATAAGGACACATGCTCCACTATGTTCATAGCAGCCTTATTTATAATAACCAGAAGCTGGAAAGAACCCAGATGTCCCTCAACGGAAGAATGGATTCAGAAGATGTGGTATATTTACACAATGGAATACTACTCTGCAATTAAAAACAATGAATTCACGAAATTCCTAGGCAAATGGTCAGAACTTGAAAATATCATCCTTAGTGAGGTAACCCAATCACAAAAGAACACGCATGGTATGCAGTCACTGATAAGGGGATATTAACCCAGAATCTCAGAATACCCAAGACACAATTCACATATCAATTGATTTCCAAGAAGATGAAAGGAGAGACCCCTGGTCCTGGAAAGACTGGATGTAGGGGAATACCAGGACAGAGTAACGAGAGGGGGTTGAATGGGGAACAGGGGGAGGGAAGAGGGCTTATGGGATTTTCGGGGAGGGAGGAAATGGGAAAGGGGAAATGATTTGGAATGTAAATAAAAAATATAGAAAATAAAATAAAAAAAAAAAACAATGAAATCAGAGGAGGACTGTGTGTGCATCCACGGACTGTATGTGCGTCCACGGACTGTGTGTGCGTCCACGGACTGTATGTGCATCCATGGACTGTATGTGCATCCACAGACTGTAGGTGCTCTTTCATCCTTTTTTCTTTTGCTCGTTTGCCTCGCCCACCTTCTGATAAAAGTTCTCTATCCAGTGCTTTGGACTCTAGCTTTGACATGTGATATACCTATGATTAAACTATTTTTCCCCACAAGTAGCATCCCCGAAGGATACTTCCGATCTTCAACCCTCTCTCCATTGTCCTATGTGTTTATTTTAAACAAAGATAAACATGAGAGTTTTTTTTAATTGATGCACTAAAACACCACGACTAAGAGTGACTTCTGAAATACTTTGCCTTATGGTTCCAGAGAGAGAGTCCTTAATGATGGAGGAGGCATGGCCACAGGTAAAGAGACCAGGATGCCTAGAGATCACATCTCCACCCATGCATAGGAAGCAGGAAGAGTGAAGCTTAAAGCCTGCTCCAGTGGTGTACTCCCTTCTTCCAGAGAGCAGCAGCACCTTGCCACCTTGAATTTATATGGAAAGTATTTGTGTTGGGTGGCAGACAAAAAAAAAATTGGTCCTGTTTTCCAAGGTTCACCCAGCAGAACACACTTTCCCAAGTGGCACCCATCAGGAACACTACTGGCCTGCACTCCTTGGGAGGGGCAGTTGCCTTCAGTACATATACTATAATTGACGGAGGGGTGTGGGAACTTGCTAACAAGTGTTCTTTTCTCTAGATGTGTCATTCGTTAGTTCTCTTTTCCAAACTGTATTATGCATATGCTAGAAGTGAGGTTACTGTTGCTCCATTTCAAGAGCTGGCAAGGTAGATAAGCAAATAAGCAGAACCAACCAGAGCTTATCAAAATTCTACTGGCCATAATCCTATTGGCCAGGTCACATTGTCCCCAGCTGCAAGACACTGGCAAAGGGAACATACATAATCACTAGTTGACATTTAGTGAACACTTGCCATGTGCCAGGCACTATGAAAGCTCTACTCGGATTAGGATATTTAATCCTCACAACAGCCCAGTGAGGTACATATAAAGTTATGAAGCAAGAGAGCCAGCATTCAAATCCAGGTCTATCTGATTCCAGCGATGATATTTTTCATGAATACAAGGCTGCCTGATTAATTTATGTGAAGAAGTATTGGAACAGGCATGTGTGGGAGCTGCTTAGCCTGAGGTTAAAATCAAAGCATCAAAGTATGGGAAGTTTATGTTATTTATGCCTGGCAACTGTAAGTCATTTTTAAAAGTGGCTTATTTAAGCTTCCTGCTCTATCAATAAATGTGTTTTCTAGGATTTATCTGAAATTTTCAGGTCTTTTTGTGATTCATTTAAATTTTATATAACTTTGTAAATTCTTCCTCAAGTGTCATGTACACAATTTCATATTCTTCTGTAAACACTGTTTTTCTTTGCAATTTTTGTTTTAACTAAAAGTCTCTTAGTATCCTGGCTATAGAAGGGAAAGTCAGGCTACAATGGAACTTGTTCTGTGCATGCCTACTTAGGGGATGTTTTATCCCATTTCCTTTAAAGAAGTAATGAAGGAGGGAGAAATCAATCAGTTTAATACTTTGGTTTTGTATGAGCTTTGTTGTGTTGGTCTAATAGCCAATCAAAGGACACTATTAATAATATTGCCACCTAAAATTACAAAATCATATTAAAAGTTGAACACTTGAATACTTCATTAAAACAGAACATGCCAGAATATTGAAGCAAAGGAATATACACACAGGAAAACTTCAGAGTTTAGAAGAATTTACAGCTTACATGCTCAGAACAAACACATGTGTCACAATAAGAGGAAAGGAGACGCATGCTATAACACATACTGCTTCCTGTAACAAACATGTATGTAGCTAGACCAAACACCTGAGTGAGTCTCTGCAAAGCAAGCAAGCCCTCACTTCTTCCTGAAACAGGAAAGCTTGTTTGGCTCCTGCCAACCAAACCCATGTTCCACCCTACTCCCATTCAGATCCTGCTGAGTTGACAAATTTGTCTGTTGACAAATCTTTCAGCCAGTCTTGGTTGTAGTCAGTCATCCTGTAGCATCTGCTATTAGGGTGAGTCCCAGACAGATTTGTGACATGAGCAAAAGTTGGACCTTGTCATTTTATCATGTAACTATTATTCCCTTGCCTTAGCATTTAAGCAAATATTTACAATACTTAGTTCACCATTTATGGTATTAGTTACCAGGTACCATGGTTGGTTGATCTGGTCTGGCTTTTAATATTAATGGCCTTCAAGAGTATTAGAGCCAGACATGGTGGTACACGCCTTTAATCCCAGCACTAAGGTGGCAGAGGAAGACAGACTTCAATGAGATCAAAGTCAGTCTGGTCTACAGAGCAAGCTCCAGAGAGTAAGGCCTTACATCAAGAAAAAAGAAGTATTTCAAATTGGGAGTTGGTCCATGCCTTTCCATAGTCTTAGCCTATGTGAAAACTATCTCATACTGAGATTAACTGATTTATTTCTAGTATCATCTCATCTGCATGCAATCTAATTTAATGGGTACCCCTGGATAATAGACATATTGGTGCACACACACACACACACACACACACACACACACACACACACACACACAATCTTATTGTACCAAACTATCTGACAGATATGACTTAAGGGTGGAGAGCTTTATTTTGGCTCACAATCCAGGGAACACAGTCTAGAAAGACAAAAAAAGCATACTGACTGTCAGTCCCAGTCAGTCTGTAGCAGCAAGAGTTTGTGGAATAGTTTGCTATAGCATCTATCAGGTCCTGAAGCAAAGAGCATGGGCTCAAAGAAGAGACAGTTCATAAGCATAAGCCACGTCCTTCTGGCCCTCCACCTGTACCAGGCACAACATGTAAATGGTTCCATAACCTCTCAGAACAGCACCAGTAGCTAGGGCCCAAGTGTTCAAACACTGGGCAACATAGTAGGGCTAATATCTCAAGAATCCAAAACAAGTAAGCCAAATTGAACACTTTGAGAGCTCCTGGTGGTAGTTATGCATTGTAAGCCTTGAGAGTTTTAGTGCCTTCTGAAGATGATCCAGGAAGAAGTAAACTGACTGTGAACTGCTGTGTTGGCCAGAGTAACATGTTTATATTCCAAAAAGAAGCCCCGCGTGAGGCTCAGTGCTGTGGCCTGACCTTGTTGGTCATGGGTCAGCAGCACCTGGAAAAGTTACACTGTTTGGTCAAAATGATTGGTTCTGTCCTGATTTCCGTCTCTGTCTTGTCAATCTGACTCACTGTCAACACTGAAGAAATTGCTTGCTCCTCGTTGGAAGGCATTGCCGGGGTGGTCTGGCTCTGCTGCTCGGATATATCCCACTCCATCTGTTCCTCCCTGAAACAGAAGGTTGGCTGCCCAGCTTCAGATCCGGGCAATGCAACAGAGCAAGCAGAATTGACACAACTTCTAAGCTGGAGGTTTCCTGTGCTGCACACTGCCTACGCTTCACTGGACCTCAGTGGGCTCTAAATAGGTGGAAAGTCAGGAGGAGTAATTGCGCACGCAGTTTTAGCTTTGACCTACACGACAACTCCCGCTTCTCTGACCCACCTTTCCATCCAGCGTGTATTTTCTTGGTGGAAAGAGGAAGGGTGGGCAAGTGGGTGAGCATGGTATGTGTACGTGTGTATGCAGATAAGCATGTCTCCAGACAAACACACATGATGGCTAGCAAGCTCCTGGCACCCACTTGCTTTCGTCCCCTAACATTGGAATTATAGGCATATGCTTACCATACTCTGGGCTGGTAAGGGGAATTTGAACACAGGTCCTTATGTTCGCAGAGAAAGTGTTCCACCCACTGAGACACTCCCCAGCTCTGCAAGTTACATTTTTTCTGTACTTGACCTAGTCTTGTTACTTGAGAGGTGAGTATTGATAACATTAAAGGGTTTAGAATTCATTTCAACAGTATCCCCACATGATTTGACCTCTGCACCCCAATAATTGCATTGGTCAGGGGTGACTCCAGTCACAGTCTGTGAGTATTTCATTGCATCACGTAAACAGCATATCACCATTCTCAGTTTTCTTTACCAAGACTGTGAGCATCTTGGTCCTTGCTGGATGTTTTATTTATTACCTATGGAGCCCCAGGATAGAACAGAGGTACAAAGTATATTCTCTCTCTCTCTCCCCATTTCATAAATACATATATATTATAATAACTTCTAGGACTTGAGTTAAAGATGGTCTTTGCAAAAACTATAGATCTAAATTAAATATGTTATCTCCTGAATCATGATGTCTTCACTTGTAAAGTAGAAATAATAATAATAATAATGTCTACTTTGTGAGTTTCATGAGCAAGGAATAATAAGGAAAAATGTACCACATGAACCATTTATAGGCTGGCACATAAGTACACAAGAAATACATATAGGTTATTAATTTTTGCCATGAGGCAAACTTGACACAGCTTGACTTTTGTATTTTATAATTTCTTCAGAAAATAGAACAGCTGACTTCTTTTCAGAGACATACACTCTTTCTCCCTGCAGCCTATATCTAGTCTCAAAAATAGCACAGAGAAACTAAAAAAAAAACCCTACTCTGTAACTATATATCTTACTGTCATTAGATCAAATAATGCCAGAAAACCCAGCAGAATGGCCCCTTCGATGCTGGCTGGAGCTACCACTATACACCCTGCAGCCAAGAAAGTGCAAGGATAACTCAGCAGGAAGTACATAGAACACCTTTCTCTGAGCCTCACAGCAGAATGGCTAAATTTTGATAGACAGTATTCTAATAGGTGTGAAGAAGCCCCCCAAGTGTCTTATCACAGCCATGGAACACCAGCACTGTTTCTGAGGCCAAAGATAGCCTAAGGGAGAGGAAATATGCAGTAACAGACTAAGAAAAAAATTCTACCTCTCCAAACCAATGGGAGAGAAGTGATACAAAGGAATCTATTCCGCACAACCATGAAGAAGGAATCTGAAAACATTCTAATTTAATACTAATAGCTAACCATGTTGATGAGGAGTTAAAAAGAAGCTGTTTTGTCTGTAAGATACTGTGTGTGGCAAATAAAAGACATGTATCTCAGAATGCAGAAATGGCAGAAGCTTTGGATGGATCCAAACATAGTAGCTATGATAGAAGATCATGGCTATCTACTTTGGGATGCATTTATTCAGCCCTCCTATTGCGAACGACCTAAGTACAGTATTCAGCATGCATCCTCTACATCAACTTCATTTATACCAACTGCTCCTTACGTGATACACAGACCATCCTCACTTAATAGACTGGGCACCCGTAAAGTCCAAAGAAACAAAGAAATGCTCCTTTTTAAAGTGCATCCGCAAATCACAAATACCCAGGGATTATACATCAGGGTCTAATGAATAAAAATTTCACTGTGGAATCATCAGTGTGACAGGGGCTGTGCCCAGACAGGATCTATCATTTCTACAAGCCTGGAGTTAAAGCAATTCACCAGGGCTTTATTGTGAACTGAGAGTGTGTGGTAACAATGGAGCAGGACTAATTTGGAAACCATCAGCTGTTTGGAAAAGTCTATATCAGTTCCATTCCTCCATAATTTATACAGCATTTTGACCGTAGTGCTTGGAAATAAATAACTGAAATGAATTCTAACTGTTCAGAGAGTTAGTCTCATATTCTTGTCACCACTTTTCGTATTTTCATGGATAGGCCATGACTGACTTAATATGTAAAAGCGAAATGGTATTCAGGAAGTAAAACAGAAGGGGGGAAGCTGCAGCCAATAGATCTTTCACATTGGAGATTGAATAGAAGATCATATTCCAGTGCAGTATTTAGTGTCCAGTGCTGAATATCTATATATATGACCATTACAAATCCACCTTCCACTGCAAAGCCTTGCTCTTGTTGTGACATATCTTATTACTCAATTAGAGCTTCTAGTATAATGGAGGCATCTTTCATCTTCTAGGTGCAGGCCAGCACAAAGTCTGACATCTTTGGGAAAGAGAGCCTATGAGAAAAGTGTAGTCACAAAATGGCTACAGTTACTTGGAGAGGGAACTGCCTAACAGAAGGTATGTCATCTCTATGGGGACGCACCACAGAGTACCATGCAGTCTCCAAGATGAGACATTAGCTAAAGCTGTCTTCTGGAGCCATCTTAAAGACATAAATCTACTACAACAAATATCTAACCAATACTAGTTTTGGCAATGCAAAAAATGACATAGGATTCACATGCTAGTTATTGTGAAAAGAATAAACACGTCATGTTGTCAGTGATTCAATGAAAATGTAAATGTATTTAAATGAGGACAATTATGAACTGGCTTTCCAGAATGGTCTAATTCAACCCCAAATCTCAAAATACAGATTTCCATGCATTGCCCAAAGTATAAAGTGATGGACCAATGCTGCCTTTCCAGACGTACGTTCTTATTCTTCACTTTGGCAAAATCATCTCTTGGCTTTTCTTTCCCCTCCCTCGTCCTTACAGAAGTATCACCTACATAGATATTGTTTTTTCAATTTCCACTGTCAAGTGCACAAAAAGCATCACACACATCTTCACTGAATGGTTAAGGATGAATGACAAAGTGAGGGCACATGGCTTTGTGGTAACTCTGTGAGATGCACAACAGCACTTTTTCACTTACTTCCCACTCTTCGATGTGCTTCGGGGCTTTGTGGAGGATGGAGAGTTGGCACCTGAGTTGAAGTTTGAAGAACCCCATCTATCCTTACTATACCCACCAAACAAAAATATATACAAAGAACACAGAGACAAAAAGCAATTAGTCATTTCATTTAACGATTTTCAAGACTCCTTTTCCCTTCCTCTCCCTCCCTCTCCCTCCCTCTCCCTCTTTTCCCTCTCTTTCCCCTCTCCCCATCTCTCTCTGTCTCTCTCTTCATATTTTTATCCAGTAATGTCCTTCAATGTCAAAGACAGTGGGAACTATTAAGGTCAAATAAAACAACTTCCCTTTAGAGATTCAAAGTTTGACCTGTTAGTTTCCATTAATGGCAGCACTATTAGCACAAGCTCCCAATAAGGCTCTAGTGAAAAAAATAGTATAAAATACTTAGTCAAAAAAGAATAGTTTCTTTTCAACAAAAACCAAAACCAAAGACTCTTACATTTCCAGCCACTGGGGTGTCTGCACCGTAAGTTCAGTTCTAAAGCTGCTGACTTTCAATAAAGGATATGGATATCATATCCCAAAGGCTTCAAAATGTCTTTGGGAGATACTATCATTAGATGAATTCATAATTTTCACTCATAATTTTGCATGAGAAGGCCATGAATTGAGATACTCTTGCCAGAGAAGCACCACTTGCTGCATGAGTAATTTAATTTAAATTTCCACCTTCAATAACTCCACAGCTTATGTCAAACCTTGGAAACAATTACTAAATAAATCACAAAGAAAGGTCTGCTTAATCTCATCAGGTTAATAAACGAAGGTAAATTAATCACCACGAGGTAAACAAAGAGGCATAATTGATTGGAGTCTCCTTGATTACTTTATTCTATTTCCGTTATCAAACTATTTTACCATTATCTTCAATTCAGCTGTTTTGCCTTGAAATTAATACTTTACTTCATCTTCAGATTTCCATGGAAACCAACTCAATGCCTTTCTCTCTACTTGATATGTGGAATTCTTTATCCTAATTTAATCAGTATTTTTTTTTTCTGTTACTAAAATCTATGTCAGCATAGCCTCTTATATGTAGTGAAGGTAAAAGCTGCCTGTCTTGTTGTTCGAGGTATATAATAGGAGTTTATTTTTAAATTAATTTACTTATTGTGTGTGTACACTCAAGTGTATATGCACATGTGCTACAGTATGTGCATTGAGGTCACAGGACAACCTGTAGGAATCAGTTCTCTCCTCCTACCATATGAGACCCAAGGGAATGTACTTACTTCATTAGGCATGGCAGGAAGTGCTCTGGGCCATCTTATCAGCCCAGGACCTTTCTTGTTAAATTTGAAATTTATTATTATTATTATTATGTGTGTGTGTGTGTGTGTGTGTGTGTGCTGGTGTATGTCATGGTGTGCATATGGAAGTCAGGAAACAACTTTTAGTTGTTTCTAATTCAGCCAAAGGTTCCCAGAACCAAACAGGGGTTGCTGGGTTAAGTCAGCAATTGCTTTTACCTGCGGAGCCATCACACTCATGAGTCCAGGACCTTCTGTGGGTAGAGAATAGTGTCTAAGAGAATGCCAAAGAACTTTCAAGATTCTTAGGAATCTTTAAAGCATTTGAAAATGAGTGTCTCTGTGTAGCAGCATTTATGTGAAGGCTGGGAGTGTGTCGTAAGTGGCATTCTGTTCTACAGTCACTGGCTTCACATGGGCACCAGGTTGTGATTGGAAGTAATGAGGGGTGATTTCAAAGGTAATAAAGATATATAGGTACAGACAAACACTAATCAGGAGAAGTGGATATTAGCAAACACTCAAGCAGTTTGTACTGAGTGTCTTAAGGGCCAAAAACATCCCTGAAAAATGGAAGCTATGCAGGTGGACTAGGATTGCGCTGCTTGGTATGTGGCTCTGCAGTTAAGTGTGGAGATTCTAAACAGCAAAGTACTGGGGGCACCCTTAACTATGCGGTTCACTAACTCCGCAGCATGGGCTACCTGCTAATGGGGACTGAGGAGCTGTTATGACTTCTTGCAAAAGAACTCCTTAGGCAGTTCAGGGATGAATACCAGTCACTCCTCTCTATGCAGAACAAGGTCAGAAATTGGTTGTCACAATTCAAATCTGGACAAAAAAATTCTGGGTCAGAAAGAGCAATCAGAAGTATGTATGAAAATATCTTAAGGATACCTGTTACTTTGGATGGCAATAGATAGCAGGAGGAAGGAAAGAAGAAAGGAGGGGGGAGGGAGGGAGAAGAGAGAGGGACAGGAAAAGGAAGGAAGTTAGTTCCCATCCAGAAGCATTCAAAACTATTGTTTTGGAAAAAAAATGTGTGAAGTCTGATGCAAAGGATGCAATAAGCTTTCAGTTTCAAAGCAAAAGTAGAAGCTGGGGCTATAGCTCAGTTAGTAAAATGTTTGCATAACAGGGATGAAGCTCTTGCTTGGATCCCCAGCGGCGCAGATGACAACAGGTGGTTGTATACATCTGTAATCCAGCACTCAGGAGGTGGAAGTGGGAGGATCAAAAGTTTAGGATCGTCCTCAGCTGCGAATCATGTCTGAGAGCAGGATGGGCTGCAAGGGGCTTTGACTCAAAGCAGGGAAACGCAAGTAGATCCCAGCCATCTCACTTCTACCTTCCCGGCCACTGGACCTCTTCCAATCCTTTCCTCACACAGTAGGCAGTGGGAAATTTGCTTGGAAGCACTCTAAAACCAGAGATCTTCTAAATCACCCTTCAAACACAAATCTGGGCTCAGATTGTGTGCCCAGAAGTTTAGGAGTCCCTGTATACTTTTGAATAAAATAACACCCATTCTCACTGTTAAATCCCCACCTCTGTGACTGCAAAAAGTCAGACATCAGGGAGAAAATGGCAGCCTGTAATGGCCGACGTATTGCTAACTGCTTCTCTGGAGGTGGGTTATCCTGGGGTAGCATCCTTTTAATGATGGAAATGATCCGACTTCACTCCACGCCCCAAGACCTACAGCCAAATCCCAGAAGTGCAAATCTGAAGGGAATGGAAACACAAACGTTCTCAAGAATAAATCACACAGGGAAGGTATGGCACCAAGGCCAGAGGTGAAAGTACTCAAATGTCTCCAAATGTGTATTCTGTGCAAATAACAGATGGGTTCCCAGTGGGAAATGTATCAGAAAGGGGAGTGGGCAAGAGGAACTTCTGGCGGGCTTGGATCCTAGGAGGGCAATTTTATAGCTATCCTAAGGAGAGTTGCACGGAAAGGTCAGCCAAATATTTGGGAAAAGAAGTCACCCTTCCTTCTCTCTGAGATCTAGGCTGGGTAGATAAATCTGGACAAGATGCTGTAAATCTCAAACCTTGAAACACAAAGAATGAAAGCAGCAATTCTAAGGACCTTGAATTTTCCCACAGTGCCTCATAAGAGATAAAGAGAAAATACTGCTGCTGCATACTACCTACTACCGGGAGCCTCAAAGATCTGGAGTCAGAGGCCCAAAGACTAAGATGCTGCCAAGAATTCTGGTCCCTGAAGCATCCAGAACAAGCCCAGAGACTTGCAGGAATGCCTGCTTGCTTCTAAGCTACATGGATGATAATTTGTGGCATATGAGAATTGGGAGGAACTGAGCTGCCTTTGACCTAGTTCCTAACCTATGCATCCGAAACAGACATGCTCAGTTGTCACTCGTTTGATCCATCTGTTTCTAGGCCGCTTGTCAGCTCTCTCCACTTTCATCTCTTTAAATTGTAATCTTGAGAGCTGTGGTTGAGATCCCAGAAGGTCAGGGTCCAACCTTCGTGAGCTCCACCTGAGTCGTACCCTCTTCAGAGATAAGATTCTGGCTCGCCTCAGGGCCCCATCAAAGGCTTGTGAAACCAATTCCAGGTGAGTTTCCGATAAGAAAAGTTAATGCAGGCCAGTCCTCCTCTGACTGCCTAGTGGGCTGTCTTCACTAACTACTAATATAGCAAGGAGGCCTTTTCCCCCCATACAGGCTCCCAAAGGCTATAAGGGTGTCAAAGAAACCCCCGTGTATATTCCCCCTAAGTAGAAAAACAGTGATGGACCCAAGTCTCTAGTATTCTCAAAGGGTTCCTGGTAGGACAATTTGAGATCTGTTGTCAGAAACCAAAATAGCAACCAGACCCATTCCTGCTGTTTGTTTGTTTGTCTGTTTGTTTTTCTGCTGCCAAAGGAATAATTATGAACAAAGAACTTAGTAGTTGAAAACACACTTCACTTTTTTTTTTTACTGCTGTTTGGGATTGAAGCTAGAACCTCACACATGCAGGTCATACCTTCTACCAAACTACATGCCCCAGTGACTTAGCCCATTTTTTTTTTGATGGGCATGCAGAAATCTGTATTGCTCATAGTATATCATAAGCTTTTTTCGGAAACAGCCCCAGGTCCAAAAAAAAAAAAAACACTTTGCTTCTGGCGATCCTGAAATTGTAAAAATGAGTTTCCAGAGTTCTAAGAACCTGAAATTGCCTTTCGGAAGGCATACATGGTCGACTGCAGACTACTGTCACCATATCGGTTTTTGAGCACTGAGCATATGGTTCCATGGTACTGCTTATACTTTTTGCTTTAACTTTTAAATCAGTCAGTGCTTGTTATGATTTAAACAACCTTTGTCCTGGGGAAAAGCCATGGCAAGGGTTGGTCTCCACATTAACAATATTGGTAGGTATGAAGCATTTAACAGGAACATTTGGATCATACGGCCAGAGCTTTTTATGAATGGGTTATTTAATTGCAAGAGTAAGTTGCTCACAAGGGAGTCTAACACTCCACACCACATCTGCTCCCTTCAGCCCATACCTGCCTGCTACTCTCACATGTCCTTCCATCTTCTGCCATGTTGTGGAGCAGCAGGAGGACTTCAGATATGACTGAATGAGCCCTCCTAATTACCTCTCTGAGAAAACTCCAGCAGGAGTGGATGGGATTGTCATTTTGGTTTCAGACAATGGACATCAAGCTGTCCCATTTCGATCTTCAGTGCCTTTACAACCGTGATAAACAAACCAGCTTTCCCTGTAACTATCTCACGCTCATGAGTTTGGTTAATGCAACAGAAAACAGGCAAAGCAAGCACATAAAAATATCTTGAATGAATAAACAAATAACGCCCTGCATTTAGGCTTAGAGGGAAAGATTAGCATCCAAGATTAAAATGTCTGGCATCAATGTTAGAAAAAGAAACAGTGACTTACACGTCACATGCTTTTCCATGCCTTACGAATAGTCTAGGAGAACTGGAGTCTGCTTACTGTGTTTTACAAGAACAGGTGAGTTTTGAAAAAATATTTAAAGCAAACTTGCTTGGATGGTGGGACAGTACAGCTTAATAATAGTACTAAGCCTGTTGCAACCATATAGCTTTTTTTTTTATTTTATTTTTTTAATTTACATTCCAAATCACTTCCCCTTTCCCGTTTCCTCCCTCCCCGAAAGTCCCATAAGCCCCCTTCCCTCCCTCTTTTCTCCATTCAACCCCCTCTCGTTACTCTGTCCTGGTGTTCCCCTACATCCAGTCTTTCCAGGACCAGGGGTCTCTCCTACCATCTTTTTAGAAATCTATTGATATGCGGATTGTGTCTAGGGTATTCCGAGATTCTGGGTCAATATCCCCTTATCAGTGACTGCATACCATGTGTGTTCTTTTGTGATTGGGTTACCTCACTAAGGATGATATTTTCAAGATCTGACCATTTGCCTAGGAATTTCGTGAATTCATTGTTTTTAATTGCAGAGTAGTATTCCATTGTGTAGATATACCACATCTTCTGAATCCATTCCTCCGTTGAGGGACATCTGGGTTCTTTCCAGCTTCTGGCTATTATAAATAAGGCTGCTATGAACATAGTGGAGCATGTGTCCTTATTGCATGCAGGTAAAGTCTCTGGGTATATGCCCAGGAGTGGTATAGCCGGATCCTCCGGGAGTGTCATGCCCAGTTTTCTGAGGAACCGCCAGACTGCTTTCCAGAGTGGTTGTACCAGCTTGCAATTCCACCAGCAGTGGAGGAGTGTTCCTCTTTCTCCACATCCTCGCCAACAACTGCTGTCTCCTGTGTTTTTGATCTTAGCCATCCTGACTGGTGTGAGATGGAATCTCAGGGTTGTTTTGATTTGCATTTCCCTAATGACTAAGGATGATGAACATCTCTTTAGGTGCTTCTCAGCCATTAGATATTCTTCAGGTGAGAACTCTTTGTGTAGCTCTGTACCCCATTTTTAATAGGGTTACTTGCCTCTCTGGAGTTTAACTTCTTGAGTTCTTTGTATATATTGGATATTAGCCCTCTGTCGGATGTAAGGTTGGTAAAGATCATTTCCCAGTTAGTTGGTTGCCGCTTTGTCTTTTTGACAGTGTCTTGATTTCCAATGCATGTTCTTGTAAGTGATAATAAAGATGTTGAGGGCTTGTTCCAAGTCTCTGGGGGGAGGGGAGAGGGATAGCTGATTCTGTGCTCTTAGCAAAGAATCTAGGCTCCAGGAAGCTCCCAGGATTAGGAAATGCACTTAAAACAGCCACTAGCATGGATACAAACTCATGCAGTGTGCTTCCCAAACAGATGTTTGAGTCCCCTCAACACATTTGTCAGCCAAGTGGAAATCCTCAGGGAGGCTTTTAAATCCCATCTGCCTCCTGGTGAGGACCTGCCTTTCTCTTCTCCAAGATGCCTCCATTTTTTTTTGAAGTACTTTGCCCTTGTTCTGTTACTAAGTGAGAAAGCTCTTCAAATGACTCCTTTAAGGAAAGCTGATGAAGCATCTGTATTTCATTTTCCTGCCTTGTTTCCTGAGTGCGTTTTTTCTCTGCCCCCCCCCCCCGCCACTTCTTAATTTCCCTTCCTTCTACCTGAAGTGTCTGAATTTGAGTCCTTGGTCCTTTTAGTGTCTTATATTCATTATCTCTATTTCTGTCCCTCATCGAGCAGAGGAAGGTCAGTTCTCTAAGATGCACTTTATTTTGCTTCTCTCCCTGGTCTCCCTTGACTTAAGCATGGATAGTAACTGAGACTTTGCAGAGAAGACCAAGGCTCATCTTTATTGCTATATATCATAGTATAAGTATAGTCTCTCAGGAACAACTCATAAACTCAAAGTAGTTGTGCGGGAATCTTAAGTTCTAATCCCGGCTGCCAGTGAGACATCTAACTTCTTGCTGTCTTAGGATTGTCATGTGTAAAACAGAAGATATTAAAACAATCAGATAAACCATTCACAGAGAAGCTCACAGCTGTTCTGTAATTGCAAAGCTTCCATAAAAGTCAGGCCGGGCACATACAGTGTCTTGTCCTCTTCCCTTCCATTAACTTCCCACTCCAGCAGCTTGCCACGGGGCACCAGGGACTGAGTCAGTAAGCTCATTGATTATTGTTGGAGCTTTGCTCTCTTCACCTATCGGCACATGTTGGGGTGGTGCTTTGTTTCGTTTTGTTTTGCCAAGGGAGTGGTAGTCACATCCCTTAATGTCTCACTGGGTCAGGGGAAAATATGTACCAGATTTTAAATTATATTATGGTTTCATTTAAGCTGGCTAATCCCTTACATATTGTGAAAGAGTGTGGTTCTTGCTTTCAGAGTATCAGGCCAGTGCAACTTTAGCTAACAGTTACACGTGCTGTTATACTATTAGTATATTCACATCAAGCTCTGGTGTTTCTTCATCAAGAAAGGAGGTTGAACAAAAATCATAGTTCTGAGATTACATGGTTTTGGGTAATTGAGACCTGAAATATGAAAGGTGCTTGGACTGGCATGGTCATTAGAAAGGTGGAAAGAACAAAACCATGCCTAGAATAGAAAAAGAAAACATTACAGAACTTAAAGATTGACTATATTTGAGGAATGAAAATAAACTCTAAATAACAGCTGCAGAGAATGTTCAGAAACCAGATGACTGGGAAACAAATCTGCTCTCCTGGTGAAAAAAATCAGTTGGGAGGAAGTATAGGTTATAAAAGATGAGGAAGGATTTGGCTTGGCACATATCAAGCTGGGTTATGGATGAATAATTTTGGGCAAACTTGTAAAGAGATGGTACTGGAATTCCAGAAGAAAGACAGAGAGCAGACCCCCAGAGCTCCCAGGGACTGGACCACTAACCAAAGAATACAAATGGAGGGACCCATGGCTCCAGCTACACATGTGGCAGAGGATGGCTTTGTTGGACATCAATGGGAGAAGTGGTCCTTGGGTCTGAGGGTGTTCGATGCCCCAATGTAGGGGAATGCCAGGGCGGGAAGACAGGAGTGAGTGGGTGGGTAGGTGAGCACCCTCATAGAGGCAGGGGAGGGGGAATGGGAAAGGGGGTTGCCAGGGGAAGACCTGGCAAGTGGAAAACATTTGAAATGTAAATAAAGAAAATATCCAAGAAAAAAAAAGAAGTAAATTACATCTCCAAAGGGGTGACCCAGGCCACAAGATAAGAAGTGAGACCCGATGGGACCATGGTCCTTAGAAGCAAGTATTTCTGATGGCAATCTTTTGCCAGAATGTTTAGTTCCTTCTTAGGTTGTGGGTATTGCAAAGGCTTTGCAAAGATCTGTAGGCCAGAAATCCAAGTAAAAGAGGCCGTGGTGGTTGATTTAGTTGTATAAAGGTCAATGCTAATGAGGGAAAGTGCAAGCCTCGAGACTTGTAGCTTTTTTCATTATGTCTCTCTTGCTTGTCCCCAACCCCTAGTTCAGAAGATCACTTTCACTTATAGTTGACAAAGTTAGCTAGGTACAGAGTGGGTAGAAATAACTTTGTCCATCCTTAATAGAAACCCATTACACAGTCCCTCCCATAATTCTGCCATCTTAGTGTATAAGAAGGACCCTGGCTGACGAACAAAATTAATCATTTAACACAAGCTTCATTTCCAGTTCATATCTTTTGCTTTGACCACGATCCCCAAGGACTAACAGAATATTAGAGGCTAAACTGAGATCTACTGAGATTTTTCCTCTGTGTTTCCGTTTCCCTTTTCTACCTTGTTTCTGTATTTTGGCTTACTAACTGCACTGTAAGGATACCATCCGTCAATAATAAAACCACAGTTGTACATGGGGACAAGTTCTCTGGGGGGCAAATTAAGGACCTGAGAATTTCTAATTCTAACATATTCTCAGCAAATGCTAATTTTGTCTGCCCATGATCTGCATCTTGAGAACCACTCCTGCTATGGCAGTAGAAATAAAGAAACTAATCAACGATATTCACTATCCCTGATTTCCAGACTACACAACCAGAACCCATTCCATGAAGGGCAGGAGAGTAGAAGTCATAAAGGGCTTCCTACAGCATCTCTGGAGAAACTCCTCTTTCCTGAGGACGTGGCAATTACTGAAAACACCACAGAGTGGAGCTCAATAGCAGGAAAAAGGAGAATTGGATCTGACAAGCATTAATTGAGCCTGCAGTTCTATTTACTGAAAACGATCTGGCATAATTAAAAATTCACAACTAGAGTCTTGTTTGTGAATGTTCTATATTAGGGAGTTCCCAGAGTGGGCCAGAGTCTCAGTGAACTTTTTAGGAAAAGCAGCAGTCAAATAGTACGGCAGGAATGAACACAAGAAGAAAAAGGAGAAGTCTGTCTATTTATTTTGATTTTTATATAGCAGAATAAAATAAGCCAAAAGTCTTTGTGTAGAGAGGGACACTTCCCTATTGGGTTATCATTGATTATTTTTACTTTCTAATGGTATTTTTCAGAACTGTTCAAATGTATTCATAAAAGCTCATAACATTTAGTGCATAGGAAGCTTTCAATACTGGCTTACTGGCAAACATACCTGAAGAATTGGCTGCTAGCATGCATTTATTGAACTGAACTGGCTGACTGACAACATATTAGATTAGAAGTTTGTTAATAGAGCCATGTGGCCTTTTTTATTGTTCAAATGACTCATGTCAGATCACACTGCATGCCTAAAAGAATGATAGTCTATTGTAGTGCCATTTCCTGTGCCCTGCTGCTCACATATAGGAAACTCAAATACCATAAAAATCAGAGTGTCAGCAACTTCAGAGAGCAACATTACCTACCTGAAAGCAACACTGGGTTTGTGGGGAAAATCTGGGTCCTGGAATCAGGCAGAACTTGGATCATATATTGTTTTTGTACTCTCTGGAGGATTTGGACAAACAGCATCAACAAGAAATATTTGTTTAGATATAAGACTTCTGATCTTGACAATAAGAAGTCAGACACTAATCATTTTAGCTAATGCAGGCATTAAAAGCCAATATTTGAAGTGCAAGTATCTACTTCTTACCATTTTAACTGGTATCTTAGGGGCCAAATAAATGGATCCAAGACTAAAAGGAGCATCTGAAACCTTAGAAATCAAGTGGAATGGCCACTTTAGGTTGAAAATGTTTTCTGGGGTAGAAAAAAAAGAAAGTTCTTATAAATCATGCTTCCTTTGTAATAGCATCTTTCTGCTTTGTTACAGTTAGTATAATGTTTATACATGCTCATATACAATTAAAAACCCACCAATTCCTGAAAGTAACACATGTTGTTCTATATCATTTCATAATCACTGTTAAATAGTAAGTGTTATATAATTCATAATAGATGCCTCTTCATGAATAGCCAGTCTAGATAAAACCAAGGCATTTAGCTGAGCCAAAGATTAAGAATCTACTGACTACAATCTACCCTCAGACAAGGAAAAGGTACATAGAAATATGAAACTTGGAAGAATCTTTAGAGACAGGAAAGAAAAGCCCCGAGAAGAGATGGGATGTATCCAAGAGAAGTATCTAAGGATAAAACATGAACTTAATGATAGAATTTGGCTGTCACATGAAAAATAGGTCCAGAATCTCCATGAAGTGCAAAGCAAGGCAAGGTTGCTTGGAACCAAAGATGATGTAACACAAATTAACTGTGGCCCCACCTGCCAAGATAATAAGGGTGGGTAGCTTTGTGCTCAGGAATAGGAATATGTACATGGAAGGAGATAATATAGCCAGTATTGTTGAACTTTTGCATACCCATGGGACCACCCAGCGAAATGTTGATTTGGCAATTGGATATACGAATAGAGAATTTAGCAAGACATGGAGATCTCAGAGGAAGGCTCGTCTTCACAAATCTGAGAGTCTGCAAGAATTCAAATCCACAGAGAATAATGGGATTATATGGAGTGCACTGAGTGAGGAAGGAATTGCCAAGGAAGATGATTAAGGGCAGGCCAGATAGGAGATTAGTGTGCTTGTGAAAGCCAAGGAGGAAACTGCATCTGAGAGCAGGAGTATTCCAATCATAAGAGACTCATTTGCTGATTATGAGACTGTTTTATGTCCAAGGATTCCAAATGTTGTATTTTACTTTTTCCTAGTTGACTTTTCTGATTAGTTGTGCTACCTCATTAGTCATCATCCTGTCCTTTACCACACCAAGAGCATTTGATAGTGAAGAACACTTGATCACATCCAACCTGTTCTTATCAATTCCTGGCAAGGATGACCTGCAGTACAGTGAAAAAAGAATATCATACACTAGCCAAATTCATTGTTAATAGTCTTTGAACTGTAAGTTTTTTTCAGTCTGGCCTTGTTTATTAAAACAAAGGTCAACAAAACAAGAAACTGTCATAGAATAAACAAAAGGTACTAAGGCATATGTAAATATAGTTATAGTTTTCCTATAAAAAATAACTAGACTTTTGACTATTATCCTTGTTTATTTGGTTTCTCTAGTATATGCAAAATCAGAAATAAGCCTTACTGTCCTTATCTTGGCGTTAAAACTCTAAAACAAATCTTGACTCTGGTAGACTCCAAATTCAAATTCACTTGATGTCACTATCGACTTGTCTTATCACTTGGGAAGGCCTGGGGTCCTCTTTGTAATATTGCTTCTTGACTTTGAAAATAGTATTTCTATATTTCTCACCAGTAACCAGACAATCAACTTATTTAAATACCACTTTAAAACTCAACAAACCAGGCCTCCATTAACTGATAGCAAGATCTTTAATAAAAGTGTTCAGCATCAGTGAGAGCATTTCTTAGCAAAATGGGAATGCAGGAACAGAGAGGTAAGACATGAAAGGCAGAGGGCAGCTTTCTACTGAGAAAGTCTACAAAACAAAGAAGTGGAAAAAACAAAAAGCCCCTTCCAGCAATTGCCTTCATGGTTAGCTCAAATGCTACCGGCAGATGAAAGTACGGGAAGGACAAGCTCTCTTCCTGGGGGTCATCAAGGTCAAGAAAATGGCTGTCTTCACTGTTATTAAGATTATCCATGAAGGGATGCCAAAAAAATGTCAAGTCATCTCTAGACTCCCCTTCAAAAGAAGAATATGAGCATGAACACCTCTCAGATAAGTTTGAAAGAATTCTATATGTGAGATGGACAGATAACTTAAGCTGTGAAGAATGGAACTTTCACTGGGGCTCAAGGATCTCTGTCAATCATCAGGTCCCAGGAAGTAGATAAGTCTTCCAGATGGCTCTCCAAGAGGAGGGCCCTGGAGGCAGAACAGAGGATTCTATCTAGAAAAACAACAACAACAACAACAGTGTTGGCACTTAAAGGGAGACAAGATGGTACTTAATTCAGAGAAACCCAGACTTGGGAGGAAAGTATACAATCAGCTGCTTGAAGTGAATACAAACAATTCATTGTGGCTTGGGGATATGCAAAATGAGCTTTTACTATCTATTTAATGGATAAGAAGATAGCTTAGTCAGTTAAAGTACTTGTCCTCAAGCCTGACACAGCTCGAGTTCTATCCCAGGGAGCCACATGGTAGAAAAGGGAGAACTGACTCCTGCAAGATGTCCTGTGAAGTCCATATGTATGTTGTGTTATGCATATACATGTACATGCACATAAATAAATACATAGGTGCAATTAAAAAATTAAGGGTCTGAGATGTCACAGTGTAGTGCAATTGTCTAATGTTCACAAGGCCCTATCAGTACTCTTATAATTATATATTTTGTGGCCTCTTCTAATGCCAATTATGCTTTCTTTCTGTTTCCCATAATACTTTATTGAAGTTACCATTTATATATTCAGCTTATCTAGGGCTTGTGGGAGAACAGTTTAGTGTTAAAATTCTAGAGACCTAGAGATACTAAGAGGAAATAAAACCATAGAGGAAGGGACCATCTTATAAGCAGAAAGCTCTGCTAGTAGATCGTTTCTAAAACTTTTCCCTTGAGAAGCTATTGCTTTACTCATCCTTGATAGGTCCTCGTAAGAGTTTTGTTTCAATTAAGTGGATGCTTCCTTTACTGCATGCTTGCCAAGATGTCAAAAGTCAAGTCAGACCTAGAGAAGGCACTTTGTTCCAACACATATAATTCCAGAGTAAAGCTATCGGTGGTCTATGGAAGACCACACACTATGGGATACATATGGTTTGCAGACATGGGTCTTAATCCATCTGAATTTCGTTTCTGGATAAAATACAGATGCTTTGTTTCTTGACTCAATATGGCTCCTGGAATCAGAGTCCAATTTCAATTTTGTGAAGTAATGATGACAAACTGAAAGTCAAAGGAGATACTGTGTAAAATGATTCTAGAGTCAGTCAGTGATACAGCTCAGCAATTCGAGAGCAGAAAAATTCTGGTTATATAGAAATTTTCTTATGCAGGTTGCTTCATGATCCCTCCATTTTTACTGATATTTAGGGAGAAAGAAATAATAATTAAAGATAAACATTACCTATAGTATCAAAAGTTTGGCTAACAGAAACTTAGTTTATAATAAGAATAATAGGCCCAAGCTAGTAGCATGGGGCAGGGAAAATACAAGCTTGTGTAATATCCTCTCAGACTAGAGCAGAGCAGTAATTTGTCATTTCTAATATACCACTTATCTTCAAATTGAGGTACTTTCCTTGGAAGTAGCATTATAAGATGAGGAAAACAAAATCAACAAAAAGGCTTTTAAAGGGAGAAAGTCTAATCTATAAAACCTTGGTCTACTTGGATTAAAGAAATTGTATATTGGAGTTAGCTGTGAGTTTCCTGGCAACCAGGAACAAAATGGAAACATGGTGGCTAATGGCACTGTCCACTTGTGATAAAAAATTGTTCTTTGTCAGAAGAATCAAACTTACTTTATTTAGTGTTCGTGTGTGTGTGTGTGTGTGTGTGTGTGTGTGTGTGTGTGTGTGTGTCTGTGCGTGCGTGTCAGTCTGAGTAACCCTTATTTTACAGGACATACTGAAAGACAATATCCTCCCCACTTCTCTCTCATCTCTCTATATCTATCTACCCATCTATATGTATGTATGTATGTATGTATCTACCTATCTATTAATTATTTATCTACACAGAGACTTTTTAAAAGCTGAAGTTGAATGGGTCTAATTTCTATTTGGGAAACTTTAGCTAGCTACTGGGGATATCACATAAAAAAGATGACATGAGCAAGTATACTAAGTTAATGTGGTAGGGACACATCCTTATTGATAATCTAATCGTATCCTAGTGAAGACAGTGAAAAACTCTGGTCTTTGTAAAAGTATAAATTGGAACATAAACAATCTGCACATTGGACAGCAGGAACAATTGTGTCAATTTTGCTATCTTTTCTTATAGTGGTGGGCTTGAGACACTCCTTGGTAAGCTCAACTGTCTGGATCCTGCCCCAAAATTCATTTCTGTATTTTCTGTGTTCAACAGATAGGGGGCCAGAGAGACTCAGGTGAAAGCTACAAACACGCTCACGATTTCTTTTTGGTCCTCTTTCCAACTCTTTCTTCAGGCTCCTGGAATATTACTCTCTTATCCAATGATGGTACCTATTATTTCTCTCTCTGTGCTTCCATTGTCTAAAATTTTCCATCTATGCCTGCTATCAATTCCCCCAAAAGCTATCCCTCGTGACAAGGTAGTAGCTCAGTGCCTGAGCTGCAAATTCAACAATTTGATATACTGTGCAGTCTCAGAGCCCACTTTTCTTTTGTCCATCGGTTACTGAGGAAGACTGTAAGGAAAGTTATCTTTCTCTGGAAGTATACTTACCTGTAATCAAAGAGGACACATGAAAGGGCTCCAGAGCAGACAAAGAGGCCCCCTCTTCTAGACTTTAACAAATTAAAACCCACATTAATTAATTCTTCAGCTCTTTAATTGCTCCTGGATTAAATATGCTGAGGCTATTTTTCATTCCTGCCCTGGTTGTCACAAGTTCAATAATTCACTTAGGGAATTCTGGCATCATGTATTTGACTCTGCTTGTCTATGGAGTCAAAAGGAGTAACTCATTAGTAAGTAAGAAGCATTCATTAGACTTGGGTAAATTTATACTTGTGAAATATGCTAGTTTCATTCCAGACTGTTGGAAGGAGACTCATGCTCAGAGTTGCTTGGCAAATGAAGAGTCGATGTAGGCAATGTGATAAAGTCTCAGAACAGATCTTCAGCAACCCTTCAGAGCCTACACTATATCCAATGCATGCTGCTCCTCTCAAAGGTGTCACCTACAAAGGCAGTATGAGAATTCCAGGGATAATGACGGTGTCTACATTTTCAGGGCTCCTTCCTGGTAACTGTCATTTGGGGGAAGTTATGAGACACACAAGAAGTATCATTCATGACTGCATAGTGACACTTCATTTTTGGCCTCAACCATAGGCTTGGTTATCCAATTACGTCATAATTATCTTCTGATGAAATGCAATTGACTCAAAAACTCCTATTTACCTCCAAAAGACATCTTAAAACTGTGCAGAGACATGATAACATGCTCTAACTGTCAACTGTTCCAACAGTGCAGAAACATGGAAAGGTCAGACATGTTGAAGAAATTAGCACTTCTTTCCACCTATCACTTCTGCTGTGTCAAAAATAAATCTGTTAGAGTCTTTCATTTACTATAGTACTTTGATAACATTCTGCCTTTAACTAGAAATGCATCCTAGTATCTGTATTCCAGGGTAACATTTTCTGCATTTTCTTACTAGATATACATGAAAGAAACTTGTTGAAATGCCAGCTTCCCTGCCTATGAGCTTTCACTGACTTCTCTAATGGAAATGGTTCTGCTGACAGGTGAGAAAATGGATTCATAGGTCAGTACCTTCAAAGGTCCATTAAGTATAGTGCTATTTAATAGCATATTAACTATGCTAACCAGTTGGCAACAACCAGGGAAATGCAGAAGTTTAAAAACTAATACAGAATCTTAGGAGGCTGAACGCAAATGTAAATCACTACCCTCACTAATTAAAACTTTGGCCCTTTGATTGCTCCTGGATTAAGTCCACAGAGGTGATTTTTCTTCCCTGCCTGGCTTTGACACAAGCCCAATAATTCACTGTGGCATTCTGACGTCACTGGCTTGGTTCTGCTTTGCCTCGGAGTCAAAAGAGGGAGTGAGTGATGTTAATTAGATTTCTGTAAATACGACCAATGTATGGATATATATTAGCTCCTGATTCCATCCAGATTGTTGAGAGGACGATATTAAGAAGTGGAAAATTGGGGTTCTTCTTAGAAGCCACTGCACCAGTCCTCCAGTTGACTGGTATGTTTCAGGTCACACAAATGGAATGTGGAGTAAAACAATGCAGTCTTGACAGTTAGCCTAATGCTCATGAACTGGAAAAGACAGACTATATTGATATGAATTATTTTGCCATTAAAATGTGGCCCTGGCTCTTGCTTTATACTCACTATAGCCATATAGGACTTATGGTTCAAACAATGTGGATGTACTATTGTTTCGATAACAATATAGTTAGCATCTGCAATAGATAAACACTACTGATACAAAGACATATTGTGAGCTACCTATTCTCAAAGATATTACAGAATTGAAAAGAATGAATTCAAGTGACAGCTAATTCTGAGGAGGGTGCAGTACGACGTAATCTGCTGCTGCTAGGATTGTAAATGTGTATAGCCACTATAGAAATCAGTGATGGTGGTTCCTCTGGAAGGTAGGAATTGATCTACTTCAAGATCCAGCTATACCACTTTTAGGCATATATCAGAAGAACACTTTATCCTAAGACAGTGACACTTACACAACCATGTTCATGACTGCTCTATTCATAATAGCCAGAAACTGAAAACAACAACAATAAATATCCCTCAACATATGAATGGATAAAGAAACTGTGGCACATTCACCCAATGGGATATTACTCAGCAGTTAAAAAACATGGAATCTGCAGATAAATGGATGAAACTGAAACAAATCATCTGAGTGAAGTATCCCAGACCCAGAAAGGCAAATACCGTATGTGATCACTTACATATGGATATTAGCTGTTAAGTCAAAGATAAGCAAGCTACAATCCATAGAGCCACAGGTGTCAGGAATAGAGTAAGGGATTAGAGGGAACAGGTAGAGCTCCCTAGGAAAGGGAAATACAATATATAGTTATGGATGGATGGGGAAGTAGGGACTGGAAAAGTGGATCAAATGGGGTAGGAGGAGGGAAGAGTGTGTTCAAGAATGGGCAACTTGTCTCAAAAGAAAAAAGTAAAGGAGAGACTTACAATGTAAGTTAGTGGTAGAACACTTGCCTGGCATGAACGAGGCCCTAGGTTTGATTCCCAGTGCTGCAAAACAACAACAACAACCAAAAAATCCTCATAGCCTCATTGCCTTCAAGGGTTGCTTGGATTAATGATGGTATCCTTGATAAATGAACAATTGTACCTAGAGGCAGGAGGAACATTCTGGCCCTCATGAAGGGCATTCTTCTGATCTCGAGAGAGGGGAGAGGCAATGGAATCTGATGACCTTCAGATCGATACTTCTCTGAATGAATTTCATTGTAAGTGACACTCCTTTGGGGATGAGGAATGGCTGACTAGAAATCATTCAAGGTTATCAGATAAATGATAGTTTCTAAAGTATTCAGGTGTAACATTTGGAATTTAAACCAGGGGCCAGACATGGAAGCACAAGGAAAGCTGCATCATCTGGAAGTTCTGTGGACATTAAGACAATGAGGCAACACTTGTAAAACTGTTCGTAGAAATCTTCAGTCTAGGGACCAAAATCATTGGAAGATAGTTCTGTTCTTATTTCAGAGCTGTGTGGAATACAAAGTTAAGGTGGTTTTATCAGAGAAGATAAGTTAGAAGATCCGGGACTGGGGGTTGGGGGTCGGGGAGACCTTTCTCCTAGACTCCACAAGGCCAACAGTAAAAGAGCTGTTAAAAGAAATCATGAAAAAAACCATGATCTCCAAAACATAGCACAATGGAAAAGTGTGGTGGGAAGCGTCTGAGACTACTGATTCAAAATACAAAAAACGAATGGGAAAATTACAATGTATAGTACTCATTAAAGCATTCTAATTCAAAGAGGCAGTGATGGAAATCTGAAACAGAAAGGCCCTTGGGCCTTATGGCTAGTAGAATAAATCTCCGCTAGGAGTAGGATTCATATTTACCTCTTAGATCTAAGCTTTAGTTGATACAAATACTAAGAGGTAGAAAGCAGAAAACTGCCTGAATTGCATAGGCTCCAGTGACAGCTAATCAATGCAAAATGTCTTTAGACTGCACAAGAAACGATTCACAGTTTTAACATCCTAATATGCAAAATTTATGCCCTTCCTGACCTCCCAAGGTTGATTCTTAGTCCTTTCATTTATCTCCTGCTGTCTGTCCCAGGCCAGGACCAACCTTTCTTTATTCTAAGTGAGGAGGCCCAGAGAGAAGCCTTAGATGATCATGTAAATTCCTGCTTCGATTTCATTATTCCAAAATGCCCCTGGGAAACTCAACATTGATAGGGCATTATGGTGAGAGATACCACAATGAATAACTAGCTCAAAATTGGTACATATGATAGCCTGCCTCATAACTTACTCAATATCAAAGCTGTTAAAATAGAACCATTAAGAAAATAGAATCTATGGCTCATTTTTAAGTCAAATTGCTGGTTTAACCATTCAGGCTTTAACTACAGCTAATCGACTCAAAATACACCCTCCAACAGCCTTTAGACCCAAAATTGCTTGCATTTAGTTTTACAAAGCAGATTGTTATAAAGGGCTAATACTAAAATTTTCCCCCTAATCTCACTGAGAATTACCGGGAAAGTTAATATTCCGTTTTAGAACACTAAAACATTTGACATATCTTTATAGAATATAATTCATAGTTAGACTGCGAGCTTGATTGTGTGTTTCTAACTCTACTGGAAAGAGTGGTGGTTAAGAAGAGCAAGCCACTGAATTGAGTGACACTGACCCATAGTGTCAGAGTGCCTCAATGCCCCTGGTAGCTAAGAGCTGGGCTCCAGAGAAAACAAATCCAGAGAATTTAAATCTTTTAAATCAGGAAGCTACTTCAACTGAAAGCTGAAGTTGACACAGATTTTCTCTAAAGAGAAAGATAGGAAATATTTTCACATTTGAGGACTTCACTGCTGAGGCACAAAAGCACCACAGATACCACGTAAATTAATGCATGACTGGGCTCCAACAGAACTTTATTTACAGACACTTAAATTTGTATGCCATATAATTTTCAAGTGTCATGAAAGAGTGTTCAGGGTTTTTATTTACCAATTTGAAAATACATAAATTATTCTTAGCTCATAGATCATAAGAAAAGCAAACAAAACTCAGAGATGGAGCTGAGGATATAGCTCAGTGGCAGTGCGCTTCACTGTGAGGCCCTGGGGTTCATCCTCAGTGCTTGCAGTTGGGGGAGATGTGCAATGACTTAGTCTGGTCCTTGGCCATACTTTGTTGGCCTGTGATGTAAAACCCTAAATTGCCAACCTGCTTAAGAAGTGAAAAGTCTCAAGTTTCTCGAGGCACTCGTTTTGAAAGAGAAAACAATGCTCTGTGAGATTTGGGGTTATTATGTTCAATTATTGGCTGTTTTCCTCCAAAGAAGTCTGAGTTTGGTAGGGTAGGTTTTAGAGATACTTGGCTTTCGTTAGTTCTTCATATAGAAAGTTCCTTCCTTCGCCTCTTCCTTTTGCCTTCCTTCTCCTAGCAATCTTTCAGTAACTGTAGTTTCTTTTCAGTGTTTTTATAATCCAAGAGACTATCTGAAACCCCATTATCAGCATTTATTCCTGACCTAGAATCTTCCATTTACTTGTCTCCTAGAACTGCTCATTATACTTTAAATTTAGTCTGATCTTGACATATTCTTATGCAGAGAATATGTTAATTTTTATTGGCAAAGTTTTCTCCCCTTTGGTCGGTTTTATTAAGGAAAAATCACATATAGCAGGTTTCACTATTTTTGTGTCATCTTATTGCTATGTCTTTTTTTTTTAGTTTTAGACTTTTTAAATTTGTTTATTTATTTCCATCCCAACTCTCAGCCCCTCCTCTCTTCCTAGTACCTCCCTCCCAGAGATCCCTCATCCCCTCTTCTCTTCTTTTCTGAGAAGGGGAGCCCCCCCGCTCATCATCACCCCGCACCCACCACCCACCCCACTCCCAGCACATCAAGTCACTGTAGGTCTCCGCCAGATAAGGCAGCCCAACTAAGGCAACAGGATCCACAGGCAGGCAACAAAATCAGGGCCAGACCCCACTTCGTTGTTGGGGACCCCTGATGAAGAGCAAGGTGCACTTCTGATACATATGTGTAGTTTTAAGGAAATAAGAAAGAACACAAAGGCTTCCTCAGTTCTCTTTCAACAAAAGGGGAATCCATAGTCTACTATGGCTGTAGCACAATGATGTTGAAAATGGCACCAGTACTACTATTGGCATCACTGGTAGGGATCGAGATGATATGGTAAAGGCCTGGGTTAGAACACTTCTCTATCACACATGAAGACTGGAGTTCCTTCCTCAGAACCACACTATGGTGAAACCAGCTACACCAACTCTTAAAGGGGCATCTGCATATACATTAGGTACAGTTAATATGACGGTGCTAAGTTGAGTGGCAAGAATGTATACTTATGAACATGCAAGTGTTATTATTAGCTTACTGGAGTTATTCCCAAGGAGCAGGTGACAGGCTGGCTTTATCTGATGGGACAAAACACCAGTATTGCAAATGTGACTATATCTCTGCTTTAGCTCCTGACTAGCTGAGAAGAAATGGGGAAGAAATGAATTTCTGTGAGCCTTGCCCTTACGTGACATGGAAGGGTTTGGGCAGATCCCCAAGAACACTCGAGTGTTATAATGTCCACATGCTTTGAGATGTCCATCCTAAGAACAGAAGATCATGAAATTTTTTTGAATAGTTATTAGGTGCTACCTCATAATACCAAAGAAACAAGGACAAACCTTAAGCTGGCCTCATCTGGTTGTCCCCAAGAATAATGGGAGCAAGATTAGTTGTGGTTGCAACATTCCTGCCCGAGTTGACATTACAGTCTCAGCAACAGGAACTTTAGACCTAACTAAGAGTGTGCGATCATTTACTAGATATGCCAAAGAGTATATTGCTGTTCTAGGCAAGAAGTCAATAAGCCATACAGTTTTCTTGGGAAAATATATATCTCTATGGACAGTGGCATTTGATTGCCTCTGGACTATTTAGTAAATCCTTTGAGACAAAAGGCAAGCACCTCTGAAGATTTCCTCTTTATTCTCCATCATGAACTCTAGCTAAAGTAAACCTCTTCACTGTCACTGGACACACATCTTAAGAAATTGTGTATTTTTCATGATTCCATACTCCCTAAGGTGTCTTGTCTTAGTCTAACAGGGTCGAACATGCACAATCCAGATGTGAAGGAAACGGAGACCCTGAAACTAGCAAGCATTTCTCTCCGCCTTGTGCAAGGCTCCAAAGTACTGGCTAAAACCCATGAGAGAAAAGAACAACAGGAAAAGCATCTGTTTTCAAGTTCATTACTTAGGGTCGGGGAGAGGAGGGAAGCTGGTTGTTTATAGAACAATTTACGGTTACAATTTCAGTGGTTGATTGCTTGATTCCTTCATCCAGTTCCTAATCACAGATCAAACACAGGTTCCAATAATGAAATAATTTTAGGCATGATTACAAACAGTCTCCTACAGAGGGGTTTTGCCTAGAAACAAGAGGCTTCTACCCCACCCCCCAACACACACATTCCCTCACCTCCCCCTTTACACAGTGATCCAGCCATCAAAAGGACTGATGGGATTGCAGTTCACCCCCCTAACATTTCTTTCCTTTGTGTGGGCAGTGTGGTTGGTTATGAGCAGAATAGGCTAATAAATACTAAAGGAGACACCTTTTCCCTTCTGTGATCACCAACTGAGCCAGGATTATCTTCCATCTTTGACAAAAAAAAACCCAGATGCTTATCTCTTAGTTTCCTCATAGTAAGATAGCTCATTATTGCCTTCTAAATCAAGTCTACATCTTCAGCCCTCTGTATTAGAACTCAGCCTTCCATAGCTCTAAGCACGTACTGTGCCATCAACTTTCTGAGCTCTACCATACTTGTCCTTGTCACTTTTCTTTGAAAGCCTACAGTTGCCTTTTCTGTTGACAGTCTTCTTTACAGCCCCAGGCAACATCTATCAGTCTCTTCCAACTGGCTCTATTTTGTTCAGACTGGATTTTATCACATTAAAAGCATACTATCCATCTACACTGTTATCTCTCTATATTCCATCCCCTGGGAACTGTGGGTTTTTTTTGAAGGTTTTTGGATCATGTTTCACGTTCCATAATACCCAGCTCAATCAGTACTTGGCAAATTTGTAGACTGTGTCTGACTGGCATAATAGTTACGAATAGGCATATACATATGTAAGAGTCATAGTACAGAAAAAAAATCGTCTTTTTGTAGGATATGAATAACTTTGCATGTTCCTTATAGAGCAGCTATCTATTCTCAGGCAAAATAGTGATATTGTGTTTCCTTCTGCTCAAGTAAAGATCTCACATGATAAACTTGGCAAACATTGGGGCAGGTGGGATAGCATCTTCGATTGTAGCTGGCATAACAGGATACATATCAAAATCAATTTCGATAGATGGAGAACTTAAAATATATTGCTGTAGGCAGAGCTGTTTTAAGAACCATGTTGGTCATGGGTGCAGAGTACTGCCAAGACTCCCCAGAAATTGGCTTAGGGGCCTACATTGCAGGAGTGACCTTTACACAATTCATGGAAATCAGGATTTACCACTAAGGTTAATAAGTTCTAGAATAAATAGGTACAAAGAAGGCCAACCTCTTATGTAGCTGGTGGCTAGGAAAAGATTGCAATAGGCAGAACGTAAAAGGAGCAGCATATGGGACTGTCATTCCTGCATATGTTGCCAGATTAAAAAAAGGGGGAGATGAAGAAAAGAGTAAACTCAATGAAATTCCTGGGAACCTCACATCACTTATGTCTTTCCCCAGTGAGTGTTACCTCTCCAAATCACCTGTTCAAATAGCTCATCCTAAAGTTATTAGGAGTTTTGTGTGATATCAAAGATAGCTTTGTGAATTTAAATAACACTTCGAGTGTCTAAAGTGGGAAATTTTAAAAGAAAAATGGAACGTTTAATATGGTTTCAGCCTTGCCTTCTAACCTGCACATAATATAAACCTCCAAACTGCTTGTTTAACACTGTGAAGTACACCAGGACTCAATGAATGAGTCTGTAAAGAAGGCAAAGATCCTCTGAAAAACACTGAAACATTAACTACAATGCATTTGATGTAACCAAATGTTTAAAAGTAAGATACTCGTTCTCATCATATAGATAGCCACTGTCTGAGTGCCAGGCTCAGGGAGGGATGACCCAAGGTGAATGAGGCAGCCATACCAGACACAAGAAGCACAGTCCAGTAAGGGGTGTGGACAACTAAAAAAATGAAAAACAATCAAACAGCAAAAAACGAAACAAAACAAAACAAAAACAACAACAAACCCCTGCATCTTCTTGTGCTGCCTGACTGCAACTTCTCTCTTAAAGGTCATCAGTGACTTCCTCCTATCCAGGGCCAATGAATGTTATTTTAAAAAGCAGTGTGGTTATGAGCAGAATGGGACATTTATGGAGGAATAAATTGGATATGTAGGCCAAGAGTTTCCCAGGAAGAAGGGATGGAGTGAAGTCCCATGATGCAGCCGAGCGCAATTAACTCAAGAGACACACAAATGTCAGCATGCAGAGAATAAGAGACTTGGGAGCGTTCCGCAGCACAAACTGGGGTTTCTATCACACACTCCTGCCCTGATGACTCAGATCTATGTGGAACAGAAGGAGAGATCAGATGAGCCAGAGGTGGTAGTTGACTTTAAGGAAACAGTGTTTCCCAGACACAAAGTGGAAGATAAACATACGAACTCACGGCTACTGTGACACCGTGTATAACCGCTGCACAAACTCAAGCCAAACTGAATCATAACGTGGAGAAGTGAGCCCTACCCCTAGCCAAGGAATTATTTGCATCTGATTGCTGCTGGGAGAGGGAAAGTCAGTTTTCTTCAATGGTATGATATCATCAGGATCAACACTGGGGTGAATAGGCAAATGAAAGATTCTCACATTTAGTAATTTTGGGATATATATATATGTTGTATAGATATTATTTCATATAATATATATGTTGTATATATGATTATAAATTATTGCATATAATAGTCTGAATGAGATAGAGAGTCACTGTAGTGTGTAGCACATAATAAGCAGTGAGCTGACACTTTTAATGGATCAGCACTGAGGTGTGATTAGGTAGAAGAATTTCAGGAACGTGTGACTCACATTCACAATCCCAGCACCTAGTAGAATGAGGCAGGAGAACTGCCACAGGTCTCAAGCCTGTCTGGATTATACAGTAAGACTTTGTCAAAAAAAAAAAAAGACTATAGGAGTCCAATTTGCAGATCAGAAAAACCATCTAGTAGATTTATAGAAACCCATCTAAGAAATTAAAACCCACAGGGTTGGCAAGAGGCAGGCAGATTCCTAACATAAAATGAAAGACAGAGTAGATTGAATGTGCTAATGGCTATGTGGCCTATGAGAACCAGCATGAATGGTATTGAGTATTGTCACTTGAGCAACTAAAAGGTCACAGTTGTCATTTGCTAAGGTGGGAAATACTTTAAGTCATCCAAGTTCTAATGAAAAGTGTGAGATACCATGGAAACTTGCCAGTGGAACTGAAGAATGTGATATTGGTTAATGGCAATCTGGAGAGCTCAGATGAGAGGGGAGCCTGAAGATACACATGAAAATAAATGCTACCGCCTTTCCGCATCCTCTATTACTCCTTGACTGAAAGCATCCACAAATGCTGACAAGCATGCTGTATATGTCTCAACCAAACTTCACCTTCTCTTCTTTCTATACCATGCTCATTCTGGCCTTTGTTTCTGGGTCTTTCGTCATGGAAAACAGGGATTCCATATAAGGAAGTATTATAGTAATGGACATAGTGCAGATTCTGTTTCAGTAATGACATATCTTTCACTAGAGGAAGTTATTTTCACTGGAATTATTCTTTATATGCTCTTCTTATACCTGCTAGCATTGAAATGAGAAAATCTGGATATATGCATAATGGTATCTCAGACACTGTATCAGTTTCTTGAGAGACCAATGCCTAACCCCTTCTTGTAGATGCAGACCTATTATCAATTCAGATGAAACTGTTCAGGTATTTTTGGTGCATTATTTTGGGTGAGATATGATACAGTGCAGCAACAAAGCAAGAGAATCATAGGATTTTACTTCTTTCAAGGCCAACTTAAGGCAAAATAAACCAGATCCTAAAAACTGATTGGAAAAGCCTCACCCTTTCCTTACTCACTGAGTATATCGTTATATTCTTTCTGAAGTGATTCTCTGGCTGGAACATTAGCTTGCACTAATTATTATATCAGCTCTGTGACTCTGTAAATGAGATTCACACAAGTTTAGAAGTGCTAAACTAACTATGAAAGCTTGGGAACACAGTGTGCTTTAAATTATCCATAGACCTATAAAGGTGGATATCTAGATAGACACTGCATGAGAATAAACTTAAGGGTCAACGACTTTCCTATACCCTCAAGTGTTTGAAGAGCAGGTCCTTTATGTCCTCCTCCTTAAAGGAGAGTTCTACTGGGGCAGGGCAGAATATAAGGTAATGATCATATGTACGATATGAAAGATCATTTGTAGACTTTCCCTCACCCATGCTTCTGAGCCTATAAAGGAAGGAGAGGCAACCAAGTCAGCTGGAAGGCCTCATTCCTGTCCCCTAGAAACTACTGTGGTACAGTGTAAAGCAACCAATTATTCAGTTTACCATGGCAATACCAAAACTGGAGATAGTTTTGAGGTACTAGTTGGAACACTTTAAGATTCACTAGTAGAGCATGGTTTTAATCTTGTCCTTTTTTAAATAATCAAGCTAGCCTATGCACATATATAATCTCTGTCTGCAAAGCTGTCTATGCATATTTTCTCCCTACTAATTCTTTTTATGTAGTATTAGAGGATCTGTAAATTCTGAAGTCATTTTCTAGCATGTTCCCTCATTTTGTAGAAGAAGAAACTGAGGCTTGGAGAAAAGTGACCTGACAAAGCTCTCTGAATTTATGGACGAGACTTGAACTGTAATCTAGGCTGGCTAGCTATCAGTTCTTGGCTTTTGCCCATGATTTGTTCCCGCCTCTTGGTCTTTCTGTCTACCTGTCTTTATCTTCATTTCTATAGCTGTTCTCATGTACATACACCTCTTACCATGACACAGTAGGCTACTCATAAGTGATCTCATTCTTATAACATAGGAAAGCTTAGAAGAGCCTCATTATTTTACTGCAATTGCCTCACCTTCAAGTCTTGGTCATGTTTTGCTAAAATCTCTGTTTGCTAAAAATGTCACTTTTATTACTCCACAGATGTTGCATTCTCCTTTGGGATTACTACAAAATATCTCAGGGGTAGTTTCTTAATTTAATTTTTATGATACCTCTTCTACTCCCTGGTTGACCCTGACCTTAGAGTATTTGAAACCCTGCACATATTTCCCCATGGCAAATCACAAATCCAATTTTAATTTAATCTATAACTTCCAATGTAACTTGTTGACAGTGAGAAAAAGAGGAGAAAAGGGGGGAGGATATTGCTTACTTTCTCATCCTCATTTTCTAAAGCAGCACAAGTCAACTTGAAGAATCGCCAAAAGAAAGAGAAGACTCTGCAGAAGAGTTTGCCATTCCTATAGACTAGGACTCACTACTACTTCCTGGTTTTATTGGATTTATATGAGATGCGAAATGAGAGTATCAGCTGTGATACATATCCTTTCCATGTGCTGTCTGCTTTAGATTATAAGCTTACAGAAGACAAAGCTGCCTTAATTCTCTGTTCAGTGCCCGTTAAGAGTCTTAGGGCTAACAGGCAATGAATTTATTATATTGCTCAGCAGTAGACCTAATGCTTCAAAACAGGAAAAAAAAGGATGAACTTTTGTATTAACAGATATATATTAGTGTTTACTACACTGTTGCTCTTTTCTTCCCAGTTCGACTATAAGTTAAATAATGGCATTATCTCTCTGTCCCCTCAGAGGCAATGTGCCTAGCCCAGCTCATTTCAGAGGAGGTAGTTGCTCAATAAAACACCTGTTGATCAGGTCAGTGCCTACAAAATCAAGGAACAAAAAATCATACGAAGGTATAATTACATTTCTATTGTTGGTTTCTTTCCACTTTGCAAAACCAACTTTAATAACTATATTTTCTTGAGGATAGATTGAGAAGAAATGGAACCACTAAAAGAAGGTGGTAGAGACCATTTATATTATCCAAGAAAGAGAACTCAATAGACATGGGGGTTCTCCTACCATTCACCTCTGACTCATTATCCTTGCTTATAACAGTCTCTTCCTCAACTCTTCTTCAAAGTACTACACAAACATCCTACATTTACTTGATGGTAAACAGCATAAGTGAAATTTTACTTTATTGTATCTAGTGAAGTAAAAAGGACTAAATTCAAACCTGTCATAATCAAATTATGTGTTACCAGCTGTACCATATGGTTTGAAACATCTCTATGTTGATTTTACATATGAACATTGTAGTGAAAGTGCATTTGTCAATAATGACAAGGGTTGAACAGGAGCAGAAAGATTGAGAGGAATGGAGATAGTGTTGCTGGCAGTTATGGACATCTACAAGATTACCAAGGAGCAATACTGTTTGACTATTTTACTGACTTTAAAAATATGCTAGTAGGGACGGGAGAGGTAGATCAGCAGCTAAGAGTGTAGTGGTGGGAATTCAATTCCCAGCATCCAAGCCATGTGGCTCACAACTGCTTGTAATTCCAGCTCCAGAGAATCCAATACACCCCCCCTTCTGGCCACTGCAGGTACCTGCATCCACATGGCACACATATACACACATACACACACACACACACACACACACACACGCACAGAGAGAGAGAGACAGAGAGACAGAGACAGAGAGACAGAGAGACAGAAGGAGGAGGAGAAGATGATGGAGGAGAATGAGGAGGAGGAGGAGGAGGAGGAGGAGGAGGAGAAAAAGAAGAAATATTTAAAAATATGGAGGAGCATATCAACTAGTTTGTCTAGTGTGTATGGCACTAAAAATACATAATCCATAGCCATACTATTGGGTAATCACCAAGTTGTGGAGCCTTGCTTGGTTTCCCCACATCTATCAAAAGCTGTCATCTGTTTCTCTTCAGTCTCAAAGCTGAGAAGCAGGACCATCCCCGAGTCATTCAGCTTTCATTGTGCACTTCAATTACAGATGCAATTCAGGTATTCAAAGTAAGCCATAGTTTACATGGGCTGAATTTAAAATCAGCTCCAAGAGTATTATTTTACTTACAAATATTTTATGAGCACTGTAAAGGAGACACTGAAGTCGCTCCTATAGAAATGAGTAAATGAGGCTTAACTCTCCTGGTGCATGGCTTTGTATGGCATTCTCTGAGTGGGAGTACTGAATTACACGGCTCTTCAGTAATACATCTTGAGGTTTTCAGAGAGCCTTAAACTGCTCAAATCCTCTGACTCTATTTCATTTCTTATAAGATCCCAGCATCTTTACAATTACACCTAATTATTTCTGGCTCTGTTTATTTCATCCTTTGTGAATTTCTCAAGCTTTCTATGTTTATGCAACCAGAAGCTAATTCCCATTATTTCTAGGAGGTGATCAAATCAAAAATACATCAGCAGGACCACTTTCTCCTACATGGATGCAAAAGCAGGCTATTGTTTAAAAGGCGTTTGAGTCAGAAAATGGCCTCTGCCTAGAGAAATCTACAATTTTCATGTCTTTCCTGTACTTTTTATTCCTTTCTATGCATCATTGAGGGCATTGTCAAATCAATTCATATGAAAAAATGGGAGAAAGACTATGTATAATCTCCTCATTTAGACTCATATGCCTCTTCATTTTAATATCAAAACAATCAGTAAAAGCCATTTTAAAGACACATTTATGCCACTTTAGTATAAGTGATATTCCACGACAAATGAATAAGATCTTCCAGAAAAGAGAAGGTAAACTGTGCCCTGTGGGCAGCAGATATCAAATTGGAAATTATAGAAGTCCCTCGAAGAAAGAACAAAGTGCCGTGAACTGGCCTTTACAAATGGCACCTAGCATCCGTACCAAGTGAACTCGGAAAGTTGAAAAGGTTTTCAAACCACACAAGGCCTTGAAGAAGTCCTCTTACAATATTACTGTCTAGTTGATGCTGCAAGGCTGGAATGTGTAGAAAACAGCAGGACCCAGTGGGCAGTGAGCCAATGGAGCAGATGAAACAGGAAGCCCATGGTGCTACCTTTTTGGGGGTCAGGGGCTAGGTACAATTTTAAGATTACAGACAAGGGCTATTTATAAAATAGGAAACACTTCAAATCTAAAAATGGAACAAAAATTATGTAATAATTTCTAACTTGTGAGTTTATCTTCTCCAGTTTATGTATGCACACTATCTCCTATGCAACACACACAGACACACAGACACACACACCCCACAGGCAATCAGACAAGCAAGCACAAGAAGCAGACATAGTTAACTACATGTCAAGCGACAAGACAGGATTCACTTGAGCTGGGTTCCTTTCCAGCATCTAATTAATTGCATGTACATAGATACGTTATTCTCGTGAGACTTCAGGGAAGTCAGAAGGTGAACTTTCTAATTCTCACCTTAGGACCTAACTAGACTTGGGTTGAGTGCCAAGACAATTGACATGAAGGCTGCTACCTGAATACTGAAAGGCCTTCTAACATTAGCATGCCTTTCTTGGCACCTAACTTGCTGGTCAGCAACACCTATACTATATCACTTGGGGGCCTACTTCCAATGCAGTCCTTTATTTCCAAAGTGTTTAGTTCTTTTTGAAGATTCTCCATGGGCAAGCTGTGAAAGATACTGGGTTTTCAGATACTCATATAAAAGAAGATGACAACTGCATGTGTGGTGCTGAATTGTCACCCTAGCTGGCAGAGGTTAGAACCAGAAGCAGTGTTTTAACTTCCTGTGACATTTACAAGAATTGTAAAGCCAGCTTTTGCCGGAAAATGTATGTTTAATCTAAGCAGTTCTGATATGCTGGAAAATTGGTCCCTACATATCCACTTTACAAAATTAAACAGAAGGGTAGAAAGAAACTTGGCCCATATCTCTGGAAGCAACTAATTGTACTACTTTAGTGCTGTAAAGACCCTTTGGGGTCATGTACTTTGAACATTGGTTTTATTGATGAAGAAATGAGCAGAGAGGAAAGAAGCAGTATGCAGAGTTCAAATTTTCCAGTTCCCAGCTAGGGCTCTTCCCACTACAGAAATAGGCAAAGCCAAGGCTAGGCATGTCAGCATATCGTTGCAATCTCAGTCCTTGGGAGATGAAGGGAGGAGGATCCTACAGTTCAAGAACACAGCCTGGGCTACGTAACAAGATCCTGACACAAACACAAACAGGTAAAATCAAATACTTACGTCTTTCTTTTAACAGGTAGTATGCCTTGAATAACAAAGATATTCAAAATGATCAGAAAAAGTATCCCTAAGGGACTAGACAGATCATTCATATTCTATAATAGGCAAAGGAGGGATATGGCCAAATTCTAATGCTGAAAAGGACAAGGAAAGTGTGGAACAGCCATGTGACAAGGGACTGTACTCTGCTATGCTTGAGAACTAAGGGGATATGCTCTGCTGCTAACAATAGAGTGGGCAGAAACAGGAAATGAGAAATGGTACTGAAGTCAGGAAAGCATGAGGCAGAGGAAATGAAAGGGTCTGAAGTATAAAGTCCACAAAACATTAACAAAATCAAAGAGCAAATTTAATGTCCCTCACCACTCCCCGTCCATCTGATCACTCTCTATCTAAGTTCAATTTCCTCACGGCATTGGCTACTCGCTAGGACTATCATCTTCCTGTACTTCAGCCTTAATTGCCTCCAACACCTACTTCCACATATATATGAATTCCTTAAGAAACACAGGAACACTGAGTGAGCTTGCTTATCACAGACCATGTGAAGTGCTTGATGCATATACATTGAGTAAACAAATCTGAAAACGATATAAGAAGTTAGACTGGGTTGGTCATATGTGTGAGAATGTATAGGCTAAATTCAAGGATTGGATTTTACTGTTCTGACATCCAGTGAGGATAAGACACTGTCTCTAAGTCATGAATGTTTATAAATCCTTCAAGGCAAAGGAAATAAGAGTACTAGGAATGTGTACATAGTGTTAATATGAGAGTTGCTACGGCATGTAGTAACTGGAGAGCAGGGTGGAATGAGGTATAGGCAGGAGCTCTGGGATATCCAGGACATCCCTAAGGTGTTAAGAGTTTAATCAGGGACCAGACATTGGGATCTGAGAAAGGACACATAATAAACGTTGATATGCGGAGCTAGGACAAGAATATTGAATTGAAACCTGCAAACCCCATAGCCATTCCAGAGCTCTAAAAGGAAGTAAGGTACAACTGCGAAGGCAAGGATCTCAACGTATTTGGCAGCTAAGCTGGTCTTCATGCGCCATAAGACAGGAAGTGCCCTGAGGCTGGAATAGAGCCAATCTTCTAAAAAAAAAAGAAAGAGAGAGAGAGAGAGAGAGAGAGAGAGAGAGAGAGAGAGAGAGAGAGATTGTTCTCTGCTAAGGATATCAGTACTGAGACCATAGTTTCCATGGGATGAGTTTGTTTATAGCCAGGTCTCCCTATGAAGGCACGCACATTAACCAAGATTTGTCTATCCCCTTGCTCTAATTAAAATTTAAGGTTAGACACAATCATTCATCCGGCATGAAACACCGATGAGCCCACTTGGAATGTAAAAGCCCAAAGCAACTCAATATTTACTAAATTTAAAGGAAGCAATCAATTGTAATTCGAATTTATGCACATCCTTTCCCCACTTCAGATCTGTCTTATTTCCCTTAAGTTCCCCTCATCATTAAGACTGTCAACAAAGTTATATTCTCTATGTATCTGCAATAACTGAAGGAAAATGGATCAGGAATCTACTGGCAGAGACTTTATAGGTCCAGTATTCACAGCCTCATTTCTCCACAGAGATCCTGGCATATTTAGTAAATGTTCACAGAATGAATGGAAGAATTTCTTTATACCCCCTTGAAAGAATTGTTTCAGCTTGTCATAATACTTCATGCCTACAATCCCAGAACTCAAGAGCCTGGGCCACAAAGCTTGCTGCAAATTCTGGACTGGCTTGGGGCTACATAAGTGAGTGTTTCAGGCCAGCATGGGCTACAGTTTAAGACCTTGCCTCACAACAATTATATTCCCAATATCTCAGACACCCCTGACCCAGCATATGAGTATGCTTGTGCACACAAGTACTCTCAAAATTCCCATATGGTCATTCTTCCCTTTGACAAATCACTGAAATAATAACCATTTGTTTCCCAAGAAAGATGATTTTAATTAATATTCCCTCCAAACATGCCAATCATCCAGCACCTTAAAAATGAACTCAATTTATATCAAGAAAGCTGTTCTCTCTCCCCTAGAAAGCACACAGCTTTCAAAGACCCAATTGGTACTGACATTTCCAGTTCATAAAAAAACAGAGACTCAGTTTGCCTATCATGAAACCTGAAAGCCAAGTTTGAGTCACTCTGCTAGCTTAGACTTCTTTTACCTCTGCTTAGGTTAATAGCCCACCTTTGTTCCTTGTTTTCAATTCCTAATACTTCTGAAGCTTCCATCTGTTCTCCTAAGGGGATGACAAAAGCCAGACTCCACTTCCAGCCTCCTAGGATATCCTGCCCTGGAGATTCTCAGCAGGCATTTCGAAACTGAAGTTAGCTCAGAGCTCCAGAGTGAATTAGGAATTGGTGAGGTCAGTTTGGGAATCATTAGTGTAGGGGTTAAAAGTGAAACTACATGAAGCAATGAAATTATCCAGGGGGCCAACATAGCAAGAGAAGAGATGCAGATCAATGACAGGAACTCAGGAGTTGCTCCATTTAAAGGGGAGCAAATGTGTGTACATCCATTGCATAAAAAAATGCTTATGCACATGCACTAGTGTAGAGTGTGTGTGTGTTTACTAGAGATCCCGACAAAGAAACCTAATGAATGCTGTAAAAACACTAAGATAAATGGTGAACACTTTTAAGCAAAAGATGATATGGTCAAGTACCAGAGTCTTCAGATGTCCAGAAGACTTAAGCCAAGAAGTAGCCATCAGACTGTGATAAATGGTGGTCCCAGGTAACTTTTGAAAAAAAAAAGTAGTCTTCCTATTGTGGTTCTTGTGGATTGAATGTGACCAGACACACATGAAAGTATGCAAGATACACCGGTGAGGATCTTAAAGCACCAGAAGATTAAAATTAGTAAAGAGTAAGATTGGTACTGAGTATCCCATACACACTCTTCTCCATGTGCTGGAATCAATGCATAGTATTCCTAAGCATGATTTCTGTTTCATTGCTGTGATAACTCTAAAAAGTTGCTACATTTTTGTATTTGAGAAAACCAGAGCCAACAAAGGTTAAGCAAATTACCCAAGGCCACACAGACTGATAGTGCTAGGATGGGATGAGCGTTCTCTTTGAAGCTGAAAGTCCCTGCTGTCTGCTTCTTTGCATTCAGTATTTCCTTTTACGCATGTGCATGTGCCATCAACTTTCAGGCTTCATTTATTAAAACCTTATGAGGACATGTTCAAATAATTCTATTTTGGGCTCTTATTAAATTAAAAAAAAAAACCCTAAAATCCATATGACTGGAAAATTTCCTGTTATCATTTAAATGTACTTGCTAAAATTAACAATGGTTTGACTTGTTTTGAAAGTGTGGCATCATTGATAAGGTGGTTGTTTTTAACATCCAAATTAGTAATATCAAAGGCATTCAGTTGACTGAGGGGAACTGGGGAGCATGCTTTTAAAAGGCCTCTTCTAGCCTTGACTTCTGACAATTTTTGCATGCAGACCTAGAGCCAATAATGTCAAAGATAAGGGGTTTTGAGGAGAATGGAAGTTCAGCAGCAGAACTGGTTGGCATGTCAGCATCTTATTATTCCTTAAAATAGTATAGAAATAACCCCATGGCTGTTAAAGACATTGATTGTGAATTCAAATCGAACCTTGGAAACTCGACACCAAATGATATCCTAGAAATCCAACCAACTAATTTGCCTCTGACCCAACAAAGATCTTAGAAGATCCAATCGGCTATTAGGAAAAAAACAAAACAAAACAAAACAAAAAAACCCCGAGAGACAGGGTGTGAGGGAATGACAGACAAAAACTCGAGCAATTAATGTTTTGCTGTCTATAGAAAACCAAATGAGGTTCTGGTCTAAAGCAATTAGGATCGCTGCTAATTGTGCATGTGTGTAGTAATAATACCAGGCATTTGGGGTGGCTTGCTCTGATTGTTCCCTTCTTCCTCTGGATTACAAAAATCCATTCAGACAGCTAAATAATAGCAAGTACTTAGGCAAATTGTTAATTATGAGGCAGAGATAATCATAATCTTGTACATTTATGAAACTGCATATACAATGAGGATTACCAAATGAATCTAGGCTTTATTATTTTACCAGTGGTTGAAAAATATGCAAGCCCTGCAAATGGTTTTCATAATCATTCATTCGGTCCACCAGCAATGGCCCCATCAATATTTACCAAAGCTGTTTCCTTGCCATCTCACCAGCTGCACCCCTCTTTTCTTTTAAGACTGTATAAGGTTGCCCTGACAACTCCTGCTCCAACTGAGCAGCACCATAATAAAAATAACAGTATGTCAGAATGGTACTACCATATAACTTTTAAAGCAGAAAGGAAATAAAAACTATCAACACTTCTGTCAAAGCAATTATAGGGAAAATAATCTCTTTTATTGACCATTCTGACAATAATCATCCACCCAATTTTATTCACACTGAAATAAATCAAAGATCATAGTGGAACTGGGACACACTCAAAGTCACTGCTCTAGACAGTAACAACATGTCATATTCTTGCCACAAAGATACGTATCCAGACTATTATCTTTAAAAATACCCTCCCACAGCAATGTGTGACTAAGTGTTGGTGTCTGTCTTTACCGTGTATTTTAATGCATTATAAATGGCCTATAACATTAAACAGTGACTTTTCTCAATTGTCAGATAGTCTGGAAGATCTGAGGATAAATACAGCATCTCCAGCTCCTGAAAACTAAATTGGGCATTTTACAGTGACCCCATCTAATCCATTTTTATAAGAGTCTGACCTAGTGGAGGAATGCCAAACTCATTATCACCTTTCTACTCTCTGATTTATTTGGTGAGGGAGAGGCATAGATACATAGGAAGAGAAAACAGGCATTGATAAATATTTCTGGACCAAAAAACCCCACAAGTCAAATATAAAACTGGTGAACATCACAACTTTAGAAGAAAATATGCCATAAAAATAGAGCATGCCATTAAAAAAAAATTCTCATTAATCTCTTCAGCACTGGTGACAATATGATACAGTCCATGGCAACAGTGGCTACTTTCTTGGAACATTTTCAATGTTCTTTTGTCCACATAGAATGAAAGTTTCTTATGTTTGGTTAGATTTGGGCTCCAGCACCATTCATATAGCAAATAAAGGCCTACTGCCTGTGGGGTTACTCTGCCTTGCAAGTCCACATACTTGCATACTTGAAAAAAAAAAGACGTGGTCAAATAACTGATTTCCTGTTAAGGAAATGTTGGCCCAATTGTCCTGTATCCCACTCCACCCTAGGAGCAGGCAACATGCCCGAAGCACTGAACAACTGTGGACGTTAGGGATGCTCTTAGCCATACAGTCTGCTGTCATCCAACTCCAGCTAACTCTCTGGAGTGGGGCAGGCTAAACCTTCATCTCATTTCCAAATTAGTTCTGCCTTGAGACCTGAGACTGTGTGCTGCTTTCAACTCAAACAAGCCAAGTATCTATGAGAAAAATTAACTATTTCGTATTGCAATTAAACTGACAGGTTATTGCAAAATCTACTTTTTTCTTTTTCTTTATTCTTTATTCTTTCTTTCTTTCTTTCTTTCTTTCTTTCTTTCTTTCTTTTTGTCTCCTTGGGATTGGTTAAACTAAAAATACATTGTTGCTTACCTTGTTGCATCTAGAATCTGAAAAATCCTCCACCTGTTAAAGGAACAGTAAAACCAGTAGCAAGAGCTTGCCAAGAGAAAAGTTATATTTTTATAGTTTCCCAAACTGAAAGGAAATAATTCATGGGTGACTTTACCATTTTGTTCCCCATTAGTTCACTGACAATAAGTGGGGACATTTCAAATCACAAGGCTAAAAAAGGAGAAAGGCAGCACTGAGAGCCAACCTCTGGATTGCTGTGGGTAGGGAATGATGTAGTTACCACTCAGATTAACTCCATTCTCTTTCTCAAGGGGCAGTAGCAAACTCAGCAAAGAGAAAAGCCAAGAAATCCAAACCCAGACCAAGCCTAACCCTGGAGAACATGGATGAAATGGAAATGCTTCAATGAAAGGAGTTAGGGGAGATTTTTCACATCATTGAGAATGTCTGAACACATACAAAAGAAATGAAAAGAACTTTTAGACTTTGCTTATACTCTTCAATGAGATGGAAATTCAAAGCATGCATGTGCGCACACACACACACACACAAACACAAACACAGTGATAAATAATTCATTACTGTAGTGTCTGGCATCTAAACACAAGTTATTCATAAAAGTAAGCAAACAATATATCTCTCCATTTATAAAACTTGCTTAGATCTTTCTCATAACACAGGCCTTTGGAGTGACAAAACAGTAACTCTAAAGTGTGAATTTCTTTTAGTTTTTTTTGCATTTATTTGAGTGTTTAGGGGTGTGTGTGTGTGTGTGTGTGTGTGTGTGTACATATGCCATGATATATGTATAGCAGTCAGAGGACAGCCATGGTATATGTATAACAGTCAGAAGACAATTTGCAAAAATTGGTCCTCTCCTTCTACCATGTAGGCTTATGGGATTGATCTCAGGCCCTTTGGCTTGATCACAAGCTCCTTGACCACTGGACCATCTTAGTTAACTTCTCATCTAGGAGCGTCTGTCTATGAAGTTGTGCCATGTCAGTTTGAGACTCAGGTTTCTGATTTTAATTACACCACAACAAGGGGCACTACAATTAAAAGGGCCACTTCCTTGTGCATACAAAAAATGTGATAAGGGCCTGGATGTTGTTATGGGAGAAGTGTCTCAATACATCAAAAATATGTTCAGGCTTCTAGGATGAGTTACAACTATCTTTAAATAGCATGGCAAGCAGCAGAGCCTTGCTTGCATCACCACTTGGGGAACAGTATATTAGTTTCTAAATATCTTGAGTCCTTGGTGCGGGTACACCTCACTTTCTTGCTTCTTGGTTCTTAAGACTTCTGAGGAAACAAGTGTTCTGAGAAACCAACATGATACGACTGGGGAGTTTTGACACTAAATCTTTCAACAAGATAACCCCATGAATTGACATAATATTCAAAGTCCAATATAGTGTCTTTCACTCCAGCCATAAAAATTTAGAAGAAATTTAGAGCATACTAATCTGCCCCATGACATAACATCCTTACACAATGAAGACAGCCTAGAAGCCCTTGCACCACACTTGGCCTGGTGAACAAAAGAAAATACAACTTTTGGATGAAAATACAGACAAACGAAAAGCCTGACCAAAAAAAAAAAAGCCGTAAGAGAACACTTTTAAAATGAAAATATGATACCATGTGTTGATTTTGTTTTAGGTCCAGGAATTTCCAAAGTAAGATATACAGTAGTTTCTAAAACCATAATTCTTATTATACTCTCCTAATGGAAATCCTCAAATCATATAAATATTTCCATTGATTTGTATCAGGACTGGGTTAAATTTAACTTCAATCAGGGAGTTGTTATCTCTCGAGAGTATCACTTTTTATTTCTAGGCAAACTTCCCTCCTGCTTGTTAGGATTTCCCAGTGATTGCACTGAGAAGATTTTAAAGATTTTAGAGAGCCTTACCTGAGTATCCAGATTGGCAGAGATGCAGTGTTCAGTGATGAGCCAGAAAGATGTTGCAGGTACATCAATGGAAACATGGAGAGCCATTGCATGTGAGCCATTGCCATGGGGGGGGGGGGGGTAAAAATTAATGAGAGAGAGAGAGAGAGAGAGAGAGAGAGAGAGAGACTGATTAGAAGAAATGGAATTAATTTTAAAACTTATTTTACACAACTGTACACACACTCTCCCTTTGGAATGGTTCTCAGAAGAAATCCTTTAAATAGATCCTTTAATCACGAAGAGTCACTCAAACTACATTTATTATCCAACATGTGCCAGGAATTTCTATAGGATATAACAGTGGATAAAACAAACAAACAAACAAATTCCTTCCTTTCTGAAAAGTCTGCAATCCTGTGGAATATTTTGTGGGCCATCTGCTTGAAATAGGAATTCTCCAGAAATATACCATATGTGAAAGTATTTCTCCTGGTTTTATTTATTCTTTTCTTTATGTATGGAGAACATACCCGGTGGCATCACAGTCCAACATTTGTAGTAGAAGAAACTGCTTTCTGATTAGAAGGAACACTATAAACGAATGGTCTCTTCCCCTTAAAAGCCCTCCCCAAAGGCCATCACTTAGTGTTCTTTCCAGCTGTCCCATGAGCCACCAGTGCTTTCTGAAAGGTTGTGAAAACTAGGCCTGTCAGTAATAAGTCAGTTCTCAGTGGGAGAGGAGGTGTTTAGTCTTGCTGGGAGTAGATGTCCCAGGGTGCAGTGGTACCCAGGGTGCACTTCTCTTCCCTGAGGAGAGGGGGAGGAGATAATGGAGAGAGGGATTTGTAAGGGTGAGTCTGAGAGGGGATGGGGGGCTACAATCGGGATGTAATGTTAATTTTAAAAAGTAAACTCTGAAAAGAAGAAAATAATATGTCAGTTCCACATCTTAATAGAGCTTTTCTCATTGGCTCTTATTATTTTCTCTAAGAGGTGGCCCAGGTGACATGCTGAGATTAAACTCATTAGCCCTTATCAAACCCCATTCTGGGAAAAAAGCACTGGAGGCTCATGGGACAGCTGGAAAGAACCCTAAGTGATGGGAAGACAAAGGAGTCCTGCTTATCCATTCCATGACCTGGATGCTGTGCTAAGATCAAGAAGATGGGATCAACCTTCAAAAGGCAGCAGTTGTCTAAAAATGTCAAGTTAGTAGGGTAAGCAAAAGATAGAAATGAAGGCAATACACCTATCACTGGAATAATGAGAATGTGGGAGTACTTGAGATTTTGAAATTCTAAAGAGGAATTCACCTTTTCTTTGCAACTATCTCATAGATATATACAATGCATTTTATTAGATTTCCCCCCTCCCCTGTTGCTTCCCCTTGCCCAAGTTATGATCACTTTTATGCTCCAGTCATTTGTTGTGGCACACTGAGTTTAATTAGTAGATTGCATGGGCATGGATGACTGAGGCTATTTCACTGGAGTCTGGGGAACTTTGAAGTGCCTAGACCACTGAGGAAAATCACTTCAGATGAGGGCTTCATCTGAACCAGGAATTTCCAACTATGGCACCTACCTTTGGCATTTACATTATTAGTGTCTATGCTTGGGGCTTCAGAAAAAAAGTAAAGCAATTCACTTTGATATTAAGACCCAAATCAAAACTTAAGAAAAGCAAAACTGAATAAAAATGTAGGAGCTCTTGCCCAGGAATCAGGATTCCAGGTTTCTGGTTCCAATTTTCCCAATGACTCATTTGATCTTGGGCAATAATCTTTTCCGCTATCTTTCTGGAGATGAACTAGTTCAACAAGTCAGTTTTTAAAGCACCCCATTTTCAAGCTTAACATCTCTCTACTTTCCATTTTGGAACTTTGTTAGTCTGTTTGTCTTCTCAATACAACCTACTTCAATTCAACCTGGGTTCAGAGAGACCAGCATTCCTGCATTCACAAGTAAATGTGACATGGTCCAAACAATAGTATCCAAATGGAAATGCGGCTGGCCATCATTCTCTCTGGGGAAACAGCTCTATTTATTTAAATATACAAAGTGGTTGGTTATTTATGGTGGAAAATTTACATCGAAAATTGGGAAACCTTCAAAAGTCAACAACTGATTGACCAACATTTCCCCACTCCAATTTTTCTTTCTCCTTATATACATAGTTTATCTGCCAAGAGCCTGGGATGGGGTATGAACAGTGTGTTTGCAGAGACTTTTATAGTCACACAGTCTCAAATAAAGGATGCTCTCATTTGGTGAAGGACACTTAATTCTCTTCCTGCAGCAACATTTGGTCTAAGTGCAAATTTATAGGAAGCAATTGCTTACCATAGCTCCAGAGCTTCAGAGCAAATGGTTTCCAAGCAAGTGGTCCATTTGGTCTCTCTCTCTCTCTCTCTCTCTCTCTCTCTCTCTCTCTCTCTCTCTCTCTGTCTCTGTCTCTCTCTGTCTGTCTCTGTTTCTCTCCTTCCCTCCCCACTTTGCCTTTGACTGCACATTTTTTTTCCAGTGTCGTCTTGCTCTGACCTAGTAGATTACCAGTCAACTAACTCCCTACTCTTCTTTTTTTTCTATTTTATACTACACTCTTCCTTTGGCTTCTGAGAAACAAATGTAGTATATGCTAATTCTAAACAAACAGCAATTAATGATGGCAAAACCCTTTTCACACTCACTATGCTAATTAGTTCCCTATAACTAGAAAAGGATCTAACTTCTACAAAACCCTAGGTTAAACGTTGTTCAAACTGCTGCAGACAGATGGGGGAACCAGAAAGAAGGGCCTGGACTCTTGTCCCGTTACAACTCATTTTTTTTCCTTATATAAATCTTTAAACTGTTGGTTTTAGCAGAGGTTTGGGGTTATGAAATAAGCCCAGGAATCATACAGATTGGGAAGCAATGTACTGTCATTTACTACCTGCTCCACTCTCTTGTCTAAAAAATGGGATAATTATAATATCTGTACTATTAATGATACACAATATGTATAAAATATATTATTATGAGTGAAACCCAGTTAGAAGAGAAACCAATCCAGTCAGAGCAGAAACCTAGTATCACTTTTAAGCATGCCAATGAATTTGAGTATAGGACAGTTCTCAAGTTACTTGTGTAATGATTACTTGAGATTATACATAGACATTCTGTAGCAGAAGACAAGAATCAGAGTCAACATGCAATAACCTTTCTGTAGGATTATTTTTGTCTAGGAGGAGAACGAGATAAGAGAACAGGAGAATAGGTTCAGCAGTTAACAGCACTGGCTGTTCTTCCGGAGAACTCAGGTTTGATTCCCAGCACCCACAGCTCAGCTCATCACTGTCTGTTACTCTAGTTTCAGGGGCTTTGACTCTCTCACACCATGCACATAAATAAAATTAAATTAATTATTTTAAAAATGAGACTAGTCCAAAATGATAGTGAGCTCAGTTACAGACCACAGAAATAGTTCTCTGGCCTCTGTCACAGAGCCCATCTTTCACTGGGAACAGAATCAGGTTGTCAAAAACAGTGCCCCCAAATACCTATATATCAATAGACAACCACACTTATTAATATTGTGGAGAGATTTGCCCTATTCTGTTTGGCCATTCTGCATTCTTTCTCAGTCTATACCAAGTCCACATGAAATCATGCTTACTGCATAGAACAGGGTACCTCATGGGCAGCCTGAGAAGACTGTAATCCAGATCATCTTTCCTAAGTACACTTTATCTGTTTTTAATTCACAAGTCCCAGCCTTTGTCACAACTTCGAAGTCGTCTGAGTCTGTTCTGATTGTTCTTTTCACAGTACCTCCCTTTTCTCTAAGACACTCAAGTTGGTTTCCAAACTTCCCATCACTCATGTCATTCCATTTTCTGCCAGCCAACATGGATTTCAATCTGCTATTTGTATTTTGGCAATAGTCATAGGAACACAGAGCCTTTTAGGACCATAGTAATTACTGTTCATTGATTTTTACCTTCAACCCTCTGACAATTAAGAAGTTTTTTTAATAACCCCTAAATAACATGAGATGCAACATGGATCAATTATAGTGATGCATTTAATTTATAGCTATTGGTTGCTTATTCCCTAGATTCGATATAGGTAGCTTGGACTAGAATGCAATAATTAAGGTTCTCATTTCAGAACTGCCAAGTATCTGGCTCAAAACTTTGGCAAACACATTCCTAATTGGGTAATATGGTCGGGCGTCTAGCTGCCTTTCCCAAGTTCCTATTTACTGTGATAGTCTAAGACTCTGTGATAAACTTGGCTTAGGCTGGCACTTTCTATGAACTATATAGCCCAAGTCTCATAAACAGAGACCCAGACAAAAACACTCCTGAATTTCTCTAAGAGACCCCCATGCCATGGCCTGGAAAAATGAGTTGTTCCTGTTGTGATTATAAAAAAGATAAAGAGATATAAGATATATGTTCTATGGGATGTGGTGAGGTATGGGGGAAGGGGGTGCCTCAATGGGTTCATGCTGAGGCATTCCTTCCCCCAGAGGGACCAGCCCCACAACAGTATAGCATAGAATAGAGTTTATTCAGGGCATGAGGAGGGGAGTTAAGAGGGTAGTAGAGGCAGAGAAAGGCAGAGAGAGGGAGAGAGTAGAGAAGTAGAGGCCGGCCATGACCACGTGGGGGGTGGGGGGTGGGGAGAAGAGCCCAAGAGGGCAAAAGAGAAGCAAGCAGGAAACAGGAGTAAGAGAGGCAAGAGGCAAGAGAGAGAGGAGGGGGAAAGCATCTCCTTTTATAGTGGGTCAGGCCTACCTGGCTGTTGCCAGGTAATTGTGGGGTGGAGCTTAGACAGTATCCTAACAGTTCCTCAGTAGCCTACTCTTCTTATCAGATCCCCAGACCACCCACTAGCTCCCCAGGCATCTGTGAATGGCCATGCCTGACAATTTCTACAGCACTCAGCACACAAGCTAGGAGCTGCCTAACTGGGGCATATTAAGCCAATTTAAGGGATTCTATTGATGACTTGGTATGTTAAATCTCTGAGGTTACATTTGTTGAGAGCCATAAATCTAAACAAGTGACTAATAGGGACACATCAGTGCTTTGGGGGTGGCAAATCCTTTCATTACCACCTTTAATGGTAACAGAGTCAGCACCTATCCAAAGATGCCTATCACATCATGTCTGAGTCAGAACACAAGTGGCTGCTATAAACAAGTGATACAGAAAGTTATTTTAGCATTAAACACTCATCTTTGACATTTTAAATTTGAGTCCCCTATCCACTTGTTCTTCCATATTTCTGACTACTGTAAGTCTAGTTTCAGTTTTTAAACAGACACTCTGAGAACTGAATTACATCTTTTAGGGACTATTGAAGTCACTCAACATATCTGGATGCTGAAATCAGGCTGGGGACAGAGACTCGCCACAGAGCACAGCAGCGGCAGAACCAGGACCCATTTTAATAGTATGCCACTCATACCATTTGTACTAGAGGCTTCTTAGAGCAATGGTTCTCAACCCGTGGGTCGAGACCCCCCCAACCAGATGTCGCATATCAGATGTTTACTCATAACAGTAGCAAAATTAGTTATAAAGTAACTGCGAAAATAGTGTAATTGTTGGGGCTCATCACAACATGAGGAGCTAACTGTATTAAAGGATCGCAGCATTAGGAAGGTTGAGAACTACTAGCTTAGAGCATCTTCTCTTAGACACAATCACATCCACACCACACTTCAGAACAAGTAAAGAACTAGGACTGCAAAAGTTGACGACTTCACCCATTATCCTCGACTATTCTGTTATTCTTTTCATTTGAGGAACACAATGCCAAATACATGAGCCCTTTATTACTGAAGTACCAATCACATTTTGGAAACAAAATGCATCTGATGAGAAAGGTTGCTGTACAGTCTTTTCACATAAGGCTTTTCTTCTCTGCTGGCAAGTCAGTTAGTCCTCAGTGGCAGAAGCCTGTTCTCAGCTCTTTGTTGTCTGCATTCCTGGAAGACCACCCTCTTTTCACCTCTCCCCACTCCCACTCTCACACACCAGAATTTAGTAAAATTCTCGCACTTTGGCATCATAAGAGTGCCCTCTAGTGATGATCCAATTAAGAACCTGGGGAACAAGGAATTCTCAGGTTTTAGTGGGAAATGGGGTCAGTCTTAACTTGCCCCTGGCCATCAGAAGACATTTCTGTGACACCTATTTATAAATTTGGTCTTTCCCAAAGCAGGGAAATGGGTGGTTTGTAATGGAGTAAACAAAGAAAAACAAAATGGAGGGCCACACACCTTAGAAAATTTGATGTCCTGCTTCCTGAGAAGTGTTAGCATTCATGATGCAGGGTGCCTAAGAGGTATAAAATCCGTGTGCAGGCACAAGCTGACTCTTCAGTTGAAATCTAGCAGATATTTTTATACATGCCTTAGAGTTCCCTGTATGCAAACATCTGTAGTTGTATGATGGGACCTTGTAATATGTTCCCTCAATTTGGTCACGTTGTATACTTTTTCAGCAGAAAAGAATCAAGAATCTCTTGGGAATGTCCCTGAGTGTGAGAGACTTGGCATCCATTGTAAGACAGACTAGAAAAATGGCATCTACAAAATGTAATACAAGATTACTATAAGTAAGCATTTGGAGTTATTCCCTCCCATTATACTTCCAGGCTTAAGAGTTTAGGGTCTGGGAGATCCACAGTGCATGTTATTTAAACACTGGTTCAAAACAGCAGAAATGTTTCCACTGGATCTTTTACAGTCAACCATGCAAAGCTCTACTTCATTGTACCCCTAATATTTTATGTTGACACAGACAAAAAGGTTGGTAAATTGCCAACATGAAGTATAACTGCTTCACTCTTGCATGTTTAACCACAGGGATTGGACAAGGTCCCTAACATGGAATCATTTGGCCAGTGATAAAGTAAGGATTGACATCATTCCCAAGAATTGTTTCGTGAAGTCACTAACAGGATCAGACATATGGGATTGTGCATAATGGATACATGCCAGTCCTTTTCAGTGGGGATAGGGAGTGGGGGACGCTTAGGTCTCTGATGAAGTCAAATCATGGTGAGAACAATGGATTTGATGGGAAACTTCAGTCAAGCTGGTCCCAAATGCAAAGTGAATGGTAAACCAAAGTTGAGTCCAGCAACTGTGTTCCAGAACCACAGCACCTCTTCTTTGGTTACTTCAAACTGTCAGTCATTTTCTTCAACAGAGCTGGGACTCCAGCACTTCCTAGCAAAAGACGCAAACTACATGAGCCATAAAATACCTGTTCAATTTAACACACTCAACATTCTTCATGTAAGGCGTCGGGAGCTGCATCATCTTGCTCAGATGTTTCGGAAGATGCAACATATATGATCAAGTAAATAAAGCACTTGGGTGCTAGTCTTTATGATTTAAAAGAAGCTGTGTGACAAGGACTTTGATGAGTCACTGCTCTTCTTGTCTCCACTTGCTCAGCCCGTGTCTTCTGCAGAAGCTGGGAGCTGAGAGGCCATGTCTTTCTCCATGTTTAGGAAAGAGAGAAAAGAACTATAGAAGTTGAAGGAGGCTATAAAATTTCAAAGCGTGGACTCCAACGTGAAGCCTCCCCCCAAAACAAAACAAAACAAAACATTTCTGGGGTTGTTCTCAAAACAGCTACCAAAAGAAAAACACAGCAAACAACAACAAAAACCTTTAAAGGTTCCATAACCTCCTCAAACCACTCCACCAGCCACAGACCAAGTGCTGTACCACATGAGCCTATGGGTAGACATTTCTCACTCAAACTCACCATACCTGTCAAACAGTAAACACTTTTTTTTTCTGCCTGCTGCCATACCCCACCCCCATGCCTTTATGGACTTTCCCTCCAGGATCATAAGCCCAAATAAACTTTTAATCCTGTAAGTTGCTTTTGGTGATGGTATTTTATCACACTATCCAAAAAATAAATAAATAATAGAGCACATACAATGTGTTCCTAATTAAAATTTCCCTGCGCTATCTATGGAAGTATTTTTTTTAATGAACAATTAACAGTTTTGTGGTCTATGAGGCAAAACCAGGACCAAAATTATTCAGTGGTTTTGTTCTTCAAAATATCAAACCCAGGGCACATTTGCAGAATCAACCAGAACAATATGTTTTGCAGAATTATTGGAACCTGTCCCTTAATGAGCAAATAACGACATTCGTATCATTAACTAACATATAACAAGTACTTCCTCTATGCCAGACACTGTATGCTACAGGAATTATTTAATCCAAAGAAAATAGTCTAAAATTATTGTGCAGATAAGAAAACCATGGCTTAGGAGGGAAAATTTAGTTGTTTGGCCAGTCTGACAAGCTGAGTTTGAACTTCAGGACCTGCCTGAGTAAGAGGAAAACCAACACTCTGACCTTGTCATGGGCATGCCCACATGTATGAGTGTGTACACAAACCAAAAAAAGCAAGCAATAAATTCAATTAGAAATAAAAGAATTCAAAAGGAAACAAAAAATTGAGCTCAGAGAGACTAGCCCAGTAAGAGTCTGCATTCAAATCCAGAATCACAGGATGCCTGTCCCCAAGTTCATTAGCCACTAACTTGCTCTAACTGAAATTGATTTTACGTGCACTGCAGTGTGGTGAGGTAGACATCATTCTCATTTCACAGGGAAGATAGACGGGTCTCAGAATGCAACTTACTCAAGGTCATTATTACTAATAAGTAAAGCTACTGGGACAGAAATGTTCAGTCCTCCAGCCCCGAATACTGTGCCTCGCACATTAGCCTCTGTGCTTGCCTCACTGTGGCCCTGATATTGAATGGGTCACTGTGTATAATCAAGCTAGGCATAACACACTTCCATTGAGAGCTGGGAACAGCACACTCCAAAGTGCTTCCATGTATGCCTCTCTTCAAGCCTCTCAAGGGACTATTTTTCATTTTGAATTCCAGAATAGTGTGCAAACCACTTGAACACAAGGGGCCTGGATGAGAACTTGGCGTAAATCTTCCTGGGACCTGTGCTGTGCTTTAGACATGAATCAAGTGACTGTGGGTGGGCCTGGTACCTTCAGGGAAAGTGAATTGGCAGGCAAACCTGGTCTCTCTGGAGCACTGAGTGCGGGGGTGGGGGGTGAAGAACAGCCTTTTTTTTTCCTATTGTTTCTATATTTTTATCAATACAAGAATACGATTAGAGTGGACAGACAGAATCCAGAAATATAGGTCAAGAATACCAAAGTGCAGAGGGAGAGGGCTGGAAGAAGACTGTGTGCCTATGGTAAGAGGATGAGGTAACACCTTGGAAAATCATAGGTGTTGGCATGAAATGGCATGGTGAAGCAGGCCATGTACACTTGATCACAACTTAGCTTTAAACTTACTCAAACAGAAAGGTATTCCTAAGAGATGGTCAAGTCCAAACTCTTAATTTATAGCTTTGGAGAGAAAAAAGGGTCTATAAAGGGTCAGAGCGTTAAGCACGGGCCCCAAACCTTCTCCCAGCCCTTACATTTTCCATTTAGCTTATAGAATACCACTATTTTCTTGTAAAAAGACAAAACAGACAAAGAAAAAAACCTCTAGTAACCCCTGCAAGAAGGAAGGATAGCAGCAAAGGGACCAGGGGAATCTGGTATGAGGTTGCAGAACGAACACTAAGCTTTCTTTCCCAACAGTAAGTGTAAGATATCCTTTCCCATCTTCTTATTCAGGTCCAAAACACTGAGCCTTGAAGAAGTGAAGCACCTTGTCCATTGTCCTTCGGTGAACACACAGAGAAGAGAGCTTCTAGGCTCCTCATATCCAAAAAGCTAAAGAGCTTTTCACATAAACAGTATGGAACCACCTCATTTCTTTTCACATACATTCCTAGTACAAATGAGCACATGTCAAACTTTTGTATGTCTGATTTTGCAATTACTATAATGAATCTGAACTCTCATCCGCTAGCCTAGATCCAATGAAGCCTTGGAAAGTACCTTGGCCCAGCCTTTTGAGAACACTTTTAGTTGAACTTGTTCTCTTGGACTCAAGGAAAACAGATGTCATAAGAATCTGTCGGGTAAAGTGATTTGTAGTTCCCCCTCCCCCTTGGGTTCTGGTGTGCCACCTCAAGCTGCTAAGGCCACCTCCCTGGGGCATATGAGATGTCGATCCCAGTATCCAATCTGCCAGCTCACTGGGATGATGCTATGGGCGTGTCTTCATACTGAAAAGCAAAGGATATAGATGCTACTTGCATCCAGAGATGCTCCCTGAATGTCTCCACACATGTTGGCACGAGTCCCACCTACATTCACTTGTGATATCCCTGTAGTGGCATATCAGAGTGTGATCAATAGGAAAATTCTGAGCACATACCCCAAGGATGGAAGGAAACTTTGGTATTTCTTATTTGAATTTGAACCTGACAACTTGCTAATGACAGAGGTGGCCCATCATAGGACTTGATCATTTGTCCTCATAACAATAGGGAGCTCTGTGGCAAAGCAGAAACCACCAGGCAGCTGGTTTTGTGAAAAATCAAATCTTCGTTTATTTGACATATGTTACAATTAATCTCTAACTACCAACTTCAGGCAGTTACCCTTCACACTCTGGCTTTAAGCTACTCTGACCCTAGCTCCTTATCAGGTGGGTAATGAACTAGAAATACACACCACTTGGTCCTGTAAAGGAGCAATTCAAAGGAACCTTTCTCTAGAAAACTCTTCGTGTGTGCACTTTACATTTGAGATGGTCATCTCTCTAAACTACAGGCACATCTATCTGTCTTTGATTCAAAACGTATCCTCTGCTCCTCTGACTTATGTAAGTTTAGAAATTTCATTCCAGATTCAACCCATCTATTTTGAAGTGTGCAATTTAATGGTTTTCAGTATACTCACAGAAATGTACTACCATCACTGAAAACATCTTATCATTCCCCAAATAAGTCCTTGACATTTTACATGTACTTGTCCTATGCATTTGTTCTCTGAGACCCTGACTGCCATAAATGTAGTTCTAGAGTCTCTGGATTTGTCCCTCTGAGACATATGGTAGTAGTTGTCCTTTATGACTGGCCTTTTCCAATTAGCATATTGTTTTCAAGATTCATCTGGTATATCTCACTACTCAGCATAATGTTTTTGAGATTGGCTCGGGTTGTAGCACATATCAAAATTCTGATCCTGTTTATGACTGCACAATATTCCACTGAATGGAGACACCACACTTCTGCTTATCAATTCTCCGACTTCTGAGTATTTGGGCACAGTCACAATTCACAATTCATGCTACTCTGAAGATTCATTTATGAGTTGTTGTATAGATGTGTTTGCATCTCTCTTAGATTTATACCTAAGAGCAGAAGAGTGAATCATATGGTAATAGCATGTTTAACTTCTTGAGAAACTGCCAAAGTCTTCCACACAGCAGATGCACCATCATACATTCTCATCAGTATTGTACAAGATTTCCCGTTCTCCCAGAGTTTTAGCTCTATTTTTAACTCTCAGAGAAAAGTTCCATTAAATTGGAGACACCCAATTAGCCTAAATGATTGGCTGTAATGCTGGGCATTTGGGTCTGGACCTCTTAATTAATGCTCAGACCAGCAAGAGAAACAAAGCAAACAGGGACAGATGGGAGTGGAAGCCCTCCCCTCCACCACAGCTCAGGGAGTGTGTCTTGTGCATGTACACAGACTGGAGGTTAGAGAGAGAATGTCCACTTGATTGTTGTGGACCTGTCCCAGGATTCATGCCCATGGGATTCGTAGCACCCAGTACAGCAGAGGACCTAGAGAGGAATGTTCTCAACTGTAAGAAGCAAAGCCACAGAATCCCAGGTAATGTTATGAAGTAAATGTCACAAAATCAATACTGACTATGGCAAGAAGGGAAGGAATGATGCTGCCTTCTCTGTTCGATGAGAAATTACAAGTTTCAGTGGAACGGCAGGCTATTAGATCCCATGGTATTTGACACTGGCTCCCATCCCTTGGAATAAAGGTCTGATGTAGACCTGAGAAATAAATAATAATGATGAATATCTAACTCTCAAGATGATGGCATGTGAGTATATCACTGAATCTTGCCCTTATGGCCTGTCTCTCTCCTTCAGTGATCAGACAGCTGGATGGCTACTGACTCCAAGGCTCCTGCAGTCTTTATCACTCTGTGGGCAGCTCAGTCGTATTCTGAGATGCCATTAAATCGTTCAAGCCATTACATGCTATTTTCAGGCACTGAAACTGTCACCCATAAGATGACAAACTTCTCACTATCCAGGAAGGGCTGAGGCACAATCCTAAAGTCCCTCCTCAACATGTCAAGAGGAGAGGAAAGGAAGCCTGGAAATAGAATCTTGATGATCCCAATCTGTTTCCAAATCCTCAACTCTTCAATTACCTGAGATTTTGATGAGTGGTTTCAAAATTATATTAGTAGAGTTTTTTCCTTTGTTTTTTTTTTTGTTTGTTTGTTTGTTTGCTGTGTATGTGTTTTCCAGACAGAGGTCAATCTTTCGAGTCATTCCTCGGTAGTCATTCATTTTGACCTTTTGAAACGAGAGGATTTTTTCTAGGAACTAGGGCTCACCAATTAGACTAGGCGGACGGGCCAGAGAACCCCTGGAATACAAATGTCTTGTCCCTGACTCCACTGTTAGGATATTTGCATGTATATGACTGGATTCTATTCATATACTTTAACTCAATCTATAACACATCAGATCAAATAAATGCATTTATATGAAAACCAATTACTTTCCTATGAATCTAAATACCAGGCATTTGCAAAATGCAAAACACTAATTTAGATAATAGTTTTTGCTTTTTAAATCAGCTGGTTTGTCATATAACTAGTCTCTATGCTATTTGGGGAAACATTTAATAGGTATCCTATCCTTATTTTAAATGAATTAACAGGTCTTTTAAATTTTCAGTTTTAATTTTTAACATAGTCAATATTAATAACTGTATCCCACATAAGCAAAAAACAATTTGGAGTACTTGATAATTCGGGGGGAGAATAAAGGGATCCTGAGGCTGAAAAACATGAGAACTGCTGATAATAAACTGTTTCCCCTTTAATTTGCTGCACTCAAATTTGTAATCCTTCTGCTTACAGCTCCTAGGCTCTGCTGATTATAGGTATGCAGAATCATGCCCAGAGCTAGAACATAATTTGAATGGTAGTTGTGTCCTGATGTCCTGAGGTTCTAGTCTTCCTATTTGGAACTCTGAGAGACCAAATAGAAACATGAGTAATGGAAGTCCAATACCTTCATTTTAGAGACCATGGAACTTAGGGAAGGGTTCTAGGTATGTAAGTCAAGAACAGCTGGATCTACAATGAGCTTCTTTGTAACTGGATGCCACAAAAGTAACACTGGTACCTTTCACTTGTTGAGCTCTCTTGAAGTGGAAATTTAAGGGTTCTTTGGAAAGTCAGTTGGATGGTGTTTTGCTGGAGCAAATACTAGAAGGAACGTTTAGCTGAAGCAGACACAGGTGAAGGATGTTCTGCTAAAGCAAGCATGTGAAAAGACATGTGATGAAGGATTTTGCTAACAACACACATGTATTGGTCCACCTTACATTGCATAGTTGAGCTGCATTTGTTGGGAGTCCATAGAGAGAAACACACCAAAAAACCACTTCTGGTGGTGTGCTGCAATTTCTTGCCACTTGTTTGGACTCAGGATGATTGGCAAAATGATGTCAGAGTGACGTGTTGAGGCAAGACAGGTGCTGAAGCAAGACCGGTGGAAGACACATGATGTTTGAAGGGTATAAATAAGACTCAACAGACAGTGGCTGAGGCTGAGCTAGGCTTGCTTTTAGAGCTAGCTGTGCAACACTTATGGGTCTCATATCTTCACTGATCTTCACTTTGCTGAGAGATGCACAGCCAAGAACTTCTCCTGGAGTCTCTCCGGGTCCCTCCTGCTGACTTGTGCTGAGGCTGAGGCCTGGCTGTCTCTGCTAGGTAGTGCCACCACTGCAGATTCTTGTTGCTCTCCTGACTCAATCAAACTGGACTGCTGGTGTATCCACGAAGTGTTGCAAGTGGATCAAGCTGCCACTGCTAATCTGTGACTGGAACAGCCGATTTCCAGACAACACAGATGGGAGTTGCTCCAAAGATCCTTTTAAAACAGGTCCACTACCACCACCACCACCACCACCACCACCACCACCGCCGCCACCCTGGTATGCTTCCTTACCCACTACCTCTGGAGAGTGGTGGGCTACAAGGGAGGTTAAAGTGTTTAAGAACCATCGTTTAACATAGGCTTTGAAAGAATTAAAGTTACACTCTCCTTCTGTGCAGCACTGTGCTACAAACTGTTGTGCCCCATGAAGTCCAAATCAAGCCACCTCCACACTCCTCATGCTTCTGCTCTATAAGAACATTTGGTCTATATGCTCTGCTAAACTGGTCTAGATATGCAGGCAAAAGTCTCCCCTTACTTCTCCCCCCTATTTATCTTTTTTTTTTTTTAATTCAGGCTGGTCCCGATCTCCCTAAGATAAAGAATGTAAAGTAGCACTGGCTTCTTTAAATATCTTGCTAATCAACCAGAGAAGAGATTTTTGTAAAGCTGGGACTCAATTAATTTAATCAGCTCCCTGTATGGTTCAAGAAAAGTTCACATGGCTGACAACTGGAAAGTTGTCTTGGTAGCTTGCCATATGGTAACTCCACAGAGTGTGTCTCATGCCCACCACCTTCTTACCCTACACAAACATCCCTCCCTCTGAAAAGACTCTGCTGGGAAGGAACAGGCTGAAAACACATTTGGCTAATCCCCATACCACTCGAGTAGATTCAGCAGGATACAGAAGGCTTGAAATAGTCCCCAGGAACTGCTCACTTGTGTCTCAGAATAGTAGTGGTTGGATGGCCAAAGGAACCACACCAGTCAGGATGCTAAGCTAGAACTACACATCGGAATTACTTGGGAGGCAAATAAAAAAGCACACCTACAGAGCTGTGTCCCATAGGAGAGTCTCATTTGTTAGATAGCATGGATTCCATACCTCGGTTGCATGTTTGTGTGTGTGTGTGTGTGTGTGTGTGCGCACACACACACACATGCGGGCTATACACATATACAGCTTTGGGAAAACAATGAGCAACAAACAGTCTCACTTTGAAGTTAGGGAAACTACGAGAGGAAAAAGTTTTGCCTTTGTGCATATCAATTATTAAAGAAACACATCATCATGATCCTAGCCCAGAGTTCTCTTCACAACACCACACTGTGGCATGGCTAGGAGGAAACACTAGTGACTGCATATATATGTGTATTGTGAAAATGTGTGTGTGTCAGGGTGCAAGGGGTAAATAGAAACAACCAATCCATTTTTTATTTGAATCTTGCTTTTCATTTTAATTCCTCCTATTTTCTTCCAACTTGGTCATCAAATTCCAGCCTCTCAATTTACAGATGAGGAACCCCAGGTCAAGAGTGGAGAAGGGAATTGCTCTGGGCCAGATTTAAGATCCTGATCCCCATGCTTTTCCTGCCTGTGTTCCTCCCACTACATTTTCACCCCTTAGTCACATCCTGAGAGAAATATATGGTTACCGATAGCATTTCATTAGTATTCCTCCTACTGAGAGGTAAGCATTGTTAGAAGCCAGCACATTTCCTGATTCTATAGCATCAGCCTTCACTGGAAACTGTGCTGGTTGATTATTTCCAATAGAAGTTCAAATTTCAAGGTTTCCCTGGAAATATCTTCGAAGCGAACGCTGCTAATGCAGACAAATGATGCCAAAACTAAAAGGGTAGTGTTGTCGTGAAATAAATTATTTGCATAGGTGGGACTTCTCTCTTAATTGAACTATTTTAAAGCCACAATTTGTTTTCTGGCCTTTATGTATAATTAAATATAGATGTTCTTGGAGCTTAATGTCAGTTTAAATTTCAGCCCTTGGAAAGTAATTTGTTTGCATGTTCAATGAACAAACCATTTCTTATTGGTTTCAAAGACCAAGGCTCATGCATCACGAATCAAGGTTGCCTTTATCAACACTATAAAGGTCAGGCAAAGTAGGCTGCTAATTCTCATGCAGCCATCCTCTAAGAGTGAAAAAAATTAAGCTTCTGGTGATCATAAGCACAAAGACGACATATTTCCTTTATGAAGCATGTATAGGAAAACACAGAGCCAGCTAAATGTTGCCCAATATGTCATTTTGAATCAAATAACTTGGACGGATACTTGCTTTTCTTTCAAAGCCTCAGTTTCCTTATATTCCATATAAATATACTTATAAAGTTCTTTCTGCGATGACAGGAGAATTTAGAAAAGGGCTAATCCTGTATGTGACATTAAAGGATGTAGTAGGGAGTTTTCTGAAAGCACATGTTTTACCTCCTGGCACCAAATTCCTGGAAATAACAACTCTGAGACTGAAATATATTTACAAATACCTAGGCCATATAGCTAGACATATTCACCAACTGTTTTATAATTTAATAATCCTGTTATTCTATTCTATTCTAAGTTTTACCATGTGACTGTTTACCTGGTCCTTAGTTCTCTCTCTCTCTCTCTCTCTCTCTCTCTCTCTCTCTCTCTCTCTCTCTCTCTCTCTCCCCCCCAATCCTCCTGTGCTTGGCTCTACTATCCCAGAATCCTTTCTACTTACCAGATGTCCCACCTTCTACCCTTTCCTATAGGCCACAGGTATTTTTATTGACAAGTGATTCAACCATACAGTACACAAGAGATTTTTCTCTAGAAAAGAATGTTGATTTAGCTTAGCAAGTGGTTCATAAGGCTTGAGATCTATTAAGTCAGGCAATGAACAAACACAATTGGTCTATCACTCCTTAGGAACCCTTCTCCCTCTGCCTTTTCTTTCTGTACTATCAGAAACTTGTCAAGTGCCCTAGCCCCTTCTCCATAGTGATAAAGTTAGTCACATTCTGTTAGAGAACTGTATAGGTCAAGAAATTTTTATTTCTCGTGTAGTTTCTGCTCCCTCCAGGAACTTTTAACTCTCTTAACTCTGCCCATGAAGCAGAAATTGTTCCTTGACCATATATAACAAAGATATATTGTCAAGTAACAAGAAAATGGGAAATTAAACAGAATATCCAGTATGAGTCATTCCTCAAACTGACATGTGAGCCAGTTGACCCCTCTTCCTGACATGTCATGAATCAGACCAATCAAGAACTGCTTGGTTCTTTTTGTGTGGATGCTTTATTTTTATTTGTTTTGTTTTTCAAGACAGGGTTTCTCTATGTGACCCTGGCTGTCCTGGAACTTACACTGTAGACCAGGCTGGGCTTGAACTCGCAGAGATCCACCTGCCTCTGCCTCCGCTACTGGGATTAAAGGCATGTATCACCACTGCCAGACTACTTTGCCTCTTAAAGTCAGCAAAGAATTGCTTTAGAAGCAACCTCACACACCTTTACAGATGAATGCTCTGTTTTATCTTTGTGTAACTCGGAGCCATTCACATTTACAGAATTTTTTAGACATTTGTTGAAATTATGGATGGCTTAGAATCTGAAAATAGGAAAATGAGATCCAGAATAATAGAAATCTTCAGTGACTAAAGGTTCTAAAAACCATAGAAATGACTTAACAGTAAAAATGGAAACATCTAGAATGTATCAACATTGGATCTGAAGTTATGTGATAGCCTTTAGCTACTGCTAAGTGCTTTATGGTCTTTTATCCTATCTATGAAACCTTAAAAATACAAGTTATCTCCATTTTGCTACTGACACACAGAACAATTAGGGTATTTACCCACAGTGAAAGCTGAGTAGAGATTTGCATCAGTCATTTGCTCCTAAACTTTATGAAATTCATCTTTGTTTTATGGTTATAAAAGTAACTCCCTAGAAACAGACTCATATTCTCTCTCTCTCTCTCTCTCTCTCTCTCTCTCTCTCTCTCTCTCTCTCTCTCTCTCTGAAATCAACATATTAGATAAACACAAGATACCAGGAGCTCTAAAAACTAGTGATTTTCAAAAAAATATTCCATGCAGTTAGATAAACAGATGGTGGAAAAAAAGGAATAGTCCAAGATGATAATGAGAGTTTCTGTGTGTGTGTGGGGGGGGTGTGGGTGTGTGTGTGGGGTGTGTATAATGCAATTTATTTTCTTATCATTTCAAATTGACAAACCAAATTATATTATTTTTCTGCTTCTTCAAGCATACTTAAAAGATGTAAACCAAAAGCAAAAAATAAAGAGATGTTGTTAATGCCCTAGTCATTGTCAGCTGAACAACTAACACATCACTATCATTTGCTGTCTCCTTCCAGGAAGAAAGCTTATATGTGACCAGAATCACTATTGTTATGCAAAAGACAATGATATCGAGAGATAAAGCAGATTTTACCTAGGTTAGGTAACAATACTCTATTCAAGATATATTATAGAACCTCTTGGACAACAGGACAAGAAGATTTAGAAGTCTAGTAGTTACAAGAAAAGATGTTCATAAGATGTCAAATGGCAAAAGCCAGCCTGTGGCAAGGACTCCATGCAGTTAGTCAGGCCTGTACAGTCAGTTAAATTGCTAAGACCTAAAGAGGCAAACTATCTAGAATAAGAGTGTGGAGACTTATAAGCAACGGTCATCAGAATTGAAAGAAGAAGCTTATCTCAAGCATTGAAGAAGTACATATAATCTGGGGTTATTTAAGTTTGGGGTGACAGTACCACTGAGAAGGAGTAGTTTGAATCAGAGACTAAGAGTCCTTAGTTGGCAGGAAAATCAAGATAGAAAAGATGTGAATTCATGTTACCAGAGCTCAGCTTACGTAGGGCAATCCTGAGACCTAAAAGGGGGAGGTCCTGCTACATGGGTCAAATAGTACGGACTGTATGGGGAACTAATTATAAACATTTTTGATTGAGAATATGTTAGGATCTGAGAATACAAACAAAGTAGGCACATAATGAAAAGGCTCTAATTTGTAATTCTGTACCACTCATGAACCTAAGACTGCTTCCTCTTTTGTGGTAAATTGAATGTTTTATTAAGTGGGATGAAAGGATATGAAGTTAGATGTATAGAAACTAAGAAGTAACTTATATATACAGTCCGCAATAAACAACAATCATAGCCCTCTAGGCTGGAGAAATGGCTCAGCATTTAAAAGCACCAACTATTATTTCTAGAAGTGTCCAGTTCTATAACCAGTACCACATGGCAGCTCGCAACCATCTGTAACTCCAGTCTCAGGGGATTCTATGACCCCTTCTGGTCTTTGTGGGCACTACAATGCATGCTGTACATATGAAGGCAAAACACCCATATACATAAAAATAACATTTCACACAAGATGAAACAAAACTCACACCCAGCCTTAGGAGGAATAACACTTTTTAAAGACACAGCATAACACCTTAGCGATGACAACTTATGTCAGCACTGGGGAAGAAATGTAAATTTTCTTTCTAGCCATATCACTGAGGATGAAAGTATTTTTATAATAAGGATCCATTCATCGTGTCCACTTCCCTTCTTTGTGCTGGGATTTTGTTTAGCATGAGATCACAAAGATCTTAGGCATGCCGTCACATTCAGGAACATATAGGCAGCATAAATTGAACTTGATGAGATTTTAATAGCAAAAAGAAGACTAAAACTTGGGTGGGTAGGGAAAGGAGGTGTCAAAACTGGGAGGAGCTGAAAGTGAATATGGTTAAAATAGATTGAATGAAACTCTCAAAGAACTAACAAGAATCCTTTCATGGTAAGTAATTCATCTTCACATATCCTAACATCTGCTAGAGAACACTTTCTGGCACTCTCAGGAAGAAATATCTATTGCTCTAATGAGAACTTACTGGCCCATGTTAAGGGCAATGGTAAAGTTGAATAACATTTAACCACTATGAGGTTGCAAGCATATATTAAACTCTATTTGTGACTTTTTTCCCATATGATGCCTCCCCCCACCACCACTTAGCTGTTAGACTTTACCCGATTATTTTTGCAGAGTTGAGAGATCCTTTCCCGGAAGTAGGTGTGCCTTTGACCAGGCAAGGCTCCAGGCAAGACCCCCAGTGTCCTCAGACCTACGGACTGTGTTCATACCTAGCCCTTGCATCTAAGCCAGGGCAGGTTTCTGTCCTAGCCTTGGCCTGAATCAGCAGCCTTTACCTAATAACTTCCCGCATAGAACATGGTCTCTTGAGTGATGCCCGACGGTCCTTTTTGGCTTAGACTTCTTTTCCAGTGGCTTCCTCTTGCTTTCTTAGCTAGGATTGAAAACTCTTTGTACAGGAGGTAAGAATGGATCGATTTGCATTCTTCTGCGTGCTGACCACCAGTTGAACCAGCAACATTTCTTGAAAAGGCTATTTTTTTTCCACTGGATGGTTTTAGCTCCTTTGTCAAAGATCAAGTGACCATAGATGTGTGAGTTCATTTCTGGGTCTACAATTCTATTCCACTGATCTTCCTGCCTGTCACTGTACCAATACTACCCAGTTTTTATTAGTACTGCTCTGTAGTACTGCTTGAGGTCTGGGATACTGATTCCCTCAGAAGTTCTTTTACTGTTGAGAATAATTTTAGCTATCCTGGGTTTTCTGTTATTCCAGATAAATTTGAGAATTGCTCTTTCTAACTATATGAAGAATTGAGTTGAAATTTTGATGGGGATTACATTGAATCTGTAGATTGCTTTCGGTAAGATGGCCACTTTTACTATACTAATCCTGCCAATCCACGAATATGGGAGATCCTTCCATCTTCTGAGGTCTTCTTCGATTTCTTTCTTCAGAGACTTGAAGTTCTTGTCATACAGATCTTTCACTTGCTTGGTTAGAGTCACACCAAGATACTTTATATTGTTTATGGCTATTGTGAACAGTGTGGATCTCCTAATTTCTTTCTCAGCTGGTTTATCATTTAAGTATAGAAGGGCTGCTGATTTGTTTGAGTTAATTTTATATCCGGCCACTTTGCTGAATTGCAAGCTGGTACAACCACTCTGGAAATCACTTTGGCGGTTCCTCAGAAAATTGGACATAGTACTACCAGAGTACCACTCCTGGGCATATACCCAGAAAATGCTCCAACATGTAATAAGGACATATGCTCCACTATGTTCATAGCAGCCTTATTTATAATAGTCAGAAGCTGGAAAGAACCCAGATGTCCCTTAACAGAGGAATGGATACAGAAATTGTGGACATTTACACAATGGAATTACTCAGTTATTAAAAACAATGAATTCATGAAATTCTTAGGCAAATGGATGGAACTAAAAAATATCATCCTGAGTGAGGTAACCCAATCACGAAAGAACACACAGTATGCACTTACTGATAAGTGAATATTAGCCCAAAAGCTTGGAATACCCAAGATACAATTCACAGACCAACTGAAGCTCAAGAAGAAAGAAGACCAAAGTATGGATACTTTGGTCCTTCTTAGAAGGGGGAACAAAACAGCCATGGAGGAGATACATAGACAAAGTGTGGAGCTGAGACTGAAGGAAAGGCCATCCAGAGACTGTCCTACCTGGAGATCCATTCCATACAGTCACCAAACCCAGACTGTAATGTGGATGCCAAGAAGCACTTGCTGACAGGAGCCTGATATAGCTGTCTCCTAAAAGGCCCTTCCAGTACCTGACAAATACAGAGGTGGATGCTCTCTGCCAACCATTGGACTGAGCACAGGGTCCCCAATGGAGGAGCTAGAGAAAGGACTGAAGGAGCTGAAGGGGTTTGCAGCCCCAAAGGAGGAACAACAATATGAACCAACCAGGACCCCAGAGCTCCCAGGGACTAAACCACCAACCAAAGAGTACACATGGAGGGACCCATGGCTCCAGATGCATATGTTACAGAGGGTGGCCTTGTTGTACATCAAAAGGAGGAGAGGCCCTTGGCTCTGAGAAAGCTCGATGCCTTAGTATAGGGGAATGCCAGGACAGGGAAGCGGGAGTGGGTGGATTGGTGAGCAGGGGAGGGGGGATGGGATAGGGGGTTTTTGAAGGGGAAAACAGAAAGAGGCTAACATTTGAAATGTAAATAAAGAAAAATATTTAATAACAAAAAGAGAACACTCCACGGTGCCTGCCCTTCCCTTCTTCACAGAACCTGAGATGGGATGGAGAACAGAGGTCATATTTTTGGACAAGGACAACCCTCAATGGACTGAATTTTGTCTTGTTTTACCTAACTCACAGATGCCCTCCCAAGGTCAGACAAAAGTCTCTTCCTCCCTATTGCTTCCTCCTGACATTGACAAATCCAAATGGCTCTGGGACTAGACCTTGCAGTGGACATGTACAAATGCTTTCCCTAGGTTGGCTGCAGAACTATGGGGAAAAGAATTGATCAAGACTGCTGACAGCTCTAAGGGAAACTTTGCGTTTTCATATCAACAGTTAATCTACTGTGTCACATCTCTTAGGAAACTAAAAGAAATGTAACAACTGCTCTGACGTTAAAGTCATGTTACAAAAACGATTTTGTAGAGCAAATAACTATCTTCTCTTGGCGATTTTATGGCTTATTGAACAACCAGCAGTTTATGAAAACAACATTTCCTAAATACAGTTGCAGGTTTCCAAGTGGAGACTGGTGAGCTTTGCAGTGCAGAGAATCAAATCATCAGATTCTTCATTATTACTAGAACCCTTGCCATATTTTCTCAGCCTAGGCCTCGACCTTACATCTGAGGCTGTCTCTCAGAGGTCTAAAGGTGCCAGAGGAAAGAACCAGAGCTTTTGCAGGCTGACATAATATCAATTAAAATGAGATCCTGGATACAGTGGAGACTCAGTCCAAACGTCAGCCTGACTATCAAGGAACCTGGATTGCAACCATTTAAGTAACTGATTCTCCTACAGACGAAGTCCTTTGTCATTGGGAGTCAAGTCAACTCAAGATTACCATCTTGAAAAAGCAGACAAATGCACTTGGCCATCAAGGATTGTGGGAAACAAGAGTGTCTTATTGGAACTTTATAAATATAAACTAATAGATTCTTGAAGGCTTATCATTATGGTTGGATGTCTGAAGAAGTAGTTGCTAGAGGCAATGAGTTCCTTCAGTACAGTATCTAAGAAAATGTTGTCTGAACACGTGTGCCAGGAAGATACTGAGAAGATTTTCATTGCTTTGATGCAATCCACACTAGAGGCACTTGTGACTCCAGAATATTAGTTTTCCATATTTCCATTGGTGGCAACCAGCCATGTAAGTTTCTATAGCATTTTTCTAGCCCAGTTTTAAAATTTCTACCATTTTTCTGACTATAAATTAAACGTTAAGTTATAGATGGGATGATCCTTGGTTCCATCCCCAGCACTGCAAAAATTATCTTAAAATATAAAATTACTACATACTTATTTTAAAAAAAGGAAAATGTAGAAAAGAAGGAAGTAGAAAAATCACCAAGAATCCTCCATTTTAGAGGTGATTGCTATTTACACAGTGTAGAAATTCAGTAATTTTCTATGTATTTTACTCCTTTTTTAAAAGACTGAGATACGGTCAGTTTTTTTCCAGGAATTTTCAAACACACAGACACACAGACACACACACACAGAGAGAGAGAGAGAGAGAGAGAAAATGAGAACAGACAGACAGACAGACAGACAGACAGACAGACAGACAGACACTAATCCTTTCCCTAGAATTTTAAATCCTTAAGTATTCCCCAAAAACATGATTCTGGACAAAGACCTAAGCAATAGCCTAACCTATAATTATACTTTAACTTAGGTTGCACAATTGAAATTTTCCAAATTTGTGCTTTGATTCTATTGTTAAGGGATGCTTCAGGTCTGTGCACAACAGTGTCTGTATCTAAGAGCTTTTCTAAGCTATAATGTGTGCTAGCAAAGCTGCAGGGTCAAGGAACATACATATTTTTACTTTTCTTCATCACATTATTGAATATTCTCTCAAAGAAGACTGAGTAATTTGTGGCTCTTGCTAATAATGTATGAAAGTATGCACTTAACTAACTCTTCTTTGGCCCTGGGAATTTTTACTTTAACATTTCTAAGGCACTTTCATGTGTAAAAATGTTTTCCATTGTTAAATTTAACTTACAGTTCATGAATTATTAGTAAAGTTCATTTTTTTACCTGTTTGTACCTACTGTGTAGTGAGCTGCTCTTTTGCATTAGCGTCTTTTAAGACATACAATGTAGATGTAATCAGTTTGGAACTATGTTACCCAAGGAAAGCAGCAGCTTTGAAAGGAGCCACCGCATCTGGACTTCCTAGCACTTTTCCCCCAGAAAACCACTCATAGATGGGGGAGAAGAGAACCAGGCTGGGGACTGAAATCCTGCATTGTTTTCTATTTCCCTCTTTAACTTCTGCTCTGCTCCCAATGACTAGCAAGCCAAGAAAAGACTAATCCCCAGGACGGAAGTGGGGAATGGATGCACTTGGCATTTAGAAAGGGGAAGGGGCTGGGGGGGACAAGCAACTATTTTTCTTTTTCTGGGAGTCATGCAATTCCCCATATGCACCACTGGATGGCAATCCTCCATTGGTTAGGCAAAAGCCTATAACATTTCTAACAAGGTTAGGGAAACTGAGGAAACAGTTGCAGAAATTGATATGCAGGCAAAGAAAGGCAGTGAACAGCTAAATACAGGTAGCCTTTCAACTCCCCTTGGGACTTGGATCACTAGTGTGCAAAACAATGAAAAGATTATACATTATAGGCAATGACATAGGAACCGGCCAAGGGGGGATCAGAGATTGAGGAATATGTTTCTCCCAGCTCCTTCTTTCCATCTGTTCCATTTTGAGTATACTTTGCTTTACTTCTTTGTGCTTGAGAAAACATGATTATTTTGGGTGTGTTATTGTCATTAAGTTTGCCAGCTTCTCAGCCACCATGAGGTTTACTGGAGGGGTGGCTGCTGTCCTGTAAGGACTCTGAATTGCCTAAGCTAGGACAGATGTGCTAGCAAAGCTGTTAGAGAGAGCAGGGACCAAGTTCCTAGGAGCAGAGAATCATTATCAAATTCTCATGCTCTGTAAGGCTTGTTCTAATCTCAAAGCACGCCTGGAATAAGAGAAATAGCACAGGTTTGATGGCATTTAGCTTGGGGTTCATTTCAGCTTGGATGTTTATAGGTATGCAACCTTGGAAAAGCTACCTCACCTCTCTAAGCTGTGATGACTTCCCTGTGCAATGAAGGGTGACAGTATCTACCTTGTGACATGCAAGAAATATTATTACTCAGGGCTGGGAGATGGCTCAGTGGGTAAACTGCCTGCCACGTCAGTATCAGACCTGAGGTTTTCAAAACGCAACACCCACATGTGAGGGCTCCAAGACAACCACTCCAGCCAGCCTGTCTAGCCAAATGAGGTGAGTTCTGAGAAAACCCATCACAAAAGTAGGTAGAAAGTATTTGAGGAAGACAACAACCTCGACCTCTGCCAGCCACACACGTACAGATGAGCTCATACACATATACATACAACCATCACATACATACAATTCGTAAAATAAACCTTTAAAAACAACCAAGAAACTGACACAAGTTAGTCCATTTATTCAGCAGACTCTCTTGATGTTCCTAGACTAGCTAAAGCCCAAATCAGAATGAAGTATTAAATTCAACCTCATTTGGGAAGTGAGACATGGAGCTAGGCGCAAGTCAAAAGAGAAGTGGTATAGGAAAACAGTAACAACAACAAAACAGGTTCCAGATTCCAGAACCATGAAGGAAGAAGTTACCACTGTACCAATCCTCTACCACACAATGGGTCCTTTCCAGAACTCATTACATAAAGGCCAAATAAGGATTATTCCAAATGTGGGTGAACCATTGCTGCATATCCTTAGCATTTCCTCAATAATAGGGGCACATGGGTTTGATTTGGTCTACTCATTCAAAACTTGACTCTTATCATTTTATTTTTATGCATCAATTGAAGAAAAGAGCTATGTAGATAATTCCTAAGTCATATATTGCTGTTTGGTATTAAATGTCACCTATAAATTTTTGAAGCCCAGGGCATTATTTAAAACATACATCTGTTAAATCCCCCAATAATTCAAAAATTCAGCACTTTAAGGTATTGAATTTGGCCCTGTCTGGGTACAACAATAATGGGCAAAACGACACCAGAAGATGAGCACTAATTGTTGTAGGGTCTGGGTTCATCCGTCAGGGTAAAGCTAAGTAAAAATCAGACACTTCAAATTTCACAAAGCTAGAAAAAGAAACAAGGAAAGTAGCAGCATCGTGAAGAAGAGCATATTATCTCTAACCATGAACATGAGTAACAACCACTCCCTGCCTAAGGACAGTCACAACCAAAAGAATCAGAAAAGCAGGGAACAAAGCCAGTGAGCAGCTGGAATCATCGGCTAAGCCAAACACATGGACGAAGGTCAAGGTGCAGACTGAGGTTCTCGAGTATCAGCTAGAGAAATGGTGTGGGAGACTGGGTTTAGCAGCAATCTATATACTATGCCCTTGGGATCTGGTGCACACAGGGTGGGGCCCTTCATCGATAGGGAGCTCAGTCTCAGCATCAGGGTGATGAATGTCTAGAGCTGGGTAGAAAAGGCAAAGATCCAGGTCATGCGTGCATTTTGTATGTCACTTTCTCAACTGGAGCAAATGGCAAACCAAAATTACCTTATCAAGACTGAAGAAAACACACATTGTCCCATGACTGAAGAGTGAGAGGAATATTTTAGTAACTATAATGATCTTAGTTGTGACTAACAGATAACACTTATTTGACCGATTTTATGCATTGTGCTAAATACATCAACTAGGTCTTTCAGCTATGACAATATGAAAAATAGGGACCTATCATGATTTTAAGCTAACTTGCCCAAGGCACCTATCAAGGCCCCTGGACACTCAATGTCTTAATACAAATTGGGTTCCACTGCTTGGGCTAATTTCGTCTCACTAATAGATGCTTTGCTATCAGTTGGTTACCAGGCATCCTGAGTGGCACTGCTGTGTTTTCGTCCGTGCTGACTGACTCCACCAGGCCTTCTCAGCCATACGAGCTATCATCCCTTCAGCTATTGGCTGAGTTGTTTTCACTTCATTGGCCTGTTTGACTGCCCAGATCTATAGCCAGGATGCCTCAGGGTTATGAAAACAAAGTGCCCTTCCCCTGAAGAGCTCTCTGGGAAACCCTAGACTTCAAAAGCTCTAAAGTCAAAGATCCCTTTCCACAATGTACCTACCATTTGATTCAGAACCAGGGAATCAAAGTATAGAGGTCACTTATCAATGACATACCATTCACAGATAGTTAAACGTTTTCTAGAAAAAAAAAAAAAACTCTGGCCATGGTTTCTGGAATCATTCACTTTGGAATCATTCCCTTAAAGTATATGTGAGATTTTGTAACTGTATGGGATAACACGGTGTGCTGAACAATTAGTGAAGTCAAAGAAAAACTCATTAGTGTCTACTGGCTATGAAACACATGTCAGGAAGAGAGCTGCTTCATCCAGATACTTCACATGTTTGATGTGGACTCACGCTGAAATCCAATGGAAGCAGCTCTCCAAATGACCTCTCTCAGAATCTGTGTTCCAAACCATCCATCACAGAGCTCGGAGAAAGTGTAAGAGTTATAGTTCAAAAGGCCATCGGTATTTAGAGGACCTTGTAACAAACAGAACAAGGGTTGTGGAGCACTTGCCAAGCATGCATGAGTCCTTGTGTTGGACTCCCCAACACTGCATATACTAAGTCAGGTGTGATGTTAGTGCCTGTAATCTCTGTACTCAGGAAGTAGAGACAGGAGGATAGAGAATAGAGTTTCTAATCAGCCTGGACTAGATTGTTCAGCTGAAAGCCAGCAGGGGCGAAATGATGCACTATGACAAAATGACATGATAACCATCTTCCGCTGGACCAATAGTTTGCATTACACATTTAAAATCAAATTAATGAGTTTTTGATATTTAATCAAGACCTGATCCATAACATTTTGAGGAAATAGTTCTGAGGTAAGCTCAGGGCTCTAATATTAGTTTTCATTTTTCTAGCCAAACTTTTAGCTACATTTTCAATTTTTATGAATGGTTTTGAATTTTGATTAAATATTGAGCATGGAGGACAGGAGTCAATAAGAATTCAAAAGCAAGCTATTTGTCTCCAGTGATTCATGAGTTTGAATAAATTCACAATGCTTACATGTTTCAAATTTCAGATTTTCCTAAGATTTTTGGAATATCTGCATATACATAATGAGATATCTCTGGAATGGGACTCAAGACTAAATACAAAATTCATTTGCTTCATATATAACTAATGTACATAGACTGCACTGTTGTACAATGTTTTAAATAATGTTCTATGTTTTTCCTGAAACTTGTCACATGGTGTGCTGTGTGGGGAGTTTCTACTTGTGGAATTTTGTCACAGCTCAAAAGCTTTATTTCAAAATATTTCAGATTTCAGACTTTTTTTAAAAAATTAAGGATGCAGTAGTTACCTTGTACAATTTTGGCTACAGAGCAAAAGGAAGAAAGATACTATGTTCATTTTTTTCCTAAAGTGAATGCATCTAAACCAAAAATACATCAAATCATTAATGCAGGATACTGAAGATACATATATACCTTATAGAAACAGCACGACCTTCCAATAGAAACCCACAAAACTCATTCCAAGGCCAAGGAACCAGAACCAAGCCTGTTCTGAAATTCTGTCTGAATTCTGGGTGTAGCATAACTGCTGCCATTTTAAAATTAGAGAAGCTATGATTGCTCAAATAAGACTCTCATGAGTTGAGGCCACTAAGATTCATCATGGAGAGGAGGGAACCCTTAAAAGTACAACACATGCATGTAACCCCACCCTCCCAGCAGATGTGAAAGCAGTGAATGTGTGCTAAGGAAGGGAGACTTTTTACCAGGGGTGTACCCACTGTGAAGTTGCCCCTGATCCTATAGGTACCTCCCACTCAAGTTCTAAGCAACTCCTGCTAACCTCAGTAGCTTGCCGAGATACACTTGGGTATACTTGTTTCTTTGGTCTATTTTTGGTGTCCAATGTGAGGTGAGTACCTTTGTTTTCATGCTCCACCCCAAGAAAAGTTAATGTCACAATACCACCTTTGGATAAGAGAGATGATATTCGCACCAGAAACTCTAGCTTCATAATCTCTGTGTTCTTCTATACCTGTCTCAGAAAATCTCTCTTCCCTGTAGTACTCAAGTGACATAGAAAAGAATTTAAAGCCCAGCCATTTAGTACAACATAGCATCCATCAAATGACATTCACCCTGCTTCCTAAAGTCTCTTGTCACTGACACTGACAGAAACAAACTGTAGAACTAAGCTGGTGCACACAAGGCAAACACCACAGAGTGTCCGTTCAGGATTTGGGTCAGTTGTGGCAAAAGTATCATGTCCAGAAAGAGAAATGAAAATTCATCTTGCCTATGCATTGCTTTACTTGGAATGGTTGGCCTTTTTTTGAGTTGCTAGGGAAATAAGCATCAAACTTTGTTAGAATGAGAACCTGGATCCTCCATAACTCAAAAATATTCATCATCTTTACTTTGACCTAGATCTTGTCTATGGCCTAAAGTGATGGCTGCTGTTCCCAAGGAGCTCACATCCCAGAAAGGGTGACAAATGCATAAATAATGGTACAGTACACAGTCATTTAAGGGTTAAACCAGGACAGACTTGTACAGCTCCTATATGCAAATGAGGGAATGTTTGCTGGAGGAGGCAATACCTACAGCATGCCTGACTTTGATGATTTGAGGACTGTACCTGTTTTCAAGGGGAAGCTTTGGTCTTAGAACATGACTTTGTCTACCTGAATCTCTTTTGCAACTTTGTGACTTCATTGAGTCTCTAACAAGGCATATGACACAGACAGCAAGACTGCTGGTTGGAAATGTGAAGAGGGAGAGGGAGAGGAAGGGGAGAGAGAGAAAGAGAGAGAGAGAGAGAGAGAGAGAGAGAGAGAGAGAGAGAGAGAGAGAGAGAGAAACAGCAATGGGGCCCATATTTCTTTTCTGCACCTTGTAGCAAAGATAACACTCTTTTCCAGAATTATCTCCTGCACCAACAGGGAAAGGGACAGGAAGAGAGGCCACAACCTGTGATTGGTAAAAAGACAAAGAAAAAAACCCAAATATGAAGCCTGACTTTACATCCAAGGGTAGTGTCGTGACCATGAACACATCTACAGAGAGGAACTCTGTGGACCTCTGTCTCCCAATTTGAACAAGTTGGACTCAGTGTTCTTTCTCTATGGCCCCTCCTAACTCCAGGCTCTCAGATCTTTTGCTTGCCTGAGGTGAGCCAGGCACGGGGCAGAAAGCAGACTGAAGCCTCTGAGCAGGTTCCCCATCACCCCTTTGTAGGTGCTGTCACTGGAGGCTTCACACTCTCCAGACTACAGGTTGACACTCCCCTGTCCACTACGGTAAGGAAGCAGCAGGGTTGTAACATTTGAAAGATAAAGGCATGTGAAAGGCACACAGTTAGTGACAAAAGTCTTACATTACTTTCTTTGAATTTTTAGGGGACCCAAAAAAGAGGGGGAAAAAAGCTTTTTCTTTTCCCTTCAAAAATAAAGCAGCCGCATGGGCCATTCAACATGTCCATGAATCAGAGATCAAATATTTTCTTTCTTCCTCAACATAACTCTCTGTGTGGGAAAAAAGAATCTCGTATCAATAACAGCATTAGAGGGGACCTACCCTTCAAACACAGCTAAGCTGTAATTCCAGCCTGCCAATCAGGACACAGGCAACTCCAAACCCCATAGCCATTACTGCCTACCTCTTTTCTTTTGAAGGACCCTTTGATTTCTTTCTTTCTTTTCATTTCTTTGCCTTTGAGAGCCAACCCTGAACATGTTGGTGACACTTGGGAGTTCATTAGGAGTTTCCCTCTTGTTAAGCCTCGCTCAGCAAAGACCACTGGTAATGGAACCAAAATAAATCTTCTCAGATTTAACTCCTCTCTCCCACAAAGCTGCTGTCCTTGGCTGCTGCCAGGGTTGCCACCATTTAAGGGAAGGTGGCCTCATACCAACCCCTGACACTAAAGTAGTAAATGATCTACAATTGCACACACCACTTTATCTAGAAATGCTGACCAGGACACGGTTCAGTGTTAATGACTGGATCACAGTTGGAAAGAACCCTTCTATAACGACATACTCTTTATTGAGTTAATTCCCTCCCACCTCCCAAACAAGGTTCCCCCAATACCTTGAATGCCTTTGCTCACAGTTTTCCTTGCTTAGAATAGCTTTTCCACCTGACTTAGCTCGAATATAGCCTCCTCTGAACAGCCTTTCTTGGCCTTCTCCCCTCCCACGTGGAAGTGATCCTTCCTTCCTTCCTTAGTTCATATGGCATGCTCTGTTCTTGCCGCTATTATAGCACTTGCTGCAATGCATCAGAGCCAGGTGTGGACCTGTCCAGGCACCAAAGAGGAGGATGGCTAAGCTTCTTCAACACAGCGACTGGGGCTAATATTGAAATCCTTAGAAACTTCAGCCAAATGATGATTAAATGCAGTCCTCAGCACTAGAATTGTAAAGCAATCTTCTCTAGTCATAAACTGGATGTAGGGGAATGCCAGGACAGAGAAGCGAGAGGGGGTTGAATGGGGAACAGAGGGAGGGAAGGGGGCTTATGGGACTTTCGCGGAGGGAGGAAACGGGAAAGGGGAAATGATTTTGAATGTAAATAAAAAAAAACTTAGAAAATAAAATTAAAAAAAAATCCTGACAGAGAAAATAAAATGTGGTCACACACACACACACACACACACACACACACACACACACACACACACACACACACACACTGGTTTCAGGGTATAGCAAAGTATCTAGTGCAGCCAAACCAGACTGGTATAGAAATTCCCTTAGCTAAACTCACCACATGGATTTCAATCAAGATCGACCAACAGTTGGTTAAGATAGAATAATTTGACGTATCTATGCTAGGTAAAGAGCTAGCTCAGTGACCAGCAGCCTTGGACTTTGGGTCTCATGCTTATGGGGAATAAAATAGTACAGTGAGTTGGATGCAGGGGTCAAGAGCAAGACTGCCTGATTTATTTGCACCGGGCAATTCACTTATATCAAAGCACACTGGAACCCCTGGCATTCAGCAGTACCAAATACCTATAGTCACTACAGCCTGGTGGGGGGGGGATGTCACTAGTTACAGTTGCTTGGCTATAAAGAAAATATCCTCAGGAACGAAGCCTGATTCTAGCAGGAACAGCTGACAAACATTTCAAGAAAACTGGCAGGGTTAAGAGAAAGCTATATAAACCAGTAGGAAAGGGGCTTTGCAAAGAGCTAATGATGTTTCAGCATGTGGCTTTGAACATGAGCTAAGTCCATTTGGGATCCTGGTCAGTGCGTTTCAGAAACAAAGCAAATTAACAAGAATGGAGGAGGTTTAAGAGGACACACACACACACACACACACACACACACGCACACACACACACAAACCCAGATCCCATCTTAAAGTTTCCTGTGGAACACTGGGAGCCAGAAGCCTCTTCCCAGCCAGACTCCCACAGCCTTATCTCCAGCCTGGATGGGGTCCAGTTGGGGCATATGTTTCTGTAATATGCTCCAGTTCCAGGGTCTGGAACAGGACCATGAACCTGGTAGGTGCTCAATAAATGTTGATTGACTTGAATTTCTGGAAGGAATATTTGGGGTTTTATTTAGAAGCAGAAGATGCCAGTCAGGAAGAAAGAGCCAAGGAAACCCCCAGAACCACTTTGCCTGGGCAGTATCCCTCCAGCAGGAAGTGGGCTAAGAGAGCAAGTCAGGCAAAAGCCACAGTCTATTTTTAAAACTACAACAATATGTGGCCTGCACAGTAGAGCTGTTCACTTTGTTTTGATCTGCAGACATCTGCTAGGGGTTTCTTTGGTTCCAGGATTGTATAGTGGTGCTGTGATAGACCAGGAGTGTGGGAACTGGGTAGAATATGGACAGACGTATGTATGTAACAAGCATATCAAATAAGCATAGCATTGTCTATAGAAGCAAAGCACTGTAGAAATATCATGAGTTCTCAAGTATCTAGGAAACGTCCCCTGTCCTCAAATCCCTATCCTCAACCTGCAGCTGGTACCTAAATTTAAAGTATTAGCCTTCGGCTTAAGAATTTACCCCTGAGGTGGGATGCTTAATATCTGTCTCTTCAATGTGAAATTCAGCAGAGGTAAAGAATGTGAGCGGCAAAGACCAGTTTGCAAGGTCTCTTGTTACCCAGCCCTTTAAAACAGTAAACATCAAGCAGTCTGGGCAAGGGATGGTGGATTGACCACAGGATGAGCTCTTTGGCTCTAATCCTAAAGAAGAAAAGAGACAAATTGTAGAAACATGTAGAGCAAGCTGAATGCAGATTTTACAGGTCAAGAATTTTGTTTTGGAATTGCTCTTCATGGTTTTGTGAACTACAGTCTAGTCACCCACAGCTCAGTCTAACCTCTGGGTACACAAAGAAAGATGTGAGTAGAGGACAGCTGCTATTCTCTGTCTACCTCCACCCCCAGAGAACCTTTAGGAGCAGTGTGTTCCCTCTGCAGGGAAAGCCTCGTTTCCTGTGTCAACAGCTGCTTCTAGCCTCCGCTCTATCCCCCAGTTTTTAATAACGTCATCTGGTCCTCAGCTGCACAATATCCAAAACAAAAACAACAACAAAAAGAAAGAAAGGAAGGAAGGAAGGAAGGAAGGAAGAAAGAAAGAAAGAAAGAAAGAAAGAAAGAAAGAAAGAAAGAAAGAAAGAAAGAAAGAAAGAAAGAAAGAAAGAAAGAAAGAAAGAAAGAAACTCTGTCAGGGTATTCTCAGAAGTGTACCTGGGAAGGCAAGTGCATGCTGTTGCCCTTGGCTTTCAAGGCTCTGAGTACAAAGCCTAGAGGGAACTCATTATACATTCCAACTCAAAGAATATTAAATGTACCCCCAAATAGATGAGGAAAACATGGCCAAGCTTCCAGAGCTGCTCTTCTCTGAAAAACCCTTATTAAGAACCCCCTTCTTTCCTATAAGCCTGAAAATCGGAAGATAAGAAATGTTATTCATATGAGCATCACTTGGAAAAACATCATACTCTAGGAGGTTTCTTCCAGGACTCTCCGAAGGAAGGCTTTGGTTCCCGAACCAATTCTCATGTGTTATGTAAGAAAGCTAGAGCGTCCCAGGTAGTCAGCATCTTCAGGTTCATTCTGGAGGCAGTTTCTAATGAAAGTTTCCAATCCTGGCCCCAAGCTGTAGTCCTCCACTGATCAAGACTGTCATCTAGTTAGTAGGTATCTATTCTGTAGGCCGGAGCTCACTAGTTCCTTTAATCTCAGAGCAACTGTTTTGGTGTCCCCATTTTACAGACCAAGAAAAGCAGGTTCTGTGTTGGCTAAGTAAGTTGTCCAGGTCTCACTGTTATACACTTCAGGGGCCCACGAACAAAAAGATAGGATCCAAACCCTCATTTGTCGACAGCCAAAGATAATGCCTACAATAAAACCGGATGGTGTGGCTGGCATTCACTTTCTAGCATTTCTTTTAGCAGGAGACAGACACCAGGCCCACACACTTACCCCAGTGAGACTCAGCCACCCTTACTTTGAAGGATCTTCTTACAGCGATACTCATCAGAGAGCAAAAGGTACAGTCACATTCTGCCATTTACTGTCACCATCAACTTTCTGGATCTCAACTCCCCTCCAAATAAATCTTTGTGACAAAGACAAGTCTACTTAGTATTGTTATTTCATTGATGCAGTTTCACCTAAGGGACTAAAGTGAAAGCAAAGTGTCTACCAGGATTTCTGCCATGGGTGGGCAGCCTAGTCTTTCTGCACCAATGAACACTATGGAGGTGGAGGAGGGTTGAGAGAGAAATCTATACCTACGACCTCAAGGTTTAAATAGATGCTTGTCCTGTCTTATTAGTATTGGTGTGAGTGGCAGTAGTAGAGCAACAAAAAGGACAAAACCTACTTCAATCTGACCACATTCTTGGACAGAGGTCCAGGCTTCTAAAAGCAGGACCAGGTAGCAAGGGCTGACGGTTAGCATCTGCCAAGATGGTGGTACAAAGCAGTTTACTATAAGGAGATTGGCTGCATGTTGACCCTTCCTTCCTTCCTTCCTTCCTTCCTTCCTTCCTTCCTTCCTTCCTTCCTCCCTTCCTTCCTTCCTTCCCTCTCTCCTTCCCTCCCTCTCTCCCTCCCTCCTTTCCTCTCTTCATCACTCCGTTCCTCATTTCTTTCCTTCCTTAAATCTCAGCAGTCTCTGCTTTAATATCCCAAATGCTGAAATTATAGGTATTAGTCATCATGCCTGACTTTCTTCATATACAAACACAAAGAACACTGGCCATACAAACTGTGTGCATAGTTCTGTCTCAGGAAACTCAGTGCTGGCGATTTGTTTTGCATTTGGAACTGGGCCACAAGTATGGCAAAGAGGGAAAGGTTCTCACTTTGCTGCTGCAAATTAAGGGAGCATGAAAACATTCACCCCAATAATGTTTTTAAACTATTTTATATTTTATGATAACTTTCACTTCAGAGGGGGAAAATGGGAGGGAAGAACAGAAAGTTCCATATACCCCACCTCAGGCTTTCTTACTTTTTGTTATGTTACAATAGGATTTCATAACATAGCCCAGACCGCTCTTGGACCCAGTGCTAAGATTTCAAATGGATGTCATCAAGCCAAGAAAAGCAATTTCTTTTCAGTACAGCGAATGTAACTTGGGGCCCTTACTCAAGCTCACAAAGTACTGTGTGACCGAGCTGCATTCCCAGCCTTTACTTTCCTCTGTTATTAACATCTTAGCTTTGGAAGTATCTTGGCTATGAGTTGTGAGGTATTAGTGGGATGTTATTATACCTACAGTCTCGAGTTAATTCACATTTTCTCTGTTTTTACTTGGTTTGTCCATTTAGATGCCACGTCCTTAGGCCCTGCTTGTTTCACACTTTACAGGTTTTTTGCTTTGTTTATTTATGACCCTGACGATTGAAAGAGTGTAGTTATAGACTACTCCTTTGATGGACATTTTCTGACCTTTATCCCATTAACATGGTTTATGGCTGATGATATTGGCTTTGAGTACCTGGCTGAGGTACCCCTTGGCAGGATTTACCACTGGAAGGTTCCAACTCTTTCTTTTCCATATACTGTACTCATGGGAAAGTCAGTGTAGTGACCATTCCTGCACAACCACCTGGAATTGTTGTATACAGTCTTCCCTTAGCTCAGAAGCTCACTGATTTATTCATTCATTTGAATTACATTAACTCCAAGCTCATTCTTAGAACCAATCATCTCCAAGGAGATCCAGCTCCTTTTATCCAAGAATGGCAATAGAAACCAAGATCTGGATCCCAGTTGAATAAATGTCATAAGGTAGTGTTAAAAATTGAATCAGACCCTGGCCAGCGGGCTAAGTGGGTGAAAGCATTTGCTACAGAAGCCCAAATAGCTGAGTTCAGTCCCTAGATGGAGAGGCTTTGTAGGAGATATCATCTTACCTTCATGTTCACATCGTGACCCAGGCCCATTCACTCACACTCATCATATGCACAAACAGTAACAATAACAATAATAATAATAATAGTATAAATAAAAGTATTTTATAAATAAATACTATAAACCAAGGCCCACAGTTGGCTGGCTGGTTTTGTAAATTTTAACTGACACTAAGTGTGTGTGGAAGCAGGGGTACACATAAGTGAAGAATTGGAACTTCTATTTATTTAACGATGGGTATCAGTTTTTCTGCATTAATTTTGAGTCATTATATCAAAATACTATTTCTATTTGTTGCTGATATTGTTGGCCTCCATTTTAGTCTGGGCTTTGTTAGGATGCAATCTGACTTCGGTCAGTAACCCAAATGAATGTGCTTGATGAGAAAAGGTACAGCTTAAAGCTAACATCTTGCTGGGTACCAGAACCTCATGGTGGGTGGCGAATTAAGGCTATACTCACATAGGTGTCAGCCCAACCTTCTGAAATAAAACCATACTTTTTGAGAGAGGAGTGGAAGAACATGATATTCATAATTCTTGGCCTTTCCCTTGCCCACATGTGTGTAAGTAGACAAGTAGGTAAGTAGGTTGCTAGAAGGTAGAAGAGAGGACAACTTAATTTTTGAAATAGGATCTCAAACACAACCAGAAAAGCATTGCATAATCGAGGCTGGCTAGTCAATGAGCTCCATGAAAGTTCCTATCTCTCTCTCGGATTGCAAGCATCTCTCAGTATGTCTGGAATTTTACATCCTGGGGACTCAAGGATTCGAATGTAGGGCCTCATGATGCTAGCAAGCGCTCTATGCCATCTCTCCAGCCCCTAGGAACATAGAATTTTAATTTTATATATATATATATATATATATATATGGATGAGTGTTTTGTCTACATGTATGTCTGGTGCATGTCTGGTGCCTGCAGAAGCCAGAAAATGATGTTGAGTCTCCTGGAGCTATAGCTATAGAAGGTCGCCAAGTACCATGTGGGTATTTGGAATCTAATCGGGGTCCAATAGAAGAGCAATAAATGCTCTTAACTAATGAGTTATCTCAGCCCTAGAACATGGTTGACTGATTGATTTTTTTGTTTGTTTGTTTTAGGGACAGGATATCTTTGTGTCCTGGAATATACTATTTAAATTAGACTGGCCTCAAACTCAGAGATCTGCCTGAGACCTGAGTGCTGGGACTAAAGGTATGATATTTTAACAATCAAGAGTCTGTGAAAATTATCCAGCTCTGGAATTTTGTAATCACTGGTGATTTTACTAAGGTTTTTACATGAGTTTCTGGTTTAATACAAACATGTTGTAAAATGATCAGATTTCCCTCCATGAACAATAATAGAATTTATACCAAAATTTCACAATACATTGAAAGAAAGGGGTAGGTGTATTTTTACTTGTGCTTGGGATTTTTGTTATTGTTATTATTATAATTATTCTTATTATTTATTTTGGGGAGAAATAGGGTTTCATGTAGTCCAGGTTGGCTTCAACTCCATTTATAGTCAAGGATACCCCTGAACTCCAGATCCTCTTTCCTCCACCTCCCAAGTACTGGGATTGCCAGTCTATGTCACCATATTCAGTATGTATGCTACAGGGGGTTGAACCCAGGGTTTCCTGCATTCCAGGCAAGTATTCTGCCATCTACATCTTCAGGATGGCCACTGGGACTTTAAAATGGTTCCATAAGAATGATTCTGAAGACATATATTCCTGAAATTCTATTTGAGGTACAGGGAAAATAGAATCTGTGTGGAGAGAGTGGTTTTTTATTTGAGACTTTCCAGTTGATTCCTGTGTCCTGTGTTTGCTTGCTTTCCTTCTTCTCTTCCTTCTCTTGTTCTCTTGCTTTGTCCTTTTGTGTTTGCTTGCTTTCCTTCTTCTCTTCCTTCTCTTGTTCTCTTGCTTTGTCCTTTTGACTGCTCGCTCTATTCTGGCCTCTCACAATTCTCTGCAATCTCTCCGGCAGTCTTTTCTCAAGGTTGCTTATGCTGTAGAGCTCACAAGTGATCTTGTACAGGCTTCTCCACTGCTCTTTAATTCCTTTTCTATCTGTAACACAACCTTGCTGGCTAGGGGGCTCTCTAACCTAATTTTGACATCACTTTCTTCATTGTTCTGTTGGCCTTGCATCCTCCTCTCTGCTGCTACCCTACTTCACCCATCCCCTTGAACACACTGCTCCTGTCCTGTGTGTCTTGTAGGAAGCGAAAAGACAGTTCCCTAAATACACCAATCACAAAACACAGAGCAGAAGAACTAGGCCCCCTCCATGAGAGGAAACAGAAAAGGGTGTTTTTTGTTTGTTTGTTTGCTTGGTTGGTTTTTTTGTTTTGTCCAACCACAACTGGGAAAATACCATTAGATAGATGATTGTGAAGAATGATCTCGGAGAATACTTAATACTCTAGGGTTTTGGAGGTTTGAGAGGTACCAAAAAGATGTAGATGTGTAATCTAGCATTATCTATTACACATAAAGCATGCAGCCTCATTAGAAACAGTCAAATTTACCAAAGGGAAAACCACTTGACAGGGAGCATCCCCAGGGGAAACCTTAACAGCTGGGACTATTTAGGACTAATTGTGTAATTCACCCTTAGCTAAGACTGTGGGAGGAGGACATTTTAACTCACCTCAAATATGTTATCAGCAAAGGAATTTCCCAAGAAAGAGAAATCAGCATCTCAGAGAGGTGATAAGGGGGACATCCGGAGAGATGCCGGAGCTGAACATAAACCTCAGGCTTACAGTTACTGAATCAGATCCTTGACCAGGGCCACCAAGCCAGTTCTACAGTCTCATTAAATACCACCAGAATGCTTCTCCATGGGTCAGAAGACAGACTTGTAATATGGTCTGTGAAATCTGGAAAGATTTTGGGACATGGGTAGGGTGTAAGAGTACAGAATGACTGTAGGATATCCTGAAGAACACACTAGGAGGGAGGGAGAGACACCTATGGCTCTAGGGAGGGGTTATCTTTAACTTTCTCTCCTCCTCCTATTCAGCTAAAGGTCAAGTTTTGGGAAGGGTCAACTTAGATTCTCTAAAGGCTTTGAGATAAACATAGACAATAGGTCAAACTAAGACATGAGCTGTCAAAACTGTCCCCTTGTTGTGAAATATTCCCCTTTTAAGAGATATTAAAGCAGACTACTTCAGGCTCATTTATAGGAACCCATCTTACTTCAGCAATAAAAAACAAAAAGATTCCACTTCCATCCACAATGCAGTTTGATTTTTAATAAATAATTTTTCTCCAGGAACAGAAAGGGTAAAATTAGTAGGAGCTACTAAATCTCCTACTCTTTGAATCAGAAGTAAAAATTCATCCTTCCTCAATTCAAACAAACATGAGGACAAAGAAAATACCCCTGAGCATGAAACTTTTAGAAAGTTCTACTTATTAAGCCTTCAAGAATACTTTTCAAATTTAATCTTACGGATGAAGTTAAGGCTATAACTGTCAAAAGCTTGTCCGACAACTTCGCTTAATGTGTTTTCAATCACAGATAATGGCCACAAATTTAAGTCTCTTGGGAAAAGGAGGAAATTCACATATGCAGAAATGAGTGAGAAGCCCTACTTCATAATCATTCATTTTTAGTGTAACTTGCTCATATAACTTGATTAATAATCAGTTTATTCTGATCCTGTTATCAAACTTGGGGGTCTCGGTCTATGCCCTAAGCCATGTCAGCCCACTCGCCCGCAATAAACCGGGTAAAAGACTAAATTGGAAGTGGAAAGCAAATTTCTCTCTCAATTTACCCCTTTACAGTTCACACCCCCAGAATTCCAGTCACCACTGTTTCTCTGAGCTCGGGTCCAAGATCAAACACTTTAGAACTACTCAGGGTTACTTGCTTAGATGGTTCTTTTGGGTACCAGCAGTTTTTCTGTGGTAGGGACGCAGAAATCTGAATCTTAAATATATTTCAATCAATTTTAAGTTAGCATATTGAGTCAGGTATTATCATTGTGACACTGGGAATCTGAATTTTAAAGAGGCACATCCCTGGTCTCTAGGATGATTCTAATGAGGTTAAAGTGTAACAGTTTCACCAACTGAAATTGTCACCATCTCTTAGGTATTTGCTTCTAGACTTTGAGAACCTTGTTCACCATCAAAACAAAATAAGGTTTCCCGTGCACATTAGCCCTGCTTTACTTGCTTTTATGGCCTTAAAGGCTGCAGTAAGGGTTGGAGATATAACCCACTTGTAAAGTGTTCATCTAGAGCATATATAGGTCATTGGGTTTGATCATCAGTGTGGATACACACACACACACATAAAAACCACCTGTATCAAAGTTGCTCCAAAACCGACATTTTTTTAGTAAGAAGTTATGTTTTATAATATGATGGCATAGTGACCAAATCATCAATACTCTAGCCAAAAATTCACATATATATGTTAATATATTAATATATTATATAATATATAATAATTATACAATATAATATATAATTATTATACAATATATTATTAATATTATATATTATATAATATGTTTATTATATAATATAATATACAATATTATGTAATATAATATTTATTTATTATATATTATATAATAAATATTATACAATATAGAATAATTATATAATATAATTATATATATATATATATATATATATATATATATCTCCTGCATCAACCACCAGTCACTAAGCCAAGAAGCCTGCTTAGTTCCTATAGCTTCTCAAGAAGCCTTTGTGAGTAACCCCACTGTCCCCCAGTGCAAACTGGCTAACTCATAGTCTTCACAGCCATTTGCAAAATCCCACAATATTTTCACCAAGGAATTTTCTTAACTGTTTATCCTTCTCTCCCTTTCTTGAAGATACAGCCAACTGGAATTTGTCTCTTGTCTCTATGGTGGCCCCTCACACAGCCTATTTATAAATCTTTCTACTGCAATGCAGTGGTCAACCAGGCTGTACCTGAGTGCTGAGGAAAGGGGCCCCACTGACTTGGGTGGTGTGAGTGGATCAGCAGCTGAAGAAACAGACAATCGGTTACTTCAAAGGGCCATGTTTCCCCTGAGGGTTATCTGGTGCCTCCCAAGACTGAAATTCCTCCCCTGGAATGTGTCAGGATAGAAAGAACTGCTAAGAGACTGACCTGCTGACCTTTCCCCTAGCTTTCTCCCAACTTGTTTAGAGGACCATTTAGAAAACTCTATCCCTTCACTTACTTAAAGACACGGGTCCCTTTTCTCTTCCCGTTAAAAGCAAGAAAATAATGTAAAATAGAATAAATATCGAAGAGTCGATTTCTGTAACAGCCATAGTAGGAGCTCATCATGTTGGGTTTTCCACCCTTTTCTCTTATAAGATAGCCTTTGTCAAGTAACCCTATTAAAAAATGGGGTACAGAGCTACACAAAGAGTTCTCACCTGAAGAATATCTAATGGCTGAGAAGCACCTAAAGAGATGTTCATCATCCTTAGTCATTAGGGAAATGCAAATCAAAACAACCCTGAGATTCCATCTCACACCAGTCAGGATGGCTAAGATCAAAAACACAGGAGACAGCAGTTGTTGGCGAGGATGTGGAGAAAGAGGAACACTCCTCCACTGCTGGTGGAATTGCAGGCTGGTACAACCACTCTGGAAAGCAGTCTGGCGGCTCCTCAGAAAACTGGGCATGACACTTCCGGAGGATCCGGCTATACCACTCCTGGGCATATACCCAGAGACTTTACCTGCATGCAATAAGGACACATGCTCCACTATATTCATAGCAGCCTTATTTATAATAGCCAGAAGCTGGAAAGAACCCAGATGTCCCTCAACGGAGGAATGGATTCAGAAGATGTGGTATATTTACACAATGGAATACTACTCTGCAATTAAAAACAATGAATTCACGAAATTCCTAGGCAAATGGTCAGAACTTGAAAATATCATCCTTAGTGAGGTAACCCAATCACAAAAGATCACACATGGTATGAAGTCACTGATAAGGGGATATTGACCCAGAATCTCAGAATACCCTAGACACAATCAGCATATCAATAGATTTCTAAAAAGATGGAAGGAGAGACCCCTGGTCCTGGAAAGACTGGATGTAGGGGAACGCCAGGACAGAGTAATGAGAGGGGGTTGAACGGAGAAAAGAGGGAGGGAAGGGGGCTTATGGGACTTTCGGGGAGGGAGGAAACGGGAAAGGGGAAGTGATTTGGAATGTAAATTAAAAAAATAAAATAAAATTAAATTAAAAAAAAAAGAATTTCAAGAATTCACTGTAAAAAAAAAATCTATTTCTTCTGTTTGGAAACATATTGCTGACTTTTAAGAAAAGTCTACACCTAGAATTTATCTCCCTCAACTCCCCAGGTTTACATAATAGCAAGGTTTTAGAAACAGATTTGAAAAGTAAATAATTTGTAGGTGGGGGATGATGAATAGTTGGTGGGTGAATAGGTCGTCTCACTTTGGGGTGATTTTAAATATTTCAGAACTAAAGTGATGATAATTTCACAATAATGTCAGTGTACTAAATTCCACTGACCGATTTAAAATGGAGAATTTTGTGAAATATCAAAAGCAAATAATTTGATGATAGAAAAGATTGTTCTGAATTCTAAGCAGGGAAGAACCAATATGAAGGTTCAAAATTTGCATAAAAGCTTCTAGGACTCTAGAGGGCCTGGCAGAAGAAAAGAAAATCAAAAGAAACACTGAGCATGTCTCAACACATCTGAAACAGTGGACCCCAAGGAAGTGGCAGTTTCCCCAGGAACCTAATGTTGGTAAAAGGCAAAGCTCCCAGAAGGAGAAGAAACTTGTCTCCTAAAATGAGATGTCACAGTTCTAACAACTTGTCAACCTTAGAGGATGAGACTGAAGCCCAGCCAAGGATGAGTCAAAGATGGTCAGGATCACACCCTGACCAGGACTGCTTAGATATGCATATCTTTGGACCTCTATTTAAATATTAACCTCACTTCAGGACTCCAAAGACAGACTGGGGACATTTCATGGGTCTCTTTGTGTCTCTTCCCAATGTGGCCATATTGAAGAAATCTCCATAGTCTGCTTTCTATCTTTCAACTAGCTCTTTTTGCTCGTTTCTTGAGGGCAGGTGGCTGAACTTGGCTGGGGGCACAAGTGTGCCCCCAAGTATTATGATTAAAGCTACATTAATTGTTCACTGGAGGACAGACACACTACATTCTTTGTGGACAATCCTGTTTATGCTTTACTGAAGGAATTGAGGTTCAGAAGTTAACTGATATGAGCAAAGTCACATAGCTAATGAACAAATACCTAGCTCCAAATCATTCTGATTGATTCTAAAAAGCATGCTCTTAGGAACATGCATGTATGAGAAATATATACATGCAGAAGGAAGAGAGTTCTGTCAAAGTTAAGTATTCTTGAAAAACAGGTGTGGGTGGCATGGACACCATAAAGTGGTACACAGTGTGTGTGTGTGTGTGTGTGTGTGTGTGTGTGTGTGTGTGTGTGTGTGAGAGAGAGAGAGAGAGAGAGAGAGAGAGAGAGAGAGAGAGAGAGAGAGAGAGATACTAACACTAGCCATCAGAGCAATGGATTGTAGCAAAGGAGGAAACAGAGTATATTAAGGCGTGTATAAGTCACTGTTCTAGCAACTCCATCTTGTCCCTCTCTGGCTCTTCATGTTGCTCCACAACCTTTCTTCCCATGTCACCTTAAATCCCAGGAGCAATAAGACCCACATAAACATGTTTGTGACAGGCATGGAAGCCAATTCTAGAAGTGGACATGGAATTTGTCTGAACCTTAGAAGCTTGGGTCTGAAGCCCTGTTATTTCTCAGGCCAGCAGGCCAGTCATCCTTTTACCTGTCTCTCCACTGTCTTGGAAAAGACAGACAGTGAAGTACCTATGTAGTTGTTTGACAAAGGGAGGTTTTCTATACTTGGTCCATAGAAAGGGAGTTATTGGGTCTTCTAAATTGTGAGGACGAGGATGGCACTATTGAAGCACAATGGCTAGAGTTACTGCCTTTGAAGACTGTATACTCACATGGAATGGGAGGAAGAACAGAAATGATACAAACTTCGTGTGATGATATTGCCAAAGACAGACATGAAAACTTTGAATATTTCTCCCTTTATGCATGAGTACATTTGGTGACTCTTCTTCACCTTAGCTGCTTAATTTTCACAATGAAGGTAATTAGATGTACACCCTGGAGCTATTTATGAGGAATGAATATAATAGTCATGCCTTTTGCTTGATGCAGTAGTTGGCACATGATGAACTCTCAAGTTATATTGGCTATTATTGACATAGAATAATAATTTGCCATCATTATTCAGCCCAGTAGTGAAGCTTATCTATAGAAGAACACACTACTCCACATAGCAGATGGGTACCGACTCATCCATCACGTTTCACTTACTATCTGGCTGTCTGGCTTGAATTCAAAGCCAAATTGAATGCTCAAATTCACTGATGGTTTTAATGCTTGGAGATTTTTGAGCTCCTTCAGGACAGAAGCCATGTGTTTACTGGAAGCTCCACAGCCACACACATGGTGCTTATTAAATGCTTGAAATTACTCCCACTCCAGTCTTGATAGAAATACTACTGCTCAAATCTTCTTCCTTTTGCATTTCTTCAGCAAGGTTTCAGGTATCTTTGTCACTCTGTCACTTAATGATGGCCTCAATTGTGAGACCCATAAGCTTCTTTGCAGAAATATATGAGGAATACATAATGTTAATTATGCTATGTGTCTCTACCATAATTATACATGTCTCATCTATAGAGGGGAGTGATGCTTCCCCCCAAAAAAGTGGTGGCAATATTGCCAGGGATTCAGATCAACGTTACCTGGAGAAAGAGTACATGAGTATAACAGAAGAACACCCTCAACTGGAACTGTGCATATGTGCATCATGTCGGCTCTTCGTAGCCCCTTACAAGAGGTAATTTCAAAAGAATACTTTCTCCTCTGCACCATGGTGTTAGCAAAAGCACAGGAAACAAATCCACTCATTTCTTTCTATTTGTAATGTTCTTTTCCTTTCTTGAAAGGAGAAGGCACTGGTTGCCTGAAATAGCACATAAGAGATAATAACTGAGTTGAACTCCTCTCTTATCTACTAACACGAAACCCAGAGAAGTTGCTTAACTTTCCTGACCCTCTTTTTTCCTCCCTGCAAAATAAAGACAATAACAATAAAATTTTCTCCATTAAATTGTTATGAAAATTAAGTAAGAGTTACATAAAGTGCATGGAGCAGATCAAGAGCTCAATAAACCTGAATTGTTATAACTACTTGGTGTGTGGGCTTGGTATAAGCTTGGATAACTGTGCAGCAGCCTAGAATAGTGAAACTAGTAAGCCTGGTCTAGAAGCCATGCCCTTAAGCCTTAAAGAGTGTCCAAGGTAATAAGAAAGAGGCCTAGTCACTCATTTATAACACAGTTAGAATGTAGGGTCTATCTCCAAAGAGCAAATTTTAAGCATCAAATGATCTAATGCATATGCAAGTACCTTGTGAAATGCAAGCATCTAGTATGTATTCGTGGTATTGTCATAAGAAATTCCAAGAAAGTGAAACTGAACATTCTATTTGTGTCATCGACATTTATTTATGTCTCAATTTCTTCTGGGAACTTCTTGTTATTGCATTGTTATTTGGAGGGGTAGCACACAGTACAGACCCCAGGCACTGCTCTCAAATCTCTCCAGGGCCCACCCTGGTTTTGTGATGGCCCTGTCACTTTCTAAGGTTCTTTCCACTGAGCCATCAGTTTGAGCATCAACTTGCAGCTCAGACTTGTCTAATCTTGCACAGTTAGACCATGTTAGGGCTTTGACAGGGTCACTAAGGGCTTGGAGCTGCCTGTCACAGCTAATTGCTCAGTCTACAAAACATGGAAACTGTCTCTGTCACCCTATGTCCAGTTGGCAGATGAAGTGGTATGGAGAATTGTCATCTATCACCATCTAGAAAGCAATCTCTTATGATGGAGATAAAAACAATCAATACATTTGGATTTCCATCAGGAAAAATAAGATTTCTCCAAACATGTCTTAATCAGTACATGACCTGCCACACAGCATGGGCATGTGGAATGTGGAATGTGAGCTGTCATTTGAAATACTAAAATACATGTAATACAAGAAACATAGTTAGAATATATCCTGGCTCCCAAACTCTTTGAATGCTTTGTAAGACAACTTGTTACCTGGCTCACTGGGTTGCCGGAATCTCAGCATCATGAAAGAATGGGTTTTACTTGAAAAGGATCTCTACAATTCTGTTTCTTAGAGAGTCTCTTATGTTTGAGCTCAAAGGGGACCTGAACGTTCCTTCAACCCAGTTTTTCCTTTGTATGAAAAGAATTTATTTGCCAAGATTACAACTGATATGTTCAAGGTAAGACAGCCCATTAGTGGAAGAGTTTGAGTTCGAATCCCCCAAAATGCTGCCAATTGGAGTAGAGCATAATTAAGGAAACCAAGAAAGCAGCAATTAAAGGACTTGAACATTTTGAGAAAGAAAAGGGGAAAGAAGCAACGCAAGGAGAAGCAGCAAAAAACCAGGTGCAGGCTTCCTAGCGTCACAGATCCTTCAAATTCTCCTCAGCATAAGGAGTCTGGGAGTTCATGATGTGTGTGTGCGACAAGTGCATTTCTTCTCTCAGGATTCGAATCCTTATCCTATTAAGTGTAGGTTCTGGAGACTCAACCCAAATAGAAACCTTAATCAGTCAGTTTTTAAAAAGCAGAAAATTCATCAAGCTCCTTTTTCATATGCCCTAAAGGTAAAGTTCCTCTCTTATTTAATTGTCTGTAGGATTCCCATACATAAGTCACCCTTGGGTCAGTGGAATTTCCCCTGCCCACTATGTTAATGGACATTCGCTCACAAGGACGGCCTTGTTTTTTTTCTTTCAAGAACTAAATATGTCATTTCAGAAAATGTCTTCCGTCTGGTTCAATTTTTTTTTCTAGGTAATAGCAATCATTGGTACTTTAGCGGGGGTGGTGTTCCACCCAATTCTGACTTTTCTGGAGATTGCCCCTCAATCTGACTGCAGAAGGAGGAAAGCAGAGAAGCCCTACTTCCTCCCAGTTCTTATTCAAGCCTGAGAAAGGAAAGCAATGGTGATTTTGAGTCTTTCAGTGGAAGCCTCTCACTTTTAGAACTTCAGCTCAACGTAACAAAGGTGGATTGGAAAACTCCAGAGGCTCACGCACTGATTAAGAGCTGTAGCTGTGTGAAGCATCAGTGGAAGCACAAGATGGCTGTAATGTCTCCAGGGCTTGGCAAATTAAGGGGAGAGACACAAAGTTCTTACCAAAATTGGGTGCCTTCTATTCTAGGTGGAGGACAAATGGATGAACTATAAAAGGAGTAGCGATCCAAGTTAAGAAGTTGAGAAACAATTCAAGGACAAGATGACATGAGTGTGAAGCTTTAAAGTGTGATTCAGTTCATCTGGAGATATGAGCATATTCATGCAGAGAGCCTTCTTTGAACACTGATAACCATTTAGTAACTCCAAAAGGAAATCCAAGATTTAAAAAGAATGCTAGTTAACATTTCTTGATCACTGATTGTGAGTTTAGCACTCTACGAAATACTTCATATTTATTATGATGTATAAGAATTATGATGCCAGGCTGGAGAGATGGCTCAGTGGTTAAGAGCACTGAATGCTCTTCCGAAGGTCCTGAGTTCAAATCCCAGCAACCACATGGTGGCTCACAACCATCTGTAAGGAGATCTAATGCCCTCTTCTGATGTGTCTGAAGACAGCTACAGTGTACTTACACATAATAAATAAATCTTTTTAAGAAAAAGAATTATGATGCCATTATGCCAATGGAAAGATATTGCCAGTGCTCTTTCCAAATTGAGGAACCAAAAGTACAAGAGCCTCCAGCTAGACAGTGGTAAAGGCGGAATTTGAAGCCAAGCAATTTGACTCAAAAAATCCAAGCAGTTTTCCAAGAGTACAATCTGTATGCCCCTATCCTTAGCGTCAAATTGGGAGGACTCAGAATCTCTGTGCATGAGTGACCAAAACTGTGTGTTATAAACAAGATCCCCAGATAAAACTAAAGCAATTAAACTCAAAAAGAGAGCCACTGAAGTACAGCATTTACTTGCACAAGAAAGCTGAAATAGTGGCACAAAGGCTTCAGAACACACACCCAACCATCACTCATATTGGCATATAAATCTTTCATCCTTATTTCATTAAGTCATTTTGGATTTTGCCCTGGTTTGCAGTTGATGGCATATCAAAGACATCCAGTTCCATACAGTTAACCGTCTGAAATTTGAGGAAGGGGTAGAGAATGAGAAATGATTAACAGACTCTATAGAAAGAAACGCAGATCAAATTGCAAAGGACAGAGCTCTGCAGTGTGCCTTTAGGAAGTGGAATCTTAGGTCCTTGGCAATATAATCCTAGCCCAGCCATTAAGGAAGATATGTGACCCGTAGCAAAGCACTCAACTTTTCAAGGATTCACTTCTCTCTTGGAAAAAGATAATATACAGTATCTGTAGCTTAACATGCAGAGCACGGTGACAATCAAATAGGGGTGACAGTATGCACCAATGAACACTGGAGCAATAACGTCTTACTTTTAGAGGACTGGTCTTCAGTAGGATGAGGCTGAGGCTTCAGGCTTCCAATTTCTCACAAGCTTTCATGTGCTATCATCGGAGTTGATTCAATCAGACTTTGAAAGACAGTGGTCTAGGCCTTTCTGTCATGAGTATATAGACCTTAAATGGGCTGTAAGAACTTGGTCATTATCCACCAAGATGCTAATACTTGCAGCCAATGCTGCCAATTAAAGAAATGAACAGTCAATGATGAAGTTATTGCTATGCATGTACTACCAAGTCAAGTATCATTTTAATATCAAGAAATTCAAGGCCAAATGCTACTCCATGAAAGGAAGTCTTGCTTCCATACTGCAGGAAGCATCATTATTGAGCATGCTCGAGAGAGAAGGTAAAGTCTTTTTAATATGGAGGGTCCTCTTCCATTCTCTAAGTAATCCTATGCAACGAATAATTCTTTTATTGTCAACTTGCCAAAGTGATACACACTTGGAACACAGCAGAGTAATGAGTAAATTGAGCTCTATCCAACCTCAACAGACAGACATCAAAGACTTTTAAGAACAGCTGCTGTAATGTAGATGTAACTTAGTTGTTAGAGTGATTATTTAGCTTGGTTTGATCCCCAGCAGCACATAACTCCACCATCCCAAAGTTCAAGATCATAATTGGCTACACAGTAAATTCAAGAACCTAAGCTAAAGGAGATCCTGTATCCATAAAATGGTGAGTTCAGTTCACTAGAGTCTAAATAAACAGTAAGGGGCAAAGATAAAAGATATGGCTTCTGGGCTGGAGAGATGGCTCAGTGGTTAAGAGCACTGACTGCCCTTATAGAGGTCCTGAGTTCAATTCCCAGCAACCACATGGTGGCTCACAACCATCTGTAATGGGATCTGATGCCCTCTTCTCATGTGTCTGAAGACAGCAGCAGTGTACTCACATATATAAAATAAACAAACAAATCTTTAAAAAAAAAGATATGGCTTCCATCAAAGGGAGCTTCAAAGGAAGCATCACCTTTGCGACTTTAAATGACTCAGGACTTTGTTCTTGAAGGTTATTGCTGCCATAGCTTTTGTTGCTGCTACTCCTCCCAATTGTCCTTGAACCAGTCCCTCTGGCAGGTATGGTAGTTCATTCACCCTATTTTATATGATAGAATCTTTTCTGCTCCACTTTAAGGAGCTGTCCTTACTTTATACTAATGAACTGGAACCACAAAGAGGTCAAGATGCTTCCCAAAGGACTTGAGAGAAGGCTCAGTACTTAAGAGCACTGGGAACTCCTGAAGAAAATGTGGGTTCAATTCCTAGAGGCCACATGGTCGCTCACAGCTGTCTGTAACTTCTGTCCAGGGGATATGACAACCTCTTCTGGCCTCTACAGCTACAAGACATTCATGGTGTGCACAGATATGCACACATGCAACATTTACACATGTAAATTTTTAAAATTTGATATATCCTTAAAATGAAAGAAGTTTGGCCATGGTTCTACAGTTTACAAATAGGGAAAAGGGGTTCAAATCCATGTTTAGTTGAATATAAAACCTTTGGGTTTGGTTTTTTTTTTTTGGTTTTGTTTTGTTTTGGTTTGGTTTTGTCTTCTCTTTATTTAGCACAGTCGGCTGATATTGCCCCTTGTTGGTCAGAAAGGCTTTTCTAATGACCCAAGGCCTCTATTCCTCCAATTGGTTCCATTGCCTCAGATCTCACAGTGAGTAGATTCTTACTGGGTCTGGAGAAATGCTCTGGATAAAATGTTTACAACTATAAGGTACTGAATCAGAGCCACAGTATCCACATAAAAAACTGGATCTGATGACATGCTTTTACAAACATGGTGCTGTGGTGGCAGGGACCATGTGGATTCCTGGGGTTCCGTGGCTAGCCATCAGAACCTAAATGATAATTCTCAAGTCCCAGTAAGAGGCCCTGTCTCAAAAATGAAAACAAAAACTCAAGGTGGGAAACTTCTAAGGAATGACAGCTGGAATTGGCCTCTTCCATGCACAGATGCGCAAACACTTGCAAACATATGTACAAACACTCATGCATGACCATGGATACACACATATTCCTAAGCACACACCTGAGTGTACACATGTACACACATGCACATGTGCTTCACTGGGATTCTGAGATTCTGATTTATGCACATCAGAAATTGAGTATGTCTAAGACAAATAAGTTCTACAAGGGACTCACTAGCCTTTGGTCCTCATGAACCCTTGGGGGAAATGAAAGACAACAAATAAGGACCATGAGCACTGAGGGCATTCAGATGCAAAAAACTAAGAGATGTAAATTCAGGCCTCTGTTCCTAATGTTAGGACGTTTTCTGCTGGAGGACACTATAGAGAAGAGGCTCAACACTTCATTTTCTTTCACACAACCTCACCCCTCTCTCACTTGCATCATGTTTGTCCATCAGGATAGGTCTGCTTTTTTTGTGATAGAATATTCTTCTTCTTCTTTTTTTTTATGATAGAAAATGCTTAGTTTTCTTCCTCAGAAGAAATAGCTGTATACATAGATTCGAGACCCAGGCTTCTCCTACGGCTCCTTAATATTTTACTTTTCATCAAAATTCCAGGCATAAGCAAAATTCACATTCGCTTCTTTTATATAGTGTGATTAAAAAGTCCTGAATAGTGTCCGTATGAATCATCAGCCTTTGTGAAAGCTTTGATGTAATAACATCCACACCCCCTCCTTGAATAATGTGCTGATACATTGATTAAATCAGTTCCAAAGGTTGAATCAGTGAAGGAAAATTGGCAGGCAGGAACGTATTACCAGACACTAATTCTCCTTCCTCGGGGTGAGCAGTATAAATGTGTAGCAATAGAACATCTTTGTAATCTTCAGAAAAGTCTGTGGTGCTGAAATGAAACCCATCAGACAAAGAATACTTTTTCCCAACCACAAATTACCCTGTGCATTATGAGCAACAGGTAAACAAGTAACTTTGGAAATGAGGAATACAATAATATTTTCCATTCAGCCAAGGTTTTATTTCACAAGCGCCTAAAGCATTAGTACTTTAAAAAGAACAGTTAAATTTGTCCTTATTCCTGTTAAACCTGGAGGCATTCGATGTATGGGTTCCAGGACAGGAGAAGTCAGCACATATCACTGAAATAGAGCAGCATCCACCCCATAACAGGAAAGTGGCTGGGTGGGGGGGGGGGAGTGCATTCATCAATTGCAGTTCACGGACAGCCAATGTAACATTTCCAGCTTCTATCTTCTTTGGTTAGACACTTAGAGCTCTTGGGTGCCCTGTTTAATCTCAAACTACAAAAGTCATTCTTTGAACATACTGCAAGAAATATCACCAAGCCCAATAAAGCTTGGACTCAGTAGTCAATTCCAGGCCAGTGATAGGCACGCTCTCAAAATCCTACCAGGACAAAATGGACTTTAGGTATTCTTAACTGCATGTGTGGTGCAACAAGCAGAGATGATGGAGATTGAATAGATAAATCATGGGATAGCTTTGTATATCTGATTTTTGTAAGTCTGGGTGGAATGGGACTTGAATAGATAAACCTGTCTTTTACAGCCCAGTATGCCAAAGTCTGCCTGCTATACCACAACAGAAATCCCCGTCTTACTGCTTTTTTATACCTGGTACAACTTGCTTATGTTATAATGGGTTTTTTGTTCTTAACCAAGAAGGCTGTTATTATCATTGAAACTACCATCTTAATTGGAGGCTATAGAAAAACTGTTTTCTATTTCTTTATTATTTCCTTTACACATATGCATTCCTCAGAAGATAAGAAACACCATTATCAAAGCAATAACACTTCTTTCTTCTTAAAACTCTTGTTATTCACCCTGTTTAGCAGATGAGACAATCAAAGACATTATACACCTCCCCAGAGTCATGGAAGATATGAACAACAGAGTCATGCTCTGGTCCATGCTTGCTTTTGCTACTAAATTTTAAACTCTGAAGGCGAGAATTGTGTCCATCTCTGCATCATACATATATAATACCTAGTTCGAGTTCTGATGCACAATAGATAATAAGTATTTGGACTGCTTCTTCAAGTTTATATCAATGCCTTTCTTCCTCTACACTCTTATGTTAGATAACTTGCCATATATATATTGCCTGAAACTCTACAACTAACTGGCCACAAATCCATATATCTATCTCTATCCCTATAGAGAGAACTCTTAGAAAATTTTCTGATTTCCCTTATAAAAACTGGTTTTGAGAAGGTGGGAGAGTTGGCCCAACAGTTAAGAGCACTTGTGACACTTCCAGAAAGACCATAGTTTAGCTCCTAGAACCCCTGTCAGATGACTCACAGGGCTCTGACTCTAGTTCCGGGGGATCTGACATCCTCTTTTAGGCTCCACAGGCAACTGCACATATGTATATACAGAGGCATATATACATAAATAAACACTAAATATTTGCGAGAAACTGTACTTCTTGTATTGATGATCATTCAGATTCTCCTTGAAAGCAAAGGGGTAGATTAACTCTTTCACTTCCTTTGGTCATCTGTTGAGTGACGTCCTTTACTGTGTTTTAGAAGGCCTCATAAAAAGCTAGTAAATGTTCACATTACTAAAACATTCTAAAGTAAACTTTAAGTGATATATAAGCAGCCATAAAATGCGTATACTGTAAAATGATGACAAATCTACCTTAATTATGATAACAAACAAGAGACAAAATAAACAACCAATGATAAAGAATAAATTTTAGTAGAATCTTAATGTGGGATCTTACATATCCATTTCAATTATTTTCTTCCGTCTGGTGATGTGGCTTTTTAATATACAGCATTCTAGGTATGCAGAAGACATTGAGTTCAATATGCAGCACTGCTAGAAGTATTATCTTCAAAGAATCTTTAAGAAACACATTCAGGATTTTTGTGTTTGGGAAATAAAGTATTCCTTCAGTTTAAAATTTAGGAAGCAAAATAGCTGCAATATCAACAATTTGAAACAGAATTACTACAAACACAATTGTTATTAGAGTTTATCTCTTAATAAGCCCATGGCACAAAGTAGGTATTTGGGAAAATACTAAGCAAAGTGAAAGTTAAGATAGCAAGCAGGAAATACTTTAAAAAGGCATGTCACATGGTACATTCTGGACCATCATAGAGCAAGTTATTGTATGGGTGACAATTTCATTTTTTAACAAACAACATATTACACCTAAGAACTATAAGAAAAACACATACTTCTTAAAAGAGAAGATGGACAACCAAACCTGTTAGTATGAAAGAAAGCTTTGTTGGGGAAATATAAGAACTATTTGGTGGACTCAAGAGGTAGTTTTTAGATCAATTTTTTTTCCTAGAACATGATGAAAGAGCTGTCGAAGCCCCTTCTATGTGTTCTGAATGCAACCTTAGAAACAAAGAAGAAAATGGGAAATCAGACCACAAAAATGAGCTCCTTGTCCTTTGAGAGAAAAATCTCAAAGTGTAAATTGGTCACTTGGGCGTGGGCTCTGGGGAACTGTACTCACACATACCCTTGGAGTGTAAAACAGGCAAAGCCCTGGGGGGGGGGGGGAATGCTGTCACGGAACATCATCTTTGAAGTAGCTTTTAGAATGTGCCATCTAGATATTCTAATAGACTAAAAATAAAGACTGGGATGAATTCACAAATTGTAATTGATGAGAGCCTTTGGCATACATTTGACATCTTCATTTTCAGCTTCTCTTTGAAACAATGTATCAGTTGATTGTCTTTTCTCCTTTCATTGTTCTCAGATTTGTACAACAGAGCCCTTTGTTTTCAGAAAAGTGATTGGCATGAAATGTGACTTATAGTGTCCTCAACTATGTGCTCTATAAATGGTAAATGGCTGCAATTACTATAAGATGAAAGTCATATATTGGGTACATTCTTGTAATTATTATAAAGAAATGGTCTGGTCATGGTCTCAAATCAAATTAAAGAGGCATAAAATTCAATTTCATTTTCTCAAGATCTGTGTAAAAGTTGAATACACACAAAATGGGGTTTCAAATGTAACACACTGGCACAGAAACAATTTCTGCACAGATGTTGTGAAATAGCATATTTCTAGAATTTTCCATGCCATCTCAAAGCCCAGCGAGTGTGTTTTTATGACTACCAACACTCTCAATCAAGGAAGTGCTAAAATATGGCTTAACAGGTCACCAATCCCTCTCTTTCATTTCCTCTTTGAGGAAATAAAACAAGAAGTTAAATGAAAGGTAAAAATGAAAGAAGGAAAACGTTGTGCTGACAAAGCTACTTCTGTAGCACAGGAATAACGGTTTAATGTTCGTGTTTGTATGCCACATGCGTATTTATAAAATATATTCATACTTTCAAAGTCAATCATAACCCACTTAGGATGATGAGAGTCAGAAATACAGGCAATAACAAGTGTTGGAAAAGGTACAGAGAAGTGGGATCCTGTGCACTCATGGTGGGATTTTGAAATGGTAGACTACACTCTTGACAGTTTCTCAAAAAAAAAAAAAAAAAAAAAAAAAACCCTAAACCTCAAGTTATTGCAGAGCCCAGTGATTCTACTCTTAATTATATATTCAAGAGAACAGAAAACACATGGTCCTCAAAAACCTGCATGTTTTTGGCAGCTGTATGTCAAAAACAACAGTATTTCTAGTAACTTAATAGTATAGACTTAAATATTCACCCAGGGATAACAAGGATAATAAATATGGTATGTCTATACAATGGGATGTTAGACAAAGAGCGGTGAAGGACTGATATTCCTGTATCAATAAATGAAAAAGGTCAGACATAAAGACTACATAATGTTAATCTTGTTTATATGAAAGGTACAATATAGGTGAAACTATGGAGACAGTGAGCAAATTCCCAACTACTAAAGGCTGTGCAGAAAAATGAGAAGGGCCTGCTAAATTATAAGGACTTTGTCTTTTGAGTGTGGAAGATGCTCTGGATATAGTGCTCATGGAGACCTCTGAATATATATACCAACAGTACTGTACTCTAGGCTTCAAAGGGGTAAATTCTATGTAATATGAACTGTATGAACTGTCATTTTAATGATGCAATGGCAAGTAGGCAAATCCAGTGCTAAAAGGACAGAGTTATAATAAAGATGATTATTCAAATAACATCGGTATCAAAACTTAGAAAATTAGGTAATTCCCAGCTTATTATTTAAAGAGGGGATGTTGAGCCTCTACTGTGTGCCAGCCACTATTCTTGGTGCTGTGAATACAAAAATGAACATAACGAAGTTCCTGCTCTCATGAGCATGACATCCTAATGACCCAACTTTATACATTTTGGGTGATGTGTATGACTTTAGGTTTGGAAGGATGCCCAGAAATAGCTGGTAAACCTCCTTGTTCATTTGTAAAACAGTGCTATTTGCTCTTTTATGTTCTCCAACCCATAGACTCATTTTAAATGCCAACCGCAGATGGTTCTGCTTCTAGAAAAATGGCTCCGACACACAGTGGCTCAAAACAGTTATGAAGTCGAATCCCAGCTCCTCACGCAAGAATATCTCATGTATTTGGGGGGAATGGAGGACACATAATAAGTCATAAAAGACATAGACAATTGAATCTGAGGTTGATTGCAATCATGCTCAATGAACTGTTGAGGATGATTAATAGAAACAAGAGCCTCCAAAATGCACACTACTTAAACTTGTGCTATAGAATGCTCTAGGACTTCTATTGCTTGTGGGGTGATTTCCTTCCAAACAAAGCACTATGGACTAAGCTGGTTACTGCTGATGATATTATGGAGTCACTTGTATTCCAAGTTCAAGGGCATTTTGTCTATCCAACTTCCACTCTTTCCTTGATCATGCCCCTTCCCTCCTCCTCTACTCCAAGTGGGCAGGGCATTGCGCTTTTTCTTACAGTTACCATGCTACTCTTCATGGTCACAACTTGCTCTGCAGGATACTCTTCCAAGCCCAGAATAAAACAGAACTCTTCCAGGAAAATTTCCACAGCTTTCCAACTATACTGGCTTTGATTGATACCACACACAGCTGCTCAGTGGTAAGCTCCTAGAGTTCAGGAATCATGTGGCTTGCCACTGTGCACAATAACAACCATGCATATATGGGTATGTATGTATGTATGAGTGTGTGTGTTTTAGAGAGAGAGAGAGAGAAAGAGAGAGAGAGAGACAGAGACAGAGACAGAGAGAGAGACAGAGAGGGGTGGTGATCACAGGACAACTCTCAGGAGTTGATTCCCTCCTGCCACCTTGGTATGTAGGAGTCAGGCCTACACACATGTGTCTTCTGCTTCTCCAAATACAGCCAAAGAGGAGAAAGAAGGAGGAACGTGCAGAGTACACCCCATGATGTGAATATTTTCATGTGCAACACTCACCAAACAGAGATTCCATTGCCATAGCAGGAATGTCTTTTTGTTTTGACTTGTTTGGGCCATGATCCTTTGTGAAAACAGGGAGGAAGAAAGTGAGCCAACCAGGCATGAGGTGGTCTGAGGTCCCAGACACACATAGAGCATAGGACTGCCTGTTCTTGCCTCAGTGATAGAAGATGTGCCCTTGAGAGACTTGAGGCCAGAAGGAGTAGAGAGGCATGGCGGGGGTGGGGACATTCTCTTGGAGACTGGGGGTAGAGGAATGGGATGAGGAACCGTTGAAGGGGAGGGGGATAATGACTGAACTGTAAAGAAAAAATAAAGATAATTTAAAAAAAAAAGAAGTGAGGATGCCTCAGTCCCACTTGGGAGGGAGAAGAAAGCTACCACAAGAGGAGAGGGAGGGAGGGACCTGGGAGGGAAAGGGGGTGTGGGCAGAGGGGAACCTGATCTGGTGTTGGGTGAGAGAAAAGGACTGAAACCCTGAGGGCCAGCAGAAAGAATGGAAACAGACAACCTCCGGAGGTAGGAGGTTTGGGGGACCCTCCAGAATGCACCAGAGACTTGGGAGGTGAGAGACTCTCAGGACTCAAAGGGAGGGACCTCAGATGAAATGCCCTACACTGGGGAGAGGGAACTTATAGAGCCCACCTCCAGCAAGAAGAGAGGGCATCAAGCGAGGGAGAGGATTGCCACCCCACAGTCACAATTCTCACCTGTAATTATTTCCTGTCTGATGAAAGACCTGCAGGGATGGAAGGAGAAGAGACCGAGGAAAAGGAGGTAGGTACAGCAATAAGCCCAAAGTGGGATCCAGCTCAAGGGGAGGTCCCAAGGCCTGACACTATTACTGAGGCTATGGAGCGCTCACAAAAAGGGACCTATCATGACTGCCCTCCAGAAGACCCAACAAGCAGCTGAAAGAGTCAGATGGAGATGTTTGCACCCAACCAGTGGACAGAAGCAGCTGACCCATGCTGTTGAATTAGAGAAAGACTGAAAGAAACTGAGGAGGAGTGCAACCCTATAGGAAGACCAGCAGTCTCAATTAACCTGGACCCCCGAGATCTCTCAAACACTGGACCACCAAACAGGCAGCATCCAGCAGTTGATACGAGGCCTGCAACACACATACAATAGAGGACTGCCTGGTCTGTGTTCATCTAGAGATGATGCGCCTAACCCTCAAGAGACTGGAGGCCCCAAGGAGTTTAGAGGTCAGGTGGTTGGGGAGGTGGGGACATCCACATGGAGACAGGGGTTGGGGAGGAGGTACAGGATGTGGAACAGTCAGAGGGAGGGCCAGAAGGGGAATAAAATCTGGAGTTTAAAATAAATAAACAAATAAATAAAAGATTTGAAAAAGAAAAAAGAAAGTGTCACCCGTGTTTCTGGTCATCTTCCCTACAGCTCATCCTGCACACTCCAGGCAAAGGCATTCCTCAAGGCCCAACATTCCTCAAGTCCTATCATATCCTCATATCCCTATCAACCCTATTGCTTACAGAGCTACGAAGTCCCATCCATAAGCCTGGTATGTGTCTTAGGAGTCTGATTTCCCACTATGCAGTCTCTTCTACTCAAGTTTGGTAACCTAACCACCTCTCATAAACCAAATTGCATTCCAGGGCCTGAACCACAGTTCACAGATTTCCAACCTGAAGCTGCTTTGTTTATCAAAATCTGGCTAAATGTTTTAAAGGTCTAATTTATATATGTGATGGTTTCAATGCATTCCTGCTGGTGAATTGCTCTCACTTTAATTTATGTAACAGACCACTCTATATGACAGTAGTTTTCAATGGAAAGAGTGTTTGTCCCACAGGGGGGAAACTGAAGTTCTTAAAAATGTCTAGAGGCATTTGGGGGTATCATTCTGGAGTTTTGAGGTTAGCATCTAATGGGTCAGGGCCAGAAGTGCTAGAAATATCCCAAAACAAACAGGGTAACTACCTACAATCAAGTGTCCATCCCATAATGTAATAGTGGACGGGTTGAAGAACTCTTCTTTAAACTGAGTGTGGTAGCCCAGGCCTGTGATCCAAGCTACATGGGAGGCTGAAGAAAGAGAAGAATACACACAATTTCAAGACCTTCCTGGCCTAAAAACTGAGGCAAGACAATCCTGGGACATATAGTAAGAGCATGTCTCAAAACATAAAAAAGGACTTAGGATACAGTTCAGTGGTAGAGTGGTTGTGAGATGTCATGTAGGTGCTGGGAACGGAACCTAGGCCTTCTGCAAGAGCACCAAGTACTCTTAACTATTGAACCATCTCTCCAGCCCTACTGGGGCTTTTTAAATGATAGATTTTACATTGATTTTCACATTGAAGAAGCAACAGAGTAAAGAAACTTACAATTCTTTTGAATGTAGACCTAAGCAAGAGTTGGCAAAAATGGTCTAGTAGAAGGCTAGCAAATGTTACCTGGAAGCAGAATCAGCAAAGAGAGACAAACCAACCACTGTCCTAAAATGCTGATGGAATTTGCCATGGGTGTTCATAGTCCTGAAGACATTACACATATTTCTCATACTTGTCATGATGAAAATGGTGACTTAACCCCTGGGTTATGAGAGAAGGAACAAAAATAGCAGAAAAGCATTCCCAAATCCAACCAAACACTCTGTCTGTGGTTCTCCATTGTAGTTACTTGAACTCAGACCTCTTTTCAGATTAAATAAATGAGATTCTCCAAAGAACTGACAGTACAGCTAGGGTAGACAGCATCATCCTCATACATGGAAAACAGACAAGCACAGAATCTGTAATACAATTGGGAGGGAGATCAAGGAGCATGCCCCCTCCTTTACCTCATAGGCACCAAGCACACCACTAAGGGAACCCACATTTGGGAGGTTCCTTTAGTGGAATGGGTAGGACTGGAGTGGAGGTAAAATGATGCAATTATTATTTTAATTAAAAATAAAATAAATTTATAAAGAAGAAAAGCTTCTTGCAGGAGGGGTTTGTGGGCTAGTGACAATAAATGGTTGATGGGGGGGGGGGGAACATGTCATTTTCTAAAGTTATATAGATACTGATAAACTGCCTAGGCTTCAGTAAAAAGCACCTTACACATGCCCAAGCTTGAAACAGTAATTAAGCTCATTAGGTGAAAGAAAGGATGTAGAAGTAAGAGGAAGCCTTGTTAGAAAGAAGAGATTCAGTGGGAAGGGGGGGGGAATAATGGAGAGGGCGGAGATAATTAAAACTGTCAAAGAATAAAATAAATAAATAATCTATAGAGGCTGGGCATGCAACACAGTTGTTAAGAGTATTTGCCTAGAATGCATGAAACTCTGGGTTTGAACCCTAAAGCTACATATACCTATCACGGTGGCTCAGAATTTCAAGGTTTTGGGGGACTACATGAGATTTGTCTCAAAAGGAAAAGAAAAGAAAGAATCCCACAAATGACCAGATGGTGTTTGAAATCTTTGCATAATAGCCTCAACCGCCCACCGGTGCCAGACACTGCTTTGGGTAAACTCTCTAGAATCTGTCTCTTACCATCCCACTCCACATCTCCCATGATTCAGTTCAGAAAAGTGAGCATCTTTGTTCACAGCGATGGCCCCGAGTCACTCCAGATTGCTGGCCTGTTGTAATAGTTACTGCACTCTAGTGTAGCTTTGCATTCGGTTACACTTTTCAATTTCAAAACGTCATTTGAGTCTTCTCTACTTCATTGAGGCAAAGGAAGATGATTAAATGTTCTATCAAAGTCAAGTGTTACTGTGTAGTTTTCAACATAACTCCGATAGAGGCCTGGCATGGCAACTTCATCACACAGCACTTCAGGCTGATGCTGAAGTCCAACGGTGGCCCCTGGAAGTGTTCAGAAGACAAAAGTGTAGATAACTGAAGCATGAAATTGCTTTGAAATGATGAAGCAAAGGTGCATTTTTTCATCCCAATCAAATCTTCTGTGGAACAACAGGTCTACTTGATGCCCTTGAAATGTAATCTGCAGCATTGTTTTTCACACCTTGGTCTCCTGTTGTACATGTCACACTATAATGTAGCCCATGTGCCTCTCAGTCACTCACAAAATACATCATCATCACCATCAGCATCACCATCACCATCATTTGGATGACAATTACTAAGATGATCGCTGAATTAAGAGGAAGGACAACCATACCTCCTGCCAGCACCCAAACACCCACTGTTGAAATAGCTAATGATAGAAAGCAACATTTTGGACAGCTCAGCTCCGAAGGAAGGAAGGTTTCACCCTCTCCTGATGTGAAATCTTTTCCTTATCCTGGAGACCAGGATATGTAGTTTACACCCTGGTGATTGTTGTATGGTCAAAATATTGTGCACACAAAACTCAGCAAGTAACAAGAGTTTGAGTTAGAACTGAAGAAATGCACAGTACTGTGTCCATTCCATTCACAGATCTGTTCTTGACCAGTTATGATGGTTGTGCTCAAAGTTTATAACAGCAGAGACAAGAAAAGCAATCTCTTTTTGTCTCAGTTTTCTCATCTGTGCATTGGTTTGTAGTATTTTCTATCTCATGAGTTTGTGCTGGGGCGTCAATGAGATAGCATAAAGCATGCACATTGAACAGTAGCAACATTCCTTTAAACATTTGCAGGCATCAGTACTCAGTTTCTTAGTTGTAAAATGCAGGTTAAATTTAACAATCTTCAGCCTTCCTCCACCTCTATATCCTCTGTTCGAACTTACATGTTGTACAGGACCTCTATCAGATGCTGAATTTGAAAGAACAATCTGTATGAGAAATTCTCAGACCCAATATACTAGTTTTTGTAGTAAAATCCTGAAAAAGTGCCATTACTAGGGTATAAGTGATTCAAAGTTGTTAAGGTTTCACACTTGGTATTTTATTGCTCAGGAATTTTGGGAATCTCTGGAGCTGCTGCCACTCCTATATTACTAGTCCTCTTCATCTTCAAAGGTACCACTTTAATGCCTGTTAATCTCAGATTATTCTTCTTCTTGATTACCATTAATTTATTGCTCTTCTTGTCCTAGCTACATGGACGGACATGTTGTTTCTAACAGGACTCTCTCCTCAGGTTAGCCAGTCTTAGCTCCCAAGTATCTTTAGAGCTCCACTTGAACATTTCATTCTATAATAGGCCAGAGACCCCTGAAATAAGATGTTGCTGAATCTAGTTTTCACTTTTCATAGCATTGACCATGATCAAAATGATGTGCTATGAAAGTTCTTTCTAATAAACAGAGGATATGCTTATCCATCCATCCATTTATTCAGCCATTCAAGATACACCTATTTAGTCATGAAAGCAACTATACCAGATCTGGAATAAGCACTGAAGACTCAGTATTTGGCTCTTTTCCCTGACGTTTGCAAAATGATTCTTTCCAGCCAAGAATGAATCAAGATAGTACACACTAAAAGTATTTGGTGCTAAAAGTAGCAGTTCTCTGGGTACTGAGGGCAGTAAGGCTGTCTGGAAATGGTTTAAACTCAACATTTCAAATCAACTTTTAAAATTCTCTTAAAATAGTTGTTAACTGCCCCAAAGAAAATCTAATGGTAAGATATATCCATGTTCAAAGATGTGGAATGGTCACTACCATCTGTCATTACACAGCATTTTGATATGAGAACATGGTCCATTTTGAGATAATCTTTATCTTTACCAACATTTACATGCACAATAGCTACTTTTTCATGAATAAGTAAGTATTTTTAGTTGAAATATAAAGACACATTGCTTTCTGGCAGGGACTTCTAGCATACTATTCATAATTTCGATTGCAATGTGATGATATATGGTTATTGATGGGGCTTTTAATAAAAACAATTTATGTTTATTAATAATAATTGGAAGATACCATCTGAGATGGTTAACATGGCTTATGCATGTAATTCCCACATTCAGGAGGCCAAGGCAGAGTTATGGCCCTCAGTCTTGGCTACATAATGAGATGCAACTTCGACAAAACAAAAAACAAGCATTAGCACCCAGTTTACAAGAGTATGCACTTTTTCATGCTTCAAAATAATATTTTCTTACTTAGGAATAAAGTCAAAATCTGGAAATAGTTTGGGGGAGTGGAACATTCAAAATGTTTTTCTTTTCTTTTTAACAAATATGTCCAAAGGGGTCTAATGAAAAACATGTACAACTCAGTGTTTTAAGTTGATCATATTAAATGAGGGTTAAAAGCATCTACTCCTTTTTCTTTTCAAATTGACAATTTTCTATATAAAAAAAACCACAAAAACCGCTTTGTGGCAGCTGTTTTCATTAATAGAATTACTGCATTCTTGTAGATGACCAAAATTCCAGGCTATCTCAGTCCCACAAGGCAGTAGCTTGATTGAGGCTTTGCTAAGGCCCTGGAAAATGAGAATGGGAAGAAAAACAGGAAAGGTGCAGAGCAGCTGCACCCACGGACAGAGTCGGGTGTGTATGGAAGCACAGTTTTAAGCCAATAGTTCTGTAGCCATAACATCAGTTCTTTACTGGGAGCACTTCATCCTGGGTATTAAAACTAAACAGGGAACTGCTAGTTGGGCTGGGAGAAACCTGAGGCAGGGAAAGGATTGGGAGGCCATCATTTGCTGAGATTTTTGTAATGTATGGACCCCTCATGTACACAAAGTCAGCCAGAGGACATTATATAATGCCTTAATAGAAATAGGTAAATTTAATCAATTTAAAATAAATTTAAACTCATGATCTTCCTGTCTCAGCTTCCATGCTGAGATTACATACCCAGGTACAATTTACTCACTTGAAGTGTACAATTCAAGATTTTTAGCACATTAGTATAAATCTGTGCAAACATTACTATGACCAAAAAACCCATAATCTCAGCTATCTTCTAATATTCTTTGTTATCATTTGACGGCCTTCAGTCTGCCATCTTTTCCTATAAATTTTCCTATTCTGATACCTCATATCAATGGCACCAAACACTTAACACTGGGCTTTGATAATGGTAGTGCCTACATGTCTCATCCATGCATTACTATGTGCTGCTATCTGTTTATCGGTTAATAACAATCTATTACATATACATGACACATATACATGTCTATACATACTGTACAGTGGAAGGATGTTTGGGTTGTTTCTATCTTTGGGCTGTGTTTAGGGTACGGGTGCTCAGCTATCAGCTAAGACTCAACACCAGGTCTGCAGCAAAGAGAATCCCTGGGAATGTTTCTGAGACACAGAGACTGCATACAATCCAAACCAGCTTGTCTTTAGCACGCCAATTGCTGTGCTAGATGGCAGTCTCATAGGAAAAGAAATGATATGGTCTCTCTCTTCAGGTGAAAAGATGCTGAAAGGAAGATTAAGACAGTGTTTCTGGGCTAGAGCTATCACCTAGCATACGCAAGGCCTTTGTTCAATTCCTGCAGCACCAAAGAGCTTTGCTCAACTACAGCTCCCCTGTTCATCCTCCATCTTGGCTGGTTTGCCAGGGAGTTAGTATCAAGTACACATGCACTTGGGGCGGGTGTCAGCCTAAATATTTATGTAGGAATATTGGCTTAACCTGGACTTCCTGCACTCTGTGACATATGGTACCCTGAGTATAGAGATGCCAAATGAAAAAGTTTGGTATCTTACAATTACACATTTTGCACGGTAAGTACTGTGTAAGAATCTATGCTCTCGATAATGTGTCATGGGAGGAGCCCAAGAGAAAGCGAAGGAAAAGCAGTCTGAATCTGACTGGGTTCCTGTTAACTTCTTCCTTTTGGAATTTCAACTACTTAATTAGAATCCTGGAAATGCATTTGATTCTTTCTTCTTGACAAGACCATATGTACCCGTTTTGCCAGATTCTAGTAAAATAGATATCCCGTGCCGTGTTTCAACAGTCTGCCATTTGTAAAATTAGCAATTTCGAGGAAGCAAAAGGCTACTTGCCGTTTTGCTGGATCAGCACCTCATTTGGTCGGCTTGCCTATGCTGTGAGTAGAATTAAAGAATGCACGAGCTTGTCTCTAGATAAATAAATTTGAATGCAAAATAGATGCAAAGCTGTGTCTTGAGAGACAGGGTTCATTTAAATCTCAAACTAGTTCTCATATCCAAACTGTAGCAGTTGAGCTTGGCTGAAAGCTTCCTTCTGCTCTGGAAATGTGCTTTGATAATGAGAAAGCCTGTCCACCACCATGGAGGCCAGCACCAATTTTCTTTCCTCAAAAGGATAATGTCAATTATGTGACTCTCTGTACTTAACTTTTCTTATAATCACTTCCGTGTATGTGGAGAATTTTCTGCTGGTGTTCAATGTCTTTGCCTGTCCTCAACTGCGTTAATGGTGGCTGAAGTAAAATGGACTAGTTGAAAGCATCCCTTTCAAGAGACCCACGTGTCCCCACTTCCAAGGTTGCTCAGCCTGGCTTCACAGGATATATAGCTACTGCACTCAAAGCCTTTTCCAGGACAAAGTATGATTCTTATGTTGAATTTGCAAACATCTTTTCTTGCTTGCTGGAATTTCCAAATAGTACATATAGAATAAGGATTTCAAAGGCAGAGAAATCTTTAATCAGGCCTGAACTCTGTGGCTTCCTAGCTGGCTATCTTTATCAATGTACATAAAAGCATCTGTTTTCCCATTAGTAAGATGGGAGGATGAGAAGAAATGATGCACGAAAATTATTATATACTACTCTCAATATATTAGCAAAGTTTAATAACATTTATGGAACAGAAAGATACTTAGGGTCAAATGTGAGTCCTCTTGATGTTTCCCTTCTGCTGGGCAGTCTAGAGATCTGCCAATCACATCTAACTCATTTCTGTCCTTATGAAAGCTAGTTAACTAGGACTATTCCACCATCCCAGTTACCAACTCCCTACCACTACCTAGATCCCATTCATTTCCTGCTCTTTTCATTTGGTTTCACTTGATGGCTCCATGACTGTAGCTAGCCTAGGGTTTGTCTAAGCGCCCACTGTCTATTTTCAATGAAAAGGAATGGCTGTGCCCTAGATGCATTGAAAACAGCAATCATGCAGGGACTGATAAATTTCCTGGGAGGTTTTTCTAAGGAGCTTTCACTTGTACTACAAGTGCCTATCATTCAAAAATGTAATGCTCAGGTTGGAACAGCAGTGTGGCTTTGAAATAAGCAAAAGTCCATTCAGGGAATGGGCCTTAACTGAGGCTTCTTCAGAGGTGTCTAGCCAGATGGTCATTATTATAATCCACAGGAGTTCTGTGGCAAGTGGATCCCTGGGCTCTAACAAGTACTTTTTTTTATTTTTTTAACCGTTCCTCTCACTTTAAGGTACAGATGCAGGCCCAACCATGGAGCAAAGGCAACAGAGCTGTTAAGATCTATGAAAGGGACAAGAGATGCAAGGGTCTTGTGGAGCCAATTACTCTCTATTTTGTCAGCAGGAGAGAAAGCACTAGCACACTTTCTTTTAAAAACCAAGAGCTTAATATAAAGGGCCAAAATGATAGATAGAAGGGGGAAATTAGGACAGAGGTGAAGGACTGGATCGGTAAACACACCGTATTATATTCTTTGAGTGAGAAAAGGGGCCTAATTAGCCCACTTGGTTGTCCTTTGAAAATGGACTCTGGGAAAGTAAACACACCCAAGCCTGAAGATAGGTGTTGGGTTCAATTCAAAGGAATAAAACTAAGCCCAGTTCCAAGAAGTCTCTTCTTGTTGACTACTAAAAGGACAGAAAGTCTCAATTAATCTTTCGAGTCTTTCATTGTGATTGCAACGGCTACTTAATGCATGGGGAAAGCCATGTAACTGGTACATAAAACATTGCTAAGTAAGCCTAAGTCACAGGGTGGATATCATAATACCACAACCCTTACAGTTCCAAGTCAGATGAAGGCTGAAGCCTTCAGGCTGCCTAGCTGCAGAGTGATTACCTTACCACCCTGTAAAAGTGTTTGCCAAGAACACCATCACTCCTGGAATTCTGGGCTCTCAATCCTGTCTGAAACTTGACAAGGTTTAAGGAATTCCATTTAATACCAAACTACATAAAAGTGCATCCATTATTTTGAGATTCTGAGTGAAATAGGAGTGTAGACCGAATTCCTTCTCTCTACTGATCATTATGGAATGTGTATACTTGTGTGTGCACATGTGTGCCTTAAGCGAAAGTGGGACTATGGGAAAAGAGGCAAAGTTTTATTACTACACAGAAAAATAAATGACCTGATCCCTGAATTGAATTCCAATTGATTATCCAAAGGAAAGGGCTCAGAAAAGAAAGACCACAAGCCACAAAGACAAAAGACATGAAAGAGGAAACCTATGCACATGGAGGAGGGCTGTCTTCCCTTCAGAACTGTCCAGAGACTCACCTTAATGCTCAATGACCCTAGAAAGCATTGCCTAGGTGTGTGTAGTGAAGGAACTGAGAAGGAAACTTACCTTATACTGCAGTCAGAAATCTTAGCATGATACATGCAGAATCAAGGAAAATCCAAGTTCCAGCAGCTTCAAGAAGAATGTAAACATTAAGACTGAGATACCTACCTACCTACCACCCATGTTACTGACTAGGGAATTAAGGTCAGAAAGTAACTGTCTTCCTCAGTATGATTTTTCACTGTGGATACTTGTCTGCACCAATCATTACTTGTTCCACATTGTGTATGCTGTCTCTTTTATAAGTCATAGTTGTCATAGTTTTTACCAGTTTGCTTTTTTCTTGCTTGCTTTTATATTTTGAAGGTGCAATTATTTGTGTATTATGGATTTGGGCTTCAAAGCATACTGATGTGCTCCTGTTTTGTCCTGTATGTTCCACTTTTATTTTTTAGTAGTCTGGAAGCATCACAAAACCTATCATTAGTCATTTTAGAAAGAGAAAAAAAATCAGTGGACCACTACAAAACTTATCGTTCGAGCTAACATTATAAAAATTTTGCTTATTTAAAAGGCGAGTGTTTAGCTTTGGGCTAATGTAAAGTCCAAAGTGAACGGGCCTCTTATTCTTCCCATGGAGCTTTGACTATGCCCCAGGCACCCACAATCCTCAAACACTCAGGAGACAGAGTTGCCAGCACAGAGATGACAGTTGCATAATTACCTGTTTACTGTTTATCTCTCTTAACTGACTGTGATCTCCTCAAGGGTGAGAGTTCCCTCCAGAGCCTGGCAAGTGGCTTGACCTTGAGTAAGTGCTTAGCAAATGTTTGTTGAATAAATTATAAGAGCAGCATCATTCCACGTTATAGAGTTCTTGCAAGCCTGTTCGGCCAGGCACCAGACAAGGAGCAATCTGGGCCCTTCAGGTTAGGAACATTTTAATTTTTTTTTCAAGTGGCCTACCAGAAAAAAAACAAGGTGCCACATTGAGTTTACACTGTGAATGCGATACAGAGCCAAGGACAAAAACTTAAAGTACATCAGCCCCATTAACAAAAAGTAGGTTTCAAAGTCTCAAGAGTCATTGCAGAAAAACCGGTGGTGAATTTGGGATCAATGTTGCTGAAAAGGCCTATGTGACGGAAAGGGTCGCTAATTAAACAGGTGACATGTGATAGAACAGGCCAGTGTTATCCCACGGGAGTCCATAAATCTTGATGACTTTCCCTGGAGTCATTTTAAAGCACCAGTGTGTCATGGAACACTGTGCCCTCTTTCACCTGTGAGCTGTTGCTGTCCCTCTGCCACTGACTGCTTCTAAGAGCAGTACACACACCATGATCTTCATCTGCCTTGCACAGACCACAGGAGACTTCACAGATGATGAGATGAGAATGGTTGTGAGATGCCCAGTGTAGTTCAAAGGTCCTTGAGAAACACTGCTTTCAATGTCTCTGTAAATACCATAGGAAAGAATGCTCTCTTTACAGCACTGTAAGTTTAAGGTGAGCAAGCACATGAGGGAGGTCCCATTCTCAAAAGTCCTGGAACCTTGCTGGACCAGTACTATAGAGCTCCTCATTCTCATCTCCTCTGTTGTCTGCTGCGTCTCATATTTAAGAAGAATATGCTCCTCAGCCCCACAGACCACCTGTTATGATTACAGGCTTTAAGTCACAGACTGTAAGTCCAGTCCCATCACCACCATAGGGAGGAATGTCCCTCGAACACTCAAACACCACAGAAAGAAAGGCTTCACAAGCTTAGGATGTTTGTAGCATTGTTCCTGACTATTGATTCTGTTTTTTTCCCCGCCAACGGATAATTCTAGCATCCCTTGACACAAGAGTTTGACTTATAGAAATAAACAGCCAAAAAGAACTTCATGGTTACAATCTCCTATTTTCTTGCTCAGCCCTATTTGCAGCAGATTCTACCCCCTTTCCTTTGTGCTCGATCCTTTGATATTCTTTGATTACTTTCATTGCCTTGGAAACTGAATGCCAATTATGATTATGAAACAAAGTATACAAAAATACTAGCTTTTTTTTTTAATTTGAAGAGAGGACTTGGAAAGTTCTTAAACTTTCAATAGCCAGAACCTTTCAGGGCAAAATAGCTACCCCTGTTCTTCTTCCTCTTGCTCTGCATGAGAACCAAGAGTAAAATGGCCTTGATTTTGCATGGTCTTTGCATGTTGTAAATCTCTACTGTCCCAGAAAACTCTTGCTGTCTGCACTTCAAGATATAGCAACGTTAAGCTCACAGAATGGTTTCATACTTACATGGAAATATTAAATCTGTGCCTCCTTAGAGGAAATGAAACAAAGAATGGCTTGGAGATGCTCTATGGTACCATCCTAGCAAGTAAAAAATCCCATTGCTATTTTTCTTTCATAGATACCTAAGAGATCCAATTAAATATATGGATTTTTAAATTGATAACAAGAAATGATCCATGAAGAGATGTTTTTACTCTCTAGAGTTACTATTAATGCTGAATTCTAAGATGGTTGTTGGGGATTTTATAGAGACTTAAGGGGATTTATAGACTTTAATTGGGACCTGTTTGGGATGAATATAATTAATATTGCTTGTATTACAAAATACCTGCATAACATACAATTAGAAAAACAAACTCACTAATACTGTGTGCACGTGTATGTCCGTGTGTGTGTGTGTGTGTGTGTGTGTGTGTGTGTGTAAAAAGTTGGTGAAAATGATGGGTACATACTACTATAGTATACATACTACTAGAGAAAACTACCATGAATTTGTAATATTTAATGGAAAACTCACCAAGAGGAGAAAATTATAATCCTGAACTTGCAAAAGCAATGAGAGTCATTTATGTAACATGCTCATTGGTTTTTGCCTAAAATCCAGACAGCACAACGATAACATAATCGTAATAGGCTTGTGCCACATTTCCTTGACAGTCCCTCAAATTTTCCTCAATTAGAAAGGTCCCATATTCCTTTTCCTGGACACAGCAGGCTTGCTGCCTGCTTTCTCTCTAACTTCACAGATGAAGGGGAGTCTGGGATATAGTAGCACTTTCGCAGGAAAAGAAATCTTCCTTCAAAAATAAACTTCAAAGATTCAAAAGAATGAGAGTCCAACAGTTGTACTATCTAGATCCTCATGACTAGAGTTTTACTAACATTTACTTCAGCATCCAGCAGTAACAGGTGGACAATTCACTCTGGGGCACGTATACCAAAAGAAAAGCAGGAGACACCAGGAAGCTACCTCCACCTCTGACTTCTTACCTTTTATCTTATCAAAATACAAGCTGAGCCACTAAGTTTTAGTCTAGTCTTATAAAAGTCTCAGTCTCAAGAATAATGGCTTTAGATCTAAAATAGGGTGGCCAGGACTAGAATTACCGAAGGCCCAATGAGTACAGAAAAATTATCCACAGGGTGGAAAGGGACTCAAACTTTCTCCATTCACTAGAGTCCTCAAGCAATATTTGAAGATGCCCAGAATACAGTCTCTCCCTCCCTCTCTCCCTCCCTCTCTCCTTCCCCAGAAGAATGCTAATCACTTCATGAACAATGACTTTTCTACTATCATGAGAAGGAAGGCAGGTTAAATGGGCATTCAAAGGAAGTCAGAAAAGACCCACAGCTGGTCTTGCCCTATTATGGATGTCCTGTTTCTTCTAGGCCTGATATTCTCTAGTAGGTTTGATAAGAAGCCAGTGTCTTCTCTTGATTTTCCCTTCATTGTTTCCCTACCATGGAAATCTTCTTTCTGCACTTAAGCTTTTCTAGTCTCCTAGGAAATGTCTCCTTTCTACCCAGTTTCATATTATACCTATATGTCTAGCTCTGCCACATCTGCAAGGTAACACCTAGTGGGCACAGTCCCAAACAAGTAACCAGCACAAGTTTCCAGCTATGATATAAAGACTATAAGATGTAATGGCAGACAACTATTCTCAGAGCTGTCAGTTGGCTGTATCAGAGAAGTGACCCCTCCCCAAACCTCAGCTTCCCCATCTATTACATTCACATGAAAATAGCAATCCAAGCCAGACATAGTGTCACACACCTATAATCCCAGAACTCGGGAGCCTGAATCAGAGGATCATGTGCATTAGAACAGTCTGAACTACAGTATCAGATGCCTTAAAAACAATGACAAAAGAGTTGTCCAGCTCACAGAATTACCAGTGGCATTAAATGAGATAATGTTTGTAGATAATTTGCAAAATCCTGGCACAAATTACTTACTCAAAGCATGATAGCTTGTTCTAAAAAAAAAATTACTGAAAACAGAAAGATCTTTTGGCCAACTACACAACTGTTACTATTGAACATAAACACTAAACTATTTTTGTTATTAAATCAAAACTGCATTGACAATTTGCATATCAAAATTGTATTAGTCAGGGTTCTCTAGAGTCACAGAATTTATAGATAGTCTCTATATAGTAAGGGAATTTGTTGATGACTTAAACAGTCTGTAGTCCAACTCCCAGTAACGGTCAGTAGCAGCTTTTACACCTTTAATAATGTGCCCCATTATGGAAGTTTAATGCTAATAAATAAATGTCAGAAGGATTGTTTACACAGTTTTCTTATTCAAGCTTTATTTCTGAGCTGGAGGTGGATCTCAAGAATTCTTTTGAGAGTTGTCAAAATATCAATGCCATGGCAATGGCTTGTTTCCCCCTGTCTACCATTCACACTATCTACAAGTTTAACTTATGCCTATTCCTGGACACCACACACCACCTAGCCCAGAAACTGGAAGCTACAGATGTTGTCTTAGAATGATCTTGGCTGAAATCACAAACTTTATGATGCAATTGCTACAAAATAGTGATATAGAGCATTTTAAAAATGTTGACATAGGCAGATTTTTACAGTAGATTCAAATCTGACCAAAATGGAATTCTATCACTACAGTGTATAAATTCAACTCAGCTGCTACTGTCCACATAAGCTGTTTAGTGAGCTTGCCATGGGACACGAAAAAGAAAGGAAGCCAGATGCAGTAGTATACTCCTCTAATTCCAGACTTGCTGGGCTGAAGTGAGAGATTGGGTCATTTAGTAAAATGATATCAAAGGAAGAGGAGGAGGAAAAACGGGAATCTATAGTATAAGCTCAGGGATCTATGTATCTAGTACACTTGGGGTATCAGTTTTATGTACATGAGATCACCTTTGACCTTTGTTGGCATTTGTTAATTTTATGTGCTGCTTGTAGCCAGTATTACAGAGCAGAACTCAGGAAAATCAAAGTTTAAAGTATGCATCACCTCAATAGTCCTACAAGTTTGGAACCCCAAAGTACAGCATGTAAAGAGACAGGGAGATGTCAGAGGGTCTGGGACTTCACCAAGATCAGCTTTCCTGGACATCCCTTTATTCCCTTCATGACTAGCTACTCACAGCTCCCACTGACAGTTTTCTTAGCCTTATTCTCTTCACTGACAGAGAAACAGGACTATCTGCAAAGCTCAGCTAGACACATACATTTTTCAAAGAGGCCAGAGTCCTCCTCAGCCCCATGGACACCTAAGCCTACTGAACAGGCATTTCATTAGAATCAAGGTCCAAATGGAAGACAAATGTGAAGATGACAACATTAGGGTTAACAGCCCCTAGATGAGAAACATCCCTACCTCTCCCCAACTACCACAAGTCAAAACTGAGCTCTCTCGGTGTCTCTGTCCCTCTCTATCTCTGTCTCCTTCTCTGTCTCTGTCTGTCTGTCTCTCTGCCTCTGTCTCTGTCTCTCTGCCTGTGTCTCTGTCTGTCTCTCTGTCTCTGTCTCTCTCTCTCTCTCTCTCTCTCTCTCTCTCTCTCTCTGTGTGTGTGTGTGTGTGTGTGTGTGTGTGTGTGTGTCTCCATACATACTGTAAAGCATATGAAATTTAATACTTCACGGGTATTCAAATCTAGTTCCAGCACACGAACCCCCACTGAAGGACATCTTAGCTGAATAAATTGAATGAACTTGTTTATTGTGCAATATTTTGCCTTCAAACAGGATATTGTATCTACATCAGCAAGCTGATATTAATATGTGTATCGTGCCTGCACATCTCCAAGGCTCCTTCCAATCTTGATATTCTAAGATTTTATACTTATCCACAGAAATTGCCTTGGGGGGAAGAGCAGGATGTTATGATGATATTTGCTGAGATGAGACTTTGCCTCTGTGTGCCACATTGGGAACCAACTCCTTACATTCCCAGTGTACCTAAGAGCAATTCAATCTACCTTCCAACAAGAACTTAATCATTCATTCTCTCCTCCACACAGCAAAGGCAATGATGGGAAAAAGTCAAACAAGAGAACCTATAAACTCATACAACAAATGTTGCCCCTCTTTCTAAATTCTGTTTGATTCTTCAAAGATACAAAGAGAATCCTTTGCTAAAAGTGACACAATAGCCTCATGTCATTTATCTTACAAGGACTTGTGCAATTTTTTTCCCTTATAAATCACTCCACATAGAAACACACTCATGCGGGGTTTGGGGATGACACTGATGGTAACCTGAAGGTGATTTCTGAACTTATCTTTCTCATTGATGTTCTTAAAACTTAGTCAAATGCCCTGGAGGTGGGGGTCATTACAATAGTAAATACTTAAGCTTTCAAGATCATACCATCCCTATCAAAATTACCTGATGCTGTGATTGCAGAGTGAAAAAAAAAAAACCACTGACATACACAAAGGAACAAGCATGCTATGTTTCAATAAGGCCTTATTTATAGAAACTAAATGTTCAATTTCATAAAATCTCCCCACAAAGTAACACTCTTCTTTTGATTTTATTTCAAGTTTCTAAAACTGTGAAAAACATTAGTTCTCAGTCAATGCTAGATTTTACCTGTAAGTTATCTTTAGCCAATTCTTGAACTAGAATAGCAATGTATAGATAGCATCTTGTACAGTTCCTCATTGGTGGAAATAATCACAATTACAATGCCATTTGAGCTCATGATAGATGCTAGGTGTCAGGCTAAGTGATTTCAGTGGGCTGTCTTAATCTTAACACTAATGTTTAAGCATAAGACTTGTTTTTTTTTTTACAATCTTGTGTTTTTAAAGGAGACTGAGGCATCCAAATACAGAATGACTTGCCAAAACCATCATAGTTCTAAAATAATAAAGTCAAGGTCAAATGCATCTCTGACTGACTCCAAGGCCCATTTCTTCCTTACTACTAAATGGTGTGATTGCCAACTGAATGCTCATTAAACTACTCCAGCAGTGCGATGACATTAAAGCAATGGTTCTAAGTGAAACTGCCATCTGGGCCACGAATATATGGGATGAGAAAGTCACAAGTCAGTTAAAATCTAAAGAGTTGAAACTTGACTTTTATTAAGTTTTCACCAAAAGATTAAAAATGCTTAATTTTTTTCATAGATAAATAAAATACTAAGCAGTCTGAGGAGCGCTGGAGTGGGATGAACAGAGTTGGTGCCAAGAAGGGAAGAGCAAATGAAAAATGGTAGGGCTCTTGCTTAGAGAAGCTGATTTCTGACTTTACTCCATTTCTGGCGCTCTTTGTGGATCACCTATTAGAGGAGGCAAACTTGCTGAGTGTGGCAGAATTGAAAAACATTACCACCCTAAGAGATAGGCAATGATTCAAGAAACAGCTGATAGACTCTTCACTACAAAAAGTAAGCATCCCAGAAATAAAGAAGTCATGAGGCATGACGTTGACTAAAATGCAGGCACTGGAAAGGATGGAAAGTGTCTGAAGGCAGAGGGGGCTGGGTCTCAATAAAAAGAACAATGCCCTGAAATGCTAAGAATATTAAAGAAATATCAGAGCCCTTTGCTCTTATCCTCTCAAGAGAGCAGACAAAGCTCACCTAAGTGTCACATTGTTTGGCCTCAGAGAAAGCACGGAGCTCCCCAGCTGTGATGGAAGATCCATTGTTTGTAGGTAGTACCATACCATGGACTAGGGTTGTCAATAGAACAAAAATGCAAAACTGCTAAGTGCCTGAGTTCCCTGCTCCAGGCTTCTTGGTATGGGACAATGTGAGGAAATAAGGAGTTCCAGCTGAGAGACACTTCCGGTACAGTGCTTTTCCTGCCACAATGGACTCCACCCTCAAATCAAAAGCCAACATAAATACTTCCCTCCATAATTTGTTACATCTCAGATATTTGGTCACAATGAGAAGTAACAATATTTCAACTGACAAGATGACTCAAACTTGACCAGCTTGGTATATTCAGTTTGTCCACAAGTTATACAACTTTTCTTGCTGGCTTTGAAACCTTGCCCTGGTAGGACTGTCAAGAAAAAATTACTATTGCTACTCGCTTGTTCCAAAAGATCAGAAAACTAGGGGGCTAGAGAGATGGCTCAGGGGTTAAGAGCACTCACTGCTCTTCCACAGGTCCTGAGTTCAATTCCCAGTAACCACATGGTGGCTCACAACCATCTGTAATGGGATCTGATGCCCTCTTCTGGTGTGTCTAAAGACAGTGGCAGTATACTCATATACATAAAATAAATAAATCTTTTTAAAAAATATCGAGAAACTAAGGAGAAATCACACTCTGAGTGAGATATAGGATGAACCAATGCAAAAGTGATATATCAAAAGTTATGTCTGTTCTGGAGAAATCCACAATTACTACCCCCAAACCTCTTCCCATTTCCAAATGGCACCCTTCACAGCTTGTTTTCCTTTCTAACCAGGGGAAAAATGTCCAATTTATTTTTATTTTGCAGAACCTGGAGTTCATGGGGGCAAAGAGACTATTTAATCTTGATCTTTTGTAGCTCCTCCCCCATGAAACCTTCCACCAAAACTCCATGGGTCATGAAAAGACATCCTTTAATATGCAAGGTCTCATGGCTTGACTTTCTTCCAAATACCACCACTTTGCAAAGAATGGACCATACAAGTTCATGTATTTAAATGCTTAGTTCACATTTGATGAAACTATTTGGGAGGGATTAGGAAATGTAGTCTAACTGGTATATTACTGGGGTGTCCTTAAAGATTCAATTCCTCTCTCTCTCTCTCTCTCTCTCTCTCTCTCTCTCTCTCTCTCTCTCTCTCTCTCTCTCTCTCTCTTGCTCTCTCTTCTCCTTCTCCTTCTTCCTCTCTGTCTTGTGCCTGTGGATAGTTAGTTGTAAGCTCTTAGTTACTGCTCCAGCATCATGTGTCTGCTGCCATGTTCCCGTGTTATAGTGTCTTTCTCTTTTTTTTTTTTTACTTTTTTTCTTTTTTTTTCTTTTATTTTTTTAATTTACATTCCAAATCACTTCCCCTTTCCCGTTTCCTCCCTCCCCGAAAGTCCCATAAGCCCCCTTCCCTCCCTCTTTTCTCCATTCAACCCCTCTCGTTACTCTGTCCTGGCGTTCCCCTACATCCAGTCTTTCCAGGACCAGGGGTCTCTCCTTCCATCTTTTTAGAAATCTATTGATATGCGGATTGTGTCTAGGGTATTCCGAGATTCTGGGTCAATATCCCCTTATCAGTGACTGCATACCATGTGTGTTCTTTTGTGATTGGGTTACCTCACTAAGGATGATATTTTCAAGTTCTGACCATTTGCCTAGGAATTTTGTGAATTCATTGTTTTTAATTGCACAGTAGTATTCCATTGTGTAGATATACCACATCTTCTGAATCCATTCCTCCATTGAGGGACATCTGGGTTCTTTCCAGCTTCTGGCTATTATAAATAAGGCTGCTATGAACATAGTGGAGCATGTGTAATAGACCATCTAAACCGTCCTATAACCCCTGAAGAAATAGAAGTTGTCATTGGAAGTCTTCCAACCAAAAAAAGCACAGGTCCAGATGGCTTTAGTGCAGAATTCTATCAGACCTTCAAAGAAGACCTAACACCAATACTCTTCAAACTGTTCCACAAAATAGAAACAGAAAGAACACTACCCAACTCGTTCTATGAAGCCACAATTACACTAATACCAAAAGCACACAAAGATCCGACAAAGAAAGAGAATCTCAGGCCAATCTCTCTTATGAATATCGATGCAAAAATACTCAATAAAATTCTTGCCAACCGAATCCAAGAACACATCAAAACGATCATTCACCACGATCAAGTAGGCTTCATCCCAGGGATGCAGGGATGGTTCAATATAAGGAAATCCATCAATGTAATCCACTACATAAACAATCTCAAAGAAAAAAACCACATGGTCATCTCATTAGATGCTGAGAAAGCATTTGACAAAATCCAGCATCCTTTCATGCTAAAGGTCTTGGAAAGATCAGGAATTCAAGGCCCATATCTAAACATAGTAAAAGCAATTTACAGCAAACCGGTAGCCAGCATCAATCTAAATGGAGAGAAACTTGAAGCAATCCCACTAAAATCAGGGACTAGACAAGGCTGCCCTCTCTCTCCATATCTTTTCAATATAGTACTTGAAGTTCTAGCTAGAGCAATTAGACAACAAAAAGAGGTCAAAGGGATACAAATTGGAAAGGAAGAAGTCAAACTATCACTATTTGCAGACGATATGATAGTATACATAAGCGACCCAAAGAACTCCACCAGAGAACTCCTACAGCTGATAAACGACTTCAGCAAAGTGGCCGGATATAAAATCAACTCAAGCAAGTCAGAAGCCTTCCTATACTCAAAGGATAAGCAGGCTGAGAAAGAAGTAAGAGAAATAATACCCTTCACGATAGCCACAAACCATATTAAGTATCTTGGCGTGACTCTAACCAAGTGACAAGAACTTCAAGTCTCTGAAGAAAGAAATTGAAGAAGACCTCAGAAGATGGAAAAATCTGGCATGCTCATGGATTGGCAGGATTAATATAGTAAAAATGAGCATCTTACCAAAAGTAATACACAGATTCAATGCAATCCCCATCAAAATCCCAACTCAATTCTTCATAGAGTGTCTTTCTCTTCATAGCAGTCGAAAACTAGGACAACAATTCTCCATTGTCAAAAATACTAAGAAAAGGGATTTGTAGAAGGAAATGACAGGTTATGGATCTCCAGAACCGCATCATTGGTATTGTGGTTAAGATTGAACTCCTATCTACTATTATAAGGAAGACAGCAATTGATTTTAGGTTAAATTTTGGTAACCCAGGAAAATATACCCCAAACTGGCAAATGGGAAATTAACTTTGAATAGCTGAAAAATCCCTGATTCTAATTCTATTCATTTGGGTGTCTTATACTCCTGGGTCTCAGCTCAGTGTCTTGGCACATTCCTTCCCTATAGTTGCTCTTTCATCAGGGAATCCCTCCAGACAAGAGTGAATAAATAACTGTTGTATCTACCCACCCCCCGCCGCCCGCCACCACATTGCACAAACATGGAAACCACAGTTTCCCAGAGATCAAATGCAGAACATGGGTGGTGGGTCCAACAATGGAGTTTTGAAACAACTCTTTAAATCATCCAAATGCAAGGAGTTTCAGAACCATAGTTTGAAGAAAACTGGCTATCCCATTCATTCGGAATCTCTGTGAATAGACCCCAGAAATCAAAGAAACTAACTCAAACAAAAAAAAGTGTTTTAAGCACTGACTATGAGACAGATACCATAATTTATATCAGGATTACAAGATGTTATCAGTTCCTGCCTTTACTGAGCTTGGAAAATATCTATAGATCTCTAATCCCACATCCTAGAACCTTCATGAAAAAAAGCTCATAAAACTGACTGAATAACTTTAATTTCATCTTATATTTTTATTTTTTCCTGCTCATATTCATTTGCTTGAATTACTCTTCTAAGAAAGATGTCATCCAAGCAACAGCATCAATTTCACAATCCTATCACATGGCCCATAAGCATCTCAATGTTTCATTCACATTACTATGAGCCTCCCCTGGACAGTGAGATGTATTGTAAAGATCAACACAAAGCAAACCAACAGTGCCTCATGGCCTGCATTAAACAAATAATTTCGGTTCTTTCCAGCTTCTGGCTATTATAAATAGGGCTGCTATGAACATAGTGGAGCATGTGTCCTTATTGCACACCAGGGAAGCCTCTGGGTATATGCCCAGGAGTGGTATAGCAGGATCCTCCGGGAGTGTCATGCCCAGTTTTGTGAGGAACCGCCAGACTGCTTTCCAGAGTGGTTGTACCAGCTTGCAATCCCACCAGCAGTGGAGGAGTGTTCCTCTTTCTCCACATCCTCACCAGCACCTGCTGTCTTCTGAGTTTTTGATCTTAGCCATTCTGACTGGTGTGAGGTGGAATCTCAGGGTTGTTTTGATTTGCATTTTCCTGATGACTAAGGATGTTGAACATTTCTTTAGGTACTTCTCAGCCATTTGATACTCCTCAGGTGAAAATTCTTTGTTTAGCTCTGTACCCCATTTTTTTAATAGTGTTATTTGGCTCTCTGGAGTCTTGAGTTAGCCCTCTGTTGGATGTAGGGTTGGTAAAGATCTTTTCCCAATTTGTTGGTTGCTGTTTTGTCCTATTGACAGTGTCCTTTGCCGTACAGAAACTTTGTAATTTTATGAGGTCCCATTTATCAATTCTTGATCTTAGAGCATAAGCTATTGGTGTTCTGTTCAGGAAATTTTCCCCTGAGCCCATGTGATCAAGACTCTTCCCCAGTTTCTTTTCTATGAGTTTCAGTGCCCTCAACAGAGGAACGGATACAGAAAATGTGGTATATTTACACAATGGAATACTCAGCTATTAAAAACAAGGAATTCATGAAATTATTAGGCAAATGGGTGAAACTGGAAAATATCATCCTATGTGAGGTAACCCAATCACAAAAGAACACACATGATATGCACTCACTGATAAGTGGATATTAGCCCAGAAGCTTGGAATAGCCAAGACACAATTCACATATCAGATGATGCCCAAGAAGATGGAAGAACAAAGTATGGATACTTTGGTCCTTCTTAGAAGGGGGAACAAAATACCCACAGAAGGAGAAACAGAGAACAAATGTGGAACAGAGTCTGAGGGAAAGACCATCCAGAGACTACCCCACCTAGTGATCCATCCCATATACAGTTACAAAACCCAGACACTATTATCGATGCCCACAAGTACTTGGGAGGTAGAGAAAGGACCCAAGGAGCTGAAGAGGTTTGCAGAGCCATAGGAGGAACACAGTATGAGCCACCCAGTACTCCCAGAGCTCCCAGGGACAAAAACATCAACCAGAGAGTGCATATGGAGTTACCCATGGCTCCACACGCATAGGCAGCAGAGGATAGCTTTGTTGGACATCAAAGAGAGAAGAGGCCCCTGGTCCTGGAAAGGCTCAATGCAGCAGTGTAGGGGAATACCAGGACAGGGAAGCAGGAGGGGGTTGATTGGGGAACAGGGGGAAGGGTGATGGCTTTTGGGACTTGGGGGGGGGCAACCAGGAAAGGGGAAATCATTTGAAATGTAAATAAAGAATATATCTAATAACAAAAGAAAGTGGAAAAATAATTTCATCAGTTTTACTTCAGCTGTGTTCTGTGTTGTAACAAATAAATGATTATAAAAGATTATTGAAAAGCATACACAACTTTAATTTAAGCCTCTACCTTTGAGAGATCAAGACATGGGAATCATAAGCTGGACCTATGAAAAGGAATATAAAAAGGAATACACTTACAACCCCCCATTTTTCTGACCTGTCCATCATGCCAGTTCCAGTCTTAGTAGCAAGAGATTCTAGATTAATATTTCAAAAGATATTCCCAATGGATCCCTTGCATCTGAATTACTGTGGCGTGCTGGCCAAAATGCAGATTCCTACTGTACTTCCTTAAGCATACTGATAAGCCTCATCAGTGGCCTTTCCATCTCCTTGTACTTTGCTCATTAACACTGCTGACCCCTTCTACTCTGAATCTAAACTGTACCATGTGACTTGATTTGACAGATTGGATATACACAGATAAGGACACAGGCAGAAACTTGAAAAATTGAAGTACATTACTACTCATCAGTATGTTGATTTCCTTAGACATGGGCCACACTATGAGAACAAATGTAGTCAGACATGGGGCTGGGGTATAGGTGCACCATAAGAGGCTACAATGGCACAGATTTCAGTCACTCTAATTGCGGCCTTCCTACAGCAGGTAAATTCAACCTAACCTACTGATGAGCTAACCTAGCTATGATCAAACAAGTTTGCAACTAATTCATGCAGCCAATTCATAGGACAAATAGCAATAAACACAGCTGGGTGAGGTTGCACACACCTCTAACCCCAGTATTCAGGAGGCACAGACAGGATCATCAAGAGTATAAGGTATAATGAGAAGTCTTGTAAACAAAAAAGTAACTATTAGTCATTGAGCTTTGGGGTAGCCCCTTGTACACAAAACGATTAGGATTCTTCCTGCACTTAGTGGACGGGATGAGCTTGTGAATCCATATTTTGAATGAGTACTCCATGTTATTGTTTCTCATTCATATTAATCATTTACCATTATGCAAATACCACTGAGAAACAAAGTGTGGGTAAACTGAATCACAGCTCTCATGGGAGGGAGCTCTTAAAGGTGTCCTGTGACTTTCTTTGGCTAATTGAATGCTAGTAAATGGGGACACAGGCAGGGACTTATAAAGCTCACATACATTTCTTTTTTTTTTTTTTGACTTAACAATTTATTTATTTTTTTAATTTTATTTTCTAAGTTTTTTTTATTTACATTCAAAATCATTTCCCCTTTCCCGTTTCCTCTCTCACATACATTTCTAAAACACTCAGAACTTCTCAGCTGTCAGATGTGGGAGATGCCATTGTTTTAGGCTGTGAACAACTCAGGGAGAACCTGGTCAAGCTCAAAGAAGCTCCATGTGGCTGGGTTATCTCTTAAGGTGATATAATGAAACTTACCACTTTAACAAACTTGAGGTATGTAGTTCAGTGGAAATTAAGTATATTCATATTGTCATGCAACCACATGTCACTAACAATCATCTCTAGAACTTTTTCATCTTACAGAGTCAAAAATAATTCCCAATACATCATCCCTCCAGTTGAAATAGATAAACTGGTCTATTTCTTGTCTCTAAATTTAATAACTCTATGCATCTGATGTAAGAAATCATACAGTAACCATGCTTCTATGACCTGCTGTTTCACTTAGCACGATATCTTCAAGGGACACCTAAAGTATAGCATGTATCAAGGTACATTGCCCTCTTAAGATAGACTAATAGCCCATTTTATGCATGCCAGTATATCTATTCATCCATTGATGAACACATGGGTTACTCTCACCTTTAGGTTATTGTAAAACATGCTGCTATGAGCACAGGTTTGCAAGTATTTATCCCAATTACAGCTTTCAAAACCTTTTGTAGCTATACACAGAAGTATAGCATTCATTGAAATATTTTCAGGAACCATTAAACTGTTTTCCATGATATTACAAACCCTTCCCACAGTGTCCAATGGGTTACAATTTTTCTACATCTCAACAACACATATGTTCCATTTAAAACATGATCATCCTGATGTTTATGAAGAGGTATCTCATTTTTTTTATCTCTACTTCCCTAAAAAGTAACAATGTCTAGCATCTTTTCATCTGCTCATCATACACTTGCCCTTCATGCATGTTTAAATTGAATGGTTTCTTATTGGTCTTTATTGATGCTTCTATGAGATCTTTATAAGGTATAAAAGGAACAAGGTCTCTCAGACCAATACTGAATTCTACTATCACAAACACTTTAGACTTGGCTAAAAATAGTGCTTATTTCCTTATGTCTCTTTCTCACTCTATCTCAGACAAAGGACTTGAGTCCATAGTAAGCCCATTCTCAGTAGTCCAGCTTTCATAGTCTCTTGCATTCCTTAAGATCATTTAGGTATCCCCAATATTTCTACTATCATCTACCTCTTTAGTAACTGATTCTGTTAACATAAATAGAGCTTCACTATTCTCCATCCTCAAGAAAAATCCTAAGATATAGTCAACATCTTTCTACACATTACCAAACAATTTTATAGTCTACAGTTAGCATCTCCCATTCTCCACACTTCATTTCTCAAGACACTGTCATGATTTCTAGCCAAAACATTCTACTTGATCTCTTTCCCTTCCTAAAAAACGACTTGCAAAATACATTGGCCCTATTTCCAGTCTACCTAACTTGGTTTCTCTGTATTACTTGGCAATGCAGACCACCTCTTCCTTACTGAAGTTCCCTTTTCCATGACTCTTTTTCCTTCTGTAACCACTGCAGATGGTTGTTTCCTCTTGAATTTGGTTGACTACTACATATCTTTGGTCTAGAGTGTGCAAGTGTATATTACCCAAGGCTGTGCCTTTGTTCATTACCAAAACCTATTTATCAGAAAACCACGGCTTCACTGTTGACTTTCCTTTGTTCCTATTTGGGTCAAGTCATGTTGGTCATATATCACATCTAGTCAGTGCCAAACTGTTATGGTTCCTGTCCTTTGGGTAAGTATAGATAGAAAAAGCTCTCAGTTTTAATCTAGACAGTGCAACATGCGTGGTGCCATATTGGTTAATTTCTTTTACTATGTTGTGCCTGTTTCCTGAGAATGTGAGAAGCAAATGAATCACCTATCCATATTCAGGACTTGGTGCTTTATAGAGCCTGGTTTATAGAAAGTAATCAATATACATGAACCAATTCTCATACATTTTCTTGCTGAGTAGTCCCATCTCTGCCCTTAGACTGATCTTCTGGGATGTCTTCCTAAATCCTACACTGGAAGCACATATAGATAGCTCTTAGTTTTTGTGCAATCAGGGCAAATAAGGTCCCAAGTTTCTGCTGTTACTCTGACCTCTTCTCTTCCTCCTGAGTTAGACAAAATCCAATTCATATTTCAAAACCCAAATCAAATGCTGCTTCCTCCTTGAAGCCATTCCAACACCCTCTATGCTTTATGCAGTCTCCATAGGTGGCACTTCCTGTTGATTGCTTTACTTTAGGACTATATAGTTAGATCTTCACTGGCTTTTTATTTGACTGTGAACTTAAGTATACAGAATTCTTCTTCACACTTTTTATACCCTTAAAACTAGATCTTGGCACAAAGTAAACAGCCACCATGTATGAAGATTATCAAGACACTTAAGGCGTACTTGAGGAAATAAGGAAATATCTGTTTTCTAACAACAAACTTAGGCAGCAATTATCCAGTATTAAATATTAGTCTAAATGCTTTACATTTTAGCTTATATGGTCTTCACAACAATCCTAAACAGTGGCTACAATGATGATTTTAATGCATCAAATTTGAAAGCTGGGCCTCAGAGTAACTTAATAATAGCCTGAGATCATATAGTCCAAGAAAGGTAAAGCAAAGTGTTAACTCCAGGCGGTCTAACTCTAGAGTCTCTGCTCCTGAGGGAAACTGTGCCCTGCAAATGTGCACTTTAATTTATATTGCAGTGGGCTCTTATGACAAATATACATACTTTCCTTGCATGGCTCCATGAGGTTTGTTTCCTTGAGTAATTCCTTTCAGATGTGAGGGCTGTGCTTTTTTTTTCAAATGTCAAATGAGAAGATAATATTGATGATCATCTTCATGGTTCTAAGCATCAACAATCTAGGATGTTCTGCAACATGTGCACCGCTTTTCTGAGGTGTCTTGTGATAACCTTTCAAAAGCAGGTCCTGGGTTTCAGCCAAATTTCTCTTCCAAGTGTGGTTGACTAGGATGGAGGGTGATGGGAAATTTAAGAGTCATGACTAAAGGATACAAGGTTCCTTTGGGAAGTGATACAAATGCTTTAAAATCAACTGTGATAGTGTTTTCACAGTTCCATGACTATAGTGACAACCGTCAAACTTTGCATCTTAAATCGGTGAATTATATCTTAATAGAGCTATCATCCAAAAATTATATCCATGGGGTACATCACAGCATTGCTCTAAAAAATGTTTGATGATCGATGAATGGCCATATGCCATACTATATGTTTTTGTTCGTTGGTTTGGGACACAGGGCCTCACGTATCTCAGGTAACCCAGAATGATGTTGAACTGATTCTTCTGCCCCTGACCTCCTTTGTGCTGGAATAACAATGGTGCAACAGGATACCCATTCTTTTTGGTGCAGAGGATCCAACCCAGAGCCCCTTGCATGCTAAATGAGCACTCAACCAACTGAGCTACAGCCCCAGCCCCTATATGACTTTTAACCTTCAAATTCTAAGAGTCTATTCATGGAACAATTTGTATGTACTTCCCAATCCTTTGGCACTTCTAAAAGTATGTTCTATTTGGCAGTTTAAATAACCCCTTCACCAACTTTCTATTGTCAGGGATGTACCAAGTGTGTTCTTCATACTGTCTGGATTATTACCTTTTGAATTTACAGGAGCTCAGCTAAAGAGGCTTAACTATATTTCTGATAACAGCTCACTGCTATGCTGCCCACAGACAGATTAGCTCCGAAGATTTCTAAAGTTCTAAATTGCTTCAAGTTCTTCAAGCGAGAGACTTAATCAGAGAAGATGGTGTCACTACTGTAATTAGTTTCAGGTACAAAATTAGTTCTTTGAACCAGATGAGTAGGGAGCCATTGTTGAGGACAGTTTTTCACCTCAAAGGAAAGAAAAGAAGCATATTAATTACTGAACAAACAGTTTGCAGTTTGTGTAGGGGTACTACAGGAGGCCAGTTTTCTTAAAATATTTGCCGGATTATAATTAGCTCATGCATGTGATTAATTTAGAGGAAAAAAGGAGGGGGAAATCTCTCTCAGTTTTGAGAGCAAATGTTAAGCTTTTCTGTACTTGAGAAAGCCCAAGCCTAAAGCCAGTGACTCTTGAGTTCACTACCAACAAAGAGTAATGAAGTTTCCGGGCCCTGGGAAGTCTCAGCAACAGCTGGCTTCTACGCGTTGGTACAAAGAGGCCCCATCAGGCAGAGAAACAGGCAACAGAACCAGCATGGACTCAGGGGCTCTAATCGGCAGTGATGAGAGAACAAAATGAAAAGTGAAATAAGATCACAGCGGGTAAAATTAGGGGAAGAGTGGAGGCCTCAAAGCTAAACCTTGGAACATGTAATCAAGGTGATTAACAACCTGAGCTGCTCAACCCTGTTACTGGCTCGTTCGCCAACTCACCATGCACTCACTCTTCATAATCACAGCTTCTTGTTCAGATTTTTAAGACGCTCTACCCTAGAAACTGAACAACGCATCATGCCAGATGAATTGGATTTGCATCTCCCCCAGTCTTCCCTCAAGAAGCCCATCAGAGACCTAGATTTGAACTGTGGTTACACACAGAGCAGAGGGGCTTCCAGTTAGTCTCTTGGTAATAAAAGACAAGGAGAATTCAATATACATGGTTATCTGGACACAGGACAGCTCCCAGTTTTAGAAAGGCAACAACGCTACTTAGTCCTTTCTCAGAAACCCCTTATGACTAATGGGAAGATTCTACTGGGTCAGCCGAAAAAATGGGCACAGAGATTAATGCAACAAACCTCCAGAGAGCTATGGCTGAAAAAGCAAAATACTTAGGCTTTGCTAAGCCACCCTGCTTTAAAAATTCTAAGAAATTATCTTTTGGAAAAAAAACAAACAAAAAAAAAAACAAAAGAAAGTGACTATATAAATAAAACATTTATCCCAGCCCACACGCATGAAGGCTTGCTTCTATCACTTAAGAAATGTAGAGAATTTCCTACAGCATACATTCTAGGCCCGCCAGAGGATCTACTGATGTAGCACTGAAGATCTTGAGAATGGCTCACTCCACCCATAGTATCTGACAGATGGAGCCAATGCCTTGGTCTCCATATGGTTCTATTATCATGTAATGATAGACAGGAGAGCTCATTCTTTACAGCTCCCAGGTTATGTCCTTCGGAACTCTGTGTGTGTGCGTGCATATGTGCTCGCATGAGTGCATGTGTGTACGTGTACGTGTGCGTGTGTGTGTGTTTCAGACAAGGTTTCTGTGATGGTTGGTATTGTCAGCTTGACAGAATATAGAGGCTCCTTGAAACAAGCCTCATGGAACTCCTGAGGTTAGTTCAGGCTAGCCTGAAACTCTCAAAACAGCCCCGTCTGGCTTCAGACTCTTGGCTATTCTCCTGCCTTGCCTCCCAAGTGCTGGGATTATATATCTGAATTACCATGCCTGGCTTCTTTGGAACCCTTTAGAATGAAAATTGTGTCATGTGATAACAGTTTATAAAAGGCTTTAAAATTATTAAAAATGAAGCAAAACGAGCAGAACCACTCTGTGAACTCTAGTCTTGCCAAGTTAAATATATTTTAAGTGTTTTCAAAGATTACATAAAATCATCTAAGAACGTAGCAGTTTTTGCTCACAGGGACTTTCGACTTACTAGATTGTCTTGTGGTTGGCTTTACATGACTTTGGTCTCCAAAAACATCTCATAATAAAACTTTTCTAACTATACACACACACAATTAACTTTGATTGTGTTGATTCTTTTCATCCATCCAGCCCAGTTTTGTGCTGTCTCTGTCATGTACTTAATACCTTTGAGACTGATTCCTAAGAAGAAAAACACATAGAGCCAACACATATAAGTCAATTCAATGAATATCAATAACGAATATCAGGCACTTTGTTAGAAGATAGGTGAATGAATAAAAGGAAACTTTCTCTCAAAACTGAAAGCAATAATTCAGACACCTTACTGCTGGGCTTCAAATCCAAATGTTGTCATTTACTGCTTTTGTAATGGTTGGAAAATTACCACTCTTAGACTGTTTCCTTTTCTATAAAATGGGTATAATGTTCATACCCACCTCATACAGCTATGTAAATAAGAAAATGTTTCCTTATAGTCCAAGACATGTTCATGGCCACATTTGGGCATCATGCTCATGTCTTATACACAGCAAGTGCTGTCTGTATTTTAGTTACATAGAGAATTTAATCATATGATATCAGAAACTTCTTCAAGAGGCTGATGAAAATTCGGTTTATTTCCCTGGAATATGTATGCACGTATTTGCATCAAGTTTGAAAGCTTTTATGAGTTTTCTATAGCCTCCATGACAAAACTGAAGAACCTCTGAGTCCCAAGGGGAGACCTCAAAAGGGTATGTACCCTAAAGTGTCACGGGTATATCCCACTCTCAAGCATTAATGGTTGTATTAGGATGACAATCTCTTCTGGCTTCCCAAGTTTGATTTGGTCATTTCCTGCTGTGTGACCTCATACAACTTACGTATGCCTTTTGTCTCGACTTTTGCATCTGAATTAATAGATAATAACTGCATCTCTACCATAGGTTTGCCTCAAAGGATAAAGAATGTAATGCTTTGACATGTGTCAGGAATCAGGTAAACACTGTATAACCATCCATAACACTAATAGTATCCACTAAGGATTGGCAATAGTAACTATTCCATATCAGCATTAAAATGAGCACCTGATTTTTTTCCTAACAAGCTAAAATTTCCCACCTACAACTAAATGTCTATTCATCCCCAATGGAAATGTGTACAAAACTCAGACAAGGCTTGCTGTGGAAGAGCAAAAAGCAAGAGGTTGATGTCCACTGACTTTCTCAATACATAAAAGGTCTATTTTCTGTATTATCATAGCAAATGCAACATGCCAAGAGAAATAGGTAGGTGTGACCAATTGGGAGTTTCTTTCCTTTCCACCAGTCTGCTGAATATCTCACCATATCCTTTGTCATCCAAATCAGGAGTGAATAGCACTGTCAGACAACCCATGGTGCATTCAGCAGATAGGTTGCTCAATTAAATATGCCACTGAATGGGCTATAGAATTCTATTGCTTATGCTGACAGGTGAAAGACAGAAGGCACAATTTCCTGGGTTTTTATTTAAGATGTATTTTGAATGTATTCTCTACAAAGAGTATCCCAGGCTGCATTAATTTTTATAAGGTTTATTTTGTGCCCAACTTGAGGTGGAATGAGCTCGTTGATGTAAACAAGTCAAAAGTCAAGAACGCCTTCACATGACATGAACAAACACATAACAGCTGGAAGATTGAGACAACATGGCATAGTAGAATTTGGGAAACAGCCTTTACCTCTAAGTCTTAAAGCCCATCAACTAGGAGGGGGCAAGCAATCCTAGTATCAACTAGAAGTGTGGCATTTGAATTCAGTATCCAGCTCTAATAAATTCTAAACATGGCTAAGTGAACAATGTTAAATGAAGAAGGCTCGCCTGAACTGGGATCAATCTTATTTTGCAAAGAAAACGCTGAAGACAGAAAAGAACACTAAAACCTAAATGCAAGACAATACAACAATTTGAGTAAGGGTGAAGGAAGTCTGGTTTTGTATGCTTTCTGAATTGTTGAGGTCCAAGTTCATCAGGACCAGCAGGAGTCTAAAACCTATCACTAGCACTGTGATGGATACAAACATGTTGCTTAGAAAGCTAGGAGTGTGCCCAAGATTCTCTTGAAAGCTGACCTTCTTGAAATAAATGGATGGGAAAAAATGAAGCCCCAAGCCAATGCTGTCTTTAGAAGATTTAGAGGATTAGAAAACAATCCTCCCTCCCATTCCCCACCTGGAGGTAGAATTGTAGTAAGATCCAGTTCACTAGTATCTCCACCTCCAAGCACTTAGCCTGCCCAATAATTGAAAACTTGCAAAATAAAAGTCTTCCCCAGCCCCCCATTCCCTCTTTCTAGCTTAAGGTGCTGCATAGATGGTAAAACACGTTCTTAAGGTTTGAATCATGACAAAACACACACATAGAGCCCACCTTAGCAACTCTTATTTATTTCTCCAGATCTTAGTGATTACAGAAAAGAAAAAGAACTTTGTCAAAGTGAATGTCAGTCCACTGTATTTACTTCTAAGAACAAAATTGTGCCAATGTTAACCTCGAGTCCTAACAGGCTTCACTCTAGGGCCCCAATGAGAAGAATACAAGGCAATAGGGATAGCTTTTCTATTAGAAGATACTGGACAGTCCCTAGCTCCCCTACAATTACTCCCAAACCTCCATTGCCTACAGTCTACTGAAGATACAAAATCTACCTTTTAATATTGAGTCTTTCAAAATAAGAGCTTGGAATCCAATCCTATCAAGTCAAAGGTTCCCCTGTTGCCATGCTACTGTCTATATATAACAGATGAAAGACTCCAATAAAGAAAACCCAGGCCTTCTCTTCTCCTTCTCCCTCTCCCTCACCGCTCTCTCTCCAGACACTTTCTTTCTCTCTCTCCCCCTTTCCCCTGTTCTCTATGACTTCCCTGGCCTTGGTCCTTGGGGCCAGTGAATTTGCCTGCCCAATAACAGCTTTCCAATAAACCTACCTTTAATATAATCTAAAAAAAAAAAACAAGAAAAAAAGAAAACCCAGGACAAAGCAATCATGCCTACCTCAAAGTGTAGAAAAGCTGGGCATTGCCATCCATAGCTCTATATTGAGTTAGGGGTACAGAGAGGTCATGAAGTGAGGGGGTATCCCCAAGATGAAGAAGGCTGACCACATGTTTTTGAACATGGGACTGAGAAAGCAAAAGAAGGATATATATGTATGTATATATATATATATATATATATATATATATATATATATACATACATACATACATATATGTGTGTGCGTGTACATATATACATATACATCCTACTTTATATATATTGCCTCTACCTCCAACTTTGCTGATGGTGTCAGAGGGGACACCTCCTTCCATCTCAGATATCAGGCTTGCCCTGAGGAAATCACTAGAAGAAAGGCAACCTGGCAATGCCTCAAGCTCTGCCTGGGCTTCTCATATGTGCTACATCACTTTGAAATCCATCTAGATTATTACCCCAATACTTTAGCTCAACCATTCTAATGAAATATGAGTGGGTATTAACTAAGTTGTAAAATCCATAAAAATGCTGCTTTACAAGAGACATTTACCTATGAATCAGCAGTTGGGTTAATTCATTATTTAGCAGGCTTGTTATTTATAGCTTATTACAGCTTGGTAAATTATTCATATGTGCTTGTTTTTGTGCATGGTTTTCTCTTAAGAGAGGGAAGTGTTTATCAAGCACACAGGGAGGTTGTTCCAGTCAGAGGCCTGTTGTTCAAATAGCTTGGGCTACATTCTCTTTATGACTTCCTGCTCCAGACTGTCATCTGGAAAATCCAGGGGCTGACAAAACTGTAACCTAATCAGCCATTTAACTGCTGTGGGGGAGCCAAGTCACTGGAGGCCAAAGCATTTCCCAAAGTGTTTGCTGCCACAAGGCCCAAGGGGTTGCTTTAGGAAATATGGGCTCTTTTAAAACAGGTCAGTTTTGTTAATACTAGGAGGAAGTCAAAGTTTCTGAGCTACAGAATCAGAGAAAAGGTTTCAAAGCTGCCCAGGCTTTCGTATAGTAACATCTCTCTTTTTTTAAAAAAAAAAAATTTATTTTCTAAGTTTTTTTTATTTACATTCCAAATGATTTCCCGTTTCCTCCCTCCCCGAAAGTCCCATAAGCCCCCTTCCCTCCCTCTTTTCCCCATTCAACCCCCTCTCGTTTCTCTGTCCTGGCATTCCCCTATATCCAGTCTTTCCAGGACCAGGGGTCCCTCCTTCCATCTTCTTAGAAATCTATTGATATGCGAAATGTGTCTAGGGTATTCCGAGATTCTGGGTTAATATCCCCTTATCAGTGACTGCATACCATGTGTGTTCTTTTGTGATTGGGTTACCTCACTAAGGATGATATTTTCAAGATCTGACCATTTGCCTAGGAATTTCGTGAATTCATTGTTTTTAATTGCAGAGTAGTATTCCATTGTGTAAATATACTACATCTTCTGAACCCATTCCTCCGTTGAGGGACATCTGAGTTCTTTCTAGCTTCTGGCTATTATAAATAAGGCTGCTATGAACATAGTGGAGCATGTATCCTTATTGCATGCAGGTAAAGCCTCTGGGTATATGCCAGGAGTGGTATAGCCAGATCCTCCGGGAGTGTCATGCCCAGTTTTCTGAGGACTGCCAGACTGCTTTCCAGAGTGGTTGTACCAGCTTGCAATTCCACCAGCAGTGGAGGAGTGTTCCTCTTTCTCCACATCCTCACCAACAACGTAACATCTCTCTTAACTATGGGGGTGAAATAAAATGAAGTGATCATGGAGTGTCCACCATTTTTATAGTTTGGGGATTATAATATAATTACCGCATCTCTCCCCTCCTGTTCCTCCCTTGCGTATGTGCTTCCTCAATCTCCTTCAAATCCGTGGCCTCTTTTTGTTGTTGCATGCATTTATATATGTAATATATGCATATATGTAATACTCCTAAACATGACCTGTTTAGTCAGAATAATGTCACTTGTATATATGTTTTAAGGGATGACCATTTGGAATATGACAACCAATTGGCCATTAATTTCATGGAATCAAACCTAATTTAGGAATATTCTCCTGAGAAAAAGTATTCCCTATGCTAAAGGGGGAAGTTGTCTTTAGCAGATTGGGAACACAAACTCCAGCACCTTGGTCTTCTCTGAGATATATCAAAAGGCAAAGATCAATGTGCACTGGTGTTGCCCTAACTGAGGCAGATGATCGTCTACTCTGGATATGTGCACACCATGTGGCACACTTTTGTATTCTTTGGGGTTTACCAGTTGCTCCTCATGTTTTATCCTGCTCTAAAATAACAATGCTTTATTGCAACAGAATCCTATAGTCTCTTATTCTTTGGTCTCCCCTCATAAAGTGTGAGTTTCACAAACATCAAGTCATAGTCATAAGAATAAACCATACTAGAGAAGCCATGAAGAAATAGACCTTATTGAGACCTGAAGGCCAAATTTGCAGGGACCAGCTACCTTGTGTCGTGAATAGCTGGCATCAGATGGAAAACAGTCTAAACAGCAGGTAGAATGCCTGCTTGCTGCTCTATGGTTACTCTAAGTATGTTTTAAGTATTTTTATTTTATGCCTTGATATCCCACTTTTCCAAGTGAGAGAAGGTGTTAATGTTTAATATTAAAAGGAACTGTTTTGCTTTTAAATATGCATTGAAGTTAAAATTTTCCTACATTCAGGAGAGTAAACAGTTTCCCTATAGGAAGGACATTTGGTTTTATTAAAATCTGTAAGACAATAGATTCTTCATACTAGAAACTCATGTTATATGTTATGTTAGTGAAATCCATCTCTTGATTTAAGGCCATCTATCATCTATTATAAAGCTTTAAAATTGTTAACCTTAGAAAGCTAAAGCAACTACTCAAAATAACTGAGATATATTTCCTAATAATGCAAACACATTACTTTGTTTTGAGAAAGCCTTTACTGAATAATGGTGTAGCTTTCAAGGTGGAAAGAATCATGATGTGAAACCCAGCTCTGCCACTTCCGAGATTCTGTGTGACTCTAGAAAACTCATTTGCTCTCTTGGCCCCTTCTTGTTGTAAAAGCCTGGGGCATTGATGTCAGTACTTTAGTATGATATTGGAGCATGTAAGAGAGAAAAGAGGAACTCAACTAGATTATAAGAATTTGGGTTCAAGGCTTCTGTCAATCTCAGAAACAGCACACCAGCTGTGCCTATTTACATCTCTTTAGAATAAGCAACCTGCAGAGAACTCTAGCCCAAGAGAGCCTTATGTCAACCTAGTGCCTCAGCACCTCTGTAGCTCTCAATTCGCAAGGGTCACCAAACACTCAGATCACACCCCCGACATTCCTAGAGGGGTATTTTTCATGGTTAAGGAAAACAACCTTGACACAGACAACTATGAATTCAAAACTCCATTCTGCCCACACAGAAAAGACATTCAACTACTCTCGATATTTAGCTTTCTTGTTTGTGAGATCGACATATACAAGCTACTCAGGACAGGGACTGGCCCATAATTGAGTAAATGGCACTGGCTATTATAGTTTTCATTGTCATTATTATATGAAGCATTTTAGCCATCCCCTATATGGCTGAATTCTTCAATAGAGCCAAAAGAAATGCCATCACTCTGTCTCTAAGAACTTTGACAGGACTTCTCAGTTACAGCCAAGCTATCCCAATCTCACAATACTAGAATTTCACCACCCATATACTTCAGTTGTACTCCCTGCACAAACTGCATATGTTCTTCTTCTGCTAAATCATACAAATACATTTTATCCAAGGTCCCTTGTCTTTTTCTAGCAACTAGCAAGGATTACTTTTCCTCCAATCTTAGAGTGAATCATGTGCTTAAGAATGACCAATGTGCTTAAGAACAAGTGAAAAAACCTGCCTTGTAATGAACACATTGTAAACCACAACTGGAAAGGCATCACAGTTCACATGATGGCTTGATGACAGAGATTACACTACATACTTCTGCATCCTCCTTCCATAATGCAGTTTTCCATAGCTCCGATAAACACTATATCTCCTTGGTTTTATTGTCTATAGACAAATTACCCTTATCTTTATGAGATAGATTATGCTAGAAGTTTCTTTGGACCTGTGCTATCTAACATCATAGTCAGTAGCTACACAGGACTCTAGAGCTCTTGAAAATATGACTAGTCCAAAACAAGATGTGCTTTATGTATACATTATACATCAGATTTCAATGATTTACTACACTAAAGAAAATATCACCATTATTTTATATTACTTCTTTGTTAAGAGTTGGTATTACAAGTTCAATGAAATGTATTATTAAAAGTAGCACCACAAACCTTTACATTTTTAATGCGACTACTAGAAAATTTTTACTTTAAAATTGAGACTCCAATTATATTTATACTATCCAGTGCCACTCTGCCCCTATTAAAAATATGACACATGTGAGCATACTGATAATTAGATGCATTAATTATCTTACCACTCTTCTTTTCAGAGAGCACCTAAAACAACTCACTGCCATTTGAATTTCATGTCTGCTCTAATGTAGCACTATAGGTGTGAAGTGTTCACAGGTCCTTGGAGAAAATAAGAGCCCTTGATGTCTATGCCAGATGGGGAACTATCTATAGAACACTTAGTTGGTAAAGGAATGTGCTATGGTCAGGCCATCTAGCTCTTGCTTGATATGCTTCTGTTATTAATTAAGGAGTCTGAAAGCTCTTTGATGAGATGCTAAAATAGAATATGCCAAAAAGGTTTATGCATGTCAATGGGGGAGGGTAGCAAAGCAGCAAACACACTGATGAGTGTTGGGCAATGAGGCCAATTTTAAGGTAAGAGCATGAGAACGGAGGAGTTTCTTTCTATTAACCACCCATCTCCCAATAACTCTTGATCCATTCGCAGAGGTCATCTGTATTTGTATATTAGCAGTGGCTACAGAAGCCATCGACCCAATCAGATGCTCTCTTTTGACATAGCATTATTCACAACTCAGAGTTGTTGAGTGTTCTACACATGCAACTTTTATAGATGTTGTGGAAGTTCTAAATGATATCCTTGACAGAGCTTCAACACTCAAGCTTACCGTAGCCCACAGTCTCAGGAGATGGATAGGAGAAGGTACAGCTGTATGGGAAAAAAAATCCTCTGAAGTCACTGCCACATGGAGAAGAGGGGACATTTGTTACAGCACAGGATATTAAAGCAAAGGGTCAAAAGATGAGAAAAAAAAGAGACAAAAAAAGAGAAAAAAAGAGAAAAAAAAGATGATTGCAGTTCAGAATGGAACAACAAGGGAAAATAAGAAGAAGACTCGGTGGCCAAGAAGAAAATTTTTTGCCACACAGTGGCTCTAAGACTTTGGATATGTTTCAGTTTTATCATTGCCAAAGGGAAATAGCATGCCTATGATCTTATGGTAAATAGTAAATAGGTTAATCCAGGTGAAAGTGCCTGACATTGCTCCCTGGTCCAGTTTGTATCTTGCATTAATGCCTATGCTCTCTCCTCCTTCCTTTCCTTTGGAGCTTTACCTTCATGGTTTCTGCTGTAGACATCTGCATTTATATCTACAACTACTGCCAAGGCCCTGTGTTCCTGCTCATGATGTTCCTAACCTTGACTAACCTCAGTTTTGTTAACCAGAAAGGGTTTCAGATGCTTGTCAACCTACGAAAAAGCAATTTGTCTCTATAAGGAGGTAGGCAATGAAATAAAGTTTGCATGGAAAATCGGGAATCATGATTGTCCTCAAAATCAAAGAAAGATAAATGAACATTTAGTGTCAGCAAGAAATGCTTGGTCCCTGAATTTAGATTTCAAACTACATGGGTCGACAGGAACATACGATTTTGTGAGTCAGTCTTCTCACACTGGTAGACTCCATTTGACATCCTCTTTCTAGGGACTTGATAGTACAAAACACAATTCAGTCCTAGAAAGGTAGTGCCTGATTTGCAGACCAAGTTTTTCATGCTCTCTCTTTTAACTCAACGACAGTAAAAGAGATACCCAGGAGCCATGTTAGGGGAGGATTGTTTTCCTTAAGCCAGCCTTGTTCCTGATTTCTTTCTGTATCACACCTTCTTCATCACTGCTACCTGCTGCTTCATATGATGCAGAACAGAGAGCAGTGAGTGCTATCAGCAATTCTTGAACGGGTCGGGGCAGGGGGGATACTTAGTGGCTGTGTTAGACATGGTCTTAAAAGGATCAAGGCTATCTCAGCACGGCATCATCAGCTGTGCAGCAAGGAAATAAAGACCGTGCAGATATACTGAGGACACCAACATGGGGTAACAGAGGTCTTAGTGGCAGAAAAAAGCCTCCTTCCAAGGCTACTGGTGAGTGTTCATGGTGGTATATTCCTGTAACGCCAACACTAAAAAGGCAGAGACAGGAGGGTGGCAGCAAGTTTGAGGCAAGTCTTATCTGCATAGTGAGATCTGCACCAGCCAGGGCTATAAAGTAAGATCCTAATTCAAATGAGAAGTAACCTGCCACAGCATTTCAGATGAGAGAACAAACATTCAGAAATTACTTCAAAATGAGGGCTTGTCATGAATCATGTCTGAGCATAAGTACTAAATGGTGCAGGAGAGAACTTTCAAGAGATACCACAAATGACAGAAAAATTATCTCTCTATTCTAATCTAGACATCATTGACACGGGAGCACAAGTGAAGAAACTCGCTGAACTTATAAACTAAACATTTGTCTATTTACTGTAAGTCAATTACACTCATTTCAAAATGTTTTCACTGGCCAGTGGAGCAGATCAGTGCCGTAATCAGAGGAGCGTCCTCCTACAGCAGATAGGAACAACTCAGAGACTCCTAACTTGGCAATATAGAGAGGGTGAGAGACCTCAGAACACTTAGCCCTAAAAGAGATATCTCCACCAAATGCCTCCCCTTAGGACTCACAAGAACACTTGAGAGTAAGAGGCAGAAAGAGTCTGTTTCTTTTGCGTTTTCTGGAGCTCTTTTCCTTTTGTTTGTTTGTCCTATTCTCATGTATTAATTTCTGCTCAACCTTATTATATTTTGATTTTATTATTATCCCTTAGAAGCCTGTTTGTTTTCTGATGAGAGACAGAAAAGGAGTGAATCTGGATGGGAGAGGAGATAGGGAGGAACTGGGAGGAATAGAATGAGAGAAACCCATTATCAGGATATGTTATGTGAAGAAAAAAAAATCTGCTTTCAGTAAACAGAAAAAAATATAAGAAAGAAAGAAAGAAAGAAAGAAAGAAAGAAAGAAAGAAAGAAAGAAAGAAAGAAAGAAAGAAAGAAAAGAAAAGAAAGAAAGAAAGAAAGAAAGAAAGAAAGAAAGAAAGAAAGAAAGAAAGAAAGGAAAAGAAATCTTCTCTAGGTCTTATTAACAGTAAGTACTTGCTTGTTTTTGCAGAGGTTTATGACCAACTATGTGAGGGAAATCTTCAGTCTATAGTGAATGGAAAGACTAGAACAAAACCACAGAAATAGCATCTGTGTGTGAAAATATAATTCTATATATTTATATGAGACGAGAATGCTTTCAGAAAGAAATAAACTATCAACAAGTTAAAAACATATTTTCAGTGGTATCTGTACACAGGCACAGAAGAGGCTTGGGCCTTGCTGTTCCCAGCTGTGTCAACTGGCACACTCTTCGGGAAAGCAATTTGCCACCATGCATCAAGAGCCTCAAAATAGCTTTACAGCCTGCCTGAGTAATCCCATTTCCGGATATCCATCCTAAGGAAATAATCTGAAACATGAGAAAACCTAGGTACAAGATGACGGTAAAACAATTAAAATGAATGAGAACCATATCTGATTGGTATGACTGGGTTATGCTCTGTGAACATAGCAGAGCACAACCCAGGTTTCAAAAGCAGGGTATAATGGCTTCCTTGTATATTATATCTTGTTCTGATTGAAAAAAAAAAAGGGAACAGAACAAAGTCAGAAAATATCACAAGAAATATCACAATGTTTATGTTGTGAGGATGGAATTTTTTCAGTGATTCCTCATATAAGACTCCAACCTCAGGTTGTCTCAGAGTCCCTTGTATGTCCGTGCACAGCATATCTAATAGGAGTATTTTCAGGAATGAGGTACAAAGAACTTTTAGACACCACAGGATTGCCTAGCTACTTCAAGGGCTTTGCTAACAAGACAGACAGAATGGAAGAAATGGTAACTCTTAGGCAACATCACAATCCATATGGATTATCATAAACCTGCCTTGTGCATTACATATTTTCCAAAGCATGTTTTAAAATGTACACCTAATATAGAGAAAAGAAGCACAAGGCTGGGCTAGGATGGATAGGAAGCCTCAAAAGAGGAAGTGACCACATACCATTCCCTCAGAATTGTCAATTTGGTTCTAGAGCTAATTTTGTTTCCAACGTGAATGCTCCTGAGACCAGCCTGTCAAGGTTTGGTGTTTTTCATCATCTCCTGTGAAGCTATGCCTTTCAAACCCCAAAATTTAAATTCCTGTCACCTCACAGAACTTTTAGTTTCTTTTTTCCCCTTCTACCTGTAAGAGATTTGAGGATGTTTTCGCATTTCCCCTCCAGGTTTTCCATTAGCTGAAGCCATTAGAAAGGGCCTGAACTCTGTCTTTATGAGTCCTCCTTCAAAGTAGGTTGTCACTGGGGTTGATGGTCCGGTTACAAGATTGAAGAGTTGGGCTCTGTACCAAGTAAAACCAACCTACCTTGGTCTCCTAATTTTAACGTGAGGGATGCCAACACGGATATTTCTATTCCTAAGGCAATGAGGACTAATTGCAGCGAGGCCCCTCCACTTTACAGACACTGCACAGCACATAGACTTTGTCCAATGACATTCCGGACAATACCCGCTCAGTTCTCAGCACAGAGATGAAGAAACCCTTCAGAAATGGTTCTCATCTACTAAAATGGACCCAACAGCTGTAGTTAATGCGAAGCTGGGAGGAACACATTCATTCTGTTCCCGGGGCAAACAAAAGGGTCAGGCTTGCTCTAAGCAGAAGCCACCCAAAGCAACAACTCTCTTCACAGTGAGCCTTCCCTCCTGTCAACAGATGCTTAAAGCTACAGGATGAATATGAAACAGCTGAATTGGACACCAAAGTAGAACAAGACAGCTGTTCCTTGCCCTTCAATATAAAAAGCATGGCACTAATGTTGAAAAGGATCTGATGGTGCATAAATATGATCACATTGCACATTCCCTTCTCTCTGTGGTTTTTAGGGCTTGAGTTGTTTAACTAACTGAAGAAGGTGTAAAACAACTGAAAGTTTTATGCTACAGGTAGGGCCACAGAAGACAAATTACAGTGTACAAAGGATAATAACAAGGGTTATCATGGAGGAGGGAGACAACAGGGAATCACTCAACTTTACAATTAAGGTTCAATAAAAAGACTAGCATTTATCGTGTAATTTACTTGCAGAAGTTCATCTCCCACCAGCACTTAATGCTAAACATATGAAAATCACTTATCTGAGTGTTTTGATAAAAACTACTATGTAAAATTATAGGATAACATCAAGATAGGCATTTGTGTAGCGCTTCGTGCTTATGGGGTAATTATCATTCTATACTGTGAAATTTTCAGAAGCTCTAATCTAAATCATGATAGACATCCATTCTCGGGTGGGAGGAGAGGGTTGTGTTATTTTTCTGCCATGTGTCTTCCAAAATAAATGTATGCCATTTTAGTGTGCCATTATTCTTGGCAATTTTTTAATAAAATCCAATATATTCATGGAAACATTGAGTAATGGTGCTTTCATCCATACACAAGGTCATATTTTTTATATTACACTTTAATTTTCTGTAAACAAAATTGAATCCCTTTGTCATGTCTATTTTCAATTGCATAAGCTGAAAAAGGTGGTATTAATTCATATTATTTTTCATACACACATACATATATATGTATGTATATGTATATGTACACCATGGTAAATGAGGTAAAATACAGATAAGAAGATAAACACCACAGTCAGGTGTAGTAACTCATGCCTATAATCTCAGTACTAAGGAGGCTGAGGTAGGAGGATTGCTAGGGGATCAAGGACAGCCTGGGTACATAGTGAGTTCTACAATAGTCTAAGCTAAAGAATTAGAACCTATCTCGAAAAAGTAAGTTAGAGATTATCACTATCTGGCATCAATAGGACTGGAGGCACTTGGTTCGGTGGAGGCTTGTTGCCCCAGTGAAAGGGGATGCTAGAGAAGTGAAGAAGGAGTGGGTGGGTGGATGGAGGAGCACCCTTTCAGAGGCAAAGGGGAGCGGAGATAGGAGGGGGTTTGCAGAGGAGAGACCAGGAAGGGGGACAACATTTGAAAAGTAAATAAATAAAATAATCAATAAAAAACTTTAAAAGTAAAAATATCACCACTACTGTATTATATACACATTTAGCCTTCAAGAAACATTTATCTCCATTCTGTTTTGCTACATATAAGTTTTAGTCCTCTTGCTATTGTGTTTGGTAGCAGCTTTATTGAGATATACTTTACCTAACAAACAACTCATTCATTTACAATGCTCTTTGTGGTAGTGTTTAGCATATTCACAGAGGTGTGTAAACTGCTATGCTGTCAGCCTTAAAATATATCCATAACTCGCTAGGGAAAGTCTGCTCTATCTTCTCTAAGCACCCATGTGTCCCAACTCCTGGCAACCATGAATCTCTCTTCTTTCTATATCTAAAGATTTGCTTAAGGGTTTAAGCTTACACACAGGAGCATACAAACACACACACACACACACACACACACACACACACACACACACACACACACACCTTTTCATTTAACATTTCTAGTGTGAATTTTCATGTTTGTTTAAAAAACTGTTGAAGCCAAAGTATAGGTCAGTGGTAGAGTCCTTCACTTAGCATGCATGCTAGTCCTGGGTTCAATCCTCAGAACTGCAAAAAACAAGTATAAATAATAGCCCATGGAGATTTATGACAGCACTTTGAACTACTTGTAGGAATCTTAGATACTTCCCAAATTCTCATTATTCTGAATCATTTATATCACATTGGTTCCTGTACACAAACAATTAAATTCATTGAATGCAAGTGCCAGGAGGCTGCAGAGAAATAAAACCGTCCATTGCTCCCCTCTGCTAAGGTTTATTACTTGGCTAGAATTCTGACCACGAAACCCTTGGCAAAGAGTGGAAAATTTTGTCAAGGGGAATCCAGGACTCAAAAGTCAGCCCTGTGATCAGTCTTCAGAGGCCGGATGTCTAGTGTCCTGTTATCTTCCTGATCTGATCACTATCACACCATGAATACTGTTCCTCAATCTGCCCTGTAATCTGATGCCATTACTCTGCAGCCAGAAGCGCACACAGCCCTCAGGAAACCTGGGAAAATCTAGTTCCACTGGAAAGGAAATAGGCAAAAGCCTTCCTGGGTCAGATCATTTGCAAGACGAGAAGATGCCATTCTACCCGACCCAGTGTTGAAAAGTTACAAGACAAACACAGCAAATATGAAGTGGACGTCAGTTTTCCCATCCTCATCTGTCAGGTTTCCAAACCAGGTAACAGGTCCAAACCCGTTAAGGATGTCACTAGTAATTCCAGGTTACAGAAACACTGAGCATTTACACCTTTTCTATTCACCTTATTTAATCCTCTCAACACAAACCTAAAGGTCCATATTTTTGCATCTATTCCCATTACCAGATAAAGGAGCAAAGTTTGTAATGCTTTTTGAAAAAATCTACCCAAGATCACATAGCTCTTTGTGCCACCATTCCTGTAAAAGGAAGGCAAGGAAATCCAGGTCTTTCCTATGCCAATGATGGAACCTTCTCATATGTTTTCTGAATGTCATCCACTCACTAATGAAGAAGAAATCAAGGAGTAGCACATACTTATCAGCATATCTACTATGTACCATGTCCTGGGTAACATACCTGCTTATAAATGACTATGTAATTGCTCTTTGAGTTAAATGCATCACCATTTAACAACTAGACAAAGGGAAGCTTTGAGTGGCTAAATGATTGACACCTTGCAGCAAAACATGCCCCAGCTACGAGGAAATCCAAGATTAAGATTCAGACTAAATGATCTTATTGTTATAGCAAAGCTTAAAGAAAAATGTTTGTGTTTTATGTCCCTGATAAGATCAAGGCTTCTTGGCAACCTCATTATTTGAAGACCTAAGGCTCAGGAAATTAGTCTTTGGCCAAGTTTAGGAAAAGCAGGTTAAACTCATCTCAGGGGGCAGTAAGTTTTGAATACTTGGTTTCCAAATGTAAGATAGCCTCAATAGAAAAGATATAATTTTCTTCATGACTTGAGAATTGCACATCACATATAAATGGGCACTTTGTCAAACCACTTTGTGGCTCACCTTTATGCTTAACAGACCTCTTGGGAAGCAGAAAAATATGACAATTATGCAAATAGCAGTGTTGAGACAATTATATGGAAAAGTGGGTGTACTTAAAGGGAAAAAGGGTTTGGCAAAACTTAAGCTTTTTAACAATAAAGAGCTTAAATTCAGAGACATTTTTGGCAAACAGGAGGGCCTAGGTAGATCTCGTTTTCTCTCGAGGTGTTATTAGCGCCAGAGGGTTCCCGGGCCTTTGTTTTCAGCTTTTAATAACCCAAGTGCTCTCTAATGGTATTTTAAGTGAGTTGCTAAAATGTTCAGGATACATTTCCCCATGTTGAGCTCCACAGAGATGATTCTCAGTGAGCAAATAAAAATAAGCATTTAAAAGATTTCTTTTCTCATCAAATGGTGAGGAAATCCATTCCTTTTAGCCGGCTCCATGCTTGAAAAGGTTAGAGTGGCCTTTGGAAAATACCAGGCTGTGCATCCATACACTGCTAATGAATACTGCGAAGTACTGACACTTTCGAGTACATCTTAACCTTTTTAAAATGGGGCCTCCATTGTCTTACCTTAATAAGCAGTTTGTTCACCTTATGTCTTACAAAGGCCACTACAGTAGAAAATACATATGAGATGTACATCTGCACAGATGAGTGGTATAACAGAAAGAGGAGAACAGAACACCAATTACGTAAACCGTGACCTGCAGGGCCCCTCACTCTGTCCCTGTCCTCAACCCAGAAATGGCAATAATGACAGCTGCTCTCTTAAACAAGACCCAATGATTCCTCCTCCTGCTCCTCCTCCTACTCCTACTCCTCTTCCTCCCAGTGTCGTTCTGAAGGCCCCTCTCAAACCTGTAGCTGCATGAATTGAACTCTTGGGCGTTTTATGGGTCTTCCTGTGGCCAGCAAACTTTAGGCTTACCAAGTGGCCCTGATGGTTTAGAGAATCAGATTAATAATGAAATGAAAGTTTGCTTTCCTGTTTCTATGCTTTGTATGCTCTGGTGGCAAGAACCTACCCGAATTCCTGAATTTAATTTATCTTATGCATTCTTGTACATCGTTTCAGAGCTGGCTGTCTTCTTCTAGAATCCCCAAGGGACATTTTTTTTTCTCAGCAGCTTGAAACACTTTCTGAGCATGAGGCAATTGGGATACTTCAATCTGTGTGCAAATGCTGTGTTACATTGCTCCTGCCCTCTAGAAGCTCCAGATGGAGTTAATTGAGTCCATGGAAATTCTGTAAGGTAAAAATAGTTCATTCAGAAATCTCTATGTCTCACCACTGATTTATCTCCTAACTTTGATAATCTCAATAGTACTGGCAATGTTGGCCTTAAGGTAGGCCCTGCCAGAGTTTTACAAATACAGAGGCGGATGCCCTCAGCCAAGCATTGTACTGAGTGCAGGGTCTCCAATGGAGGAGCTAGAGAAAGGACTGAAGGAGCTGAAGGGGTTTGCAGCCCCATAGGAAGAACAACAATATCAACCAATCAGACCCCACACAGCTCCCAGGGACTATGGACCTTCAACTAAGGAGTACAAATGTCTCCAGCTGCATATGTAGCAGAGGATTGCCTTGTCAGGCATCAATGGGAGGGGAGACCCTTGGTTCTATGAAGGCTCTATATATGTCCCAGTGTAGGGGAATCGGGGGTGGGGGGTAGGTGGGAGTAGGGTGGGTGGAGGAACATCCTCATAGAAGCAGGGGGAGGGAGGATGGGTTAGGAGGTTTCTGGGAGGGAGGAAATCGGGAAAGGGGCTAACATTTGAAATGTAAATTAAGAAAATATCCAATAAAAAGCATTTAAAAAAAAGGTTGTTGGAAGAGGGGATATTTATCTACAACTGGAAAGTTGGCAAGAAGACACTCAAAGGTAGAAGAGGTTATTTTGGAACCATTCTGGTCTTTCTACCTTCAAGGCACAAAATTCTCCCTTCCAACTTATTCAAGCAAGCTGCTGGCTTCGGCTGGCAGCAACCTTCCTCTACTTCCAAAGCATTTGACTCCTTATCAACATGGGTTGAACATACCTTCCAGAAGTGTCTATTCTTATAACTGTTCCACACAACTGCCAGGGACTTGCATGAACAAATTAGCTATGTTTTTGGTTTTGTGTCCCCCTCCAACAAATACCTCCTGGTATGACTTCCCTACTGTCTCCAGAGAAACAGATAAGGACGAGTGACTTTGGGCTGATTAGTAGCTGGCCCTGATTATGAGGCTTAGAATTAGAGTATGATTGAACATAGTTTCTCCATGAGAGATTCCAGAAGAAATAAAGCCACGGAATTACAATGTATATTAGTTCGTATTTTCTACAGAATTTTTCTTTAAAAAAATCTAGCTTCTAGAGTCTAAAGCAAGATATTAAAAACTCTGTTGGACAATCTGTTTGTAGGAAATGAGGAGCCATTTAGGATTCATCAGAGCAAAGAGGCTTACTTGAGCCTTGAGGTGGAAAGAAATGATATTATAAATCCATTCTAAAAAGAAAAGCCAAAAACGCCTAGAAAGCATTTTGCAGTACAAGAGGAAAGCAATTTGCTTGTTACTGTTTCAATTTCTTAAATCATCTGGCTTCATAGATCAACACTAACACTCTTTAAATCTACTAAATGAAATTCCATTCAATGACTCATTACGCAGGGCAAGCCACAAATTTGGATTTGTGACTCCAGTAGTTCCTCCAGGAAATGTAGGGAGAACGGTTGTATAGAAAACAGTAGCACTGGCACATGTGTAAATCGACATTGTTCATATGCCTACTGGATTCTGCTCCATTATGCCTAGAACTGGAAACGGGAGATGGCTCCCTGATTTCTTGGATTTATGTTTTGGCTGAATACCAATTCCTTGCCACTGTGCGGTCAAGTCTATGCAACTGTCCAGAGTGTACCAGATTGTGGAGAACACAGCTTATCATTGAGCTCCAATCAATGTCACTAACTCCCTAACTCAAATGGAAATAGTCATTGCTTGCTGCCACTAGCACTTATCTTAGTCTCTTTTCCTGAGAAGCATTTGAGAAAAAGGAATCCCCTCAATCTAATCTCACATTCAGACTGTCCTGTGCACTTCTAGAACTATGACAGCAGGTGTCCAGTGACACTCCACAGAGTTCTTGCCTTAGCTTTAACTTTCAAACCCTTCCTATCATTTCACTAACAGTTTTGGGTTTGTTGCTCTTTACACCTTACTTGGTCCCTTAAGGATTTTCTGTGAACATTTAACATGAACGGGACATAACTTATCCATCTTTTTCCTCTTCTCCTCCACAAAAGTATAGATATCTTTCTGAGGCAGAGATGACTGCAGTCATCAAATGGATAATTGTTCAATGACACAATATCATGCAGTAATTATGATTTGATGGTGGTAGTCTTATACATTCACATAAAAAACATAATTTAATGGTTAAGAGTGCTTTAGTCATCTGACTGTTCTGTGAACAACCCTCTCTCTCTCTCTCTCTCTCTCTCTCTCTCTCTCACACACACACACACACACACACACACACACACACACACACACTTAACCAGGTTCTGGTGAAATCAAACAATTCTAACATCAAAGATCTAATATCAAAGTTCCATCAAAGTGCTCTATCTCCCCGCATTCCCTTACCCCTCTTCTGCCAGAGAGACTCATCAATATTGTTCTAAAATATGTCACTCATCTGATGAGACTCTAAGAACTGCCCCTTGGTTGCTACATATCCCTAAGCAACCAGTTCATTAGCTAAGTTCTCAGGTTTACTATTTAGCAACAGATGGTGTTTATTGAGAAAAGAATGAGGAGATCTCCAAATTTTACATTTGGATTAAAGGGGTGGTCTAAAGGGGCTTTAACTATGAGGAACCAGAATTAAAAATTATAATTTGTGCACTGAAATTTCACTCTCCTGGCAACAGTAAATATAGTATTTTATTATTTGACTGGATTTTATTTTTTTCCACTAAGAATGGACTTACACAGACATTATGAAATAGCATATATGATTTCCGAATGAATGCAAGATTTTCTTTTTTTTTCCAAATGATACTTGAATGTAGAAAAAGTAGTTCTGGGTTTCTATGGCACTAACTGAAATGCAATTGTGGATGACAAGCCAAGAGTGAGGAGCATCCCACTTCCCACCACTATTAAATGTGTTGCCTATAGCAAGCAAGAATTGCTTAAGACGATACCATAATTCTGCAACTCGAATATGAAGGCAAAAAATAGCTCCTAAGAACTAGAGATAAAGCTTATTGGCAGAGCCCTTGCCGAGCAAGGAAGCCTTGAATTCCATGCACGCCACTACCAACATATGTAACTCTCTATGGAAGTAAGGAACTGATATCCATTATCATTTTCAGATTATAGCCTCAGCAGTCCTAATAAGAAAGAAATGTCATGAACTGGTTCCAATCCCTTTGCACCTCACTATAAGCCAAGGACCTCTTAGTTCTTATTCCAAATATCCAATTATTTTGACAACAGGACTTAGTTCAGAGAAATGGGGGAACCTTAGCATAAGAAGATGAATAATGCAGGTTCCTTCCCAACCTACACTTTCAACATTCTGAAATGAGGCAGCTTTTGCCTCTTGCTCTCCCCACCTGCCCTATCTTTTGTTTGCCCCTTTCTAGTCTCCCTTTGTTGCTCATTTCTTGTTCCACTTATTCCTCTTTCCATCCAAAGATATGTGCCAGATACATTTTTATTAAGATTGTCAGAGGTTTTCAACCTTCTGCACTGCAAATGACACTCTGGGATTAAATAAAATTGCTTTGTGAAACTCTAGCATAGTACATTATAGACGCATTTAGGGAGATGTGAAATACCCATTTTACTCCCGTTCTCTCCCTTTCTCTTTCCCTTCCTCCTTCTTTTTAATCTGCTCCTTTGATAACTATTGTTTCCATAGCTGGCTATGACTAGAAACTAAAGTCAATTCTAACATATATTCACAGACCCAGAAATACATAAATACTATCACTTTTTCTTAAATTAAGCTCCATGTTCCCTGTTCTTATTGAGACATGTGTATATAATGCATATTGTGCCTTTTAAAAAAAAAGAACTTCATGGGAGTGGTTCATAAAACTCCCAAAGCAATTTTAAACTGAGTGGGTCAGTAGAAAGCAATAGGCTTACTGAGCTTATTTTATTTCAAGTGAAACTTTATGTTCTAGTTAGAGCTAGTGAGAAAGCCCTGGTGAAGGGAATGAAATCACATGACCTCATACACTTCCAAAAATCTTGTACTTCGAAGAACAAAACTGAGTCTCATGATTACTTTTATGAAAAATGAAGAGCTTTATGTAGATTCATGGAAACTTGACACTTAGGGGCTTTCTGAGGTTCCAAAGAGGCCCATTAGATTTATTGCTCAGTTTTCTAAAGTAACTCTCTATGGAAGTAAGGAACTGATATCCATTATCATTTTCAGATTATAGCCTCAGCAGTCCTAATAAGAAAGAAATGTCATGAACTGGTTCCAATCCCTTTGCACCTCACTATAAGCCAAGGACCTCTTAGTTCTTATTCCAAATATCCAATTATTTTGACAACAGGACTTAGTTCAGAGAAATGGGGGAACCTTAGCATAAGAAGATGAATAATGCAGGTTCCTTCCCAACCTACACTTTCTAAAGGTCTCCAGTGAGATGGCTGCTCTTCTCATCTAGAGTTTTGTGTTTCCCCAAATCAAGAGAGTAAGTACAACCAGCATAAATATTGCTCCGTGACATCATTCTTATGCCTTATTACAACCACAAGTACCTCTCTCGCACCTCTTCTGCAAAAGACCGTTTGCACATTGTAATTATCCCTAATGGATATGACACTGAGCAGCAAATGGTGAACAACTGCCCTTCCTATAGGAAGAATTCCCAGCCTGATTATGGGGTCATTGCTGGCAATAAAGCTCCTTATCGGAATTAGACACAGTGCCTTTTCACTGCCAGCAGGGCTGCTGATAAAATTAAGAATCAACCTCAAGGGGTGCTGGATGAAACCCTTGGCTCAGTGACATATCATATGAAATGGGGGCACCTCTATAGTGATGAAGTTCAGAAGTCAGTTAACTTGATGTCCAAATTGGCAGTTGAGAAGTGGAAAACGCAGACTATCATAGTCAAGTTTTATAAGGACAAAAGACTGGCCTTACTGATTTGTTTTTACAAAGCAGGGTTTGTTTGGGTGTTTTGTTTTGTTTTGTTTTGTTTTGCAACGGAACCAGCCAATTACATTTAGAATCTACAGACTTGCCATGCTAAGTTAACATTTTAGCTGACGTTTTCATAAAAATGGGTTAGTGTAACTGATGGGCATGGCAAACATGCCCACTAGGTGAAGATCAAAAGATAGATGAAGTAATCTTATCTCTTCTAAGTCTGAGAAGATTGGCAATGAGAGAAAGTTGCTTAAGAAGGAAATGGGCTATGAAGAAGACATGCTACCAAACTCAGATGATTAGACATTAGGAAAAAATTCAAAGCCACTAAACATATGGGTTTTGCCTATAGGAAAGGAGAGAAAACACACTTGAGAAATCCAGTTACTGCATCAATCAGGTTTGACTGAACAGATCAACTCAGCCTACTGCTTTCTAGGGGATAGGCTGGGCTTCAAGCCAACACCATGCAGAGCCACAAACAGTTCAGACTAACAAATGCTCCCTGACAAGGGTTTCCTCCTCTCTTTGGGGACCATATATGCTCAATTTTAGTTGTGTAGCAATTATATGCAGCCTAACTTCAGTGCATTCATTTTTCTCACAGCAGTTTTGTTTATTTATTTATTTATTTTCATGTTCAGTGGATAGGCCCCTAATCACCAAACAGCTTGTGAGCAAGTACCCTTAAATATGTTAAGTCTCACTCATAATACAAACGCATTGTGCTGCTGTAATGACTTTTCATTACCACCTCTAATTAAATGTGTTGCCAAACTATCAGGAAAATATTTCCTTTTCTATTCACAGAAAATCCCGAGAGAAGAAGACAGAGAGAAAACTGTTTTGAAACTAGCCTGCTCTCCCACACCCTGCCTGACTGCCCTGTTCCATGGTTCTGCAGAGGAAGGTGGGAGCCTTCTCCAATTATCACACACACTTAAATGTCCTCATTGATAATCACTGCATCCAACCAGAGCAGCCTCTGCAGGATTCAAGTCCCAGGAACTCTATTCTGTACAAGGGCCTCTCATGCCTGCAGTACTTAAGCCTGCACAGTACTTACCCACACAGTTCATTACAGACTTGGAACCAGTGGGAGCTCTTTAATTCCATCACAAGTGTATGGATAAATGGTTACAGATTTTAATAGCAATGCATTTAGAAGACAATGGTGTTGGGAAGCCATTCTGTCTCTCTAAGGAGAAAGGACACACACACACACACATGCACACACACATGCACACACACAAACACACGTGTGTGTGTGCACACACACACATATACTTATGAAAGCATGTGTTTGCTTGTCACTTACAGTTGCAGTTTTGCTCCCTACTCATGGATGATAAGTTCCCGGACAACCTCTCCCCATACTGACGTCTGTGGATGTTCAACTTCCTTATAATCTTTGTATATGCTGTCATATACATTAAGTCCTCTTTAGATGACTTATAATACCTAATGCAAGGCAGGTACTATGGAAATGGTTAGGATGCTTTATTTTTAGGGAATAATTAGAAGAAAAAAGAACATGCAGGTTCAGTACAGACAGAATTCACTTCAAATATTGTAAGTCTTCATTTAGTGGAATTCACAAATGTGGAAACCACGAATAAGGAGAGCCAACTGTATGTGCATACACATCACAGGCTTTGTGGCTCAGTAGCGGTCCAGGAAATCACTAATGGTAGTTGCCCATGTTGGCATTTGTTGACAAGGTACTGTTACCTTCAACCTAGCTTACACTAGCAAATGACTTTTCTGATGTAAATAATTTCTTCATAATTACCATATCGATTAAACATCCTGAATTCTACCCAAACTAATAATATTGACCATGATATTCCCAGACTATTTAAATGAAAATGTGAAAACATTTTAAAAATATATCACGTAGTTAGTCACTTCTGTATTTCTGTGTCTGACCATTGTTCCTAACTTCTATAACAGTGAGGACTCTTGTGTTTGCTCTGAAAATGTTAGCTTTCTTTAAGAAGTTTGCAAAGCAGCAGGAATAATAAAGGTAAATAGGGATTTTTTACTTTATTTCTTGAGGAGAAACTTACCTACCCACATACATATGTATATAGTTGTCATGATTTGACATTAATATGAAGAAATCTAAAAAACAATGTGTAGAAATAGATACACAACCTATCTAAACTGAATCTATTAGTGAATCTATTCCAAGTGTGTCTTTAAATAGAAATAGATAATCCAAATAACCCTCTCATTTCTATTGCTCACAACACCCCTGGATTGTTATCTTTAGTTTGAGTAACAATAGCTTTACAATAGACAGTGAAAAACCAGACAAAAACTCCAATGCAGAAAATAGTCTAGAAAGCACTGATGTATGACACACTTTAGGGAAGTTCTTATATCTGAGGAAGCATATTGGATTCTCCAAGATCCTAGGCCTTCATTTGAAAGTACAAATGATAGCATTTCTCATGTTACCAGGGGCATAAGCTTTTTACTGAAGTTCTACATCTAAGTTATATAAAAGAACTACCATCATTTAGCTATTCTGTCCCTTCCTTTATTTCTCTTAGCTTCCATGTAGATTCCACTTCCAAATGTGGCATTCAGGCATGACAGCTATCATGAGGGCAAAATCCAATTCCTCTACTCCTCCTCAACCAAGGATTAGGTCAATTATAGACAGATACATATAGAATTTGTTCAATCAGTCATCAGTTCTAAAACATTCTATAAATGAAGAAATCTCAAGAAGAGCCTCTCAATTGCAGTCAAGTGAGTTTAATTCAATAAACATTCACAAGTATCTACTATGCTCAGCATTGGACTTGATGCTGGAGATATAAAAGAGAATGAAGTCTTGGCATCCTAAATGAGCTGCTAAAATAGAATGTTTTGGAAGCCACAAATAGTCTGGGTAAGACTGAAACTAAAGTAAGTGGCAAATTGCAAATGTATACTTTATAGAAATTCATATTCATAATTATAACACATAAGTATATTCATATATACTTATATACATATATATACTTATATGAATTCATATATTTTATACAGTATTATGTGTTAAAAAATAAACTGCTTCTATGCTATAAACAAAGATATACCTTAATATATGCTATATAACAATTTTTTATATATATATATACACACACAAAGTAGAGATTTGGTTAATAATTATTGCTCATCAATATAATAATACATTATATTGTTATACTATGAAATTATACTTTTATAAATTTTAATAATTATGTAAGATTATGTATTTATACTATGTGGTATTCTATATAATAAAGTACAGAACTATATTAATAATTACATCATATTTAGCTATATATATATTAGAGATTTAGAGTTTGATTTCAGTTGCTGATTAACCTAATCCTAAAGGTAAAATGATGGAGAAATGTCTGTTTCTATTCTTTCACAATAGATTTGGCTCCATTATGTAAGTACATATATGGCTTACATGTATGTGTGCATATATAATACAGGCAATGTGCATATGTAGTTCAAACCTTAGTTTTCTAATATCTCTCTATACAGGAGAGACAAATGACCATAAATTTCAAAAAGGTTGACATCATATAAATTTCAAAAGTGATTGAGGAATAAACCTGTAAATGAAACTTATAGAAAAACTTCTGGGAAAGATCTGCACACTTCTTATCTAGTATATAGGAGGCAAACACACATTCTTCTGAATAGATATGAATAACTGAAGAGCCTTGGGGCTGCTCAGATGGAGGAGACAATAGACAACAATACCTCTGTCTGAAGTTACTATATACAGTGGGAATTGTATTGGTAGAACATCATATGCTTAGCACACAGGAAGCCCAGGACACTATTGCAAGCACCTCACAAATGGAAAAAACTGCGCAACTCTAGGCCAAGAGACGCTTACATCTGCAGAAAAACCCATCCCACCTATCTTCTGTGAACTTAGGGAAGTATTTCTCCCAGCTCACAGAGAGAAATGCATGCCCATTTTCCCATCATTCCACCCTTAGGTCAGATGCCAAAAGACCCCCTCCTATCAAATAAGCTATTAGCAGAAAGATTATTTTTTATGGCACTCAACTGATTAAAATTCAAAAAATGAAGACTCCTTTACATACATTATGCTGGGAAGGAAAAGTTAGTTTTCTTTTCCTGTAAAAGGCCAGATAAGAACATATTTTGGCCCAACATATGGCGGTGTGGGCTATGAGAGCTCCATCACACCTACTCAACTCTGCTCTTCATCAAAGTGACAGCGACAGACAACATCCAAACAAATAAGCCTGGCTGGATTCTGATAATCCTGAAAGCTGAGTTGCATAGAACTTTCACATCATAAAATACTTTACTTTGGGCTATTTTCAATCACTTGACAAAGTTAAAAAGAAACATTCTTAGTTTGTGAGCCACGGGGACACAGGAAACACGCTGGCCTTGGCTATAGCTTATTGACCTCTGCTCTACTCTTTGGAACAACAAGAAAAATCACTCATTTGGCCCTAGGAAGTAAAATATTTTAGCTATCTGGAAAATAAGATCAAGTGGGAGACCTCGTCTCTGGCAAATGGGGCATTAGAACTGCATAGCTTAAGTTCATGCGATTTGATTGCGAAATGTGATATAAATGGGAGTTGAAATGAGAGTCTGATTATCTTGACCAACAGTGGCAGCAATGTAGTCATTAAGCTAGCAACTGGAGCAATGCCTGCCCTGGTGTAGAAATCTGAATCAAAGCAAGAAAGTTTTCCTTAAAACAAATCCCATTAAAGACAGCAGTATCTGCCTACCAATACCAGTCATCCCCCATCTCTGTCTAGGCATGTGGAACTAATAACACTTAAACACTACTTGGGAGGGAATGGATTCTGCCAAGCCACAATGTAGGTATCCTTGCTTCCCTGTCCCTTGCTCTTATAGGGAGTCAAAACAATCTGCTGACATGGCAGTTAGAGCCTCCACTTGCAGGCAAGACCACCTAACTAAGTGGTCTCTTGTTAATCTGACTAGTTGTCATTCTAGAGCCCATCAGCTCTCTCTCAGAGAGGTCAGAGACTGACAAAAATGTTTACAATTCTTTAAAAATGAAATCGTTAGCCAAATTGCTGTAGAAGACCATGCCAGTTCAGGAAAACATTGTTCTGAAGGAGAGAAAGGGTCAGTCTCTATATGTGCTGACAACTGTCCTTTACAAACAGCAGAAGCTCATGCACAAAGCTAGAAATACTGAGCATGTACTGACTGGTATGTGTGTCCAAACTTCTTAATGTAATTTGACTTTTAAACAGAAGAAATTAAATAAGAGGTAGATTTAAAGATTGCAAGGAAAGTACCTTTGAAAGTGTAGAGGCCATGCACATTGGATTTTAGGAGAGTTTCTTGACCTTGAAACATTTTTCTTTGAAATGGAAGTAGAAGCTCTATACAGAAGGATGTTTGGCAGCACACCTGGACTGTACCTGGTAGATGCCAGTGGTACATAAACTCAACTATAACTATCAAAAATGCCGACAGAGGGCTAATATCCAATATATACAAAGAACTCAAGAAGTTAAACTCCAGAGAGGCAAGTAACCCTATTAAAAAATGGGGTACAGAGCTAAACAAAGAGTTCTCACCTGAAGAATATCTAATGGCTGAGAAGCACCTAAAGAGATGTTCATCATCCTTAGTCATTAGGGAAATGCAAATCAAAACAACCCTGAGATTCCATCTCACACCAGTCAGGATGGCTAAGATCAAAAACACAGGAGACAGCAGTTGTTGGCGAGGATGTGGAGAAAGAGGAACACTCCTCCACTGCTGGTGGAATTGCAAGCTGGTACAACCACTCTGGAAAGCAGTCTGGCGGTTCCTCAGAAAACTGGGCATGACACTCCCGGAGGATCCGGCTATACCACTCCTGGGCATATACCCAGAGGCTTTACCTGCATGCAATAAGGACACATGCTCCACTATGTTCATAGCAGCCTTATTTATAATAGCCAGAAGCTGGAAAGAACCCAGATGTCCCTCAACGGAGGAATGGATTCAGAAGATGTGGTATATCTACACAATGGAATACTACTCTGCAATTAAAAACAATGAATTCACGAAATTCCTAGGCAAATGGTCAGATCTTGAAAATATCATCCTTAGTGAGGTAACCCAATCACAAAAGAACACACATGGTATGCAGTCACTGATAAGGGGATATTAACCCAAAATCTCGGAATACCCTAGACACAATCCGCATATCAATAGATTTCCAAGAAGATGGAAGGAGAGACCCCTGGTCCTGGAAAGACTGGATGTAGGGGAATGCCAGGACAGAGAAACGAGAGGGGGTTGAATGGAGAAAAGAGGGAGGGAAGGGGGCTTATGGGACTTTTGGGGAGGGAGGAAACGGGAAAGGGGAAATGATTTGGAATGTAAGTTTAAAAAAAATAAAATAAAATAAAATATAAAAAAAAATGTCTTCATGGTAGGAGAGGTGGCTCAGCACTCAAGAGCACTTGTTGTTCTTGCAGAGGACCTAGGTTTGGGGCCAGCATCAACATGGTGGATCTCATCATCTATAACCCCAGTTCCAAGGGGTCCAACATCCTTTTCTGATCTCCATAAGCAACATGCATTCAATTAGTACACATACATTCATACATACATAAATACATATATACATACATACCTTACATACATATGAAATGTATACATAAAAATTCTAAAACTATCTCTGGACATTGCCAGATGTCCTACTAGAGAGTGGAAAAAGCCACATCACCCTGACTCAGAGCCACTGACTTGCAGGGAGCAAGGTGACAATTGTTAAATATATGTTAAATGTGAATTTCAATATAGTAAGGCCACCAGAAAGACTAATAGGATCATGAAGCCCAATGGTAAATCAACGTGGAGTATAAAGATGAAGGAGCTTACTGACACTAGAAAGTAAAGAGTTTGCGATGGTACCTTACCATCCAGGCCCAAGAGAGTCTGAAATTCGCAATCGTACCTTAGGCTCCTAAAAGGCAAAGATTGCAGGTCTATGCCTCCTTTCTCAGCTCCACTAGTAAGATTGTATGTGATCTTGTTAAAAGAATGTTGAGGATGAAGTACTTGTCTCTACTAGTGGAAATAAAAGGAACTAGGAAAATCAAGCCCACATCATCAGAGGAATGGTTGCACAACTTCTCATTCCTCCCCTGTGTCTCCACTAATTCAAAGCAACCAATCTCACTATAAGCAGGAGAGAAAGAAATGCTTTCCTCCATTGTCTCAAAGGCATCCTTTCATTCTTGGCTCTCCCTCTATATGATTAGATGGAAGGACTCAAACTAGACTAGGAGGGATGGGAGAGGGAACCTATGAGAATTTCTAAAAAAAGAACTATGCTCTTTGTGATTCCACTTAGTCCAGCTAGCAGTGAGGAATGATAACAGTGTGGAACAAGACTTCAATGTCATCTGTGGCTAGGCTCTAAGGTCCTGGTGTCTGAGAGTACCATGCATAAGCAAAGATAGCAATTCGGTTGTAGAAGCAGCTGGTGTATCAGATGGGGGTGGGTAGGTGGAGTAGATGACTTTTAAGAATTCTTCCAGCCTGTAGATTCTAACAAGTGAACAGAATGCTGCCAGCACTGTGCTCTTTTCAGAGCAGGCTAGGGAGGCAGTACACTAAAGCACATCTACTAAAGATGCCTCCTGTATCCAGGACTATATTCAACTTGGGACCTTAAAGCTAATTTGTTCTCACTGTACCTTTGAAAGGAAAGTCATTTGCCTGGTAATGGAAAAATGAAGCATCATCAATCTGCCTCCTTCCATACTACCTCCATGCCCAGAGAGGTACCTCTCCCATGTGGAGTACATGACAATGAGCCAATTTGGGATGAAGCTTGGCATCTGTACATAGCTAACAGTAGCTCAAATGGAAAACCATTTTCTACATCCTTTCTGTTTAAAGGAATATTGTCTGTGAGCATTTCTGCCCTCCTCCATTGGAGGCTATTTTCTATGTTCCTGACACTTGGCCTCCCTGGTACTCAACATATATCTATCTAGTTGTCAGTGAGCCATTTTCATAAATCTGTGCCATGGTCTCAGAGACTGCAAAAGGAAGGTCATTTCACTCCAAAAATACAAGGAAGAAGTACAGGGTAAACAACTTACAATTCCTCAAGGGAGAGTGAAAGAAATTATGTGCAGATTCTGAGAGCATCCTCACAAGAATACAGAAGAATATGATGCTGGAAAATAGTACTCTCTTTATGCACCAAATGGTTGCAAAGGTCAGTCACAAACAAATTACTAGAAAGTCTTTGATTAGAACCATGTAAGTGGTATTGAGGTCCTCTCTTGTCTATAAATTATGAGAATGAATGTACCTGAATTTTCATACATACAAATGTGTCCAGGTTCCTCCACAGCACATCTTCAATAGATAGGTAAACAAGAAATTCCCTGGCTTAGTCAGGAAAAAGAAGGGAGAGAGGAGCAAGAGAGGGAGACAGAAACAGATGGATAAAGAGACTGAGACATACAGAGAGAGGCAGAAGTACATAGTGAATGCTTAATAACAAGACACAAACTAGTCTGGAACAGTCTTTTTGTTCTTCATTAAATACTGATAAATCTCAGCTAGTCACTGAAACAAAAATCAAAGGTAATTTACTTTTAGTGTCAGGTTGGATTTTTTCTGCTATAATTTGAAATAACTTTCTTCTAGTGGTTTTCATTGCATACATAACTTTGGCCTTTATTCCTTTACATACAGCATCTTAACTATCCAGTCCTCCCACTGACCATGCAACAACACAGCCAAAACTTGGATGGAAGAAGCAAAAGGTATTTCAACTACGCATACTGTTCTGCTGACTTTTAAGGAGCCAGACAAAGAACTGTATATGGAAAAAAGAAGCAAGTGTGGAGGTTGTCAGCCAAACATAATGATCGTTTTTTAAAAAAAAAATCATTATAATCTGAAGCCCACATTTCAACCTAGGGGTTACACTAACAATACCAAGCAATTATCTCCACCTATGGGAAGTTTACTGAGCTTCAAATATTAGTACAGACAAAAGACAGTAGTTTCAGCATTCACCTTAACTGGAGCCAAGTATTCAATAAAGTGAGATATCTGTGCAAATGTTTCAGTATGGCATACTGATTTTGTAAATTGTTCACTAGGTGACATTACAAATATTAGCAAATCTGGTTTATCTAATATACAAATAACAAGATTTGACACGTATTTCTTTCATCTAGTACCTATCAACCTAAAGTACATTTTCATCGATCAGAAATGACCACAGTATATATGATTGCCCATGACAGATCAGAAACTTTTAGAATGATACACAAAGGCTAAAAATAGCAGTGTTGAACCATGTTCCAACTTGCAGCTCATTTGTGTTCCTATTTACAGAGATTACTAAGTACTTTAGAGATTTCTAATTCAACCCTGCTATTTCATGGGAAAAGATATCAAAGTCCAGAGAGACAGTTTCACTTCACAGTCACCCAGCAGGCCATAGGAAAGGAAGTCAGATCAGGCCAGTTAGCTCTTAGCAGAAGTCTATCTCTTCATCTGCTCTCAGTACCTCTTCATGGGCTCCATCAAGGTAGATTCATTTATTTTGGCATCTTCAAGCAAAAAAAATCCAGTAACACTTTGTATTTGGAGAACATGTATGGTATACGGTTTTACTGGTATTCCTAGGCATTATTTTTAGAGTAATTTGCTATAAAGTTCTTTATGTTATAAAAATCTATACTGTAACCAATGTATTATTATGCAAACCCATGTGCTCTGCTGAATTGAGTGTCCCCATTATTTTTCTGTGTTTTTTAAAAATAGGGCCTCCTTTATTACAGCACTCAGGAGGCAGAGGCAGGTGAATCTCTAAGTTCAAGGCAAGTCTGGTCTACAGAGCAAGTTCCAGGACAGCCAAAATTACACAGAGAAATCCTGTCCTGAAAAAAAAAACAAAAGGAGGAGGAAGAAGAAAGAAGAAGAAGAAGAGGAAGAGGAAGAAGAAGAAGAAGAGGAGGAGGAGGAGGAGGAGAAGGAGGAAGAAGAGGAGGAAATAAAAAGCTATGGACAGGGCTGGCAAGGTTGTCTAGTCAAATTAAATAAAAAGATAGGCCAGGTTTGATGAGATGGTTTAGTCAGTTAAAGTGCTTACAGCAGAAGCCTGGACATCTTAGTTTGATCCCTAGAAGCCACATAAAAGTGGAAGGAGAGAATCTACTTCAAAGAGTTGTCCTCTAATCTTCACATGTAGGTTGTGGCATGTCTGCCCACCCCACACACAAATATTCAATAGTAAGTAAAGAGTGAATAGATAGATAGATAGATAGATAGATAGATAGATAGATAGATAGATAGATAGATAGATAGATAGATAGATAGATAGACAGACAGACAGACAGACAGACAGACAGACAGACAGACAGACAGACAGACAGGTCATTTTGAATTGAAAATAGAACTGCACTGGGTTTGAATTGATGATCCTCCTACCTCTGCTTCCCAAGACTATGCCCCTACCAATTCTTCTTTTCAAATGTTCCCTAGGGCCCCAGGTTGCTCTCTGACCACCATCCATATTCTGATCTTCTACACCAGATCATGGCTTTTCTAATTGCTGAATATTCCACTAAACGTCCTTTTCAAGTTTCACAACTGGAAGTCTCTTTTTGGTAAAAGAACTGTGTTAGGAATATAGTATCATTAACCTTACCAAAGACAGAAAGTCACTGAGTTAACAGGATCTCAGCACATATGAAAAAGCAAACGTCATCTCTATGTAATACTTAAGGAACACAATAGGAAGGAGAAAGAGACAAAGAAGACTTGGTTGTAATCATGTTTGTCTTTACATTTCTACCAAAGGTTAGCCAAAACTCAATCCGTGGAACTCAAAACCAACTTCATTCACTTCCCTCTCCTTTCTACAGAGGCATATGCAATTATTTCTTTACAAAAAAAAAAGGTGTTAAAATGATCGTAGTCTCTGATAGCAGAATTTTCTGGGTTCAACTCTACCTTGCTACTTTGTGCGTTTGGAGTTTTGGAAATGTTACTTAACTCTTCAAATTTAGGGTCAATGTTAAGACTAAATTGAAATGTTTGAGAAGAATCTAACACATAGCAAGAATTAAACTGACATGGCCTTCTTGTTAGTGGTTACTTAATGTTGATGAAGGAAAAAAACCCATCATCAGAGACTACTGAAATGTGATTACATAAATTGCCTAGAGTTTTCAGTATCTGCATCACGTATTTTCAACACAGGTCATACTGCTACGAGGGGAAGAAAATTAGTTCATGGAGAGAGTAAAAAAGCAAAATCTTAGATACTTACCATGGTTTGTCTCTTACGCATCCAGGTCTACTTGCCACCAAGCTTGTTCCTTGTTGTTTCACTTGTTATGTTATTTCCTTATTATGTTAGGGATAATTGGAATTAAATAAACATCTTCCTTAAGCTGTTATAAAAATAAAGGTCAGGAAACACTGGCCTATATTTTCATCTGTACTTAACCACTTCAGTGGCATATGCAACAAGTAGCAGAGTTACCCACAATGTTATTTCACATTATGTATCATACTATGGCCTACAAACATGGCATTCCCTCCCTGTCTAGTATAACCATAATATATTCCACTTATTGGAGTTTACCTTCATAAATGACTGTGTGTGTGTGTGTGTGTGTGTGTGTGTGTGTGTGTGTGTGTGTGTGTGTGTACTCTAAGTTCAAGTTTGTAGGGATCATGTAAAATGTAAAATCCTGAGTGAATATAAGTTCTGAGTATATGTGAGTTGTTGACATGTGCCAGCCATATCAAGAACCCTGATGTCTTAGACTCACAGAAAGTGCCAAATCCTTCCCAGAGCTCAGGAAAATGGCAGATCCTTCTCTCCTGGTCCAACTGTGATGATAGTGTGTGTAGGAAATGTCCACCATAGCTTTCTCCACCAAGATATTTACGGCCTGAAGACTACCTCCCTACAGAGATCATTTGCACAGGTTGGCTAAACCTGTCTCCTTGTTCACCTGTATGCCATAATCCCTACCTTCTTGTTCAATTGTACTTATTAAGTCTTTCTCCATGTTCAGATGAATATAACTACAGTAGCTTCCAGGGTACTGTGCCCCATCCACCAGAGGAAGCATAGCCCACCTGATCCCAGCTTTTCTGTGTACGTGTATCTGTGTTTCTGTCTTTCCTTCATTCTTTCATCACTCTCAGTCAGGATTCCTGGACCCAACCCGTGCAAAGATGTGCTACAAGCCTTACTGCCATTCCATGCTGCCAGAAAGGCAACATCTACATGCTACCTGCTTAACTTTTCAAACAAGATTTGGTGCAAAAAGAACTACTGCATCAAACCTTCTGGGAGAAGATGCAGATTAAATAGAAAACGTTTTTCTTGCTTATTTACACTGCCATCAATCCATAAAAATTCATCAATAGTTTAAGGCTGACTTATGAATGTGTTTGTGTCATAGACTTCTATTATCAATGAGCCTTAGGACCCACCCCAATATAGGATACAGATTATGGCCCTGTAGCTACCCAGAGCTATTCTACAAAGGGCATAAATGGATGCCACAAACAGTTCATCCCTTTAAGTGTCATGGTTCTGATTAAAGTGGCAAAGGGTTTCTGAATGGGAGGCCAACACATCACTGATAGTCACAGGCTCTGAAGCCTGTCAGCCATCATTCTTGTCATCCTGGAGACACATAGTAACTTCAACTTGAGATCTATTGAGTTCTCTCATTTATAGCCAACTGCCAATAATTTACAGTCCTGGGGAACAACATGAACATAGATAACTGAAATTCATGATCTTCCAACACACTATAACCAAGAAACTGAATTCCCTTCTCATTATTCTGTCTATAGGAACTGTGTTGAAAAAAAATAAAATGGTTCCTATATCTCTGTCTCCAATCCTATACAAACATCAAATCTGAACTTCTAAATGAAAAAGCTAGGCATTCAAATAGAATTATGTACCCCCGACATCAATATCTAGAGCCATTTAAAAATGCGAAAAGAGGGAGGGAAGGGGGCTTATGGGACTTTCGGGGAGGGAGGAAATGGGAAAGGGGAAGTGATTTGGAATGTAAATTAAAAAAATAAAATAAAATAAAATTAAAAAAAAAAAATGCACATTATGATTGTAAATAAATTGAGAGTTGGCATTCTGAGACTTGACCCTTTCAAACACATGAAGTAAGAGCTCAAAAGCCACTAAGGGATAAATGTATATCCAAAAAAGCACAAGCAAATACCCACAACCCATAAAGCCATGTTTCCAATTATGAAAAAAACCAAGCAGCAAGCCTGTGGAACAGCATTTTGGAATCTGAACAAGTCTCACAGCTTTCCCTCTATCGCTAGCCACAACACCATCCTTTGCTAAGAATTTAAGAGTGCCATCTTCGGGGTTCTGCAAACCTTCCATCCTTTTATAGACGTGTCTTGTTTAAGAAACTCAGACTTAATTACTTCTCCTTTTCTTAAATGATCCTGGTACAACTTACCATGCTAACTAGGGGGAAAAAGCAAAGGGCAGTCTGCCACAGCCCAGTGGTATAAGAAAAGCTCTCCATGTAGCTCAAGGTTTTGTATCTATCAAAGAGTCTCTAGGGCAAACATCTATCCTTTAGTGTCTTCACCTCTGAGACTGACATAACAATGCCTACCCTCCTAGCAGAATATAAAAAGCACAAATTTTTTTTTAGAATGCACAAACCATTTTCACATGCGATTTACTACACGATCCATGAATCTGGAGGCAAAGGGGAGAGGATTTTTAGTCTCTTTGAATCTATACAATAAATAAAAGTAGCTTTAATAGGCACAGGCAACTTCCTTTTGAGAAACTGCATCTGCTTTGACTGTTTCTTTTCAACTACAGAAAAATCATCACAAGATCTACCTTCAAATGCTCTTTATGGAGGAGAAAGGTTTTCCAGTACACCGTTTAGAAATCTTTACTATTTACTCTGGATTCCTGGAAGTAAAATTAACACCTAGAATTGTTACAATGTAACTGAACAGATCTTTACATTATCTGCCCTCCCCTCTGCACTCTTTTACTTCTGGCTACTATTCAGTCCTCCTGGCCTTTTTAATCACTTTTAAATGTTAGAAAAAAAACAGTCATCTTTAAATTTCCCATGGATAAATCAAGAAATCAATGCTTAGCATGCTATGCTCTCCCGTTCATGTCTATTTGAAATATGCCTATGTAAGAAAAGACTAACATCTTTGCACCCTGCTAACTTCAAAACATTCCCAGCCAGTATTCTATGAAGTGAATCTAAACCCAGAAGATTTACCAGAATGAAAGACTCTCTAGCATGCACAATGACTCTAAGAACTATCATTGTTGAGATCCTACCATATCCCAAATGGTAGCCATCAGTTCAGCATGCACAGTGGTTAAAAACTACCACTGTTGAGGTTCTACCATGTTCTGTGTGGTAACCATCATATCTACACATAATGGTCTTTTTAAATTCTTTTAACAATTCTTCAAAAAGGCATGCTTATTTTAAGATGATATAGTTGAAGTTGAGAGAAATGAAATGACTTCCTTAAATATAGTCAATTGTAAGTTTTACAAATGGACCATGTCTGTTTTATTCAATAGCAATATACAGTGCCTAGAATTATATCTAAAATCAATAGTCATGTACAACATATGTACATAATGCCAGATGAAAGAAAATGGTACAGGGATACAAATGGCTACATTAATGCCCACTACTGCTGGCATTTTTGGAGGAAGAATGTCTGTCTTACAGTTGACTTTCAATGGAAATGGCATAATAAACAGTTCCCAAGCACTTACTAACAAAAATTCACATATTTGCTAACTGACTCAAATTCTCAACTCCTTAAACGGACCTAGATTAAACCTTGAGACCATCCACTCTGCCATTTAGAATCTGGTTAAAAGCACTTAAAATAATGTTGTTATCTTCACTGATATAAATGACTTGGGGGACACATTTCATTTCCATGTAGGACTTGCAGGTGCTTCAAGTCATAATCCTCACAGCATGTTGAAAAATAAAAACAAAGAAAGTACACTCTAAGAGTTTCCATATAAACTCATTGGCATGCATGAAATGATGGGTCAAAATAGAAACTTCATCTTCTTAGGCCAAGGCTATTTAGTAATAAAAACTTAGTACACATTCCCAAAAGAATACATTTGGCTGCTTTGTTGATTTCATAACATGTTAATACCAATTTCACCTTAGTATCGTGATCCCAAATATAACAAATTATGTGCAAATGATCACTGGACATCAAATACTATAAAAATTATGTGGTGATGATTTATTGTCTTTTCTTTTGTGTGTGTGCACTGTGGATATTTTAATTGTATTAGGTTTTTCAATTTAGAAAACCAATACAGGTTTATATTTCTTTTTTTATTAACCATTTTATTTGATTACATTTCAAATGATATCCCCCAATCCAGTTACCCCTCCACAACCTCCCATCCCATCCCCCCTCTGCACCCTCCCCTTTGCCTCTATGAGGGTGCTCCTCCACCTACTCACCCATTCCCTCCTCACTGTTCTAGCATCCCCCTATACTGGGGCATCAAGCTTCCACAGGACCAAGGGCATTCCCTCCCATTGACGCCAGATAAGGTCATCTTCTGCTACATATGTGGCTGGAGCCATGGGTCCCTCCATGTGTACTCTATGGTTGGTGGTTTAGTCCCTGGGAGCTCTGCGAGGTCAAGTTAATTGATACTGTGGTTCTTCCTATGGGACTGTAATCCCCTTCAGCTCCATCAGTCCTTCCCCAAGTTCTTCCATTGGGGTCCCCAGGCTCAGTCCAATGTTTGGCTGTATCTGCATCTGTATTAGTCAGGTGCTGGTAGAACCTCTCAGGGAACAGTCATACCAGGCTCCTGTCAACAAGCGCTTCTTGGCATCAGCAATAGTGTCTAGGTTTGGTGTCTGTGCATGGGATGGGTCCCAAGGTGGGATGGTCTCTGGATGGCCTTTCCTTCAGTCTCTGTTCCAATTTTTTTCCAATCTCTGGTCCAATCTTTCCTTTGGACAGGAATATTTCTGACTTAAATTTTGGAGATTTGTGGGTGGCCCCATCTCTCAAATGGAGTCTGTGCCTATCTACTGGAGGTGGTCTCTACAGGTTCTATCTTCCCTTTTGTTAGTTTTTGACTAAAGCATCCCTATTGGGTCCTCAGAGCCTTTCACTTCCCTGGTGTCTGGGACTTTCTAGTGGCTATCTTCAGTTCCCCAGCCCCCATTGCTACATATTTCTATTCAATTTCCTGACCCTCTGTACTTCTTTCCTGTACCTACCCATGCTTCCCTCACCCTCCTCTCTCCCTCCCAGGTTCCTCCCTCCCTCCACCTTCTGTGATTATTTTGTTTTCCCTTCTATGTAGGATTGAAGCATCCACACTTTGTTCTTCCTTCTTCATAAGCTCCATATGGTTTGTGGGTTGTATCATGGGTATTCTGAGATTTTGGGCTAATATCCACTTATCAGTGAGTACATACCATGTGTGTTCTTTTGTGTCTTGGTTATCTCACTCAGGATGATATTTTCTAGTTCTATCCATTTGCCTGCTAATTTCATGAAGTCATTTTTTTCATAGCTGAGTAGTACTCCATTGTGTAGAGGAACCACATTTTCTGTATCCATTTCTTTGTTGAAAGACATCTGGATTCTTTCCAGCTTCTGACTATTATAAATAAGGCTGATATGAACATAGTGGAGCACGTGTCCTTGTTATATATTGGAGCAGCCTTTGGGTATATGCCCAGGAGTGGTATAGCCGGATCCTCCGGGAGTGTCATGCCCAGTTTTCTGAGGAACCGCCAAACTGATTTCCAGAGTGGTTATACTAGCTTGCAATGCCACCAGCAGTGGAGGAGTGTTCCTCTTTCTCCTCATCCTCTCCAGCATCTGCTGTCCACTGAGTTTTTGATCTTAGTCATTCTGACTGGTGTGAGATGGAATCTCAGGGTCATTTTCATTTGCATTTCCCTGATGACTAAGGATGTTGAGTATTTCTTTAGGTGCTTCTCAGCCAAATCATTGCATTTGTTTAAAGTTCTATATTTGAAAAATAAGGATCAGATGCTACTGCCAATAAAGAAGTTTCTCTCAAAAGCTTATTACTATTACTAAGCTATCAGGTAAGATACATAGATAGATAGATAGATAGATAGATAGATAGATAGATAGATAGATGATAGATAGATAGATAGATAGATAGATAGAGGATAGATAGATAGATAGATAGATAGATAGATGATAGATAGATAGATAGATAGATAGATAGACAGATAGATAGATAGATAGATAGAGGATAGATTGATAAAAGATAGATAAGATGCAAAAGCAGTTCAATAGAGCTATTGTTGGGAACTCATTATAAAAGAAAAACTATATTCCCCAAATAAACACTCAGGCTATGTTAAATCACTTACCAAATTGTTTGGAAATGAAATTATCTTGGAGAGGATATTTGCTATAAGCAGTCAAGATTTAAATAAATAAAATTAGAGGAGGAAAAAAAGGAGCCAATTTCCTTGTGAGAATCCATCATGGTTAAACAGGCAATCTCCTTCAGCTCAAGAAGCCAAGGCTGGAATTCTGGGAGCTGTTCTCCAGACAGAGGTCTAAAGGAAGTAAACAAAAGCAGGCTGCAATGGTAGGGGAGAAAAAAATCTCTAGTCATACCTGGGAAAGTGAATAAAGTTTCACTGTGAGCCGGACACTCAAAGTAGAACTAAAACAGCCACTGTCTTCAGTCTAAGTAGATACTTAAGTAGGATAAGGAAAAAATTGCTCTGAACATTGTGAGCATAAAGATACCAAAAATTGACCTATAGCCAAAAGGACATTGCTATTTTCTGTATAATGGTAAATGTTTAGAATTTTGGGAAAATAGACTATCATGAAAATATGGGTGATTAAGGAAAAATAATGGGAAAGAAAGATGGGAATACTTATGAAACCTTCTGTGTACTCTGGAGGCCACACTTACCTCCCTTAAAGAAGGCAGTATGCTTGAGGTCACACATAGTGACTAAATGGCTGGTCAGGACATGAATAGAAAGCCTCATGAGGACAAGACCCTTTGTCTGGTTTGGTCATTTGAATGGAGACTTAAACATGATGGAGCCTCAAACGATATTTGATGAAGGAAGAAAGGAAGGGGAAGAAGGAGTAGCAATGAAATTTAATGGCAAAATGTATATATGACATCCTGTGTGGAATCCTAAGGGCGAAACTGTGACATGGCACCTGGCTCCAGGTCCTTACAGAACATACTTCACCTTTTGCGATCCCAACAGCCCTGAGTAAGTACAGACTAGACCTCAGTGACTCACTGGCTTGACAGCATAGCTTATTTGGCATTAACATATCTTATCATTCCAGTGAGAGATGCTGTCTCATAAAAATAAGGTGGGGATTTCCTGAGAAACTACACGCAACATTGACTTCTGCCCTCCAAACAAACATACACAAACAAACTCACACACAAAACATGCACATATGCACACAAACAGTCAGATAACAGATTTTTCAGGAGTATGAGTGGAACTACACCCAGGAATGTAGAGATGACAGAGAGGAACCAATCCTGAGCTCAGTTTTTCTCTTCCTTGATCTGTAGGAATACACCCAGTAAGAGGCCCTTCTCTCCTGGAATAGCTATGGCTAACCATGGTGCACATGATGTTCTTTATAGGAACCACTGCAAAGTAACATCCCAGGCATTCCTTCCTCCAGGATAGCATGGACCAATTCCAAAACATAGAATATATTTCTGTTCCTCCTCTTTTCCTCTGCCAGGTACCTTTACGGAGTGTATAACCTTCACACCCATGTATGTTCATCTTGGAAATAGCCTATTCTATCTTTGACTTGCTATATTAAATGGCACTTCCTTTCATAGATTGCCAGTCCACTGCCTGGTGGCATTTGTTGCACTGAATCATGTGAGAAATACCCAAGTCTCTCCCCAGAGCCAGTCCACATGCATATATTGCTTCAGCTTCAGTTTTTTCTCCATTAATTTTACTAACATCACATTTTGATTGCAGCCCCTCCTCCAGTCCCACACGCATATATCTCCTCCTTCCATCCCTCATCCCCTTCTCCTCTGAGAAGGAGGAGGCTCCCCTGGGTATTAACCCACCCTGGCACATCAATTCACTGTAGAACTAGGCATACCCTCTCCTACTGAGGCTCAACAAGGCAGTCAAATATAAGACAGAGCTCAGGAAGTCTTTTGGAAGAATTGGGAGAAGGATCGAAGGACTCTGGTAGAGGAGGATAGGAACTCTACATGAAGTCCAACAGAGTCAACAAACCTGGACCCCAGGGGCTCACAGAGACTAAGACACCAACCAAAGAGCGTAGGGGATCTAGGGTCCCTGCACATATGTAGCAGATGTACAGCATCACTCTTTTAAGTCAAACTACCACATGTAGATAGTTATTTCCTTGGAAAGCAGACCAAACCACCACAAAGCCATAACAGAACTGCACTGTGACAGAAAGTACACTTGAGACACAAGGACTACATAGAGATCAGGATCATGACAAACTTCCCAACACTTTAATGAATCCTAGTAAAGCATTGTAGATGTGTGGAAAGACCCAACGTCACCAACATCACCATGTATAAGAGACTTGAGGACCTGAAAGAACCAGAATCATGACAAATTTATCAACATCACTGCTATCGCCACATGTAAGACACTCAGCAACTTGAAAGAGCCCCCTAGTGAGAACAAAGAAGAAATGGAGGACAGGAGGAACAGTAGGAGGAAATGACAGTGAAATGAAACTGTGAAGAACTCCAGGGATGCCAGCTCTACTAAGAATGTGAACTGTTTAGGTAACTAAAGGAAAGGGCAAGCAAAGAGAAGGGAAGAAAGGAAGGGAGGGAGATTTAGAGGCTATTCATTGAAGAATCACAAGACACCCAGGAGTTAGTTTTGAAAAGAGGAAGAGAAAGGAAGCTGCTATCCAGAAGCAATTCCTACAACTCTGGCTGCCTGATTTGGATGTCAGAGTTCACTCACGAATACAAGCTGAAGGCAAACCCAATGCCTCTCAGTTCATTCTGAATTTACCACAGTCATTGAAAATAGCAGCTGTCAGAAAGAATGGAAACAGGCAACCTCGGGAGATAGGAGGCTGAGGGGGACTCTCCAGAATGCACCAGAGACCTGGGAGGTAAGATACTCACAGGACTAAAAGAGAGGGACCTTAGATGAAATGCCCAACAGCAGGGAGAGGGAACTTATATAGCCTACCTCCATCAGGAAGACAGGGCTTCAAATGAGGGAGAAGGGGGCACATCCCACAGTCATAACTCTGACCCATAAGTGTTCCTGTCTGAACAAATTACAGGGATGGAAATGGAGAGGAGCCCTAGGAAAAGAAGGTCCAGTGACAGGCCCAAAGTGGGATCCAGCTCAAGGGGAGATCCCAAGGCCTGACACTACTACTGAGGCTATGGAGTGCTCACAGAAAGGGACCTAGCATGACCTTACTCTGGAAGACCCAACAAGCAGCTGAAAGAGTCAGATGCAGATATTTGTACCCAACCAATGGACAGAAGCAGCTGATTCCTGTTGTTGAATTAGGGAAAGGCTGAAAGAAGCTGACGAGAAGGGCGACCCTGTAGGAGGACCAGCAGTTTGAATTAATCTGGACCTCCGAGATCTCTCAAACACTGGACCACCAAACAGGCAGTATACACCAGCTGATACAAGGCCTCCCAACATACATACAGTAGAGGACTGTCGGGTCTGTGTTCATTCAGAGATGATACACTTAACCCTCAAGAGACTGAAGGCCCCAGTGAGTTTAGAGGTCAGGTGGGGTGGGGGGTAGGGACATCCACATGGAGACAGGTGGTGGGGAAGGGGATGTGGAATAGTCGGAGGATGGATTGGGGTGGGGAGGGGATAAAATATGGAGTGTATAAAAATTTAATTAAAAAATTTACAAAAAGGAAAATAGCAGCTGTCCCAGAGGCATTTGTGTGTGGTGTGGAAGGATGTGGGTGGGTGTTTTTGCCCCCTAAAGGAAATCCACGTTCACCGTGACCTGCAAATTTTGGCTTGAATGATGTTCTCCTTGGTAATGGGACTATCTGAGCTCATGAGCGACATATTGTCAGTCTGTAGCTGATTTGTTCTATAGTGCCTCGGTTGGTCATTTTCCAACTCCAGTGCATTTGGATTTTCTTCTGGTATTCCATGTTCATAATATGCAGTTTAATTTGCCACAGCCCATTCTACCAGATGGCCTCCTCTTTCACTCCCACTACCTCTGTGAAATCTGCCCACACATTCTTTATACATCCTTTCTTCTGCCAACCATCACAGAATATATCTCCTCACAGAAAGAAGTACTCTCTCATGTGCTGATTATGTTCCACTGAAGACTGGATCATTTTAATAACATGCTGCTCATCAAAATGAGAAATAGATGTCTGAAAAGAAAAGGAGAAATGGGGTGCGGGGGATCTCCCAGTAAGAAATGATGCTTTGTGAATTAAGCCTATTTCAGTGACTGCTTGTCTCTGTTTTCATTTCTATTTTGTCTCTTTCAGAAAACAGGACCAAGGTAAATAAAAGAAATCCCAAGATGCCAATATACCAGATGTTTTCACTTTCCTGAGTTCCCTCTCTATCTAGACTCGTGTGTGTGTGTGTGTGTGTGTGTGTGTGTGTGTGTGTGTGTGTCTTTTGACAAGTTTGAAATTTCAACCTGGATAAAAATCTGTACCTTGCTATTTTTCATTTGTCATGATGAACATTTTCTAGGCATTCACAATGTTCATAATTACCAATTTAACAGAGATCTAATATTCTACAGAAAGTGTGTGTGTGTGTGTGTGTGTGACTGGATTTAAACACACTCACTACCCATGACTTGGTATTTTGCTTCATTTTCTTTCCTTTTGTAGGATCACATTATATATTAAGATCATCATATGTTCAATGTATAACTGTTTCTATATTTAAAAACTCTAGTGAAGGCAGTGCTTTTTTTCCCTAGGATTGTTTACATAGGGTATGTTTTCAGGAAGAATGGGCATATTGATTCCTGGTGGCTTCAAATTTGCTTTCTAAATCAGAGCAATTTCAGCTGCCATGAGCAACATCTGAGTCTGCTAGCTTTACCATTTTTCTCCAACACAGATGATTAAAAATTTCTTTAAAACTGGCTGATTCAAATGGTACAAGATGTTCTCCTATCAGCACTTAATTTGTAGGTTTTGGAAAGCCTCTCTTCTCCATACACGTATTCATTAGTCTTAGCTCTTGTGTGAATTGTCTGCTCACCTTCTTTTTCACTAACTACTGAGTATCTAGCTTGATATGTTTCCTGATCTTAATTATCATCCACTGATTTCTTATTTATTTATTTGTTTAATATCCTCCAAATCTATTTTTTAAAGAATTATTTATTTATTTTGTGTACATGAGTACACAATTGCTCTTTTCAGACACACCAGAAGAGTGCTTGAGGACCCATTACAGATGGTTGTGAGCCACCACGTGGTTGCTGGGAATTGAACTCAAGACCTCTGGAAGAGCAGTTAGTGTTCTTAACCACTAAGCCATCTCTTCAGCGGCCTACTTTTAAATTCTAAGCAGATTTTATTGCTTTAGAAGTCCAACCTACAATCTTTTTCTTCATGATTTCTTCAAACTTTCCATAAAATAGATGAATTCTAAAATGAATTTTCAGCTATTTTTTTCTGATTTTTTTTCTTCAACCATATCATTAAAAATACTTCGAATTGGGGATCAGTTTGCACTGTTTAATGATTATTGCCCTTTATTATGTATTTCCTTGTGTGACTAATTACAAGTATACCAGAGTTTTTCATTCACATATTTGGATACAGCTAGAGTAAGCATAGTCTAAATGGTGAATATAGTAAAAACATAAGGGTAATGGTTTCAGAACTAAATCCAGGAATTACAACATTCTAACTCTGTGATTTGCAGAACTGAAGTTTACTTACTTACTTTAAAAATGAGGAAAAATTTTGTATTTCATCTGCATCATAAAGAACCTACTAACCACACTGGTTATTTGGATTATAATTAATTAAAACCTCTGTTTTTTAGTCTCTCAAGTAATATTTGAGTTGTCAATATTCATACATGTTAATGGTTATCAGAATTGGGTGGTGTTTATATTATAAATCATTTCTGTTACCACAGAAATTTTATTGCATAGATCTGCCATAGGTGCTTCATGAATATAAGTGAGCAACTTGTAGTAACTAAATGTACTGACTAAAATATGAACTAAATGTTTTTAATTATTATTTTAGACTTTTAAAATTTATTTATTTATTTATTTAATATGAGTATACTATAGCTGTCTTCATGCACACCAGAAGTGGGTATCAGATCCCATTACAGATGGTTGTGAGCCACCACATAGTTGTTGGGAATTGAACTCAGGACCTCTAGAAGAGGAGTCAATGCTCTTACCCACTGAGCTAACTCTCCAGACCAAAGTACAAGTTTTTTAAGTGAGTACTGAAGCAGCAACTAGTAAAAGCCAAATGATCTACATCAAGGAACTATATTTGTCCCATACAGCAAAACAACTTTGAACTGAGAATGTGACTTAGTTAATAGAGTGCTTACCTTAGTAGGCACAAAGCCCTGAGTTCAATTTGCAAAACTATGTATATTGGGTGTGCTTGGTGGCTCACACCTGTAAGCCCAACACAGGGGAGGTAAAGGATGGAGAATCAGGGGCTCAAAATCATCTGTGGCTATACAGATTCCTTCCTAGAGTCCTTAGGAATGAACTGGACCGCAGAGTCCAGACATTTTCAACCTGGTTCATTCCCTCTGTAATCTCTCAGCCCTGCCCTAAGGCTAATAAAACATATTAGGAGCCAAAGAGGAGAGAGTGGGGGGGAGGGAGAGGGAGAAGGAGGGAGGGAGGAAGGGAGGGAGGGAGGGAGGGAGGGAGAGAGGAGGCAGAGAGACAGAGACAGACAGAGACAGAGACAGACAGAGACAGACAGAGACAGAGAGACAGAGAGACAGAGGCAGAGAGACATGGAGAGACACAAAGAAAGAGATAGAGAAATAGACAGAAACAGAGATACACAGAGACAGAGACAGAAAGACACAGACAGAACGAGGAGAAAGAGAAACTGAAAGAAAGCAGAAGCTTAGATACTGTCAAACACTGAAACACTGTATGTGAATTTTTTAAATGAGGTGTCTGGTGACAAGGACAAGTCTATGTGAGGTACTAATTCGTGGTTTACAGTCTTCCTGCTGTACAGAAGCAAAGAGCTAGGGCTGGCTGCTCGGGATCACTCTTCTGTCTGCTGGAGAGGAGCTTGCTCTTTCCATTCTCACTTACCATTTCTCCCAGGAAAATCAAGAAGCAAAAGTTATTTTGCAAGTCTAACAATAAGAAGATTTGGGTCCTCACTCATGCATCTATTTTAATATCGTGTTATTCCAGAGTTCTCGTTCTCAGCTATTTCCCCATGCCCTCAGACCTCCGGTTATGAAAAGATATTAAAATACCAACATCTGGCTTGAGAAATAGATGCCTCTGTGGCAAACTTGATTAAATTGCATTTGCCTCAAGCATTCATTCATACTTATGGAAACTATACGCTCAGCAGTATATACACATAATGAAATATGTACTTCCCTATTTTTAAAAAGGTTGCAATTTAGTGGATCTGGGTAATTTTCTTAATCACTTAATAGCAACACAGACTTAATTTTTAAGTATCTTTCTTGACTATAGTAGGAAATGAATGAGGAAATGAATGACTCTAACAACATGACTCTAATGCATCAATTAATCAAACAAAGGACTGGGTTAAGAATAGAAATGGTATATATCCATGTTTCCACTGAGTGTAGAAACATACATATACCCCTAAAAATGTTTTTAAAGACTTTCTCAATGGTCAGGAACAAGAACTTGGAGTTGTACTGGCTGGCACCAAAGTAAAATTGTAATAGTTCTTAATGCCGACTTCTGTGAGACAAAAGTCAAAGTTTCAGAGTTGTAAGACATTATCTTTGTGCATTTTCCATTCTTCTACAACTCTCCTAAGAGTAGCTATTCATCTAAGAGTGCTTCTTTCTCAGGCAGCCAAAGGCTATGCACACTGCCCTCTGAGAGGTCTGTTGGTATCACTGAAACTTCAAGCTTGCCCTAGATCAGAGAGAGCACTTTCCCAGAACTCTTGCTTAGACCAGGAGAATTGTCTATGTTCTTTTAAATAAATAAGCAGGTACATTTTTCCTAGAACTGGTCCCACAAGATGGAAGGATCTGAATCAATAAGTAGAACTCACAACACAATTTTATTGCTATTGGAAACGTCTTCCTTAGGGTGCAAGGCAAGCTGAAACTGGGAATAGAAAAAGGAAATATCATTAAACATATCACATACACACATTTTCTCTCTCTCTCTCTCTCTCTCTCTCTCTCTCTCTCTGTTTGTCTGTCTTACACACACACACACACACACACACACACACACACACACACACACACACCTCTCTATCCAGGGCCAGTAAGATGGCTTAATGTATAAAGTTACCTTCCATCAAGGCTGATAGCATGAGTCTTATCCTTAGCATGCAATTGCAATTGATTGTGGGAGAAAGTGAAATTCATAGGTTGCCCTCTGATCTCCATGCATGCACTATGGCATGCACGCGTGCGCGCGCTCTCACACACACACACACACACACACACACACAGAGAGAGAGAGAGAGAGAGAGAGAGAGAGAGAGAGAGAGAGAGAGAGAGAGATTCACACATAATAAATAAATGTAATAAATTTAAAGAAAAAACGTGTTTGAATTCAGCTTAGAATGCCAGCTTATCAGAAAACCCAAACATTCCTATAGAAATTTTTAGTTCAAATAATTTTCCCTTGAGAGTACTCCGGACTCCCATTATGTACTTCTTCCCCTGAAAGTAGCTTTATGAACATGGAAAAGCCAAATATCAGCTCAGTCTTGGTCCAGTTCAATATCCGGACCAAGGTGACTGCCAAAGACCTCTGAAATTGGCAGGCTGTTCTATCTTGTGTGAGAGGCTCTCATAGGCTTCTTCCTCCTCCTGTAAGGAGAGCTATGGTAAAAAAAAAAATGGGTGGCAGAGACTCGTGGATGTTCTCTCGGCCCTACCTCAAAGGAAATGAAGGCTGTTTCTCAATGACAAGAAGCTTTTGGCTCTTCTCTAATGTGAATCATGTTTCACAAGCTGAGCATTGAAGCCCCAGGAAAGGCTAAGATCTGAGGCATGGGTAAGAGACATTCAATTTGGAGAATATAGTGCCTAATAATGGTACCTCATTGCCAATGTGTCTGTGACAACAGGAACAGAAGGCATTTATGCATCCCTAGGAGAAGCAGGCAGCACCCAAAAGGTCAAACCGATTTTAAAGATGTTGCTCATATTTAATGTCCCTTTCAGTTCAAGATTCAATTTCAGGATTGAAACAGTTTGGGGATGCTGGGGTAGAGCTTAGCTGTCTAGAGATGAGGCTCTGGTATCCATCTTTCTAGCCCTGTCTGAGAAGTGATGAACAGCCTCAAAGTCCCCCATCTGCAAAGGCTGGCAGGATGTAGTGTGAAAAAAGTCAGGAACTCAGCCAGCTGCTTCCTTTATCTCTCTCCATCTGTGTCTGCAGAGCCCAGGATGTCTGAGCATCTTGTTATGGCCCAGGGAACTGGTAAGCTTACTATTTGTATAAAATTTCCCAGAAAGCTCATCTTGAGGGGGAGGCTCTTGATGGATGACAGAAGAGTACTTGAATGAATTCACTTTCTTTAACTGAGAGGGAAAAAAATCAAGGGGATGCCGAACCTCTGTGGAAAAGGACATGTAAAGCCAAAGTCTACAGCCCACACATTGGACTAGACAAAGGTATTTCATTTACAAATCTCCATGATTTCAAAATCACTAAACTTTGCAGGAGGTGGGGGTAGAGGGACGTGATTTCATGCTGGCATTCTGTTTTCCATTAGCTCAACGACAATAACAACAACCACAAAACACAGCATACACACACACACACACACACACACACACACACACACACTGCCTCCACGAATCCAAAAGGATGTAAAGTTGAAGTCCCAAAATGGGGTATTTAAAAGAAAAACAACATTTTTGAAAGAGGCATGTCAAGTTAAAGGGTTTTTTCCCCCATTGGTCTTGTCAATGCAGGGGATTTAAAAGCAACCAAAGTCCTACAAGCAAGAGTAAAGAGAAGATCTGGAAATACCTCTTTTCCAAAACACCGGTCTATAATCATGTCTTTTCACAAATATGGTCTGGCTTATATACCCTCTGAGCTCCCCCCAACCCCTTTGTAGTGAAAATGTCAAAGTACAAAGGGGACTGAAAGATGGGCAATTTGTGAGGCAATGGAAGGCCTAATCCAGTAACACCTTGTGCAAACTTCATTAACCTTCTGGATACTGGTCCCTCAAGAACTGTGACCCACCCTGAACAACACAACTATCAGGTGTTAAATTAATTAGGACTTGGAGGTGCTGACCTTCCCTTATCCTTCAATAGTTCTTTCAGTGGCAGAGCTTAAAGTGGACTATATGTGAGCAGGAGACAGAATAACAGCTGATTTTCAAGTAATAATCATTGTGGGATGGGTGTCTTACATTTAAGATTGCCTTTCCTTGCAAGTTTTAGTTTTAAGGCTTAATTGCTTTTGGTCCCAGGAAAGAAAAGTCAGCCCCAAGGGTAGAAAGGTTCTGGAAAATATGTGGGGGGTGTGGGGGATAGAGGGAGGGAGGAGGGCGCATAGTCCTTAGGGAGCAGCTACCTTGTGGGTAGGAGGTAGGCAGCAGCTGGGGACAAAGAGGGGAGGGTTAGGAGGACTGAGTGCTTGAAAAGGGATGAGCTGTATTCAAGTCCACCAACATGGGTGGCTGTAATTCTGATTTGAACTCTTGGTTTGCCTTTGCTGGCAGCTATCATCACTGAATACCTTCAAGCTGGAGATTCAGAGAGGGGAAAAAAAATAATTTTCTTAGTTGTCTTCTCAGTCTGAGGCAGAAATACATGTAAGTAAATATGATGTTTCCACCACATCAAGGACCTCAATTTTTTTTAAAAGAATAATATTTACTCTTTTTATTGGCTTCTCGTCAAAGTCCTGGAAACATTTGCTAGTAAATTTAATTACTTTGCATGTTATAGCTATAAAATTGGAACAAGCAAGGCTAAGGGGTGGGGGAGTAGTTGACTCCACAGTCCAAGCTGCCCAACTTCCGTGCATATTCCCTAATTTCTGGGGAAGCCCCACATTAGAACACACAACACTTATTAAACACCTACTATTTGCTAAGCACTTCTACAGGTTGTCTTATTTAAAGCTCCCACTAACTCAGTCAGGATGGCATTGAGATTTTTATTGTACAGGTGAGAAAAATGAGGCTACAAGATGGAAATTTTCAATGTGTGTTGATTTCTAATTTATAAACAGTTTGCTTATACATTTATTCTTTTATCCTTGTACTCTCTTTTCACATTCTATATGCCACGTATTAATATCTATAACAAAAAACAAACAGAAAAATAACCTGAGAAAAGAGAAATCATTGAACGTTATACTACTACTCAGGAGCTCAGTGGAGTCTTCCAATTCCAGTGTATCAGCTCTGCCTACCTGGAATGAGAACTCATTCCATACATGCTGTTTCACTCAACAAATAGTCTCCCAAAAGAATTATCTCAATTAATGAGGAAGGCTGTTCAACAAGCATGGATGTGCCAAGCACTCTGGAAGATACTGAAAAGCTCCAAGGCAAACCTTATACTTATTTTTCTCAGGTGTCTGTTAGTCGAATGATACAATAACCAAAAAGGAGATCATAGAGTAAGGTAAGGACCCCAAGAAAGATGATCATAAGATTCATGGTACCAAAAGGAATAATACTATCACTTCTGATATGAAGGAGGCGACATTGTAGAGGCTTCATGGAGGAGATGGTCTCGAAAATTGTACAGACAATGGAGCTGAGTGATGTTCCAGAGAGAGAACCATAAGTAATAAATACTATTTAAAAGACAATCACAAAAACATAGCCACCAAGGGGATAGGATCTGAACTTCTTCCTCTCATCCTAAACATTGTCAACACTTCTACCAAAGCTATAGGGATTGGTTTGGCTCATGATCGATGTGAATTTTAAGGCAAATAGATTCTATGCTATGAAGGAAATCTATCTGCTTTATTTTTCCTTATTCAATGCTTGAAGGTAGTGAATGATACAAAATATCAATGAAATGCTTCTTAATCATGCTAGGAAGCAAAATAGAATCTCAAAGATTGCACAAAGTATTAATTTAGAGGAAATAAGACAATTTGGAATATAAATCAAGAATAATAAACGCATCACATTGTCAAAATCTGTAACATTTTCAATAAAGTACAACATCCTAGATACCACATACAATCAAACAATTTTCTTGGATATTACAACTGTAATACAGAGCAGCACAAAATGCTTCCCCAGCACCCTGAGCCAGTCCCAATCCTGAAATAAAAACCAGCAAATAAGTAACGTTGCCTGGCAAAGCAATATTTGAAAATCCCATTTCTACGATGAAGACTGTCATAAAAATAAATTAAATAAATTTCACCAGAGCCAGCAGTGTTCCAGTTGCTTCAAGCTTCCCAAACAGACTGCCTGACCAAAAAAAAAATACAAATCTAGAAATCAACTAATTATAAGCATTTAAAGAATCAACATCTATGCTTAATTATGAAGCTGGAGTGCACAACTCACTTCCAAAGACTTTTGACCTCTTCACACTAAATCAGAGATGAGTAAGTTATATGGTCCAGACATATGTCACATGCAAAGTAGCTGATTCTGCAAAGGCTTACTGCAGGAGGAATCCTTCCCTTTAACTAAAGGCACGCTAAGGCAAGGTGAGGTTTGAAATGCTCCTCACACTCCCTAACAGCCCACGAATCTTGTGCATCATGAAGAATGCTTGCTCTAAACAGCCATACATTTCATGTGTAGAAAGTGTGACTAGACCTCCCGGAAACATATTCTTTGGGTGTTGCTTGAAATTCTATCACATCCTAGAAAGTGCAACAAGAAACTGACACCCTCCCAGGACTTGACTGAAAGCCTACACTACTCAAACACAAAGAGGTAGGTAAAACAAAGGAAGCACAGGGCTTCCCTGGGGAAGGCGGAGCCAGACCCTCTATGGCTGAAATCCAAGGAGCTTGAATTTTCAGACTGCAAGGAACCTTAGAGATCAGATTGAGAGTTCAGTTCAATCTTCAATTCGATTTATTCTTGTCTATTATATAGCAACTCAACACCTCCTCAGCCCATGCCACTGGAAATACAAGTTGAAGTTTCACTCCCTGTGCCCACTGATGGATATAAAGCAAATGGTGGTGTCGAAAGATTATGGCTCCCGGAAAACTTTGCCCCTCTGTTTGGACACTAAGCATCTACCATGGTTACCACTGTTCTCCTAATACTCTCCTGAGTTTCTTGTTGCTGCTAGGGTACTTTGCTCCAAAAATACAATGAATTTGAGTCCGATCTTGTCCCTAAAACAGGAGTTCCCCTGGGAACAAGTGCTCAGTGGTTTGTGTTCAGCCTTTGCTGGGACACTCCCAGCATGAATTATCTCTGCTGTATTTTCCATTACTAACTCACAAGTGCTGACAAAATGTTTGCTGTGTTACACTTTGCAAGCAGGGCCTCCTGTCTCCGTTTCTCCTTCTGCACTAAATGCAAAGGTTAATCTTAACCAACATGAAAACTGAAAATATTTATAAAGAAGTTTAAAGAGAGAAAACTTCACTTGATAGTCTATGGTTTATTCTGGAGAGATTTTTAATTTTTTGTACTACTGAGAACTGAACCTGAAGCCTTGTACATACTAGGCAAGTACTCCACCTCTAAACCACATCCATTTCCAGTAATCTCTATACAGTGCAAGTGATCCAGGCTACCTTAAAGCTAACTATGAAGCCTGACAAACTCCTGGTTTTCCTGTTTCTATCACCTCAATGCCAAGATTACAGGAAATCATTCAAACCTTCTTTTACTTTTTATTTTGAGATGATAGAGTCCAGGCTGGACTTGAACTTGAAATCCTTCTGTCTCAGCTTCAGAAGTGAGATTAGAGGTTTGCACTAAAAGGCTTGTCAACAGAGATATTATTTAACCAACATTTTTGTAATATCCATTTTTAAAATTATATACATATGTATATGTATGTCTGTATGTGGGAATACATACACCAATTTGAGTGCCCTTGGGAGATAGAGATGTCGCATACACCTGAAGCTGAAGTTCCAGGAAGCTGTGAGCTGCCTGATGTGAGTATTAACAACTAAACTCATGATCTCTGGAAGAGCAGTATATGCTTAACCACTGAGCCATCTTTTGATCCCCAGCCAATATTTTGTACTGAGTGCATAACACAAATCAAACTTATATAGAAATGATTATTATACATGATTATAGTGAAAGAAAAGAAAGCATACAAGAGATGGGAGAAGGGAAGGAACCAAAGAAGATGTGGAGCAAGAAAGAATAAATGGGGAAGGAAAAGGAGAGAGAATAAAATAATAAATTTGAAAATCAAAAATTAATCCCCAATCTGAAAAGATTTGGATTTGTTGAGTATTAGCATGTTCTGATCCTATGCTAGGCAACTGGGGGGAGTGCAAAAATGGATAATAAAGAAAGCACAGCTAAATCCCAACTATAGCATAAAGCAGCTGATTAAATGGCATTGTAGAAGTATAAAATACAACAGAAGACAAAGCATATGGTAGTTTGAATGAAAATGACCCCCATAGTCTAATTATGTTTGACTACATGGTCCTCAATCTGTAGCACTGTTTCAGAAGGATTAGGAGGTGTGGTTTGTTGTATAAGGTATGTCACAGGGGTAGACTTAGAAGGTAGCTTTCTGTTTCCTGCTTGCCCTTAGAGATCTGAGCTCTCAGTTATGCCTCTTGTCATGCCTTCATTCTGCCACCATGGACTCTAACCGTTGGAAAGCATAAGCCTAATTAAACACTTTCTTTTGTAATTGCTTTCATCATGGCATTTAATCACAGCAATAGAACAGTAACTAAGACAGAGCAAAAGAAAAGGTATGACTGATAGGGATATGGGAGATTAATAGAAAATAAATTTCAAAATATTAAAAAAAATTGATCACATTTATTTAGCAACTAATTGAATGAAAAAGAAATTATTGGAAATTAAGAAAATACAATGTTTGAGATTAGATCACATCAGATCATTTTTGTAGTTTGACAGAGATGGAAATAAAAATGAGTGTAGAGGGGCAGGAGAGCCAGCTCAGCCGTTAAGAGCACTTGTTGTGCCTACAGAGGACCCAGCTTCAAGTCTGAGCACACACATAGCAGCTAACAACCATCCCTAACTTAATTTTGAGAGAATGTGAAATCATCTTCTAGCCTCTGAAGGCAACACAGTACTCAGACATACAGGAAAGCAAAACATTCATATACATAAAAGTATGATAAAATAGGGGCTAGAGAGATGGCTCAGTGGTTAAGAGCATTGATGGCGCTTTCACAGGTCCTGAGTTCAATTCCCAGCAACCACATGGTGTCTCACAGCCATCTGTAATGGGATCCAATGACCTCTTCTGGTATGTCTGAAGATAGCAACAATATATATATATAAAATAAATAGTTCTTTTTAAAAAGTATGATAAAATAAAATAATTTAAAAAATGAATATAAGAAGGGGGATGACACTGGAATAAGGATTTAGGTGCGGTAAAGAATGGAAATAAAGATCTGACATAGAATAGAATTCTTCAGAGAGAAAAAGTAAGTTCGAATAGTATCACAGTATATATAGTAATATTAGACTACATGTAAAGTGGTTAGGTATATATCCAATAAAGCAAAGATGGGCTACACAAAATGTAAATACACTGTAGATGAAAATGCAAACAAACAAAATGGCTAACAAGTTATAAATATGCAAAGCAAATGTACCCTGCCTATGCAATGAAATAATATTCAGCAATAACGTAATTGAAGTGTTGATTCATAACGAACTGCATTCAAGGGTGGTGGGGAAGAGGGAGTATGAACTTAATGCTAATAAACATGGAGTTTCTTTGCAGAGTGATATAAACAGTCTTGAATTTGTGGTGATAATTGCATACCTTTGTGATTATACTAAAAAACAAAGTTGTGGGCCAGTGATGCATCTCAGTAGATAAAGACTGATGATCTAGATTCAATCAATGGGAATCCACCTGGAGGAAGGAGAGAACTGACTCTTGCAATTTATCCTCTGACCTCCAGTCACACACACACACACACACACACACACACACACACACACACACACACACGCACACGCGCGTGCGTACACACACACAATGTAAAAAATAAATAACAGAAATGTGCATTTTAAAGTACAGAGTGTTTATAATATCAATTATATCATAGCAAACAGTAGAAACTGAGAAGTTACATGTATTAGAATGCTCAATATCTTTTCAGAAAATGAAGTTAGTTAACTTCTGAGAACAAAGAAGGTAGATTTAAGGTCATGAGTTAATAAGCAGTAAGAGAGAAAAAGTATACATTATCATGGCTGAAAGAAAAAAAGATATGCAATTAGCACAACCACCAAGAGTCGCTGAGAACAGAGATATTGGAATGTGACTCAGATGGAAAGAATAATCAGAACAGACTCAAAATAGCCTAAGCTTGAAGTGCATCACTGTCCCCAAATCCAACCCCCCATCAGAACCTGTGATCAACCTCTGCCACACACAGAAAAGTACCATGGGAAATCTGGAGCAGGGGAAAAGAAAGAGGAAACAATGAATGAGGAAGAAATCTGAGAGAAAAAAACTATGAGCTACATACCATGTGGAAGACAGTTCACATATTTACCACACACAAGTTAATAAACAGGAATAAAATAAAATAAAATAGGATGTAAAATTAGCAATAGTGACTAACTTTAGGAGAAAACATTAGATTCTACAATTGTTCTAATCCATTATCTAAAGTGTAAGTTTTGAACAAAAAGTTACAATGAAATAGAAACCTGTTCAGGCATTTAAGTCAGTCAGTAGAATTCCAATGCTGGATTTAGTAGAAAAGACTTCAAATGATTTATTAAAATATATTTATCATAGAACTTAAAGGAACCATATTAGGCAAATGCATGGAACTAGAAAATATCATCCTAAGTGAGGTAACCCAATCTCTAAAGAGTACACATGGTATGCACTCATTGATACGTGGATATTAGCCCAGAAGCTTGAAATACCCAAGAAGCAATTCAAAGACCAAATGAAGCTCAAGAAGAAGGAAGACCAAAATGTAGATGCTTCAGTCCTTCTTAGAAGGGGGAACAAAATTTTCACGGGAGGAAATAAGGAGACAAAGTATGGAGCAGAGACTGAAGGAGAGACCATCCAGAGACTGCCCCACCTGAGGATCTATCCCATATACAGACACCAAAACCAGACACTACTGTGGATGCCAAAAAGTGCTTGCTGACAGGAGCCTGATATAACTGTCTCCTGAGAGGCTCTGTCAGAGCCTGACAAATACGGAGGGGGAGGCTCACAGTCAACTATTGAACTGAGTGTGGTGTCCCCAATGGAGGATTTGGAGGGAGGATTGGAGGAGTTGCAGAGGTTTGCATCCCCATAGGAGGAACAACAATATGAACCAACCAGAATCCCCAGAGCTCCCAGGGATTAAACCACCAACCAAAGAGTACACTTGCACCTGGCAGTGGTGGCGCATGCCTTTAATCCCAGCACTTGGGGGGGGGGGGAGAGGCAGGCAGATTTCTGAATTCAAGGCTAGCCTGGGCTACAGAGTGAGTTCCAGGATAGCCAGGGCTATATAGAGAATACCTGTCTCGAAAAACAAAAACAAATAAACAAAAAAAAGTACACTTGGAGGGACCCATGTCTCCAGCCACATGCCACATATGTAGCAGAGTATGACCTTGTCCAATATCAATGAGAGGAGAGGCCCTTGGATCTGAGAAGGCTCCATGCCCCAGTGTAGGGAAATGCCAGGTGGTCAGGGAAGCGGGAGGGGGTGGGGGGAACACCCTCATAGAAGCAGGAGGAGGGAGGATAGGTTAGGAGGTTTCCAGGGGAGTGGGAAACTCGGAAAGGGGATAACATTTGAAATGTAAATAAAGAAAATATCCAATAAGAAATAAAGAAGAGGCTGAGGATATAGTCCTGGGGTGTGTGGGGAAGAACTCATGAAGAAAAAAAGGAGGGAAGGGAAGGGGAGGGGAGGGGAGAGAAGGGGAGGGGAGAGAAGGGGAGGGGAGAGAAGGGGAGGGGAGAGAAGGGGAGGGGAGAGAAGGGGAGGGGAGGTGAAGAGAAGGTCTACCAGGGTCTCATGCTTATGATTCCAGAGATTAGAAGGCAGAGGAACACAAATTCTTGTAGTTCACCAGCCAGCGTAACTGGCTACCTGGTGAGCTCCAGACCAGTGGAGAGACTCTGTCTCAGAAAGCAAAGTAGATTCTGCCTGAGAAATGATACCTACAGTGGTCTGAGGCTTGCCTACACACACACACACACACACACACACACACACACACACACACACACACAGAGAGAGAGAGAGAGACAGAGAGAGAGAGAGGGAGAGACAGAGAGAGAGACAGAGAGAGACACAGAGAGTTAAAAAACAACAAAGATGCAAGAAAAGGAAATATATTAATAAAGAAAATCATTCCTGATAAAAGCATACTGAAAGTGTGTACTGTGGAATTAAAGTAGGAGAAATTTAAAATGTATGAGAGGCTCGAGCAAACAAATTCAGACAGCAGGGGAAAGATTAACGAATTTGAAGATAAATAAAAATAGTTTGACTTGAAGAAGAAAAGAATAAAACAAAAACTCAGACAGACTTGAGATATGTGGGACATCATCGCTCACTATGCTAATGAAACTTCCAGAAGGAAAAGGAGAGAAATGTATAAGAAGAAATAATGTTTAAAACTTTCCCAAATGTGATAAGAGCATTAACTTACAAGCAAAAGCATATAGAATGGTCAAGAAGGATAAACACAAAGAATTCCATGCCTACAAACATCATGGTCAAACCAGGGCAAAGGTAGAGACAGGACAGGAGGAGATTAATACAAAGACATGAACATGCTGGAGTTACAGTTCAGTGGAGCGCTTGGACAGACTCCACAAAGCCCTGAGTACAGTTCTTTTGCTCTTCCAAGGGAAATGAAGTTTATAAGGAGGCAAGACAGAAAAGAAATCTTATATACATAGGAGAATTAATACAATAAATGGCTAGGTTTTTATCTACATCAATGGAGAGCATAGGCAGCAGAATAACATTCAAATCACTGAGAATTAAGACTGGTCAACCAAGAATTCTCCATGCAATAAGACTATCCTTCAATAGTGAAAGCAAAATCAGAGTACTCTCAGATAAGTAACGACAGAGAATTTGCCACAGGCAGAAGAGAGAATAAACATTTTATATGTATAATACCAAAAAAAAGTGTTCTAAGAAATTAATAATAAGAATACAAGTGAATTATAACTGAATAAAATATTCGAATACTCATTTCAATGTAGATATCTTAATAATGGCTTATCAATACATGATATCCACTTGCCATTGGACAAAGAATTAAATTAAGAAAAAAATGAAAGGCCATTGGTAAAGAGACAATGGCAAGTGATAACTAGCTTGGTTGGTATGGAATGAACTAGAAAGAACATTGTGAAACTAATCCCTGTTGAAAAGTCAAATGGCACAGCCACTTGGGAAAATATTCATGCATCTTCTTAAATTAACAATATACACTTACCAAATAATCTAATAATCTACTCCTAGGTGTAAATGTATAGTAAATGAAGATACATGTCCAAGCAAAGAAATATACAGAAGCATTCATATCAGTACTATCTACAACCAGTAAAACATTCATCCACTGATAATGAACAAACTAGCTGTGATATATCCATATAATGGAATACTATTTAATCATAAAAAGAAAAATACTGATACATGCTATAACACCTGTAAAATTAAAGTGTGAAAAAGCAACACGTTTGTCAGGGAATTTTTATCAGGTCAACAGAAAAGAACCTATAACATGGGACAAAATTCTAATAACCTGTCAAATTTCCTTACCCAAATTGATGCAATAAAGTATTTATTAAAAGAATGTTTCATAAATTAGAAATTCATGCTTAACATGATTGTGAAAAGCAAAGAAAATTGTGTTCTATGACATCACTTCATTGCTTTAAAAAATAAGCAATTAGGTCATGAGACTCTTGACTTTCCACGCATTTCTGCTAGTGTATTTCAAATGTGATCTATGGATCAATAGTTTGAGCATTAACAATCAAGTAATAGATACCCAGGATCACAGATCTAGTGTCAAAGATGCTGAGTCAGAAGCTGTAATTTCCAAGATAATCAGGTGATCTCCACAAATGTTGTGGTTGAGAAACATTTACATATAGACTGGAGAGCAGCAAGATGGATAAGATATAGTAGAGAGATCCTAGAATATGAGTCCAGCTCTGCTAGTGGCTAGTGCTAGTGGTCCTCAAGCTCTTTAGGACCCTCCTTTATTCTACAGGACTTCAAAAAGTGCCTGTTTCTGACATGTCAATCACCATGCCAAATAGAGAACATTGCACATTGAGGCTCAACGAGTTCTCCCCAAACTGGGCAAGATATTTAAGGGCAATGTGGAAAGCAGAAAGGGAAGAAGAGGAGTTTCATCTAGATAATCTGACTTCCACCAAGAAAGATAGGAGAAAAATAAAAATGTCATTGTGGCCCATAACGTATTACCAAAGCAGAAGTCTTTTTACTCTATGTATATAGCTTGTGGGGGAGAGGGAGGTAACTATATAATTTTCTAAGTATCTGGTTTTGTAAGGGCTAGGGACAAATCCAGGTCACGAACTCAGGACTTTATCCACTAGATTTTTCCATTATACCCCAGAAACTTCATGAAGAACTGACCAATAACCAAAAATATCTCTTTGATGTGCTTAGGGTTCCTTATAACAGGACTGTCTAATGCATATCTGGTACCTACAATTTCATATATACTCATTATATAAAATATAAATGATATGTAATTTATATATATGCCATAAAAATTATACACATATATGTATTATATATACATATGTATACATATATGTATACATATATACATATAATACATATGTGTGTATATATACATATATGTGTATATATACATATATACATATATGTATATAATCACAACAATTAAAAAAGAGGCCATAAGAAGCGGGAGTAGGTGGATTGATGAGCAGGGGGAGAAGGGATGGGTTAGGGGATTTTCGGGTTGGGGGAACCAGGAAAGGGGATAACATTTGAATTATAAATAAAGAATTTAATAAAAAAAAAGAGGCCATGAATTTGAAAGAGAACAATGGAAGGGTTTGAAAAAAGGAAAGGGAAGGAGGAAGTGATGTGGTTATAATACATCTCAAAAAATGTAAATTATTTTTAAAAATGAAAATGCTTCTGAGTGACTCACAGGCTATATGTGTCAAGTCTAAGGCTACACCATCAGAGTACAGTCGCAAAGGCTTTCAAATTACAAGAAAATCAAGGCTATTTTCAGAAGGAAAAAAAATATTAGGAGACTAACATGCTTCATATTAAAACACAATATAGTTTCCAGGGGATCCCATAAGAGGCTAAAGAGCAGAAAGTCTAGCTTCACGCAAGAAATAGGAATATTGCCAAGAAAACTAAGTGAGTGTATATTTTTATATTTCACTTCAAATGCTGTCAACTTTATTCCAGCCATCAAAAAGAAAATCAAGCAACCCTTTTACTTCTTGTCTCTCTCTCTTTAACATTCCATCACTAGGTCCCCTGGGTTTCATTATTCCAATCAAGAGATTGCAAATGTCCTCCTCTAACTCACCATTCCTAACTGTCACTTACATTGAACCTAGAAAGCGAGAGCAATTGCATTACTATCATTTTAAATATAATCATTAACCTGATCATGTTGACAGAGAAGTTCTTTTATTAACTGCAATGGCTTCTCATTTCCCTAGTCTTACTGGAAAAAGCAGTGCTGCTTGTAACAACTGACAGTACTTCTCATTGAAACAAAATGATTTTTAAATTGCACTTTGATAGAAATAGTTCTAAAAGTGTCTAACTACATCTCTGACACCTATGACTTATAATAAATGTAATTTAGTCTTTTATTCATTTATATACTCGCATATGCATAGCGCATATACATACTAACACTGTTCAGCACATTCTTTACATGTCTGTCATTGAACAAAAACTTTATATACAACTTCTTTCAAGGTCTTTAGGGATATTTATCATTGTTCTAAACTGATAGTAATGTGTCAGTACTGATATTAACATAGAAACAATTATGTGGCATATGGCTAGTTGGTTAGTTCATCTACTTCCTTTCTCTACTATCAACTTCCTTTCAGCCTATGGACATTGACCTGTGAATTCTAATCTGTTGTCATGTGGCTCTAGGGTTCAAAACCAGGGCTTTGGGCATGCTATGCAAGCTCTCTACCAATGAAATACATTCCTAATCCTTAATCTATTCTTATCAAAAGTAAACCTATATATGTTCAGTTAATTGTACATGACCTTGATGAAAACTCTACACTTCAGGCATCTCTTTTGCTTCTATAATATTATCATTCTAATACTATCATCTGGAAGATTCCCTACATGAATTAAGAATAACAAATATTAAGTGTCATTAAGACTGATTGCCTTGAAAAAGAGGGCAAGCATTTTGTTCAAATTCAAGGCTCAAATAATATTTCATGATTGGGAATGTGATCAGACTCTAATATGAATATATGGATGTTATGTCAAATATAATGAAAGGTTCAAAGTAGCAAAGCAACTATTCCATATGTCTATAGGTTGAGTGCCCTGTATCCAAATTGCTAGGGGCCAGAATTATTTCAGATTGGTTGTGGGTAGGGGGATTCAGAGTGCGTATGATTTACATGGACGTTACTAGAAGAATATCCTTAATGTAAAATTCTAAAATTCAACATGTTCCCAAATCTGAACATTTTTTAATCATTACATTAGAAAAAAAAAGATTTCACCATTTTTTGGGAGTTCAGACATTGGAGTTAGGGAGACCACTCCTATATTAAATACTAAGTGAAAAAACAGTATCGCTTTACTATTGTCATTAACTTAGGAAAAATATACTTATATATGGAGGGTAATAAGCATGTTAATAAGTCAAAGAAGTTAGCACTTAGAAAGCAAAAGTGTAAATTCAGTCAGACACACAAAATGTGTGCTAAAAAATTCCACTTCTATTTAATGGAGTAAATGAGTAAAATTAAACAACTATAAAATTGTACAACATGTTACCAAAAAGTGTTGTTTTCACATAATCAAGAACAGCCAACACACACACACACACACACACATACACACACTCACACAAAATGTCCCTATTGCTTATTGATGGTTTCCATCCTATAGAACAAGGAGAGGTTATCTAAATGAACCCTAGACATAAATGGATGAGGAACCCAAAACAATTTTTAGAATCTATAAGAAAAAGTACCACGGAGGACAGAACTGTACAGAAGGAAATCCAGGTGTCTTTAGACAGATTCCTTCATGTTGCTGGGTAAGAATTGATCTTCATAGATCCTGAGGTCAAAGAAAAAAATGGCTATTTAAAAAAATAGAAAGATAACCAATCTTTATAATGTGAATGAGGAACTGAAATACTCTGTTTCCCTCATAACAGAGTGGAAAGAGCTCATCTTTCTGGGGACATTAAATAGAGCCCTCAAGGTATATTGTCTCAGGAATAAGATAAAAGCAGTCCCAGGTCAAAGACTGATGCTATCCTAAAGAAAACGCAAAATTAAGCCTCGATAGGTACAAAGGGATATGGAAGTTGAAAAGATGACTCTGCAGTAAAGTGCCTTAAGGCAAGCATGGAGATCTGAGTTCTGATCCATGGTGCCCACATAAAAGCGGAGCATAATAGCATGGATCTGGAACTGCAGCGCTATAGTGAGGCATGATAACTGGATCCCCAGAACTCACTAGCTAGCTGAATTGGTGAAACCCAGGTTCAGGGAAAGAGGGTTTTTCAAAAGTAAGTTAGAAACTGATGGAGAAAAATACCCAGTATTGACCTCTTGCCTATACATAAACATGAATACATCAGCACACATATCACATACATATTCAACGGTGATGAAACACCAAGTGTTTTCATGAAAGCTCTCAAAGATAGGAAGAAATAAAGAGCAAATTCTGAATAGTGTCTAAGAACTGTAAATGTACCCTACACAGAAAAAGTGGACAGAAACACACTACAGAGCATTCCAATCCAAATAAGAATAAGAAGTTCATTGAGAGGAACAAAGATAAGAATGACATCATACTTTCCATCAGAGGCCATGAAAGACCAAGAGAGCTACTCAAGAATGGGCATGACAGCTTTGAAGTGCTAACATAAATGGAGGATGCTCCATCATTCTAGTCCTTTAAAAATAACGTGAAATAAGGAGTACTCTGGGGGAATTTACTTACGTCTAAGTTTTCTTCTGTTATTTACTGTTGAAGCAGTAAAATGGTATTGGTTTTTGGAAGTTGCCAAATGTTATTAGTAATGATAGCTTTGTATGTTTCTTTTCAATCTTCATTGTTATTTCCTTTCCTTACTTTAAAGAAAAATTCATGGCCAGAGAAACCATAACTAAAAAAATAATAAAGTTACCTTAACAGAAGGAAGATGGATGACTAAGAATACAAAAGAAGGAATAAATAACATGATAATTGATGATTATATGAATAACTTTAATATCTGGGTTTGGGTTTTTAATTATTTAAAAATAGCTAGCAATTTAAATGTGTTGAACTATGCACTATATAACATATGTAGAATATAATGAAAATAGCAAAAATGCTGTGATTAAGAAACTTGAACTGTTACATGCTTTTCATACCTCATGTGAAATGCTGCAAGATTTCAAGGAAGAATGATAAAAGTTTGAGAGAGGTGACAGGTAGCTGGCTCCTGATGATCCACAGTTCTGGAAGTCATTTCTGTGTGCCATCTTTCTTTGAATGTGGGGCAGATATAATGATTTACTCTTAACAGACTATAGAAAACATACTTAGAGTCAGATATGGCAGTCTGCATGTAGAAGAATGCAAATGGATCCATATTCATCACTCTGCACAAAGCTCAAATCCAAGTAGATCAAAAACATCAACATAAAACCAGATACACTGAATCTAATAGAAGAGAAAGTGGGAAATAGCTTCAAACACATTGGTACAGGGGAAAAAAATTACTGAACAGAACACCAATGGCTCAGGCACTAAGATCAACAGTTGACAAATGAGACCTCTTGAAACTGCAATGCTTCTGTAAGGCAAAGAGCACTGTCAATAGGACAAAACAGCAACCTAGAGATTGGTAAAAGATCTTCACTAACCCTATATCCGATAAAGGAATAATATCTAAATTATATAAAGCACTCAGGAAACTAGACTCCAAAAATCTAAATTACCCTATGAAAAGATGGGGAACAGAGCTAAACAGAGAATTCACAACTGAGGAAACTCAAATGGCAGAGAAGCACTTAAACAGATATTCAACATCCTTAGTCATTAGGGAAATGCAAATCAAAATAACCCGAGATTCCACCTCACACCAGTCAGAATGGCTAAGATCAAAAACTCAGGGAACAGCAGGTGCTGGTGAGGATGTGGAGAAAGAGGAGCACTCCTCCATTGCTGGTGGGATTGCAAATTGGTACAATCACTCTGGAAATCAGTCTTGAGGTCCCTCAGAAAATTAAAAATAGTTCTTCCTGAAGACCCAGCTATACCCCTACTGTACCCAGAAGATGCTCCAACACACCACAAGGACACATGCTCCACTATGTTCACAGCAGCTTCATTAGTAATATCTAGAAACTGGAAGAAACACAGTTGTCCCTCAACTGAAGAATGGAAAGAGAAAAAGTGGTTTATTTACACAAAGGAATACTATTCAGCTATTAAAAACAAGGGCATCATGAATTTTGCAGGTAAATGGATGGAACTACAAAATATCCGGAGAGAGGCAATCCAGAACCAAAAGAGCATGCCTTAGGTATGTACTCACTGATAAGTGGATATTAGTCATAAAGTACAGAATACACGTGATACACCCCACATAAAAGAATAAAGGAGGTAGGCCCAAGTGAGGATACTTCGATCTCACTTAGAAGGAGAAACAAAAATTATGGGAGGCAGTAGGAGGGAGGGACCTAAATGGGATAGGCGAGAGGGGGAAAAGAGGGACAAATCAGATATGAGGGAGACAGAAGATAAGCCCAGAGGGTCAGGAGAATGAATGGAAATATGCAGCTGCCCGAGGTGGGGGTGGGAGGAACCTCTAGAAAGTCCCAGAGACCCAGGGTATGAGAGGCACCCAGAACAAAATGTGGGTGACAGTGGGGAGATGAAACCTGAAGAGGCCACCTCCAGTAGATAAACAGGGAGTGATGGGGACACGAACCCACCTTCAAATTTTTGACCCAAAATTGGGTTAATTAAAAAATAAATAAATTTAGTACCTCGTATAGTTTAGTCTCTCACATTCATCAGCTTTCTAACAGTAGAATACTTTATATTTTGGGGGGATTTGATTTACATTTCTCATTTAAAAATGTTCTCACTGCATTGGGCTTTTCTTCAGCAGAAGTGATCTGTTCCTGGCATCCTCAACTTCTTTGACTCTCTAGTGCAGATCGGGTTTCATCCTCACAACTTTATGTATTACTTTTTTTTTTTACAAATTACAAATCTGTTCCAAAATATACTTACATTAAATACAATACACATTTCAGTAAGATCTACAGTTAATGACTAAGCATTCTGGGAAGCTTCACATCTAGGTAAGGTCCACATTCATGGAATAAGCTAAGTGAATGGGCATTCAATCACAGTTTATAACGGGTTTCTTATTGCCAGTATGCCAGTCACAGGGAACATGTCATTACATCACTTGTGCAGGACACCAATTGTTGGAGGAAAAGAAGCAAGCACTATATCCTCAATGGTGAGTTCATTACAAATTCAGAGGAATTCCACCAGGCAGCCTAGAAAGTAGTTTCAGTAAACATGTTAAGGGAAGCATACAACTCTCTCCAGGCCAAGACACACTTTCTTGCTGTGTTATGTTGTTTGCCACCTAGAGTGGTGTAGTCAGGAGGGTCTTCTTCAGGACAGCATGGTTGCAGGACTAGGACAATCCCAAGGGGCTGACAGGGAGTATGAGGATGGGGAGGAGGGATACCCCGAGCTGTTTCACATCAGAGACAACTGTGACAAAGTCCTCAGACATGAAATCTCTCCTCTAAGGATAGCATAGCATTTGATGTATTCATCTACTTTGTCCAAAAATCCTCCTTGTAACACAAATGATGTCCTGCAACTTCAACATTCAGTGGATCATCAAAATTCAAAAGATTGAAGCAATCCCATGCCTACTTTCAGATCACTATGCATTAAGGGTAGTCTTCAATTGCAACAAAAACAACAGGAAGCCTGCATACACATAGAAGCTGAACAATGCTCTAATCAATGATACCTTGGTCAAGGAAGAAGTAAGGAATATTTTATACAATGTATGAAAATAAAGGCATAACATACCCAAACTTATGGGACACAATGAAAGCAGTACTAAGAGGAAAACTCAGGTCTGAGTGTCTCCAAAAAGAAACTGGAGAGACCATATACTAGCAGCTTAACAGCACACCTGAAAGCTCTAGAACAGAAAGAAGCTAATACACCCAAGAGGAGTAGATTGCAGGAAATCATTAAACTCAAGGCTGAAATCAACCAAGTAGAAACAAAAAGAACTATACAAAGAATCAACAAAACCAGGAGCTGGAACTTTGAGAAAATAAACAAGATAGATAAACCCTAAGCCAGACTAACCACAAGACACAGAGACAGTATCCAAATTAACAAAATTAGAAATGAAAAGGGAGACATAACAACAGAAACTGAGGAAATTCAAAAAATCATCAGATCCTACTACAAAAGCCTATACTCAACACAATTGGAAAATCTGGATGAAATGGACAATTTTCTAGATAGATACCAAATACCAAAGTTAAATCAGGATCAGATAGATCATCCAAAGAGTCCCATAACCCCTAAAGAAATAGAAGCAGTCATTGAAAGTCTCCCAACCAAAAAAAAAGCACAGAACAAGATGGTTTTAGTGCAGAAAATTGTGAGACCTTCAAAAAAGACCTAACATCAATGCTCTTCAAACTATTCCACAAAATAAAAACAGAAGGAACACTACCCACCTCATTCTTTCAAGCCACAATTATGCTGATATAAAAACCACACAAATATCCAACAAAGAAAGAGAAATTCAGACCAATTTCTCTTATGAATATCGATGCAAAAATACTCAATAAAATTCTTGCCAACCGAATCCAAGAACACATCAAAACCATCATTCACCACAATCAAGTAGGTTTCATCCCAGGGATGCAGTGATGGTTCAATATACGGAAATCCATCAATGTAAGCCACTACATAAACAAACTCAAAAAAAAAAACCCCACATGGTTATTTCATTAGATGCTGAAAAAGCATTTGACAAAATTAAGCATCCTTTCTTGTTAAAAGGATTGGAAAGATCAGGACTTCAAGGCTCATACCTAAATATAGTAAAAGCAAAGTACAGCAAACCAGTAGCCAACATCAAACTAAATGGAGAGAAACTTGAAGCAATCCCATTAAAATCAGGGACTAGACAAGGCTGCCCTCTCCATATCTTTTCAATATAGTACTTGAAGTTCTAGCTAGAGCAATTAGACAACAAAAGGAGGTCAAAGGGATACAAATTGGAAAGGAAGAAGTCAAACTATCCCTATTTGCAGAATATATGATAGTATACTTAAGTAACCCCAAAAACTCCAACAGAGAACTCCTACAGCTGATAAACAATTTCAGCAAAGTGGCTGGATATAAAAATAACTCAAACAAATCAGTAGTCTTCCTATACTCAAAGGATAAACAGACTGAGAAAGAAATTAGAGAAACAACACAATATAAAGTCACAAACAATATAAAGTATCTTGGTATGACTCTAACCAAACAAGTGAAAGATCTGTATGATGAGTACTTCAAGTCTCTGAAGAAAGAAAACGAAGAAGACCTCAGAAGATGGAAAGAACTTCCATGCTCATGGATTGGCAGGATTAATATAGTAAAAATGGTCATCTTGCCAAAAGCAATCTATAGATTCAATGCAATCCCCATCAAAATTCCCTTGGCGAGGAGGGTGTGACCACTGTGGGCCTGGAGGAGGGGGCAGATAGGGCACAAATGCAGCAGCTAAATAACAGCCCAGTCAACCAGTTCTGCAGTGCAGACTCTAAAGCACAGGCAACATTGAGCCACCTTTGCCTTGCAGAGCACAAACCACTGTGTGTTTTCCCATATCCATCCAGACTGCTATGCTCTCATGCAGGGGGTGACAATAAGAACTTCCCTCCTGTTTTGCCTCTCTGTCCTTCAGGATACAGCCCCAAGTACCTTGGCATTTACAGAAATGAAAAACTACCGGGAAGTGACCTCTCTGCTCAAGCTACTTTGGTCCTACTGTTGTCCAGATAGTAGAGATATATAGTGTTGCCTGTCTGCCTCTACACTCTCACAGACGCACACCATGCATGCTTCCTCATGCTGATATTTCAGACAAAACGCCCGTAGTGGATGAACAGCATCCAGGAGACCAGGTGACCTTCGGGGGCAAGCACTGAGCAGACATCAATGCCCTGGCAAATCTGTGATGAAGAGGAAAACCAATGGAGAAGCCCAAACATAGCCAGGATTTTTACAATGTAAGAGCTCTGTGGAGAGGTTCCCCTAGGCAAGGAGGAGTGAGTGTCACCTGGCTATTTATCTTTAAAATTCTAAATACAACTCTGATTCCTTGAGGTGGGTTAAGAAGTTTTAGGTGGTGGACATTTTGTAGCAACACTATGCAGGTTCTTTTGCAATGTTTCTAGAGTCTCTCTTCCTCATGTGTCAGGCAATTTCCCACCCCCAAGTGCTGAGAGGAGGGACCTACATCTCAAGGGTCAGGGTAGAGTACTGTTTATCCCATAGCAGGTAGGCAGCTAGTTTGAAGGGCTAATGGATGCTTGGTAGGGACCCTCAGTTGCTGCCCAGTAACTTCCTGGCAATATCTGCTGGAGGTGGGGACCCAGGAGAATGGGATCTCCTGCTCTGAGACACCTCAGTAGTGTGAGGTAACACCACCAGGTCAGTAGCCACACCTTTCTGCACCCTGATGCTGGGGGCATAAACATGCTGCTGCTGTCCATGAAAGGGCTAGGCTGACCCAAGTGTGTGGCAGGCTAGGCTTGGGAACAGTGCCAAGGGTTAGATCGCATCGCACACAGACTCTACACTCAGGTTTATGATGTTAATTTACTACCACAAGGTTTATTTTTTTTTTTTTTGAAGTAACAATCAAACATGTTCTTTCACAGAGAAATGGTGATTGTTCTCAGGGAAGAGTCCTCCTCCTTGTACTCCTCTTCGTCCAAGTCCTTGTAATCATCATCATCATCATCTTCATCCTCCTCTTCTTCCTCTTTCTTGCCCTCCTCCTCCTCCTCCTCCTCCTCAGACTTCTCTTCCTCAAAGTCCTTGTACTCCTCATCATCCTCTTCATCATCCTCTTCTTCCTCCTCCTTCCCCTCCTTTTCCTTCTCCTCCACTTCCTCTTCCTCCTTCTCTACCTTCACAGAGTTTTTCCATCTAGATATGGCTGAGACGACAGCTTTCAGGACATATCTGCACACCTTGTACAGAGACATCATGGAACCGTATCTAAGGTACCATGAGTAGCTGGTGGACTCAATCCCAGCCACTTCCATCTCAACACAAGCTGATTTACATTCTGTACTATTATCTGAAGAACGGTCTTCATATGGGTTACGCATCTCCTGAGATGGACTCCCGTTGTCTGGGACACTTACATGGATGCTGCCTTTTTCATATGTTCTCAAAGGCCTCGCGGAGTGGTTATCAGCAGGCGTTGTCTTGTTGGTAAATCCTTGCTCAGGCATAATGCCGTCTTCCTTGGCCATCAGTTGTATCCTGGACTCCGAAACATCAACCATCACTCAAGACAGTCCAGACTGCCTGTCCTTTCAGGACAGGTGCCCCACAAATTGTGGCCACTGAATGTTAGCCTCAGTAGTGAGGCAACAAGCATCATCCTCTTTGTTTGTCACATGATGTCACAAGGAGGCCCACAGCCAGTCTGGAGGAGGAGCCTATCTTAGTGTAGGGGAGTAGTCAGAAAGCGGACAAAATTGACACAGATTTCCAGAATAGTCTCCTGTGTTCTGATAGGCACATGTGGCCCACCCTGCATTCGTTGAGAAACAGATACTATTTCTTCTCCCACTCCTCAAGGAGTGGAGGGGACAGCAGGAGCCTGTTTCTTTCGACTCTGTTTTGCCCAAGGGCCAGCCTAAAGTTAGTCCAAACTTCAGCAATACCAAGACTGCTCAGCTAACATAGGCTGCTAGAGGACTCTACCTTTAAAGCAGCATGGTCTAACCTTGCTTTCACCACCTACCTGTCCCCACCGAACACCCCTTTCTTGGTCTGGCATTGGTCTCTTCCAACTGCTCCTGCTGGCTATTTGTGTCTGTTCACATAGGTCCTAATAAGGAATATGTTTCACTACAAGTTGGACAGGATGTCCCCAGAGTAGTGCTATGCCCAAGTAGGATAAACTGAGTGTATACTTTATTCTAAACACTTATGTGATTAAAGGGCCACACATCCTTTGAATTTCCATGTGCACCTCTGCTTGCCACCAAATCTTATTCTGGGGAGCACAATAGAATTGCCACTGGCTTCCATCTCTTCTCCAAAGATGACATTTTTCTGTTCTGTGACACACTCGAGTTTTGAGGCATGATTTAACCACATTCGATTATCCTGCGTAAAGATCCTACTTGCTTAGCTGAAATGACTATAGTAATTTAAATATGAAAGGTACCAGAGTGCATCTGATCATCAGATGAGTGGTGTGTGTGTGTGTGTATGTGTGTATGTGTGTTTGTGTGTGTGTGTTGGTAAGAGGCCCAACAGAAAGTCACCCTCTACCACAGATGAGTGACACAGAATGAAGCCATCTCATCTGTAGTCTCAATCTATGTAGAAAGCTACAAGCTTTATATTGGAAATCCACAACCCAGGACTAAAGGGTCCTTTGCTCCTCCCCATTATGTGGTCCACATTGGCCTCTCTGAGGGGCAGCCCTTGTTTCAAGTCCATGTGTTATGGAGTAAGGGGGTAGTGTAAAGAATGCCTTTCTTCAATTTATCTCAAAGAAGGAAATGATGGCCTGAAGAAGATCCTGTGCAGTTGTCTTTCAGCCCAAGTCTCTCTAGACAGTATGCATAGTCCATATCTAGACAGGCTTGCTCCATTGTGATGAGACTTTTCCATACTTCCTAAGCCTTCATTCCAGAACTGTGATTCTGGGGCTGGTGAAGTGCCTCAGCCTGTATAGCCAAGCTTGACACAGCCATGTTCTTGAGACTGAACCAACATGGTGGTGGGAGGACTGTATCCATGTATTTTATGACCCTGTACTTACAAGGTAAGAAATGAAGCAGAGCCCACTGGAATGATGTCTATGGTAGCATGGCTTAGATTCAGTAGATTTCCCTTAAGCAACTTTGTCCCTTAATAACATAGCAATATCCCATTTTTTTTTTACAAAAATTCCCTCTTTTTCCTTTTAAAAATATTTCTGATTGGAATAGAGTTAGACCATTTCTCTCCTCCCTGTCATTCTTCCCAGTTACCCTTCTTATAGCCCCTCAGTTATCCCTTCTCCAGACCCTTGTAGCTACCTTCCCTTGAAACATTTCTAGCCTCACCACTATCAAATTGATAACTACTTTTGTTTAATTATAATTCTTATGCCAACTCAATCACACACACACACACACACACACACACACACACAGAGAGAGAGTCATACAAACACATTCTTTTTTAAAATTACTTTTATTTTTTTTTTACAATCCAATCATTGCCCCGCTCCTGGTTCATCCTCCCACAGTTCCTCATCCCCCTTGTCTCCAAGAGGATGTCCCCTTACCCCTGGCCAGCTTTCCCCATTCCCTGGAGCCTCAAGTCTCTGGAGAGTTAGGTGCATCTTCTTCCACTGAGGTCAGACCAGGCAGTGAATATAAATATGCAACCTCGGGAGGGGGAAGGGAAGGTAGGGTAGGGTGTGGGGAAGGTGGGAAGAGCGGGGCAGGGAAGGTGGAGGGACCCTCTAGAAAGTACAGGAGACTTGGGACGTGAGACACTCTCAGGACTCAAAGGAAGGGACCTTAGATGAAATGCCCAACAGTGGGGAGAGGGAACTTGTAGAGCAAACACATTCTTAAGCCTGAGAATGATATATTGTTTTAGCCTTTCTACCTGAACTACTCAGTCTTCCTGTAAGGGCAGTTTCTCAATGCAGTGATTTTTATTTTGCTCCCATGTTTGGGAGTCTTTGGTGAGGCTTACATATCTTCACAGAACTAACTGCTCATAGTTCAAAGCAGGAAGGAAAAGAGACATAGTGGGCTGAGGTCCCACAATCCCTTTCTTTAAAATTTCCACGCTTTAAAAATATAAGGACTGTACCAACTTTTAGTCTAAATATTTACATTTGTACCCATAAGCAAATGCCACTCTCGTCCTTAATGTAGAAGCTTCTCTTTGTTGTAAATGTCAGCTGAATATAGAGACTGAGTGGATAAAGATGCTCAGAATAAATAATGGTTGGATGTTCAGCCCTAAACAGGACATTTATACCATCCCATCTGAACCTTTGGGGACAAGGGCAGAAACATTGAGGAAGAGGCAGTAGGAAAATGCCAGAGGCAGATGATGATATGAAATGCTATCTTCAGCTTATTATATGACACAAAATGATCTCAGAGCAGCTGTGGTGGTTTGTCTGCATTCAGCATGCATGAGACTGGACCTGAAGCAGCTAAACTTCAGTTGGGGAGGGAGGGGTTCATGGGGCTTGACTTAGTTGGCTTTGCTATTGTCCTGATGAACAACATGCAAAAGAGCTACTTGGGGAGGAAAGGGCTCATTTGGCTTATGCTTCCATTGTTCATCTTTGAGGTGGGCACTAATGCAGAGGCCATGAAGGAGTACTGCTCACTGGCATGCTGTCCTATAAATGCAAAAAATAAGTTAAATATTCGTCTTATTTAGGGTTTTTATTGCTGTGACAAAACACCATGATCAAAGAAACTTGGGGAGGAAAGGGTTTATTCGGCTTACACTTATAGGGCACTGTTCATCATTTAAAAAAGTCAGGACAGGAACTCAAATAGGGCAGGAACCTGGAGGCAGGAGCTGATGGAGGAGGCCATGGAAGGATCCTGCTTACTGGCTTGATGTCCTTGGCCTGATCATCCTGCTTTCTTATAGAAGAACCCAGGGCCACCTGGCACCACATCAGTGGAATAGGCCCTGGCCCCAGCAATCACTAATCAAGAAAATGCCTTACATCCCAGTTTTATGGTGGCATTTTCTTAATTAATAATCCCTCCTTTCGGATAACTCTGGTAGGTGCGATAGGTTGACATTAGCGAGCCAGTACAACTTCTTTACTTTAAGAGGGAAGAACCAGGACACAGTCACAATCTGAACAAAACCAAACCAAATTTGACCTGTGTAAATAACCCAGTTTCCAATGTTTGGGATCTACACAACAATCTTCTAGGCCCGTCCAAAAGGCTTGGGTCATCCCTCTGGTTCTGTGCTCTGCAGCACACACACCCTGCCTTGTAAGCTCACACTAGCTCCACTCCACCCCTGCTGCTGCTCTTGGCGGTCATCTCATGCTATCTCCACGATGCTGGGATCTCTTTCTGTAACTAGGTTGCACTTTCACCACTAATAGACTCTCCCGGCCTCTCTTTAGGGACTCTAGTCCTGTCACAGAGTGTCAAGCTTCCACTGCTCTCCAGATTCACCTTCAAATCCAGTGACACCTGGGTGACTCTTTCACTACCAAGTTCAGCTGTCAACACAAGGTGGATCCTTGGCCACCTCTGGAACAGAGCTTCTGTGTGCTAATGCTGAGGTTATACTTCCCAGAAAGGTTCCGCTCAGTAAGATGCTGGTGTCTTGTCTTCTTGAACCCCCATTAATTTCTCAATGTCAGCAAACCAGCATTGATTATCCCAATATAAGAAAGGTTTCATTTTAGTGCTCCTTGTCTCCTGTCAATCATAATCAATTTGTCTGCTCCAGCTAACCAGTAGCACAGATTCTTAATGAAAATATACAAAGGGTCTTTAAGTATCTCTCTGCTCACTGGCACCTCACAAGCCAGGCCTCCGTCCTCTGCACTGCTCTCAGCATTATTACCTTCCAAGTTTCCTCAGAACAGCTCACCAGGTTCAAAAAGCTCAATAGCTTTTCTCTAGCCAAGTTTCCCAAGTCTTTCCAGGATCCTCCCCACTCCCAGGACCAATTTCCGTCTTGGGTAGGGTTGCTACTGCAGAGATGAAACAGTATGACCACAAAAAAAAAAAAAAACTTGCTTGAGAAATGTGATTATTTGCCTTATACATCATAGTCCATCATCCAAGGAAGTCAAGACATAAACTCAAAACAGGGCAGGAACCTGGAGACAAGAGCTGATGCAGAGGCCATGGAGGGGTGCAGATCTCTGGCTTGCTCTCTAGGTCTTGTTCAGTTTGCTTTCCTGTGGAACTCAGGACCACCAAGCCAGATGTGGCACCACCCACAATGGACTGGGCCCTCCCCCATCAACCACTAATTAAGAAAATGCCTTACAGGCTTGCCTGCAGCAGGATCTTATGAAGGCATATTCTCATTTGAGGTTCCCTCATCTCAGACGACTGTAGCCTCTGTCGACTATAGATAGCCTCTGTCAAGTTGAGATAAAACTAGTCAGAACAGGAATCTACTTCTCCCTGCTGAACTATTGGCAATTACCATTTCCTGTTCAGGGAGCAATCATTGCTTTCAGTTGTGTATAGAACAGTGAGCCCAATAGGTTCCACTGGATATTTACAAAGCCACAGTCACACAGTAGGTCTTGATTAAGACTAGTCAATTACAAAACAAAACAAAACAAAATAAATGGCATAAATGTGGGCAAGGGTGGTGGTGGTGGTGGTGGTGGTGGTTGTGACAGAAGTGTGAGAGACATAAGACAGAGTGTATGTGGGGAATGAATGTGACCAGAATGCATTATATACATTTATGAAGTTGTCGAAGGACACATTTAATCAAATAATAAAATAAGGACTTGACTTCTCACAATGGAGCACTGGAAGGTATGGACACCCAGACCATAGCACTTTCTTAAGAACACTACCGCTGACTACTCGCAGAGCTTTTAGTCCCTTAGGTCAGAAGGAATTGGTAGGGAAGGAAGGGATTGTGAAAGTCACAGTTTTTGACATACCATTGTCCATGTGGTTCGATGTAGATGCAGTTCCATCTTGTAGCCACTGTGGGCTCCTCAGCTAACATCCTGCCTGCTCTGGTTCCAAAGTCACTGAATATAACTAGCAATAGGAATAGGAAACCACAACCTCCTTTAAGGTGGCTGACTTTGTTACGGAAGTGACCCACAAAGAACCAGCCTGGCACTCAGTGGGAGAACTCAGCTTTATTCCTAGGGTCTTGGACCCAAGCTAAAGCTCCTTTCATAGGAAAGCAGGGGGAAGGGAAATGAAAAGTCCAGCTTCAACCTAGAGTTACAGTTTCTTATAGTTTAGATACCAGTGTTCCAATCCCTGACTGTGTGGCCATCAGAGAGGGTGGTTTTTGAGTCTCATGACCACCAAGGGAAATTTCCATCCCAATCAGACATGATTGCAGGAACAAAAATTGCAGGCAGCAGATCAAACATTTCTTCCTTAGCAAACACCATCTGTTCTTTGACAAGGTACTTGTGGTAACCATTTCTTTTCTTTTTTATTATTTATTAATCATTTTATTTGCTTACATTTTCAAATGTTATTCCCCTTTCCAGTTTCCACTCAGTAAACATCTCACCCCATCCTCCTCCCCTCTGCCTCTAAGAGGGTGTTCCCCACCCACCCACTCCCACCTCACCCCTCTAGCATCCCCCTTCTCTGGGGCTTCAAGCCTCCACAGGACCAAGTGCCTCCCATCCCATTGATGCCAGATAAGGCAGTCCTCTGCTACATACTCTTTGGTTGGTGGTTTAGTCTCTGGGAGCTCTGAGGGATCCAGATTAGTTGATACTGTTGTTTTTCCTATGGGGTTGCAATCCCCTTCAGCTCCTTCAGCCCTTCCCCTAACTCTTTCACTGGGGTCCCCAGGCTCAGTCCGATAGTTGTCTGTGAGTATCTGTATCTGTCTCAGTCAGGTGCTGGCAGAGCCTCTCAGAGGACAGCCATACCTGGCTCCTGTTTGCAAGCACATCTTGGCATCAGCAATTGTGTCAGGGTTTGGTGTCTGCGGATAGATGGCATGGATCGCATGGTGGGACAGTCTCTGGATGGCCTTTCCTTCAGTCTCTGCTCCATTTTTGTCCCTGCATTTCCTGTAGACAGGAACAATTCTGGACCAAAAATGTTGAAGATGGGTGGGTGGCCCCATCCCTCCAATGGGGGCCCTGTCTATCTACTGGAGTTGGGCTCTCGAGGTTCTCTCTCCCTGCTGTTGGAGATTTATGCTAATGTCAGCCCCATTGGGTCCGGGGAGCCTCTTGCATCCCTGGTGTCTGGGACCTTCTAGTGGTTCAAGTTCCCCATCCTCCACGGCTACTTATTTCTATTTGTTCTTTTGGCTTTCTGGACTTTGCTCCTGTCTCTTCTCGTACCTGGCCCTGCCCCCACCCTCTTTTTCCTCCCCCTCCCCTATTAGGTTCATGCAAATATTTCCCATCCCTAGATACGGGGAGGGGGCTCTAACAAGCTAGCAGAACTTCTATATTTCAGAAGTAATTTTTTTAAAGATTTCTTTCTCCTTTTTTTTTCTTTTTTTCTTTTTTTTTGAGACAGGGTTTCTCTGTGTAGCTCTGGCTGTCCTGAAACTCACTCCATAGACCAGGCTGGCCTTGAACTCAGAAATCCGCCTGCCTCTGCCTCCCAAGTGCTGGGATTAAAGGCGTGCACCACCACTGCCCGGCAGATTTATTTATTTATTGTATGTTAGTGCACTGCTGCTGTCTTCAGACACACCAGAAGAGGGCATCAGATCTTGTTATGGATGGTTGTGAGCCACCTTGTGGTTGCTGGTATTTGAACTCAGGACCTTTAGAAGAGCAGTCGGTGTCCTTACCCACTGAGCTATCTATCTAGCTCTCAGAAGTAAAATATTAACTCACTCTATTCCTACATAATGCTATAGTTTCTAGACAAAGAGTGTTATTAGGCTATCATAATACAGAATAGGGATTTGAGTTTCTTGGATGCACAAATGCATATATAAGGGCAACATATACAGATATACATACATATAATTATATATTCCTTCTTCACCTCTAGGCTAGTGAAACCTTCTTCCTCCCTGCTAGTCTCTGCTTACCATAGCCTGTAACCCTGAAGATAGGTTATTATTCACTTGAAGGATCTTTCTAAGCCATAGCTCAGGACTTGTCATGGGTAATATGTACATGATTCTTGTGCTGTACAAGGCCTGCCTTTCCTATCCTTCTTCTGTCACACTCAATGTTCTATTTCAGACTACCCCTTCAGCAGTACCTACTCTAAGACAGTCCCTAGGTTCGGAATCCCTGGGCTCCTGGCACTGTCCCAAAAAGATTCTGTGAACGTCTCTGCCCAAGACGGTCCCATGCACTCTGCACATTGAGGAATTCCCAAGTCTACCCTGATTCTACTCAGCTTGTGAGTATAATTGTCACCTTTAGGGAACCCGAGAGCATCCTTCCCCTGAGGCTATTCAAGCACATCTGGGAAATCCCACATACCTGTATCACTAGGCCTTGGGCTGGGAGGGTAAGAAACCCTGGTCTCTGGGTGTATTTAATCCATAGTCTCCCCACAGCCCCATAACCTGTCAGACACAGATGGGGAAATGCCCATGGTGGGAGCCTCAGTGCTTTTCACCTGGGAAAAGGGTCTGATAGTCTACCCATCAGGACTTCTGGTACATGTGTTAGACATGTAAAGGCCCTGGTGCAGGTACTTCCTGTGAGGGGAACTACAGCAAAAGGCAGGGGCTGTTAGTTCCATTAGAACTTTGTCCATCCCCATTGTCCCTGGGTGTTGGTACTCTCTCAGTTCTCAAGGACATACCAGAGGATATGTAGTGCAGTGGGACACAAGAGAGCTAACGGGCCTCAGTGAAACTCCAGAAATAAACATCAGTAAATCCTCCAGCTTGTTGGACCCCTGTTGAAATCTGGGGTCCCATTCCTTCTCTTAACAATGTGCTCTGACACATGCTGGCAAGGATATAGAGCACGGTGAATACTCCTCCATTGCTGGTAGGCCTGCAAACGTGGACAGCTGCTCTGGAAATCAATTTGGCAATTTCTTGAAAAGCTAGAAATAGTTCTACCTTAAGACCCAGCTATACTACTCCTGGACTTTTACCCAAAAGATAATCCACCATACAACCAGGATACTTGCTCAACTATGTTCATAACAGCTTTATTTGCAATAGCCAGAAACTGGAAACAACCCAGATGTCCCTCAGTGGAGGAATAGATAAAGAAAATACTGTATATCTACACAATGGAATACTATTCAGCTATTAAGAACAAGGACATCGTCCCCAACGGAAGAGTTAGAGAAAGGACTGAAGGAGCTGAAGGGATTTGCAACCCCATAGGAAGAACCACAATATAAACCAACAAGACCCCCCACCCGAGCTCCCAGGAACTAAATTACCAACCAAAGAGTACACATGGAGGGACCCATGTCTCCAGCCACATATGTAGCAGAGGATGGCTTTGTTGGACATCAATGGGAGGAAAGACCCTTGATCCTGGGAAGGCTTGATGCCCTAGTATAGGGAATACCAGAGTGGGGAGTCAGGAGTGGGTGGGTGAGCAACCTCACAGAAGCAAGGCGGGGGGGGGGAGGAGAGGGTGGTATGGGGGTTTCCAGAGGGGAAACCAGGAAAGGGGATAACATTTGAAATGTAAATAAATAAATAACCAGTCAGGGGACTATGGTGAACCCCAATGCAGGTAAATGGATGGAACTAGAAAATATCATCCTGAGTGAAGTAACCCAGACACAAAAGAACATATATGGTGCTGTTGGTTGAGACCATCCTTGGCCACAGGGCTACATGCTCAGGTGGCACAGAGAGATAGCTAGCCTTCCCAGAGTACAGACAGACCGGAGAGGGCAGGTAGAACCACCCCTGCTGCTCAGAGGAACCTGCTTGCCTGGAACACTTAGGCAGGAGCCTTCCAATTTCTGTCTACTGTTGGAGACCATCCTCAGCCACATACCCGGGTGGTACAGGGGGATAGTTAGCCTTCCACGAGTGTGGACAGGCCTGAGAGTGCAGGTTGGACCAACCCTACTGCTCAGAGGAACCAGACCAAAACCCTCAGGACACAAGGACCAAGGGGGCAGCCGGAGACAGGAGTCTTCTGATTTTCATCTGCTCCCAGAGCTGATCCTGGGCCACAGAACTACATATACAAATATCAGCGCAAGAGGGAACTAGTCTCCCAGGAGTGCCTACACACCTCTGTACCCAGAGAGAACTGGTCTCCCAGGAGTACTGATACACAGGCTTGCAGGACAAACAATCCACAGTCAGAGACAGCAAGACCAACTAACACCAGAGATAGCCAGGTGGCAAAAGGCAAATGCAAGAACATTACCTACAGAAACCAAGGTGACATGGCAGCATCTGAATGCAGATCTCCCGAAACAGCAAGTACTGGGTACCCCAACACACCAGAAAAGCAAGACTTGGATTTAAAACCATAGCTCATGATGCTAAAGGGATTCAAGGACATAAATAACTCCCTTAAAGAATTAGAGAAAAACACAAGCTAACAGGTGAAAGAATTGAACAAAACCATTCAGGATGTAAAAATGGAAGTAGAAACAATAAATAAATCACAAAGGGAAACAACTCTGAAGATGGAAAACCTAGAAAGAAGTCAAGAGACATAGATGCAAGCATCAAAAACATAATACAAGAGATAGAAGAGAATCTCAGGTATAGAGGATACCATAGAAAACATCGACACAACAGTCAAAGAAAATGCAAAATGCAAAAAGCGACTAACCCAAAACATCCAGGAAATCCAGGACACAATAAGAAGACCAAACCTAAAGATAGTAGGTATAGAAGAGAGTGAAGATTCCCAAATTAAAGGGGCAGTAAATATCCTCAACAAAATTATAGAAGAAAACTTCCCTAACCTAAAGAAAGAGATGCCCATGAATATACAAGATGCATACAGAACTCCAAACAGACTAGATGAGAACAGAAATTCCTCCTGTCACATAGTAATCAAAACACCAAATGTACTAAACAGAGAAAGAATATTAAAAGCAGTAAGGGAAAAAGGTCAAGTAACATATAAAGATAGGCCTATTAGAATTATACCAGACTTCTCACCAGAGACTATGAAAGCCAAAAGATCCTGGGCAGATCTCATATAGACTCTAAGAGAATACAAATGCCAGCCCAGACTACTATACCCAGCAAAACTTGCAATAACCATAGATGGAGAAACCAAGATATTCCATGACAAAACCAAATTTACACAATATCTTTCCACAAATCCAGGCCTATAAATGATATATATAAATGATGGAAGATGCCAAAACAAGGAGGGCAACTACACCCTAGAAAAAGCAAGAAAGTAATCTTCTTTCAACAAACCCATAAGAAGATAGCCACATAAACATAATTCCACCTCTAACAACAAAAATAACAGGAAGTAACAATCACTATTCCTTAATAGCTCTTAACATCAATGGACTCAATTCCCCAATAAAAAGGCATAGACTAACAGACTGGATACATAAACAGGATCTAGCATTATGCTGCATACGGGAAACACACCTCAGTGTCAAAGACAAACACTACCTCAGAGTAAAGGGCTGAGAAACAATTTTCCAAGCAAATGGTCACAGGAAAAAAGCTGTAGTAGCCATTCTAATATGGAATAAAATGGACTTTCAATCAAAAGTCATCAAAAAAGATAAGGAAGGACACTTCATACAAGTCTAAGGAAAAATCTACCAAGAAGAACTCTCAATTCTGAACATCTATACTCCAAATGTAAGGGCACCCACCTTCAGAAAAAAAACTTTACTAAAGCTCAAACACACATTGCTCCTCACACAACAATTGGGGGTGACTTCAACACCACACTCTCATCAATGGGCCAATCATGGAAATAGAAACTAAAAAAAGACACAATGAAAATAACTGAAGTTATGAACCAAAGGATTTAACAGATATCTATAGAACATTTTATCCTAAATCAAAAGAAGATACCTTCTTCTCAGCACCTCATGGTACCTTCTCGAAAATAGACCATATAATTGGCTATAAAACAGACCTCAGCAGGTATAAGAAGATTGAAATGATCCCATGCCTCCTAGCAGATCACTATGGATTAAGGCTGGTCTGCAATAGCAACAAAAACAACAGAAAGCTCACATATACATGGAAGCTGAACAACACTCTACTCAATGATACCCTGGTCACAGAACAAATAAGGAAAGAAATCAAAGACTTTTTAGAATTTAACAAAAATGAAGGCAAACATACCCAAACTTATGGGACACAATGAAAGCAGTGCTAAGAGGAAAACTCATAACTCTGAGTGCCTCCAAAAAGAAACTGGAAAGAGCATATACTATCAGCTTAGCAGCATACCTGAAAGCTGTAGAACAAAATGAAGCTAACACCCAAGAGGAGTAGATGGCAGGAAATATTCAAACTCAGGGCTGAAATCAACCAAGTAGGCACAAAAAGAACTATACAAAGAATCAACAAAACCAGGAGCTAGTTCTTTGAGAAAATTAATAAAATAGATAAACACTTAGCCAGACTAACCAGAGAGCACAGAGACAGTATCCAAATTAACAAAATTAGAAATGAAAAGGGAGATATAACAATAGAAACTAATGAAATTCAAAAAATCATCAGATCCTACTACAAAAGCCTATACTCAACACAATTGGAAAATCTGGATGAAATGGACAATTTTCTAAAGAGATACCAAATACCAAAGTTAAATCAGGATCAGATAAGTGATATCAACAGTCTGATAACCCCATAACCCATAAAGAAATAGAAGCAGTCATTGAAAGTCTCCCAACCAAAAAAAAAAAAAAAAAGCACAGAACAAGATGGTTTTAGTGCAGAAAATTGTGAGACCTTCAAAAAAGACCTAACATCAATGCTCTTCAAACTATTCCACAAAATAAAAACAGAAGGAACACTACCCACCTCGTTCTTTCAAGCCACAATTATGCTGATACAAAAACCACACAGAGGGACCCCACACTGGGCGGGAGCCTACCAGCTTTCCTTCCGCGACCTCTGTTCCCGCAGACTGCACTGAAGCAACAGGTAACCACGCTCTATCCCCAATATAACATCACTTGGGACACGGCCTGTTGGGGCTTCCGTCTGCGCCCGAGAACAGGTCAGCGCTGTGGTCGTCTGGGTGCCAGATCGGCGGGCCATCACGTCTGCAGGGTGAGTGGCACCACGGAGAGTGCCCTCTGCCATCTTTGCTCCAGTGACTGGGAAGTTGGGACAGCCAGGTTCTGAGACAGACAGGCATAGTATCGCTTGGGTCTCGGGCGGCTTGTGTGTGTGCAGCTCCCAAGTGCTGGGCTGATCTGCAGTAACCAGCGCGCCAGCTCTGCTGTGGGACTTCTGCCTGGCAGAGGGACGCCCCCTCTAGGGCGTCTCCCCTCTAGGAGAGATCACACACCCCTGCACAGGGCAGGAGCCTACCAGCCTCCCTTTGGCGACCTCTGCTCCAGGCATCCACTAGGCTGAGCCTTTGGATGTGCAAGGCCTCCCCAATATAAGATCACTTGGGGCAAGGCACATCAGGGCTCCAAAGTCACTCAGGAGCAGGCAGGCCCCAGAAATCGGTGCCAGGGGAATTCTGGTAATCCAGGGGGGGCAGAAATAGCTTTGCAGGCTCACAGGAGATTCAACCAACAGCCAGTGGGAGCAGGACCAGCTAACACCAGAGGTATCCAGATGGCAAAAGGCAAACATAGGAATGTCACTAACAGAAATCAAAGTAATGTGGGACCATCCGAACCCAACTCTCCAACAGCAGCAAGTCCTGGATACCCCACCACACCCGAAAGACAAGATCTGGATTTAAAATCACTTCTCATGATCCTATTAGAGGATCACAAGAAGGACACAAATAAATCTCATAAAGAGTTACAGGAGACCATGAATCAACGGTTAGAAGCCCTTACAAAGGAAACACAAAAATCGCTTAGAGAAATGCAAGAGAACATGGATCAAAAGATGGAGGAGAACAAGGAGACAACACAAAAATCGCTTAACGAGATGAATCAACGGGTAGATGCACTCACAAAGGAATCACAAAATTTGCATAAAGAAATGCAGAAGAATATGGGTCAACAGATGGATGCCCATAAGGAGGCAACACAAAAATTGCTTAAAGAAATGAATCAACGGTTAGATGCCCTTACAAAGGAAACACGAGAACTGCTTAAAGAAATGCAGGAGACGATGGATCAACAGATGGAATCCCATGAGGAGGAAACACAAAAATCGCTCAGAGAAATGCAGGAGAACGTGGGTCATCAGGAAGAAATCCTGAAAGAGGTAATGCAAAAATACCTTAAAGAAATACAGGAAAATACAAACAAACAAGTGAAGGATCTCAGCAAATCCATCCAGGAACTAAAAAAGGAAGTAGAAACAACTAAGAAATCACAAAGGGAGACAACTTTGGAGATAGAAAACCTTGGGAAGAAATCAGGAGTCATAGATGCAAACATCAACAATAGAATACAAGAGATGGAAGAAAGAATCTCAGGTGCTGAAGATTCCATAGAAAGCATCGACTCAACAGTCAAAGAAAAAGCAAAATGCAAAAAACGTGTAACCCAAAACATCCAGGAAATCCAGGACACAATGAGAAGACCAAACCTAAGGATTATAGGTATAGATGAGAGTGAAGATTTGCAACTGAAAGGGCCAGTAAACATCTTCAACAAAATTATGGAGGAAAACTTCCCTAACCTAAAGAGAGAGATGCCGATGAACGTACAAGAAGCCTACAGAACTCCAAACAGACTGGACCAGAACAGAAATACCTCCCGTCACATAATAATCAAAACACCGAATGTTCTAAACAAAGAAAGAATACTAAAAGCAGTAAGAGAAAAGGGCCAAGTAACATACTAAGGAAGACCTATCCGTATCACATCAGACTTCTCACCAGAGACTATGAAAGCCAGAAGATCCTGGGCAGATCTCATGCAGACACTAAGAGAGCACAAATGCCAGCCTAGACTACTATACCCAGCAAAACTCTCAATCACCATAGATGGAGAGACCAAGATATTCCATGATAAAACCAAATTTTCACAATATCTTTCCACAAATCCAGCCCTGCAATGGATAATAGGTGGAAACCTCCAATACAGGGAGAGAAACAACACCCAGTAAAAAATGAGATAATAACCTTCTTGAATCCAACCCAAAAGTAGATAACCACTCAAACATAAAGATAGCGTCAAGAATGGCAGATGGCAATAATCACTATGCCTTAATCTCTCTTAATATCAATGGTCTCAATTCCCCAATTAAAAGACATAGACTAGCAGACTGGATACGTAAACAGGACCCAGCATTTTGCTGCATGCAGGAAACGCACCTCAGTGTCAAAGACAAACACTACCTCAGAGTAAAAGGCTGGAAAACAATTTTACAAGCAAATGGCCCCAAGAAACGAGGTGGAGTACCCATCCTAATATCAGATAAAATTGATTTTCAACCTAAAGTCATCAAAAAAGACACAGACGGACACTACATACTGATCAAGGGAAAAATCCACCATCAAGAACTCTCAATTCTGAATATCTATGCTCCAAATGCAAGGGCACCCTCATTCGTAAAAGAAACTTTACTAAAACTCAAAGCACACATCGTACCGCACACAATAATAGTGGGTGACTTCAACACCCCGCTCTCTGAAATGGATCGTTCAGGAAAGCAGAAACTAAACAGGGACACAGTGAATCTAATTGAAGCCTTGGACCAACTGGAACTAACAGATATATATAGAACATTTCATCCTAGAGCTAAAGAATACACCTTCTTCTCAGCTCCTCATGGTACCTTCTCCAAAACTGACCATATAATTGGTCACAAATCAGACCTCAACAGATACAAGAAGATAGAAATAATCCCATGCCTCCTATCAGATCACTATGGAATAAGGGTGGTCTTCAATGGCAACAAAAACAAAAGAAAATCCACGTACACATGGAGGCTGAAAAATGCTCTACTCAATGATAACTTGGTCAAGGTGGAAATAAAGAAAGAAATCAAAGACTTTTTGAAAGGTAATGAAAATGAAGGCACAACATACCCTTATTTATGGGACACAATGAAAGCAGAGCTAAGAGGAAAATTCATAGCCCTGAGTGCCGCCAAAAAGAAACGGGAGACAGCATACACTAACAGCTTAATGGCACACCTCAAAGCCCTGGAACAAAAAGAAGCAAATACACCAAAGAGGAGTAGAAGGCAGGAAATCATCAAACTCAGGGCTGAAATCAATCAAGTAGAAACAAATAAAACCATACAAAGAATCAACAAAACGAGGAGTTGGTTCTTTGAGAAAATCAACAAGATAGATAAGCCCTTAGCCAGACTAACCAGAGGGCACAGAGATAGTATCCAAATTAATAAAATCAGAAACGAAAAGGGAGAGATAACAACAGAAACTGAGGAAATTCAAAAAATCATCAGATCCTACTACAAAAACCTGTATTCAACACAACTAGAAAATCTTGAGGAAATGGACAATTTCCTTGACAGATACCAAGTACCAAAATTAAATCTGGATCAAATAGACCATCTAAACCGTCCTATAAGCCCTGAAGAAATAGAAGTTGTCATTGGAAGTCTTCCAACCAAAAAAAGCACAGGTCCAGATGGTTTTAGTGCAGAATTCTATCAGACCTTCAAAGAAGACCTAACACCAATACTCTTCAAACTGTTCCACAAAATAGAAACAGAAAGAACACTACCCAACTCGTTCTATGAAGCCACAATTACACTAATACCAAAAGCACACAAAGATCCGACAAAGAAAGAGAATCTCAGGCCAATCTCTCTTATGAATATCGATGCAAAAATACTCAATAAAATTCTTGCCAACCGAATCCAAGAACACATCAAAACGATCATTCACCACGATCAAGTAGGCTTCATCCCAGGGATGCAGGGATGGTTCAATATAAGGAAATCCATCAATGTAATCCACTACATAAACAATCTCAAAGAAAAAAACCACATGGTCATCTCATTAGATGCTGAGAAAGCTTTTGACAAAATTCAGCATCCTTCCATGCTAAAGGTCTTGGAAAGATCAGGAATTCAAGGCCCATATCTAAACATAGTAAAAGCAATTTACAGCAAACCGGTAGCCAGCATCAATCTAAATGGAGAGAAACTTGAAGCAATCCCACTAAAATCAGGGACTAGACAAGGCTGCCCTCTCTCTCCATATCTTTTCAATATAGTACTTGAAGTTCTAGCTAGAGCAATTAGACAACAAAAAGAGGTCAAAGGGATACAAATTGGAAAGGAAGAAGTCAAACTATCACTATTTGCAGACGATATGATAGTATACTTAAGCGACCCAAAGAACTCCACCAGAGAACTCCTACAGCTGATAAACGACTTCAACAAAGTGGCCGGATATAAAATCAACTCAAGCAAGTCAGAAGCCTTCCTATACTCAAAGGATAAGCAGGCTGAGAAAGAAGTAAGAGAAATAATACCCTTCACAATAGCCACAAACCATATTAAGTATCTTGGCGTGACTCTAACCAAACAAGTGAAAGATCTGTATGACAAGAACTTCAAGTCTCTGAAGAGAGAAATTGAAGAAGACCTCAGAAGATGGAAAAATCTGCCATGCTCATGGATTGGCAGGATTAATATAGTAAAAATGAGCATCTTACCAAAAGTAATACACAGATTCAATGCAATCCCCATCAAAATCCCAACTCAATTCTTCATAGAGTTAGAAAGAGCAATTCAAAAATTCATCTGGAATAACAGAAAACCCAGAATAGCTAAAACTATTCTCAAGAGTAAAAGAACCTCTGGGGAAATCAGTATCCCGGACCTCAAGCTGTACTACAGAGCAATAGTGTTAAAAACCGCATGGTATTGGTACAGTGACAGACATGTAGATCAATGGAACAGAATTGAAGACCCAGAAATGAATCCACACTCCTATGGTCACTTGATCTTTGACAAAGGAGCTAAAACCATCCAGTGGAAAAAAGATAGCCTTTTCAACAAATGGTGCTGGCTCAGCTGGAGGTCAACATGCAGAAGAATGCAAATTGACCCATTCTTATCTCCTTGCACTAAGCTCAATTCTAAGTGGATCAAAGATCTCCACATAAAACCAGACACACTGAAACTAATAGAAGGGAAACTAGGGAAGAACCTTGAACATATGGGCACAGGGGAGAATTTCCTGAACAGAACTCCAATAGCTTATGCTCTAAGATCAAGAATAGACAAATGGGACCTCATTAAATTACAAAGTTTTTGCAAGGCAAAAGACACTGTCAAAAAGACAAAGCGGCAACCAACTAACTGGGAAATGATCTTTACCAACCTTACATCCGACAGAGGGCTAATATCCAATATATACAAAGAACTCAAGAAGTTAAACTCCAGAGAGGCAAGTAACCCTATTAAAAAATGGGGTACAGAGCTAAACAAAGTGTTCTCACCTGAAGAATATCTAATGGCTGAGAAGCACCTAAAGAGATGTTCATCATCCTTAGTCATTAGGGAAATGCAAATCAAAACAACCCTGAGATTCCATCTCACACCAGTCAGAATGGCTAAGATCAAAAACACAGGAGACAGCAGTTGTTGGCGAGGATGTGGAGAAAGAGGAACACTCCTCCACTGCTGGTGGAATTGCAAGCTGGTACAACCACTCTGGAAAGCAGTCTGGCGGTTCCTCAGAAAACTGGGCATGACACTTCCGGAGGATCCGGCTATACCACTCCTGGGCATATACCCAGAGGCTTTACCTGCATGCAATAAGGACACATGCTCCACTATGTTCATAGCAGCCTTATTTATAATAGCCAGAAGCTGGAAAGAACCCAGATGTCCCTCAACGGAGGAATGGATTCAGAAGATGTGGTATATCTACACAATGGAATACTACTCTGCAATTAAAAACAATGAATTCACGAAATTCCTAGGCAAATGGTCAGATCTTGAAAATATCATCCTTAGTGAGGTAACCCAATCACAAAAGAACACACATGGTATGCAGTCACTGATAACGGGATATTGACCCAGAATCTCGGAATACCCTAGACACAATCCGCATATCAATAGATTTCTAAGAAGATGGAAGGAGAGACCCCTGGTCCTGGAAAGACTGGATGTAGGGGAACGCCAGGACAGAGTAACGAGAGGGGGTTGAATGGAGAAAAGAGGGAGGGAAGGGGGCTTATGGGACTTTCGGGGAGGGAGGAAACGGGAAAGGGGAAATGATTTGGAATGTAAATTAAAAAAAATAAAATAAAATAAATAATTAAAAAAAAAAGATCCTATTGTGACATATAGTGGAGAAAATTACAGGCAGAACTATACCTAGCTAATAGTGCAAGTGTGGAAAAGCCCATACTGTGCAAATGAGATGTGGGTTTCAACAGGCTGGATGGAAACATTAATTTCCACAGGTTGCTTGCAAAAGACAATATAGAAATTCTATTTTTGACTACAACCAAAGTACTACTCGTCTATCTTCCTATATTGAAATGAGTGTCTGGAGTCTTACACAATTTTATGTGTGAAATGAGCAATGGGAAATTAAATCAAGTTATTAGTCTTCAAAAAAAAAAACTAAATGGAGGGAAACTTGAAGCAATCCCACTAAAATCAGGGACTAGAGAAGGCTGCCCTCTCTCTCCATATCTATTCAATATAGTACTTGAAGTTCTAGATAGAGCAATTAGACAACAAATGGAGGTCAAAGGATGCAAATTAGAAAAGAAGTCAAGCTATCACTATTTGCAGATGATATGGTAGCATAATTAAGCGACCCAAAAAACTCCACCAGAGAACTCCTACAGCTGACAAATAACTTCAGCAAAGTGGCTGGATATAAAATTAACTCAAACAAATCAGTAGCCTTCCTACACTCAAAGGATAAGCAGGCTGAGAAGGAAATTAAGGAAAGGACACCCTTCACAATAGTCACAAACAATATAAAGTATCTTGGTGTGACTCTAACTAAACAAGTGAAAGATCTGTATGACAAGTACTTCAAGTCTCCAAAGAAAGAAATCGAAGAAGACCTCAGAAGATGGAAAGACCTCCCATGCTCGTGGATTGGCAGGATTAATCGAGTAAAAATGGCCATCTTGCCAAAAGCAATCTACAGATTCAATGCAATCCCCATCAAAATTCCAACTCAATTCTTCATAGAGTAAGAAAGAGCAATTATCAAATTCATCTAGAATAACAAAAAAGCCAGGATAGCTAAAACTATTCTCAACAATAAAAGAACTTCTGGGGGAATCACAATCCATGACCTCAAGCTGTACCATAGAGCAATAGTGATAAAAACTCCATGGTTTTGGTACAGTGACAGGCAGGTAAATCAGTGGAATAGAATTGAAACCCCAGAAATGAACCCACACATCTATGGTCTCTTGATCTTTGATAAAGGAGCTAAAACCATTCAATGGAAAAAAGACATTTTCAACAAATGGTGCTGGTTCAACTGGAGGTTAGCATGCCGAGGAATGCAAATTGATCCATTCTTATCTCCTTGTCCAAAGCTGAAGTCCAAGTGGATCAAGTTCCTCCACAAAAAAACAGAGACACCTGAAACTAATAGAAAAGAAAGTGGGGAAGATCCTGGAGTACATGAGCACAGGGGAAAATTTCCTGAACAGAACACCAATAGCTTATGCTCTAAGACCAAGAATTGACAAATGAGACCTCAAAAATTACAAAGTTTCTGTAAGGCAAAGGACACTGTCAATAGGACATAACAGCACCTAACAAATTGGGAAAAGATCTTTACCAACCCTACATCTGACAGAGGGCTAATATCCTGCTTCAAGTTGTTTGCCAGTGTTAGCATTACTGTCACCTTCTTCTGAGCACTAAGAGTCAGGAGAAGCAAACTCGTACCCAAAACCATGCCCAGCCAGCAGTGGCACCAAGTTGTGCTGGCCTTCACAGCTGCGCCAGCTCCAGGCGGCAGAAGTGGCAGGGAGGGAACCATGCATTACCCTTTCAAGTGTCACATGCATGAACTTTGACCTTGTCACATTGCCTAGACACCTAGGCTTTCCTTTGAAATCTTGGTGGAAGCCTCCATGACCCCATACTTCTTTATTCTGATTATTTTTAAACCAGCACACAAAGCAATGAGTTTCATTATGGTACTTTCATATACATTTGCCACACTTTTTTCTTGTCATTATGCTTTCCTGAATGCTCAATCCCATCACATCTACCCTCCTCCTGCTATTGCTTCACCCACAACATCCTTCCTGCTTTCACGTTACATGAATATCATCCTCTCCTTTTCAAATCCCCTTAACATTTTTTCCATTCCTTTCACGGCATCGTACCTAATTTCTGGCTTTATTCTATAACACTTGCATCCTACATGAATAGAAAACATTGACATATAGATGATGCAAAGATCTGCTGTCAGCTCACCTTAGAGCTGGAAACCTTTAGATCATGGATTCACTTAATGTCTAGATAGTAATCCTGGAGAAATGCTTCCTTAAAGGGTCATATGGGAGCATGACATCTTAGAGGGAGGGAGGGAGGGAGGGAGGGAGGGAGGGAGAGGGAGAGGGAGAGAGAGAGAGAGAGAGAGAGAGAGAGAGAGAGAAGGAATGTAGGTAGGTCTTTTAAATGACTTGGCTCTATTTTTTTTGTTTTGTTTTGTTTTGTTTTGTTGTCTGAGATAGGGTTTAATCTGTGTAGCCCTGGAACTCCCTTTGTAGACCAGGCTGGCCTCGAACTCACAGAGAATCACATATCCACCTACCTCAGCCTCCTGAGTACTGGGATTAAAGGAGTGGTCCACCACTGCCTGGCCTATGATTTTTGCTCTTTTACATCTTGTAATGAGTGGTGATTGGGCAACTCCTGAAACTCCTTCAAGTCATTTTTCTTATTATCCTGGAATACAGTACATAGGCGACCAAATTATCATTGGCCCCAAGTTTCCACATACTTCTTTTTTTTTTAGCCAAACTGAAAGTTTTTCAAGTCTTTCTGCTCCTCTCTTGCTTCTGAATCTTGCTGTAACCATAAAGAAAAGCAGCCAGCAAAATTCATGCAGTATCCTGAATGCTGGGCTGTCTGTAGTATTTTCCACCAGATTAAACCAGTCCATTACATTTAAACTCAGCTTCTTGAGTCAGCTAAATGGTTCAGTCGGTAGAGTCAGTTGTTATGCAAGCCTAATAATTTGATTTTGATTACCACAAAGTTGGAAAGAGAGAACTATTTCCTCAAAGTTGTCTTCTGATCTTCACAAGTGTGCTGTGAAACACATACATCTTCCCCACATATCAAGTACATACATGCAAAATCACTCACAGTAATAATAGTAATAATAACAGTAATCACAAATTTAAAAAAAAAAAAAAAACCTCAGCTTTCAACAGAACCCTAGGGCATAGACAAAGTCTCGAGAATTTCTTTGCCAGAATGTAATACAAATGATTCAATTCCCAATAGGTCTTTGATGCAATTTGAAACCTCCTGAGCAGTCTTTTCTTTCCGCATTCCTATCATTCCTATAGGCATGCTTATCTGTTCAGCTTCCACTAGAAAGGTCTATTAGGCTCTGCTTAGAGCACTCTCAGCTCTCTCTAGCCTGCCTTTCCAACTTGTCCTAATTCTTCTCACAAAACCAGTCCCAAACACTCCCGAACCACACTCAAATAGGCACAGCAATGACCCCATTTTTCTGATTGCAATTTTCTGTGTTTTATTGCTTCTTTTCGCTGCTATGACAAGATATCAGATATGAATAACTAAAGGAAGGAAGGACACGCTTTGACTCATGGTCTCAAAGATTTCAGTCCACATTCATACTTCTCTGTTGTTTCTGTGGTGAGGAAGGATATCATAGTGGTAGACACAAGTGACAGAACCTATTGTCTTATCAAAGTCAGGAAGCAGAGAGGAGAGAAACTGAAAGGACCCAGAGTAGTATAGAATTTCTAAGAGCACACCTCACTACATCCTCTAGCGGGGCCCCATCTCCATTAGTCTAGTACTATAAGCTAGAGAAGATTTACAAATTTAAGTGGTAACAATAACCCATCAATTCTAATAGTTACCTCTGCACAATGAAATACTGTGGCCAATCCATCGAGCATGGTAAATAAAATGGAATTCTGTACTTTTTTGAAAGTGGATTAATGCTAACTTTGTTGGAGAATGAATAATAGGTCATCACAGGTAGAATCTCGAAATATGATTGTAGCACATATGATGTGGCAAATATGATTGTTGCCGAAGGCAACCTAACAAATTTATAGCTACCTCACATTAGAATAATTATAAATGCACAGCTACTGTGAGATAGGAAAGGGACAACCAATACTAGCTTTTTCACAAAATGATTCTGTTTCAAAACAAATGGATGAAACTGGACCCTGACTCCACACCATAGCAAAATTTAACTTAAAATATCACACACGGGCTGGAGAGATGGCTCAGAGGTTAAGAACACTGACTGCTCTTCCAAAGGTCCTGAGTTCAAATCCCAGCAACTAGATGGTGGCTCACAAACATCTGTAACAAGATCTGATGGCTTCTTCTGGAGTGTCTGAAGACAGCTACAGTGTACTTACATATAATAAATAAATAAATCTTAAAAAATGTTTAAGGATCACACAGGTATGAGAAGAGTCAAAACTATAGGAATCTTAGAAGACAGCTATAAATCTTCACAATGTACAATAGCTTTGCAGTTATGAAATCAATACAAAATTTGAAAAATAAATAAACAAGCTACACATTAAGATGAAAGCCTTTTGGGTTTCAAAGAATACCACCAAGAAAGTGAAAAGATTGAGACTAAGGCTTAGGGATAAAGTAATTGCCTAGCTCACACAAAGCCCCAGGTTCTACCCACGGCATTGCAGGGTGTATAAATAGAAAGCCAACTCACAAAATAGTAGAACATTTTTACAAATATTTTAGCTAGTGGGCACACATATAGAATGTATCAAGGATAATTACAACTCATTAGCTGAAAAAAATGGGTAGCATAATTTTTAAATAGGAAAAGAACTTACGCAAATATTTCATCCAAAGAAAATCTACAAATGACTAATAATCTGATAAAAAAGCTGATTAATGTAAGTAGTTAGCAGATAAACACATGTTAAAACCTCAGTGATGTATCAGTTTATATCCACTAGCATGGTTATGATGAAATATAATTATAGCAGCACTACCAAGAACTGACAAGGATACAGAGAAACTGGGAACCCATACTTGGTTAATGGGAGTGAAAAATGTCCTGATGGTTCCTCAAGGGGTTAAGCATTAAGACTCCATATGACACAGCAACTTACTACAAATGAAACTCTGTGGCTTCACTAGGCCTGTACACAAATGTTCAGAACAGTATTACACACAAGTCAAAAGCAGGAAACAACCCAAATGACCATTAACTACTGAATGGATCCGTCAACTGGCATAGCTATAGAATGTCATTCATCAACAAATTTGAATGAAGCACTACAAGATACTACAACACAGATGAGCCCAGAAGCCAGTAATAAAAGATAAGCCAGTAATAGAAGATCATGTATTCTGGGAGTACATTTATGTTAAATGTAGAGAACACACAAATGGACAGAAAGCCATTTAGTAGTTGCCTAGGGCTTTGAAGAATGGAAAGGCTGAATATAAGAGTTAAGGAATATGGGGAGTCATCCAAATGTTTTAAGACTTACTACAGTTTTGGATTCACAACCTCATGAATATAGCCTCTAAAAATTAATTTTGCCCTTTAAATGTGTAAACTATATTATAGTGTGAATTATGTTTCAAAAGGTTGTACTTTTACAAAAAGAAGAATTAGCAAAGCTTCAGAGTCCTACAAGCCTATCAAAGAGGCAGGGTTGAATACTATTTGCCTTCCTAAATTGCAAGTGTTTCAATGCCAGACCCATAGAAATTCCAAGCAAGCACAGAGCTGCCTTTTTGCATGGCGACAATGGGAAATTATGAAGTGTTACATTCTAGTGAACATATAAACCTGATTTTCTGCTTGAGGAAATTCTAGTCTAATTAAGTAAAATACATTTAAGGCATTATCGAGATGGAGCTACTAAGCTGGGGCTGGAACAAGATTGTCAAACACAACATAGTGCAATGTAGACAGAGCTCTGGTATCCATCTCCAACAGAAAGATCAAAACAAACAAACAAACAAACAAACAAACTAAAAAGCCAGTACCACTGTTCAGTTCTCTCAAAACATGGAAATATTAGGATTTTAAGGCCTCGGGGTTTCCCAAAAATAAATGGAATTGGCTCTTATTTCCTGAATCCTGGCAGAAAGATGTTTTTCAGCTGTCGACTCTGCACTGATTTGATTCATTGCAGGTGGGTGGCTACATACTGGCACATTTACCATAGCTGAGGTTAAATTAGTGCTGTGAGCCTATGTGGTAGGTCTCAATGCAAAGAAACAGCAGAATGCCTTAATTAATGACCACTGATTTGAACTTTCAAAAGGAAAAAAAACAAGTAAAGCAAAAAAGAAATTGGTTAAATACATTTATGAAAATAGAATCCTTTCTGGGACCGAAGAAAGGTAGGGGGAGTGGCACATGTTATGAAGTCATTCTTCAAACCATAACAAATCGAAAAGCTGTGGTTTAATATATAACACAGATGGTCAGTTTTGTAATGTTTGTAAGTTTACACTATCTTCTCTTTGTCCCCAGGAGAATTATATTTCACTTGGCAGTGGTTTGTATCCTGGTTTTTCTCCAGCTGCTCTTCAAAAGCAAAAAAAAAAAAAATCACATTACTTTATTCAGTGGCTTAATCTTGGTGTATGGACCATTATAGCAGCACCAATGATTAGTTATAATTACCTCTGCCCTGTAACAAGGTCCTTAGGGAAGCAGCATATCATACATCATACTGTACCACCACCAAGAATGGTTATCACTTCAATAGCTATAGGGGTGGTAATAAATGCAGACATCAGACACTTCCATCCATCCCACCAAGATTACATTCCTAACTGGACAGATGACAACATGAACATGATCTCATAATCTATTCACATTCAGTTCACCATTTGCCATAGCGGGACCTCAAAAGCCTTCAAATTTTGTCCTGAACCTTATGATAAAGTGATTTTTCTTCTTTTCTTTCCAATTTTTGTGGAAACGGCCAGCTATAAGTTTAGGACATCAGCAACAGTTCCCAGAATTTCAATTAGAAAAAAAGACAGAATCAAAAAATATGAAGATTTTGTTTTAGTTAAAGTGCTTTCTAGTTCTTTTGCTAGAACAAACAACCTCAGATCCAGTTCTTTCCCAACAGTTCTGAGTGGCCAACATTGAAGAACAGCAAACAACAAAATCTTGAAAAGCATGAGAAAGAAGAAAAATAAGAAGCCAACATATTGAATCTATTGTCTTAGTGGATTGTGTGCAAGGCAACTTACATACAATCTTTCAATGAGCATATTTTTCTTTAATCCACCCCCCCCAAACCATTGAGATGATCAATACAATGGAGAATAACAAATGCCTTACATATCCTTTTGCTGAAACTGAAATTCTGTTGTTTATTAAAAGACTAGACATTTTATGTATATCACATACTAAATAGGAAAGGCAAATAAGCAGAATCAAAGGCAACTCAGTCCCAGGGCAGGAAGTCAAAGCTTGGCCTTAGATGCCTTTGTTCCAGGACCTAACCCATAGAGGGATGGTTTTATATTTCTCACAACCAGTAGTTCTTGCTTTTGATCTCTGTGCCTCTGCAAACACATGCCTCTGATGGTCATAGGAAAACCCTTCAAGGAGTCTCTGTAGCATGATGCATCCTAAAAACCTTAGAAAAGAAGTATTTGTCAGTATTCCACATAATCTGGGATTACGAGTATTTACAGGGCTTTCCCTAACTCATTTCCTTCCCACTCCTCCTGCATTCTGACTCATCCTGCTCTTACAGAAAACACAGCAGACAGACAAGCTTTAAAAAAAAAAAAAAAAAACTTTCGTGACATGAGCCTCTGCAGCAAATTGCCAAATTAGAGCTACCACAATAGAGCACTTGGGCACTGAAAGTACCAGACTGCAGTGAGCCTGTCAAGGAATGACCCCAGCAAGCGTCCTGAGGGCAAATTAATCTTGGGGGTGGGGGTGTGCAACTCTCAGACTGGCTTCTTCTATCTTTAACATGGTTCCTCCTTCCCCAAGGTCCTTGGAGTTCAGTTTAAATACAACTTCTTTACAGTGGTCTTTCCTGAGAACTCTCTGAAGTTCCCTCCCCCTGCCCCTTTAAACCTTTTCATCACAGGCTTTGAAAGTTATGTCCACAGACTAGAACCAGACAGAGCCAAGCTTCAACCACTCACCAACTAGACATACAAGTCATTTAGTTTAGACTCTCATGACCCTAATTTCAGTAATCTCCACAGCACAATCACACCGAAGTATAAATGGAGACAGACACTAGACTGACAGTGAAGTGTCTTTTAGTTTATTCTACAATCAACCTGGAACAACCTATGGCAACTTATTTTCCCTGATAGAGTCTCAGTTTCCTCATATGTTCGTTGAAGGGGCTAGATTCGATGAGACCTACAACCTTCTCAGGTCTAAGGGGTGCCAGTTTTCTATATCTCTCATCCAAACTCAGACAAACTATAATGATCTCTGATGAGGAACAATTAGCAACCACTTGAAACTCTTTCTACCAAACCCCACATAATCACATCCATTTTATCCTGAATGCAGGCCCTAGTACCTCACATAAGGGGCTAGAATTATGTCTATTTTACAACCATCAGATAGTATCATAGAATATATCTGAGGCCTAAGACAGAATTTACACCTTTAAGACTACATTATAATTTCTCCTGGAATGTTCTTTGGTAAAAAAAAAAATCATCTTTAGCTCTTCCTTTTTGATATAATTTTCCCTTCAACTGGTTCATTCTGGAAACCCTAACTTGTGACATGAGATGGGGCTCTATTTTGCTTTTTTTATTGTCTATGTATCCTGTATCTCCAGGTGAATTACTAACCTCCATCACACTGGGGAAGCATCTTCCAAAACTGTCTTCTCCAGTTAGTGAATCAGGCTTATGAACCCCTGCCCTATGGCAGGTCTTCTATAAAAAAAAAAAATCTGAAATTATAGCAATCAAAATACCTTCTGTAGTTCCTGACCTAGGATTCTGAAAGATAGTAGCCATTGAAAAAAAAAATTTCAACAGGTCAGGTGTGTTGGAGAAAGCCTTTAATACAAGCATTTGGGAAGCAGAGGTAGGAGGAGCTCAGTACTCCCTATGTAGGCCACTGTGGTCTACATAGGGAGTTCCAGGACAGCCAGAGCTGCATAGAGCGACCCTGTCTCAGGAAAAAGGGGAATTAATCAATTGTTAGCTATCTCTCCCCATATTCCCTCCCTTTCTTTCCCTTCCCCTCCACTACTACATTTAGTCTTCTGTTCTAATTTCTCCTTTGTCACTTTATAACACTATATTCTAACCAAGTGACACTGAGTGTATCACCCACACTCTGTGGCAGGCTTCATGCTCAGGAGTAATTATTAGTCAAGACAAGTCTGACTCCGTGTGTGTGTGTGTGTGTGTGTGTGTCCGTGCATGTGCACTCACAGGCTTCTTTGGCTTTGTTTTATTAGTTTCTTCTTGTTGTTGTTGTTGCTGCTGCTGCTGTTGCTGTTGTTTTTAAAAACCTGAGTCGGAAGGAGACAGAGAAGAGCTACAGAGTAAAAGAAATATATTATATGAAATTCTCAAAAACCAAAAACATTTTTAAAATTCCACTAAATTAGACATAATGTGCACTGTCCTTACAAATGGAAACTGAATAGCTATTTCTTTCTCTGCCTTTCTTCTCACTGAAGCTTCAAATTACCTGTTCTTAAAAGCTATCCTTTCATCTATTCTTTTAAATTTCGGCTTAGTGCATTGTTATGGAATTATTCTTATTGGATTATTAAATAAAACTCATTGACCAATCATCTTGGATGAACTGTGAAATTTTTGCTTCAATGATAAAATCTTTCTGTGTATCCCACTTTGCTCTCCCAAATGGAGGAGGGGTGATTAAAGAATCTTCACATTGTATACATTTACCTCCCTGACAGTACTTTTTATATGATATCATCACTTTAATGACCCACATAAAATACTTAAGTTGAACAGGGAGTTATGGAATCTACTGGCAATTACTATCTCCTTATAATACACTCTTTGAGCTAGCAGAGAGAAATCTACCTCCAACAAGCAGCAACTTCAGCCTCTGAAGCCTAAGGAAAGTTCTAAGGAAAATAAAGGAAAGTAGGTGAAGTCTATCCCAAATACCAAGTGTTACTTCAAATCCTAAACTTGTGTAGGGCATAGTGGCTTATACCTATAATTCCAGAACTTAAAAGAAACAGAGGGAGAAATCACTCCAAGGAGCCAAAATATACTGTATAGCAAGTAGTTCCAGACCAACAAGGGCTGCATATCTTGATACTGTCTCAAAACATCCTTAACTTGATTGTAGGGTGTTTCACTTAAAATTGTGTCTTGTCTGCCTTGCTTAAGCACACTTAGTATCAGGCAACTTGATACCGTTAAAGAGGGAAGCTTTCTAATCATCCTCTAATGGGAGACTCAAAGAAAGTGGCAGAGCCACATATGGGTATTTAATGCAGCAAGATCATGACTCTCACCTACAGTACGCTGGGTCAGTAACCAAGGAGGTTAAATGTCTTCATATGACAAAAACATCTCTCCCTTTGCCATTCATGGATAATCAAAATGCCAGCTGAGCAGGGAATACTTGTATTCTCATATATGCATCTGTCCTCTCATATATGCATGTATACCCTCATATATACATGTGTCCTCTCATATATGCATGATTACCCTCATATATGCATGTGTCCTCTCATATATGCATCTGTCCTCTCATATATGCATATATATACTCTCATATATGCATGTGTCCTCTCATATATGCATGTGTCCTCTCATATATGAATGTATACCCTCATATATGCGCCCTCTCATATATGCATGTGTCCTCTCATATATGCATGTGTCCTCTCATATATGCATTATACTTTCATATATGCGAGCACAACCATTACTCACAACACACACCAAACAAATGGGCAAGGGGGTTTTTTTGTTCTTGTTTTCCTAATATAGTATTTTAAGTATTAACATTTACAATCATGTCTGTGTAAGCTTTAAAAAAAAATCAACCATTTAAAACATTAGAAAAGTGGCAGCACTTCATTAAAATTTTAAAAGGAAAGATGGAATTTAAAAGGGAAAATTACAACAAACTGAAATCTGCCAAGTGCAATGAGTCCTTGAGGCTCTCCTGCAACCAATGTGAATGGAGACAGATTACCTCAAACAATGGCAGATGCCCACATTAACCACTGACCCTTGTCACACTTGCCCTTTAGGAACAACTTTCTTGGTGTGATACTCTCTCATGTAGTGCTAGAAGCACTGCCACTTGGCCACAGAACCCACTGGTTATCAGTTGTAACTGTCTCTGTTACAATAAACATCCAAGGTGCAGAACAAGGCCATCCCAGGTCTGCACATATGGCATCAAATTTACCGCTGAAATCATCTAATGACGTGGGGTCACTGGATGAAGATATTAGCTAGCTAACAGCTCTGGTAGGAAGGAATTGTACTTGGCAGTGAAACAATTCCCCAGTCTTGTGAATGTCTCTTTTCTCAACATACTCTTATCTTTGTGCTTTGTTTTCACGTGCAGCAAAATTAAAGAATCTGTCATGATGACCATTTCAGTTTGATTACTATGTACTTGGTCCTAAGTCAGCCATTTATCCTCCCTGACTCACAACTTTCTTCACCACAATACAGAAATGAAAACATTATTAATAATGTTGGGATGGTATTGATGCTGTCCCTGCCATACCTCACAAGCTGTGGAAAAGGGGTATGCGCACACACAGAGAGAGAGAGAGAGAAGATTTAAAACTACTCTGTAAAATGAAAAAGGTTGGAATAACACAAAAAAGTCTTATCACTGATAACTATCTTAGTTTGTTTTGTACTGCTATAACAAAAAACATTGCCAGGTGTGGTTGTGCATTCCTTTTAATCCCAGCACTTGGGAGGCAGAGGAAGACAAATCTTAGTGAGTGTGAGGCCAGCCTGGTTTACACACAGCCAGAGTTACATAGAGAGATTCCATCGACCTAATAATTTATAATGAACATAAATCTATTTGGTTCATAGCCCTAGAAGCTTCAAAATCTAAGATAGATGGGTCACATCTCGAAAGCGCTCTCTGTGTCTTAGCGTGATAGAAGGCATCATGTAACAGATACAGAGACGGAGGCCAAATGTGTTCTTTTATCAGAAATCACCCCTGAGACAACATACCAACTCCTTCAGGAGCATAAGGACTAGGTTTCTAATACAGGAACTTTAGAAAACACATTCAAACCATAGAAGAAACTTATAAGATGGGTGTATGATTCTTACATGCAAACCGAATAATGACAAAGGAAAATTTGAGGTGGAGATACAATATGACTCTATGCAAAAGGCTCAATGACATTATAAAGAAATGATGTGGCAGTTCAGAGGACTTATCCCAATCTTGCTAACTCCTCATACAACATTCCTGATGCTTCTATAGAAGATTAGGCCTATTTTACATTTCTGAAGGTTTACAAATCTGCTATCTGAAATTATAGTCATGAGCTTAATGCTCAGAACAGAGCAAAAACTTATTTGCATTGTTATAAATTTCCACTGTTTAACAAAAAAGCATTACATTTTTTTAATTTGATGATGGATTATACCAATTTATAGTTCAAATCTAAAGTTCTAATGTAAGGTCAAGTCTTAGAATGACTGTGTCTTCTTTCAATATCATGAAGTACCAATATTAATGTTGCAAACAATAACTCATGACATCTTAGCATCAATCAACAACATATGCCTTGTAGCTTCCTTGGTACTGGTGTCCCTTCTAGAAAAAGCTGGTATCTGGGAACACAGTATATAAAGTATATAAAGATTTCTAAGAGGCATAGCCAAGCTGGGATTCTACAAAAATATTATGTATGACCACCAAAAATAGCAGCAAATTCCTAGTCTAACAAAAACAATGCTAGAAACAGTACCATAGCAATTCAAGCTATATTACACAGCCATTGTAACAAGAGCAGCGTGATACTGGCACAAAGACAAATGCATTGATCAGTGGAACTGAATCAAGGAACCACATATAAATTCACTCAGCCACAGGCACTTGATTTTGACAAAGATGGCAAAAATACATTTTACAGAAACGACAACCTCTCTGACAAAGAATGAAGGAAAGACTGGATATCAACTTGAAAAAGAATGAAAAAAATGCCCTATCTCTCACACTGTACAAATTCAACATTAAACGAATAAAATATCTTTTTTTAAAAATGAAATCATCAAAAAAAGTTTTTAATTTTTTAATTATAAAATACGTAAGACCTACAAAAATTACAAAGATATAAATAGCAGATGTTTTAACAAGATATTTATTTATATAAATGAATAATCAATAAAAAGAGTATGTTGAAAACATAATAATAAAATGAATAAAAATCTCCAGCTATAAGAAATGAAGAGCACGTGGCAAGCATAAAGGCTAGTGCTGGGGATGAAATCTTTTGGTTCCTTACAGAACACAGTACTGGGAATGTGATTTATAGGTAAAGCATTGGCTTGCCATTCCCGAGATCCTAATTTGAGTGCCAGTACCACAAGCATAATTAGTAGATAGATAGATAGATAGATAGATAGATAGATAGACCGATAGATAGATAGATAATAAAGCAGAAAGTTGTAGTATTACCTGTGCATGGACCACCTACTGAGATAACTCTTTTCTTTTTTCTTTTTATTTTCTAAGTTTTTTAATTTACATTCCAAATGATTTCCCCTTTCCAGTTTCCTCCCTCCCCGAAAGTCCCATAAGCCCCCTTCCCTCCCTCTTTTCCCCATTCAACCCCCTCTCGCTTCTCTGTCTTGGCATTCCCCTACATCCAGTCTACATCCAGTCTTTCCAGGACCAGGGGTCTCTCCTTCCATCTTCTTGGAAATCTATTGATATGCGAATTGTGTCTAGGGTATTCCGAGATTCTGGGTTAATATCCCCTTATCAGTGACTGCATACCATGTGTGTTCTTTTGTGATTGGGTTACCTCACTAGCGGCAACCAACTAACTGGGAAATGATCTTTACCAACCCTACATCCGACAGAGGGCTAGTATTCAATATATACAAAGAACTCAAGAAGTTAAACTCCAGAGAGGCAAGTAGCCCTATTAAAAAATGGGGTACAGAGCTACACAAAGAGTTCTCACCTGAAGAATATCTAATGGCTGAGAAGCACCTAAAGAGATGTTCATCATCCTTAGTCATTAGGGAAATGTAAATCAAAACAACCCTGAGATTCCATCTCACACCAGTCAGAATGGCTAAGATCAAAAACACAGGAGACAGCAGTTGTTGGCGAGGATGTGGAGAAAGGGGAACACTCCTCCCCTGCTGGTGGGATTGCAAGCTGGTACAACCACTCTGGAAAGCAGTCTGGTGGTTCCACAGAAAACTGGGCATGACACTCCCGGAGGATCCGGCTATACCACTCCTGGGCATATACCCAGAGGCTTCCCCTGCATGCAATAAGGACACATGCTCCACTATGTTCATAGCAGCCTTATTTATAATAGCCAGAAGCTGGAAAGAACCCAGATGTCCCTCAACGGAGGAATGGATTCAGAAGATGTGGTATATTTACACAATGGAATACTACTCTGCAATTAAAAACAATGAATTCACGAAATTCCTAGGCAAATGGTCAGAATTTGAAAATATCATCCTTAGCGAATAAAATATCTTAATATAAGGCCTGATACTCTGTACCAACAATGAAGTAAGCACTTCATAATATAGGTATTGGAACATATTTTCTGACTAGGACTCCTATTGCTAAAAAATAATAATAAAATCAATACTTGACGAATGGATCCTTATGACTTTTTTAAAAGCTTCTTTATTTTAAAAGAACTACTTAAACAAGAGAATAGATAGCCTACAGAATAGGAGAAAAAAATCTTTGCTAATGATTCACTTGACAGAGGACTAATACCTAGAATACACAAAGGAGTATACAATTTAGATTAGAAATCAAATAATGCAAACAATAAATGTCCTAATCAAATGAAAATAGACTCAACAAATGAAATACAAAGGGCCAATAAACGTGAGAAAAAAAATGTAAATGACATTCCAGCTCACCCCAGTCAAGATGGCATTGATTAAGAAAACAAATAAAAAACACTGGAAGGGTATAAACTGGGAATGTAACTTAGTCTACATGCTATGGAAATCAGTATGGAGATTCCTCAGAAACTAAAATTTTAGGCCTATCATATTACCCAATTACGCCACTCCTGGACATTTACCTAAATGACTCCACATCAAGATATCGCAGAGATCCTTGCACATCAATGCTTATTGCAACACTATTCACAATAGCTAAGTTATGGAACCAACCAAGGTGTCCAAGAATAGAGGAATGCATAAAGAAAATTTTTAGCCATCAAGAAGGATGTTATATCATTTTTAGGAAAATGGATATAATTGGATAGCATCATAGTAATGAATTAAGTCAATTTCTGGCAAATATATACTTTCATATAAATATATAAAAAAGTGTGTGTGTGTGTGTGTGTGTGTATGTGTGAGAGAGGGGGGGAGGGGGCGGAAATAGCAGTAAAACTGTCTTGAAGGACAAGGAGGATTGGGATAAAAGGCGTCAGGAGGGAAAGAGAAAGGGGAAAGGGAGAAAATGCTCAGTGTATAAGGCATATGAAAAAATTAAAGTAAATAATAATAGTTTTTAAAGGAATTTGTTTTGATATTTTTGTCTTATTTTTATTGCTTTGTTTCTATTTTCCATTTTTGTTTGGGGGCGTTGTTAGTTTGAGTGAGAGAAAGAAAGAGAGAGCATAAAGAAATTGAGTGGATAGCAACATTGGGAAGATCTGGGAGGTGTTGGAATTGGAAAAAAAGCATCAAAATATATTGGATGAAAAGGATTTTAAAAAAATAAACAAAAAGAAGCAGCAGCAAGGTTCTGGCCAAGAATAGTTCACAGAACACCTATATTTGAAGATGGTTATGTATGTGCGTGCATGCGTGTGTATGTGTGTGTGTATGTGTGTGTGTGTGTGTGTGCACGCGCGCGCGTGCGTGCGTCCAAAAGGACCTCATCTCAAGGTAATTATTCGACAAGTTTGCAGCTAACTCTACATGGTTGAAAACACTGTCCATTCACTCACTTGTCCAAAGGCATACATGCCATTTTGTAGCCCCAAAGTTGAAATGTAGTCATTTCTTGATGCACTACATGATTTTCTATATAAGAATAAATCTGGTGTGAGGAAAGGCACCTGGAAGTCCTGGGCCTCTCTAGGTCTGGGCAAATGAGGAAATTGATTAGCTGTAATGTGACTGATAATCACAGTGACAACCCCTCCTGTGTGGAAAACAGTTTTATATCCAAGAGTTCTAACACAAATTCAGCTTGGAACTGAGTTCATTTTAACGGAGAATATTATTTTGGTAGAAATTTACACACCACTTCCTTCTGCAAGTGTACAGGGCTTCATTCCTGTCCCTGTTCCCTTTGAAATCATTTAGAGACCTGGTGATGGTGTAGACAACTGATTATGGCTATTCCAGGTGACAGGTAGAGGGACAGTCCTAAAATTTTGAGTCAGCCATGAATCCTGAGAAGCAGATTTGTTAGAAACACCAGGCTTATCTTTCTGACAACCACAGAAAGACAAGAGGATTTGGAAGTGGACATGGATGATCACATGGTGACCATCAGACTATGAGCAACCATAATGTCCAAGACAGGAGGCACAGTCCCCTACACACATAAACACACACACACACACACACACACCTTTTCAGAAAGCTTTCAGAAACATAGTTCAGTGGACCCCATTTGCTACCAACTTGGAATGTGGTCAGGTAAGATATCAGTATCCCTTACTTAGTGAACTTTCAGGGAAGCACAAGATACTTAATTTTCTCTGACAAAAGCCCCTCAACATGGCAACAAGCATCCAAATAGACACTTGGTCTTAATGGCCCCTATCTTGGATACAAATGACAAGGAAGATCAGAATAAATGATGTACTAAATATAAGAAAACTGCTGATTCCTCTTATCACACAATCATACTGACTCTGGCCTGCATTCTTCTTTAAACATTCAGTCCTTAGCTCTCTATTATAACAGATGGGATTGTCAAATTTTTTCAAGTGTTTATGAAAGGATAATGCACGCTGGATTGTGGACCATGTTCAATGATTTTACAAAATTGTCTCCCCAAGTGTGTTCCCTTTAATACACCACGGAATAAGTTTGTTTTTCTGCTTTGACAATAGTAGGGAGTCTTTAATGACTCTAGTATCTGTGTAATAGGTCTCTTCTAGCTAATTCTCCATGATTGACCACTAGCCAACTAGAACTCTGAAGGACTAATAGCATTCACTATGTAATAGCTTAATGTCAAATGGCTTAGAATATTCAATTTATTCATTCTATTCCTTAGAAGTGGCCACATTTTATGTCATAGCAAAGGGCAAAAGACAGAATGTGATTTTCAAATTTGCAATGCCATAAAATCTTATAAATTCTACTCTGAGCGCATTGATTTGCATAATAAAATTACTCATTTTGGAATTTCTGAAAAGATAGAGACCAGAACTACTGAGTTCTGAAAGCCTCTGGAAGTTTTCCCGAAATATTTTATCGTCTCCATGTTCCTTATTTGTTTACTTCTAGGAGCTGGAAAACAAGGGTGGGGGAGTAAATAATTGAAGGGGGGTGCTTCATGTAGCTTTCCCTTTACAATCTCCATCCCCAGCCCACCCCACCCTCACACACGATAATGTGTGTGAAAGTACATTTTTCACAACTTTGATCTTCCATTAGTGAATTCCTTTAAGTCAAATGCACTTCATTTTCCCTTGCGCTTGAGTTTTAAGCAGTCATTGGAAACCTAAGGAGAAGTGGACACTCGGACTACAAAACAACCATCTCAGGCCTAATTGCTCTGCTGCCATTTGGGAGGCATTTCACTGGGCAAATTTCTTCCCTTGGAAGCACTTTCCCTCCACTGAATTGAATAGATGCTGCCCAAACACATTTAACACCCTTATTTACCCTTTAAGACTTCATTTGATTGATCTTCCCAGCACTTTTCTCTCGAGAGCCAGCTGTAGGCATTAGTCAACATATGGAAAAGCCTGGAATGATGAACAAAGAACAACCCCTGGGATGAGTTACTAAATTAAAGGAAGAAAACAAACACTACCAAAAGTCAGCAGGGCTCATCATAAATCCCTGTATGCAGCCACACTCCAGCAGCAGCAGCAGCAGCAATGTCCATGGTCAGGCCAGGCCAGCTAGAATTCCTAGGGTAGAGTCAACCTACCCTTCTGCCTACCGGGACAGAATGCTTTGCTCTTCTCCCTATCACCTACCATCTGGACATCCCAGATATACCTGTTGCAACAAGTTCAGTGAGTTTCTAGTTTCAAGAATTAAAAACATAATCTTAGGAGGCTGATATTCTGCAGCTACCACATCCTACTCAGGACAGATTAGAGATCAGTGAGTTCACACCTGAGTGAGAATACATGGACATTAACCAACTAACAGACCACAGCTGAAAGCACAGGCAGAATAACCTAAAAGAAAGAGGAACTGGTAAGGATTTCGGCTGTGGGATACATAATGAAGTATTGCACTAAGTACAAGAAAACTTTCAGTAATTCTAATTAAGACATGAATGGTGGATTGGGAGATTCACAGAGCCTGGATTAGCTAATATTTGAAGAAGACAACAGTGAGAATTGGAAATGATGCATTTGGGGTTTATCATGAATGACATGCAAAACCTTGATTGAACCAATCAATAGTCAATGGCCTTGGCATTTTGAATGTCTGGCTTTCTGACTACCAGGAAGGAAGGAAAGAAGGGGGGAAGGAGGAAGGAAGGAAAGGAAGGAGAGAAGGAGAGAGGGAGGGAGAAAGGTGGTCTGGCATCTGTAGGTAGCCCTGGCTACTGGACTTGGTTCCTATCAACTGGTTTCCTAACACCTAAGTTCTTAGCTCCTCAATCCTTCCCTGCTGCCACACAAAATTAAAATAATATAGCAAGGGCTGTTGATTTATCTTCTATTGAAAGCCTCCCAACAAGAGACAAGTATGACCAGATATATATTTGCAGGATATCATTTTGTCAGCAGTGCAGAGAACAGAAAGGAGGAGAAAGATCTGGTTAGATTAGATGAAAGCTATTGCAGTAATCCATGCAGAAAACAATGAAACCATCTAAAACAGAGGTTGGAGAAACAGACAGATTGAGACAGAGGAGACAACTCCAACTGAACTTGATGACGGAATCAACTTCGGGATAAGACAAGGCTTGCCTAGGGTCTAGAGTCTTGATTCCAAAGTACAGTCTACATACTGAACATCATCAGCCCCACTTGGGAACATGGGAAAATTCAGAATCTCCGGCTCATTGAATCACAATCTAGAATTTTAACAAGATTTTCATTTGATTTCTGTACAAAGAGTAATCCAAAATACACTAGTTTACAATACATTTAAGTTTCTAGAAAATGGCTCTACCAGCATCCACTGAAAGATAGACTACTGCATTTGGCTTTGGCAGGCTAAATTTATAGCACTCAAAAGTTGTCATTTTTCATATTCAGTGCACAATTAGTGGCACTATATACCATTACTGGTACTACAGTCAGACACTTTGAAAATATGCATAAAATTGTTCCTGCCTTACAAAACAGGAATCTGTGAAAACAAACAAAATGGCAACTATACTACAGAATGTTGAGCACCATGTTGGAAATATTTACAGGCTATAAACTATGAACATTAATTATCTAAAAGGCTGTACAACTTTCCACTTTCATGCTGGAGATAAGAGCCAGCCAAGACCATTTCTGGGCAGGTTCATATTGAATCCAGAAGACCCTGCTTGAGTAGCTCAGGTTAGATGCCCAGTTGCTTTGAGTAAAGCCCACATGTTAGGAAACATTTTGGTGGCTTAGTTAGGACCCTTGTGCTTATTTCCTTCCAATTTTGTCGCTAAAGGCAGGGGAATATTTGCTAGAGTGATTTGGCTGGCTCATTGGCTACCAGTACGCTATCATATTTTTGTTGCTTTACAGATCAAAGGTCTAAAAGAGAAGTAGAGATCAGGCTGTGTTCTTCTCTAAATTATTCCATATTATATAAAGAATGCACTAGCTTTCAGACTGTGAACTTTTGTAAAAAAAAAAAAACAAACAAAACAAAACAATTTGATCCATTTTGAGTACAAATGTTGAGGCACAATGACTCTCCATTTGGATTGCACAAGTGAACATAACAATTTGTTCCTCACAAACCATGAGGCACAGACTGATAACCTATTTGCATAAACAAAAGATTACCACCTATGTTCTTATTAAATTAAATCAGCGATACAAAGACACATGGGCACATCAAAACCATTGAGTGAAACCAAAGCATGAATTTATCAAACCACTAGAACTGTGAATCATGCAACTCCTTCATCTGGACCATAGAAAATATAAGGCACCTAAAACACAGTGTAAGCAGCACCACTGCACCATCAACCCATCCACCAGTCAGTGTACATCACAGGACAGCCAGTGGACTCTGTACTGTTTCCAGAATGCTTCAGCTCAACAGGATTCCCCCAGCTTGATCCAGTCTGTTTGAACTGCCATTTGTCTACAGTATACCAAAAACACCTTGAACCAGCTTTGTGTCTTGAACCAACTCTGTGCCAGGGTTTTTACAGGCCTGAGTCAGAACAGTTCAGTTTGGTAACCAGATTATGTAGGTTAATGTCTTAATGTAACCTGGTTACTCTCTGCATCTGCCTTAGTTTTCTAGCTATTACCTTATAGTAAGAATCCCTTGAACAGATAAATTGGTAGGAATTAAAATATTCCTAAGTTGATTAAAAGTAGAATTATAAACATTTTCTGATAAAATTGAAGATTTACATGGAAAATATTTCTGATAAAATTGAAAAAATATATGGAAAAACATTAAAATTGAAGGTTATCATGGAAAATTATACAGATAAAATGGTAGGCATAAAAATATTTCTAAGTTGATTGAAAGTGAAATTATAAACATTTTCTGATAAAATTGAAGATTTACATGGAAAATATCTCTGATAAAATTGAAGAAATATATTTAAAAAATGCCTTAAGATTGAGTATTTCATGGAAAAATTATACAGATAAAATGGTAGGCATAAAAATATTCCTAAGTTTTTTGAAAGCGGTAATTCCTCCAATTTATCTGTATAAATTTCTTCAATTTTATCAGAAAATGTTTTTAGTTCTACTTTCAATCAATTTAGGAATCTTTTTATGCCTACCATCTTATATGTATAATTTTTCATGAAATAGTCAGTTTTAAGGTGTTTTTCTATATATTTCTTGAATTTTATCAGAAATATTTTTCTTGTAGATTTTCAATTTTATCAGAAAATGTTTATAATTCCACTTTCAATCAATTTAGGAATATTTTTATGCCTACCATTTTATCTGTATAATTTTTCCATGAAATAGTCAATCTTAACGTGTTTTTCTATATATTTCTTCAATTTTATCAGAGATATTTTCCATTTATATTTACACAATGGAATACTACTCAGCAATTAAAAACAATGAATTCATGAAATTCTTAGGTAAATGGGGAACAGGGGGAGGGAAGAGGGCTTATGGGACTTTTGGGGAGTGGGGAAACCGGAAAGGGGAAATCATTTGGAATGTAAATAAAGAGTATAGAAAATAAAAAAAAGAAGTTAAAAAAAAAAGTATCCCTTGAACAACCACAAGTGCTTTAACTCTTTCATAGCCATTCGTAAACTATATATCATTGTGTGAAATATAGTTATCTGAAATCTAATATTAAGCACTTAATATTAGAATGGGATTTTTAAATGCTATTTGCAAATGATCATTAATCACAAATGAAATTAAGAGTACTTTGTGAATTAAAGCCAATAGAGTAATAGAGCTTATGAAATACTTTTCAATAAATGGGTTGCATTTTGGAAAGGCACATAGATTTCTAAAACCTCACTTATGACAATATGTAAAATCAGGAAACTGGAGATCCAATACAGCAGTTTTATTTTAAAAAGTAAATATTCTTTCAAAAATCACTAGAAAGATAAAAAATATCATAATGACTCAACCAATAGGTTCTTCTTTGAAAACAGGTACAAAATGATACTGGTTGCCTCCATTAAATCTACCCTTTAAAATTCAGTTGATTCCCAAGAAATGAGCAAAAGCCTACGGTCCTTGTCTGAATCTGACCAGGATTCCATTCTTCCAAAGCAAAATCTCCATCTTTGTTTTTCCTTCACATGGATATACCTAATTCATGATATGTGGTCTGCATGCTTTGATCCATCAATGATTCATCTCTTGGCAATATGTTTATATTTATAAAGCCATAGGCTCTACTTAATTTGAGACAGCATATTTCTCAACAGAGTACAAAGTGCTTTTAAGGAGTAATCTAATTAGCACTCTACCATCTCCATGAGGTCAGTGATAGCAGATAATACTTCTGCTTCACTATTAAGAACACTGAAGCAGAAAGCACTTTAGAGGATTTCTCTATAGCCATTTAGCTCAGCGAGGAATGGAACTTCGGTACCACTATGCCAAGAGATAGTGCCATCCACCTGTTCCTCACCATATGTAACGATATCAACTAATAACCTTGACACACATCAGAACATGTTTATTGCGCTTGATAAAAACTTTTAAATAGCCTGGCTTTCTACAAAAGCATAATTTTCCCCTCAAACATCCAACTATAGTTGAAATATCTTGCAAAGATAACAAGATCCTCTGCAATAATTATTCCCAGGCTAAAAGCCATTATTGGGTAAAGTGTTCTTCAGCTGTCCAGTACCATCAAAAAAAAATCTATAACACCTAAAACTCCTTCAGTTATGACACATTAGCTGAATTTTATCTCTTTTCAATAAATTTTGTCCAGGTTGGAAGCCAAGAATACTTATAAAATACATTAAGAATAATTACAATTCCAAATTTCAATTACAACCTACAGAAACCAGTTAATACAGATCTCTGAAGAACAAGTAACTTCATGCAAAAGAGAAGAGGAACACATCCTACACATTTACAATAGACATATTTTAGGTTTTGCATAAGCAAGTTCAAAACTGTATGATTCATCAGCGAGTATGTGGTTAATATTCCTTACTAGAAATGTTTTAGGCCAGAAGTGTTTGTGCTATCATATCAAATTTGAGCGAATATGTGTATTATACATAGCAGGATGGGAAGTTTAAACATGAAATTCATTGTTTCATACTCTCTCTCTCACTCACTATGTGTGTGTGTATACGTGTGTATACACATACATACATACATATATACATAAATACATACATACAATTTTTTAGTAGACCTGCATTTTGACTGGCACCTGTCATGTGAAAACAGGTGTAAAATTTTCTATTTAAGGGATCACACTTGTAAACAATACCACTCATGTTTTGGAGCATTTTGTATTTTGGATGTTCAGATTAAAGAGGCTCAGTTTTACATGTGTTCCTGAGCTTAGAGAATATTAGGTACTATTTTGTCTATTTTTAATCTGAAAATGAAATCATAATGGCCCATTATCAGTGTGCAGTGTGATTTATAGTAGAATATATATATATATATATATGTGTGTGTGTGTGTGTGTGTGTGTGTGTGTGTGTGTGTGTGTGTGTGCATGTGTGTGTGCATGAGCATGAGTGGGGGGGTTGAGTGAGTGTGTGTGTGTGTGTGTGTGTGTGTGTGTGTGTGTACCCTTTTTAGGTTAATGTTGTCTAAAAGCCCTTGATAGTCTCTGGACAGAGAATGGCTTATTTCTGGAAGTACCAACTTGTGATTTTAATCATATAGAGGACTGAAACGTTGAACTCCATATATGACCTTCAGGGTAGAGAGAGGATTACAAGACTGAACAGTGAGTTGATCTTTGATAGTCAATTTTTTTACTCTATCATGCTTAATAAAGCTTCCACAAGAAATCTCATAAGATAGGCTTTATAAAGTTCCCACACTGGTAAGTACCTGTAGGAAATGACAGGAGGGAGAGCATGAGAAGACATGGGCACTCTGTATCCATCACACAGACTTTTGCCTTACATACATTTTTATATGGATGCTTAGCTATACTCTTTACCAAATCCTTTATTAAATAGTAAACTGGTAGATGTAACTATAAGTGTTTTCTGGAGTTCTCTGAATCATTCCAGAAAATTAGCAAGACTGAAGAGGGGTTTGTGGTATCTTAAAGTTCAGTTTAATCAATGAACATTTGGGTAAAAGCCTGGAATTTGAGATTGGCATCTGAAGTGGGGAACTGACTGGAAGCACAGAGTTCTTAATCTGTGGTAAGGGGAGAATCTATACTAATTCTATTTAGTGTCAGAACTGAATTGATCTGAGCCTAAGATAATGATCTAGGGTTAGAAAATTGGTTGGTTTGGGAGAAATCCATACATTTTGGTAACTAAAAGCATTGAACAACTACAGACACAAAAATAATAAGGAACAGGGTTTTTTATTACAATCATGTAACTATATAATTTATTATTAAGTGAAATTGTATAAAATAATGATTTTTAATTACAGCAGTGCATTCTAATTATAGCAAAAATCTCACAGATTTTCTACTAACACTGACATATTTCACAGTGAAACTTCATAAGGCCTATTCACTTAGCTTGTAACAGCATTTGTGCTTTAGGGCAACCCCATGCATGACGTAACGTCCCTGTTTTTACAAACAAGACAGGTCTTAGTTAAGGTTTTACTGCTATGAACAGACACCATGACCAAGGCAACTCTTATAAGGACAACATTTAATTGGGGATAGCTTACAGGTTCAGAGGTTCAGTTCATCATCATCAAGGCAGCAACATGGCAGCATCCAGGCAGTCATGGTGCAGGAGGAGCTGAGAGTTCTACATCTTCATCTGAAGACTGCTAGAATACTGGCTTCCAGGCATATAGGACTAGGGTATTAAAGCCCACACCCACAGTGACACACCTACTCCAACAAGGCCACATATCCATATAGTACCATTCCCTGGCCCAAGCATATACAAACCATCACAGACATGCACAGAGAGATACAGTATGGTGCTTTACCCAAAGTCTCATAATTAGTAAGCAAAAAGGTCCACCAGGCAAACATGGGTTTATGGGACTCCAAATCCTGGAAAGATTAAATAGTAGATTCTGGGTTACAGGAAAGAAGTACCTTTAATAGCAAATTATCCACCTACAATTGTCACTCTCACTGATGATATAGGGAAATTTAAGCTTCTGCGGTATCATATAGAAGAAGAAGTAGAAGAAAAAGTACAAATACAAGCATTTCTCTCTCAGTTCATGACAAGAATGTGTACTTGTTCCTCCAGTGCTCCTGGGCTTTCACACCTGGAATGTGGGGTTGGGGTTTCCTTTAGATGAGAAAGTGCTTGCCAGTAAGTGAAAGAATCCCTAGTTTGATCTCCAGTACTAAATAATCTGATTATGGTGACACAGGCCTGTGATATTAGCAGTTGGGAAGTAAAGGCAGAACGACCAAGAGTTCAAAGTCATCCTTGACTACATAGTAAGTTCAAAAAGGAAAATATAACTCATGTGATTGCAGGAATGGCAACTCACAACCAGTCCAACTTGAGATCCATCCCAAGGCCAAGCACCAATCCTTGATACTATTAATGATAATCTGTTATGCTTGCAGACAGGATCTAGCATGACTGTTTTCTGAGAGGCCCAACCCACCAACTGATTCAGATAGAGGCATACACCCAGAGCCAAACAGTGGATGGAGCTTGAGAACTATGGAAGAACAGGAGGAAGGATTGCAGGTCCCAAAGGGGATAGGAACGCCACAGGAAGAACAACAGAGTCAACTAACCTGGACCCTTGGGACTCTCAGAGACTGAACCACCAACCAAATAACATACAAGGTTTGGATGTAGGCCGCCCCACACATATGTAGCAGATGTGCAGCTTGGTCTTCATGTGGGTCCCGAACAACTGGAGTGGGGGCTATCCCTAAAACTGTTGCCTGTCTGTGGGATATGTTCTTCCAGCTACACTGCCTTGTCTGGCCTCAGTGGGAGAGGAAGTGCCTAGCCTAGCAGAGACTTGATATCCTGGGGTGCACCCACCTGCTCAGAGGAGAAGGGGAGAGGGGGCTGGGGAAGGATTGTGGGAGAGGGTGACTGGGAGGGGGCAGTGAGCAGGATGTAAAGTGAGAAAGTTCAAAAAAGTGAGTACTATAGACAAAATTATAATCATTTATCCATTAAAAAATGAAAATAAATAAAAATGAAAATAACATGGTAGCACACGTGGACAGATGCATAGATAGGTATACAGACAGAAAGGTGGATATATGGATGGGCGGATAGAGACATGGATATACAGGGGACAGATATGTGTGTGGATGGGTGATAGATGATAGCTAGTTAGCTATGTAGACAGACAGACAGACAGACAGACAGACAGACAGACAGATAGATAGCTGGATGATTGATACCTGGGAACAGATCCTGGTTGTTTCTATGTGTGTACATATTTACAATTCATGAAAAGAAATGCATCCATGTTAATTACAGTTATACATAAGAAAAAATAACTCATGCCTGGAACACCTTCCATCATCCCTCACTTGGGACCCTGCAGTGGGGCTGAGGCAAGCAAAGCCTGCATCATCTCCATTTATCAGTCCAGCCCTACATGTAGCATCCCACTTGGTTAAAAAACGTCTCTTCATATCCTTTCTGTTATCATTTAGGTCCGCATTCTGCAGCTTTGTTCTCAGCAAAGATGAGCTGCCTGCATATTATAACTAGAATTTAGTTTTCACAAAGTTAGATCTTATTTTAAATGAGATCCTGAGACAAAGCACCTCAGACCCCTCAGGCTCTATCTGAACCTCTGAGCTCCTCCCTTCCACGGCCACCTCAGCATTACCACTATATAGTCTTTTCAAATGCCATGAGTCCAAAGCTGGGCTGCCCCCATCCCTGTATCTATTGTAGCACTCCTTTCAGATTTCTTAAAGCACAAACCTTTCTTGTTCCCTCCTTTTTAGCTTCACTTTCCATATCTTTCAGCTGTTGCTTTCCTTCCATCCTTCCTACATACATCCTGAATCCATTCACCTTGTCATCTTCTCACAGCCTCTTCTCCAATGCAAGTCACTCCTGGATTAATCTACAGCCTTGCAACTGGGTCCACCATTGTATTCTTTCCCTTCTCTGGTCTCTTCTTGACATAAAAGAAGTGAAAGTAACTTGATCAAAACACAGCTCTAACATGACACCTCTACTTTAGCAGTCAGAAAACTTTACTGCTTTCAGGATAAAGTTCAAAGTATATTATTACATGCCCTCCAAGTCTGTACATACCAACTCCCAAGGTCCCACATTTTATCCTGGGCCAAACCTGCAAGTTACATGTCCTCCTGTTGCTACACCTTCCTGCTGCTTCCTAAAGATTTTCCCTATTCCTTACTGGTCTATGCACCTATTGGAATGTAGATAAATTGCTACCTCAATAAGGAGAATCTTTTCTGGCTGAGCTGTCTTCGCATCATCACAGCAACTTCAATTTAAAGGACTATTTGCTTGTTCCCCATCACTAGTCTAAGAACTCTGCCAAGTCATTGCCCATGCCATTTGCCAGCTCTGTAACTCCAGGAAATGATACACTTCCTGAGACACAGTAAACACTTGCATACTGAATCAATTAGTTAATGGCAAAAACTCTAACCTAGTCAAAGTACATCATGATACTGGGTCTGTATTTTAGCATCAACCTACTTTACACATAAATTTTGTTTCTGTTTTATGCTGAGTGGGTGCATCATCCCAGTTCTTCATATACTTTCACAGGATGTGTATTCAAAGGAAATAAAATCAGTATGTTGAAGAGACCTCACACACATTCCTACGTCCATTACTGTATTGTTCACAATACTCAAGGTATGAAATCAACATAAGTACCCATCACCTAATAAGTGGATAAAGAATGTGAGATGTATCTATATGCCTTTAATAAGATACTATCCACCCATAAAAAAATGAAATCAATTTTGACAACATGGCTAGATGAGAAGATCATCATGTTAGTTGAAATATACCAAGAATAGGAAGGCACTTACTTAGATGTTAGAGATTTAAAAATTCAATCACATGGAAGTTGAGGATAGAGTGTTGAGTACCAGAAGCTGGAGAAAATAGGAGGAAGGAAAAGATGGGGAGTCCTTGATTAATGGGTACTACCTTATAGTTATATAGGAATAATAAGTTCTGGTGTGCTATTGCACAGGAAGCTGACTGCGAATAATTATAAAGTACTGTGTATTTCAAAAGTACACAAAAGGAATTTGATCAATTTCAGCACAAAAAGGGGATATTAGCGATACACAGGTTTAACCCAATTTAAATATGACAAAACTGTATATAACTGTACTGAAACAACACATGGCATCTTACAGATGCATTCAATGTTGGTGTTTTATGTAACAGTTAAAAATAAACTTCAGCCAATTCTGGCTGATTATCTGCCAGTTGGTCTCTCAAAGTGATGGCCATAGTCATTTACAGTGATTATAAACTTTGGCTAGCATCAAATAATGACTTGGAGCCATGGATATAGATAGAAAAGGATGGAATGATAACCTTCTGTAGGAAAAAAAAAGCTTTTCATCCATTCCTACATGGGCTTAGGAAGTAATGATTTTGAAATGCTAAATAAAGTATTTCAAACTAGGAGTCTAAACCTAATAGAGAAAACTGCTGAGGGGCCCCTATATACTCTTCTTAAAAAGCAAGTAACAATAAATAAATAAATAAATAAATAAGCAAACTTAGGTAAGGTGTGATAGCAAGCATGTAATCTCCGCACCTGAGTAGCTGAAGCATGGGAATCAGTAGCTCAAGACTAGTCTCAGCTACATGATTAGTTCAAGGGCAGCCTGAACAACATGAAGCCCTGTCTTTAAAATAAACTAAATTAGTGAATTAATTTCACTTTTGACAGTACCCAGGAATAAACCCAGAGCCTTACACATGCCAGGTAAACCCTGTCCCACTGGGTTATTTCCCTAGCCCCTAAATTTAGTTAAAAACATTTGATCTCTGGAAATAAAGAGAATAGGCCACTAAGTCCTTTGATGTGCTGAGAAGTTGACTTGGTAACATGAGATTATTGAGCTAAAATTAGGTGTGTGGAACAGCTTCAGAGGCTTAAACAGTCAACTTAAATCATTCAAGCAAACAGAAATAGGTGAACTAGAATTCTAGTCCTGGACATGAAAGAACATATGCATTACTCTTTATGTCTCTGAGTAATTATAGATTGAAGGGAAGTATGACATAAGCATTTAAAATCACCTAAGAAGCCACTGCAAGACAGAATGTTATACTATGTAAACAGCAATCAAAATCAAGCAAAAGTAGATCTATCTAATGGATAACATAGGTTTTGGGAGTAAGAAAATTCCCCCAAAGGAAAGGAACATCCCATAATGATGCAAAGTGAATGGGCCACAGACACACAGCAAATCTAAGTGCAACAAACAACAGAATCACAAATCTTAAAGTGAACACTGATGGGGAAATATGCATAGGAGGAAACTTCCCATCCCTTCCTCAAAGAGTAATAGAAAACCTAGACAGAAAATTAACAAGGGTATGCAAATACCCAACAGTACCATTGACCAATAAGACATGAGGAGCATTTACCCAACAGCAAGTTCTAATCCAGTCCTCCCAACCACAGCAGAATTCTTGTCCAGTGTATATCTAAATCAAACATGTCCAAAGAGAAGTCTCAAAAGAAATCACTAACTAAATGGAGCTAAATGGAAATGAAAATAAAGCATCTAAATTTTAGGGACATAGCTAATTTTGGCCAGGAAATATTCTGAACTAAAAGGCATAGTTACTTATTGAATAGATTGGCCTTTTCTTATACAATTAAGCACTTATTATATGCCTCAGAGATTCCATTTCTGGGCATTGACTACAGAGAATTGAAAACATATCCACACAAAATGTGTCTAGGAACTTACATCCTGGACAAAATGTCATGCTCACATTTGTCTCCTCCTGGACAAACACAATAGGAAACCCTGCATGGAAATAGCTCAAGGGATAACAAGGTCGAATAAAGGTGGTGTTCCAGTTTTATTTCTGTTGCTGTGATAAAATACAAAAAGTAATTTTGGGGAAAAGGGTTTCTTTTAGCTTACAATGCCAGGTTACAATCCAAGTTGTAGCCCATCATTTTGGGGAAGTCAAGGCAAGAACTTGAAACAGCTAATCAGATCCACAATCAAGAAACAAGAGAAACGTAAATGTATACATACATGTTTTATTTTTTGCTCAAAACTCTCTCTGTACTCGCACAGTCCAGGATTCCCTGCCTATGGAGTGGTGCTTCACACAGTGAGCTGGATCTTCCCACATCATCTAACAATCAAGACTATACTCCACAAATATTCGCACAGGCCAATCTGATCTAGACAATCCCTTGGAACTCTCTTCCCAGATGATGTTAGAATGTGTCAAACTAACCATCATAAGTCCTAAGAAGAGCTGTTTTAAGATGCCAGATAAGAAAACCACACTAGACAGTGTATCTTGTTTCTCCCCAACCAGGAGCCAACCAGGCCTGTTATTTCCCTGTTTCCAATATAGACAATATTCTAGGTACGCCAGTTGCTCCTCCAGAGCAAATGGGAATCCTTACCGTAACGAAGGGCTGGCACTATGTATATAGGAGACAAACTGAGAGCAAGTAGGAGAAGCCCTCACATTTCCCAATGGGTCAGACTCCCCTCTCGACCAAGAGTCTAAGTCAGTTCAGTACAACCAGCTACAAGAAGTGGACTGTTCAGGGCAGAGTCTTTATTCTTGAAGGGCTATGACTATCTTTCCCTACCTGAAGACACTGGAGAAGGCAGGTGAGACTTCCAAAATTGAGCCAATGACAAGTAGACTGGTCCAGAAATTCTCTTTGCACAAGGGTTCAAGATTCCTCTTACCCCAGAGATGACTGAACAGTAGGCAGAAGTGGAAAAGATGGCTCTAGTCAAGACGCATAGCCTGTTCTTGGAAGTCTCTTTGTCTTCACAGGTCTGAGATTTCTTTCCTTTTCCAGAGGTACTGTAGCAGCATGCTGGTAAAGTCATTCAAAGAGAGAAGCAGCTAAGTCTAAGACACTTCTTTGCTACCAGGTTTCCAAAACTTTACTCACTGGGACAGCAACACCAAACCACAGAAGTATGGTTAGGAGATCCCAATATTTCCCTCGCCCACCAGAAACACTCAGAAGTCTAGCTTGGGAAAGCCCTTGGCAGTCTCAGGCACCACCAGCTGAGAGCAATCAAAGTCTATTAATACTAAATAAGCTGAGAAGACCAAAATAACCCCACAAAGTCTCTGGAACTTATTCTCCCAGTGGAACCATGGCCCAAAACAGTAGGCTAAGACCTACATGTTAAATGAAAACAAGGTTAAGACTGCTAAAATGAAAGATTCAAACAGGAACCAGGGTTCCTGCAATGTCTCCTAGAGTTAAACAAAAATCGTTCATCACACCTTGAACAAAGAACACTAATTTAAATGGAAAAAAAAACACAAATTCAAGGGATGCCAATCTCAAGGGGGAATCCAACCCTAGAATTAAAGGGAAAGACTTTAAAATACTGACCTAATTTATTTTCTACCATTGTAATGAATATTGTGACCAAAATCAAGTGGGGAAAGGGGTCTATTTGAATTATACATCCTGATCACAGGTCATCACTGAAGGAAGTCAAGCCAGAAACTTGAGGCAGGAACCTGGAGGCAGGAACTGAAGCATAAACCATAAAAGGATAGCCTCTTACTGGCTTGCTCTCCAGAACTTGCTCAGCTGACTTTCTTATACAACTCAGGATCACCTGCCTAGGTATGGCACCATCCGCAGTAAGCTGACCACCCCCCACAACGTCAATAATTAATCTAGAAAATGCACCAGAGACATGCCTTCAGTCCGATATAATGGAAGCAATTTCTCAGTTGAGGTTCCTCTTTCCGAGTAACTCTCTAGTAAGTGTCAAGTTTAGAAAATGACACGCAAATTCGTGAAGCGTTCCATATTTTTGATGGAAGGAGAGACCCCTGGTCCTGGAAAGACTGGATGTAGGGGAACGCCAGGACAGAGTAATGAGAGGGGGTTGAACGGAGAAAAGAGGGAGGGAAGGGGGCTTATGGGACTTTCGGGGAGGGAGGAAACGGGAAAGGGGAAGTGATTTGGAATGTAAATTAAAAAAATAAAATAAAATTAAATTAAAAAAAAAAAAAAGAAAATCTAAGCATCTCAAACAGTCATCAGTGACCATTTATAAGAATCTGACATCCACAGCCCAACTCTGCACACCTGTTTCCCAGTGAGATCATCATTCTTGGGCAAAACATAAGCCCAAAACAGCAATCAGTACTAGTGATGAAGTTTGCTTACCTACCATGCACAAGGCACTGGGTTCCATCTCCAGCAGTGCCAAAACAAGCTAACCGACAACATCAGCAAAATAAAGCAACTTAATTACCACTTAACATATTTGGAAACTGCGCTTATACAGAACAACAACAACAACAAAAATCTAATTTATTCCCCAAAAAACTTTCTAGTAAACATTACTAGGGAAAATAATCCGTAACTCAAGTGGCACTTGAGACCTGACCTGCTCGCTGTTTAGAAAAACAGCAGAAGCAAAGTAAGTGGATCTAGGCAATAAGATGAAGTTCCCACAACCTCCGGCTCCAAGTGAACAGCTGCATCTCCCCAGGAGTGCAAGACTGCCAGAATGTCTCACTGGTTTCAGTTCTTTGTTGCAAGAGCTAAATTCCAAGCAAGACTGGCCAAGAAGTCAGAATTCCCTCCCTCAATATTATCCCCAATTAGAGCACAAAGATTAGGGCAGGCATGGGAAGGCAACAACATTGAGTCACTATCCCTCTTGTTCCAGCTTCACTGTTAGTGAAGAGGGTCCATACTTGGAGAGACTGATTGAAAACAGAAAATACTGACTTCTTAAGTGCCCTGCTTTAAAAGGAGTGTAAATCTGAGACATGCAGACTGCTTTGCTCGCCTCCAAGCCCGTAGTATTGAATTAGAGATTGCAAACAGGGAGAAAGTCGGTTCATAAAAACAGAGAGCTCCAACACCCTCTCCAGATATTTTTTTCTTTTTTAGTGTTTTTTTTTAATTTTTAATCTTACTGTGTGAGTGGTTGTTTTGCCTGTGTGCATGTCCTGAGCACCAAGGGCATGTCTGGACTCCAGGGAGGCCAGAAGAGAGTGTCAAAACACCTGGGACTATAGATGGAGATTGCTGTGAGCCCCAGAGGGGTGCCTGGAATCAAACCAGGGTTCTCTGGAGGAACAGACAGTTGTGCTGTGTACTGAGCTATATGCCCAGTCCCAGACCCTTGAGGGCTATCTAAACTTTTGACTCTATCATTAGCCTTCTTTCCTCCAGCTGGAACCCACTTTTCATGAGCCTTCTGCCCTCCTTCCCAGCTCTCTTCATCTTCCCCTGAGCTCTTTGCCATCAGAATCCTGCCAAAACCACCGTACCCTCATCCTCCTGATCACATCCGCACCCTCCTTCCTTCCTACTGTGCCTCTAGCACCTGTCTTCCTACCAAGCTTTCTGTCCTCTTCCATCATCTTTACCATCCGTCTGACCCTGCTTCCATCCTGCAGAGGATCTCCTGGCCTCTTCCAAGGTTTTCTGTCCCCCTCCCCAACTTTTTAGTCTCCCCCCCCACAGCCTACTATACTTCCGCACAGCCTTTATCCCCACCCCCTTTCCCTCTCCAGCCTAGTGCCTACCCTCTCTGGTTCCTAATCCTCTCCCAAGCATCCAATCCTGGTCCTCAGTAAAGAAAAAGAAAAGTGCATCCGATCCCTGTTACTGGAATTCTAGGTGGATACCGGGCGGCGGCAATGGAGGAGCAATTATCCTGAGTGCTGAGCCTTGTCTCCAGGTGCGCGCTCTCCCCATCGATTTAAACTTTTGGTCCTATTTTCTAGCCTTGTTTCCTCTAACAGGCTCCCACCTCTGCATGATCTTTTGGCCTAAAAATCATATATTCCACAAAAGTGTCTTTCAAAATGACACTGATATAAAGACATGGGCAGATAAATAAAACCTGAGAGAATCACAAGCTCCACGTGGGGCACAGACATAGATGAATGTAAACACCCATACACATAAAATAATAAAATAATCAAGAAGAAAAGACATCAAGTAGAAAATAAGTAAGGTAAATTCAAGTTCACATACAATACAGCGCAAATAAGTATAGTTACATAATATTAAAGGACAATAGAAATGCTGCTTCTTCTTCTTTTACCAGGTTTTTGAAAATTAATTGTATATGCTGTTTACATATCCTGATTCACAGTCGACCAGAACAGCAACACAAACAGGGCAGGATCCTGGAGGCAGGAGTTTATGCACAGTCCATGGAGGAGTGCTACTTACTGGCTGGTTTACCATGGCTTGCTCAGTCTGCTTTCTTATAGAACCCAGGATAACCAACCAGTCCAGGGATGGCACCACACACAATGGGCTAGTGCCTCCTCTATCATTCACTAATAATGAAGTGCCCTACAGGCTTGCTGAAAATCCAATCTTTTTTATATTAGATAATTTTTTTATTTACATTTCAAATGTCTCCTTTCCTGGTCCAGCCCCCCCTTTCCCGAAAATCCCATAAGCCATCTCCCTTTCCCCAATCAACCCTCCCCAGCTTCTCTGTCCTGGTATTCCTCTACACTACAGCATTAAGTCTTTCCAGGACCTCCCTCCCTTTGGTGTCTAACAAGACCATCCTCTGCTGCCTATGCATCTGGAGCCATGGGTAACTCCATGTGTACTCTTTGGTTGATGTTTTTGTCCCTGGGAGCTCTGAGAGTACTGGGTGACTCATATTGTTGTTCCTCCTATGGGGCTGCAACCCCCTTCAGCTCCTTGGGTCCTTTCTCTAGCTCCTCCATTGGGGACCCTGTGCTCAGTTCAATGGTTGGCTGAGAGTGTTACCCTCTGTATTTGTCAGGCACTGGCAGAGCCTCTCAGGAGACAGCTATATCAGGCTCCTGTCAGCAAGTACTTCTTGGCATCCGCAATTGTGTCTGGATTTGGTAACTATATAGGATGGATCCCTAGGTGGGGCAGTCTCTTGATGGACTTTCCCTCAGACTCTGCTCCACCTTTTGTCTCTGTATCTCCTTCTGTATTTTTCCCCTTTCTGCAAAGGACTCAAGGATCCATACTTTGTTCTTCCTCCTTCTTGGACATCATTTGATATGTGAAATGTGTCTTGGGTATTCTGAGCTTCTGGGCTAATATCCACTTATCAGTGAGTGCATGCCATGTGTGTTCTTTTGTGATTGGTTTACCTTACTCAGGATGATATTTTCCAGTTCTGACCATTTGCCTAAGAATTTCATGAATTCATTGTTTTTAATGGCTGAATAGTACTCCATTGTGTATATATACCATATTTTCTGTATCCATTCCTCCGTTGAGGGACATCAGTATCCCAGACCTCAAGCAGTACTACAGAGCAATAGTGTTAAAAACTGCATGGTATTGATACAGTGACAGGCATGTAGATCAATGGAACAGAATTGAAGACCCAGAAATGAACCCACACACCTATGGTCACTTGATCTTTGACAAAGGAGCTAAATCCATCCAGTGGAAAAAAGATAGCCTTTTCAACAAATGGTGCTGGTTCAACTGGAGGTCAACATGCAGAAGACTGGAAATCAATCCATTCTTATCTCCTTGTACTAAGCTCAATTCCAAGTGGATTGAGCACCTCCACATAAAACCAGACACACTGAAACTAATAGAAAAGAAACTGGGGAAGAGCCTTGGACACATGGGCACAGGGGAAAATTTCCTAAACAGAACAACAATAGCCTATGCCCTAAGATCAAGAATTGACAAATGGGACCTCATAAAATTACAAAGTTTCTGTAAGGCAAAGGACACTGTCAAAAGGACAAAGCGGCAACCAACAAATTGGGAAAAGATCTTTACCAACCCTACATCCCACAGAGGGCTAATAACCAGTATATACAAAGAACTCAAGAAGTTCTTGACTCCAGAGAAATAAATAACCCTATTAAGAAATGGGGTACAGAGCTAAACAAAGAATTTTCACCTGAGGAATATTGAATGGCTGAGAAGCACCTAAAGAAATGTTCAACATCCTTAGTTATCAGGGAAATGCAAATCAAAACAACCCTGAGATTCCACCTCACACCAGTCAGAATGGCTAAGATCAAAAACTCAGGAGACAGCAGGTGCTGGCAAGGATGTGGAGAAAGAGGAGCACTCCTACACTGCTGGTGGGACTGGAAGCTGATACAACCACTCTGAAAATCAGATTGGCGGTTCCTCAGAAAACTGGGCATAATACTACCCGAGGACCCTGTTATAGCACTCCTGGACATATACCCAGAGGCTTCCCCAGCATGTAATAAGGACACATGCTCCACTATGTTCATAGCAGCCCTATTTATAATAGCCAGAAGCAGGAAAGAACCCAGATGTCCCCCAACGGAGGAATGAAAATCCAATATTAAGGAGCTATTTTCTCAACTGAGTCTCCTTCTCTGATGACTTTAGCTTGTGTCAAGTTGACATAAAATTAGTCAGCACAGATGGGCATGCAAAGTTTCAACAAAGCACTAGCAGCCCTAGACAACAACATGGAACAAGGATTCTGCTCCACAGCCAACTGGTATGAAAGGGTGTTTTAAAAACCTAAGAGTCAATTAACATAAAAAACTGTATCAGAGACATGAACATGAAGAGGCACAATTACTACAATAGATGGAGAAAAAGAATGACAAAATCCAATATCGACTTACTGATTGAAATTAAAAATTTATAAATGGGTTTATCAGTACTGCAGCAGAAGAGGTAAATAATTAGAAATCATCTGTTTTTCTATACACTAGCAATGACCAAAGCAAACATGAAATTAAGAAAAAAGTTCAAGGACTCAGGCTACAACTCCCTTGCTAGAGTGCTTGCTCACCATGCCCAAAGTTCAGTCCCCTGAATTTGGTGGTGAAGCCTTCTAAGCCCAACAATCAGGAGGCATAGATTTAAGATCACAAGGTCAAAGTTATCCTTGGCTACATATGGAATTAAAGATAAGCTTATGATAGAGGTCCTCTTTCAAAAAACAGTTTACTTAAAACAGCAACAAAAGAACAATACATTTATAATATACTTAAATACCAAACTTACAATCTAAAGTCCACAAAATAACACTGAAAACATAAAGACCCAAACAAATGTTCATAGATTATAAGACTTAATGTTGATATTAGGACGCTATTACCCAAAACTTATACACAGTTTCAAAATAATGTCTACCAAATTCTCACCTTCATTCTCTGCAGAAACTGGTAAGCTAGCTCTTCCTAAAACCCATAATGAAAGCAATGTACAGAAAAAAGAAACAATTGTTATTGCATCTGATTTTTAAGAATATCACAAAGCAACATCAGTAGTAGCATGAATGACTATATGACATTTGCATAAAGGTACCTATACAAACCTAGATTCATTCCATTGGCCAATTGTAATTTTTTAAAACATCTATGCTGGGATCACGTATCCACATAAAAATAATACAGTTGGGGGCTGGGGAGATGGCTTAGTGATTAAGAGCACTGGCTATTCTTCTAGGAGATCCAGGTTTGATTCCCAGCACCCATATGGTGGCCACAATATAACTCCAATTCTGGGAAATCAGGTACCCTCTTTTGGCCCATACAAATAGTGCATGAATGTGGTGCACAGACTTATAAAATACCTTTACCCATAAAAAAGTTACTATTTCATTTACTTTTTAACAAATACATTTGAACCTCTTGCAATATGCATAAAAATGAACTCAAAATTCATCACACACTTTATTATAAAAGGTAGAATTCTTATCAAGAGACATGGAGATGCATTTTTATGATCTTGGGTGAGGGCAATCCTTCACAAGAAACAAAAGGGAGAAAAGTTACATTGGATTTTATCAAAATTTATTACTTTGGGCTAGACATACTGGCACATTCCTTAAATCCCAGCACTCAGAAGTCAGAGGCAGGTGACCACTGTGAATTCAAGACCAGCCAGGATTACATAGTGAGAACCTGTCCCTAAAACATTTTTAATATTTTTGTACAATAGACATCTTAAAGTAAGAAATACCCAGTGAATCATAGAAAAACAATACTTGAAAGGCATACCTCCTGTAAGGGACTTGTATCCATAATACATAAAAAGTATTTACCTTTTTTCTGAAAAGAAAAAGCACAATGAAAATGGTAAAGAACACGAATAGCCATTTCTCCAAAGAGTCCATTAATTGAATGGACAATAAGTACCTGAGAAGATGTTCAACATCATTAGCCACCAGAAAAATGAAAAAACAAGAGAAATGGTGATAAATGTAAAAAAAAAGGGGGGGGGAGTTAAAATGAATCTGAGTACTTCATATTCATGAATGAAATGTCATACTAAACCCCATTATTTTACATCATTTATATATACTAATAAAGAGGTCCACATTGAGCCAGTATGGCACACTCATAAGACATTATAATATAATAAAAAAATTCAACAATACTGATGAATCTTGAAAAATATCACAGTAAGTGAAAGAAGTCAGACAGAAATAGGTATATACTATTTCATGGCATTTGTATAAAATATTCAAAGCTGGCAAATTCATAGAGACAGAAAGCATATTAGTGGTTTCCAAGGCCTGTGAGAAGGGAAATAGGAGGAAGTGGGGGCTTAATGGTAAGGAGTTTACTTTGGGAGTATGAATTAGATAATGGTGATGGTTTCACAGCATTGAATGTCCTCAATGTCAACAATGATAAATTTTAAGTTGTGGGCATTTTACTACAATTAAAGGCAGGTGATAAATATTGAGGTTTCATAAAACGAGAAACCTCACATGCTGCTTATAGGAATGTAGTTGCTTCAGAAAATAATCAAGCAGTTTCTCAAAGAGTGAAACAAGGACTCTTCATATGACTCAGTAACTCTACTCATGTGTTTATGCAACTCTAGCCCAGAGAACATATATGTACAAATACCCACTCAAGCCCAAAGAAAACATGTGTTCACACAAAAACTTGTACATAAATGTTTGCAATTTTATAATTATTGTATTTCTGCTTATAATTGTGTATGGTGTGTGTGTGTTTATGTGTGTGCATGCACACGCATTCGCGCAAGTACACATGTATACATGTCTATAGAGGCCATAGACACCTTATCTTCCTGGAGCTGGAGTTACAAGTGGCTATTAGCCTCCTGACCAGCGTGCTGGGAACTAAACTAGGCACCTTTGGAAGAGTACCAAGTAAGTACTCTTGACCTCAGAACTATCTTTCCAGTCCCTTCATAACCCCATAATTGTTTTAATTTTTTCTCCCTTCCCACCTCTGTCTATATGTACAGACACCTCTCTCTCTCTCTCTCTCTCTCGCTCTGTGTGTGTGTGTGTGTGTGTGTGTGTGTGTGTGTGTGTGTGTTTGTACTTACAGGCATGAGTGTGCCACAGTGAATGAACATGGAGGTCAAAGGAAGACCACTCAGAGATTTAATTTAGATCGTCAGATTATCATGGAAAACACTTTGACATTCTGACCAGAATGTTCATAAATTTTGATACAACTTAAATATAAATCATACAGTGAATATATTAATACAATGTGGTCATGCATGTAAGAGAATATTATATTGTCATGAGAATAAATATCATATGGTGACAAGTGTAAAATGTTTATATATGCTGCAATAGATGAACATTCAAAGTAATTTTATTGTATACCACAGGGATAAATATTGTAGAATATAAAATTTATGAAAAAAACTTTAATATCTAGTATGAGGAGCTGAAGAAAGGCTCAGTGGTTAAGCACATTGGATTCTCTTGCAGAGGACACAGATTCAATTCCCAGCACCCACATATTGGACCACAACCATCTGTAACTTCATTCCCAGGAAATCTAATACCCAATTCTGGTATCCCTGGGCATGAGGCACACACCTGGTGCACGTACATATATGCAGGCAAAACACCCATACATACAAAATATTTTTTATAATGTATTTATTTTATGTATGTGGGTACACTGTAGCTATCTTCAGACACACCAGAAGAGGGCATCAGATCTCATTACAGATGGTTGTGAGCCACTATGTGGTTGCTGGGAATTGAACTCAGGACCTCTGGAAGAGCAGTCAGTGCTCTTAACTGCTGAGCCATCTTTAAAATAAGCACCTAAAGTAATTTTTTTATTTAAAAAATAAACATAACAAACTGTAGCATAGTTTTAAATGTAAAAACTATAAAATTTTAGGGGGAAAAGTCCTAGGAGAAAATAAGTCAATACCTAGGTACAGGCAAAGAATTCTTTTAGATATGCCATTCAAAAGTATGAGCCACAAAAGGAAGAGATGATGTTATAACTTATCAAATTACTCCATCACATATCAAATAATGATGAAAAAGGCAAGCGATGGCCTGAGAAAAAATACTTATAAACAGCATAATTGGAAAAGAAATGGAACAGAGAATGTCTAAATAAAGGCAAATAGCATAAATAGAAACACCATCAACTAAGAAATACAGATGGTTAACTTTGTGAAAGGGTGCTGAACATATTTAGCTACCAAGAGAAAAGCAAAACCACATTGAGATATGACTACACACTTACCAAAAATGTCTGAAATTTAAAAAGTGGCAACACCAAGTGCTGACAAATGTGAGGAGAAATGGATCACTCATACACAGATGCTGGGAATGTGAAATACTACGCAATCATTCTGGAAAACATTTGGGCAGTATAAAACTCAGTGTGTAATGACCAGAGGACCCAACAAGTGCATTTGTAGGCATTTATCCTAGAGGAATGAAAGCCAACAGAGCCTTTAATTCTTGAGGTTGTCACTACAAGAGCTGCCACTGTTTGCATCAAATTCTGTGCAGTAGATGAGAGTCTACTGATAGTTCCTGAAGTTTATGCAGCCATGAAAAGTGAGTTTGGGCCATGACTAGATCTGGAAAAGGATAATCAGGATCACTAATGGGCACTATGTCATTTAGTTATCGCAACAGCTGTATTTCTCTTTCTCAGATTCAAGTATAACCTCTGACATTTCACCTGAAATCCTACTATTCCTTCCATATTCCTAACTCCTGATGGTTTGGAGAGAACTCTTTCTTCTCCTAGGTTTTGTTTGCTGAGCTAAACTCAGGTAACGATCAAGAACCAAGATAATATGAGTATGTTTCCTTTTTCTATTTTGGCACTTGAGAGCTTGCCTGTGTTAATCAGAATGTTCTGCTTCCTAGAGTTAGAGCCTAGAAGCATGACCATTGTGACATTCTTAAGAAGACCCATTCCTAACCAAAGCTCACAACCTAAGATCCCCATACCAGTCTCTGGAATAGCTCCACAAGGAATAGTTCAGGATTAAAAGAAAATCAGGGCTCGGTTGGCAGAGTATTTGCAGAGTTTGCACAAAGCCTTGACTTTGATCACCAGACTGCATAAATGGTGATGCACCCATCTGCAATCAGAACACTCCAAGAGGATAGGCAATTCAAGGTCATCTTCTGCTGCATAGTAGGTTTGAGGCCAGCTCAGAATATATGAGACTGTCTCAAAAAATAGAAAGAGAAGAAGAAAAAGAATAGAAAAACAATATGACATTCAAAAGAAGAGAATCATGATTTTATTCATTCCAATGCAACTAAATTATTTGAAGAAGGAAATTCTGACTTTCAGGAAGACAAATCTTGTGTGCAGCCTTTTACTCAGCTTTCAGTTTAACTGGAAATTATGAGCCAGTTTTCTACAGTGGCATTAGACAAGGTGCCTATGACACATGATGCCCTTGTTGAGCTGAGCTGAGCAAATCTGGCTCCATTAAATAGTTTAGCTGAGCTACACACCTTTAGCTTTCTACATAATGAAAACACACCCCTTTCTCCACAGGAGGAATTTCTGGAACCCAAAAGTGTGATATCAGTCTCACCCTAATGGATCTCATGACATCTAGGTCTCTAAGCACCTCACTAATAATTTCTCAAAATCGTTTGGAATAAACAGGCATCTCACTCAAAGCTGCATGTATGCAAATTCTGGCACTTTAAATGGATTCTGTCCCTAAGTGCATAAACCAAAAAGCATGGAAGCAATTGGATTAGGAAAGCAATGCTTAAAAAAAAAAACCTCTAATTGGCATTAAGTCACCAAACATTGTCAAACACACATCGTTTGCCTAATTATTTTGTGTGTGCATGTTTTTAACTTCATAACTTTTTAACTTCATAAACATATAAATGAGAAAGAGATGCAGATTTAATGTACATCCATATGGTAAGAAATACAGAAGCTGCCAAAAGATTGTAAAAATCCTATACTAATCTTAAAATCATCTGTGTTCTTTTCTTTCGTTTCTTGTTTGTCTGTTAAAGGTTAGTTGGTTGGTGGATTTTTGTTTCTGTTAGTTTTGTTTATTGTTTCTGGGAGTTTTTCTTTTCTTCAAAGTCACAAAGAATAAAATGAGGCTGGTAAATGCTAAGTATAGATCTTTATCTAAAACACACAGTGATCATTTTATTAAAAAATAAAAACATTAAAATCTTAGTTTAATGTCACATTCTCACATCTATGGGCTATTTATACATAAAATTATTTATATGTGTTCATGATAGTTTTTATTGACTTATTTTTTTTTCTTAACTACCCTAGAGTACATCATTCAGTCCAATGTGCCTCATTTGAACATGTGCTAATGAACTACCATGGTCTACTACACTCTTGGAATATACCTGCATCAAAACCAGTCACAAATACTACCTGCACAATTATTTGGCCAAAAAAAAAGAGAGAGAGAAATAGTTCAAGCAGTCTTATCAGTCATCACATACCCTGATGTATAGTCTTGCATTCAGTTCTGAGTCTCATCTAAGTGAGCACTAGCCCAAGCTTCCACTGGCCTCTGGGTATACTAAGCATGAGCACTCTCCCATGCCTTCAACCTAATTTATTTATTTATTTATTGCCATTCACACTAATAATGCCTGCCAGGCTAGAAGACTTTTGCTAATTTGCATGTTCACTTAATGACACTCTCTTTTTTTAAAAAAGTATTTTTTAAATATTTATTTTTTTTTACTTTATGTATATGAGTACACCATTGCTCTCTTCAGACACACCAGAAGAAGCCATCAGATCCCGTTAAAGATAGTTGTGAGCCTCCATGTGGTTGCTGGGAATTGAACTCAGGACCTCTGGAAGAGCAGTCTGTGCTCTTAACTGCTGAGCCATCTCTCCAGCCCCAATGACACTCTCTTGAAGGGAGGGAATGGTCACACTTACAAGAACTTGCTACCCTCATTCACTTGGCTATTTTACTAACCAAATATATTTGTATTTAATTCACGATGAGGCCGTAGGATAAGAACAGGCTCTCAAATTATCTTTTCTGCTTTTAAGAGAAAGTCTCTTTATTCTGCCAGGTCCTCTGCTCCCAATATGACAGGAACCGCCCAGGAAGCGCCCTGGTTGAGCACGGTGGCACTCCTTCCAAAACACTGGGTCTACACAGACCAAATGCAGAAGAGAAGAAAAAAATGGCCATTTACAGAAAAGTCATGACCAATCATGACATATTACTAATAAAATGGCAGCAACGTTCCAGAAGAAGCAAGGTGTTCAGCTCCTTACGAATCTCCCAGAGTGTACAGCATATTTTAAGTACAGATAGGGAAGAAATTAAACTATCGTTAAAGCCTTTAATAGCACTTCTTTCTTTTCTTGCTTTTGATTTTGTTTGTATGTTTGTTTGTGGAAATGTGGTCTTGTTATGTTGCCCAGACTAGCCCTGAACCCCTGAGCTCGAACAATCCTTCATCTCAGCTTCCTGGGTACCCAGACTAAGAATGCTGTGTCACAATATCTACCTCATTTTTGTTGTTGTTGTTGTTGTTGTTTTAATGTTTCCCCTGTGCTATGGTTTGAATGTTTAAGAAAAATGTCTCTAAAGATTCATGGTCTGCGGCTTCTTTATCGCCTTGGGAGGAAAGCTCTCCTGGAGACACAGGCTAGGAAGGTCTTTTGTGTCCTTACCCTCTTTGCTTCCCTGGGTTTCTTTGCTTCACCAGGGCCTAGAATGAAGTAGAGTGATCTTGCCAAGAGATGAGGTCTCTCAGACGATGAGCCTCCCTTCAGTTGCTTTTCTTAATTATGTGTTACAGGGACACAGGAAAATGTACATGACCAACACACCCTAAACCTTATCCCTTCATCCCTCTGTAAAAAAAATCAGTCCTGAAAGCATTTGAAATAAATTAGCTGTCTGAGCACTCATTTAAGAAAGAGAAAGATGAATAGCAAAGGTCACTTCAAAGAGCAACATTTTCAAAACATGTATGTGTGTGGCAGTGGTGGTTGGGTTGTACAAAAGGGCATCTTCATGAGGAGGTATCCACATGTATGGACATGCATGTGGAGAACCAAGATCAATGTCTTCCTTAATCACGTTATCTGTTGAGATAACGTGATTAAGGGTCTCTCACTGAACCAAGAGCTCACAAATTCAACCAGTAAGCCTTGGGACACGCCTGTCCCCATCTCTTTAGCACATCTCTATAGTCATGTGGGACCATATCAAGCCTTTTTTTTCCCTGCATGCTGGGATCCTAATGCCTCTAATAGTCATATCAAGTCTCCATTCCACTTATAATCATGGTCACAGAAACAGTAAATTCTTTTGTAAGTTTTTCTGATTACTTAGTAGACCCAAGAAGCTCTAAAGCAGACCAAGTGTTCTGAATATTTTCATATACTGTTCCAATACTCTCTGGCTAATTAGATTTAGGAGAGATGAGGGGAGGGAAGGGGAGAGAGAGAGGGAAAGAGAGAACAATCCTGTTGTTTATCTGTAAGTGGATTTCTAACATGTCTACCTCAAAGGATTGTTCTGTGTATTAAATGAAAAACTATGTGTAATGTTCCTTTCTTAGGATTTAGATAAGCATATACTCCAAAATGGTGATAGATATTCACCACCAATCACACCAAACTACCTGGATTAAGCAAGCACTATACAGCACTTCACTTGGGCTGATTTGGAGTTCAATTTTGCCTGTAAATTAAGAAACGTCGAATAATCTGTAAAAAATCTGATTGGTGATACCTATCTACTAATGTTCCTTCATATGCACTCAAGCATAATCCAGTGCCCATACCTACTGGACTGGAAACAACAACCAGTTGTTAAATAATACTACATAGGGTCTATAACATTATTTCTTAGGGACTGAAGGGATAGTTCAGAGGTGAAAATTGTACATTTCAGCCAGGATTGTGGTACACACCTTTAATCCCACTCAGAAGGCAGAGGCAGAAGGATTTCTGTAAATTCAAGGCCAGCCTAGTCTATCTCACCCATATAGTGAGCTCCAGGACAGCCATGACTACAAGACTGTAGAGAGATACCATGACTAGATAGATAGATAGATAGATAGATAGATAGATAGATAGATAGATAGATAGATAGATAGATAGATAGGTAGGTAGGTAGGTAGGTAGGTAGGTAGGTAGGTAGGTAGATAGATAGATAGATAGATAGATAGATAGATAGATAGATAGATAGATAGAATAAAAAAGAACATGCATTGCTCTTATAGAGAACCTGAGTTCAATTCCCAGCAGCTACATTAGGCAGCTCATAATTGCCTTTATATAGCTCTCGTTCCAGGGGACCCAATGCCTCTGATCTCCTTGAGCACTTACATTCATGTATACATAAACACACATATACACATAGGATACGAAATAAAATAAATCTGTTTTTAAACATGTTATTTGTTTACCTGAGTTTGTAAATACTAACTTTTGGGTATTTTACACAGAATATTTTCAAAGCATTCTAGAAGTACATGATGAAAAAGTTATATTTATTCAGTTTGATGTAAATATGTGTATATAAGCTGGATATTGTATGTACATCTACATAGTTATTTATTTTATATTGAGCTTGTGTGGTTCAAATCTTCTGCTCCTTTGTAATTTTTGTTCATCTATTAGTTTTTAGAAGAAATCAGTAGATTTCATAATTTCTCCTTATTACCATTAAGTTATAAGTGTATGTATGCAAGCACACATTTATCTGAAAATTGAAGTGGTAATTTGCTGATTTCATTTAATGCCAAAATTTATGCCTCAAAAAGGGAAATGCTTAAGCCAGAAAAGGAACTTGTCTCACATGAAGAGTTTTCACACAGTTCTGACATCGTAGCAGACACCCTTGCATAACAGACCCACACAGTAACAATGGTGTGTTCGGAATATGCATCCCCCCATCTTGCATAGGACTGCTTCATTATGCATACTTTTTGACCTCTATTTAAACCTAAAAATGTCATTACACTGCATATGGGCTATGGGGACCACCTGACCCCTTTTATTTGTTCCTCTTCACAATTTGACCATACTGAATGAATCTCCTTCTGTTTTTCACCATTGTCCTTTTAATTGACATACTGTGGATGAGTCTAGTTTGCTGGAGTTGACAGTACCCAGTCTTTGACCCCAAAAATTCCAATAACAATAGGGAAAAGTCAATTAATGCAAGAGATGGTGCACACAAGGCTAATCCATCTGATATAAGTCAATACACTGCACAGTTCAATTGCTCTGTGCTTCCACAGACAAGTACATGGAAGTGATTCACCAGGACTAAATTCATCACAAGTAACAGCCCAGTTCTCTCAGGCTCACTAGGGCATCTCTGCTAGTAAAATTTAAGAAGCAATCAAACTGAATAAGAAATTTTCTTTGCAGACATTTACATTGTGCTTCAGCGCAATTCTTGACAATTTAGAGTAAATGAAGTGCAAATTATTCTCTTATAACTTCAGAACTGAAGCTTAAATTGTCAGTGAAAAAAAAGCTCACAGCTTAATCAGAAAAATATACTTATTGGTAATTCCCATGAGCTCACACTTGATATATTTATATCATAGGAAAACAAGTTCAAAACTATTACTAAGTTATAAATAAGAAACTTATGCAGAATTTGCATGTATTGAATTTTATTTTGAATCTGCATATATGCCTGTATTTGAATATTTATAATATTTCAGAAAAAGCACAGTGGAATGTGCAAGACAGATTTATTTAGTGTAATGCTCTGAAATGTTTCAATGTCTTCAACACTGTTCTAGGAGGCAAAATGGCAGAAATAACAAATGGATGCAATAAGACCAACTGACTAATCTGCACAGTCCAAGACCTAGAGCAAGAAAAGCTCGCTTGCCAATAAATATTTTGCTGAAGTTCAGACAAATATTTCCCAAAGCTTACAATGGTATTGTTTTATATGGCCATTAAGTGGATTATTCATTATCCTTTCATGGAAAGAGGGAAATTCCCATTCACGTCTTCCTTTCTAATTCAATCACTAAATATGTGATTTTTCTCTTACAGAATGTCAAATATTAGCTTTTTGACCATAAATGACATTGTTTATATTGTCAAAATAACTTCTACATTGGGCATAGTTTTGGTGGAGATTCAAGAATAAGAGTATGCACCTCACTAGATGTATACAGAGTTGGCCTACAGACATCTAGAATAACTGGGAAATAAGGTTTCCTAATGAACTTCATTTATATCTAATTAATGGTAAAGCTCTTATGCAATAGACTCTTTCCTGAATGAGAGCAACACATAAACTCACTGACTGATATTTAGGATCACAACCCTTAACCAACCTCAAACTTTGCTCTTAAAGTTAGGCAATCAGCTCACTTAGAGTTCCATGAAGGGGCCAATATTCCAAGTCATCTTGAAGAACCATGGCCAAGAAAAACTAAGACTTCTAATTCCAATTGTGGACAACTATTAACTTCCTGTTTCATTGCAACTTTCAGTAAAGAAGCAACAATAGCAATTCACCTAGATATTTCTATACTTAGCTGGCACAGAGTTCCATGGGATGTGAGAAATAAATTAGCCAATTAGGGGAAAAATCAGCATCCAGTGCTGGACTAATCAGACTTACCACCTCTGCCTTTCAGTGGGAGGGTTGACCATATTCAAGCTACTCTGTTCATTAAGGGCTACCAGGATATCAAAAGGCTAGTGAAACAACCACAGATAGTCTTCATGGAGCAAAATTCAGACATAAGTACATTCATCACGGCCACAGAAAAGTCTTTTTTTTTAAAAAAAAATGTTATTGCTTCCTATTTTTTGAGACAGGTCTCACTATGTAACTCTGGCTAAACCAGAACCCAGAAATCACTACCTAGGCTAGTCTGGCCTTGAACTTACAGGGATTTGCCTGCCTTTGCCTATGGAACACTTGCTTTAAAGGTGTGTGCTACCTGTCCAGCTATGTTTACTTTTATTTTCAAAGGGATACATATGTTGAATGAAATTCAAAATCCTCAGGATATCAAAAAGAAAAAAAAAAGAAAAAAGAAATCATTCCCATATCTCTTGAGATCCTGGATGTGTCTTCATCCTATCTGTATTCTCTATTGCTTAGATTTAATAGAAATAGATTTTTTTTTATTCCTCTTCCATTCCTCCTCTGCATAAAAAAAGCAACACATCCACAACAAACAAACAAACAAAAGTTGCATCACAGTGCCCACAGCATAAAGATATAGTGACAATAGTGGGTACTCGGAGAATATTTGTCAAATAAATAAGTTAATGAGTAAACAAATAAAAAAGTGTATAGTTTTGTTTTCAATACCAAGGAAATAACTGATAGGATAAAAAAAGAAAACAAAATTCTGTAGTACAGTGGACTTTGCACATCCTAGCCAAGCACTCTTTCACTGAGAAATATCTCTCTCATCTGAAGAAGTAAATATGGCTAATGTTCTATGTTTGCATTATCTAATTCATCCCTAAAGGAATTATTCAAATTTATACTCCCAACAACAATTGATAAGAATTATGATATAATTCCTTATCAGTACTGGCTACTAATATTTTATTTTTGGTGCGGTGGTAATATAGATTAGCTTTTATATTTTTGAATTAGGCTTAATCAGCAAATAGAAATAAAGTTGTCCTAAGTTTTTAAACGCTTCTATTTGCATTTCTTTAGGACCAGTGAGACTGAGCCTCTTTTTTCCATGTCTGCAAACTAGTCTTGGGCCTCATGTCCTAAACTGTCTGGACATGCCCTTTGTTTCTCTAATCAATTCATAGGGTTTCTTTGCACAGAAAAGATTTCAGCCTTTTGTCTGTTGTAATTGTTGCACATATTTTCATGAGTTTGACATATGCCTTTTCATTTTGGCTTTCTCTTTCCTTTGACAGATGAACATTCTCATTTTTATGTAATCATAACTGTCTATCTTTTACTTTATTCAAACCTCCTTTCTTTGACTAAGAGTCCCAAGTGTGAATTGCAGCTATCATTTAAATAATAATGCCAATTGTGAATTCAGATTAACTGGGTTCACAGATTCCCACATACACCACTAAGCTTTAACCAGGACCAGAGCCCCAATTCCCACCTCCTTACAAACCCTCCCCACTAGGAGTCTAGGCAACAAGAGTTCACCCAGCCCAAACCAGACCCCTACTCAACCTCTCAATCCTTAATCTGCGGTGCTATCTAAGCTGAAGACTAGAAGTCAGAGACGAACCTTTAAATGAACTTTAAATGCCTTTATTTACTTTTATGCTTTTAATAATCTTCCATTATTATCTATAAGATCTTTACATACTCGCATGGGCCCATAGTTTTCATTGCACCTCGTGGTGGGGCTTTACCTCCATCTACCGCCACAGTCATTACTTGCCCAAATATGAACCTTCTCTAAGATCAGACTCCTTGGCCCCATAATGCCCACTGGCTCATACTGCCAAGAGGATGGCAAGATAAGCACAAAGTCTCATTTCTCCTAAATACTACCTTACAGTCCCATGGGCCTTCTCAAATGGACCTTTTCTTTTTCTACTTTGTCTTTTATACTTTACAAAGGAATGGGCTTTGGGAAACATCCTGTTCAAATCTCCCATTTTACAGAAAAGACATTGTAGGCCACAAATAGGAATGGATCTCTTCAGGTTATGAAGCCCCGTTTCCCAACCATCTTATCTATACTACACATTTCTTCACATTAGGGGATTTAGGCTAAAGAGGGTAACGTAGGCTTTCTTGGCACTGGTTTGATTCTCATCTCCTCAACTGCTGACACAGTACCAGGGTCATGGTTATTATCTCTCCTGGTTTGTAGATTAGATCTCAATTACCACACAACAGATGAAAAGGTCTCTGTTTTTAATATATTCTGATAAATGATTGACATTGTAAAGACTATTGACTTCTAGAGAGTTTTCAAACAAAATACATCTTTTTTTTAAAATATCTAAAATATCAAATTGTTCAGTTCTACTGTCAGCTTTATAAGAGCATGTCTTCCCTGGAATAAAATGGACAGTTTCGTAAGATGTTATTTAATGAATGACAGTGGGGAAAAGATGAGTATTCTTTTAATGTTATTTCACATTATCTCGGTTGACAACTGATAACCATAGAAAGCAAGCTTTAGTAGTTTAATTGCCACATCAAGCAGTAACATTAGACTATGACCAGAAGCTAACTCAGAATAACATTTTTGTACTACCTGAGAACTTGGGAGTCTGATTGAGGATGAAACAACCTGTTTGCTATCCATACCAGGGTACTAACAAATAGTGCTAGCATTCTACATGGGCTCTTCTCTCTCATTCGTGTTTTCTCTCACCACCACCACCACCGCTACCCATCATTCTGCTCTTTATTATGCTTTGAATATAAGTTTTCCTACACAGGTTCAAATTTTGAATGCCTGGCTCCCAGCTGGTGGCACTATTTTGGGAAGTGGTAGAAACTTTAGGAGATGGGGCCTGGCTAGAGGAAAGGGGTCACTGAGGACAGATCGTTAGGGATACCTTACTCCTTCCTGCCTTTCTGCTTCCTGTTTTCTGTGAGGTGAGAAATACCCTCTGTCACTTGTTCCTGCTGCCTTGATATTCTATCCAAGCACATGGAGCCAATGTACCATGAACTGAACCCTCTGAAATGGTGCACAAAGAATTTGTCTTCCCTTTAAGTTGCGTGTATTGGGTATTTGATAAACAATGCAAAAGCTCTCACCGACAGACAACCAACCAAAGGCACTGAGACTAGAGAAGTAGCTCAGTGGTTAAAGCTACCATCTGTATTTCCAAAAGACCCAGGTTCAATTCTCAGCACCCACATGGTTGACAACCATCTGTAACTCCAGTCCCAGGGGATTCAATACCCTCTTCTGGTCTCTAAGAACATTGGACATGCACATGGTACACAGATATTCATGAAGGCAAAATACCATACACATAACATACAAGTATTTAAAAAATAAAGACATCCTCAACCAAGTGAAAGTGAGAGGCCAATGGACCAATGCCTGGTGGGCCACATGGGTGAAACTGCTTGCTGTAACAATTCAATCATTCCGTGCCTCATCTTGCACCACATGCCTGCCTTTCGCCTCAATGTAAAAAAAAAAAAACTAGAGGGAGTACAAGTAAAGACACGCAAGGGATAATCAGGTACATAAACTCTATTCTAGCTTTTTTCAGAATAAAGCTACCATTTTAAGAGAAATAGTAAGCTTTTTATCATATTTATAAATGAATGGCTGATCTTCCAAACAGAAAGCTTTTCTACATCTAAACAAAAACCTTTTAGTCCTTTCCTATCAACCATATGGTAGAAGATTTTAATGTTATCCTTCTGTGCGGCTACTAAAATTGCAGAGATGTTAAAATCTAGAATGCAGCAGATACGCAAATTCTGAGACTTGTACAGCCATCTAGTTTGAGCTCAGAGCCATCCCATGAGCACCAGTCAGCAGCCTACCAAGTAAAGAACAGGGTTTGTGTGCCTTGTGAGTTTTTAATTCCTCCCACAGACCAAGTGACACACTAGTGTTGGCTATAAATGTGGGAAATTTGGGTCTGGAAAAAGACTGTAGAGTTGGGGAAATTGAACAGCCGGTGTGCAGCAGTGTTTTGATACATCTTTTTTTTAAGTGATTTTAGAAATTTTAAAATGAGCAGAACTGCTTTCTGACCTCAGGCAACATACTGGCAAACAGATGGATGAAAGGCAACTTCTAATTTTTTTCTTTTAGGAAATATTAGTCTAATAAACAACTCAAGCATTTCTTAGGCTCAGTATCTAGCTCCCTCTCTTCCCTCAGTCATTCCCTCTAGCCAGAGAATATGATTAGTCATTTCTATTTAACAATAAATTATGATAGATCACCCACGCACTCTACCTTCCCCAGAAGCATGAAACCATTTCAGGTGACACACTGATGGAAGGACTTAGGGACCTCTTGCTAACCCTAATGTGGGTGAAAGGTTCACCCTCAGAAGGTGGCTACTTCCAGTACTCACCAATCACATCTCCAATCTAGTCTCATTCTGTTTAGCTTTACAGAGATTTACAACATAATAAGAAGCCCCATAGCAATCTGGCCCCAAGACCTGTTCCTGCTGAGAATAAAGCCTCCTTCCTACAGAAATCCATTCTTCTTGGGATGAGGGTGGCAATGGTGGCCCAGCTATTCCTCTAAAGCTACAAGTGTAAAATGGCTGATAACAGTAATAATGGAGGTGAGAGCAATTCCCGCTAAGATTTACCGTCACTAGTAGGAAACACCTCATTGTGTTTGGGTAAAACTATTCATCAAGGTAGAGTCAACATAACAAAGTGTATATGGAGTCAGACAGAATGGAGTCAGATTTTTACTGTGTCACTAAAGACCTCAATGACCTTGGAAAAGTCTTTCAGCCTCTTTGCATGTCATTGTCTTCTGATAAAAGGGAATATTCTTGTCCGGTCTGCCTTTCTCCAAAAGACAGTATATGCTCCCAGAGAAATAACAAGACAATATGAAAACTCATTACAAAATAGAATGTTCTTTCCACATAGGCTGCACTACTAGGGATTTAGAGGTTTGTTCTGTAGTCCTGAGGCCAGTATGTCCAGGAATCACTAGCTGTACAGTTGTCTCAACTACTAAATTTTCATCTCCCATGTACAACCACACATGATGCATACATATTATCAGCAGTGATCATCTTGCAAGCAGGAATCTCTCAGCAGCCTGGAAAAGTCTGGATCCCTTAGACTATCACTGAATAATTCTGGAGATAGGCAGAAAAGAATGAAATAATAAAGGTCCCTTGAGGTGATATTGTATTTCTCTAGGAAATTTTATTTCATTTGCATAAATACTGTACAATCAACTGACTTTACCAAACGTGATTCTATTTGATTAGACTAGATGGCACTATGGTATCACCCTTTTAATGCCCAAGAAAACTATATTGCATTACAAACAATTTTGCTTCAACTGGGAACAATCCAAGAGGTTTCAATGAGTCCTGGTTATTGTCTAGATTACATCTGAAGTTACCTGCCAAAGGACAATAACTACTAAATAGATAATTCAGACCACATTAATTTACAGACATCACACCCTGACCTACATGTTTAAAGGAACTGGTATAGGCACACATGTCATATACAATGCTAGACACAGCTGTGGCTTCCATGGCAGTAAAGACTTCTCTAAATCCCCACCACCACTACCCCCACTGTTGTAGGTGCGAAAGTCTAGTTTTGCCCTAAACATTTGTTTTGATCACTATTCTTCAGTACACCTACAAGCTAGCTAGCATAAGAGATCATTTACGGTACTGCCAGATCTGAAGCGGGCTTTCTTAAACACACCACAATGCTGTTGTGACAATGAACACTGTTCTTGCCATGAACTGAGACTCAGCCTTCCTGTGGCCAAGGATCTCTTGGTGATAGGAAAATGAATCTGTTAGTGTAGAAAGAAAATGAAAGTTCAAAGGATCCAGCCAGGACTCTGGCCTTTGAGAAAGGCCAGTGTAAACTGGAGTGACCAGAAAACCAGGGGCTCCTTTAGCTAAAGCGAGATAAAAGAAATCGTACCTACAGTTCATCCTTTACAGCAACCTGTAAAACATCACTTTAGCCAGGAAATGAGGTGAACACAGGCTGTGTAAGGCAGGAGGGGTCCACGTGAATAAAAGCAGCAGTGGGCAGCAGCTGAATCCTTGAGAGCCCAAGAAGTGACCAAAATGGACAGAACGAGACACTAAAAAGATTGCTCACCAGAAGACCCCAATTTCACTCCCTGCAACTAAACTCATTCACGGACTCCCTGCCCCAGCTCAAATTTGTTTTCAAGAGCTCTGCAAAACAATAGCTCTGGCTGGATTGATTTCACTCCAAAGCAGCTCCTTTTGTCCATTTCACAGCATCCCATGACCTCCAGGCACTGGCCATAGCAGCTAAAGGGAAGAAAAAGCCTTGCTGGCTACAGATTATCCACAAACTAGTTTTTTTTTCTGTATCATTCATTCCCTATTGGCAAGACCGTGAGCTGGCCATGGGTGCTGAGGCTCTGGATCTGAGCCTCAGCAAAAGCTCCTAGAACTCCCGTGGCTCCTGAGCCCTGTGCAGGGTCCCGAGCAACTTTCCAGCTGGTCACTGAGCAGGCAGGGTGCCCCCTTATATTCGAAAAGCATGGTGGACACTTCGGGAGTGTGGGCAACAGTAAGGGGCACGAGATGAGAGGCAGGAGCTCTCCCTGGAGTGTCCCCAAACAGTGGCAGAATGACATCTGCTCTCCAGAGAAAACTGGGGCCTGGGGGTGGGGAGGTGATAGACGCCAGGAAAAGAAGAAAGAGAAAGGTGAGAAAGAGATAAGAAACGTGGAAAGGGGGAAGAAAGATAGAAAGAGAAAGACCAGGAAAAGGAAGAAAGGACCAACCAACAGCAGACAAGATGGGCAGAGAATTTTCCACTAGAGAAAGCCAGAAACTAAAGGGGGGAGGGAATGCAGGAGCTGGGAAACAGAGAAGGAAAACAAGCCCAAGTCTTTGGGACCAGGTGTAGAGGGGAGGAGAGGATAAGGACGATGGACCCAGAGAATCTGCATGCATGCAGAGCACAATTCTTTAGGACTTTCAAGTGCTCGGAGTGTAGTGTCCAGTCCTGGCTTCTCCTGGGGGACTTTCCAGGCAGCCAGGCCGCTTTCCCCACACTCAACCAGCAAGCAGGCTAACCTTCATTCAGATGGGTAGACTGGCTGTCCTGGGCTGCAGCCCAGATGCTTCTTAACAGAGCAACTAAGATAGGCTCTAATGTCTACCCAGCAGGGACTCTAGCCTCAGGGCGTCGAGGTGTACACAGGGTCCACAGCAAGTGCAGATACAGTCTTTTCCGCCCCTGGTTCACCGAGGCCCAGGTCGGCGACCGCGCTTAAGTGACTCACGGATACTCACCTGGAAGGTCTCAGCCTGGCGTCGCGCTTGCCATCCACCACTGCGGGCACGCAGCTGGTGAGCTCGGTCCAGTCGGCGTGCAGCCCGCAGCTCCAGCCGGTGGAGAACCTGGAGAAGAGCCAGGTCTCCCTCTTACCCGGCCGGTGGCAAGTGCATTTCTTCTGCCCCACGCGGCACTCACATGGCTGCTCCAGCTGGATGTTGCGCACCAGGTGACGGCCAAAAGTGGTGCCCCCAGTCTTCTGGATGTGCAGGAACACGATCAGGTCATCGCCCTTGATGTCGAAGTCTACCTTGCGCAGGAGATCGCCGCGGCTGAAATTGTAGCGGGGTACAAACCTGGCGGAACTCTCATCCTCTGAGCGATACGGATCCGGCACCGGGGAGCTGAACGCCTGCAGGCGGAGCAGCTGGCATTCTGTGCCGGGGCACACGTATTGGAGAACGATCACGGCAAATAGGAAGAGCATCACCAAAGCCAGCAGCAGCTTGTTAGATTTCTCATCCATGTTCCCGACGCTGGGGGAAACCCAAGCTCGTTACGTCAGTCCCGCAGCTCGGCCCGTGCTCGCCTCGCTCCCGCACCGCCCCCTCCCCGTGGCGCCACCGTTGCGCCCCTTTCCCCTCCGGTCCGTACCGAGTACTCCACCACGGCGGCGGCGGCGCCCTTCCCCTCTTCCTTCCTTCCCGGCAGGCTCAGCGCTGTGGCTTCTGCCGCACCTCCCCCCCCACCCCGACTCCATCCCGCTGGTCGTTGGCCCCCTCCCCCGCGGAAAAACCCCAATCCACTCCGCGGCGTCTCGTTCCCCTACGCAGGATCCCTCTGGTCCTGGTCTCTCTACTCCCTAACTCACGCCACCCCTCTCGGGCGCTGGGTGCTTCCCGCTCGCCTCTCTCCAGCTCCCATCCCCATCCCGTTGGCCCGCGGGACTCTCTGGGGCCCCGGACCCCAGTTCCCTCCGTGTGCGAGAGCTGCTGACCCTAAACCAGGGCTCCCTTGGCGCGTGCCCCGTTGCCCACCAGGTGGCCTCTAGAAGTGAGCTGGGGCTTCAGGGTTCCCCTGGGGGAGAAGGAAGGAGCCCGCGGGCTGCCTGACTTTGCAAGCAGAGGCGGCGCAGCCCTTTCCCGCGGAACAGCGGAGAAGGAGCCGCACCGCGGTCAGTTGCGCGCTCAACCGGTCTCGAGTCCCCCAGCCCGGCCACCACCGGCACCCTGGAACTTTAAGCCTTGCCCTCCGCTCCCAGTTGCCTTCCCTCCTCCCGCCGCCCGGGCTCACCCTGGACCCGGAGCGAAAGCCTCACTTTCGCCCACCACGTACCTGGCCAAGGGACCGAAAATCTTGGAGAAGATCGCACTGAGCACGTGCTTGAGCGAGTGGCCCACGGCTGCCAGGCCCCGAGTGAGCAGGGCCCGGCAGAGGGAGCCCAGGTCCCAGCGTCGCCTGAGGTCGTGCATCCGCCTGCGGCGGCCTCGAGGCAGTAGCGCGAAGAGCGGGGCGCGCAAGGCTCCCGCCAAGGAAGAAAATGCCTTTGGGGGCTCGTCCTGGAGCGGCGGGGAGTTGAATCCGAGAGACACACCCCTAGGAGGGCCGGCGCGGACTGAGGCGGCGACAGACCCGGGCCGGCTTGCTGCCAATTCGGCCTCTACTCTGGAATGCCGGCGGGGACAGGTGGTGCGGGCGGGCGCTCCTTGCTCCGGTTGCAGTGGCGGCCCGAGCGCCCGGGCTGCAAACGCAGGCAGTGCCATTCCCCCCTTCAGGCAACTCAGGGTACTAAGGATCAGGAGCGAGCTTGAATTTATATAATAATGCCTCACGCCCAAGAGCCCCAGCCACTTCACAAGCAAGAGACCTGGGTTTTCTCCTGTGTTGGAGAACGGAGGTCACTCCAGAGAGCGCATCACTCCACTTTGGCTCATAATTTCAGCCTCCCTTAAAATAGCAAAGGCGCAAATTGGACCTTTTCCCTCTCTCTTTGCCAATTTCCATTCTGCAACGGAAGAGGGGGGTATTTTCTGAAAAGGTAAGTCAGCATGGCAATAAAGCATGACTAAAAAACCTTACATGGGGGATTTTTGAGCAATTTCAAAGCTCTCTCGCTCTAATTCCTCTCCCCTTGTGAATCTCATGCACCAAGCCCACCGCCCTCAGAAAGATTTCACTCACTACCGTTTATTGAATGAATGGATGTCTAACTACACACCACATCAGAGTTAGACCGTCTTGCTCAAGGTGTTGTGGCATATAGAGAAACTGAAGCCCAGAGAGAATTAGAGAGGCACCCAAGGTCACACAGCACAAAACCAGGATTTATTGTCAGAAACCCACGCACGATCCAACCTTTTTGTTTTTCATAATTAAAACGTGTCTCTAAATAAATACGTATGGGTTTATTATCAAGCATAGTTGTCCAAGGGCTCTTTTCATCTGGGGAACCAGGGATGCAGAGATTTAAGAATGGATATTCCTTTAGAACAAGGACCCTGGCAAGTTGGGACGCTGACATTTCCTAGCTAATGAATGGGGGAATGTGCAGTGCATGAAGACACTGGAGTTTCCATGACTGAACATGCATTCCCAGCCTAACTGATGCACAAGATGTGTGGGTTAGCAGCAATGTTTCAAAGTGGTAGCACTGGTGGTGGGGGCCACTGGAAGAGGATGCTGTAAGCTGAGTGCTAGTTTAGGGATGTTTCTCACCAGAACATTCATTATCTCCCTTGCACAGTGGAACAGCATGCAAAGCCTGATTCAGGAGCCCTTGGAATTATTACAGAAACTGTGGCAAAATATCGTGCCCTTCCTGAGGCTCAATTTTCCTTTCTGTCACATAAGACTAATAATAATGCCTCCATTTTAATCAGCTAGGCTAGTGTGGGGATAAAATGTAGAAACCTTTAGGCAACTCAAAATACTAGGCACTGTTTACCTGCAATGCTTCTTGTAAATCTAGGTGTACCAGATGAGTCTGAGGCTAGTTGAAGAAGGGTCCTTGTCAGGCCATTTTATAACTGTTGCCTTGCCCTTCTACTCAGAATTCCCAGTCCTGGCTGTACTTACTTACCCATGCCCCAGGGAACCTACTGGGACATTAAAGAATTCTTTGTCTAGCTGCTGCAGGTGTCAATAATAGTGTATCTCTTGGAAATACTCCATTCATGGCATTCCTGCATCTCTGGCCCTAAGCTCTAGGAGCAAAGTTATACAAAGGAACTGGATGCTGCAATACACAAGATAGACCTGAGCTCCCCACAAAGCACCCCTGGGTCTGCTAGTCTGTGGAATAGGCCCTACTCCCCGCTGGGGGCAGGTAAGGATGTAAGTCCTGAAGCTACAGGGATTATCATTTCCATAGCCTCTTAGGTTGACACAGTAGGTAGCTATCCTCCTGACACCATATATAGAAGGTCCCTCCTGTCATTTTGTCAGCATTATAATGGCATTCAGTAGATCCTTAAGAAAATACTTTCTGAAACTGGTGGTTCACACATTCAAGCCCTAATTATGGAATTTCTATTTAAGAAGGATTAATGGGATTGGAATATGGGAAAGGAAATTACCTTGTGTAGACAGTAGGTAGAGGAAGATGGTGAGCAGCACCAGGGAAAGCCAGGATTTTCCCAAATGGTAAAAAAGAAGCCTGTGCAGAGATGTAAACACACACGCACAAACAGGCAAGCAGGGGCAGGGCTAGTCAGATTTAGTTCTACAGAACCCAAGGAAGAAAACTGCAGCTACTGAGATACAGTACTCTGCTAACACATTAAAGTGAATGTATACAACAGCTCAGTGGAGTACACTTCCATTTACAAGCCTTTTCTTGAAAATACTCCCCCCCCCTTCATGTTTGTGACACAAAAAACTGAATCATGGGGGCTAGCCAGATGGTTCAGCACTTGCTGCCAAGCCTGACTATCTGAGTTCAATCCCTGAGACCAACATGGTGAAAGGAGAGAACCAATTATCTCAAGTTGCCATCTGACCTCCCCAGGAACAGAATGGCTCTCGTTCAAGAGTTCAGGCACAAGCTCGCGTGGGAGTGCGCACACACACACACACACACACACACACACACACACACACACCTTAATAAAAAATACTTAATAGCAAAAAATAAAATCTAAAATTGTTGGTTGTTTTGAGATATGTTCTATGTACTCCTGGAAGGCTTAGAATTTCTTGTTGGACCAGACTGAACTTGAACTCACAGAAATCCTCCTGTTTCTGCCTGTTGAATGATGGGATTAAAGGCCTGAGTTGCTGCATCTAGCTCTTAATGTTTTAAGCAAATTTATCATTTTTTTTTCTTGGACCACATTCATAGCTATTCTCAGTAGGCTGCCTGCAGACTGCTGGTTGGACACCCAAGAGTGTTTCTTCCAGAGAAATACTGAGATGGGAGGTGACGTGCAAAAGAGCACACCGAATTGTAAGGTCTTTGGCTTCCCATCTCCTTGGAGGAACGTTAGTCACAGTAGATATAAGCATGTAGGTTTCAGTACTTGGGAGATAAGGAAGACACAGCAGTCTGAGCAGAGCCTCAGGTTAATTCCAAAATGTGGTGAGGTTTTCAGTATTTTTCACAAAACTGTCCTTCAATGGTTTTCAACAAAAGGTTGATGATTCAGAGAGCGCAAAGGTCAGTCTGGCTTGTATAGTAGGTGGAGTGTGAGAAGCCTTGCATCTGGGTGCTGGAGACTGAGGACAACAGGCAGCTCTAGCAAGAGTCCTTTGTTATAAGCATGAATCTGAATCCAGAGGGCACCCACTGAAATGGCCAGGTTCTTTTGTCACAGAACAAAGAAGTGAAGTAGGGACGTGTGGATTGTGATACAAATAGTTACAGTCCATTAAGAAAGACAATGGTGCTCTTGAGAATGGGTGAGATCCAAGGCTCAAAAATCCCAAGTCTCCCCACAATGACCCTTTCGAGGTCACTGCTGCTTTCTCCCACACTTGCAGATTGCTTGCATTTCCCAGGGATGCTCTACTTGGTTATAGACAGCCCAGGTGGGGAGAGGTTAGGGTCCTTCAGCCACCTGACTTCTTTCATATGTTAATCTTGATGCCTCTTTCTCCCTGCCCTACTTTCCTAGCACACCTTGACTGGGATGCTAGGAACACCTTAGTAGGCCAGGAAAACCACTTCTTTGATGGCTTCTTTTGTCCCCTTTGTGTAAGACACAAGGTTAATGAGATTCAAAGAGCACTTTTTTGATCTGATAATGCCAAGACCAAGGTTACTTGTCTGCTTCAAGAGCCAAAATGCCATGGGCAGGGGAAGAAAGTTGGATTCCTGGTCCTCAAAATGAAATTCTATAGCATTCTGTGGTATTAGCAACACAGGATCTCAGCAGTTACATTTGTTGTGGGCCTATAATACACTAGCAACAGCAGGGTCCCCTGTTCAAATTAGAATAGAAATAGTGGAAACAATATTAGAGAGAGTGTGTCACATTTACTATAAAGCATAAAACAGTATGCTTTCTCCTCATCGTGAGTATTCACTTCCACCCCGTGTTTTCCAGCTGTCTATAATTTTTTTTTGAAAATGCTCATATTCTCAATAATAGGCAATTTTTGTCACAAAGATTGAAGGCATGCAAATGGTAGTGCCAATACATTCTGTATTTATGTGTCTCTCCAAACTGAATGAACAGCAGTACTTAATGAAACGCTGTTCTGGAGCTCAAGCTTTAATATTATAAACAGGTTGGGTGTGTTATACATATCTCTCTCCGTAGTCCTGTTTCCCCTCACAAGACACAAAGCTTTGATTTCTAGTCTGACAAAACCCGGGGCTCAAAGAAATTAAAAAAGGAGGAAAATGCTGGGGCACTGTGCATACTAAAGGAGTGTGTGTGTTGCAAAAGTAACATAGGCACTGGATGGGATTCAGAGTCACCTCGTCAGTGTGAACATGCCGTCTGGTGACTACAGAAGCACTTCAGGAGCGGGGCAATTTCCTTGTCTTGCTGCCACTGAATGGAAGTCAGTTACTACAGCATGCCTGCCTGCAGCAACCACAACTGTGGCCTCAGCTTTTAGGAAGTCGGCTCACTTCTCTGTATACCAATTTCTGCGCACAAAACAACAAGCTGGTCTACAGGAACAGTGAAAAATGAGCCCAAGTGAGCCTTCTTAAAGAGGAGAGAGCAAAGCTCTGGAGAGCATACTGCTCTGGAGTTCACCTGGAGCTCTCTGTAAAAGCAAGGCTCATAGCTACCTAACTGGGTTCCTCACATGAGGTAACTTATCTACTGAGAGCATTTTGGGATCCTGGAAAAGCAGACCTTTCTCTACAAATTTTGACTCTGACTGTCTTTGATCTGATATCTTTGTTTTTCTAATACTAACATACTGATAATGGAGAGTTGGCTTGGCCCTAACAGGAGTCAAAGTGGCTTTGTCCTCACAGTGTTTATCTCTAGTGTTTCCTTGCTTTCCTTCTGCATCTCTCTATCCCTCTCTCTGCTAAATGTCTCTTGGTGGATCAGTCACTCATGTCAGTTTCCTAAAGACATCAGCAAACCAGAAGGAAGGAAGAGTATGATGCTTAAACCTAATGAAAGCTTCCTCTGGCAGGATACTATCAAAGCCAGTATGGGAGAGACTCGTGGAGCTAGGTGGAGAACAGGCAAGGGTTGTATGTATGTAAGTGACGGGGAGTGCTAAGTGCTGATAAGGCCAGCCTCCTCCAAACTCCTGACATTAGTTTTCAGCTCTGCTCATTTCAAAACATAATAGCTGATTTTAGCCAGAGGGGTTTCAATTTAAGTAGCTGGTCAAACCACAGCAGTTAGGATTAAAAAAAACAAAGTCAGTTTTGCATTCAGCCTTTGTGAGCCAGAATTGAGCAAACCCACTTATCAGCTAATCCCTGGACTGGTTAGTTCACAGTTGCATGGTAGGTAGTACATGTTAGAGGCCAAAACGACTCTGCATTAGCTCCCTGCATGACCGTGGGTACTCGAGTCAGTTGAAATCTCTGGGATTCACTTGTTCCCCTTGACAAAATACTAAGGAGGCACTAGACCCTAAAGGTCCAGGGGAATTTTCTGTGTGTGGCCTGTGTGTTCGTGTATGTGTATGTATGCATGTGTGTGTGTATGTATGCATGTGTGTGTATGTGTAAGTATGTGTGTGTGTTTGTGTGTGTGTGTGTGTGTACATGCACACAATGTAATTTTTGCTAACTAATGAGAAGATCTGGGAAAGGACAAAGCCTTTCTGTCTACACCTTTCCGGACACTACCAAAGTCAAGCAACCCTCTAGAAAGAAACGGAGCCAAAAAAGCAGAATGAGGGGCCTGGGGGGGATAGCCCCATGTTTAAGAACATTTACTGCTCTTGATCTGGGTTCAGCAACCAACACTCACACTGCAGCTCACAACAGTCTGTCACTCGAGATCCAGGGCTTCCAATGGCTTCTTCTGGCACTGCATACGCAAGGTGTGCATACACACATGCTACCAAAGCATGCGCAGAAGATCCAAACAAGTCTTAGGATCTTTTTTCAAAAGCAGAACAAGGACCTGGAGAGATGGCTCAGCGGTTAAAAACAATTGTTCTTACAGAGGACCCAGGTTCAACTCCCAGCATCAGGGGACTTACTACTGCCTGTAACTCCGGTTCCAGAACATCTGGTACTCTTTTGTGGCCTTTGTGGGCACTGTACACACATGGTTCACATGCATCCAAGCAGGCCAAGCAGTGATAAGATAATTAACAACAATAAATAATTTTAAAGCAGAACAAAAATGTAAACGAGGAGTAAACGTCTTCGGACGGGCAGTGGTGACACAGGCCTTTAATCCAGCACTCAGGAAACAGAGTCAGGAAGATCTCTGATTTCAAGGCCATCCTGGTCTACAGATAGAGCTCCAGAACAGCCAGGGCTACACAGAGAATCCCAGACAAAACTTTGCCAGGTCACATGAGTAAAATAGAAACCTGAAAAGAGACTTTGAGAGCGCCACCGACTGGTATGGTAAAATCGAACTTGAAAGACTGTGGGAAAGTATTGTTGAGAACAGACCTCCATCTGATACAGAACTGATGAGAAAAGCCACAGTGGCCTGGCCTGGCTGAGAGCCGCACATTCTGGGGTCTCAACAAGACAGAAATTTGTATGGTCTTCAGTCATCACTGACTGGTCACCATGGGAAGTCTTACTTTGGATAATAAAATAAAAAGTTTAATAATATAAATGTATATATTAAATGTCATAATGAGAGCTAGTGAGACTTGCAGCAGGTTAAGGCACTCACTGCCACACCTGACAACTGGAGTTTGAACTCCAGGACCCACACAGTGAAAGGAGAAAATTGACTCCTGTAAGTTGTCCTCAAATATCTTCATGATCCCTTTAGCACACATGTACTACTCCCCTCCCAAGTAAATAAATGTAAAAAAAATTGATACAATGCTATAATAAAACCCATTGTTTTGTACTTAAAAAAATAAAAATAAATAAAAGTTTCAAAATTATATCACAAGTGAAAATGGAGAACATAAGCCTAAAGGTCCAAGTTACACACAGGAAAACCATACTTTAGCAGCTACATGAACTAGGGAGGGAATGTCTTATAAGCATAAGCCAGGAAAAAAGAAAATTTGGAAACTATGCATGTTACAGACTAAATGAAAATTAAGTTTAAGAAGATAGAGCCAGACCAGAGCTTTCTAAAGCCATGCACTGTATTTTATTGAAAAGCCTGAAAAGGGACTTACTTGTTTTATCCATATTTCCAAAATTCACATTTCACTAAATGGCATTAAATTGCAGAGAACTGGAACATTAGCGCAGTAGGGAGAAATGAGCTTAGTAAAAGGCATCATCTTCTACATTGAAGAATATTGCATTAATGGGTATCATCTTACAGAAAATTTAGCTAAAAGAGAAGATGCTATCTAGACCTCCGAAGAAAAGAGACAAAATATATTTGTAAGGGCCCAAGGAGGGACTAGAAATACAGCCAGGTGTGAGTGAGGGAAGGAATGGGCATGTAGGTGAGGGTCCTAGCCCCAACAATTCTGCTGGGATCAGGAATAGCATGCCATCATGATATATATGCCTTGCGGTTTAACACCAGAATGCTTAGCAAATGATGTCAGCAGCTCCAGGAATAAACATCTCTCATGTGTTAGACATAGTACTGAATACCATACATGGATCTCAGCATTCCTAGTAATCTAATGAGTTCATTGTAAATAAGTTCATTGTTCATTGAGTTTTGTTGTTGTTGTTGTTGTTGTTGTAGTTATATCCATCCAACTAGAACTAACTAGTTCTCAAATCCAGATCTCTCTAATTGCACAACCTGTAGTAACTCTTGCCCTTCTGATCCCCATCCCAATCCAGGATGTCTGGGTATGAGCTGGAGTCAATGAGATATGATTTTTCCATATATAAAACCCAGAACCATAGATAATCCTCACCTTAGGGCTTGTGGTAAGGAGTACCTGGGCCCATGGGCACAGGCTTGCATCTGCAGGAAGATAATTTCAAGGTAATATAGAAGAAAGTGCTAAGTACTCTTGTAAATCCTTAGTCCACTGCTCACTGCAGTGGACTCAATAACCTTTATTATTGTTATTATTAATCATTTTATTTGTTTACATTTCAAATGTTATCCTCCTTCCCAGTCTCTCCTCCACGAACCTCCCACCTCATCCCCTCCCATTTGCCTTTAAGAGGGTGTTCCCACAACCACCCACTCCCCCCTCACCCCTTCTTTTGGGCATCAAGCCTCCACAGGGCCAAGCCCCTCCCCTCCCTCTGATGCCAGATGAGGCAGTCCTCTGCTGCATATATAGCCAGAGCCCTGAACCAGCCCATGTATACTCTTTGGTTGGTTAACCTAGCACTCTTTAGAGCCTGAATTTTCTTTTTTTAAAGATATTTATTTTTATGTATATGAGTACACTGTAGCTGTACAGATGGTTGTGAGCCATCATGTGGTTGCTGGGAATTGAATTCAGGAGCTCTGCTCGCTCTGGCCCAAAGATGTATTTTTATTATTATTATTATTATTATCATTATTATTATTATCATTATTATTATTATTATATCTAAGTGCACTGTATCTGTCTTCAGATACACCAGAAGAGGGCATCAGATCTCATTATGGATGGTTGTGAGCTACCATGTGACTGCCAGGATTTGAACTCAGGACCTTGGGAAGAGCAGTGTGCTCTTCTGAGTCATCTCTCCAGCCCCAAGCCTGAATTTTCACAGGAAGAAACAGAGATTGAGACACTGTTAGGTGGAACAAGGTAATAGGTACATAGCCTTGGAACATTGTACACATTATTGGATACTTATTCTGAGGCGTGCCATAAGCAAACATTTTCTATGTAACTCAGTAATAACTTTCTGGATGTGTAGGACTGGAATTTTTTTGTTCTAAAAAATTCCTTGAAGTGCTTAATAAAAATATTTGGACTAGAGTGTCACTGTTTACCAGATACTTTCAGAGATAATGACTGAACTTTTACAATCCTTCAAGGCAGCTGTTCCTGTCCTCATTACATAGATGAGGAAATTAGGTCTATAAGGGCTGAAAGAATTTAGCCAGTGGCCATACCTTATATGGAAATACTACTGATAACTGCTTCTGTCCAACCACAGAGGTCAATATCAGACAATTCTCTTAGCAGCTCAGGAAGAGAGACGTTTCCCCTTTTGTAGTCTCATATTGGGCACCCACATATCTTAACAGACAAGACACATTCTCAGAGAATTTACTATCAATGTAAATTCATAAGGCCAATAGGAAAGAACCCTAGGAGAGCAAATAAAAGCTATCGGGGAAGGGTGGCAAACTCTGGGAGAGGGTCATGACGAGTTTGTGAGCCCACCCATAGCCTTCCTGTCTCAGTCACAAAAAGAGACAAACTCCTATTGACAGAATTTGGCTTTTGGTTCGCTTATTCAAGTTTCCCTACATATAAACAGTGTGTGTTGAGCATATTCTCCCTCATATGCCCAATCATCCCTTTCTTTCCTCCCTCAAACCTTCTATTAATAAATACCCTTCATCCTCCTAGACAGTTTCCCATTCACTTCCATGTTATATATGCATACGTGGTTTCATATGACTATACAAAATCTAGGAACTACAAGTGAGAAACAATGTGACATTTGTCTTTCTAACTTTCTAAAGAACCCCCAACTCTCTCCAGCTCCAAATCCAACCCTGAATCTGCTGAGGTATCTTCAAACTTCTGAAACTAGGTTGTAAAGTTGGTCCATGTCAGTCTCTCCATACCATCAAGACCAAATAGCTGACTTCTAAAAAAAAAAAAAAAAAAGATTAACCCAAGCATTTTGAATAGGCAAGAGGGATTGTGATAGACATGGTTTCATGTTTTGCATCTCACCCCAATCCTTATCCTGGAATCTCTGTTGTTACCGAGTCTTATGGAAGAGAGTCAGATAATGAGTTACCCAATGGAGAGCTTCTAGCTCTCTTATCAAGGGCAAACCCTCATAGCAGTGGAAAGGCTAAGATGCTGTGACTGTAGCAAGCTAATAACCCTAATTTTCCAGGGCACTTGCAAGTCCAGCAAGCAGGTCAGACAATTTTCTCTGTTGACTGAAGTCTGGGAATATAGCTAGATATGATTTATCATCCATATTATAGGTTTATACCACAACATCTGAAGCAAAAATATTTTCAAGTTGGATAGCAACAGAAAATCATTTTTATTCCACATAAATTTCATCAATCACTTGATCACCCACATCAAAGAGTTCATTCAATGATCAGGGAGATGTGTACCTTATAAAAATTATATAGACATCAGTTTATATTCCCAGCATCTTTCCTGCTATATTACAAGTCCAGACAAAGTAATCTAAGATAACAAAACCAAAAGCAACATGAGAGTGAAAGATTCGGGCTGAATTGTACCCGTATCCTGAAACTGTGACATAGCAGAGCTCCCTCTTAGGAATATTAACAGACCATTTAGCCAAAGAAATTATGTGCTCGGAGGAAGTCTTTTTCCTGCCCTTCCTTCACAGAAGTACTACTGGGCTGTTGGTCAGTGCCGCAGTCTGCTCTTTAATCTCAGTAACCTGAGTGCTTTGGAAAGTGGACCCCAGGTCAGGTCTCTAACTCCTGAGCATTCAGTGCATTCCAAGTCAAGTCTAGGCTGGAGTCAGCTGCCTCCATTGTGGGTCTTTTGCAATTGGATGGATGCCTTGGCCCTTCTGTCTTGAGGATTGGAATCTCCTGAGCAGAGATTGGATTTCACTTTCCATGTCTACAGTGTTTGCATCAAGGTTATTAATATAATCTCTGCAGGGGCATCATATTGGGAGCAAACTGAAATTCATATAATAGTGCCTGTGCTGTGAAGCAAGGCTCAGCCAAGCTCTCAGGAGGAGATTGGACAGCTGGGGAGCCAGTCAGTCACCCTGGGAAAATTTATGATTTATCTACTTAACCCACTCTTAAAAACCACATCTTGGGTTTTTTGCTTTGTTTTTGTTTTTGTTTTTTATATTAATCCTACTCGCCCAGATTCTCAATTATGCCTAACAGTGCCCTGAAGTATGTATCGGGAAAGGAAATAACACAAGGAACAATTCTACCTACGGGTTAGGGATTGAGGGTGTCCCTTTCCCCAAACCTGGTTTAAGTGTAAATGAATGAATTATTTAGGCTGCCCCAATCAGTCCACCTGAGGAGAAGGCAGCTGGACTAGCAAGTGCACACTGTGGAGTCAAACCAAGTCCTGCTCCTTACTAGCTGGTAGCTGGTAACCTGAAGCCAAGCCTTGGCTTTCCAGTACCTCCATTTCTTCTCTGTACAATGTGGATGATACTTTCCAACTGTCTTGCAATGTATATGGGAGAAAATTAGAGACGATGCACATAAAGGATCTCTTACAGGATTTGGCAAGGAAGATGTAGCCACCTAATGACCAAAGCAGAAGAGAAGTCTTGGACTTTCTTCAAATCACAGTCCCAGTCGAATGTCTATACCAGCATTTCTGCATAAGCTCTGCAATCTTTTCTAAAATTTTTTATGTTTTATTATGTTTTCTATTTTGTATTTATTTATCTAATCATTTATTTTTGAGGCAGGGTCTCATTATCCCAAGATAGCCTCAAGCTCATTATCTAGCTGAAGACAACCTTACGTTTCTGACCCTCCTGCCTCCATCACCACAGTACTATCATTACAGGTATCTATGACAAAGCCTAGTTTATGCAGTGTTAGGGATGGAACCCAGAACTTCATGCATGCTAAGTTCTATATAGCTCGATCTCCATGTTATTAATGATTCGAGTAATTCATGACTGAAAACACTTTGTGAACATTCAATTACCACAAGAAAAAAATTCCTTGTGGCTACCATACAATTCCATTTCCTGGTTTGTTTTGTATGCTTGGAGGTCTTTATCATACAAAACTATACTTAAGAATACACAATACAGATTAACTCTTTGAACATTGACTTTGACTTACAATTTTCTCTTTTATCATCTTTGTTTAATCTGTGTACTTTAATAAATAACTTAAGTAAAGATAATTTTTATGGGGCTGGAGAGATGTCTCAGTGGTTGTGAATACTAGTTGCTCGTCAAGAGGACCTGGGATCAATTCTCAGCACCCAGATAGCAGATCACAACTGTCTATAACTCCAATTTTATGGGATCTGAAACTGTTATAGAGACATATATACAGGCAAAACACCAATGCACATGAAATGAAATAAAAATAAATAAAAATTTAAAAATTATAAAATCTCTTGTAAAAGCTATCCTTAAGCCTTTCCAATATAGGCTACTTTACAAGTGTATTTTGAGAAAATTTTAAATAACGGAACTCGTTGGCAAAAAAATTCTGGTCTAGTGTACTTGTAGTTGTTTTGAATCAAAATATTTGTTTCATATGTGTGTTTTGAACATTTTGTGGAAGTATAATGCACATAAAGAAAGATGAACCCAGGATAGCTACACATTGATGTATTTTCATAAAGTGAACATGCACAACAAACATAGTCAGCCCTGATGCCAACAAACATTGCCATTGTAAGCGATATCATCATAGATTAATTTTGCCTGTTTTGTGCTTTATATAAATCAAATCACAGTTTGATATTGTTTTCTTGTGTTGAGTAACAAATTATAGTTTAAAACAACAGGAATCAACTATGTCAGTCCCTGGAGGTAAAATCCAAGACCTGTGTGGCTGGATTCTTTCCCAAGGCCCTATGGGGTTTAAAGAGAGGTATCATCAAGGACTGTAATATCATTTAGGGTTTGGGGTTCTTGTCCAAGCTCACTGCTTTTGGCAGAACCCATTTCCTTGCAGTTAGAGTACTGGGCCAATATTACTTCTCTCAAGACATCTTTGTCTACTTTGAGGACAACAGAGAACTTTTCTCATGTCAGTTTTTTCCATGTCAGCAGCCCAAGAATATATTCTGCTATGGAAATTTGTTTACATCTTTAATAAGTGGTAAAATTATGTACATGGGCACATGCACGCACATATGCGCATGCACACACACACACACACACACACACACACACTTTCTAAATGTATTCTTTGATATTCCCATACAAGTATCTACTTAAATTTTGAACATTTTATGAATCCATAAGATTATTTTGAATCACCAGAATATAATCTCATTTTGTTCATGCAACTGATTTAAAGCTTTCATTATTACATTTGTAAACTTTTTACTACTTGCTTGAACAATCAGAAAGAGGTATATACATACTAGCCTAGCATAGTCTTGGGAGGCCATGGTAGAATTCTGTCTACTGTGTACAATTTTTTAATGTGTGGTTTCCTCTTTTTGTTTGTTTGTTTGGTTGGTTGCTTGCTTGCTTGGGTTTTCAAGATGTGGCTTCTCTCTGTAGCCCTAGCTGTACTGGAGCTCTTTCTGTAGAACATGCTGGCCTCAAACTCAGAAAGATCCACCTGCCTCAGTTTCCTGAATGCCCAGATCTCACTGTCTTAATTTTAAGTGCTCAACTATTATGAAGAGCAGGTCTTTGAACAAAACTTTTGGTGAACTTGTATACTCAAAAAGTGAACAGTGGTTACAAAGTGGTAAGACCTGCCTGGGAAATTCTTTTTTTTATTATTAGATATATTCTTTATTTACATTTCAAATGATTTCCCCTTTCCTGGTCCCCCCTCCAAAGTCCCATAAGCCATCTCCCCTCCCCCTGTTCCCCAATTAACCCCTTCCTCCTTCCCTGTCCTGGTATTCCCCTACACTGCTGCATTGAGCCTTTCCAGGACCAGGGGCCTCTCCTTCATTTGTCTTGGGCATCATTTGATATGTGAATTGTGTCTTGGATATTCCAAGCTTCTGGACTAATATCCACTTATCAGTGAGTGCATACCATGTGTGTTCTTTTGTGATTGGGTTACCTCACTTAGGATGATATTTTCCAGTTCCATCCATTTGCCTAGGAATTTCATGAATTCATTGTTTTTAATAGCTGATTAGAATCTCATAGTGCAAATATACAACATTTTCTGTATCCATTCCTCCGTTGATGGACATCTGGGTTCTTTCCAGCTTCTGGCTATTATAAATAGGGCTGCTGTGAACATAGTGGAGCATGTGTTCTTATTACATGCTGGGGAATCCTCTGGGTATATGCTCAGGAGTAGTACAACGGGGTCCCCCAGAACTCATGTTAAAAGTCAGCAATGATGGTGTATACTTTTAATATTACTCTGTCAAGAGCACCAAGGACTCATGCCTTGTCCACCTCCAGCAGTTGTCCCTTACTGTCATGGAAACATTCCCACATATTTCATTTGCCTACTGGTTTAGTTAGCTTTCTATCTTTACCTACTAGATGCAAGCTTTTGCTTTGAAGGCATCTCTGTTAGTTGTTGATGTCCAGCAAATGCCTAGAAGAATGCCTGATAAATCCCAGGTACTTAAAAGTAAACACTGAGTAAACAAGTAAGTTAAATATTAACCCAAGACATGAACTTTAGATGATGATTATTTTAATTACAAATTAATTTCATAGTTATAATAACCACATTAAAAAAAGAACTATTAGGATACTGGAGAAATTCCTTTTGAGCTTAGATGAGGGAAATTTTTTAGTAATGTTTTTATACCCATTGAACTTTCTGTGCCCAGCCTCCCCAATCTCACTTTATTTTATTTACAAGATTTACAAAGTATACAACTTTTGCAGATGTCCTACATTCTTTCTGACAATTGAGAATACTCTGTAGAGAACTACACATTCAAAGATGCTCCCTTCATAGAGCAATGTGCCATACAAAAACAGTAACAATGAACAATGGGATTCTGCGAATTCTGCCCAGAAATGTGCTCCTTTTTCCCAGAAACTAATCTCTATTCTATTCTTCTTTCAAGATCAGACACAGTTGAAGTCAAGAAGAACTGTCAAAGGCAACTTTATTCAATGATGATAATATTCTTCGTCTGTGTATGTAGCTCCTAAGCACTTCAAACACAACTACTGTGACCAAGAAACTTCTTTTTTCAATACTGAGGGTTTAACCTAGAGCTTCACACATGCTAGGCAAACACTCCCACAGAGCTTTAGCTCCACTCCATCCTCCTCTAAGTTTTTATTTTTAAAACAAGTTCTTGCTAAATTGCCAAGCTAACCTTGAACTCACCATAGGCAATCCTCATGCCTCAGCCTTCCAAGTAGTTAGGTTACAAGGGTATGCCACTAAGCTGAAATGGAGTTTTGTGGGGTTTTTTGTGTTTATTTTTTTTATTGTGTTAGGAATTAATTAGACTTGGGCCCTGGTATCTTGCTAGAAAAACATTCTACCACTGATCTTTGTTTCCAGCTGCCCTGAGAAGCTAAATTTTAACCTGATTTAGTTTTAAGTAATTTTAATTTGAATTTGAATGGTCCCATGTGACCAGTGACCACTATATTGGACAGCACATCTCTAGAGGAAAAGAGTACAAGCCTGGCATCTATTTCTGATTCTTTGTGGCAGCTAGATCAGTCCTTAGACTCACTGGCTGGGGGTGAGAATGCTCACACTCATCTCTCACAACTATTTTCCCAAGCGAAAGCCAGAAGGACAGAGTATTCTTAGGCTCTCACTTCAGGGTGGGAAATAGGGCAGTGGGAAGAGGAAAGGGTTCAAATAATGCCCTGACAGCTACCTTGCTCCTGAATGAGCTCATTAGCTTAAGAAGTGTCTACATGAGCATGCCCACTTAGCTTGCAGCCCTGAGCAGAGTGACGTGGGCTGCATTTCTCACCCAGAGTTCCTCTGTTCCTCCTGTACTTTGTCCAGTTCACTCTGGGCTCACATGCATTGAGGCTCCTGCTGCTTGGTGGGACCCTCCAGGTGCAGTGGTAATTACTGCATTTGGTAGTGGAGCAAGAAAAAAAAATGCAGTCAAGATAGGTTATCCCATAAATAAAATGGTCAGAACCGAGGCTTCAAAGAAAAAGAATATTACCTACTTTAAGATACTTCTTGAAGCAGAGTATCTGGCTCTACTGTACTGTTATGAAATTAATTTGAGGTTGAGAAATTGTAATATATTGCAGCTATCAGTCTCCCTGGACGGTTTTACAATCAACATGTAGGATATGAAAAAAGAAAGATGCCAATAACATATTAATGTGGTACTCGGTGTTCAATCTTCTTTCCGCAGCAGAATATTACTGCTGAGGAAAAAGAGATCAAAAAGTCGCTTCTCTTTTATACAAAGAAAGATACGAAGGAAAGTTGAACTTTATCCCATCTGTCACTTTCTATTGATTGAGTCTTGCTCATTAAGATAAATTCCAAGGGAAACTATCATTTTTATCTTTTGAGCTCTCTAAAAATATATGCTTTTGACTGCCTTGCTCTCTCTGTTTTTCTTTCTCCCTTTCTTCTTTCACTTCTTTGCCCATATTGGCAGCTGCCAAGGAGGAATTGGGCATTGTGTTTCCCTTTCTAATTGGGTTCCTCTGGAAATATTCGAACTTGCAATTTAACACCTGATACCCACTAACAGAAATGCCCAAGTGAAATCAGACATGTCCCTTTCCCCAGTTTTGCATGCCACAGTGGTACGAGTAGGCTGTATGATTTCTCAGGAAGAGAAGAGAACCCACAGCCATCCGCCTCTACCATAAACTAGCTGTGGGATCTTGGGAGAGCCTTTCAGCCTAATTCTCAGCTTTCCACATCTGTTGAAAAGCAGAGAATAAGATGAGCACAAGATGGCTAAGTGAGCTTGCTGTGTGGGTTTTAGCATTTTCACTTATTTCCCAGCTGGCTGACTCTGTCCGGTGGGTTATTTCAAACACACACACACACACACACACACACACACACACACACACACACCGCCTATAGATTAAGACTGATGTGATGTGGCCATTCCTGGTAACTGGCAGATAGCAGGTGCTCAATAAACATGAATGCATTCTTCTTTCCATTCTGTTCTCAGCAAAGCAGCTAGAGCGGGATGTTAAACAGCTGTCCCTTGTTCTCCCCTCTGCCCTTCATTGCCAGGGATAAAGTAACAGGACAAAGCAGGAAGCATTCATGCTCACAAATCAACAACTTGGGGCCAGATGGACACCGTGCAATGGAGAAAAGTCAGCAGTTGATCCTCCTTGACACACGCCATTCTCCAGCCCCTCCCCCCTTCCCATCTCCGGCCCTAGGACTCTACTTCCTTCCCTAGGGCTTCAATCTACAGACTCAGTTCTTACCTTTTCACTTTCTCAGTTAAAATGTGTTTTGTTTGTGTGTTTGTTTTGTGCTGGGATGGAACTCAGTTCCCTGTACATGGTTATCACATGCTCTACCATTAAGCTACACACCCAACCCCTAAATGAATTGTTCTGAGAATACTATCTCAGACATCAAACAATGGGAGAATTCTCTCCATTTTAAAGATTGTTTTTTTTAATCCTGGCTATGAAGATATGCCATTCCAAGCTCACAGCAGTGTGTGCCAACAATTGATGCCTTTTGAACTGCAGATATGGCCAACCATTTCCCTAGTGGAAACTGCTTGAGTAGTCTCCACATTTCTCATGGATTTTTGGTGATTTGAACAAGAGTGGAGAGCAGAAAACAATTTGTCTGAAGGGGGTGTGGAAGGCAGAAGCAGTTTTAGAAGAGGTTTCTGAGAAGACTGGCTGGAGGTAGGACCAGGCTTAAAATGCTTAAGTACATTGAAGGGACAGGTTTAGTCCCCATATGATGGGGCAGTAGCGGGAACAAACAGAGGGACCTCTATCTCAAAAGAAGAACGGCAAAGACTTCTTCATGTAACTAAAGTCATTCTTCACAATCTTTTGAGGATTCCAAAGCTATTTTGAATTTTAAGGATTTGATGAGATTAAATTCTTCTTTGGAGAAAAGGGAATAAAGACAATACATTTCACAGTAAAACACAAAGGGTTTTTCAGTTACCACCTCAGCCCCATACAAAAACTTCAGGTCCAAAATTGATGAAGGTTTCAGTGATGTTAAAAAAAAAAAAAGTCAAGGCTATTTGTTCTAAGAGAAAAGAACCTGGGGCTACATTCTCACAGAGGAAGGATCACTAGATCTCTCTTCAGAGAACTCAAGTTCATCCTACTCAATCCCAAAGTGGCCTTAAATTCTTATTGGGGGGAGGGGGGCTCACTGCCACTCTTTACTGATATAGATAATACGTGGGAATATTCTTGAATGATAATATATTGCTTTCTATCTAAATGCCTTTTCACAACAACAAATAGACTCTTTACCATACTCATTTTATAAATGTTACAAAACTGAGGGAAAATCAGTCGCCCAGGTTCACAGAGCTAGCAAGTGGTAGAAAAGAACCCAAAATTCAGCTCTACCACAAACTGTATTGTAGAATAATGTCTTGTTACTTTTCTATTCCTGTGAAAAGACACCATGACTGAGGCAATCTTTAAAGGAAAATGTTTCTTGGGTCTCAGGGTTCCAAGGGGTTAGAGTCCATAATCATCACAAAGTAGAGCATGGCAACAGGCAGGTAGGCAGGCAGGCATGGTGCTGGACCAGTAGCTATGGGCTTACATCCTGATCTTCAAGTTGGAGGGAGAGAGAGAGAGAGAGAGAGAGAGAGAGAGAGAGAGAGAGAGAGCCTTTTGGAACCTCAGTGTTCACACCCAGTAACACATTTCCTCTAACTATGCCTCCTAGTTCTTCCCAAACATTTCCACCAACTAGAGACCAAGATATATGAGGCTATGTAGGATATTCTCATGCAAATCATCACAGATAGGTACCCACAATAGCCTAGGCCTGAAGTCTGAGTAGTCAACATTATCATAGTGACAAGCAGGCCTTCAAGCTTCAAGGCACTCAGAACAACATTTAAACATTTCTCTAGGTACAATAGTACTAAGAATGTCAGTCTCAGGTGTTTACTTCTGAAAAGTGGTGAAGAAGTTTACCCATTAAGCCAATGAGACCCATCCTAGAGTAGGTGGGACTTTTTCTCTACATTTAATTATATGACCTCTAAATGATTATATATATATATATATATATATATATATATATATATATATGTATATGTATATATAGCAACAAACATTTCTGCTTCAAAATTCATGCAGTTTGAGGCTGGGGACCAAACTTAGAGTCTCTGCAAGTTCTCTTAACCCCTGAGCCATCGTTGCAGCCTCTACATAGAGATTATTTTCCTTCATCTTTTATGCTCTCTTTGGTTTTAGTGGACAACATACATCTATTAAAAGAAGGAGAGTGTTTTCGAAAGAATAAAGAGAGAGCCCCAGTGCCATGTGGGAGTGATGGGAAGTCACTTTTTACACTCTCCTGTCATTATCAGTTAGCAGCTACTGCCCCAGTTGAGGACATGGATTCGGATATCTTAGTGGACTATACAGACAGGCAGCAATAAAACATTCACCTGTTGTAGCAGTTTGCTTAGAAAAAATATCTATTCCTTTCAATAACTTTTTTAAAGGCACAGCATGTTTGATCCTTTTTATTTTTGATTAACTCTACAGTACAACAAAAGATATGGAAGTAAATGGGAGGCACTTTACAGAGTAATGAAGTCAGACACTGCAGCATATAAATAATAGGCTCTGACAGGTTAGTTTAATTTGTCTTTGTACGCAAAACTCAAGCATCTTTCCTATTGTTCAGTCTACTGTCATCTTAGATATACAGGGCCTTTCATTTGCTTTATAAATAAATTGTTCCAAAGCATCCTACGATAGAATAAAAAATAATTTTATAAGGATGCTTCTCACCTTCCCTGTGATGACATGCCATTATGGCTGATAGTCATGAAATTGTCAGCATGTTTCACTTTGCTCTACTTTGTATATTAAAGGAAATTTGTAAAACGATTTATCTTTCTGGCTAGATGGGGGTAGTGCAAGCCTTTAATCCCAGCCCTCTAGAGACAGAGGTAGGAGGATCCTGACAAGTTCAAGACCAGTCTGGCCTTCATAACACTCACCAAGCTAGCCAGTGCAACATAGCAAGACTCCTTCTCAAAAACTGTATTTCCTTCTTTCCTTCCTTCCTTCCTTCTTTCCTTCCTTCCTTCCTTCTTTCCTTCCTTCCTTCCTTCCTTCCTTCCTTCCTTCCTTCCTTCCTTCCACTTAACCTTAGGGTTTTGCATATGCTATGTAAGCACACCTTGAACCACTGAGCTGCACAATGAGCCCCTCCTTTTCATTTACCTGGAATAGAGTGTCCGGCCACCCTCTTTCATATATTTTAGCTCTAAGATATACTTTTTCAAAAAAGAAAAAAAAGAACTTAATTCACATCATTTCCTCATGTTATATGACATAGGAGCTCTGAGTATGCAGTGTGGCAAAACATTTTCTGTATAAGGGATTGCTTCCTGCAAAAGTGCATAGCCCTCAAAGGGTAGACAAAGGAGAGCAAAAACAGGAAGTGGGGGGTGTTTGAAGTGGAAAGTAAGAGGGCAGGAAGGGGATCAAGGGTATAGAAAACAGAGACTGAATAGGAAAGTCTTGAGTTAAGAGCAGCTGTGATTGAGTTACCGAAGAGACTAGGTGGAAATGCTGAACCAAATGAGTAACTAATTATCCAACAGAGATTTCGTTTTAGACCAGAAAAGACTGAGTCATTTCAGAGAGACAAAGTGTAAGTAATTCCCTCCTCCAGAGGACCTGGGGACACACAAGCAGGTGGGGATCAGTTATAGAGAGATGAAGTTATTATTTTTTGCACAGATGACTCACAGATCTGCAAGAAGGCTCTAACCCCCATAGAATTTCCAAATGACGTCAAAACTGCTCACATGTCCTCTGGTAAATTCCCCTTAATCTGCAGCAGAATGCCAGAGAATGGGAGTTTCATCATATATTGTCAGCTATTAAATGAAAAGCAATGATTCATGGACCAATACATATAGAATAAACTGAGTTCAATAAAAAGAAATGGGTGACTGTAATTGTAGTCCCTTTTAAAATCTCTCATATGTGTATAATGCATTCTGATTACCCCTCCCCATCAGTTCTTCTCCCTCCAGCCCTGTTGGTCCTCTTTTTCCCTCACTAGCGTTTCCCTGCACATCCGTGCCTTTTTGTTTTGTGACTCACTGAGTTTAACTGAGGCTGTCTGTGTCACCATGGGGTTTGAACTATTCATTGGAGCCTTGTGAACACACAATTGAAGGCAACGCCATCTCCTCTCCCAGAGTCTGTCGGTAGCCAATAGTTCAGCACTAAGGGGTGGAACCCTCCTTTAGTTTTATTTCTGTGGCTGTGATAAAATATCCTGACAAAAAGCAATTTAGGGGAGAAAGGTTTCTTTTAGCTCACAATCCCAAATTACTGCAGGGAAGTCAAAGCAACAGGAACTTGAAGCGACACATCAAATTCATAGTCAAAAGCAGAAAGAAATGAATTATGCATGCCTGCTTGGGCTCAGCCACCTTGCTATACTCAAACTGTTTGCAAAGCAGGGAATGGTGCCATCCACAACGTGTGTATCTTCCACACGTATGGCAGTCAAGACAATTCCCTACAGACATACCCAGAGGCCACCTTCTTCTAGAGGATCCTTCAACAAGACTCTCTTTGTAGGTAAGTCTACATTGTGTCAAGTTAACGGTTACAACTAACCATCACCGGTCCCATGTGTCCCTCTCTCATCCATGACTGACTGTTGACAGGGCCAGTCTGGTGCAGGCCCAGTGCCAGTAAATGCAGCTGCTGTGAGTTCCTGCTATTGCAAGGGTTCTTAGCATCATTGTTGGCTGCTATTATGTCTCTTCCAAGAGGGGATAAGCAAATTAAGTTTTTCAAAGGCACTTGCCAGAGAATTAGTTGTTCACAAGATGCATATTAATAGCTTATTGACTTACTAGTCCCTGAAAATTTGGGGGAAAGAAAGCTTTATTCTGTCAAGCACTTTACAGAATTGCTAGGGCACAGTCTGAACAAAAGAAAAAATTTCAGAACCAGTGAGATAGCTCAGTTTAACCAAGACTTAGAACCCATATGGTGAAAGGAGAGAACCAATTTCTAGAAGTTGGCTTCTGACCTCAACATGCATGCCATGGAATGAGCAAGATGTGCATGCAACCACATGCACACACACACACACTATATTTATATATATATAAATAATATATGTATATATAAATATAATTAAGGAATTTAAAAAATAACCTACTTCTTGGACTTAGTTTTGGCTTGTTTTGTTTTGTTTTGTTTTCGAGGGTAGTGGATAATCCTCTGGCTTACATAAGTATAGTTTCTTTCCATGATGCAATAGCATATCTAGATGTGAACAGGGATTATGCTGAGTCTAGCTCAACATTTCTAAAATGAATCAAGAGGGAAAACAGTAGGGATCTTCCAAGTAGCAAGGAGATCCTGGGCCTTCACAGAAGGTCCAAAAAAACCGGCAGCTAAACATAGTCAGGTGGGACTAGAGAGATAGCTGAGAGTTAGAAGCACTTGCTGCTCTTGGTAAGGACCCGGTTGTGACTCCCAGAACTGGCCTGACAGCTCATGATCCTTTATAACTCCACTTCCACAGGCTCCCAGGCCATCTTCTGTCCTCTGCAGGCACCAGGCATGTACATGATGCTCATACACAGATGCAGGCACTCACAGACAAACTGAAATCAATCTTTTAATAAAACCAATAAAAATAAACAAAAATAGCTAGGCATTTTGCCAATAGTCCCTAGTTAGTAGGCCAGAAGGGGTGGAGGTATCCATATAATAGAAATGACAAGAAGTTTGCTGGTTCTGCAGCGAAAGAGTATGATTTGGGGGAATATTTTGATTTTTTTGCTGTAAGAACTGTACTGCATTCCAAAAGTTTCAACAGAGTTCTAGGTGTTGGCAGACTTTCAGAAACAGAAAATTGGGAGATAGCAAGATGGGTAAAGGTGCTGGCTGACCAAGTGACTAGACAATAAACCGGTGACTGGAGTTCCATTCCTAGGACCCACATACCCACATAAAGGTGGAAAGGGAGAATAGATTACACACAATTATCTTCTCACCTCCAAACATGTGTCCTAAGAGTGCACACACACACACACACACACACACACACCCCTCACAAAATAAACATTTTTAAAATGCTACCATACCACACATCTATGACCTTGGACACCCACATATTATTTGGGAAGTAGTGATTACTCTGAAGCCTTTTTACTATCCCTTTTCCCAAGTGTGGCATATTTCCTGGAACAGGTAAAGTTTATCAGAACTTCAAATACTGAGAAATTTGATTAACAGAGTGTTAAGTTTGTGAAGAGGGTCTGTTTAAACTATGCCTGTTGCTCTCTGGGTTTTTTTCTGTGTGTAATTTTCTTTGACATTTAATTGAAAGCATTATGTTTTTTTTGGTTTTTTTTTTTTTTTACTAAGCAGCCCATTTGAGTCCTTGGTGGTCACTTAGGGCACACTGCTTTGCCACCTGGCACTCATCCTCAGCTAGGATTCTTTGGTACTGTCTGCTGTGCTTGCCTATTGATCTTGTGGTTCTTGGGGAAGCAGTGTCTCGTTCATATTTTCACATCCTCTCTTATAATGAAGGCTCTTTGGCTTCCCATGGTTTTGTGGCTGTGAAATCAATTATTACTTCAGTAGCACTGACAAGGTACTATATTTGTGAAAAGAAAATTGAAAAAAAAATGATTACCTGATGGATGAGAAATGGTTTTGACATTTAAAAAACAGAAAAAACGCTTCCCCATATCTCTCCTAAATTACATGTGATGTTGACATTAGCATTTAGGTAATTCACTCAATTGTGGCAAGTATCATGCATTAATTCTTAACAGCAGTACAAACTATTACAATGGGGGAATAATAGAATAGCCCTTCAAAGGGCTTCATTTAAGCTTTCTTTTGCTCTATACGTCATATCAGTCCCATAATAATTAACAAAGTTTTCTGTAGTTCTGCTACAGCAAGCCCCGAGGTGAACATAATGGGAATTGAAGCAGACTCATCCAGGAAAATAGCCCCTAGTCCAAAGGTTTGTGTTTATTCAGGAAAGGCGTAGCAAATAACATTGAAATAAAAAGGGTCAGATTTTGCTTTTTCTTCCTTTTTTTTTTTTAAATTTTAGGCAATAAGGTACACATATTCCCTTAATTAACTGAAATCAATTTTGATAAAGAGAAACAGAATGTAAGTCTTTGATCTGTGATAACCTTAGCATAAAATTATAATAAAAGCAGATGAAGATGCTACTCTGCTGAAGTCTCCCTTATTCTAGTTAGTTTTGGAAGAGTCTAAACAAAGATGCTCAGAACTTTCCCTGATGGAAATGAGCATACACTTTAGAGCCATCCCTCCACCAAAATGACCTGGGTTCTATTTCATCAGTTCAGCCAAAAGATGGAAGAAGAGTTAGTGTATATTGAGCTCACCAATCTGCATCTCCTTCAACCACAAGGTTGGTGTTGAAATCACCAGCACCACCAAATCAGGCAAAAAACCAAGGAGTTGAATTTGCAGATGCTTAGAATAGTACATGCAAAGAGATGATATCATACAAGATTGTCTTCTAAGAATACTGAGGCAAAAGATTTTCTTCCAAGAATACTGAAATGAGTTCATGTGGCATTGACTATTAGGACCAAACTGACCACAAAGGGAGCCAGGAACCAGAAGACCATCTATGCCATACTCAGTTTGGAAATAGAGTTGTAAGATGGCTGGCTGGCTTCCTCTTCTCTCCCTGGATATTGTAATTACTACAACAAATTCAGCTCAAACCCCATCATCACTTACTTTGTGATGCCTTCTTACCAAACCACCACTTCCCTCTTCCTCTCCCATTCCCTGTCCCTCCCCCTCTCCCCCTCCCCTCTCCTCATAAATACTTCCTCCTGAATGCTCCCATTTGATATTGAAAATGCTTTTATTCTGTACTTAAAATCGTCTAGTTGGTGAAGTCATACACATCTGCTTCCTCTGTGACTTTATGCTTTCTGTTTAAGAACACTGAGTGGAGCTAGAGGGATGGATCAGAAGTTAAGAGTACCTACTGCTTTTCCCAAGGACCTGAGTTTGGTTCCCACACTCCAATGCCAGGGGCTCTGACACCTCCTGTCTCTTGGGACACCAACACTCAAGTGAGCATACCACCATGCATAATTAAAATAAAAAATAAGTATTTTCTAAAAGAGCAGAGAGGTTTTATCCATTGCCACCCATTATCTGGCACACAGTGGGAATTCAATACAAGTGGTTTAGATGATCAAAGAACTATTTTCTGCAGATAGCATAACCAGCTCCGTTTGATTCTGACCCTGTAGAGAGAAAGTAGGGTTCAGCTCCTTCCTTAATTCATTGAAAACATTTTGCACATGCCATTCATAGGCACTGACTTCTAGTCAATTGAGTTTCATGCAGAGCATACTAAGGGTGAGCTGTGTTTTTATTTGCTTATATACAGTACAACTCAAGCTCTAGAAATTAAACATCTACAGTACCTTTAAATAATGAACATGAGAAACCAACACAAATGCATTTAAAGCACATGTGTATTCACTTTTCCTTTATCTTAGATCAAAATTAGATAGTTCTCCATTATCCCATCAAAGTATGTGATTTGTGAAAGAAACTCAAGTGAACATCATTAAAACTGATTACTCTTAGATACTGACACATATTTGAGTGGACAATGCTGATTGTGATGTTAGAGAAAGCCTCCAATGATAAGTGTGATAATGCAATCCTGTGGTGTTGCTAAATTGGTGAAAGTAGAGGTCCTTAGTACAACTGCAGCCGCTGACCAGACATACAGACCAAATGGAAGCTAAGAGGGCATATATACTTCTTTCTGCTTGTAGCAATCCAGCAACAGCTCTCAGATGGGTAATGTCCTCAAGCTGCCCAAGCTGTGTAATGTCCTTGTTGAGGATTCTGAACCCTAGGGTTTCATGCAGAAGCAGTGAGGCAGAAGGGAGAACATAGCATAGAGGAGAAGAAAAGAAGCCGTTTATTGGACACACTTCCACAAACATTCCCAACTCCACCACAATAATCTCTGTCTTTTTCTCTGTTTGCTGCATTCTGTATCCTCTCCACCTCCCAAAACTTCACTCTGGATGTTGTTGCATCCATGACCCTACTCAGTTCTCTGTGGCATCTCTACCTTCCTCCATCACTTCCACCTCTCAGAGCTTTTCAACATACAAATGTGTCAGTCTGTATACTGCATCATCCTTCCTCTCTGCTTGTCTCCCTGATCAAACAGAGGGGAAACACACCCCTTACTTTCTTCAACTCCCCATAGAGCCTAATCCTCTCCTAAATCTGTAGTTGCTATCTCTATCCTACAGTGCTGCTTCTTGATAAGGTGGACATGCATCTCTTATCCAAGGCCAGCATCCTTTATCAGTTCTCCACCCAATTGACGTCTCAGAAGCACGTGATAAATGCTTCAAAATTTCTCCACATACATAATTCCATAGTGACTTCTCCTGATTCTAGCTACTTCTCAAATAAATCCCTTCTCTGCCTTTTGCCGCCTGCATGTGGTCTTGTTTAAGAATGTTCAGACCTGGCTTCCCCTTGCCTTCTGAAATGTTTTTCCTGTGACTGTTTCGCCACAGCTGGACTGCAACTCCTATGTTCAAACAATCCTCCTGCCTTAGCCCCCAACTACCTGGGTCTACAACACTACTACACCTGGTTTATGACATAATGCTTTTATAAAACATATTTTCATATACACAACATAATCATCTTTCAGATTAAGCTGTTTATCCACTTTAGCCTGCTATATACAAACCCATTATGAGGAGATTCCAGTCTTTGCTGATTACTCCATTAAGTAATCCATTGGGATCCATGTTTCCGATTTAAAACAATTACCTCAATGAAAATTGCATAAACAGAACGTGCTATCAAAGAAGAAAATCATCATTTGATTCTCCTGAAATTAAAACAGCCCTCCCCAACTCAGCCAACTCATCTTCTGGGACATAACAGGCTTTTTCTCCTAAGTAACTTTTCCACATAAATCAAGCAATTATCTCCCTAAAGGACTTTCCCCCAGCGTGAGAGTCAATCAGTGCTTTGATTAGCAATCTGTCTTTACTTCACTGACTGCTCGGTTTGTTCTAACTTAAGATTCGTTTTTAAAACAAACTTTCTTCCTTTGGAGTAATTTTGTACTTAGAGACACTGCATCTTTCTACATGTCTATCATCCAAGTACCCTAAATGTTAACACCATGCTTTATACACTTGTCAAAGCCAAGAAATTAACACTGACAGATTATAATTATTAATTCAACTATAGGCTTTACTCACATTTAACTAGGTTTTTTTTTTAACCTAATGCCTTCTTTTTTGGATTCCAGAATTCAATTCAGGAGAGCACATTACACATTTATCATGCCGTTTGAATAAATACTCCATTAATACTGAATAACGTCAGATAATTCCTGCCAAATGTTTTCATCAAACTGGAAGGTGAGAATACCCATGCAAAATGGAATTTAGGCCTGTTATCCAAATAAGTAACATCAGATGGGAAAACATACTTTTCAGTTTCTATTGAAGAGAAACACTAAGACTTCTGTCTCTCCCTCCCCACCAGCATCATCATCATCTCTCTCTCTCTCTCTCTCTCTCTCTCTCTCTCTCTCTCTCTCTCTCTCTCTCTCACACACACACACACACACACACACACACAATCAGAATATACAACCGGGTCTAAAACACATTGAATTAACCACTCTGAATGTTTCCTTGCTTTTGAAGGCAAAGTGGGCCTTGAGACGTGCCTTGTATCAGAAGAGATAGAGGAATCATTCCTGTGGCAGCAAGCCTGGTGCTTTGTGAAACTCCCAAGACTTGTCAGAGTTAAGAGATGATTCCTACTTCTCGGGCTTTTGTAGCGTGAATGCTGGGCAATGCATATTTAGCCAACATAGTGGAAAAACTGCATTCTATTTAATTGGTTTTATGGAAAGTAGTGGAAGAGGACAACGGAGAGAAATACAGTTTTACAAAGACATTGGCACCTGAGTAAATGACACCTTATCTTTGTTGTGTTTGAAGTTTCTGCTTCAGTTACTTTTCATTCTCTACCTGGAAGTGCAGAAAAATGAGAATGTGATGATTTCACACGATATGCTTAGTCAATCATGCTTCTTCACCCGCACTATGGGTTTTTAGAAACCTTCTCAATCATATTCCAGTAACCAGAACATAACAAAGCAATATTAGCAAATTGATTTTGTCTGTAAATTTTGTGGCTTTCTACATTCTCATACACGAAACCGCAATGCCAAAAAAGAACTACAGTGATCGTGTAATCAAAAGGGATTATAGATCAAATATTTTCCTTCAATGAGGAAAGTGAAAATTCAAAATAAAAGGGAAAGTCCCATTATCTTTCAGCTGAATTTTAAGCCACACAGCATCACGACTGAATGAGGTACCCATTATCTCTATCGTACACAGGTGAAGAGCTCAAGGTTGAGATTAACAGGAGAAGCAGGAATTCAATCTGGACCTGGAGTTTCAAAGCTGTGCTCCAGAGACATTCCTACCAATTTTACTTGCAAACACAGACTGGAAATAATAGGACAGAAATGCTTAAATAATCTACGATTTACTCAAAGTACGCAGTCATTAAAATGGGCAGGTGCCCTCACATTTTGCAAATGGGAGGCAACACCAGTATTCCTGAAAGCAATTTAGCAATATTTATAAAGTACCCTTTCAGTTTATACAATGTGACCCAGTAATTCTAGCAACTTATCTTGAGATAGTAATCAGAAACTTGGAAAAAATTCATTTGCAAATATGCTTATTGAAATTGTATGTTAACATAAAACAGAGCCAGATGTAAAGTTGCACCCCTTTAATTGTTTAATCCCAGCATTCCAGAGGCAGAGGCAGGTGGATCTCTTTGAGTTCAGGCCGGCGTGATCTACAAAGTGAGTTCCAGAACTTGTGTCAACAAAATAAAGCAAGCAAACAAAAAAACCAAACCGGGGCTGGAGAGATGGTTCAGTGGTTAAAGGCATTTGCTGCTGCTACAAAGGACCCAAGTTTGGCTATCAGCACCTACATGGTGGCTCACAACCATAGCCACCAGTAATTCGTGTTCCAGGGGTATCCTGCACCCTCCTCTTGTCTCCACTAGCATTGCACACATGCGCCAAACTTTCATACAGTTAAAACATCCATACTTATATAATAAAAATGAATTTTTAAAAAATGAAAAAACTGAGTTGGACTTGGTGATCTGCATCTTTGACCCCAATTACTCACTAGGCTGAGGAAAGACAATCACTGGGGAGTCAAGTGCAGACTGAAATACACCATGAGTCCGAGGCCAGCCTCAAGGACGTACAAACAAGAACTTGGTTTTTGTTTTCTTTTTTATTGCTTTCATTTTTTTTTTTGTTTTTTTTTTGTTTTACAGTCCAGTCATTATCCCCCTCCAGGTCTGCCCTCCCACAGTTCTCCATCCCATTCCTCCTCCCCACTGTCTCTGAGAGGATGTCCCCACCCCCAGCCCATTGTTTTCTAAAACTACAAAAAAAAAAACCCTAAATATTCGAAAGTAAAGAGTCAAATAAGCAAATGGTAGTTCTTTTCTTTTCTTTTTTTGTTTTGTTTTGTTTTGTTTTGTTTTGTTTTGTTTTGTTTTAGAGACTCTCTATATAGTCCTGGCTGTCCTAGGACTTACTATGTAGATCAGGCTGTCCTCAAATGTAAAGAGATCTGCCTGAACCTGCCAACTGAGTGGTAAGATTAAAGTCATGTACCACCATGCTCAGAAATAATTTGTAGGTTTTTTTTTTTAATTTGACCCCTTATACAGTCATTAAAATAGTGTCTTCCATATGTGAAAAGGGAGTTGTGTCCATGACACTTAACAATATAGGTCCTTAAACAAAATAAAGCATTTTAATGATATAAGGGATTGTAGCATTTTTCAGTGCAAAAGTTTAATCAAAATATGCATGCACACTGTGATCCCAATTTTGCTCAAAGAAAAATGTGAGCGTGTGCAAAGATAAGATAAAGAGAAATATGTCACTGGGCATGATGGTCCACCTCTGTAATCTCAGCATAGGGAGGGTTGAGGTCAGAGGAACAGGAGGTCAAGGCTTTCCTTAGCTACATACCCAGTTTGAAGCCAGCCTGGACTACATAAGTTCTTGTCTCAAAAACCAAACACTGTTATATCCATAAAATTATGCAACTCACAACCCTTATTAGAACAGCTTCTCTTGGCAGAAATTGTGATTAACACAGAGAGGCACAACTGGTCAATGTGCAGAGAATAGGAGTTTATGGAATGGCCAGTTCTAACTGGGACATCTGTTTCACATCCCTTCCTCCCGAGGCTCAGGGTTCATGGAGGAAGAGGAGGCAGAAAGATTGTAAGAGCCAAAGGTGGTGGATGACCACAACAGTGCAGCTGCACCTGTGAACTCACAGCAATTGTGACATCATGCACAAGACCTGTGTAATTCAAATCAAATCAGCAAGGAGAGGGGAGTTGAGCATATAGTCCCACTCATAACCATGGAGTGATTTATTGCCAATTGTTAGCTACTGGGAGAAAGACGGCCAGTTTCCCTTAAGAGCATAGCCCCTGTTGAGTAGATTATTAACAGGCAACCTAGTGATATTGGTGGCTTATTGACAAATAGCAAGCAGAAAACCCTGAAGATAGCACCAGAACCTCCTTCTCTCCTAGCCATTCATTCCTTTTTGGGTTGCTTTTTCTGCTCCAGGCCTGTATATACCAATTGCAGATCACTGCAGTAACAACAGCTGCACTTAAGGCTTTATCGTGTTTGCAGCTCTTCCTTATTTTTGTTCTGATAACCCTGCTGATAACTCTTGCCCAGGCATTCGTCAAAAATCTTACTGAAACTTTCCATTTGAAGGCTAACTAGTTGGCTGTCTGGGTTATCAGAAGCAGGCTCTTTGTGTGGGTTTGCCACCAATTCAGAAACAGGATGATTTCATTGCCAGTGCTGCTTTATTAAAGCAAGCAAGGAAACGGGGAGGGAGTATGTTTAGTGTAAATGCAGACATTTCCTTTGAAGAACATACGCTGTGCTTCTTATCTAGAAACAGGGCTGTCGAAATAGATGACTTATAGGGTAAAGACGTCTGCTATGCAGGCCTGGTGGCCTGAGTTCCATCCCTGGAAGGCATGGAAATGTGTAAGGAATGAACTACTCCATGGAGTTCTCCTCTGATCTCCCCATGTGTGCAGTGGCTCCCATGACAGTGATCATGAAGACAAACGTGTGCGTTTGTGCATGCACACACACACACACATACACACACACACACACAGTCGTAAAGCATATACTAAATACCTTTCTCAAAGATAAGTAAAGCAACTAGAAAAGCACAATCAGGGGAGAAGTTAATAGGATCCACCTTTTCACCCTTGTTAATGATGGGGGTTGATTATGTACAAAGCTGGGTGAATAAAGAAAAACGTATCTACATTATGATTTTATAGTTTGAGTCTACTCAACTGTGAAATTTCAGAACACAGATGGGATGGATTATGATATGGTATTAAAACAGCACTTTGTACACAGTAAATGGTACAAAATCTATCCTTGAAGAAAGCATGCCCTCCAGGTGCAGGCTGCCACAGGTCAGATTTGGTATATGGGTGAGGTGAGGGGGCCCATGTGTGGTATGTGTCCAAAAGAGGCAAAGTTATTGATAAAGTCTACTGTTGAAACTCAAATTAGAAGTCAGGCAGATAGATAGTGCATACATACTAAAAATATGAAAGTATCTGTCTGAGGTACGATTCAGATCCTTAAAATCTAGGATTAATATCCAAATAAAAGCAACAAATCATTCTGAGCTGTGAGTAGGGACATCTCTTACTGATACCTGGCACGTTCAAGCATCTGTTATAAATTATTCCTCAAAATGCTTTGAATAAGTAAGGTGAACTGAGTAGTGTAAAGCTGTGTTAAAGTGATGTAGTTGGATGCATTTCTGCAATCAGAAGATCATTTATTGAAGGCTTACCACCCACTTCTTCATGGAAAGATCAAATGGCCAAGGGACTACACTTAGAGGCCCTTGGCTTAGAAAAAAAAATCCTATCTACTAATTCTGTTGAAATTACAAAGGGAAGAAAAATCCTTTTCTTTAAAATAAATTGGCTATGTCTTTTCCCATTCAAAATGTTCAACGTATATAGTCAAGCACTTCAGAGTAAAAGGATAATTGAGATTAATGGGGAAAGGTGAGCAGAGAAGATGACAGGACCATTTAGGTTTCAAAAATGTCTAAAGGGTAAAAAAGAAAGAGAAGGTGACAGCCAGTGTTCAGTGGAGAGGGGCTGAGGATGTTTTCAGGTTGGTAGAGTGTAGAGTGCTTTGATTGCTTTCAACATTATTGATGACTTAGCTTTGGAAATCACTGACTTGTCGGGTTATGAAGAGCAGAGGCTGTGAAATCGCTAACTTGTCGGGTTATGAAGAAGAGAGACTGGCACTTTCTTGAAATCTAGCTCCTTGCAGCCATCCTTTCACGGGTATAGGTAAATAAATTACAGAATGGCATGAAAATAGAAAACTTAAGATTTAGTCAGGGAGCCATGGCTCCAGCCGCATGGGTAGCAGAGGATGCCCTTGTAGGACATCAATGAGAGGAGAGGCCCTTGGAACTGTGAAGGCTCATTGCCCCAGAATTAGGGAATGCCAGGACAGGGAAGCAGGAGTGGGTGGGTTGGTGAGCAGGGGAAGGGGGTTGGGTGGGATAGGGGGCTTTTGGAGGGGAAACGTGGAAAAGGGATAATATTTGAAATGTAAATAAAGAAACTATCTAAAAATTGATTTAGTTAAATCTATATCCCAAGTTATTGAAAAATGTTGAAGCAATTATTAAATGAAAACACAAGCTTTACAAAAGCTAATACAGACTCCATTTTTGTAACTCTTGGGATCCTGTCAAAGCTCTTATATATGCCACCTTAGAGCTTTGATATTCAGCCACACTTCTAGCCCAGATCCTCTATTAGTAAAGAATTAAAAATATTCTCTTAAAAATACAGTGTCTTAACAGGAGTCATCTCTAGAAAACTATTCCCTTCTACATGTTTATGTCATGGCAATAGGACACTGCATAACTTGTGAAATCATATCAGTACGGTTGGAAAGTCAACATGGCAATAATCAAAATCTGAAATATTTCAATGTATAAAAAATTTTAAATATTGAAAAAGTACTAACATTTTTAAATATTGAAAATGGTTTTGAAGGGAAATTATAAGTCAGGTTTTTTTTCTTTTTGCTTTTTTTTATTTTCTAAGTTTTTTTTCTTTTTTTTAAATTTTATTTTATTTTCTAAGGTTTTTTTATTTACATTCCAAATGATTTCCCCTTTCCCATTTCCTCCCTCCCCGAAAGTCCCATAAGCCCCCTTCCCTCCCTCTGTTCCCCATTCAATCCCCTCTCACTTCTCTGTCCTGGCATTCCCCTACATCCACTCTTTCCAGGACCAGGGGTCTCTCCTTCCATCTTCTTGGAAATCTATTGATATGTGAATTGTGTCTAGGGTATTCTGAGATTCTGGGTCAATATCCCCTTATCAGTGACTGCATACCATGTGTGTTCTTTTGTGATTGGGTTACCTCACTAAGGATGATATTTTCAAGATCTGACCATTTGCCTAGGAATTTCGTGAATTCATTGTTTTTAATTGCACAGTAGTATTCCATTGTGTAGATATACCACATCTTCTGAATCCATTCCTCCGTTGAGGGACATCTGGGTTCTTTCCAGCTTCTGGCTATTATAAATAAGGCTGCTATGAACACAGTGGAGCATGTGTCCTTATTGCATGCAGGTAAAGCCTCTGGGTATATGCCCAGGAGTGGTATAGCCGGATCCTCCGGGAGTGTCATGCCCAGTTTTCGGAGGAACCGCCAGACTGCTTTCCAGAGTGGTTGTACCAGCCTGCAATCCCACCAGCAGTGGAGCAGTGTTCCTCTTTCTCCACATCCTCGCCAACAACTGCTGTCTCCTGTGTTTTTGATCTTAGCCATCCTGACTGGTGTGAGATGGAATCTCAGGGTTGTTTTGATTTTTGACAAAGGAGCTAAAACCATCCAGTGGAAAAAAGATAGCCTTTTCAACAAATGGTGCTGGCTCAACTGGAGGTCAACATGGAGAAGAATGCAAATTGACCCATTCTTATCTCCTTGCACTAAGCTCAATTCCAAGTGGATCAAGGACCTCCACATAAAACCAGACACACTGAAACTAATAGAAAGGAAACTAGGGAAGAACCTTGAACATATGGGCACAGGGGAGAATTTCCTGAACAGAACTCCAATAGCTTATGCTCTATGATCAAGAATTGACAAATGGAACCTCATAAAATTACAAAGTTTCTGTAAGGCAAAGGACACTGTCAAAAGGACAAAGCGGCAACCAACAAACTGGGAAATGATCTTTACCAACCCTACATCCGACAGAGGGCTAATATCCAATATATACAAAGAACTCAAGAAGTTAGACTCCAGAGAGCCAAGTAACCCTATTAAAAAACTGGGGTACAGAGCTAAACAAAGAGTTCTCACCTGAAGAATATCTAATGGCTGAGAAGCACCTAAAGAGATGTTCAACATCCTTAGTCATTAGGGAAATGCAAATCAAAACAACCCTAAGAGGTTTTTTTTTCTTTATGTCTTTGTTTTTGTATTCATCAATTGAAGGTTTGGGAACTAGTATATGCAAAAATCTTTTGTGGGAACTGGATATAAAATGTAAAGTACAATCATTAAAATAAGAGCTTCCCTTTCTCTTTCTCTGAGAGACAGGGTCTCAGACACCCCACACTGTCCTTGACTTTGCTATGTAGCCATAGATAACTTAAGTTCAACTTCTTTGTCTTTTGAGAGCATGCTTGTACATATGTGCACACATGTATGTCTATGTAAGTGAAGATGCACACGTGTGTGCACGTGCACTTTTCTATCTTGAGTATGGAGCCCAGAGGATAATTTTGAATGTTTTTGTTCCTGAGGTGCCTGCTGCCTTCCTTTTTCCTTTCCTTTCCTTTCCTTTCCTTTCCTTTCCTTTCCTTTCCTTTCCTTTCCTTTCCTTTCCCCTTTCCTTTCCTTCCCCCTTTCCTTCCCCCTTTCCTTCCCCCTTTCCTTTCCCCTTCCCTTTCCTTCCCCCTTTCCTTTCCTTTCCTTTCCTTTCCTTTCCTTTCCTTTCCTTTCCTTTCCTTTCCTTTCCTTTCCTTTCCTTTCCTTTCCTTTCCTTTCCTTTCCTTTCCTTTCCTTTCCTTTCCTTACCTTTGTCTTTCTTCTTTTCTTGTTTTAAGATAAAGTCTCTTATGGGTCAGAAATTTGCCAAATAAACTAGTACTAGTGAACAGTGAGCCCCAAAGGTCCTCCTGTCTCCCTCTTCCCCATTCTAGGATTACAAGCATATGTTACCAGCTTAGAGTTTTTTTTCTGTTTTGTTTTTGTTTGTTTGTTCATTTTTTTCTTTTATGTATAGATTCTGGGCATCCAAATCTGAGCTATCTCCTTAGGAGATTCTTCTCCTTAGAAGTTCTGACCCTGAAGTTCTGATCCTACTGCTTCCTCCTGCCAAGTGCAGATATTGGAAGTGTGCTCTACCACACCTGGCTCATGGTGGTGCCAGGGATCAAACCCACGGCTTCATGTATACTAGGAAGCACTCTGCCAACTGACTACACTCCTGGGCCTAAATAAGGTGTATTCTTTACTTTATGGATGTGTCTTTAACCATCTCAGTTTTGTATGTGGAGAAGAAATTCATGTTGTCCATTTTGCTTTAAGTTGAGAACTTCAATATTTTCTTCAGCAACTAAGAAGTTTTAATTTTCTCTGTGGTTAAGAATTTACTGTAACATTGAGGACACTGGCCAATTCTACAATGAATTTGGGCTTTAGAAATACAATCTGCAATGAAGTTTGTTGAAGGAGGTTAAGAAATTTTTACTGTTAGTTTTTTCTTTATTTTGTATGTTAGTAGTAGGGATTTAGGTATAGTAACTTAAATTCTTGGAATGTATGGAATACAGAAATAACTGGGTACACAATCTCTGTATCTTAGGTTCTTAAGGTAGAGTTTTATATAATATATGAAGTCATTTGTATTTATAATTATTTTTTCTAGGCTAAAAAAAATCACATTAATCAGGCTATCCAGGGGTCCAAGATCTGGAGGACACTTTGAAACACTGGAGAAGATTTTGTTCCCAACACTGCCACACTGGTTTCAATCTCTTAGTAATATAAACTGAGGTATAGAAACAAATAACTACATTCATATTAAGCATTTGTCAAAATGCATCCTAGATCTCCAACTGTTGGAAATAATGGTCATCCTTACAGAAAGGACCAGGAGCAGCCATGGAGGGTTTGCATATTCCTTATGTCAAAGCACAGGTACTAGGTACTATATGTAAGCTGGTACCGTGACTAATAGGGACTTGTGCATTGGTCTTCTGATTCCTATGATGTTCTTTATTTCAGGAGGTCAGTGTTCTGCCTTGCCAGATGCCCTGTGCTGTTGGACTGCACCTTGATACCACTATCCCCCAAAGTCAATTTCCAGAAATTTATGTCAATTGTTAATAGGATTCTGATCTCTAATTTTCTTCCCCATGCACACATTTTTTTGAAATACTTCCGATCTATCTCAAATCCTAACATTGTAAATGGAATCACTCTCAGAGGTAATTCTATAGATTTTGACAATACCGTTTGTTTTGTTTATATATTTCATTGGGTTATTATCAAATGGAATATCTCTGAAGACCTCATAGGCTATAGGATCCTTGATATGGAGGTGATTTAATTACTTAGCCTGCATGTAAATATAATGACAATTTAGATTATCTTCCTAACGTAGTCCCAGAGTTAATTCATTCTTTAAGTCTACTGTGTTTCCTCTAGCATACCAACATTAGAGTTTATTATTGCTAAATACACCATATACCACTTTAAATTTGGATTGCAATTTTGTGAGCTTATCTTGCCCCTTCTATTAATATTTAGAGCAATGTACCACTTCTGTTGACTTGACCAATGGAAAGCAGTTGCCTGATGCCCAGTGAGGTTCACTGATCTTCTCAACCTACACTATAAACCAGACATCGCTGGTCTTGTGAATAGCTGGAACAGCTTGTTATAGACTTGGTCTTGGAAACTGTAGGTATAGATAATGCTAATCTTTAGGATGTGGAATATGGTTTCAGGTAGAAATCATGTACCTGTCCCCCATCTGGAGCTTTCAATAGCAAGGTATGGGAAACTAAGATTAGACAGGCACATTGAATTTCTAATGATTTGAGATAATTGCTCCCCTGAAGTTTTCATAGGTGTTAGAACTCAAGGGAAAGAATGATTACACCAGAGGAAATGAAAATGCCACTTATTGCGTCCACATAATCAAATTTTTAGTTTATGTGCAATCTAGTGTGTTGGACATGTTCAATGTTAACCTTTAGCCCAAAACTTTCTGAATTTCTAAGAAACACAAACATTCTACAGAAACCATGAACTTCACCTAGAACAGCATTTGTGCTTTGCCAAAGCACAGTTTTAGATCAGACAATGTGGGTTATTTTCCATTGCTTATAACTTGTGCTTACACAGGGAATCTTGGAGTTTTACATATGGTAAATGATATACATATATATATATAAGCTGTGTGACAGCAGCACTCTCAGGCTGAATACCCTTCGGAATAGGCATCCTTTTCTCTTAGACACACATCTTGTATTTGCTATATGACTAGGTCCCCTGGTTAAAAAGGAAAAAAAAAAACACTTTGTTTGATATTTATCTCTTCACCCTACTTGAACCAAATTTAATACTGGCCTATTAATTTTAGGGTTTAGAATTCAATCACAGGACTAAATAACAGCCTACTAAGTTGCCTTAATGTCTATTACAGAGAACATTGTCTAGAAGACCTACTGTTGGGTTCTCCTGAGCTGCTCTTGTTTTATCCTTTTAAATAATATTTGGTTATTGTTTTAAATTTTATTTTATAATAAAATACCTAATTAACTTCTCAAGTGATGTGTTCATTGCCATAATGTTTCCATTCACACATTCTTCTATTATCCAAAATGAAATGAAGATAATCAAAGAACTCAGCGATCCTGCCAAGTACAATGTTTCCAGCATTCTAGTGCAAAGAATTAGTGGCAGGATTGAGATTCTCCCACTTTTTAAGGTAAGAAAAAGAGGAACTCTCATTGGTGAGCCAGGATTCTAGGAAGTAGGGAAGGAACACAAGGAAGTCCAGATAGAAACCAACAAGCAAACTAGGGAAGCTATCTGCCTGGTAAAACAGCACTTAGGAAGAAATTCCCACCAATAGAGAGAAATCGGGATCACTGAACACACATTTCCAATGAATAGCTGCTGTACTATCATCACATTTAAGACCGTTTATACATCATATATTGTCCATCTTCTACATTTTCCCAAACATCCAAAGAACAGCTTTCATAGTTTTAAAAATAAATTCATTTTAATTTATTACTGTATGGATATGGATATTTTGCCTGCGTGTATGACTGTGTTTCACATGCATGCAGGGCCTACTGAGGTCAGAATGGGGAACTGGATCTCCTGTAACTAGAGTTAGAGACAGTTGAGCTGCCATGTGGGTACTGGGAATAGGACCTGGGTCCTCTAGAAAGACAGCAAGTGTTCGTAACTGCTGAGGCATCTCTCTAGCCCCATGTAGCCTTTATTTTTCCAAAAAAAGAATATAAGGTGACTTCTTGAAGGATTGGGACCATTGTCCCAACATTCACTTTATCTTCTTTTAAAATATATTGTTAAGTGACAAAAATAATTAGAATGAAAGCAAAGATAGTGGGTAGCCTAATATCTTCTCATGAAAAGAGATGCCTAGTTCTATTTGAGAGTTACTGGAGTGAACTTAGGTTCTGGATTTAATGGTAGACCATCAAGACACATGACAAAAAAATCACAAAGACATCTGTGCATCCTCTGCATTTCAGTGGGCATCTATCAGTATCATCAGTAGCTCTTTTTTTTTTTTTTTTTGTCAAAAGAAAAAAATAAAAAGGAATTTCCTTGTGGGAGAGCTACCAAAATAACATCATTTGAGGGTTAGATTATTAATGAGACCAAGAAGAGCACATTTTATTCTAAATTCTCCTGTCCAAATTCATGAAATTCATACCTATAGTCCATAATCTGGTGAAGGAAGACCAATAGGCTGTATGTATCACTAGGTTACTTGTTACTATTCACTTCCTTTTGGACTGAAAAGAAAGTCTTAATGCCACAAACAAACACATGAGTCACTTTAACTCAATAGTGTTAACATCACATGAAGAAACAGAGAAACATTTTGATGGGTGACAAAGGACCCACATCAATATTTGAATAAGATCTGAGTAATATTCAAGTCTCCTGACATCTAATCTAATATCTGTTTTTTTTAAACTCTTCTTTTCAAAAACTCACATGACATGTGTAATCTCTAGTACCATCAGATAAAAACATTAAATCACTCTTTCCTTATAGCTATGGTTCTCAAGCAGTAAGCCTTGCACCTTTTCAAATGTTAAAGCACTAACATACATTCTATCCTGACCAAATCATCAGAGAATTGATGTTTACAGTCACAGTTTGGATATATAATGTCAATAGATTTCAATCTTGCTGTCCTTTCTTGATGGTTCAGTTTGGTTATCTTCATCCATAAGTACCAACTAGCAGGAAGTGCTGGATCATTTAAAGGAAAACATCATCTACCACAAGCAGTTTGAAGCCATGGCAACTTAGATCTGTTGAGATAGCACCACACTCAGTGGCAAGGTCAGTGAGGCTCTAAATATAATTCTGTTTCCCATTTATGATCTCCCTTACATACACAAGCTAGACAGAGGTCACCTGCCTCTTACTGTATCATCCAATCAGACTGTGCCTGAAGTCTGTTCTAGTCTAGAAATTCCCCTGAAGAAGAATTTGATCAAGGGATAAATTTGGATAGATGCAGAGAAGAAACAGATCAGTCCTTCAAATTATCAAGAAGCCTTCCTCCAGGATAGTAGTCATTATAGGAATAAGAACGCATAGTTCTAATTTTATAAGTACAGTAGTCTACTCTCCTCCCAAATCATAAAATTCTTGACTGAGTCCAAACAAAACTGTACCGTGAGTTGTTTGAACATTTAAGCAAAGAAGCCCTGCGTGTAACAATGTGCTCATGGGACCATGACTCTTCTATCAAACACTCACAGGAGTCTATTCACATGTCTCTTCCCCCTCAGTCCTGATTCATCCCTGTACACAGAATGAAATGGAATTATTTCCTACTTTCTGGGGGTGCTGCATCCTCCACTCCCAAGAGTGGTGTAGGCTGACCATTTTGAATACTGGGTGTTTGTATGTCAGCAAGTACCTATATTCATTTCAGCTTCCTGAAGCATTTATGAACATAGGTTAGTCATATTTCAGCCACAATATGGGAGATAAGACAGCCAGGGGAATCTCATAGGTAGGTTGTGAGTAATAAATAATGAAAAAGCACTTTGCAAAATATGAAGTATGATCCTAATGCTCAATAGCATAAGATACTTTACTTTACCATTAGCCTACTTTATCACGAGCTGCCTTGAAGGGAGGCAAATGCTAGGCTTCATCAGCCCAGCCTCCAGTTATGGATTAGGTCACAGAGAGCAGAGTAAATCTGGCTGTAACTGTTTCATCTGAAATGAAACCTGGTCATTAAATTTCTCAAGAAGACACCTCATTCTTGGGGGGTCTCATGACCCCCATTAACTGTTCGAAACTAAACTTTTTTTAAAAAGATAAAAGCTGATTTAATCTATTCTTTCCATCTGCAAAAATAGCACTAACAATATATTGATTTTTTTTGCCTTCATAAAGAAGGCTGCTTATTACCAGATATTCAAGCCTAGGACAGTCTAATAAACAGACAGAACATAGAGTTAGAATTCTAAATAAGGGTTCCAAAACAGCAATTCATTTTCCTGTTTAGAACTTCAGAAATTAGCCCCTTTTCAAACTAGCCTGTAACGGATAACTGAAATGTAATTATACACACAAGGCTGATACCATAGGAAAACTGAGTAAAAGTGGCCCAGGACTGTAGATATTTGGTAAAGTATTTGCCTAGAGTGTCTGAAATTCTAATAGTTTTCAACCCCCACACTGCATAACCTGGACACCTGTGATGTAGAACTCAGGGAGGCAGGAGCATCAAAAGTTTAAGGTCATCCTTTGATATGTGGTGAGTTTGAGAGCTGCCTAGGCTACATTAGTACATCTTGTGAAAAGGAAAAAGGATGGAAAGGATGGATGGAGGGAGGGATGGAAGAAGAGATAGAGGGAAGAAAGGGGGAGAAAAAAAGAGGGAGGAAAGGTGGGAGGGGGAACAATGAGTAGACAAAAAGTGGTACAAGCCTGAAGCTTCTAAAAAACAACCCTTCTTGTGAGGCAAAAGATGCAGCATGAATAACCCAAGTTCTCTGCTGCCTTTTATGAATTTAAACTCAAATGAGCTGACAAATATGTATGATATAAAGAAATGGTAAGCATTCTACGAAGTATTATATGCAGAAACTGTCACCATTCCTTTCTCTGCACCTCCATCTACTTCACTCCCACAAAGATGAGAAGCATCCCTGCCTCATAGAGCTACTCGCAGTAAATTGTGCATTTAGTGAAAGTCAATGCCAAGGGTTCCTTTGCCTTCTTTTAAAATTAAAGCACTTCTTACATAGTCACACGTTCGATTAAAATGTTGAGTTATCTAGAGATGGCTTCAGGATAATGGTGACAAGAAAGGAGAGGATGTGGAAACCAAATCCCATTGGTCAGGGCTTGGTACTTGTTGCAATAAATGATGGATACTTGAAATTTAATTGAATTGCTTTGCATCTTCATGTGTTTGAACATTTCCATGAGGAGTTTATAAACTGCAAACTGCCTTGGAGATCAATATTGTAATCAGGTTATCATAAGTAACATCAAGTGACTTATTACACTCACTTTTCTCTGGAGAGCAGAAAGACAAACTAATACGTTGCTCTGTCTTCTGAAAAAAGAAGAAAGAAGAATCCCGGGCCCTAGAGACTTGTTTGTCACCAGCCTCACCACCATTTTTGGCCAGGCCTGTAGATTCTAATAATTGAAGATATGCCATTCATGAGAAAAGAGCTTGGTGGGGCTGGAGAGATGGCTCAGTGGTTAAGAGTACTGACTGCTCTTCCAGAGGTCCTGAGTTCAATTCCCAGCAACTACATGGTGGCTCACAACCATCTGTAATAGACACACCCTCTTCTGGTGTGTCTGGAAACAACTACAGTGTACTCATATAAATAAAATAAATCTTAAAAAACAGAAAAAGAAAAGGAAAGAGCTTGGACTATATTATCTCCTAATGACTATAAGCACATCTGGGTATAAGTACACAGATAACTCCAGTAGCCTTGTAAAGGACTCTCCAAAGACTCGCATCTCTAATCATTAATAAGAATGATGGCTATCAGAAATTGTTCACTAGAATCACATGGGTGACAGGCTTCTGGTTGTGCCTGTGGGGGGATATCTTGATTGCATTGAGGCGAGAACTCTTGACCAAGGGAGGTGAACAACACACATAAATTCATTCCTCTGTTTCCTGACTAAATGTGATCTGACAAGCTGCTTCAAGCTCCTGCTACCTTGATTTGCCTACCACACGCCATACTAAATCCTTCCTCTGTTGTGTTGGTTTGTCAGAGTTCTAATTACAGCAACAGGAAAAGGGACTAAAACAATAAAATTATCACATGCAGCTGACACTGCACAGTGGGAGAACAATGGCTAGTATCTGCACAGTGTACACCTTAATCCGTTCTGTTTACCAGTTCAGAATCTTCCTAATATTAAGGCTCAAATGCTCATAAATAGATGTGAGGTTGATGTCTCCTCCAAAATCTAATCTCCTCTTCCTTTTCCCTTTGATTTTTCTCTACTGGAGCGTTTGAAAAGCTAAACACATATTTACCAGAACATCTGACAGCTATCGCTAGCCATGTGCAAAATGTGTTGTCTAGGGACAACAATGAACAATGAAGAAGCACCAGGATAATATGCTAAGGCAGAGCTTGATGACTGCAAAAGCATGACTCCTCATGGCTCAACTGTGCCACAGCAGTGCAAACAGGATGACTCTTAATAGTGCCTGCTGTGAGAAATCTGTCTTATGCTACCATTCACTTGGGTGTTCAGTTGTGTGCAGCCAAATATACTTCTGCTCCAGGGAGAATTAACACCTCTCTAAGCAGACAAAAGCCTAAAACTTGTGTGTGTGTGTGTGTGTGTGTGTGTGTGTGTGTGTGTGTGTGTGTGTATGTGTGTGTGAATGTGTATGTGTGTGAATGTGTATTGTGCTGCTAAAATCTTCACAACTAGCTTTTTGAAAGACAAAAGGACCGGTTTTGTGTTTGGATTTACCAGTTTCCTTAGACCATGTTCACTATGGGTCAGTATAAAAGGCTACGGTTGGAATCGGAAATGCTCCCCACTTATCTGTGGGTCTAAGAATAAATATTAAAAATAGTTAAATTACATTAAATTAGGAAAATGGCAGCAGCAAGTTCTCCTCTAGGGTCTCTGACCTCCACTCCCATGTGTACTTAAGTAGGTTTATGGTGTTCATTATGAGTTCCTTCCCGTTGAGTGGTCCTTACATCCAGCTGTTGGTTAGCCTGCAAATGTGACAGACACTCTTACACCATTAGGGCTCTTGCCAGGCCATCGATACATCATAAGCTTTACAGGTAGATGGGACCGATTATTTTTCTCCTTTGGCTTTTGATACTATGAGAGCCAGGTCTCTGGCAGGAAGCTTCCAGGACTATTCTAGTTAGATTCCTTTAAGTCCTGTGTCTAGGGCATGTGCATAAGCAATAGGTCCTTAATTTCAAGTTCTGGAAAGCAACCAAGGCCAGTGTCAGTAGCCCTAGTTTTTCTCAGGGATCAGGTGCATTAGAATTCTGAGATAGCAACAACTTGGGAAAGGAAGCGGTTCTCTGTGCTTTGATAATTCCACCTTAACTCAAAACTTGGCCCCCTAACCTATAATCATAATGCACAGGATCTCCTTATTTAACCCACATTTAAAATGTAAGACTATGCATGGCATCTTTGCATAGGTTAGCTCAGTTAACTTGACACATTTATCCTATGAAACAGGGTTTTAAAAATATGTTTTGCAGCCAAGGAAACCAAGGTTCCAAAATGAAATAAGCATTCAACTTAAGACAACTGCAGAATATATTCCTCATAAAGGAGAAGAAATCTGTGGCACTCTTCTCATGTCAGCCCAACCCATCTGGGGTAGAGCCCAGGTACAAGGGAGGCTTCTCTAAGTGACTGCTGTGTCCTGACTTGAAAGAATGGTTAATATGTTGGTTTATAGTAAAAAAAAACAAACACAGAAGCTTATTTCCCCTTTTTATGGAAATCAAAAGCCCTCAGAGACAGTATGTGAAAAGCACTATTAATTTTTACATCTATTCCTTAGACTCTGGAGTTTTCAATTTTCAGAGAAACAACTAAGATCCCTGACACTTCAGTTGCTCTTACAGATAATTGCTTGGAAAAATGAAAAGGGCAAAAAGAAAATTAGAAGCTTCTAAAAGAGGAAACATAAAATCCTATAGAGAAGACAATCATTTTCAATAATGTTCCTAATCATTGCTAAAGGATAGTCTTTGCTTTGCAAACTTTTCATCTCCTGCTTCTCTCAGAACTTCAAATTCTCCCTTGGAATTATTAATATGATCCTGACTGCAACCCATACATTAGAGTGAGTCTCCAAGCCCACAGGATTAAATGAAATATGTCTTATTCCTCCCAGACTCCAGAGTGATTTTATAACTGGATCCTTTGTCTCTACCACGGGGCACAAGAAATGGGACTACAACTTTACTAAGTACTCACCTTGAATTCGTAATAGCTATCATCCCACATTTGTGGAGGACCAGTCTTCAGAGAAATGGGAAATTTGCACATGCTGTAAGAGAAGGCTCTAAGTAGAAAAAGAGAAGTGAAGGTGAACATGAGGCAATTTTAAAATGTGATCCTTTGGGGAAAGACACACTAAAGGGTGTTACTGAGTGGAGGGTTCTAGCTAATAAATGGAGAGACTTTGGAGGCTGAAGGGTAGATGTAAAAGTGAGCCGTGGGTGATGTAAAGGAGCAAAAGTGACACATTACAGAATGAATCATGCCTACTCCTGCGTAGAGGAGCTGAAGAACAATAGGATTTCTGTGTGTGTGTGTGTGTGTGTGTGTGTGTGTGTGTGTGTGCCCGCCCGCCCATGTGCATGTGTGCCAGAGGTCATTGCTCAGTGTCATTGCTCCTCAGGTACTATAGTTTTCATCTCAACAGTTTCTTTCAATGGGACCTGGAACTCACTGAGTAGACAAGAAAGGCTGGCCAAGGAGTCCCAGAGATCTGTCTCTTGTCTTCTTGGTGCTACTAAGATTAGGAGCTTTTATCACCAAGCCTGGTTGCTTCTTCTTCTTCTTCTTCTTCTTCTTCTTCTTCTTCTTCTTCTTCTTCTTCTTCTTCTTCTTCTTCTTCTTTTTAATGTCCGGTGGCAAGCACTTTACTGACTGCCTATATCCCCAGTGTCAGGATAGCATTTTTAATGGAGGAGAGTGGAAAATTATGTGCCAGAAAAACAACACAGAAGGCTCCCCCCGCCCCCCCCCCACGAAAGGCCAGTGCAGCAGCCAGCTCACCAAATTCCAGCTGAAGTAAAAGTATACATGACAACTCATAAAAAGCAGACTGACTGAGAAACAACTGGTAGCAAAACACCCTGGAGGCAACTGTCCACACAAGTCATTCACAAGAAAGTGCCCTCTACAGTAGGCATGAGGAAATAATCCTATATACAGGCTGGGTATTGTGACACTCCATGAAATTAGATGCTATCAATGAAGTGCCCTTAACTTCTAAATCACAAACTCCCCCTTATAGCATCTTGGAGACATTGTTTGGGACTTTAGAACACATCGGTGCTTCTAAGAACAGCTGTTTGTGCTTTGCAGGATGTAAGTAAGGTATACCTGGTTTCTCTTTCTTTGTGGGCTATCCATGAGCAGCATGTAACAAACATGTCAAAAGATACATAACTGACATGCCACATACATGAACAACTTATTTAGGACTCCACTATGATAGGAAAAATTTGCTGTTAATATGTTTTCTCATCTCTTCCCTGTATGTTCTATCTTCTTTCGACAGAGCCAAAAGGTGCCTACATATATGATTACAAAACAGAGAACAGAAATTAGGTATCAACAATGTCTCCACTTTCATATGTGTATGAATTTTTAATATAAATGTTAGCTATAAAGCATGACTGTGAGCCAGAATATTTCAGTGAAGAAGTTCCAGACACTCAACCTTGTAACAATTGGGTTTTAATGCCTCTTAAAAGTTTGGAACAATATCAACAAAGACTTTTAAAGAAGTAAATTTCTTACCCAGATCTAGCTAAAACCTTCCCAAATAAACAAAAAAAAATACCCAAAACAAAACAACCCCACACTCACTCAAGTGAGGGTATAAGATTTTATAGAAATTGGGAGCAATCATATGGGTATTTTGAACCATGTAACACTGAGAAAGGGAGGCACAAGAATGTTCCCCATGCATAAGAGAGGACATGTTGATGGCTTACCAAGTGGTAGCCAGTGGGCTACACGTAATCAAGGATAGCTATGAATGTAGTCGAACAAAAAATAGTAAGTTTACATTACTGTAAATTATTATTATTATTATTATCATCATCATCATTATTATTATTATTACAGAGAGGGTAACTTGATCATGTGGCTCCTAAGCATGAACTTTATAGATAACAGTGTCATATTGCAATGTCAAAAGATTAGACATGTCCAGGCCCAAAGCTAGCACATAAGATACTTGTTCCTATGAAACACAGAGCCCGGTAGCAGGTATAGAAAATAACTGTTACATCAGAAGCTGAGCATGATCATGTACTCCTAAAATCCCAGCACTTGGGAGATGGAGGCAGGAAAATCAGTAGTTCAAAGACACCCTTGGCTATATAAGACCCTTAAAAATAAAAACGTGCCTTTTCCAGAAGACACACAATAGCTGGAGAGTTCTGCTCCTGCATCCTGTCTGGACGTCCTAGAAACTAGCCCCAATTATTAGATAGTCTATCAACGATCACTCCCTAAGGGTCATTAGTACAAACTCAGCTTTAAGAACTTAAAAAGAGAAGGCAGTCCTGTCCGTCAGGGCATTTCATGAGTCTGTGTCCCCGTTCGGAATCCTCTGGCAGAAGCCTTCTGGTTTCTGTCTCTGGCTTGGGACCAAAAATGAAGGTACAACCTATCCAAACTTATAGGACACAATGAAAGCAGTGCTAAGAGGAAAACTCATAGTCCTGAGTGCCTCCAAAAAGAAACTGGAGAGAGCATCCACTAGCAGCTTGAAGGCACATCTGAAAGGTCTACAACAGAAAGAAGCTAATACACCCAAGAGGAGTAGAAAGCAGAAAAATCATCAAACTCAGGGCTGAAATCAATCAAGTAGAAACAAAAAGAACCATCCAAAGAATCAACAGAACCAGGAGCTGGTTCTTTGAGAAAATAAACAAGATAGATAAAACCTTAGCCAGACTAAACAGAGGGCACAGAGACAGTATCCAAATTAACAAAATTAGAAATGAAAAGGGAGATATAACAACAGAAACTGAGGAAATTCAAAAAATCATCAAATCCTATTACAAAAGCCTATACTCAACACAACTGGAAAATCTGGGGGAAATGGACAATTTCCTAGACAGATATCAAACACCAAAATTAAATCAGAATCAAATAGACCATCTAAACATTCCCAGAACCCCTAAAGAAATAAAAGTGGTCATTGAAAGTCTTCCAACCAAAAAAAGCACAAGACCAGATGGTTTTAGTGCAGAATTCTATCAGACCATCAAAGAAGACCTAACACCAATACTCTTCAAACTATTCCACAAAATAGAAACAGAAGGAACACTACCCAACTCATTCTATGAAGCCACAATTACACTGATAATAAAACCACACAAAGATCCAACAAAGAAAAAGAACTTCACACCAATTTCCCTTATGAATATCCATGCAAAACTACTCAATAAAATTTTTGCAAAGCGAATCCAAGAACACATCAGAACAATCATTCACCATGATCAAGTAGGCTTCATCTTGAAGCAATCCCACTAAAATCATGGACTAGACAAGGCTGCCCTCTCTCTCTCCATATCTATTCAATATAGTACTTAAAATTCTAGCTAGAGCAATTAGACAACAAAGGGATACAAATTGGAAAGGAAGAAGTCAAATTATCACTATTTGCAGATGATATGATAGTATACTTAAGTGACCCAAAAAACTCCACCAGAGAACTCCTACAGCTGATAAACAACTTCAGCAAAGTGGCCGGATAAAAAATTAACTCAAACAAATCAGAGCCTTCCTATACTCAAAGGATAAGCAGGCTGAGAAAGAAATAAGAGAAATGATACCCTTCACGATAGCCACAAACAATATAAAGTATCTTGGAGTGACTCTAACCAAACAAGTGAAAGATCTGTATGACAAGAACCTCAAGTCTCTGAAGAAAGAAATCAAAGGAGACCTCAGAAGATGGAAAGATCTCCCATGCTCATGGATTGGCAGGATTAATATAGTTAAAATGACCATCTTGCCAAAAGCAATCTACAGATTCAATGCAATCCCCATCAAAATCCCAACTCAATATTTCATAGAGTTAGAAAGCGCAATTCTCAAATTCATCTGGAATAACAAAAAACCCAGGATAGCGAAAACTATTCTCAAAAGTAAAAGAACTTCTGGGGGAATCAGTATCCCAGACCTCCAGTTGTACTACAGAGCAATAGTGTTAAAAACTGCATGGTATTGGTACAGGGACAGGCAGGTAGATCAATGGAACAGAATTGAAGACCCAGAAATGAACCCACACACCTATGGTCACTTGATCTTTGACAAAGGTACTAAATCCATCCAGTGGAAAAAAGATAGCCTTTTCAACAAATGGTGCTGGCTCAACTGGCTGCTAGCATGCAGAAGAATGCAAATTGACCCATTCTTATCTCCTTGTACTAAGTTCAAGTCCAAATGGATCAAGGACTTCCACATCAAACTAGACACACTGAAACTAATAGAAAAGAAACTGGGGAAGAGCCTTGAACTCATGGGGACAGGGAAAAATGTCCTGAACAGAACACCAATAGCCTATGCCCTAAGATCAAGAATTGACAAATGGAACCAAAATAAAATTACAAAATTTCTGTAAGGCAAAGGACACTTTCAATAGGACAAAACAGCAACCAACAAATTGGGAAAAGATCATTACCAACCCTACATCCAAGAGAGGTCTAATATCCAATATATACAAAGAACTCAAAAAGTTAGACTCCAGAGAACCAAAAAACCCTATTAAAATTGGGGTACAGAGCTAAAAAAAGAATTTTCACCTGAGGAATATCGAATGGCTGAGAAGCACCCAAAGAAATGTTCAACATCCTTAGTTATCAGGGAAATGCAAGTCAAAACAACCCTGAGATTTCACCTCACACTTGTCAGAATGGCTAAGATAAAAATCTCAGAAGACAGCAGGTGCTAGAGAGGTTGTGGAGAAAAAGGAACACTTCTGCATTGCTGGTGGGATTGCAAGCTGGTACAACCACTCTGGAAATCAGTTTGGCGTTTCCTCAGAAAACTGGGCATAATACTACCTGAGGATCCTGCTATACCACTCCTGGGCATATACCCAAAGGATTCTCCAGCATCTAATAAGGACGCATGCTCCACTATGTTCATAGCAGCCCTATTTATAATAGCCAGAAGCAAGAAAGAACCCAGATGTCCCTCAACGGAGGAATGGATACAGAAAATGTGGTATATATACACAATGGAGTACTATTCAGCCATTAAAAACAATGAATTCATGAAATTCTTAGACAAATGGATGGAACTGGAAAATATCATCCTGAGTGAGGTAACCCAATCACAAAAGAACACACATGACATGCACTCACTGATAAATGGATATTAGCCCAGAAGCTCAGAATACCCAAGACATATTTCACATATCATATGATACCCAAGAAGGAGGAAAAACAAAGTATGGATCCTTGAGTCCTTTGTACAAAGGGGAAAAATACCCACAGAAGGAGACACGGAGACAAAAGGTGGAGCAGAGTCTGAGGGAAAGTCCATTCAGAGACTACCCCACCCAGAGATCCATCCTATTGACAGTTACAAAACCCAGACACTATTTTGGATGCCCACAAGTGCTGGCTGATCGGAGCTGGATATAGCTATCACCTGGGAGGCTCTCGTAGTGCATGACAAATACAGAGGGGGACACTCTCAGCCAGCCATTAAACTGAGCACAGGGTCCCCAATGGGGGAGCTAGAGAAAGGACCCAAGGAGCTGAAGGGGTTTGCAGTGCCACAGGAGGAACAAGAATATGAGTCACCCAGTACTCCCAGAGCTCCCAGGGACAAAAACATCAACCAAAGAGTACACATGGAGTCACCCATGGCTCCAGACACATAGGCTGCAGAGAATGGTCTTGTTAGACACCAAAGGGAGGAGAGGCCCACGGTCCTGGAAAGACTTGATGCTATAGTGTAGAGAACACCAGGACAGGGAAGCGGGGGAGGGTTGATTGGGGAAGGGGAGATAGCTTTTGGGATTTTCGGGGTCGGGGGGAACCAGGAAAGGGGATAACATTTGAAATGTAAATAGAGACTATATCTAATAAAAAATAAATAATAAAAAAATAAAAACATATCTGTCCTATCAGGTCAGTCCCAAGTATGTTCAGTATCACCAGCTACTCTTTTGTAATGCAAATCAGCCAACCTTTTCTGTACAAAAAAAAAAAAAAAACTGGGCAAGGGAGTGTATTAGTATAAAAAAATCCTCAATAGAGCTTTAAAGCCTTGAGTTTTCTAATAAGTTCTTATATTTCATATGTATGTACAGCTTATTTTGAAACTTTTAAGTGAAATATTCTCTGGGAAAGAAAAAGGAAGGATCAAGAGTGTTAGGTAATACTAGGAGGGGACCAAATCACCTTTAAATATTCAAGATTATGTTATTTAAAACATAGCTGATATTAAGTCTTTCACATTACAGATAGACCTAGGATTGGATAATGTGCTTTTAAAACTATTTCCCAAACGGGAAAGGGGAAGTGATTTGGAATGTAAATTAAAAAAATAAAATAAAATAAAAAAAAAAACAAAAAAAAACCAAACTATTTCCCGAGTCAGAAAATGGAGGCTCAGGCATTTACAACAGCAAATTGACAAAGTCATGACGATATTGAGGTGACTGTGCCAGTTAACAATATATATAGTCTGTTGGCTCTAATTTCATCTATACATGGTCTGTGGATAACAGAGTTGACATCAAGGTTTCTATGTGTGGAACTGGAGAATGTGTGTGAGGTGATCCAATAACAAAAGAACACACATGGTATGCACTCACTGATAAGTGGATATTAGCCCAACAGCTCAGAATCCCCAAGATACAATTCACATATCAAATGATGCCCAAGAAGAAGGGAGGAGAGGCCCCTGGTCCTGGAAAGGCTCGATGCAGCAGTGTAAGGGAATACCAGGACAGGGAAGAGGGAGAGGGATGATTGGGGAACAGAGGGAGGGAAGATGGCTTATAGGACTTTGGGGGAAGGGGGATCCAGGAAAGGGGAAATCATTTGAAATATAAATAAGGAACGTATCTAATAAAAAAAAAGGAAGAAAGAAAGAAAGAAAGAAAGAAAGAAAGAAAGAAAGAAAGAAAGAAAGAAAGAAAGAAAGAAAGAAAAAGATTCCTATGTGCAATGTTGACTCTGGCCAGTAGAGGGCACTTGAGGGACATTGTGGAAGCCGCTTTAGTTTCTGTCAGTTGAGGAGTGGGTCAGCACTGTTGAAATGAGGATGTTTGGGAAAGACATATATAGATAGATGACTCAGAATGGACACACACCATGAAGATATCAGGTAAACAATATGATATACCCAACAAAGGTTAGTCAGATTCTTTCTCCAGCTACCTGAGTACTTGCTGAATGAACTGATAAAGTGGCCTCAATGACAGGGATGGAGGGTTTGCATAAGCAAAGCAACACATTTCCTCTCAGGAATCTACAGTTTTCTGCTACTGAGTGTCTAACGTCCTGATGATGAAGATGTGCATGAAGACCTGCATATGGTATCTTTCCTCAGGAGGACCCGTAGGTCATCTAATAGCAGACTTGTCTTTAGAGGAAAAAGGAGGCAAAACACTTGTCCTCTTTTACTTGGATAACTTTGTGCACATAATAAATGTTTATCCTCCCTAGTAAAGATTGTTCTAGCCTCATCATCTGTGGATTCACAGAATGCCTAATGTAACACTGTGACATTCCAAACAGCCTTGCATCACATCAGAGAATGCATCTCAGCAAGGGCAGTGCAGCAATGGCCTTATACTCATGGCCAAAACTAGTCTCATGGAATAATCCATTGCCCAGAAATAGCTGGTCCAGTTGAAATGTGGACTACTTTATGGGAAACCCAGTTGCAGTGCCAATGCCTTACCTGGATTGTATTTAAATCTCATAAGATCCTATTTGCCCAGAAACCATAGTATGATGCCCTCTTCCTCATTCTCAGTTATGGATTAAAAATTCATACGTGGACAGCTCTACCTTCTGAAATGTTGATTTTCATTCTGTAGCTATTTTTGAGACTAGTTCCCAGTGTGAGACTGCTTCCACGTGAGAGTTCACAACAGGGGTTCCATTCTGATGAAAGGAGATGGTGCCAACTACACATTTTGGTCCCCTTGTACCATTGAACAAACTGGCATTAAGAGAGGCTAATCTGAGCCAAGAGATACAGCTCAGGAGGTAAGCAATTGCTACCCAACCATGAGGATTAGAATTCATATTTCCAGAGCCTATATAAAGCCACACATGACAACATGTATCTGTAATCCAAGTAGTTCTATGTGAAGATGGGACGCAAAGTCAAGAGAATCCCCACATTGCATTGTTGTTTTGGCTGTATGTATGTCTGTGTCAGATATTGGAGTTACAGACAGTTGTGAGCTGCCATATGGGTGCCAGGAATTGAACCCAGGTCTTCCCAAAGAGTATTCAGTGTTTTTAATGCTCAGCCATCTCTCCAGCCCCCGACACGTCAATGTGAGTCTCATTTCTTTTGCAATTTACTCCTTCGGATGTATCTATGCAACTTTTAATAATCTGATGTTTTTTTTTTAATTCTGTGCATATATACATGCTTCTAGTGCCTGCCTGCAAAGGTCAGGAAAAGACTCCAGGTCCTCTGGAACTGGAGTCACAGGAGGTTGTGAACTACCACACGGGTGTGGGGTCCTATGAAAGAGCAGTATGTGCTCTTAACCACCAAACCATATTGCCAGTTCCTCTATAAAAGTTCTATGGCTCATCATAGTTAACAAACCTGTCTTTAAACATTCTCTAATCAATACAGGCCACAAAAATCTGCATTTTCCCTATTTGCTCTTCAGTCCCGTTTCTCTGGTCCTGTACAGGTTACATATACATACATACACCTTAGACTCAGAGGATTTTTACTTGAGTTCACTGCTTTGAGCCTGGCTGATAGTAAAGGGAATGAAAGGAAACAAACATGATTGATGGGCTATATGGTGGTTGAGACAGACAATGGAGTTGAAAACTGATGTTTTTATTTTAAGGTTTTGATAGCCTCACGTATTTTCTCTCCACAACTATGTTATCCACTTTTCTCTTGTAGTAGAGATGAAGTGCTCAATTAATCCTTGTTGAGGTTATCCAAATGCACTTTAACTGAAACATTTTCTCTTTGGGGTATTTGTTGAAAGTCTTTGTACACGGCTCTATATGCCCTTATTCCCTATTAGGAATTGTCTTTAGTAAACATGTTGGGAATAGTATCAAAAAAAGCCTGCTACCCCATGATCCCTGTTCTCTGCATGTAGTCTCTATGGATAGAGTGTATATACTACCACACATTCATTTTCTCTCACTCATGCATTCTACCCTGGAGCAACCCTAAAAGTCCCAATTTCGTCTCTTCTTCCTTACACTTACCCTATGCTTAAAAGCATTCAGTCTCATGCACCCTGAAATATTTTATCTGTTACCAGTACAATTAAATTTCAAATACTAGCAATGATAGGTTATGGAAGGTGGCTAGCAAGTTTTCCCCATATGTATATGTATGTGTGTGTTACATATTATATAATATATACATACATTATATGTATATGTGCATGTATATATGTGTATATATATATAATTATATATATATATATATATAATTTCAGACTTCAGACTTTGTGGGTCCTATAATTTCTTACAAATTCTGAAATCTAGACTTGGCTGTTCTTGCAGAAGACCCAGATTTAGTTTCCAGCATTCATGTTGTGAGGTTCACAACCACACCTATGGCCTCCTCAAGCATCTGCACTCACTTGCTCTTACCCACACAATACACATTTAAACATAAATTATTTCATTTTTGAAAAGCGGCTAGAGAAAAGGCCCAGCAGTAGAGCACTAGCTGCTCTTGCAGAGTACTTGAGTTGTAGTCCTCGTGCACAAAATAAAAATGAATTTTTGTTTGTTGGGATTTTTTTGTTCTTTTTCTTTTTTTGTTCTTTTGTTTGTTTGTTCGTTTTTTGTTTTGTTTTGTTTTTCGAGACAGGGTTTCTCTGTGTAGATGAAGCTGGCCTCAAACTCAGAAATCCGCCCGTCTCTACCTCCCAAGTGCTGGGATTAAAGGCATGCACCACCACTGCCCGGCATGAATTTTTAAAAATCTAACTTCTTGGGCTGGAGAGATGGCTCAATGGTTAGGTGCACTTGTTCCTCTTGCAGAGGACCTGGATTAGGATCCCAGCACTCACATGGCAGCTCAAAACCATTCCTAGCTCTCAGCTCCATGTAGACAAAACAGCCATACACATAAAATAAGACAAATAAATCTAATTTTAAAAACTTATCAACTTGGTTGTTGCAGTTGGGGCATAGGTTAAACAAATTGATATGACTATGTCCAATAAATGTATTCATAAAAATGTCAGACTATCCACAGTGCATGGTTTATTGATTCTACTCTTCAGTTTTGACATCCCAGTGTCCCTAAAATAACAATGCAGAGGCAATTGTCATTCTGCTTCAATTGTCACTCCCCCAACTCCCCCTACCCATTTTGTATTTTCGTGGCAGAAAACTTTGTGATGTGCTATGAAGACAAGGCCAGGGAATAAGTATTCCCAGTGTGAGCCTTGGTGTAGAAAGTTACAGATAATGCCATGATCGGACAGAAGCAGAGATACACTTTAATAGTGTTAGCAGGGGCTTGAGATGTGTACAAATAGAATTAAAAGGGAAATCAGATGATATGACTGTCAAATGAAAATACTTCATTCTTGAAAAACTAGTAATTTCACTGTTGTGACTGCTACACCAGAAACCTAAAGGAACATAGTTTTCTCTTTCCATAATGTCAGAATTTATTGAAGGACAATAAATTCATAAGGTTTGGCAGTTTCAATGACAGAAATTTGTCATATAATTCACCTACCTTGGTAGGCTGGCTGAGGCAAATGCAGGTTATTTTATTGCTAATATTAAATTGGACATAGTACACATGAACTATATCTATACATTTATATGCACGTGTATGGGTTACAGAATAAATGCAAATTAATGAAGCTGTAGCAGAATTCAAGAGGCTTCAGAAGAAGGCTGAGAAAGAGACTGTGTTGACAAAATAATTAGTTGGACCAGTGACAGGACAGAGTTGCTGAAATTGGGTTTCAGAGCAAAGCTGAAGTAGTTTAAAAAAAAAAACAAAACTGTGTCCAATACAGGAGGAATGGGGTTGCCATCCCACAGTCAAAAATTCTCTGACCCAGAATTGTTCCTGTCTAAAAGAACTGCAGGGACAAAAATGAAGAAGAGACTGAGGGAAAGGAGGTCCAGTGACAGGCCCAACTTCAAATCCATCTCAAGGGGAGGCCTGGAAGCCTGACACCATTATTGATGCTGTGGTGTGCTTACAAAAAGGGGCCTATCATGACTGCCCTCCAAAAGGCCCAACAAGCAGCTGAAAGAGTCAAATGCAGATATTTACACCCAACCAATGGACAGAAGCTGGTGATCCCTGTGGTTGAATTAGGGAAGAAGCTGAGGAAGAGGGCGACCCCATGGGAAGAGCAGCAGTCTCAACTAACCTGGACCCCGGAGATCTCTCAGACACTGATCCACCAACCAGGCAGCAATGTATACCAGCTGACATGAGACCCCAACACATATACAGCAGAGGACTGCCTGGTTTGGCCTCAGTGGGAGAATATGTGCCTAACCTTCGAGAGACTTGAGGCTCCAGGGAGTGGGAAGGCCTGGCGTGGGGAGAGGGACATCCTTCAGAGACACGGGGGAGGAGGAACGGAATGAAGAACTGTGGGAGGGAGAACTGGGAGGGGATAACGACTGGACTGTAAAAAAAGCAATTAAAAAATTGGAAAACATGGTGAGGCAGGCAGTTGAGTAGACTGTCAACATCAGGGGACCCAGTCAAGTCAAGGTCCTTGATTCTTGACACACATACCAGATACTAGAGATAGTTTAATATTAGGGCACGTCATCAGTATAAGGTGTCCATCATTTTATAAGGTCCTTTTTTGGGGGTCTGGTGTGTCCAATAAGCTCTTGAGCCTGTTTTCCCTGATTTGATTTCAATATGCCCATGTACCCTTAGTTTCATTTCACCCCAATAAACTTACAGAGTGTCTCTTCAGATTCCCAGAAATAACTCATGTTTCTGTCTTTATTAGATTGCTGGGGGGGCGGGGGGGGGGCGGGAAAGGACCTGACCTGACAGATGTTGCAGTTTTCTAGCTCCTCCTAGAGGCTATAGTCATCCTTGTGAGTCTCCTAGGGTAATACAGTGCTTGAACCACCAGTTTTATACAATATGGAGTAATTTAAGAGTAGGGCATAGGGGACAGAGCGATGATGGCTCAGTGGCTAAGAGCACTTGCTGCTCTTTCAGAGGACACGGGTTTGGTTCTGAGAGCCACATGGCAGTTTATAACCATCGGTAACTCCAGTTCAAGGACCTGTTACCATCTTCCAGTCTCTGTGTGCATCAGAAATGTACAAAATGTACTTACACACATGCAGACAAACACATGCATAAAAGTAAATAAAACTTTTTTAAAAAATAGTAGGGCACAACCTCATTTCAAGAGGTATGCACTCAATTTTTAACACCAAATTGGTATAAAACAGCAATTGTTCTTACAATAATAAAACTGAATAGTTAGTTGGTTGAATTTTACTTAGTACCCTGAAGAAACATTCGTATGAACTGGGTTTTTGTTGTTTTATCCTTATTACTGTCTATGTGAAATTTTGTTTCTAAAAATATTTTTCTTATCCTGCAAAAATCTAGCATTATAACATATAGTTTTCTTTTACAAAATGGATTGTTTTCTTCAGGCTTTTCTGAGTTTCTGGATTTAGCATATATGATGGTTAGTTGTCTATCAACTTGGCTAGGGTATATGCTATTTAGCCAAATAGTAACCTAGAGATTGCTATGCAGGTATTTTGTAAATGTGGTTATTATCTACAATCTAGTTGACCAAGTAAAGATAATCTGCGTGGACCTGGCTAAACCTGCCTAAAAAATAAAATCTGATTTTTTTTCCTTAAGAAATTCTGCCTCGAGTCTGCACAGCGGTTCGTCTTGTGGATTTCAGACTCAAGACTAGAATACTTGACTCCTAAATTTGGTTCTAGCCTACCGTGCGACCTCTCATACTTTAGACTGGCCATCTGTATTAGTGTTGCCATTATATACATAACCAGTAGGGTAGGTAGGTAGACAAATAGTGATGGGTAGATAGAATAATCTAATCGTGAGGGATTGGCTTATGTGATTAGAAAGGTTGAGAAGATTCATGAGCTGAATCCTGCTAGCTGGAAGCCCAGGGGAACAGATGGGTGCAGTTCCAGCACAAAATCAAAGGTCTGAGAACCAAGGAAATGTTAATGTTTGCATTTCAAGGCCTGCTGACCAAGAATGCTTGCCTGGAAGCAGATGGATATACTATCTGAAGCAGAGAACAAATTTTCCTCCCCTGGATCTTTTTAATTCAAATCAGGTCTTCAATAAATTATAATGGCCAGCTCTATTTGTTAGCACAATCTATTCTCTTCTATCAAGCTAAATACTAGTATTTTCCAGAAAATCCTCCATGATATACCAGTAAATGTTTACCAGCTGTTTAGGCACTCCTTTTCCTTGTCAAGCTAACATATAAAATAAATCATTGAGGCTGGAGAGACGGCTCGGCAGTTAAGAGCACTGACTGCTCTTCCAGAGGTCCTGAGTTCAAGTCCCAGCAACCACATGGTGACTCACAACCATCTGTAATGGGATCTGATGCCCTCTTCTAGTGTGTCTGAAGTCAGCTATAGTGTGCTCATTTATATGTAGAATAAATCTTAAAAAATAAAAAATAAATCATTTTATTAACATTATTTCAATTGTATGTATATAGGTATATATAAGTTATACATTGACATATACACAAATGTTGTTGATCCTGTTAGTCTGGTGAACCTTAGCAAAAAGAACACATTATGGCTGAAAGAGTAGTCTAGCTATTCTACTCTTTCAAACAGAAAAATTAGAAAGCATACCTCTATGTTGGCTAAATTATTCTAGGCCATTTATTAGCTAGTTTTGCCTCCTATACTAGTAATCTCAGGTGCTGAATTTTTAAATTGCTGTTAATAGAAATCAACCACTTTCTCCTTTGGAGGGCAACTGTGTGGTGTGCGTGTGTGTTCCTGTGCTTGTGAGTAAACATGGATATGGAAGCCAGCAGTTTGATATTTGGTGTCTAAATAGCTCCGCACCTTATATACTGCGACAGTTTCTCTTGCTGAACCCAGAGCTTGCCTATTTGGCTAGTCTAGCCAGTCAACTTACCCCAGGGGAATCTGTGGGGATGTTTAAGTCAACGTTATGAAGGAAAAACTGGGATGGAACCAGGCACCATAAGCTCCTGTTAACTCCTTGAAGGGCCCTGATCTGCTGCATTAGAAGTAATATGGCTCCAGGCACACCAGTGAGACAGCAAAAAGAAACTGAGGCTAAGGTGGTGACTATTTCTTGGAATTTCTCACAGACAATAATACTCCCTGCACTCCTCCTAAGCCCAATGAGCAGGGCTTTTATTGGAGCACGGTGGTGTGGTGAGATACAATTAGCCAGTGATTTAGGGACTTGGGATTGGCTTAAACACTCTAAGTTTATGGGCTGGGCAATAAAGTCACATCTTCAGCCTGATGCTGGTATCTGTAGTCGGATTTCCTGGGATTGGTCACATGACTCTCTTGCCTCTCATCCCTGCCCCACCATCCCGTCCGGTTCCCATACATACCCACCCAGTCTTCCACCATGCACATTGGACTTTCATGTGGGTGCAGGGTATCCGAACTCCAGTCCTTATGCTTGTGTGGCAAGGGCTTTATATATCTCCCAAGCCTTAAACACACTTTTATGTTACAGAAACAAACACTTCTGTGGTTTCACCTTCTAAATATTTTGAGTGGGTGGGTCAAAATTGAGACATGAACCAGGCTGGTGGGTCCTAAATGGAGGTGCCAGAGTGATGTACACTGTATCTGTTACTGATGCGTATCTTGGCTGAGCTGTAATCACCTAATAAAAACATCTGGCAGTAGCCTCTCATGTTATCAACATAGCAAATTGAAGCATGAAAATGAGGTGACTGCTTATCTCTCAACCTCCTTTTAGAGAGATTAAATGTCATCTGGGGTACTTTGATTCTGAATCCAACAACCTTTGCAACATTTTACATAAGTATATTACACCAAATCAAACCCAGAGAAATGATGCCACATTAAAAAAAATCTTTGGATTTAATTTTGAGTATTACAACTAGAATGTCTCATGGACTCCCATCTGTCTGGATCAGACAGAGGATAGGAAGTTAAAACCAGAGTTCAACATTAAGGAAACCCTGTAAATGTCTATAGGATTTATAAAACATATTTTGTATGTATGTGAGGGGGACATTCATACACCAAATCTAAAAAGGGTCCCAATCCTCAGGGTCAAGATTTCAACCCTGCTGAAACTTTAATGACAGCCTACTGATGACAGAGCTTATGACTTTATTTGAGCTACCAAACATGAATCCACTATCTGTAGAACAGGTGTATAGTGAGGATTCAGGAAAGCCTTGACCAGTGTATGGATTTATGGACATGCAAAAGGGGTCTTCCAGCAGCAATCCTTAAAGATACAAGCAAGGGTAAAACCAATGGTAATGCACAATGTCATGGCCAGTGACATGGAATGCTGGTATACCAGGAAGGACAAACTATTCCATAATGCCATCTGGAGGGCTGGGCATTAGGCAGCTACAAATACACACTTGATAAAGGCTCAGGAGCAAGGAGTAAGGCCATTCTTGCAAGCCAGGGCCCACAAGTGTGTGGTGCCCATAAGAATATAGGAGGAAAGTTATTCCAAGTTATATAGGAGGAAGGTTTGGCTGGGGTTTTGTAGGTCACCAGGGACCTCATATTGTGGGTTTGTGGCTGGGGACAGTATAACTAGGTACTCTCACACCTGCACAGCCATCCCATCACAAACTGGGACTAGCAAGAGAAGTCCCACTTGCAGTATAGTTGAGATGCCTTCTATCAAGAAACTGACCGTGCTTACTGGTAATGATTAAAACTATTCTGCCCTTTATTTGTGAGAATGTGTTGAAGTAGGTATACTTGAAGCTGAGGAACAATACATGATACCTAGCAGCTTCCATACCCTTACCTGATCAGCTTCCTTATTCACTTGGCACATATATCAAAATACCTTTGCATCTACCTAACTGAATACACCAATTTTATCTGTTATTAAGGTTCTCACTCTTTTACAAGAGCCTCATACCCACTGTAGCCAGTAAAATTCAGTAAGGCTCCCATTGAATATACTGTTACTTAAGTAACAGATAAGTTAGCCTACAATAAACTTGTGTAAGCATAGAAATTGGAATCAGAATAGTAAAACAAAATACATAAATGCTGCATATAACAGGAATATGCAAACTATAATCCTTATTGGTGTTTTGAGTTTAGTTACCCATTACCTTTTGTTTTCCAGGGGGAAAAAAAACTCAGTAGCTTTGAGGCCTTAATATGGCACTATGTCCCAAATAGCATTTCATTGCCTTTGTGGTGGATTTCCTTCACTTCTATTGGTGATGTGTGATAAGGGCATAGCAATGTCCTTATCAGAGGCCCTTGGACCCATGAAGGTTCATTGTCACAGGGTAGGGGAATGCCAGGCCAGGAAAGCAGGAGTGGGTGGGTTAGTGAGCAGGGGGAGGGGGAGTGGGATAAGGGGTTTTCAGAGGGGAAACGAGGAAAGGGGATAGCATTTGAGATGTGAATGAAGAAAATATCTAATAAAAATGTTATTTAAAAAAAAAAGAAAGAAAAGTCCTTATCCCAGTCACTGATAGCAAATGATTCAGGTAGTGAAAATTTAGGTTTCTGTCCAGAAAACAGTGCTATCATAAACCATCTGTATGGGCCCAGTCTAATCAAAATTGTTCTTAAATGTGAACAAAAGGGCCATTTCATTGTTAAGAACTCAGTCCAACATTGCCTCAGAAATGAGGCTAAGTGCCAAAGACTGGGTACTTAGAAAAACACAAATTCTTTCCTTAGAACACAAACTTTGCTTTGCTGACAACTTGGTTTCAGCCTGCTGATACCAAACCTGGACTCCTGATTTCGAAAATGAAAATGTAATAAATTTTTTGTTATTTTAGGCTCTTGTGTTAACCTGTTAGAAACAAAAAGAAAAAAATTAATATGCGTTTTGCTCCTAGGAGTATCTAGAAATATGATTAATAAATTAGAGTAACTATTTACATCTACAATAAACAATAACTACTGAGTCAATGATATAATTTTTAATATTTTATTTGAAATAACACATAGGCAGTATACAATCCAAACTTCCTCCTTTAGCTGCCCATATTTAGAAGTGTTACATATTAAAGAACATTTCCAGTATAAAAACTCCCCATTCTAAATGATCTTGCAATCTCAAAATAAAAGATGTTAACTTTTTGTACCTTACAATTTTTTGGCCAGGTGTTGGATGCACATCTTTAATCCTAGCACGGGGGAGGCAGGGACAGATGGGTCTCTATGAATTCCAGGCCACCTAAGGCTGCATTGTGAGACTGCTTCAAAAACAAACAAAACAAAACACCCCACCCCATCCCTATATCCAAATCTTTCTCTTCTACTTTCCTGTTCTAAAGTCTACGTATGTACATGAGCTCAGAATTAAAGATGCCAAAACTGGAATTCAGAAGCCCAAGTGTTGGGAGTTTCCTTCTCTACATAAAAATCCCAACATTATCTATCCTCAACTGTCTCAGTGTTAGAGAAATTGAAAAATCTCTCATTCTGTCTATAATAGGTTTATATGTAAGAGTTTTTCAGTATAAAAGACTCTTATAACCCACATGCTTCAGCAACTCTCAGGTCTTACTTCGACTTTCTACTAGATTCTATACTCTACCCTGAGGAAGAGAATCTCAAGTGTTCAAATTTGGTTTAAAAAAAAATACAAAAACAAAAGGGCATTATCTGACTTCCTTAAAATTACTAAATTCACTCCTCAAAAGGCCACTAGAAATAATGCTATCCTCTGGGTATATGCCCAGGAATGGCAAAAAAAAAAAAAAAAAAAAAAAGGAAAAAGAAATAATGCTATCAAAGCCAGACATGGTGGCCTCTACCTTTAATCATAGCACTTGGGAAGCTTAAGCAAATAGACTTCAAGGCCAGTCCTGGCCTACAATGGCAGGTAAAACCCCATCTCAAAAAAAAATAAAAGGAAATAAAAAAAAAAAAAAAGGAAAACCTATGAACAAATGATTTAATAGCACTATACTGAAACTACCCCATATACTAGGAGACAAACTCGTGTTGGCCAAGGTAGGATAGAAAACCCATTCCTGTGTGCATGTAAGATTATTAGCACAATCAAGTCATTTATTCCAATGCAGGTATACGGTATTATAGATATATTGCTTCAAAGGCAAAAGAAGACATTCTAGAAAGCACAGGCCTTGCATTACAAGTGCAAAGTCTGATTACTCAGTGTTTACAGAAAATCATGCCTAGGATGCACATGGCTTTCCCCACATGTCAGATCATCCCCACAGACAATTTTTCACGTTCTATCAAAAGTTATTACTCAAAGTTAGATATTTTAGGTCTTACTAGTCCATGTTAAAGCAGATATTGTGTATTCATTAAAGAAACAGAATACCATGCTACAAAGATGAAGAAAAAACAATCCATAACTCTTCTAATGTTGAATGCACAAAACTGTTCAGCTTTGCAGATCAAGTCCTAGTATGTAAAAGTCCTTTCATGTTATTCAAGTGCCTCTTGAGAAGATCAAACCGGTGAAATGGGTTCAGATCATCAAGGGTCAACAGGATACTTGTTAGCTGACAAACCAAAAGGCATGACAATTCCTTGAGCATAAATAAGCTTTTCCATCCTTAAGATCAAGGTCTGAGGATACCCAGCACCTTTGCCTCTGAGGAAAAGGAGGACTTTTTTGGTGTCCAGTGTCATCTACATATGTCCAAGTGGATTCAAATGTTTATCAGCCTCACTTAACATATATTGCCGGGATTTTGTTGAATTCAGTTGATAACAATCCCAATACTTTTTCACAAAACCAAATCCTGACTAAGAAAAAATATTTGTGTCTTCATAGGAAAGAACTTTCATAGAAGAAATAAAAAGACCAGGAAACTTTCTATGAAATGAGCAACTAAAACAGTAAAAGGTACTGCACATACAAACGTAGTCTCCTAAAATGAATTGAACATTAGACTCTCCTCCATTGGATTACTGCCCGCTGTATTGACTTTGAGGATTAGTAAGTCTGCAGCAGAGTCCACATATCCCATGAGTTCCCATCTTCTCGACAGCACTTATCAGTCCGCTCTTAAAACCACTGCATCAGAATACAAACAGTAGGGGGGTAGTCATGACCTTGCTCTTATTTGACAATAATAGAGTCCAGGCTTCTACTTGGGCCCTGATGTGCTTGTGAGTCCATGCTCAGACTCTGTGGGAACAGAAGTAGAAGCACCTTCAAGATGGATAAGAAAGAGAATGTGTGGTGAAGGGAATTTGGCTTCCAGAAGATATATTTGACCAGAACAAGCAATCTTCTCACCCGGTCTCAAAATCTTAGTGGTACTGCAGCATTTACACTGCTTCCATTTTTGATGATGAGTTGTAGAGCAGATGAGAACCGGTCATTGGAGCCTAGAAGTAATCAAAAAAACTGTAGATGTCTTAAGCAAGCCAGGAACCTAGAATGAGAGGGCTGCAGTCAATGAGCAGTTAACCAGAGTTATTATATGGGAAAGGATATCCAGTGAGGAGGAGCACTCAAAGGTAAATCATCTGGCTTGGCAGCTGGAAGAAAACGCCAGGTGATAAGGAAGAAGGATGCTCTATCAAAGAGCAGCAGGCCAGACTGGAGAGAAGCTCAGAGTTCTATGAAGTCGTGACCAAGGTATATCAGAAAGTCACTGAAGAGGTAGAAGCGAAGTTCAGGCATTCAAATGTAGAGAGAGCTGGAGATCAGCAGGCTGGGGTAACAGTGCTAGGTAGACTTGTCTGAACTGTGGTGTGTCTGGGCATGTGATTTTTCTTCTGATATGTAAAAGCTTTTTCATTGTAACTTATGCTGGCCATGCAAGAAAGAAGGCAGAATGAGAGAAAACGTACCTTTCACTAAAAGGTTTATGACTGCAAGCAAAATGAGTCATTTTAATCAATATAATGGCAACTTTGGATTATATAACTTCCATGGTAAATATTGAAAACCTGTCAATTATAAATTTTCTGACAAAAAAAATTATACAAAATTTAGAGTTCCAAACTTGTATAAGAGAACACTCGCTAGCTTAAGCTGTAATTTTAAGATTGATGTGGTCAAGGTTGGAACATTTTTCTATAAATGTTTGTTGAGGGGTTGGTCCTGGGCTAATTATTTGTCCATCTCTATCCAGTTTAGGTAAGTGAGGCATTTGGGTAGACATGCACTGTTCGATATTCAGGGAGACTGTGTTTCCTTTGCCAAGAGCTCTTCAAAGATATCATTATGCATGTAAAAGAAGATATATCCAGTAGAAAGTCTATCCTTACATACAAACTCCTCTTGTGTACTTGTCACATGTAGATCACTGTAACTGAACCAACTCTGCTTACTGAAGTCAAAGGCATCACTGATATAGTGGCCTCCATATGGACTGTTCCCAATATGGCTGATAACATTAACAAGCCTGTAAATATTATCTTCTTTTTCCTCTAAATGTTGCGGATCTACCTTGTTCATGGGCTTTGTATCATTGTTTCCGGTACTCTCACTGGGATCTGCTGAGCCCTGTGAACTCAGACTACTATTCTGGGTATGTGACACTGTGGGTTTCTCAAGGTTTTCTGTCTGTTCCTGGGAGACTGGTTTTGGATGGCTTTGAGTAAGTGCCTCTAGGGAGGTCTGCTTATCACTTCTCTCTTCATTAAATTTCTCGGCTTGTTGGTACTTTTGGGATCTTTCTGGAATTCGGAGGTTATTATCTTTAGTAGCCTTACTGATGCTACCAGAAGCTAAGTTACTAAGTTTCTCATGTTTCTTGAGGTTCTCAGTCTCATTTGTAAGTTCTGACCCAACTATATTTGCTGTGTCCCCTTTCCCTGGATCTTTCTGCTGCACTCTTCCACTCAACACTTCAGAGACTCTCTCCCCACTTTGTGCTTCTGACTCACTGTCTGATCTGATGTTTGTAGTGGGGAAACCCTGGTATCTTGAGGTCTTCACTGTATTAAATGACAATGTGAGTATTTCAGAACCCAACTCTTCAAAGGGTTTTAGTAAGTCAAGATTCTTAGCATGTTCATGTGGATGAACGGGTGGGGGTGGTTTTGTGCTTTTGTTGCAATGACTAGACAGCCTTAAGTATTTGGAAATAAGGATTTTCTGCTCATCCTTTTTCATTACCCGTAAATCATTAAAGGTATAGCGTTTCAGATGAATAATAATCACCCTGGGTAGCCGGCCAAACTTGTGCAATGAAACAGATTGGTTATGCAAACACATTTCACACCTATGCTCAACTTCCTCTGCCCTAAAAAACAGATCTAAAATGAATTGGATAGACAACTTTTGGTCTTTCATTCCCTGAGGAATGTTGATAGAGAGATATCTGCTTGGTTCTCTCTTAAAAACCGTCAGGCCACAGGCTTTACAAAAAATGGAGGTCATCAACTCGAATTCAAAATTATTGGTAACAGGGCAAACATGCATTTTGCTGACAGAAGCATAATCAGCAAAAATCTCTCGAAGTAAATCAAAATCTCCCGATTCATCTTTAGACTGCCACATCATGGTTATTCTTTGGACACTCTCCTTCAACTGAACTAAACTGAGACTTAAAAACTCATGAGCATCATTCTGCCTGTCATAAGTAAATATGTCTCCAAATACTCGGAGGGCTTTTGTAACACCTATAAGTAACTTCTGTCTAACTCTTGCATTGTAAATATCTTTAAACACAAGCAGTTGCATCAAGCGCAAGCTAAAATCATCTTTGGGAGGTTTAATCCATGGGAAACCCTGGTTGAATAAATCATTAATAAACAGTGGGATTGAGCACAGAGACTGTAATACAACATTTATATAGCAAGTGTTTCCCACATTAGGCAGGCCTTGAAACGATTTCTCTGGGTAAAGCAAGAATATCTTCATATAGGCATGCCAGTCTAGGCCGCTCTCAATATAGTGGGTTTCCAACAGATACGGTGAAAAGAATTTTGCAATGAGATCATTAAGATCACGAATATTCACACTACTATTTTCAAAATAGTTGGTCTCAAATGGAAATCCAAACTGCGACTTACTGATTTCTACCGCTCTCATATCCCTTTCTTTCCCTTTTTCATTAGATATAGACACTATTAAATTTGCCTCAAATTCGCTGATACTGCTCTTCAGGTTGCTGTATTTTTCCTTCTTTTCTAAATCAGGTAAGAATCTTTTCCTCTTTATGAGTTGTGTTTCTAATAATCCTAAATTGTTAAGTGAGGCTGATGATGGAAGCAAAGACAACCCATGAAACATGCACATTTCACTTTCGTTGGCTGATTCAAAGCACCTACTACTTGATCTCACATGAACTTCCAGTGGTGGAGAGCCACTCAACTCCTCTGCACTTGTGCTAGGCTCACCAGATCTCTCATCACTTCTCCTGGTTGCCCAAAGACTACTTTGATAGACTTTGTCTAGGAATCTCTTCAGTTGTCTGGCATCTGTGGTGGTAAGTTTCTCAACAAACAAGAAGTCATTATTTCTAAAAGTCAAATGTAGGTAATTCTGGTTGTCGCCATAGGCTCGAAGGACCACACTTTTAATATTATTGTGTAGTTGCAGAGCCTTAATCTTTCCAGTGCTGAAATAGAGAATAAGTTTAACTTCCCCTTTTCCTATAAATGTTTCAATGAATGCATTTCTTGACTTGGACATTCCTGACTTTGCACTCCACAGCTGGACTTGAGCATTTAACATTACAGGCGGATCCATAGTTTTTTTCTTGGCAGGTAAACACACGTATCCTGATTACATGCGATCTTGAAGTTTCAATTTGTTTCCCAAGTTTACCTAAGGAGACAACAAAAATAGTATATAACGATTTATACACCATGACTATTTTTAATGTTGGCTTTATACAAAAATTCCTCAAGTTTTATCTAGGTAGCTAAGCCTTTAGTGACTAACCCAACACCATGAGAAAAATCCATGGTTGTAAGGACGAAAATCTTGGTTATCAACCCAAGAACATGATAGAAATAAATCCAAGAAATGTTCTTTAATTTCTGAGAGAAATACTTTGGGTTTTATATAAGTATTACAGCCAACAATTATACTGAAGTAGGGGACCCCTGTTGTGGTTGAATTAGAGCAAAGCTGGAAGAAATTGAGGGGGAGATCAACCCCATAGGAAGACTAGCAGTCTCAATTAACCTGGACCCCCAGGATCTCTCAGACACTGAGCCACCAACCGGGCAGCATACACCAGCTGATACGAGGCCCCGACACATATACAGCAGAGGACTGCCTGTCTGACCTCAGTGAGAGAAGATGTACCTAAACCCTCAAAGAGACATGAGGTTCCAGAGAGTGGGGAGGTCTTGTGGGGTGGGAGTAGGATGGGGGAGTGGGGGACATCCTCTTGGAGACAGGGAATGAGTGTGGGAGGGAGTATGAGAGGAGATATGGGATGAGGAACAGTCAGAGCAAAGACCAGGAGGTAATGACCGGACTTAAAAAAAAAAGATTAAAGAATAACAAAAAAGATACAAATAGTTATATATAAGAAGTGATATACAAGCCAGGTGTGGTGGCTTATGCCTATAACCATAGCACTTTGGAGAGTGAGGCAGGAGGGTTTCTACATGTTCCAGGCCATCCTTTGCTACATAGTTTTAGGATTGTCTGAGATACATAGTCAGATTTTATCTCAAACATTCCAAAACTAAAGAGAAGAGAGTCATGGTCTGGAGGTAGGTATACAAACTCTAGAAGGTTGTTTCCAAGCAATGACTATGAAAAATTATTACTGTCTGTTCTCCTTCATTGACATGAGTAAACTGTATTCATCTGAAATAAAATCAAGAACTTGTTTATCTCAATGAGTAGGTTAAGGTTAACATGTAGAAGATGCTGTGGCAGAGATGGTTGTTTTATCACATTTCACCCTTGTTTTAACTATGCTGGGAATTAACCTTAAGTCCTCACACAAACCAAGCATTTGCTCAATCACTGAACTGTACTCTCAGCCCTCAGAACATTCAGAAAACATTTGAGATAATAGGAAAAGATATAACTAGTATATGCCAAGAAGTCCTGCCTGCTTAGTTACCTCTCTGGATAGAAATGATGAAGGTTCTAAAAGGTAGGGACCTAGTCCATGTATGTAGGGAGTGGAAATAATAAAATATCATGTATTTGCCACTGGGGTTTATAATGAAGTTCTGGCTATCTCTAATGAGCCCAAGCAAAATCTCTGAAAATGAAAACTTCAATTTGCATTTATTTTAAATTATGAGTATCTAAGTGGGTTTAGGAAAGGTCAGTGGCATTATCAGATTCCACTAAATGTACTGAAAAGTAATCCTCAAAGCTGTCTTGGAGGACTCCGTTCAGTGGAACTTTGATTCTAGATACAATATATTTAATGAGCATATGTAATTAATAAAGAACACTGGATTTCCCAAGACAATCTAAATAAAATACTTCCTCCAACAATTGCTTAGTGTGCCTTAAATCTGAATTTGAGAAGTATGTGAACATGCTGGGTTTGGTAAATGAGAAAGGGCACTCTGAGCATTTGCAAGAGTGACTCTGCATTAATTCATCCATTAAGTCATTAAAAATAGATATGGAATGCTGAAATCCACTGTATAGTTGTGGGTATAAAATATTGTAAAGAAATACAAAATCCAGGCTTTTACCAAACTTACTATAGCAGAGTTGAAAAACTTACATACAGGGCTAGGGATATAGCTAAATAGTAGATTACTTGCCTAGTATGTGAGACCGTGTATTCAGTACCAATCACCTAACCAGATACACGGAAACTAATAGAAGGGAAACTGGGGAAGAATCTTGAACACATGGACACAGGGGGAAATTTCCTGAATAGAACACCAATAGCCTATGCCCTAAGATCAAGAATTGACAAATGGGACCTCATAAAATTGCAAAGCTTCTGTAAGGCAAAAGACACTGTCAATAGGACAAAACCGCAACCAACAGATTGGGAAAAGATCTTTACCAACCCTACCTATATCAGATAGAGGGTTAATATCCAATGTATACAAAGAACTCAAGAAGCTAGACTCCAGAGAGTCAAATAACCCTATTATCAAATGGAGTACAGAGAATTTTCACCTGAGGAATATTGAATGGCTGAGAAGCACCTAAAGAAATGTTCAACATCCTTAGTCATCAGGGAAATGCCAATCAAAACAACCCTGAGATTCCACCTCACACCAGTCAGAATGGCTAAGATCAAAAACTCAAATGACAGCAGGCACTGGCGAGGATGTGGAGAAAGAGAAACACTCCTCCATTGCTGGTGGAATTGCAAGCTGGTACAACCACTTTGGAAATCAGTTTGGAGGTTCCTCAGAAAATTGGACATAGTACTACCTGAGAACCCACCAGATTGATTTCCAGACTGATTTCACAGCAGCCTTATTTATAATAGCCAGAAGCTGGAAAGAACCCAGATGTCCCTCAACAGAGGAATGGATACAGAAAACGTGGTATATTTACACAATGGAGTACTACTCAGCTATTAAAAACAATGGCTTCATGAAATTCTTAGGCGAATGGATGGAGCTAGAAAGTGTCATCCTGAGTGAAGTAACCCAATCACAAAAGAACACATATGGTATGCACTCACTGAGAAGTGGATATTAGACCAAAAGCTCAGAATAAACAAGATATAATTCACAAGCCACATGAAGTTCAAGAAGAAGGAAGACCAAAGTGTGGGTGCTTCATTTTTTCTGAGAAAGGTAACAAACTACCCATAAGAGCCATTATGGAGACAAAATGTGGAGCAGAGACTGAGGGAAAGGTCATCCAGAGACTGCCCCACCTGGGGATCCATCCTATATACAAACAGTAAACCCAGACACTAATGTGGATGCAAACAAGTGCTTGCTGACAGGAGCCTGGTATAGCTGTCTCCTGAGAGGCTCGGCCAGTGTCTGACATATATAGAGGTAGATGCTCGCAGCCAACCATTGAACTGATCATTGGGTCCCCAATGGAGGAGTTAGAGAAAGGACTGAAGGAGCTGAAGGGGTTTGCAAACCCACAGGAAGAACAACAATATCAACCAACCAGAGCTCCCGGAGACTAGACCACCAACCAAAGAGTACACATGGAAGGACCCATGGTTTCAGCCATATATGTAGCAAAGGATGGTCTTGTTGGGCATCAATGGGAGGTCCTTGGTCCCATGAAGGCTCAATGCCCCATTGTACTGAAACGCAAGGACAGGGAGGCGGGAGTGGGTGGGTGTGCACCCTCATAGAAGCAGGAGGAGGGGGCGATGGGATAGGGGGCTTCGGGGGGGTGGTTGGAAACCTGGAAAGAGGTTAACATTTAAAATGTAAATAAATAAAATATTCAATAAAAGAGAGCAAACATGAAAAAAAATCCAAGAAAACAAAAAATATATAGGGCAAATACATAGGACATAAGGTAGTAATTATCAAAGACAGGTTTTTGATGGAGGATGGATAACTTTTCATGTTAATTGCATGCTAGGCAAACACAAGGAACTGATTTAATTGCCAGAACCCATATACAAATCAAGCATGATGGTGCCTACTGGTAGTCTTAGCAGTGAAGGAGAGACAGGAGAATCCCTGGGGTTTGCTTGCCAGGCAGACTAGTCTAATCAGTAAGTCCTATGCTCCTGAGAGATGCTGTCGAAAATAGAAGGTAGGCATTTGGAGAGCAATACTGGAGGTTAATCTACATTTGTAAAAACACAACAGGCATATATGCACTAACAAGAGCCTGTACACACACACACACACACACACACACACACACACACACACACACACACAGAGAGAGAGAGAGAGAGAGAGAGAGAGAGAGAGAGAGAGAAGTGGTTAGAGGAGAGGCAGGAGAGAGGGGTAGATGGGGGAGAAAAAATAAAGAGAGCAACCTCCTCAAAAAAAGGAGAGAAAAGGAAAACAGATAAACTATACTAGTGGTAATGTGGGTAGGCTTTCTTCAGTCTTGGGAACGCCTGACAATGATAATATGATAGAGTCTGTGTTCTAGACGGGGGGGGGGGGGGTGTAAAAATAAACAAAGTTGCCTTTCAGGGAGAATTGTAAAGGCACCTACAGTGAAAGACACTGTAGAAGGCACTGCAGAAGCACAGAAGAGCGAATGGTTTAGTAAACTTGTTAAGCAGTCCCAAGCCACAGGGCTGTGTTTGATTCATAGGCATGAATGTTTGATGGAACCAATCATCAATTTGGTTTTCTCCAGGGGCATTTAGCCACTTAGTTGTCCTGGTGCAACATGTAAAAATAAGAACTTTTGGGCTGGAGAGATGGCTCAGCGGTTAAGAGCACTGACTGCTCTTCCAGAGGTCCTGAGTTCATATCCTAGCAACCACATGGTGGCTCACAACCATCCGTGATGAGATCTGACGCCCTCTTCTGGGGTATCTGAAAACAGCTACAGTGTACTTACATATAATAAATAAATAAATGTTAAAAAAATAAGAACTTCCATTTTTGACTTGTTGGTGAATTCTACTCATTCCTAAGTAAACATATAATTAAAAATAGCAGGGCTGTAGGAGTAAAGAAAGGTATGCTCATAAACCTGGGCTTGTAAACTGATAAAATGTTAGCTATATCTCAGCAGTTCAGAATGCATACTGCTTTTGGAAAGAGGACCCAGTTTGGTTTTCATACCTCATATCAGGTAGCTCACAACTGATGTGAACTCCAGCTCCAGGGATATGATGCCATTATGTCCTGGCCACTGTGGATATCTGTACATACATACCTACACATAGATACACATAGATACACACACACACACACACACACATACATAAAAAAAATAAAATAAATCTTTGAAAAGAAAAGTAACATGAGGACAGAGGATTCAAATATAGGAAAATATGGGCCTCAGGCAAGGCTCGGTTACTAAGGGAACTTGCTGTCACGCTTTACAATCTGAGTTCAATCTCCCAATTCAAATGTATAAGGAGAGATCTGATTGCCCAAAATTGTCCTGACTTCCATATGTGCAATGACATCTATGTGCTCACATAATCACCCATGCACAAATACATGAAACATAATAAAAATATTAAAATACATATAGTGATATGCTAGTAACATGATATGATAGTAACATCAGGTGACGGAGAGTCTTTCTTATTTCAGTAGCTACAATTCTGTCTCCTGCTTCTAAGCATCTGTCAACAGCTTGAAATACTTCCTTCTCCTATTGTCCTTTTGTCTTCCTTTGTGTTTTACTATTCATTCTCAACCTGTACCCTAAGCTGGAAGCAAGCAATGAGAATGGAGGAGAAAGCTGAATGTTAGGTGTATGTGGATAGGGTTGAAAGCAGGCAGGATCGGGTATAAGGGGTAGGAAAGTGAGATCTGATGAAAGATGAGAAGAATCCACCCTCTCCTTTTTTTCTACCCTTCAACTTTGTGTTAAAGGTCAACACATCAAGATTCATGCTGTCTCTAGCACATTAGCAATTAAATCCAGTCATTATGTTTGTTCCCAGTCTCAGTGTGCATGGCTTTTCAAAATGATTGGATCAAGACAGATTTTCTCCTTGCCTGTCTGGTTTAAAGGTGCATTTCCACACACAGCACACATCCAAGTCATTGTATATCAGAGAAATGCCATTATTTCGCCTCTTGACATACACTGCACATAAATCACTCCATAGGAGGCCCTGACCAAAATAGGAAGAATTCTCTAGACTAGCAAATTGTTCCCATGAACTATTTAAGCTGTCTGAGAGAGATTTGGCAGAACACGCTTTTTATTCTTTAAAAATGATGTTAGTGCTCCTAATAAGACATAGCTGAAAAGAATGCATAGATAATTTTCAAAAGATAAATATGATTATTTCATTAAAGAAAGTTCTCTCATGAAAAAGCACATATTTATTAAACAGCATGAGAGAAATTCTTGACATTAACTTGCTTTTCCCACTGTAACCTATCATCTTAGTATTTTGTAGACCTTATTTATAACTATTGTGTTTGTTTATTCACCTACTAACCAAAATATCTTTTCATATTTAGTCGACTATGGGCCAAACAAAAAGATAAGGCAGTAAAAACTCCTGCTCTCAGACAAGTTATCAGACAAATAATACAAACAATAGCAGTACAAGGAAAATGTATTAATTAAAAGCCAATCCATGTGTTACCAGAGTCTGTGTGTTATCATCTGCCACCTCAACTTCTCATAGTATTTTCTCTTTTTGTACTGTGTAAATGAGGAGATTGGGCTGTTTGAGTATGAGTGGGTATAGAGGTGAAAGGTCATCCTTGACTGATTTCTCAGGAGCCACCTACCCTCTACTGTGTCCTTACATTTTTATTATTTTGTGTTTTGCCTGCATGCACGTTTATTCATCACATGTGCCTAGTATCCAGAGGCTGGAGAAGAGGTTGGATTCCTCTATAACTGAAGTTGTGCAGAGTTTTGAGGTACCATAGTTTATAGAATCACACCTAAGTCACATTGGTTTTCAAAGTGTGTGAAGTGGGAAGTACATGCCTTTAATACGTCTTGGGAGGTAGAGACAGGAGATCAAAAAAAAAAATCAAGGTCACCTTCAGCTAAACAGGACATCCATAACCAGTCTGGGTTATATAGATAGTGTCTCAAAAAATATGATTCTATGTCCTTAAGTAAAAGAAAACCAGAAAATAATCCCATGAAGAAATCATGTTAAAGGAACTTTCAATAAAAGGTGACTATCCAAGAGAGATGACTTTTGGACCCATTATAGGGGTACAGGAAATTGCAAGAGAACTCAATTTACCAGAAAATGTTGGTCACTAGGTCACTCTGACAGCTTAAAAACAAAAAGTTAAATATACATAAGGCTAAACAAAAAAAGGATCTCACTCATTTTCCTTATCTATGCAGCTAACAGCCAACCTTTGTTGTTTTCCTTTCGGTCTTAGGCATCTAGCCTAGCATTAGAAATCAACTTGTTTTTCATGGACTTTTCATCTCATTTTCTTTTCTCTCCCCTGTCTCTGCCACATAATACATTCTAATCTCATAGACATTTTGGACAAAGACCCAGTCATTAGATGAACATAGAAACAATAGAAAAAAATGTGAAGAAACCACAGCAACAAGGGAACTTGTTCAGTCCCAAAGTAGAGGAAAATTAAAATGAACCAGTAACCATCAAATAACATAAGCAAATATCAGTGCAAAAGTTTATCCAGAAATTAATTTGCTACTTCCCTAGCAAGTATATTGTACCCTAGTTAAGACACAGTATTAATGATCTCAAACACAGTTTCTATGTGCCTGTCACTACTATGGATCCACATTCTCTAATTACCAAAGGCTAAAACTCCTCTGATTGAACCCCAAAGCTGAATTTACTCCACTAATATCCTTAAAGTGTTTCCTTGCAGCTTTGGGGGTGGGGTGGGGCATTGCTATAAAGTCAAGTTAGTTTGGTGTTAAAAAAACCTTCACAGTAAGCATGTGATCTGGGCAATAATGAAGGTAATCAAGTTTCAGGGGCTTCTGAAATAACATTAGGAGTTTGAATTAATACTGAATTGAAAAAGGCTTTAGAACCATGTTATACAGGGATTCACTGGTTCTAATATTCATTAAGATGAACCAAAAGTGGGACTGTAGCCAGTCCAAGGTAAACCAACCAAATATTAACTGCCACTCCAAGTGGATTCCTCCGGTTTCCAAAAACTCACACTTTGTGTGCAAACTTACCTAACTACAATTTTCTTCCCAGAATGACCTGCAACCACACTTTTATATGATGTCCCATGCTGATGCTCTTTGCTCAGCAGAACTATTAATCCTGGTCCTACAGTCCCTGTGTTCTCTTGTCCAAACCGTTCTTTGCTACATTTGCTAATATACACCCCTGATATCTGATTAAAGAGAGCTGCTAGCCAACATAAATAGGTTTAGGCTCTATCCCATAGCAACAATTTCAAAGCCCAGATAAATCTAGGTTACTGTTCCACAAAGCACAGTTCTTCTAAAAGAGGCAAGTATCATAAGCAAGAAGATGGTGATATAAGTACAAATACTGACTTTGGATTTATGCCCCAAACTTGAGCATCTCAGCTTTTGAGGGAAAATCTAAGATACATTGTTTCATACCATATGCCTCGTTGAAAGTAGGATGTTGAAAAGTCTGAGTAAGGAAAACAAATGAGAAACAGACAAAGACATCCCGTGGTAATAATAAGAGTTAAGTCCATCCATTATTCTAATAATCTCCCTTGGGTCAATGGCATCCTTGGAACATCTATGACCACTAGGACAATTATGCAAAGAATCAAAGTCTTATTCCAATTGAGTAGTGAGCAAGTTCCAGGTTTTATCTAGCAGAACACAGCATCTTACAAGGATTCCTTCATACTTGACTTTATAGCAATGCCCCACCCCACCCCCAAAGCTGCAAGGAAACACTTTAAGGATATTAGTGGAGTAAATTCAGCTTTGGGGTTCAATCAGAGGAGTTTTAGACTTCATACGACACAAGGGGGCACTACAACATTTTTCTTGCCAAGGCAAAGAGGGCAGGCAAGTCAATACATCTTCATCTCACTTAAGAATAAAAAAATAAAATAAAATAAAATTAAAAAAAAAAAAAAAAAAAAAACCCAAAAAAAAAAAAAAAAAAAAAAGAATAAATACATTCCAGGTTTAAAACTTTGCAAGAGAATTTTACATAGCCACTGTTTGCAAAATTAATCTGGAAATGTAGTAAGTGCCACCAGGGCTCAAACAAAAATCTATCAGAATGCTTTCCAAATGCCATTGTATTTTGAATAGGAAAAAAATCTAAAGTTGACTTTGTTCATTGCATTTTAACGTATCTTGAAATATCCTTAATATTTAATATCTATAATTAAATATCATTAATACTGCTAACGAGGAGGAAGGAATGAAAAAAACAGAGGGGTCAGGCACATACCACAAGAACATAGCCTAGAGAATCAACTCACTGGAACTCATGGAAACCTGAGATCAGGGAGCCTGTAGGTGTCTGACCTAGGTGCACTACATATATGCTATGGCTAAGTGGCTTGGTGTTCTTGTGGAAATTCTCAAAGTGGGGCTAATGATCATCCCTGACTCTGGTATATGTGTGACAGTTTTCCTGCTACTGGGTTGCCTTGTCCAGCCTTTATGTGGTGGTATATGCCTAGTCCTATTGTAGCATGTTATGCTGTGTTTGGTTGATGTCCCTCGGAGGCCTACTCTTTTTTTCTAAGGGGAAGAGGGAGGGGGCTGGAAGTCTTCAGGGAAGAAAGGGAGGGAAAACTGTGGTCGGGATGTAATAAATGAGAAAAGAATAATTCAAAAAGAAAATGTTATTTATTTATAGGGCAAAATGGTGGGGTTGGCATGCATTTAGGAGGCATGGGGTAACTAACAAGTTCTTTAGGGTTTGGTTTAAATCCATTAAAAAAATACTTGGAGCCAGGCAGTGGTGGCGCATGCCTTTAATCCCAGCACTTGGGAGGCAGAGGCAGGCGGATTTCTGAGTTTGAAGCCAGCCTGGTCTACAAAGTGAGCTCCAGGACAGCCAGGGCTACACAGAGAAACCCTGTCTCAAAAAAAAAATATTTGGATTGGACTTTTTCTGTATTATATACCTCATGGGTTTTTGCTTTTTCATGACTGTGGCTATGCAAATGGTATAACAAATAATACTTAATATTGACATATACCTGGTGCCAATTTAAAGCCAACATTATCAAGGAATACACAGATTCTTTCCTTTATAGTTTATTTGTCTCTACAAAACACTTTTGAAATGTGACCCACATATGTTTACCCCCAAGAAGTGTCTCAGTAATTATGCAGGCTTGTATTGGATATGGCACTTAATCATATAGATATACAAAAAAAAGGAAGAAAAATAAATGCACAAGAGTAAGTTAATCAATAATATATTGATTTGCTCAGTGACTCTTGACAAGGGTCAGAATTAATGAAAACTTCTTTGAGAACTCACAATTTTCTCATTGGAAGTGACAGTGAGTTGTGCTAGACAGTTTTTACTGTAGTTGTCTTCAGAAATTTCTAGGGTCCTTTTCCATTTGGGAGTGTTGATTTTATAAATTTCAAACATGGAAGCAGGGCTATGCCCCTTCTGGAAGCATAAAATTTGTACCATAAAAATCTGTCCAAGTTCTTCATTTCCAAAAGATGAAAATAGGCTCATGAATAAATGACTGATTTGCTCAAGTTCCCCTGTATTCTTTTGCTATCAGTACAGTCAAAATATCTATCCTCATAGCAAAGGTCTGAATTCAGTACTCATGAATTTCTTATATATTTCTGTCTTCTGGATGGATATATGTAAACAAAGAAAGTGGATCTCTGAGAGGGTCCAAGATATTTTCAATGTATAGATGTTTATGCTGCTTGGCTACTGACTACTTTGTTGAAGAGATAAAACCATACAGCTAGATGGACCCTAGGGGAATGATTTACTGGTAAGGATCAATTTTTTAGTGTGAAAATGTGACACAAATACTCAGGATTCTCGACATGTTCTAATTAATGTGCTGAAGTGGTGGACTGCTGTCAAGCATGTGGTTTTCCATATTAAGGGGATTTCATTATATGTAAGCAGTTAGCAATGCAATTGAGGGAAGAAAGAGGGATGTTCACTCTCTGGAGATATTGTCACCTCGACCGATAGCCACAAGGTGATTAATAACATCTAAGGAAGCACCAAACTAACTTAAAGAAATTAAGAGTAGCAGGAGCTACTTGTATACATGCATGCAAATAAGAAAACAATTGGTGCATCATTTCTTATTTATTTATGAAGTAGCCCAAATAACTAATAAATAACTGTAAATAGTTACTATATTGGACACATATATGATCTATAAAAGATTAGAGTAGGCAAAATGTTATCTACTTGCAAGTGACAGATACTGAAGATCAGGTGACCTAACTCCTATCTACCACATCTCTAATGCCTCTTCCATGATACAGAGGGCATGTAACACAGCAGTCAACAAACACCACTAATCTACTGAGTTTATCAGATAAAGAAGAAACATGACTGGAGGGACCCATTTTGCTATTTACCGTTTGCGTTTTCCTTTTTCACCAGCTAAGTATAGACATGAAACTGGAATAAACAAGTGAAACAGAAGGCAATTAAACATATAATGAATAGCGGAAATAAGGAATCTATCTACTCAGGGCTCATGAGACTTGAACAAAGATGAAATGAAATCAGTAAAAAGACTACTTATGTGTATGTTCCCTGAAAAGGGCCAACTATAACAACTGCCATAGCATTTGTTACGTGAAGTTGACCATGGAATATGCAGGAGTATGACATTTAAGTCCAAAGGGTGAGAGTATAAAAGTCATTTTACATTAACTGAACTGGAAAGCTAACAACTTTAAAATGGAAGAGTAAACTGAATGATCACAAGGGCATCATCAGTCATTTGCAATAATCTTGAGCCACTACATAAGGAACAAATTTACTACCAACACATTTTCTGTGGTGTGGCAACTAGCAAGACTTGTGTGTGTGTGCGCGTGCGTGCGTGTGTGTGTGTGTGTGTGTGTGTGTGTGTGTGTGTGTGTAGCTGGAAATCTATGAAATAAATGTTTTTTTAATTACATGAAGTCAAACATGTGTAAATGAAATTGCAAAATACTCAGACTCATGTTGGGAAGAAACCTTAAGCAGAAAAGTTTGACAGTCCAAGATAGAATAGTTCTATAAAATGTAAATCAAATAATCAAGATCCCACTTGTTTAAGCTTCTAGAGTTCTTCGCAATAATTTCATCTTCTTACCATTCCTCTATTTAATTCTCTTTTTAACAATGTTGATTGCTTTATTATGTAAGGGATGAGGTGACAAAGGGATATTGATGAAGTTAAAGAAAATTGATCTGCATCATAAGGAACAAGGCAGAAGGAAAATATGAAACAAGATCATATTTTTCAAGATCAGGTAACATCCGTTTCAGTATAGAATTCGGTGAAACATGTCTCTACACTGTGGAATTTAGTAGGTCCAAGATATGGGAAAAAACTATTTCATGACAGGTGTTTGAATTCAAAGGATGGAAGACAGTTACACAGTCAGTTACACGCAAAGCAGCACTCAGGCAGTATGCACGACTGGGAAAGGAAATTTGTCACTCAGATCACAATCTATATGTATCATCAGTTGTTGTGTGAACACAGTGTGTCTCCATGTTTAGAGCTTCAGATCCACATGAAATCTCAGAAAAAGGAGTAAATACATTTGTGTCTACAAAAAAAAGTGATTTGGGGTAAAAATGATCTTTATTCCTCTTAAAGACTACTTATATGCCTTATTTTACAATTTAAGACAAGAAATGCTACTACAGATAATATGAGAAACTTCAACCTGGTTGGGTTTTTTTTGTTGTTGTTGTTTTCTTATTTTAAGAAGGAGAATGAGTATGTTTGTGATTTCAGGCTGAGGTCTAAAGTGGTTTGAACAAAGAGTTCCAGGAAAATAAGAAACTTGGAGTACATTTAGTTAGAGTATTAGAGATCTAAGCTGACTGAGTAACATACAGTGAGGTGCTATTGTTTTTGTTTATCTATCGGTAGAGTACTCCATTTTCACTGTGGTAACTCAAATCTACCAAAATTAGTGGAAAAATAGGTCATGTAGCCATGCTAGGAGAACCAGAACCCCTCTGAATCTGGGAATATCTTCAATAGGAGCTGTCTTTAACTGCTCATGTGGGAACTCTGTCATAAAAGAGGCATGACTCAGAAAAAAAGAAAGTACACCTGTGACACAAAGAAATCCTCCATATAATACTAAGCACCGCCTAAGAATTCCTTAGGTATATGATATGAATTCCCTTACTTCCTTCTACCTGATTTGAATTGTTTCCCTTTCTGACACCTTCTGTTGAGAGTGACCCATACTGACAATCTTGGTGTCTCAGTCCTGTCCTATAATACCGGCTAATTGGGAGCCTAAGACAAACAAATTACAAGTTTGATGCCCACACTGGTACAGAGTAAATACAAGGCTGCTCAAGAAACTTAGTGAGATACTGGCTCCTCAAGACAAAAAGTGTCAAAGCAAAGGATGTGACTCAGTGGTAGGTCATTAGGCTAGCAACTGCAATGCCCTAGGCTCAATCTAGGATAACACACACCCCAAAAACGGAAGAAGAGAAATAAGAATTTAGAGGGGAAAGAGAGCAAGAATGAGAGCAAGGCAAGAGAGAACAAACACAAACTGGTAAGAGAGATAGGCTAGCAAGGTAGCTCAGCTCAACAGAAAAGTTTCTGCTGCCAAGTCTGACAGTCTATGATTTGATCCCTTGGAACTTGGAACTACTCTCTTAAATTGTTAACTGATCTCTACATGTTTGTGGTATCATGGGTATGCATGTATGTGCATGTGTGTACACACAGACACACAAATAATGTAAAAATATATTTAAAGAAGCCATTGACATTCAACAGGATCAAATAAGAGGAAGATATTAAATTAACCATAAACAATACTATGAGGACATTTTCTGAAAACACTCTTAGAGCAAGCAGAGGGCTAATGTTTCCTATGGCAGATATGAGACAGATTCATACCTGAGGCAAATTTAAAATACAGATTAATTTTTCATGTGAAAATTCAGGAGTCCCGTCAGTGCTTTTCTACATATGTAAGTAAAACCACCTCTCTCCACAATTGGGCCACAGAGCAGGGAACTCTCTGAGGATAGTAAACATAAGGACTTAGAAATGCTTGGTGTTGATAGGCAATGAAAGATCTTTCGCCTCACTGCCAAGTTAGCCAGATAAGGACATTTAGGTCAGAGGACATCAGTATTTGAGCCAAGACTGCAAGTCTTTCCCAGTCCCCCAGTTCCCTAGACTGGAACTCAAGCCTCCGATTTAAGTGCAAAGTCTCTTTTATTGCCAATCTACCTTAGGAGTTTGTTATTCTGTTTAAGTAAAAGGCTAGAAGGTAGGCATCAAGAAACAAGAAGCAGCACAAAAGGCAGCAAGAACTGGAACTGTGTTTGCCTGGGGAAGAGTTTGGGCAATGAGGGAGGATCTTTGTTCAGTAACTAAATTCTCCTGGATACAATTCAAGAATGCCTGCCTGACCCCGATTGCTACTTTCCAGTACGATGAACTAAGCTAAATTCCAGGGACTACGCTTCCTACAAGCAGGCAAAAGGTTAACAGCCTTCTAGAGATTCAAGAAGTGACTCATTCCACATCCTCGAGACAGCCTTTAATTCTTAAAGTACAGAAATGGCTGACTGGGTGAGAGTGTCTCTAGTCTCATAGCTCCAATTAATATTTTTACCTTCTTTTTTCCATTCCCTCCTGAGTTTTAATGATACAAATAGCATTGAGGCACCATCATCTTCCACACCCCAAACTGAAATAGATTCACATAATAGTTTACAAAACTGAGTATTCAAGTCAAAATTGCTGTCTTGCCTTGCTCTGCCTTAATGGCCAACAGAAAGTATGCTCAGAGACCTTTACAAGGAAAGCAGAGAACTTCTTAACATAATAGTGTCTTAACATTTTGTGGAATGCATTAGGGGCTTGGTTGGTTTTAAGATTCTGTCCTTTTTCAAGCTTTCCATGTACCTTTCTTCTTCTCTGCACATAATGAACCTTGCCTTTAACTTATCAGTCACAGAGAATCTGAGTGACTTGAAAATTGAAGACTATCCACTTGAATAAATTACTTGGTGTAATAATACCTAATGATACATCCTACATAATCATAGCAAATCTTGCCCTTGGAATCACAGTCCCACATTCTATTACCTTATATGCTTATCAATTCAGCCTAGCCGACAGAATTACTGGCTTTTAGATACCATCCTTGAACAACAATGTTGACACTAAATTATAGGTGTTATTTATCAGCTAAAACATCTGTTACAGTCCTAAAAGACAATCAGAGATTGCTTCTGCTCACATGCAGATGGCTTCAAAGACTGACCTGGAGTCCAGCAGCTACTTAGGGAGCTCAGGTACTAATGACATCCTCAAATGAATCCATTTACAATTTTCAGCACAGACATGGTCATGAATACTTGAAATTAAAACGAAAAAAGCTGAAAGTCTCTGTGACTGATTGTACATGCAGCTAAATCTGCACTTACTGAGGAGGAAGGCATGAGAAAAATACTGCTTTCACTTAATTTTCAGAGAATTGATGTGGAGCAGTCGGTGAGGTTTGGGAAAACGGATATAATTAACTATGCACAGCACTAGGTTCCTGATTGAAAGGAATACCCAGCTCTCAGAAGGCTGCCAGTGATGGACTGAAGGTGCAGAGCCACAGCAATGGCCCTTGCAGTGGAAGTCATTACAGTAGGTGTCAGGTGACGTAAATCACAAGCAAAGAATGTAACCTCCCCCTACACATAAAGATTAGACTCAGCTTCAGAACTGAGTTATTACGTGAAATGCCATCCTATTAAAACCCCAAAAGACAAGCCAATTGCCCTTTAAACAGTTGTAAACATGAAGCTTGCAACATGGGGAATGTCCTTATCTGTGATTGTACATGTGGGTCATACTCTGGGACTCTTCCCTCTCTCACGATGAGAGAGGCTGGGGAATGTGTTCCGGGTGCCACAATCCTGAAGGCTGAATGTGTGCCTTAGTCAACACTGAATGCATTTTCTCATACTTCTCATGCTGGGAACTGAAGACCAAGATCCTATTTTACTTCTCGTAAGGCCTTTCTTCCTTACAGCCATTGTCCCTTTGTCCTCACACAGCCCTTCTGGGTATGTAAGTATGGAGTGGCAGAAAGAAGGGGAGGGGGGAGAAAGGAGAAAAGTGATGGAAAGGGTGGAGAAAGGAAAGAATGGGCTGCTTCTCCTCTATAAGGTCACCAATCTTAAAGAATTATAAACCCAGCATGATGACTTCATTTAACCATAATTAATTTAAAAATCATCTCTTAGTACTCAGATTGGGAGGTTAGTGCTTCAATACATAAATATTGGATACAGGTTAGTCCATATAGAAGTGATGGAATTTTGCTGTAACGACATTATTTCATTCCAGAAAACATTGGTTCTCTGTCCATGAAAATAATCCCCAGGATGTAATTATCAAAAGGAGTATAACTGGAATCTTATAGCTAGTTATCTGTAAGCTATCTTTTTGCTATCTCTCCATGGTCATCCTCCCACAAATGCATAATTTTAAAAGTAAGATATAAATCTGGTTGGGCATGTGGTGCACATCTTTAATCCCAAGACTTGGGTAGAAGCAGAAGGATCAGAAATTCAATGTTACCCTTTGCAACATGGTGAGTCTGAGGCCAGGCTAGGATACAGGAGACCCTACCTAAAAAGACATTATTTAAGAATGTAGAAAGGCAGCTGGGAAACACCCAGAATTTTCCTACACCTCACAAAGCCTAGAATAAAAAGTGACATGTATAGCTGCAGGAATTGGGAATATAACAGTAAACTGAAGAGAAAGACCAGGTGTAATCTTTAAATATTGGGCTTCATTAAAAAAAAAAAAGAAAGAAAGAAAGAAAGAAAGAAAAAAACCCCGGAAGATCCTAACATTTGGGCACTACAAAAATGGTACTCACCCAACCTAACCTGAGTTTTCAGGCTTAGCTTTCAGAAACAGGGATCTTATTCACTTACCTTGGCAGGAATATAACTAGCAGCAGCCATAGTTGCTAACATAATCTAATAGGAAAGGCAGAAGGCCCCCACTTGCAAATCAGCCCGTGCTGACCTAACCTTTAAAATTTCTCACTAACTCCCCTAAATGCAAAACTCAATTTGAAGGGTCTCTACATCCACTTCCTCAGGAAGGAAATACTGAACAGCTTTTATTTTTATCTTTGGTCTGTATTTGCTTTTAGTCTGTTTTCTTTGTGATTATTTCTCATATCTGTGCGTGCGTGTGTGCGCGCACACGCGCGCACACATACACACTTTCGTCATTTATCTAACTGCATGTACCAACTAACAATTTGAATGCCCTGTTCAGGTAGAAGGGTTTGATCTATTAATAAGCAAGAGAAACAAGTAGAGAGTAAAGTAAAAGGAATCCTCCAGTAAGTGAGACTAGTTCTGAATCTGGAAAGATTTCATTCAGCATAAAATAGCATCACTGAAGCAAAGTTCTCTAGAACTGGCATGAGGGAAGGAATGTTTTAAATTTTAGAGGAGTAAACTGCAGCTTCAGTGACTTGATATATGTTAAAGCACAGTGTGCCTGGATTACCAAGGCAATATTTTGAGGCTTCTTACTAATCAACTACATGTAACTAGAAACTATATAAACAGACTGTCAAAGAGATTTTAACTTCTTGACAGGAAAACCATAAGAAGTTTGCCCTCCTCTATTTGTTATTTGATATGTTAAATGGTTTATATAACATATAACTTTGTGCTATTTAATCAGAATTCTAAAGGAAGTAGTATAAAATCAGTAATAGTACAAGTTCATGAAAATAAGGTATATTAAAATCCATGGTCTGGCACTATCAAAGGCACATTTCAGGATATTTTGACAAGGAAATTCAAGTCTGGTGTCTTACTCTACATCGTAATGTTCTAAGGAAGAGAAAGAACTGAGGAAGGCAGAAATGAAGACTATTTCTTATTTATTAGAGAAAAATTCTGAAGACTAGAATCAATGGTTTCTTTGCCTGTCTACTACTTTCACAGCTGGTACCATAATTAGATGTAAGGAACCTAATAGAAATCACAAGAATGGAACCTAAGAAAGATGAAACATAGTACATCTACTGTGGCCTCAAAATGGTGCTCAGTAAAATGAGCCTCACAATCTTAGGAATATATTTCTTGATTGTTAGGCAAAAACCTCAGAGACGTGTAGAAAGAAACTTTGATACTACAGATGACAGGTCTAGGAGGTCCAGCATAAGACTACAAAAAAGACCCTAAATGACAGAAGAAATGAGAGGAGGAGGTATACAGTTTACAATGTAGAGTTCTATGTCAAAGATCAACTAAATAGGAGGCTCGATTGACTAGAAATATATTCACTCAAAAATCCACAAACCTGGTCTTACACATGTATCTAAAACTTTACTACATATAAGGAAATTACTTAAGAATTAGAACTGTACTGGATAACCTTCAAAAATGAAAAATCAAAAGTATATTCTACAGTCAGAACTAGAAAAAAACAGTAAGAAGGAAGTGCTAAATTAATGCCCTTTTCCATACATGGAGTCTTGACCTACGACCAGGTATAGGCTGGAACATAGTGGCTCAAGTTGCTAAGTAGCAGAATAATTAACAAATTTTGGCAGAAGAAATTATATCAATGCACTATTATAGAAAATAGTAGGTAACCTAAGTAAAAGCTAGATAATAGTGATTAAGATAATATACACAGCCAGAGAAGTAACAAGAACTAAAAAATGGTCAGAGGAAGGTAGAGGAGATAGAGATCCAGGAGAGAAGTGGTTGTTGATCTTCATTACTAATCCACTGTATACTTTCAAAGCATTTTTACTAAAGCTTTATGGAATTTTTTTCTACTATGTTAAGAAATTCTAGGTCACCTATGTCCATTAGTAGTGTCTAACCAGGATTCCATTTCCTTATGATTAAAGTCTCCAGGAAACCTATTATTTCCCACTTACTGCAGCCTAGTGTTACTGTATTTTCCTGGGTGCCTTCAGAATGTGGTCTTTGCAAGTGCTCTTGCCATGTCAAGTTTTTATAACTTGTATAATAAAATTCCTTCCCCTTGAACATTTAATTACTCTAATTTTCCAGTTGATCTGACATGCTTGATGTGAATTACAAAAATTTCTTATATGAATGTTAGAATGTTGATAATCTGATTTATCTTTCAGGCTTTCCAAAACGAGCTCATTTTCCTTTACTGAAAATTGTATTTTGGTGTTACTTAATTATTATCAACTGACAAATTTAAGCTCCAGGGTGCCTATAAAGCTATTTTCAGTCTAATAATTTTAAAATGTCTCTATTCCATGCTGATAAAATTCTCCTTATTAGAAGAAAAGCTTGCAGAATTAATATACTCATTTGGATAGTCTGGTATAAGCTTGAGGCCCTGGTTAGTCTAATTTTCACTATAAAATTAAATCATTGTGGATAAAACTAAATAATATACCTCAACATGAGCAAAGGAATATCCAAATGCTGAATAAACAGACATAGTAGCCTAAAGAATATTTTTTCTAAGAGCTTCTAAAATGTTTTCCACGGAGACTTATAACAATTCAAATATGATCTATTTAGAAAGATTTGTATTTGGTTTTTTCTCAGAGCTTCTCTAATATAGTACCATATTTACCAGATCCTGTAGTCCAGCAATAGGAATTTGACCCAATACATACTTGACTTAAATGATTTGAATTTTTTAAAAGTTTAAATGTAGCCTAACAATAATTTAAAACTATATGCAGTTGCCCCAAAGGCTTCTGATAATTTTCCCAGTATCAAATGGAACATAGGGAAACTTGGTGTGGCAGTGTCCTCATTGCAATTAACTGATTGTCTCCCTGACTTTACATGACTGCTGGAAGCATTTGTTCCCTTTGTAATATTACTTTCTGTTTCAGATCACCAATATTATCTGCCTGACCTATGTATGTATCATCTTCATTTTTCAGAACATGACTTGAGCAATAGAAGGGTCTTTGGAGATTGTGTTACTAGAATACTCAAATTGTAACTGGGTAAGTTGGTAGTGTGTGCAATTGCAGTACATAATGGGATGTCATGGGTGGATCACTTGGGCCCAGGAACTGAAGATCAGGCTAGGTAATATGGTACAACTCCATCTCAGAAAAAAAACCAAAAGCATGAACACTTTTATGTTATACTAGACCTGAGTCAGTATTAATAGCCTCAAAGTTACCTGTCTGCTTAGTAAAACAAAACAAAAGCAAACAAAACTACTATTACTGGTATACATCTGACATAGGATTAATATATATGATATATACAGAACTAAAAAACAAAGAGAAATAAATGAAATGAATTTTCTGAGACCTGAATAGTTCTCAAAAGAATTAAAAATGGTCAACACATACATCAAAACAGCTTATTGCCCCTAACAATTATGGAAATGCAAATCAAGACAACGTTTGAGATTTCATTTTGCCCCAGTCAGAATGGCAAAGATCAATAAGACAGTCAACAACATATACTGACAAGGATGTTGGGAAAAGGAAACCCTCATTCACTGCTGGTAGGATTGCAGACATATCCAGATACTTTAAAAGTCAGCATGGGAAATCCCCAAAAAGTTGAACATCTCCCATATGACCCAGATATTCCCTGGCATGTTCCCAAAGGAACTCGACATCCTCCCCCACAGGTACGTGCTCAGTCATGTTCTTCACAGCTCTAGTCACAATAGGCAGCAAATGGAAACAACCTAAATGTCTTCAAGTGACAAGTGGGGAATGATGATGTGGCACAAATACACTATGGAATAATATCCTACTGTAAATAAAAATGAAATCATTAGATTATAGGTAAATGTATGGAACTAAAAAAGAACATATTCAATGAAGTAACCCAGACCCAGAAAGAAAAATGTTGTATGTTCTCTCTTATTAAAGGCCCCTAGCTCCAAATCTTCAGCTAAGAAGACATAGCCTGTAGGAACTACAGAAACTAGGAAAGTAAAAATGGGGCCATTTTCAGGGTATGCAATAGAAAAGCAAGTACAAGTGTTAAAGTATTCTGATTTGGAGAATGTGAGAAGGGGATTTTCTTGGGAACAGGGAGAGAAGTAAGACAGAAATAAGTGAAAGGAGAGGAAAGAGGGAGGGTAGGATACGAGTGATCTGATCAGGAAATAGCCTTCACTACTAACACAAGGGTAGGGCTGGATATAAGAAAATAGCCTATAAGTGGGACAAGAAAAAATATTAATATGAAAAAGTAAGAAGAGGGCTGGGAATGTATCTCAGTTGACAGAGTACATATGTAGCATGTCTGAGGCCCTTGATTCCAGCACTGCATAAACTGCATTGTGGCACACCTCTGTGACTCTGGTACTCAGAAAGTAGAGGCAGAAAATCAGAAATTCAGGGTCTTCCTTGACTACAAATATATAGCAAGTTTGAGGTCAGTCTGTGACACAAAAGGAAAAAGGAAGGAAGATGGAGAAGAGAGGGAAGGAAGAGGGAGAGGGGAAGAAAATTAAAAACACTAAAGTTGAGACTAACACCATTGTTTCATATCATGTAGCAAATGCATAATGGCTATGATCAACGTGAAGTTCAAGTTCTGTTCTTTGGAACTTCAGATCTAAACAGACCTTTAAAAATGTATTAAATGTAAAGAGGCTGTGAATTTGAAGCAGAGTGGGGAGGGGTATATGGGAAGTTAGGGAGGGAGGAAAGGCAAGGTAGAAATAGTGTAATTAAAATATAATCTCAAAAAAAAGAATTACCTTAAAGAAAAAAATTTACTATTTCTAATTGAGCACATCCACAGATTAGTTCAAGAGCCTGCAGAGAACACAGACAGATATTTCTGGAACTGGAGTTACAGATGATTGTGAGCCACTTAACAGGGGAGTTGGGAACCACATTTGGGTCCTCTGCAAGACTAGTATATACTCTTAATTGTGAAACCATCCTTCCTGTTTCTCTTCTTTTAGACAAATTTTTTTTTTAAAATAAAAAGGAAACCAGTAACTCTCAATTTTATCGGATGTAAGTATGGGAAGGAGCAGTTAAGTATAATTTCTAGGAAGTTTCTGTCCTATATATCCCAAATTTTCACCAAATTACATGTGAAAAGAATTGAAGGAGCTGGAGAGATGGCTCAGCAGTTAAGAGCACTGGCTACTTGCTCTTCCAGAGGCCCTGAGTTCAATTCCCAGCAACTACATGGTGGCTCACAACCATCTGTAAAGGGATCTGATGCCCTCTTCTGGTGTCTTAAGACAGCTACATTGTACTCATATAAATGAAATAAATAAATCTTTTAAAAAAATATTGAAGGAACCTTCCAGGCACTTGTGGCTAACCTCCTTTCTTCTTGACAAGATACCCTCTCACAGCATGAACACAAACGGGCCTGAATTGGACAATTAGAACAAACAGCCTACTTGGTTTCTAACTATTCACACACTGCTTGACAAAACGATTTTGAAAACATTCTTTGGAAAGATAACTTTAAACATTTATTATGTTGTTGATTTTCACAGAATCCTTTCAAAACTAGAATTAAAAATTCAAATGGAAAGACTACCAAAGAAGTTGTAATTAGTAAGGGTGATATTTTATTGCAAGCAGTATAGCAATCAGTGTATAATAATATTTAAACTAATTACAGCTTTTAGTCAAAAATCTGAGATGGGAAATGATTTTTAAGTAGAAATCTGATAGTCCATTCACAAAGTTAACGCTGAATTTACAATTCACTCTCCTTATAATACATAGGCTAAATAACAAGTTACTAAAAGCCCACACACTGTTCTATAAATATACTAGAACAAATGCTTATTTGTAAGTTAATAAAGTAATGATGTCCATCCAAACCTTATTCATGGAATCCTTAAAAATAATGTACTTTCCTCCAAGAATATCTAATGGTTCAATTTCTTTCCTGTCTCAGAAATGGGTCCCTGAACTTTACAGAAAATATGTTTCAGAGCCTTGCTTTTGTATCTATGACTAATATTAACACTCCAGAGTGTTGATATAATAACAGGTCCAGATTCAGCCCAAGAGTAGTGTTTACTATTCTGTACCTTCTAATTACATGATTATAAAATGTGATTATTAAATGCACCCAGAAATTTCTAGATGGCTAAACCCAAACTGGATTCAACTATGCATACTCACATGACTCTACTTTCTACCTCTTATGCCTCAAGCCTAACCCTAATCCATCTCTGAAAACAGACACTTAGAATGCTATAAGACTTTAAATTCTATGAAGATCTTTTTAACAGATAAATAGCCAATGCAGCACATACCAACTAACCTATGAAATGAAAGCATTAGCCACTTAATCTATAACACTGTTTCTCAAACATTGTCCTAGTTCTGATATAAGATGTGGGCAGATTCTTGACCTTTTGACTATGAAATAATAATCTAAAATCACTATGATTCTTTCCATTCTGTCATCTGATACTAAACTTTTACTTTACTGCCTTTGTTGGACTATTCTTGAGTTTCATTCTTTGGAGAGGAAAACGTGTATGGCAGAATGAAAATCATGATAAATAGCAGGAGATAAGACCACTGTCAATTCAATCACAATCTGTCACCTTTGTTTACAAAATTTCCATTTCTCTTTTTACACTTCGGGAAGTGATCTGCAAAGGCCTTCTCAGTCTTAAGGGAGTGAGAATAAGGACTTAATAGGGATTAAGAGAGAATACTGAGAAACCCCTGAATGTGGCCCTAATTGGTCATGTAAAGCATTTCATATAAAAGAAAATGTAAGTGTTCATTTCTAAACTTTAGACAGAGCATCTTTCTAGGAATACACATTTATCTTTGAAGTAGGCTTATTTTCTTTATTTTTCAGAGTATACAAAAAGAATATGCTAAAAACTGTGAAGGGTTCAAACATACAAAGGTGCAATATACTTTTAAAAAGGTCTGTGCAAACCTTGATGAACTTTATAAGGATTCTTCCCCTAAAAGCTAAGGTCCTAAACTAAGTTCCAGGAAGCTAGCTAGCTATTTGGGTCTTGCAGAAGGATATTAGCCAAAAAGTACAGAATACCTAGGATACAACCCACAGACCATATGAAGTTTAACAAGAAAGAAGGCCCAAGTGAGGATGCTTCCATCCCACTTAGAAGGGGGGACAAAATAATAAGGTAGAAGGATGGGAGAGGGGAGGGGAAAAGATGGGCACAGTTGGGTTTGGGGGGTGAAACAGGAGAGAAGTTGGGGGGCAGAAGAATGAATGGAAATATGCACTTCTGTGGGTGGAGAGTGGGGAAACTCTCTAGCAAATCCAGGCTGGTCTAAGCTCCCTGGCACACATGTAACAGAGGACTGCTTTGTCTGACCTCAGTTGGAGATGATGCACCTAATTGAGGACCAAGGGAAGGGGGATGTCCAGGATGAGGAAAAGTGGAGGGAGGGCCCCCTCTCAGAGGCAAAGAGGAGGAGGAATGGGATGAAAAATTGTGGGAGGGGAATGGAAGGGGGCAACGTCTGTAATGTAAATAATTTTTAAAAATGTCAAGGTCAGCACAAATTCACATATCTATGCTAATTATGATGAGCTTTTTCTTTGGAGCTTGAAAGGTTATTTGTTCATTGTTATATAAGTCTTCTAATCATAAAATGGAAGAACTTATATGGTGTAAGGATAGGTAAGAATAAGGCTTGTACAAAGAAATAAAAGATGAGAATTTAAATGAATTAAAGGGCTCATTGTTATTTATATGTAGTTAGATATTAGTGAGGAGACAAAAATCAAGCCCCTTGATTTTTATGTTGGATTATTGGGTATTTGACAAGCATCCTTTTTGGTTCAAGAAACTGTTGTATTGGAGTAAAGTCAACCAATGAATGTTAAACCAGGACTAGACAATCAGTGAAAAAAAAAAGAAAGGAAGGGAGGGAGGGAGGGAGGGAGGGAGGGAAAGAGTAAGAAAGCCAGGAAGGCTGCTCACTCTAACCCTAGATACCAAGTAGTTACAAAAATGAACAACAAACCCTGCAGTTTCCAAAGTAGATAGCTAACATCCCCATTTTGTCCCCAATTACCTTCTCTTCCCCTTCCAGATCCATAGCTACAAAATCTCCACTTGAAGTTACTGATTGACTGGGACCTGTGCTTTGATGGCAGGCACAGGGGTCAAAGCGCAAGATGCAATCTCTCTGGTTTTAAGTAAATCATGCTCTAGAGCTCATTGACTTCATTTAAATTCTCATCTTTTATTTCTTTGTACAAACCTAATTCTTACCTATCCTTGCACCATGTAAGTTATCCCATGTCATGATTATAAGATTTATGAACAATGAATAAATAACACAACACACTCTAATGAGTTAAAGGATGGAGAGGTATCAGCCTAAGCATGGCAAATATGGCTCTGACAGGCCTTTCCCTTCTCCCCTATAACCTCAGCTTTGCTAAAAATTGTTGAATTACATCCCTAAAGCTAGCCCCCAAGGTCTATTCCCTTATTTGGCCACTTCCTCCTCCTGAGGCTGACTACCAAGATCCAGGTATCAAAGTATTAAAGTCCAACAATAAAACCCCTCCTTTGGCTCACCTAATTAACATGTCAAAATTAAAATTAAACACCTCATTCTAACATGGGATTTTCCCCTTTTACCTTTTATCTTGTCTTTTTTTATTAGATATATTCTTTATTTACATTTCAAATGATTTCCCCTTTCCTAATCCTCCCCCTCAAAAATCCCATAAGCCATCTCACCTCCCCCTGCTCCCCAATCAACCCTCTCCCACTTCCCTGTCCTGGTCCCCTACACTGTGGCATTGAGCCTTTCCAGGACCAGGGGCCTCTCCTCCCTCTGATGTCCAACAAGGTCATCCTCTGCTGCCTATGCGTCTGGAGCCATGAGTAACTCCATGTGCACTATCTGGTTTATGTTTTTTCTCTGGGAGCTCTGGAAATACTGGGTGGCTCATACCATTGTTTCTCCTATGGTGCTACAAACCCCTTTAGCTCCTTGGGTCCTTTCTCTAGCTCCCCCATTGGGGACCCTGTGCTCAGTTCAATGGCTAGCTTAGAGTGTCCCCCTTTGTATTTGTCACCCACTAGCAGAGCCTCCCAGGTGACAGCTAGATCCGGCTCCAGTCAGCAAGCACTTTTACCTTTTTTATTTTTATTTAGATTTATTTATTCATTCATTTATTCATTTATTTATTTATTTATTTATTTATTTATTTATTTATTTATTTATGAATGAGTACACTGTAGCTGTCTTCAGACCCACAAGAAGAGGGCATCAGATCCCATTACAGATGGTTGTGATCCACCATGTGGTTGCTGGGAATGGAACTCAGGACCTCTGGAAGAGCAGTCAGTGCTCTTAATCACTGAGCCATCTCTCCAGCCCCCTTTAACCTTTTTATTTTTTTTGCCTTTTTTTTATTTTCTAAGTTTTTTTTATTTACATTCCAAATCATTTCCCCTTTCCCGTTAACTCCCTCCCCGAAAGTCCCATAAGTCCCCTTCCCTCCCTCTTTTCTCCATTCAACCCCCTCTCGCTTCTCTGTCCTGGCATTCCCCTATATCCAGTCTTTCCAGGACCAGGGGTCTCTCCATCTTCTTAGAAATCTATTGATATGCGAATTGTGTCTAGGGTATTCCTAGATTTTGGGTTAATATCCCCTTATCAGTGCTTGCATACCATGTGTGTTCTTTTGTGATTGGGTTACCTCACTAAGGATGATATTTTCAAGTTCTGACCATTTGCCTAGGAATTTCGTGAATTCATTGTTTTTAATTGCAGAGTAGTATTCCATTGTGTAAATATACCACATCTTCTGAATCCATTCCTCCGTTGAGGGACATCTGGGTTCTTTCCAGCTTCTGGCTATTATAAATAAGGCTGCTATGAACATAGTGGAGCATGTGTCCTTATTGCATGCAGGTAGAGCCTCTGGGTATATGCCCAGGAGTGCAACACGTCTGCCTCCTCTCCATCCAAAAGCAGTCCTTTGTTACTGTCCCCACTCTTAGGACAAATACTCCTTCCCTCTCTCTGTTCCCTTCCCCTTCTCCCTCATCTTCTATCTCCTGTCTTTGTCTCTTATTCCCTGCCCTTTTTCCCTCTGGGGCAAATAAATCCCCTTTGTGCTGAGAAATGGTCTTGGGTTCCCGAGCTGATACCAATCCCATCCATCAGCATGTTAGGGATGCCTAAAATTCCAGGAAGAATAAATAGGATATGCCAAAAACAAAACCCTAAGACAAAATGTTTGGAGGAATTAGATTAATTCAAATGATCTGCATTAATATTAGCCAGGGATCTGCAGAGATGCTTTGGTAGGAACCCTGAGAAAACTTGACCTCACTGAGATGGGATTTCCATAAGATATCTTATGGCCTGCATGGTTTTAAGTAAAAAAAATGCAGTTTTGATATGCATGTTTATTATAGAAGTACCTCTTATTATCTAGACTTTTAGACTGTTTTAATAAATATTCACATATGCTTTCAAATCTTCACATGTAACTATCTTGTTTTATGAATAAAAAATGTGTGTATTACAATGTTTCTCCTCTACAGCTCAGTCTTACCTCTATCAGAATCTTAAGGCAGGCACTCAGCACAGGTGGAAACAGTGAATGGAGATCTGTTGAAAGAGACCAAATTTAGAGAAGAAAAAAAAATCACTGGGTAGCAGGATACATATGCCCCTTGTGCATTCTAACTGATTGCCACTTTTCTCCTTGATGTCGTTATTTTTTGCCCTTCATTGTCTAGTGAAGTGCTTGCCCAGCTATCTGGAGCAGAGCAAGGGGAGCAAACCCTCTATGCTTAACAATGAGGGAAAACCCAAAAGAAAATATCTAAATCTCAAATTTTCAGGAATTAAGCAGCATGTGGCTTTCTGGGTCACTTGTGGCTATCTGGATTTTCCTATTTCACTTGTGCAACCTCAAGAATCTGGCAGACTTAGCTCTGATGGGACAAGCTCATCAGCTCCTTCTAGGCCTTGGGCACAGCTTTTTAAATAATATGTTCCACAGTTCCTTTTGGATCCTCAAGTAGGTCTGTTCCTACCATAAGAGGCAGTAAATCTCCAATCTCCATAGTCCAAATTCAAACACTAAACCTTAACGTGAACTGGGCAAATGAAACTTCACGTTTACATAGGACCTTCAGTGACTGCATCAAGCTTTCACAAAGTGCCAAAGTTACTGTGAAGATCATTGTCTTTTTATGGCTTCTACACACGCTGTTACCAAAATGATACATACAATTCTTCTGCATGAACTGTACAGCTTTTAAAATTCTATACAATACAATGCTGTCTAGATTATTTGGTTTAACAAAAATAGATTCTTTAAATTAGTTACTATACCTTTCCCTATATAGAGAATAAGTTTAGAAATAAGAAATGAAGTAAGACACTTGAATGAGAATGTAAAATTTTAAAGACATCTTTTCAGAACTAATATGGATATTTTCATAAAAACATTAGTTGGATCACTATTTGCAGACGATATGATAGTATACTTAAGCGACCCAAAGAACTCCACCAGAGAACTCCTACAGCTGATAAACGACTTCAGCAAAGTGGCCGGATATAAAATCAACTCAAGCAAGTCAGAAGCCTTCCTATACTCAAAGGATAAGCAGGCTGAGAAAGAAGTAAGAGAAATAATACCCTTCACGATAGCCACAAACCATATTAAGTATCTTGGCGTGACGCTAACCAAACAAGTGAAAGATCTGTATGACAAGAACTTCAAGTCTCTGAAGAAAGAAATTGAAGAAGACCTCAGAAGATGGAAAAATCTGCCATGCTCATGGATTGGCAGGATTAATATAGTAAAAATGAGCATCTTACCAAAAGTAATACACAGATTCAATGCAATCCCCATCAAAATCCCAACTCAATTCTTCATAGAGTTAGAAAGAGCAATTCAAAAATTCATCTGGAATAACAGAAAACCCAGAATAGCTAAAACTATTCTCAAGAGTAAAAGAACCTCTGGGGGAATCAGTATCCCGGACCTCAAGCTGTACTACAGAGCAATAGTGTTAAAAACTGCATGGTATTGGTACAGTAACAGACATGTAGATCAATGGAACAGAATTGAAGACCCAGAAATGAATCCACACTCCTATGGTCACTTGATCTTTGACAAAGGAGCTAAAACCATCCAGTGGAAAAAAGATAGCCTTTTCAACAAATGGTGCTGGCTCAGCTGGAGGTCAACATGCAGAAGAATGCAAATTGACCCATCCTTATCTCCTTGCACTAAGCTCAATTCTAAGTGGATCAAAGATCTCCACATAAAACCAGACACACTGAAACTAATAGAAGGGAAACTAGGGAAGAACCTTGAACATATGGGCACAGGGGAGAACTTCCTGAACAGAACTCCAATAGCTTATGCTCTAAGATCAAGAATAGACAAATGGGACCTCATTAAATTACAAAGTTTTTGCAAGGCAAAAGACACTGTCAAAAAGACAAAGCGGCAACCAACTAACTGGGAAATGATCTTTACCAACCTTACATCCGACAGAGGGCTAATATCCAAGATATACAAAGAACTCAAGAAGTTAAACTCCAGAGAGGCAAGTAACCCTATTAAAAAATGGGGTACAGAGCTACACAAAGAGTTCTCACCTGAAGAATATCTAATGGCTGAGAAGCACCTAAAGAGATGTTCATCATCCTTAGTCATTAGGGAAATGCAAATCAAAACAACCCTGAGATTCCATCTCACACCAGTCAGAATGGCTAAGATCAAAAACACAGGAGACAGCAGTTGTTGGCGAGGATGTGGAGAAAGAGGAACACTCCTTCACTGCTGGTGGAATTGCAAGCTGGTACAACCACTCTGGAAAGCAGTCTGGCAGTTCCTCAGAAAACTGGGCATGACACTCCCGGAGGATCCTGCTATACCACTCCTGGGCATATACCCAGAGGCTTCCCCTGCATGCAATAAGGACACATGCTCCACTATGTTCATAGCAGCCTTATTTATAATAGCCAGAAGCTGGAAAGAACCCAGATGTCCCTCAACGGAGGAATGGATTCAGAAGATGTGGTATATCTACACAATGGAATACTACTCTGCAATTAAAAACAATGAATTCATGAAATTCCTAGGCAAATGGTCAGATCTTGAAAATATCATCCTTAGTGAGGTAACCCAATCACAAAAGAACACACAGGGTATGCAGTCACTGATAAGGGGATATTGACCCAGAATCTCGGAATACCCTAGACACAATCCGCATATCAATAGATTTCTAAAAAGATGGTAGGAGAGACCCCTGGTCCTGGAAAGACTGGATGTAGGGGAACACCAGGACAGAGTAACGAGAGGGGGTTGAATGGAGAAAAGAGGGAGGGAAGGGGGCTTATGGGACTTTCGGGGAGGGAGGAAACGGGAAAGGGGAAGTGATTTGGAATGTAAATTAAAAAATAAAATAAAAAAAAAAGATCTTTAAAAAAAACATTAGTTGGAATAAAATCAAAATGTTCAGAGTGATCATGACTAGACGCCTGGACTGTGAGTAATTTTAGATGTACCCAATGCTGTTTAGAACTTACCAAGATAAACCAATTGTGTATCTTTTCCTGAATTTGTATTCACCTATGTCATTATAATTGTTTAAAACTAATCAGTGTGAAAGCATTTACATATGAGAAACGGGAAAACTCCCACATCCCTAATTTTTCTTTTCCTGTGGAAAGCCAATTGTTTTTAAACACCACTTTTTGTAGTCTCTAGACTTTCCTTATAAGCACATGTTACAATTATAATTTGGAAGTTATTTTTAAAGTGAAAATTGAGCCATTAACTTTTGTGTAAATAGTGCCATCTCATGAAGTACTATGAAAAAGGCCCCTTTCCTCCATAAAAGAGCCATTATCCATAGGCTTGACCTAAAATGACCACTGCAATCTAAACTTTCTCTGGTACTCACATAAAATAAGTGGCATGAAAACACATTTAATCTAAGTAAAAGTTTCAGGAAGTAAAACCACACCATAGATTAACACATTACAACTCAAAATAACTGGGTATCAAAGTAGACCACAGTTAAGGTGGAAGGGAAACATTTGAACTAGCTTGGTACCTAGAAGCCACACACTACCCTGAGTTCTAAATAAGGTTACTTTCATTATTCCTATGAAGTCCAAATTCTAAGGCTATCCACCCACATAGAGATTTTCCAATTCATATTCTTCAACCTCATGACTACATTAGAATGCTTAACACTTAACAAACTTAACAAAATACTTAACACTTAGCAAAATTACCCACTAAGGTATTCTTGAGTTTTCCTCCAAAAACTCCCAATAAAGAGATTGAATATTACTGTGCAGTAAGTAGAACTTCATTCAAAAGGAAAATACCACAGTGAAGAATTTAGGATCTCCATCATACCACTTCATGAAGGACCAAGGATGGCAAGCTCCAAAAGGCGATTCTGGGAAAAGTTTTCTCTAAATACCTATGGCCTCAGCCTACTGCTTGAAGAGAAGTAACAATGACCTCTAGTTTCTAGAGCTTTAAAGTAACAAATTTCAGGATAAATCAGCTTTGAAATGTCAGTGTACTGTATAAAAATTTTAGTTTCTATTTTAAATATTTGGGGGTTTGTTCCCACCCCCGAAACTATAATCTTTCTTTAGAAGTGTCTCTAGACTGAAATTTGGTATTCTAATATACTAAACGCTTCAATCTTAAACTGACAGGCAATTCTATAACACATTAGAAAGAAATCCTGGGTCTCAGGGAAGATATTTCAACAGTTAAGAGCTTGCTGTACTTCCAAAGGACCCAGATTCAGTTCTTAGCACTCACATGGTAGTTTACCATTTGTATCTTCATTTCCAGGGGATCAGAAGATGTCTTCTGTTCTCTGCAGGCAATAGGCATATATACGGCACACATATATACATATATAGGAAGAACATGAATAGACATCAAATAAAATTTTAAAAGGAATCTTGATGAAGTTATTGCATTCTTACCCAGAAAACTAACAGTAAAGATAAAATCAAGTACAGGTACAGTACTTCTACACACCTGGGAAAAAAACTTAGACAATGATTCAAGTTAAAACACAACAAATACAATGTGCTTACCAATTAAGCCTCAGGATTTGCTGCTGTATGCAACAGAGACTCTGGCCTAAAGATTAACAAGAAAGAACGAATATTATATAGAGCAAACATTTAGTGAAGTTCACTTGAAATTGATGTTTTCGTCACACCCAACTTAATCAAATCCATTCATCCCTCTGTGTTTCTTTTACCTGAAATGGAAGACACAGGTGTCAAGGTTCCTTAGCAAGTAGAGCACAAATCCTTTCCAGATTCCAATACCTGAATTCACTGACAATTTAAACAAGAGTTTAAAATATAGAAATGTATGTTAGAAACCTAGGGGAACGCCAGGACAGAGAAACAAGAGGGGGTTGAATGGAGAAAAGAGGGAGGGAAGGGGGCTTATGGGACTTTTGGGGAGGGAGGAAACAGGAAAGGGGAAATGATTTGGAATGTAAATTAAAAAAAATAAAATAAAATAAAATTATTAAAAAAAAAAAGAAACCAGCTGAGTAGACTATTCAAAAACCTACAGTGAAAATAAGCTAAGTGACTTTTAGACTCCCAGAATGCCTTAGAGTCTCAACATTTTCAAAAGAAATGGAAGGGTCAAGGTCTGCAGAACTGGCCTAATTGTTACTTATATTGCTTATGTATGTTTCCTGGATCTCTATACCAAATATATGCTATGAGTGGGATAAGCCAATAAGCTCCCACATTTGCTACTACCCATTTGTTGTATAGTAGGTCTTATATCCCTACCCACTCCCATCTCAGAAAGAGCTGGCTTTCACATTCCCTACAAAATCATATTGTTATAACCAAAAAAGGTACCTGAATACTCCAACACTCTCTTGACTCTTGCAGTTTTGTTTTTTACAGCCCACTCCAGGCAATTCTTCCACTGTCAACTAGATTTTCTAAAATTAAAAAAAATGACTTAAAGCTCAGAATTCATTCTTGTGATTTGAGAACAGCATAGGGATGTTAGTGTCTCTCAGTTGCAGCCACAGCACACAGGACAGTAAGCAGTAACTGGAAAGGATGCCAGGAATAAGTTGTGAGACTAGAGAGTGGCCTGCAGTTTATAGTAAATACTGTTCTTAGAAAGGACCAGAATTCAGTTCCCAGCACCCACATCAACTGACTCACAGTCACCTGTAACTCCAGCTCCAGGGGATCCAACTACTCTTCTGACCGCCATACATGTGCACATGCACATAAACAAAAAATAAATTGGGGAGGGGAAAAAGTTGTAAGAGACAATGTCTCTAACTTAGCATGGGTCAGCAACTCTCTAGAAGTGACTATCGCTGTTGGTATTTTGGAGCTTTAGAGACTCAGGGAAAGTGAGAGCACAGAGGAGGGAATGGCTGGTCTTCTGTAAAATATCTATCACAACTCACAGCATACATATGCTCTGAATTTCTCTAAGTCATTTTAAAAATGGGTACCCATTCCACCTTCTTCATTTTACACAACTAAAAGCAGGCCATAAAATTAGTTTTCCATTATTCTCTAAAGGAGGTTCTGCAGAAACCTGTGAAAATATTTACCTGTGAGCAGGTAGTCAAGCACTATCTGACTGGAACACAGGTGTTCTTTCTCAAAAGAACTTCTGAAAATGGATTGGGAGATGGGAGGCAGGCATGCAGAGAAAAAGATAATACAAGGTAAGCAGCACATTCTACTTCTGACTACAGAATCAAATTACTATTCAAATTTTTAACACTCTATTCAAAAGGAACCATACTGAATTCACCCAAAAAATTATTAAATGTTTTATAGTGAGTCATAAACGCCCATTATTTTTCTAGCAGAGTTATGTCAAGTCTATTTCATCAAGACCCTTGTGGGCATTTCATCAGAATTTCTAAATTAATATACAACTTTACTATAAAATTATCTAGCTTTAACATTACGCAGAAAAGTCTTGGAAAGGCAGCACACACCTAAAATTCCAGTACCTAAGATGTAGAAGGAGGAGAATCAGGAATTTAAGGCCAGCCACAGCTACACAGTGAGCTTAAGGCCAGTTTAGCCTTCATGAAACCCTGATCTCAAATAAACAGAAAACTAAAAACTAAGCAAGTGAAAAGACCCATTAAACAACATAACTTCCAAGTACATTCTACTGACACAAACTATTGACTATTCACACATTTGCTTCCTGAGACACTGAGATGGCTTTTACCCTGCAAACTTACCAACATTAGTTCAATTTCCATTTCCCATGGCCGGGGGATATTAGGTGAACCCTGCAAGTTATCCTGATTTCCATGCATGCTCTGTGTCACACATGCGCACATGCACACACACACACACACATGCACAAGTGAACACACATCATATAAACAACAAAAATATAATTTCCTTACTCACTTAAATGCCTCACACTTTTCTGGGTTACATGATAGTCTATTATTATTATTATTATTTTATATATTCTTTATTTTCATTCCAAATGATTTCCCCTTTCCCAGTTCCCCCCTTCCCGAAAGTCCCATAAGCCCTCTTCCCTCCCCGTTCCCCATTTGCCTAAGAATTTCATGAATTCATTGTTTTTAATTGCTGCCTCACACTTTTCAAAGTAAATATCCAACAGACTAGAGGTACAACTGAGTTATAGGATGCTACTACTAAAAAAAAAAAAATCCATAAAACAGAAACTTTCCTTTTTAAAATCACTATATGAGAAGACTGATTGCAAAATTTAACCATACAAATAACATTAACAAACAAGGGTCTCCCCGCAAAATTCACAGAAATACAAATAGCTGTCAGCTATTAAATATCCTAAGTTATAGATTCAATCCCTCAGGATATGATTTTTTTTCCTGGTCGAAAAGTAACAGAAACAACTTAAGATCTAAATAAACATACAATTACAAAAACCATCTGAAAATGTGGAATAAGAAATATATCATAACTATAGAAACCACTGAGCTGTTCCTAAACCTGGTTCTGTCTCCCCCTCCTTGGTTTTTTTTTTTTAAATGCCTGGCTATTGAGGTCAAATTGTGCCCCTGCAATATCCTTCCTTAGTAACTAGGAATACAAGTGTATCATTGGATTCCCTCACTTTTGAAAACACCACTGAACCATAAAACCATACACAAGAGAGTCCAAAAGCAATAATTAACCAAATAAAGAAAATCAGGTTTTAAGAACACAATTTAGCTGAGCCTCAAAGCATACTGTAATCTTATAAAGCTTATCGACCTTGTTGTTTAAAAAAATATTTTATATGTATGGGTGTTTTACCTGCATGTATGCCTGTATATGCCATGCATTCAGTACCCAAAGAGGCCAGAAGAGGGCAACAGATCCCTTGGAACTGATATTACAGCCAGTTACCACCTTGTTGGTGCTGGGAATTGAACCTAGGTTCTATGAAGAGCACTTAGTGCTCTTAACATGAGATATCACTCCATACTTGTACCCACCTCCAGAGTGCTAAAATTTCAGATTCCGGCTTTACCCATTGAAAGTTCAACCTAGCTATTTTTAAAAACTATTTTAACAAGTGGGCTTCATTATATTTTCTCACATATAGACTCTTAAGAAATACACACACTACTGTTCCCTTACATAAATTTGTACCATTACAGTATATTAGTCTATAGATATCAATACAGACCATACTACATGTAACTAAGAACTATATATTATATATAATTTGCGTATGAAATATAAGAACTAAAATAAACCTTAAGACAGCATCTAGAAGCTGACACTCCCTGTCTGTCCCAGTCAAGGCTTCCCATCAGTCCACACTCCCTGTCTAGGCTCCAAAACAAAGTCCCCAAACACGCTTACCGCTAATGTACCCAGGCTACTCTGCAGTCTGTGGTGGTCTGGTCTGTGCTGATTCCGGTCTGGTCCGGTCTGGTCTGGTCTGGTCTGGTCTGGTCCGCACTCCTGGTCAAGGCTTCCAGTCAGTGTGGATGCTCCCAGTCGAAGCTCCCCTTCGCCACCCCAAATGGTCTTTACCTTTTTGTCACCTTGCTGTCCTGCTAGTGTGTCTCGGGGCCTACCGCCCCCGCAGCTTTCCGGAGCTTAGAGTGTCTAGCACCGTACACTCCAAAAGCTGGGAGAAAATGGAGGCCGAACAGCCCGTGAGCCTCCTTATATAGGCAGTTTATGGTCCCACCTCCACAGATCTAGATTGGTTGTGGCTAAGAAGATTGACAAGGATAATATTTACTCTCATCATCTCTTTAACCAGAGAACCGCCCTACCCTAGATACTTACTCCTCATTGGTGAAAAGTATTTGCATTTCCGTCCTTCCGACCGTTGGGGGTTCTAAGAATTATGGGAAGTACAAAATGAAACCCACCGTGATGTAACTCATAATCCACACTCTGATTGGTTCAGTTTTAAATTCAAAAAAAAAAAAAAAGCCCGCGCTTTTTCGCGCCTTTTCTGATTTAACCGTTAGAAATGGTTTTCCACTTTTATTGAGCTTTTCCACAGCCCTTTCTACCTTAGCCATTTAGAAATTATTTACGGAGAGTTGTTTTTTGCAATTTCGACCGTAGCAGTTGAGTTATTCCCTTATATTAGGTGTTCTTTCCGGTCGTTTCAACCTCAGCAATTATCGAGAGTTTTTTTCCACAGCCGTTTCTGCCGTAGCCCTCAGAAACAAGTTTTCACTTTTTTTTTTTGGTTTTTCGAGACAGGGTTTCTCTGTGTAGCCCTGGCTGTCCTGGAACTCACTTTGTAGACTAGGCTGGCCTCGAACTCAGAAATCCTCCTGCCTCTGCCTCCCAAGTGCTGGGATTAAAGGCCACCACCGCCTGGCTTAATTTTATTTTCTTTTCTAAGTTTTTTTTTATTTACATTCAAAATCATTTCCCCTTTCCTGTTTCCTCCCTCCCCGAAAATCCCATAAGCCCCCTTCCCTCCCTCTGTTCCCCATTCAACCCCCTCTCGCATCTCTGTCCTGGCGTTCCCCTATATCCAGTCTTTCCAGAACCAGGGGTCTCTCCTTCCATCTTCTTAGAAATCTATTGATATGCGTATTGTGTCTAGGGTATTCCGAGATTCTGGGTTAATATCCCCTTATCAGTAACTGCATACCATGTGTGTTCTTTTGTGATTGGGTTACCTCACTAAGGATGATATTTTCCAGTTCTGACCATTTGCCTAGGAATTTCGTGAATTCATTGTTTTTAATTGCAGAGTAGTATTCCATTGTGTAAATATACCACATCTTCTGAATCCATTCCTCCATTGAGGGACATCTGGGTTCTTTCCAGCTTCTGGCTATTATAAATAAGGCTGTTATGAACATAGTGGAGCATGTGTCCTTATTGCATGCAGGTAAAGCCTCTGGGTATATGCCCAGGAGTGGTATAGCCGGATCCTCCGGGAGTGTCATGCCCAGTTTTCTGAGGAACCGCCAGACAGCTTTCCAGAGTGGTTGTACCAGCTTGCAATCCCACCAGCAGTGGAGGAGTGTTCCTCTTTCTCCACATCCTCACCAACAACTGCTGTCTCCTTTGTTTTTGATCTTAGCCGTTCTGACTGGTGTGAGATGGAATCTCAGGGTTGTTTTAATTTGCATTTCCCTAATGACTAAGGATGAGATTAAGGAATAGTGATTATTGCCATCTGCCATTCTTGACGCTATCTTTATGTTTGAGTGGTTATCTACTTTCGGGTTTGATGCAAGAAGGTTATTATCTCATTTTTGCCAGGGTGTTGTTTCTCTCCTTGTATTGGCAGTTTCCACCTATTATCCTTTGCAGGGCTGGGTTTGTGGAAAGATATTGTGAAAATTTGGTTTTATCATGGATTATCTTGGTCTCTCCATCTATGGTGATTGAGAGTTTTGCTGGGTATAGTAGTCTAGGCTGGCATTTGTGCTCTCTTAGTGTCTGCATGAGATCTGCCCAGGATCTTCTGGCTTTCATAGTCTCTGGTGAGAAGTCTGATGTGATTCGGATAGGTCTTCCTTTGTATGTTACTTGGCCTTTTCTCTTACTGCTTTTAATATTCTTTCTTTGTTTAGAACATTTGGTGTTTTGATTATTATGTGACGGGAGGTATTTCTGTTCTGGTCCAGTCTGTTTGGAGTTCTGTAGGCTTCTTGTACGTTCATCAGCATCTCTCTCTTTAGGTTAGGGAAGTTTTCCTCCATAATTTTGTTGAAGATGTTTACTGGCCCTTTAAGTTGCAAATCTTCACTCTCATCTATACCTATAATCCTTAGGTTTGGTCTTCTCATTGTGTCCTGGATTTCCTGGATGTTTTGGGTTACACGTTTTTTTGCATTTTGCATTTTGACTGTTGAGTCGATGCTTTCTATGGTATCTTCAGCACCTGAGATTCTTTCTTCCATCTCTTGTATTCTACTGTTGATGTTTGCATCTATGACTCCTGATTTCTTCCCAAGGTTTTCTATCTCCAAAGTTGTCTCCCTTTGTGATTTCTTAGTTGTTTCTACTTCCTTTTTTAGTTCCTGGATGGATTTGCTGAGATCCTTCACTTGTTTGTTTGTATTTTCCTGTATTTCTTTAAGGTATTTTTGCATTACCTCTTTCAGGATTTCTGCCTGTTGACCCAAGTTCTCCTGTATTTCTCTGAGTGATTTTTGTGTTTCCTCCTCATGGGCTTCCATCTGTTGATCCATCGTCTCCTGCATTTCTTTAAGCAGTTCTCGTGTTTCCTTTGTAAGGGCATCTATCCGTTGATTCATTTCTTTAAGCAATTTTTGTGTTGCCTCCCTATGGGCATCCGTCTGTTGACACATCTTCTTCTGCATTTCTTTATGCAATTTTTGTGAGTCCTTTGAAAGTGCATCTACCCGTTGATTCATTTCTTTAAGCGATTTTTGTGTTGTCTCCTTGTGGGCCTCCATCTTTTGATCCATGTTCTCCTGCATTTCTCTAAGTGATTTTGATGTTTCCTTTGTAAGGGCTTCTACCCGTTGATTCATGGTCTCCTATAATTCTTTATTAGATTTATTTGTGTCCTTCTTGTGATCCTCTAATAGCATCATGAGAAGTGATTTTAAATCCAGATCTTGTCTTTTGGGTGTGGTGGGGTATCCAGGACTTGCTGCTGTTGGAGAGTTGGGTTCGGATGGTGCCATATTACTTTGATTTCTGTTAATAACGTTCCTACGTTTGCCTTTTGCCATCTGGTTACCTCTGGTGTTAGTTGGTCCTGCTGTCACTGGCTGTTGGTTGGACCTCCTGTGAGCCTGCAAAGCTATTTTTGACCCCCCTGGTTTACCAGGATTCCCCTGGCACCAATTTCTGGGGCCTACCCTGCTCCTGAGTGACTTTGGAGCCCTGATGTGTCTTGCCCCAAGTGATGTTATATTGGGGAGTCCTTGCACATCCAAAGGCTCATCGTAGTGGATTCCCGGAGCAGAGATCGCCAAAGGGAGGCTGGTAGGCTCCTGCCTTGTGCAGGGGTGTGTGATCTCTCCTGGGCGGGGGCGTCCCTCTGCAAGGCAGAAGTCTCACAGCAGAGCTGGCGCGCTGGTTACTGCAGATCTGCCCAGCTCTTGGGAGCAGGGTACACACAAGCTCCCTGAGACCCAAGCGATATTATGCCTGTCTGTCTCTGAGCCTGGTGGTCCCAGCTGCCCTGGTGCTGGAGCAAAGATGGTGGAGTGCACTCTGCACTCTCTCGGCGAGCAGGTCACCCTGCAGAGGCGCTGGCCTACAGCAGATCTGGCGCCCAGACGACCACAGCGCTGTCCAGTTCTTGGGAGCAGGCGGAAGCCCCAACAGGCCGTGTCCCAAGTGATGTTATATTGGGGATAGAGCCTGGGTACCTGTCTCCTCAGTGCAGTCTACCGGAACAGAGGTCACGGAAGGAAAGCTGGTAGGCTCCTGCCCAGTGCGGGGTCCCTCTGTCAGGCAGAAGTCGCACAGCAGAGCTGGCGCGCTGGTTACTGCAGATCTGCCCAGCTCTTGGGAGCAGGGTACACACAAGCTGCCTGAGACTGAAGCGATATTATGCCTGTCTGTCTCTGAGCCTGGCGGTCCCAGCGGCCCTGGTGCTGGAGCAAAGATGGCAGAGTGCACTCTGCACTCTCTCCATGGCGCTGCTCACCCTGCAGAGGCGATGGCCTACAGCTGATCTGGCACCCAGACGACCACAGCGCTGTCCCGTTCTTGGGCGCAGTGCACTCTGCACTCTCTCTCGGTGGCGCAGGTCCAGGTTTTCACTTTTATGGAGAGTTTTTCTCAAGCCATTTCTACCTTATTCATTATAAAGGGTTATTCCATTGTAGTGAGACTTATTTGGCGCCGTTCCTGACTTAGCCGTTAGAAAAGGTTTTCCGCTTTTACTGAGAGTTTTTCCCCAGCAAGTTCTACCTTAGCCGTTTAGAAAATGTTATCCCCTTTTATTAAGTGTTCTTTTCTGTCATTTCTGACTTAGCAGTTAAGAAATGGTTATTCTCTTGTACTGAGAGTTCTTTCACACTATACCGACCACCATTAGAAATGGTTTTTCACTTTTATCAAGAGCAATTCGCATATCAATAGATTTCCAAGAAGATGGAAGGAGAGACCCCTGGTCCTGGAAAGACTGGATGTAGGGGAATGCCGGGACAGAGAAGCGAGAGGGGGTTGAATGGAGAAAAGAGGGAGGGAAGGGGGCTTATGGGACTTTCGGGGAGGGAGGAAACGGGGAAGGGGAAATCATTTGGAATGTAAATTAAAAAAAAAAACAGAAAAAAAAGAGGTTTTTTCCCTAGCCGTTTCTACCTTAACAGTTAACAAATTGTTATCCTTTTATCAAGAGTTTTTCCCCCAGTTATTTCTACATTAGCAGTTAAGAAATGGTTATTCCTGTGTTTTTGATCTTAGCCATCCTGACTGGTGTGAGATGGAATCTCAGGGTTATTTTGATTTGCATTTCCCTAATGACTAAGGATGATGAACATCTCTTTAGGTGCTTCTCAGCCATTAGATATTCTTCAGGTGAGAACTCTTTGTGTAGCTCTGTACCCCATTTTTTAATAGGGTTACTTGCCTCTCTGGAGTTTAACTTCTTGAGTTCTTTGTATATCTTGGATATTAGCCCTCTGTCGGATGTAAGGTTGGTAAAGATCATTTCCCAGTTAGTTGGTTGCCGCTTTGTCTTTTTGACGGTGTCTTTTGCCTTGCAAAAACTTTGTAATTTAATGAGGTCCCATTTGTCTATTCTTGATCTTAGAGTATAAGCTATTGGAGTTCTGTTCAGGAAATTCTCCCCTGTGCCCATATGTTCAAGGTTCTTCCCTAGTTTCCCTTCTATTAGTTTCAGTGTGTCTGGTTTTATGTGGAGATCTTTGATCCACTTAGAATTGAGCTTAGTGCAAGGAGATAAGGATGGGTCAATTTGCATTCTTCTGCATGTTGACCTCCAGCTGAGCCACAGGAGACAGCAGTTGTTGGCGAGGATGTGGAGAAAGAGGAACACTCCTCCACTGCTGGTGGAATTGCAGGCTGGTATAACCACTCTGGAAAGCAGTCTGGCGGCTCCTCAGAAAACTGGGCATGACACTTCCGGAGGATCCGGCTATACCACTCCTGGGCATATACCCAGAGACTTTACCTGCATGCAATAAGGACACATGCTCCACTATATTCATAGCAGCCTTATTTATAATAGCTAGAAGCTGGAAAGAACCCAGATGTCCCTCAACGGAGGAATGGATTCAGAAGATGTGGTATATTTACACAATGGAATACTACTCTGCAATTAAAAACAATGAATTCACGAAATTCCTAGGCAAATGGTCAGAACTTGAAAATATCATCCTTAGTGAGGTAACCCAATCACAAAAGACCACACATGGTATGCAGTCACTGATAAGGGGATATTGACCCAGAATCTCAGAATACCCTAGACACAATCAGCATATCAATAGATTTCTAAAAAGATGGAAGGAGAGACCCCTGGTCCTGGAAAGACTGGATGTAGGGGAACGCCAGGACAGAGTAATGAGAGGGGGTTGAACGGAGAAAAGAGGGAGGGAAGGGGGCTTATGGGACTTTTGGGGAGGGAGGAAACGGGAAAGGGGAAGTGATTTGGAATGTAAATTAAAAAAATAAAATAAAAAAAAAAAAAAGAAATGGTTATTCCCTTTTCGAAGAGTTTTTTTCCCCCCGCCATTTCTACCGAAGCGATTAGAAACGGCTTTTCACTTTTACGGAGAAGTTTTTCCCCAGCCATGTCTACCTTTGCCTTCGGAAATAGTTATTCCCCTTTCCTGCCATTGCTGCCTTAGCTGTTAGAAGCTTGCCAGATGCCTGAATACTGGCTGGTTTCAGTGTGGGAAGGGACTAGAGCACTGAAGGACATTGAGGGACAGTGTAATAAAATTCAAGTTCACTAGACTCAATACAGATTATTATTAGCCAGATTTTTTAAAACTGCTAGCAGACCATAGTCAAATGAGAGATGTGCCGTACCAATGTGGGTGGAAGAAATATTTTTAAATGTGAAAACCACAATTATTATTATTCCAACATGGTGGAATTTACAGCTAAGTGAGCAGTTTCACCCTAGGTTAAAAACTGCCTCACTCCTCCCAGCTATGTGAGAAACTGCCTCACCTCCCTCTGTGTCTGCAGTGGTGGTGCATGCCTTTAATCCAAGCACTTGGGAGGTAGAGGCCAGTCTTGTCTACAGAGTGAGTTCCAGGACAGCCAGAGTTACACAGAGAAACCCTGTCTCTGAAAATATAAAAAATAAAAACAAACAATAAAAACCAAACCAAAACAAAGGTTGGTCATTTCACCATAGTTATACACTTCTGAGGACTGAGCCAGGTCAGAGTTTTCAGGAATTTAGGTCAGAATTTGAAGTTTCCTTAGCCATCACAACAATGAGCAGCCAGCTAGATGATATGGGAAGCTGCCAGCTTTGCATATAGATGAAGGGGAAAGTGCTGATGCTAAGATCTTGTTCCCAAATTGGTTTTTGATTTATCAGTAAAGAAAGCCAGGGGCCAATTGCTGGGCAGTAAGTATAGGTAGGACTTCCATTAACCAGGAGAAAAAGGCACATGAAAGAAAAGAGAGAAGGGTTTTTCTGCCATGCTTTGGAGGAACCATGTGAGGTCTCAGGGGAAGCTGGGGCCTGTGGCCACTACTATAGGTGGGTAGCCAGGAATGTTTGACAGGGGCTAGGTGGGACTAGACACTGAAGTTTAGGGCAGTTGGAGAGACAGAAATAAAAATATTAATAAGGGCACACTTTTCCAGGTGGAAGACAGTAATGCTCAGCAATAATAATTTAACAGAGAGTTGATACTTGGCCCACTAACTACATACAATTTCACTCATATCAAAGCCCAGAACAGGAACCTCTAGACATGGTAAGGAGAGAAGTATTTACTTAGTTAAATCTGGGTCATGGTAGTAGGGGATGGCTTGGTAATAACTAGGGATATGAGACAACTTTTTTTTGAGGAGAAAGTATGGAGATTGTTCTTTTCTTTTTTTTTATTAAAAATAATCTTCATTTACATTTCAAGTGGTAAAACCTTTCCCAGTTTCCCCCATGAGACAACTTTTACAGTTTTTTTTTTTACTATATGAAAGAATGCACAGGGTCTGCACCATGACATGCATGTGAGGTTACAGGACAAGAATAATTTGCAGGAGTTCTCTCCTTCTGTCCACAATATGGGTGGGTCCCAGGGATCCAACTCAAATTATCAGTCTTGGGAGCAATCAACTTTACTAAGTCATTTCAGCATCTTATAATATTTCAGAACTTGGGGAATCCTGCAGAAGAGGGGGGGATTATAGGAATGAGAAGGACCAAGGACACTACAAGAAAACCCACAGAAGCAACTAACCTGAGCCCATAGGGGCTCACAAAGACTGAACTGACAACCAGGGAGCCTGACCTTTTCTGGAAAAGAAAAAGAGGAGGAATGGATAGGGAGAGATGGAGGAGGGACTGAGAGGAGAAGAGGAGGGAAGGGAAACTGTGGTCAGGATGTAACAAATATGTATATATGTATATATTATAAATTTTATATTATCTATACATACATATGTAATTTTATTACATATAAAATAATTCCTATTAAGGTGACCAAAGTGTCCTAAATTTAATCATGCTTTCTGTTTTAAATATCTCTGAGGATCATCAGAAAGCCCACTTAATGTTAAACTGTCCAGTTTAAAACTATGAACTCTATCATACGTAGATGGTATAATTTTAAAGATGTGTATTTCAATCACTTGATAACTATTCAAAAATAAAAGAAGTAGATTATAGCAGGGTGCATAACGTGGAAGAGCAATGTTCACAGGCATCTGTTTTTCTACTTTCACCTCTCATTGATTTTTTTTTTTTTTAATACTGGGCCACAGTTGTGGAGTGATATATTGGGCGTTATAAACTATTACCATTGTCCTAAAGGAGAAAAACAGATGAAGGAGTCATTGCAAATAGGTGGTTGTTGAAGCCACATGGACATCAGAAAAGGAATGTATTCTTCAATTTGGAAGGTAAAACATGGCATCTTAGACTCACCTCTCGTGGGCTCATGAGAAAGAAATCTAAATGAGTCTGCCATTGTTTTAAGTAACTGAAATGAGATTTGAATCACATGTAGTAAAAGATAGGGCAGAATTTTTGGTCTGAACCTACTATAACCAAATGCTTAAAATTCTTCAAAGAATTATTAAAAATGGAGATTCTCATAATATACCATTCATTCAGGATATAATCCAGGGCTTGGCATTAAGCTCAGTGTTGGAGCACTTGACTAGTCTGTGAAAGGCCTACATTTGATCCCAAGTATTGCTGGAAAAGAAGGCACAGTACAATCCAAAATTACTATCATGAACAATCAAGAAAATGTGATTCATTATTGGGAAGGGGATGATAATTAACATGTTATGACATTGAGATGATCCAGAAACTGAAATAGTAGAAATTCACATATCAATAGATTTCCAAGAAGATGGAAGGAGAGACCCCTGGTCCTGGAAAGACTGGATGTAGAGGAACGCCAGGACAGAGAAGCGAGAGGGGGTTGAATGGGGAAAAGAGGGAGGGAAGGGGGCTTATGGGACTTTCGGGGAGGGAGGAAATGGGAAAGGGGAAATCATTTGGAAGGTAAATAAAAAAACTTAGAGAATTAAAGAAAACATAATAAATGGTATTAATGACAGTAAAAAAATAAAAAAGAATTTTGGGCCGCAGTGACGTAGCAGTGTGGGAGGAGCCGAAGCGCCAAGCTGCAAAACAGGAGCTGGTGGGCTCCGCAGGAGTAGCAGTGTCCTCAGTTGTGCTGCCATGGACTCATGGACGCGGAGGTCGCGTGCAGCTATTCTCTGGAGCAAGTTCAAGCTTTGTATTCATTTCCATTGCAACAAACGATGGCAGACGCTCCTAGCATGGCAGCCGTGACTGAGCAGCAGTTGCCCGCAGAACCTCCTGCCCAGGAACCTGTACCAGAATACCTATAAAGTAGTATATAGATCCCTGGGAAAAGCAAGAACACAAGCGATATTGTATAGAAGATCAGTCTGTGACCATCAATCTGCCTTGATGGGGAGATGGATAGGAGGGGAAGCTGCAGAGGAGAAGGAAATTCAGGGACATACTTGGAATCTGAAGCTCTAAAGAGAAGGAAAAGGAAAGCCAGAGCAGCAGAGCCAGAGTCCCAGAACCCAGTGAAGCAAATAAATAAATAAATAAATAATAAATAAATAAATAAATAAATAAATAAATAAAAACAAAAAAACCAAACCCTGCTGCAACAAAGAAATCTGGCAAGCCCACAAAATCAAAAGAAAAGCAAGAAAAAAAAATCACAGATGCATTTAAAGTGAAAAGGAAAGTGGACCATTTTAATGGCTTCTCTGAAGCTGAGCTTCTGACCAAGATTCTTCCTGACATTTTGACCTTCAATCTGGATACTGTGATTCTTGGCATTAACCCAGGATTAATGGTTGCTACCCTGGGCCTGGAAATCACTTGTGGAAGTGTCTGTTTATGTCAGGGCTGAGTGAGGTGCAGCTGAATCACATGGATGACCACATCTTACCCAGAAAATACCGCATCGGATTCACCAACATGGTGGAACAGAAGACACCAAGCAGCAAGGATCTGTCTAGTAAAGAATTTCGGGAAGGAGGGTGTATCCTAGTACACAAACTATAGAAATACCAGTCATGAATATGCATTTATGGAAAATGTATTTATGAAATTTTCAGTAAAGAAGTTTTTGGAGTAAAGGTTAAGAACTTGGAATTTGGGCTTCAAACCCACAAGATCCCAGATACAGAAACTTTTTGCTACGTCGTGCTGTCCTCTAGTGCCAGATGTGCTCAGTTTCCTCAAACCCAGGACAAAGTTCATTAATTAATACATTAAGCTGAAGGACTTGAGAGATCAGCTGAAAGGCATTGAAGGCAACTCGGACGTTCAGGAAGTGCAATATACATTTGACCTACAGCTAGTGCAAGAGGATGCAAAGAAGATGGTTGTTAAGGAAGAAAAGTATGAGCCAGGCTATGAGGCGGTGTACGGCGGCGCCTATGGTGAAAATCCCTGTAATGGTGAACCTTGTGGCTTTGCTTCAAATATGCTAACAGTCAACAGTGTGGAGCCCAGAGGAGAATCAGCTCTTGGTGACATTCGGAATGGACAGTGGATCGTGCAGTCATTTGCAGAGCAGATCCCTTCTTTAAATAATTGTGGGACATGAGAGCAGGAAAAAGGAAGCCATATGTAGTTAGGGAGATGCTTCTCAGCTCTGACTCAGTGCTGCAGTTTCAATGCAGATGTCAGGATGTAGAACCTCAGTTTGCTAACTGAAGAGTTTTAGTATTAATAGTCCTTTAAGCTAGTGGTGTAATTATATATGGAGCAGTTATATGGTAGAGTCAACTGTATGAATCTGTGTAGTTTGGAAGAAAATTGGGTGTTTTGAACTTGAGTTTTGCATTTGAATTACCCATCATTCCAGCTTTTTATATACTATATTTCATTTATGAAGAAACTGGTTTTCTTTAAGGAGTCACTTCGATCTGTAATTTTAAAAAAGCAACAGTCAGATATTTATAGTTGATTCTTCACTGTGCATACTTATATATGCCCTATCCCTTTAAATGCCTAAGAAGGGCAGGCTAGTAAGAACCAAGCCGGTGCAAAGGCCGAGAGTCTCTATGTTGGAAGCTGACTAGCCCTCAGTGGACTGGAGCTGTCAGTGAACTCGGAACCCCCTGGGTTGCAGTCACACACACACCCCCTTCCTCTCCCCCCTTCCTCTCCCCGTGCTGTATGTGGCAGTTGCTTGGTAATAGACACCTGATGGGGCCTGAGCCCTGCCGTCGGCCTATGCCTCTTGTGTGTTAATCGTCTCAGAGGCAGGACCAGGCTCCCGAGAACACAGTGGAACTTGGACAGTTTGCCACACATCTGTTTGACTGAATTCCCCATCAGTGTTCATCACTATTCTCATTTTATCCCTGACATGGAAAGTGCTAAGAAATGAACTTTCCAGTGAGCAACAGGATGCTGCAGGTGTTTGATAATCCTGTTTAAACTGGTGCTGTGTACATGGGATGTACTAATACAGAACTTCTCTTGCTAGGTAAAGCTAATCATTTGTCAATGATTTAAAACTTATTGTCTATTGATTACTGTGGAGTAAGTGAACCTCATGAAAAAGATGATTGGAATTTGTACCTTTGTGGCTGCTCATGCATTTTCCATGGTGCTACAGACAGCCCGCTAGGGCTGGTGGATATGAAATGTGGGTATTCAGAAATGCCTGTTCACTCCTGACCACTATCGAGTACTCTGAATTGATGCCTAGAGTACTGGGTACCTGGAGCATGCTGGTTTTGCAGTATGAAATGTCCATGAGGGTTTTGTATTTCACAGAAGTTATGTAGCCTCTTCTATGAATAATGAGAGAAGCAGTTTCTTGGTAGAAATTTCAACATGCCTTTAGCTGTAACAATGATGGGTTTTATTTTTCTTTGGTCTGGGTCAGGCTGTGCACACATCCTGTGATTTGGAAGGTACACTACGCCGCTGTTTACATGGGCATTTCATGCAGGTGCTTTGAAGTGCCTTGCATCAGGGATTACGCTCAATTGAATTATTTTTTTTCATGGGACTATGTAAAGCATATAGTATTGCATTGGTATGTAACTATTATAGCTTTACCAAGAAGAAATACCTTTAAATTGTGACTGGAGAGCGGCCGTGAGGACCCTCTGAGTACTTCCTGGTGCTTTTCCTTGAACATGGTAAGTGAGCAGTGAGTGCTGATTCATCCTGTATGTGACAGGTTGGGGTTGTTTTCATTAAATAATACTGAGATTTTAAAAAAAAATTAAAAAGCTATTATAATGGCCAATGAGATGGCTCATTAGGTATAAGTGCTTACCACCAGTCTGACAACCTGGTCTAGATTGCTAGGACCAACACAATGCAAAGTGAGAATCAACTCCTGCAAGTTGTCTTCTGACCACCACACCTATTCTGTGGCACATGCACATATCCAAAATAAACAAATGTAATTTAATTTTTAATGGGAATTGTCTTAGTCACTGGTTCTATTGCTGTGAAAAGATACCATGACCAATGCAACTCTAATTAAAGATAACATGTAATTGGGGACTTGCTTATAGTTTCAGAGGTTTAGTTTACATTATCATCACGGCTGGGAGCATGGCAGTATGCCGGCAGATACTGGAGCAGTAGCTGAGAGCTACATCCTGATCCATAAACAGAAGGGGAGAACGGGGCTTGGTATGGGATATAGAAACCTCAAAACCCACTTCTACTGACACCCTTTCTCCAACAAGGCTACACTTCTTAATCCTTTCAAATAGTGAAACTCTTAGTTACTAAGCATTCAAATATTTCATGAATTCATTGTTTTTAATTGCTGAGGAATATTCCATTGTGTAAATATACATGGAAAAATATCTCTGATAAAATTGAAGAAATATATAGAAAAATACGTTAAGATTGACTATTTCATAGGAAAATTATACAGATAAAATGGTAGGCATAAAAATATTCCTAAATTGATTGAAAGTGGAATTATAAACATTTTCTGATAAAATTGAAAATCTTGCTTCTCTTATTCTCTCACTCTCTTAGCTTCCTTCTTGCCCTTTTAGGCTCTTATCCCTTCCCCCCTCTCTCAATGTGGTCATGGCTAGCCTTTGCTTCTCTACTCTCTCCATCTCTCTGCATTTCTCTGCCTCCACTACCCTCTTAACCACCCCCCTCCTCATGCCCTGAATAAACTCTATTCTATATATACCCTCATGTGTCTGATCCCTCAGGGGAAAGGGATGTCTCAGCATGGGGCCCGCTGAGGTACCCCCTCCCCCACACCACCATAGAACATATTCTCACACCTATTTCTCTTTTGATGATTACAATATCAAATACTTTCAACATACAATAGCACAGGATGCACATTATTTTTCCAAAAGTGAGCATAGTGAGGAAATACTGGACCAAAGCAAGTTCAAAAATTAGCAGGGAAAACTCCAAATTCTTCATCTTCATGTCTGATCTCAAAATGTTCTTCAGACTGTGATGGCTAAAGAAAACTCCATTTTGTGCTAAGCAGCCATTCTAAATACATAAAAGATAAGCTGCTAGCAATTCTACTTGCCCCCTATTCCCAGAATTGTAAAACTGTTGTGAGATGATTAACCACTTGGTCTGATTTCTGTGAATTCCACTATTTGCTTTCAGGGTGAGTAAGGCCCTTTTTTAAAAAAATCATATAGTTATGAGTAAAGTGGTTTCTTGTTCTTCGTGTTTCCTTACATAGCTGTAAATTCCATAGGAATGAAGTAATTGTAACCTGCCTGTAAAAGCCCCCTATATGCATACACTTTAAGCTGGGCCCCAGTCCAAAATCCTACTAGGGAGACTGTGGTCAGCTGCAGCTTAAATAAAAATTTGGCAAATTATAATTTAAATCAGGTTTTTGGTCTTTCCAGATGGATTCAAACTCTATAATAATATCTCCACCTCCTTTCAGCTTTGTTGACTGCAACACACTTCTGTCTCTTGGGCTGGTTTTACCCCTGGTCCTCAGTTCTCCTTGGCAGATATCCCATAGCCTGGCACCTCCAATATCTTGGGGTCTCCAAGGCAATCCAGGCTTCATCTTCACAGCTTCATGCAATGGCCTCTGGACCTCCATTTAGGGAGACCCCTGACACATGCCTGGCCTCTATGTGTTTCCTTAGCCCTCAAGGGACTCTAAAGCCAGAATCATGTGGCTGAAACTACGAAGTTCTGCTAGAACTTGGTCCCCTTGTTCGATTACGTTTGCATCAGCTTTCTAGTTTTGATGGTTTCCTTCACTGCTCCAGCTTTTCCTTAATTCCTTTACATAAGTTGGAAGGTTAGCTGAGTGGGATCTTGTCCCTTTATTCCATTTAGTTTCAGGCTTTTTAAAAACTTTTTATCTCCTTGAACACTGAGCTCCATTAAACTTTCTGGTGCTCCTTTTCTCCTCAAACTGTACATTTTGTATTTTTTGTAATTCAACTTGCCTCTTTTTATTATAGATCTGCATAAGAGTGATCATTAGTAACCACGAGACGTAATTAATCCTAGGCTGTCTTGAAATCTCCTCTACCAACAACATTAATCCATAACACTTCAATTTAGCCTCAGGCAGATTCTAAGGACAATGGCAAAAGCAGCCACATTCTTGCCAAAATATACTCATATTTTTATTTTATGAAACTTCTTGAGCCAGGCTGTCATAATTTTCATTACTTTCAGCTTCACTGTCTTCCATGCTTCTTTTAGTATGACCCATTAAGCCTGATAATTGATTAATTTTTTTAAGTCATAAAGAAAATATATCTCTGTGCAGGGAATCCTAAAGTTTTCCAAGGAAAATATTCTTTAAAAATGAAACAATCTTGTAACATAAATCTAAAGATTATAATGGTCCTTTGTGTATACTGCAAGATGTAAAGAAGAAAAGTTTTCAGGCTTGAAGAAAAGAAGAGGATGAGAAAAAATGAATTCACAGAAAGATATGAAAGGAAAGGTAAAAATACACAGAAACTAAATATTATGTGATTCAACAAGAAGAAATTAAAACTGGACTAAGAACACTTACTACAGTTGTGGGATGTAACAAAAGTAATACTATGAGTGCATATTGCTCTTGCAGAAGATGGAAGTTCAATTTCTAGCACTTTTAACTCCAGCTTCAGGAGATTTGATGCTTCTGGTCTGTAGGCATCTACTCTCATGTATACATAACTACATACAGATTCATATATATACATAATTAATAACAAAATGTATCTTTAAAACAAGGAAAGTTATAATGATTGAGCTTGGCATAGTCATACATGCTTGTAAATCTAGCAACAGGAAGGGGAAGCAGGAGGAGCAGGCATTCTTAACACCATAGCACATTTAAAGCCAGCCTGGGTTCCTGCATGCCTTGTCTCAAAGTACAAAAAGAAAAATAAAATAAAGATATAGTGATAAATGGTAACTATAATTTCAAAAATTAAAAGAAATAATTAAAAGAAAAAATATCACAAGGGCAGAACTTTGTACTTCACAAAACTAGGGTAAAAAGGAGCAAAGTAAACACAATTAGAAGAAATAATAAGGATCAAAGCAAAAATAAATGAAGGACAAATCTTAGATTAATGACAGAGAAAGAGAGAGAATGACAATAAAAGCAGAAACAAAAGAAGACTATAAGGGATCACTATGAAAATTGTATATCCAGGAATTGAATAAGCTGGAAGAAAAAAAAACCCTAGACTTTTCACACTGAAAATCATGCTAGACCTACTAAATAAAATCACCAAAACAAAATGATATAAAGCCAACATATAAAAATCAGTTGTATGTTTTACAGAAATATCTCCTTATCTGAAAAAAGAAATCAAGGAAACAATCATATTTATCAAAAATAAATAAAATGCCCAGGAATCAAAATACTGAAATATCTGTACATGGAAAACTATAGCTCATGATGTAAGAAACTGGAGACAAAACAGAAAGCTATCCCTTGCTCATATATTGGCAAAATTAATATTGTTAAAACCTCCAACCTACCCAAAGCAATGTATGAATTCAACACAATTTTAATCACACTTATCACAGAAATAGAAATCATTTTAATGTTTATATGAAACCATTAAAGACCTCAAATAGCATAGGAAAAAATCCTGCTAAGCAAGTTGCAGATATCATGTATAATTTTAAACTACATTGCAAAATTCTAGTTTTCAAAACAGTGTGATATTGGCACTTCCATTAATGCATATAAAGCAATCTGATCATACTCACTCCATCTATTGATATTTTATACTCTGATTTCTTTCTCCCCTTTCAAATCCTAGATCCCTTTAACTTTCATTCCCCCTTTCCCACAGATCCCCTATATGAATTATGCAATATTTAATATTATGAAATTAGCTTGTTCAGAAACATAATGTTGTCACCTAGTTCCTTCCACTTTCTGTAAAGCTTGCATCACAAGAGGCGCCACTTCCCAGGCAAAATGGTGGTCTGGATGATTGGAGGACAAAGAAGATATGTAGCAGTCTTTTCTATAACTGCCCTTGATGCTGCTATACCCTCCTCTGCCCTGTCTACCTTCTCTGCTGGACCTTTTAGCGAGGTAAAACTGGCTGCAGCCTCTTTAAGCCAGCTGCTGAGACTCCTCCATTAATACCCTTCTGGCTCTGGCATATCAGGTCTATTGCTGTTCTGGGCCATGTGATGCTGTGTGTATCTGTGTGTGGGGTGATATGGGTGCACAGACAGTACTTAGGGGAAGCAAGTCTTAGAGAAGACCCAAATCCTGGTTTCATCCTTGACTCCTTGACTTCTCATTCTCTCATGCCTTTTGTGTGTGTGTGTGTGTTTGGCAAATATTACAATTTCAGCCTAGAAAATACTATTCAGCATGCCTTTACTGCTCACAGTACCAACTGTAAGTAGAGAGATCTACCAGCATCTCTCATATAGAGTACTGCATTGGTCATTTGCTACTTCCATCTTACTTGGGCCCCACAGTCAGTCCTCAAGGTAGCAAACAAACTGATCCATTAAAAGAAATTAATCCTGTAGATACTTTGCTAAAAATTGAAGTTCTGAGAGTGGGCCCTGTTCTCTTAACTAACTCCATTTAAGACATGGGTCACCACCAAAAGAAAAAAAATGTAAGCTGGGCAGTGGTGACACACGTCTTTAATCCCAGCACTTGGGAGGCAGAGGCAGGCAGATTTCTGAGTTCAAGGCCAGCCTGGTCTACAGAGTGAGTTCCAGGACAGCCAGGGCTAAACAGAGAAACTCTGTCTCAAAAAACCAAAAAACAAAACAAAAAGACATGGGCCCTCTTTGCTGATTCTTAAACACAGCTAAGTGTATACTGTCTCAGGACTGTTGTATAGCCTATTCTCCCTGCATAAACTGCAATTTTCTTTGGATTTCTACATGAAAATGGACTTTACCACCTCCTTGAGGTCCTAGTTAAAAGGCACTCCCTGAGGCCTTCTTAAATAATCATATTTATCCAGTGGTTAGTCCATTGCTGAGGAGACACTCTGACTTAATCAGATATTTATTACCATTAGCTAAAAACTACAAGAAACTAAAATTGTAATTGAAAAAATTTCTATATTTAGAAAAATATATTTCTATATATATAGTGATCCAAAGCCCAAACTCAGTAATTACTACGAACTCAAACTAAACAGGACATCATTTAAAGATACAGGCATGTAGTACACTTTTGAGTACTATAAAGACTGCATATTAGCAAGACTGCTCTCTGGGCAGCTGAATCACCAGACAGAGTAATGGAGTAGAGTGGAAGCCAGCAAGCGCACAGGATCGTGAGAGGTTGTTCTACACTGTCCCCCTAGCACTAGCTCTGGGAAGTCGAGCTCTCCATGCTGGAATGTGCACTGGTCTATGTAGGATCTAGCAGTGGGGTTCTATAGTGGACTGAGTCTTGTGCCCATGCAGGTTGGTAGCCTTCATTTTCTGTATCATTTTTGGTTGAGGGTCATTAATTCCTTAAGGCATTTCCTTAAGGAATTTATATTGGGAAGGCCATAAGTTCTGCTACTGGTGTCATTTATACTTATGAGGGTACAGATTTCAGTGAAAGGTAGTAACCCCCTCATCTACTATTTTTGTTTTATTCTTTCATATATTACATCCCAACCAGAGTTCACACCCTGTCTTCATTCCCTGGATAGAAATTTTTTAAATCATATTTTAAAGAACACATACCTTTAGCTAAACATGGCTTTTCTTCTTTTACTAATCTGTTACATAGCACCTGTTATCCACACACATACAGATTATTTCATTTATCTATTGCTGGCTTCTTTCTCCAATGTATAAGTGTCCCTATGATGGGAACTCTTGCCTGTTTTTCCAGAGCCTAAGAGAGTGCCTGTCATGTTGTGGGAGATTAGTAAATATTTGTTTGCCTTGACCAGGTGTCTTAAAGGTTCGCCTGTCATGTTATAAAATGATCAAGTGACATTGTAAAATGAATTAGCCTGTGAACACCAAAAGTAAAACACTTCGCTGATGCTCAGATTATGATTTCATTATCTGGCCAATATACAAGGGGCACAGACAAATTGATCTAATCACGGAGTGATGAAAGAATAATGAACAATGGGGTCCTAACTAAATGCAGGAAGAAAATAGTGAAGCACAGTTTAAATGAAATCAGGATGCAATGGCGTGCATCACAGACTTGCTTTATCTATTCCTGGAACACTATCATTTAGAAAATACCCTTTAGAGAAAAACATAGTAAGGTGGGTCGAGGGAAGATATAGTGAAGCCAGAGCTTCTACGGAGTATTTGACTTCCTTTGACTGTGGGTCTCTTACTTTCCAGAGACAGCTAACTATTTGTGAAAATGAATCATGTGAACATTTCCTCTTTTACCTTGAAGGCAACATTGTCCTTACTCAGAATTCAGCTGAGAGTAATTGAAAATCCTAGCTACCTATAATCAAATAGCTTCTGCACCCAAATACAATGATCTGAAACATAATTAATGGTCAGGACTGGGCTTCCCCAAGGAAGGGTTTCATCTAGGACAAGTCAACAATGTAGTGTTTTTCATTGCATTTCATGCAGCTCAAGTCGCTGGGTATAGAAAACACTAAAACAACTTTTCATGTAGCTCATTAGGCTGGCCTCAAAAATCACTATGTACCAAAAAATGGCCTAGAACTTCGGGTCCTCCTACCTTACCTTCCTGAGTGCTGGGATTATAGGCATGTGCCACCATACCAGACTTAGACTTTACTGGGGCTTGAATCCATGTCCAAATGTACATTAAAGATTCTATTAACTAAGCCATATTTCGAGCCCTAAACGTCTGGCCTTAATGGAACAAGATGGTAGATTATATTTGCACAGTTGTGTCCAGTCATCCCTCAGTCTCTGTGAGGGAGCAATTTCAGGATCCAGCTTGGACAATTAAATATTCAAAAGTCTAAGTCTATTATATAGAATGGTTTAACATTTGCATATAAGCCAATACATCCTCCAGATTACTGGGAAAATGGCTCCATGATGCTTGTTTCATGTTAAAATAAAGAAGTTAGACTCGGGATGGAGAGATGGCTCAATGGTTAAGAGCACCATCTGATCTTCCTGAGTTCAATTCCCAGTCACATGGTGGCTCACAGCTATCTGTAATGGGATCTGATGCACTCTTTTGGTGTGTCTGAAGACAGCGACAGTGTACTCACCACATACATAAACTAAATCATTTTTTCTTTTTTCTTTTTTAAAAAAAAAGGTTAGGTGCAATGGAGGAAAGTGAAAGGATTAACTCTGGAGATGATGGGTGGAGTCTGGGATGGGATAGCACATTGCATGTACACAGATTTACCTTACTGATATTATCTATCTGTCTGTCTGTCTGTCCGTCCATCCGTCCATCCGTCCGTCCATCTATCTAGTTAGTTAGTTACTTAGTGTATGTTTGTGGAGCACACACATCCCACAGCTCATGTGCAGAGGTAAGAGGACAGCTTGAGGAAATTGATTCTTTCCTTTCACTTTGAGTGCCCCAGGGGTCAAACTCAGGATGTCAGTTTTGTCAGCAAGCACCGTTAGGCATTGAACCACATTGCCAGCCCACTAACTTACTGCTTTTATTTATTTATCAATTCATTCATTCATGATGTTTTAATATATTCTAAAACATGAGAGTTAGCCTGCTAGCCTAGACTTATTCATGGTGAGTCACTATTAAACCACTTCTCCCGGCAAAGATCTCTTGCATGCCCTAGGCACCCTACATATCTGGAGCAGATGTGTAACTTGGTCTCCATGTGGACCCTCTAATAATTGGAGCGCAGGCTGTCTCTGACTCAGTTGCCTTCCATTGGATGCCCTTCCCCTAACTGGACTGCCTGGTTGGGCATCAGTGGGAGAGGATGTGCTTAGTCCTGCTGGGACTGGATGTCCAGGGTGGGCAGGGTGGTACCCAAGGGGAGCTTCCCCTTCTCTGAAGACAAGCAGAGAGAGTAGAGTAATGGGTGGAGGGGTTTGTAAGGGTGCTACTGGGAGTAGATGTGATCAGGATGTAAACTGAATAAATAAATTAATGAAAAACAAAACTTGGTCAGCTCTACCCTCCAAGGATGAGTCTTATATCCCATCTTTATCTTCTCCACATTGTATGTGGTGTTTCTATTCTGGTATCAGCAGTTTTTAGCTGGGCATGCTTCTTCTTTGAATGCCTAATACTCTTTCTAAAATGGCTATTTTATCAGGCTATATGAAAACTATTCAGAAGCTTCATCAGCTAATATAAAATCAGAATCCCTTAGTATAGAATAACAAGTATATAATGAACTCTTCCTGCCATCTGAAAGAGTCTCATCTCTTGTCATTCTTCCATTCTATCCTATACTATAGCCACACTAAACTATGCATGTGTGCTACACATGATTGCTTTGTGCCACAGGCCCCAGTAAGTCCCAGAGTTATGATAGCTGACAGTTGATGGGAAAATGGACCTGTATCCTCATGAAACTTAGAGTCACTTTGTAGGTGCTTAAAATAATTTTAAAATTCAAAATTAGTCAAGAGTCTTCAGAAATGTTATGACAAATGACTACAAGCAGCAAAGCTGACACCCCCAAATTCCCATATTTTCCTGTGCTAATCATAAACAAAAAAAATCATACTCCCAGCAAGGTGTGTCCTTCACTAAGGCTTGCTCTTGGTTACCCTATTATAGTACAGTTCTGATTTATCAATGCACTGTGTGAGTTTAAAAGCATTAAATATGTAGCTATTGTCCAGTTAGCTGTGCGGAATGCTATTATTCCATGAAATAATTATATGAGTGCATTACCAAGGAAAGCAAGGAGCTCTCAACTAGAAAAGACTGTGAGGGTTTGTGGCTGCTGCTGCTGCTGTTTTTTTTTTTTTTTTGTTGGTTTCTTTTTTTTTTTTTTTTTTTTTAAATTTAATTTTATTTTATTTTTTTAATTTACATTCCAAATCACTTCCCCTTTCCCGTTTGTTGTTGTTTTTGTTATTGTTTTTCTGGCATTGTTTGCTTGGAGAATTCAAACTAATATAATTGAAGATAGACTTCCTGAAACAGGAAAAAAATGAATGCCTTTACATGTGAAGTACAGATACAATATTTTATTTATTCATTTGTGCATGAGTCTGTGTATAGGAATGTGCACACGACTGAAAGTTCCCATGAAAGCCAGAAGAGGTTGCTGGACCCAACCTCTGGAGGCTAGAGTTATGTGTATTTGTGAGCTTACTGACATGAGTGCTAGAAACTGAACTCAGATCCTCGGGAAGTGCAGCATGTGCTTTTAACTGCTGAGGCATCTCTCCAGTCTGTAGACTGAAGTTTTTAAAAATGCTATTGTCACTCTTACTCTTTTACTCTTCACTCTCATCCCTTTCCGCCCCTTCTCTCCCCATTCATTCCCCTCCTCCTCTCTCTCCACAGGTTCATGGCAGGCCTCTACTCTTCTCCCCTCTTCCCTCTTTCTCTGTCTCTACTACCCCCTCAACTCCCCTCCCCATGCCCTAAATATTTTATACTATACCAAAATGCTTTTGTTCTGTGGTTAGTTGCTGAAAGCACAGATTCAGAACCCATGGATACAAGAGTCAACTTCTGCTGAATACAGTGCTACCACTGCCTGAGGCTTCCCTCATAATAATAAAGAAATACTCAGTGTTACTATAGTATATTTTTGAACCTTCACACCAAATAGGCCCTTGATCTGTCATGGAGAAGATCTTTGACACTGGACGACAATGCACCAATTACAAGCAATGACTTTTTGGTGGATAAATGGAGAGTTTACAATACACACAACATTCGTGTTAGGGTTCTTATATGTATGTTTCTTCAGTAGATCTCCTATTCTTACTAATACCTGAAACAGAATAGGCAATAACATTTTGCTGCAAAGGTAAGGGAAATCAATGACACAAGCTAAAATCATGACACAAAACCAAAAGCATACATTCTTTCAGCAATTCTGTCTCTCTGAGAGTCACCGAGAAAACTCACCCCTCCCACCTCTACCAGCAGCAAGCTTTGTGCTTGTTTTTAATGGTTAGCAATTCACATGAGCCATTATTAAAACAAAATAGCAGAAAGGTCAGTTCTACAAACATGAATGAATTTATATGCTACTGTTACTGAAGAGCATTTCCTCTCAAATCTATTAGAAAGTAACATGATGTTCTTCATCTTCCTGCTTTTATTTTGTTTTTAATAGTCAATCTAGCTGATATTAACTACCTTTCAATTACCAGTTTGTCATTCATATTTCTTTTGCTAAGTGTCTATTTGGATAATTTGTTCAGTTTCATTGGATTATTGTTTCTTGATGTGTTTTTGGGAGTTGTCTATATCTTCTTGATGTAATACTCTGATGGAAAATAGATGGAACTGGAGGACATTAGGCTAAGTAAAATAAGACAGGCATGAATAGACAAGGTCTTCAGGTTCTCTGTTATATGTGGAAATTGGAGAAAGGAAAACAGTGACCTGAAGGTACAATAGTGTTTAGTACAAACTGAGAATGGGGATAAGAATGCTACATTAGGGCGAGCTGGATTCAATCAGTGTATCCTGTGCACATGGCTTTCAAGATCACACTGTTCTCTGTTAATATGAATTGTTGATACATATTCATCAAAAATAAAATAAAATGCATTAAGGTATCTTAATATTTATTAAATGTTTCTGTGCCAATCATACATTGCTGTGTAAAAACAACACTAAAATCGATGCCTTAATACATCAACTTTATCATAACTTATTGTATGGATTACTTTCAGATTTTTCAACTTGTTTTTGTGTTGGTTGGGTCAGTGAAATGGCATTATTCACAGAAGTAGTGATGGTCTTGTTCCTGTTGGAGAACTCAGGCAAAGCTTATGGTTTAAGGGCTTCAGATTTCCTGCATGTGGTCCCCTGCAAGATTCTTTTCTAGCTTTCCCATAACGTGCTAGTGTAATGGATTGAGAGAGAATGCCCCCATAGGCTCCTACACATGAATGCTTAGTCCCTAGCTGGTGGAATTGCAATGAGAAGTGTTAGAAGGCATGGCCTTATTGAAGAAAGTGTGTCACTGGGGATAGGCTCAGAGGTTTCAAAAATCCATGCCAGCCACCACCAAAACCTCTTGGTTGTGGATCAGATGTAAGCTCTCAGTTACTGCTCCAGCATGATGCTTCCTGTCTGTTGCCATGTGTCCTGCCATGATGGTCATGGACTCATTCCCTAAGACTATTAGCAATCCCCCAATTAGATGCTTCCATTTATAAGTTACCTTGGTCATGGTGTCTTTCTTCCCAGCAATAGTAAAACAACTAAGACAGATTATAGATCCCTCAAGTTTAACTGCAGAAGATATGTTTTCATTCCTGTTATATTCTATTAGCCAAAATAGAACAGAGCCATACAAATTTAGTTCTTAGTAGAAGAGAGTAATCCCACTTTATAAAAGAGTAGGTGAACTGGAAAATACTGTTTTAGCCAGCTTTTATTTTCTTCTTCTTTTTTTTTTAGATGCTGAAAAAGCATTTGACAAAATTCAGCATCCTTTCATGTTAAAGGTCTTGGAAAGAACAGGAATTCAAGGCCCATACTTAAACATAGTAAAAGCAATATACAGCAAACCAGTAGCCGATATCAAACTAAATGGAGAGAATCATGAAGCAATCCCACTAAAATCAAGGACTAGATAATATCTCTAGTCAATATCTAACAATATCTCTCTAACAATATCTCTCTAACAATATCTCTCCATATCTTTTCAATATCGTACTTGAAGTTCTAACTAGAGCAATTAGACAACAAAAGGAGGTCAAAGGGATACAAATTAGAAAGGAAGAAGTCAAATTATCACTATTTGCAGATGATATGATAGTATACTTTAGCGACCCCAAAAAAGTTCCACCAGAGAACTCCTACAGCTGATAAACAACTTCAGCAAAGTGGCCGGATATAAAATTAACTCAAGCAAATCAGTAGCCTTCCTATATTTAAAGGATAAAGAGGCTGAGAAAGAAATTATGGAAATGACACCCTTCACAATAGCCACAAACAATATAAAGTATCTTGGTGTGACTCTAACCAAACAAGTGAAAGATCTGTATGACAAGAACTTCAAGTCTCTGAAGAAAGAAATCAAAGAAGACCTCAGAAGATGGAAAGATCTTCCATGCTCATGGATTGGCAGGATTAATATAGTAAAAATGGCCATCCTGCCAAAAGCAATCTACAGATTCAATGCAATCCCCATCAAAATCCCAACTCAATTCTTCATAGAGTTAGAAAAAGCAATTCTCAAATTCATATGGAATAACAAAATCCCAGGATAGAGAAAACTATTCTCAACAGTAAAAGAACTTCTGGGGGAATCAGTATCCCCCACCTCAAGCAGTACTACAGAGTGATTCTTATATCGGACAATGCAATTGAGTTGGAAGAGTACATGTACAGCATATAAAAGCCCTGGGTTTGACCCCCAGCAACTCATATAGCCTTTGATGGTATTGCATACCAGTAACCCAGCATTTAGGTTCAAGGTCATCCTTAGCTATAATACGGAGTGAAAGGCCAGTATGGACTACATGTGATCCTGTCTCAAATATGTATGCTAAGATATATATGTATGGGAAAGACACTAAGATATCTTTCCCAGTTTTCCTTTGCTACCCTCTTTCTCATTCAGATTTTTCAACTTCATATAGTGGAGGTGTTTTGTTGTTGTTATTAGGGTTAGAGTTAAGACAGGGTGTCACTACACGGCACAACCCACCTGGAACTTACTATGTAGCCCAGGCTGGCCTTGAATTTTATGGGTGGTCCTCTGGCCTTAGCTTCTCTAGAGCTGAGATTTATAAGAGTGAGCCAGCATGCTTAAATAAGGATTTATAGTCAAGCCACATAGACAGAATGGATGGCAGTGTTTTAAATGCATAACATGTTCTGATGTTAATTCAGAAACTTTGTCAGTGAAATCATTCATGGGGAATAGGAGCAAACAGTATCCACCTGAGAATTTTAGGGAATTCTAGGAGAAATTGGGATGCTGTTTATTAAAATAGCCTATAGTTTCAGGTTATTTCATAAACCAGAGCTCAAATTTCATAGTGTCTATAGGCCAGGAACCATTCTGAATACGTTACATTCATTACTTCATTTAATTATCACAATGGACAGAGATCTATTTTATTGTCTTCATTTTATAGTGAGGAAACTAGGGTCCAGAAAGGTTAATTTGCTCAGTGATAGCTGTTAAACAGTAAGACTTGGTCTTAAATTCAGGTATATCCGATTCTAAAACCTCTGCTATGGCTACTATGCCCTTGTTACTTTAAAGGGTATTTCCATAGAAGCAGTCCTACCAGGAAGTCAGAAAAGGAGCCTCCAGGGATCATCTTTGCTCCAGTGACCAGGTAGTTGGGACCGCCAGGCTCAGAGACAGACAGGCATAATATCGCTTCGGTTTCAGGCAGCTTGTGTGTAACCTGCTCCCAGGTGCTGGGCTGATCTGCAGTAACCAGCGCGCCAGTTCCGCGGTGGGACCTTCTGCCTGGTGGCGGGACCCCGCGCAGGGAGGGAGCCTGCCAGCTTCCCTTCCGCGACCTCTGTTCCCGCGGACTGCGCTGGAGAGACCGGTACCCAGGCTCTCCCCCCGATATAACATCACTTGGGACACGGCCTGTTGGGGCTTCTGTCTGTGCCCGAGGGCGGGTTGGCGCTGTGGTCGTCTGGGTGCCAGATCGGCGGGCCATCGTGACCACAGGGTGAGCGGCGCCACGGAGACTGCCCTCCGCCATCTTTGCTCCAGTGACCAGGTAGTTGGGACCGCCAGGCTCAGAGACAGACAGGCATAATATCGCTTCGGTTTCAGGCAGCTTGTGTGTAACCTGCTCCCAGGTGCTGGGCTGATCTGCAGTAACCAGCGCGCCAGTTCCGCGGTGGGACCTTCTGCCTGGTGGCGGGACCCCGCGCAGGGAGGGAGCCCGCCAGCTTCCCTTCCGCGACCTCTGTTCCCGCGGACTGCGCTGGAGAGACCGGTACCCAGGCTCTCCCCCCCCCCCCCCCCCGATATAACATCACTTGGGACACGGCCTGTTGGGGCTTCCGTCTGTGCCCGAGGGCGGGTTGGCGCTGTGGTCGTCTGGGTGCCAGATCGGCGGGCCATCGTGACCACAGGGTGAGCGGCGCCACGGAGACTGCCCTCCGCCATCTTTGCTCCAGTGACCAGGTAGTTGGGACCGCCAGGCTCAGAGACAGACAGGCATAATATCGCTTCGGTTTCAGGCAGCTTGTGTGTAACCTGCTCCCAGGTGCTGGGCTGATCTGCAGTAACCAGCACGCCAGTTCCGCGGTGGGACCTTCTGCCTGGTGGAGGGACCCCGCGCAGGGAGGGAGCCTGCCAGCTTCCCTTCCGCGACCTCTGTTCCCGCGGACTGCGCTGGAGAGACCGGTACCCAGGCTCTCCCCCCAATATAACATCACTTGGGACACGGCCTGTTGGGGCTTCCTTCTGTGCCCGAGGGCGGGTTGGCGCTGTGGTCGTCTGGGTGCCAGATCGGCGGGCCATCGTGACCACAGGGTGAGCAGCGCCACGGAGAGTGCCCTCCGCCATCTTTGCTCCAGTGACCAGGTAGTTGGGACCACCAGGCTCAGAGACAGACAGGCATAATATCGCTTCGGGTTCAGGCAGCTTGTGTGTAACCTGCTCCCAGGTGCTGGGCTGATCTGCAGTGACCAGCGCGCCAGATCTGCTGTGGGACTTCTGCCTGGCAGAGGGACGCCCCCTCCCCCCCCCAGGAGAGATCACACACCCCTGCACAGGGCAGGAGCCTGCCAGCCTCCCTTTGGCGACCTCTGCTCCAGGAATCCACTAGGCTGAGCCTTTAGATGTGCAAGGCCTCCCCAATATAAGATCACTTGGGGCAAAGCACATTAGGGCTCCAAAGTCACTCAGGAGCAGGCAGGCCCCAGAAATCGGTGCCAGGGGAATCCTGGTAATCCAGGGGGGGCAGAAATAGCTTTGCAAGCTCACAGGAGGTCCAACCAACAGCCAGTGGCAGCAGGACCAACTAACACCAGAGGTATCCAGATGGCAAAAGGCAAACGTAGGAATGTTACTAACAGTAATCAAAGTAATGTGGGACCATCCGAACCCAACTCTCCAACAGCAGCAAGTCCTGGATACCCCACCACACCCGAAAGACAAGATCTGGATTTAAAATCACTTCTCATGATGCTATTAGAGGATCACAAGAAGGACACAAATAAATCTCATAAAGAGTTACAGGAGACCATGAATCAACGGTTAGAAGCCCTTACAAAGGAAACACAAAAATCGCTTAGAGAAATGCGGGAGAACATGGATCAAAAGATGGAGGCGCACAAGGAGACAACACAAAAATCACTTAACGAGATGAATCAACGGGTAGATGCACTCACAAAGGAATCACAAAATTTGCATAAAGAAATGCAGAAGAATATGGGTCAACAGACGGATGCCCATAAGGAGGCAACACAAAAATTGCTTAAAGAAATGAATCAACGGTTAGATGCCCTTACAAAGGAAACACGAGAACTGCTTAAAGAAATGCAGGAGACGATGGATCAACAGATGGAATCCCATGAGGAGGAAACACAAAAATCGCTCAGAGAAATGCAGGAGAACGTGGGTCATCAGGAAGAAATCCTGAAAGAGGTAATGCAAAAATACCTTAAAGAAATACAGGAAAATACAAACAAACAAGTGAAGGATCTCAGCAAATCCATCCAGGAACTAAAAAAGGAAGTAGAAACAACTAAGAAATCACAAAGGGAGACAACTTTGGAGATAGAAAACCTTGGGAAGAAATCAGGAGTCATAGATGCAAACATCAACAATAGAATACAAGAGATGGAAGAAAGAATCTCAGGTGCTGAAGATTCCATAGAAAGCATCGACTCAACAGTCAAAGAAAATGCAAAATGCAAAAAACGCGTAACCCAAAACATCCAGGAAATCCAGGACACAATGAGAAGACCAAACCTAAGGATTATAGGTATAGATGAGAGTGAAGATTTGCAACTTAAAGGGCCAGTAAACATCTTCAACAAAATTATGGAGGAAAACTTCCCTAACTTAAAGAGAGAGATGCCGATGAACATACAAGAAGCCTACAGAACTCCAAACAGACTGGACCAGAACAGAAATACCTCCCGTCACATAATAATCAAAACACCGAATGTTCTAAACAAAGAAAGAATACTAAATGCAGTAAGAGAAAAGGGCCAAGTAACATACAAAGGAAGACCTATCCGAATCACATCAGACTTCTCACCAGAGACTATGAAAGCCAGAAGATCCTGGGCAGATCTCATGCAGACACTAAGACAGCACAAATGCCAGCCTAGACTACTATACCCAGCAAAACTCTCAATCACCATAGATGGAGAGACCAAGATATTCCATGATAAAACCAAATTTTCACAATATCTTTCCACAAATCCAGCCCTGCAACGGATAATAGGTGGAAACCTCCAATACAGGGAGAGAAACAACACCCTGGAAAAAATGAGATAATAACCTTCTTGAATCAAACCCAAAAGTAGATAACCACTCAAACATAAAGATAGCGTCAAGAATGGCAGATGGCAATAATCACTATGCCTTAATCTCTCTTAATATCAATGGTCTCAACTCCCCAATTAAAAGACATAGACTAGCAGACTGGATACGTAAACAGGACCCAGCTTTTTGCTGCATGCAGGAAACGCACCTCAGTGTCAAAGACAAACACTACCTCAGAGTAAAAGGCTGGAAAACAATTTTACAAGCAAATGGCCCCAAGAAACGAGGTGGAGTAGCCATCCTAATATCGGATAAAATTGATTTTCAACCCAAAGTCATCAAAAAAGACACAGAAGGACACTACATACTGATCAAGGGAAAAATCCACCATCAAGAACTCTCAATCCTGAATATCTATGCTCCAAATGCAAGGGCACCCTCATTCGTAAAAGAAACTTTACTAAAACTCAAAGCACACATCGCACCGCACACAATAATAGTGGGTGACTTCAACACCCCGCTCTCTGAAATGGATCGTTCAGGAAAGCAGAAACTAAACAGGGACACAGTGAATCTAATTGAAGCCTTGGACCAAATGGAACTAACTGATATATATAGAACATTTCATCCTAGAGCTAAAGAATACACCTTCTTCTCAGCTCCTCATGGTACCTTCTCCAAAATTGACCATATAATTGGTCACAAATCAGACCTCAACAGATACAAGAAGATAGAAATAATCCCATGCCTCCTATCAGATCACTATGGAATAAGGGTGGTCTTCAATGGCAACAAAAACAAAAGAAAACCCACGTACACATGGAGGCTGAACAATGCTCTACTCAATGATAACTTGGTCAAGGTGGAAATAAAGAAAGAAATCAAAGACTTTTTGAAAGTTAATGAAAATGAAGGCACAACATACCCTAACTTATGGGACACAATGAAAGCAGTGCTAAGAGGAAAATTCATAGCCCTGAGTGCCGCCAAAAAGAAACGGGAGACAGCATACACTAACAGCTTAATGGCACACCTGAAAGCCCTGGAACAAAAAGAAGCAAATACACCAAAGAGGAGTAGAAGGCAGGAAATCATCAAACTCAGGGCTGAAATCAATCAAGTAGAAACAAATAAAACCATACAAAGAATCAACAAAACGAGGAGTTGGTTCTTTGAGAAAATCAACAAGATAGATAAGCCCTTAGCCAGACTAACCAGAGGGCACAGAGATAGTATCCAAATTAATAAAATCAGAAACGAAAAGGGAGAGATAACAACAGAAACTGAGGAAATTCAAAAAATCATCAGATCCTACTACAAAAACCTGTATTCAACACAACTAGAAAATCTTGAGGAAATGGACAATTTCCTTGACAGATACCAAGTACCAAAATTAAATCAGGATCAAATAGACCATCTAAACCGTCCTATAACCCCTGAAGAAATAGAAGTTGTCATTGGAAGTCTTCCAACCAAAAAAAGCACAGGTCCAGATGGTTTTAGTGCAGAATTCTATCAGACCTTCAAAGAAGACCTAACACCAATACTCTTCAAACTGTTCCACAAAATAGAAACAGAAGGAACACTACCCAACTCGTTCTATGAAGCCACAATTACACTAATACCAAAAGCACACAAAGATCCGACAAAGAAAGAGAATCTCAGGCCAATCTCTCTTATGAATATCGATGCAAAAATACTCAATAAAATTCTTGCCAACCGAATCCAAGAACACATCAAAACGATCATTCACCACGATCAAGTAGGCTTCATCCCAGGGATGCAGGGATGGTTCAATATAAGGAAATCCATCAATGTAATCCACTACATAAACAATCTCAAAGAAAAAAACCACATGGTCATCTCATTAGATGCTGAGAAAGCATTTGACAAAATTCAGCATCCTTTCATGCTAAAGGTCTTGGAAAGATCAGGAATTCAAGGCCCATATCTAAACATAGTAAAAGCAATTTACAGCAAACCAGTAGCCAGCATCAATCTAAACGGAGAGAAACTTGAAGCAATCCCACTAAAATCAGGGACTAGACAAGGCTGCCCTCTCTCTCCATATCTTTTCAATATAGTACTTGAAGTTCTAGCTAGAGCAATTAGACAAGAAAAAGAGGTCAAAGGGATACAAATTGGAAAGGAAGAAGTCAAACTATCACTATTTGCAGACGATATGATAGTATACATAAGCGACCCAAAGAACTCCACCAGAGAACTCCTACAGCTGATAAACGACTTCAGCAAAGTGGCCGGATATAAAATCAACTCAAGCAAGTCAGAAGCCTTCCTATACTCAAAGGATAAGCAGGCTGAGAAAGAAGTAAGAGAAATAATACCCTTTACGATAGCCACAAACCATATTAAGTATCTTGGCGTGACGCTAACCAAACAAGTGAAAGATCTGTATGACAAGAACTTCAAGTCTCTGAAGAAAGAAATTGAAGAAGACCTCGGAAGATGGAAAAATCTGCCATGCTCATGGATTGGCAGGATTAATATAGTAAAAATGAGCATCTTACCAAAAGTAATACACAGATTCAATGCAATCCCCATCAAAATCCCAACTCAATTCTTCATAGAGTTAGAAAGAGCAATTCAAAAATTCATCTGGAATAACAGAAAACCCAGAATAGCTAAAACTATTCTCAAGAGTAAAAGAACCTCTGGGGGAATCAGTATCCCGGACCTCAAGCTGTACTACAGAGCAATAGTGTTAAAAACTGCATGGTATTGGTACAGTAACAGACATGTAGATCAATGGAACAGAATTGAAGACCCAGAAATGAATCCACACTCCTATGGTCACTTGATCTTTGACAAAGGAGCTAAAACCATCCAGTGGAAAAAAGATAGCCTTTTCAACAAATGGTGCTGGCTCAGCTGGAGGTCAACATGCAGAAGAATGCAAATTGACCCATCCTTATCTCCTTGCACTAAGCTCAATTCTAAGTGGATCAAAGATCTCCACATAAAACCAGACACACTGAAACTAATAGAAGGGAAACTAGGGAAGAACCTTGAACATATGGGCACAGGGGAGAATTTCCTGAACAGAACTCCAATAGCTTATACTCTAAGATCAAGAATAGACAAATGGGACCTCATTAAATTACAAAGTTTTTGCAAGGCAAAAGACACTGTCAAAAAGACAAAGCGGCAACCAACTAACTGGGAAATGATCTTTACCAACCTTACATCCGACAGAGGGCTAATATCCAAGATATACAAAGAACTCAAGAAGTTAAACTCCAGAGAGGCAAGTAACCCTATTAAAAAATGGGGTACAGAGCTAAACAAAGAGTTCTCACCTGAAGAATATCTAATGGCTGAGAAGCACCTAAAGAGATGTTCATCATCCTTAGTCATTAGGGAAATGCAAATCAAAACAACCCTGAGATTCCATCTCACACCAGTCAGGATGGCTAAGATCAAAAACACAGGAGACAGCAGTTGTTGGCGAGGATGTGGAGAAAGAGGAACACTCCTCCACTGCTGGTGGAATTGCAGGCTGGTACAACCACTCTGGAAAGCAGTCTGGCGGCTCCTCAGAAAACTGGGCATGACACTTCCGGAGGATCCGGCTATACCACTCCTGGGCATATACCCAGAGACTTTACCTGCATGCAATAAGGACACATGCTCCACTATATTCATAGCAGCCTTATTTATAATAGCCAGAAGCTGGAAAGAACCCAGATGTCCCTCAACGGAGGAATGGATTCAGAAGATGTGGTATATTTACACAATGGAATACTACTCTGCAATTAAAAACAATGAATTCACGAAATTCCTAGGCAAATGGTCAGAACTTGAAAATATCATCCTTAGTGAGGTAACCCAATCACAAAAGATCACACATGGTATGAAGTCACTGATAAGGGGATATTGACCCAGAATCTCAGAATACCCTAGACACAATCAGCATATCAATAGATTTCTAAAAAGATGGAAGGAGAGACCCCTGGTCCTGGAAAGACTGGATGTAGGGGAACGCCAGGACAGAGTAATGAGAGGGGGTTGAACGGAGAAAAGAGGGAGGGAAGGGGGCTTATGGGACTTTCGGGGAGGGAGGAAACGGGAAAGGGGAAGTGATTTGGAATGTAAATTAAAAAAATAAAATAAAATAAAATTAAAAAAAAAAAAAAAAAAAAAAAAAAAAAAGGAGCCTCCAGGGTAGTGCTTGCTAGTGTCTATGTGCAGTCAAGGTTTGTATTCTAAAGTGAAACCCAGAGTAAGGAATACCAGCAGGGTTCCTACAGGAGACCAAATACCAGGCTTATCAGAAAACATTCAAAAGAGCTTTGGTGAGTCTATGGTTAAATATAAACTAACTATAGAAGATTGAATGGATTATCTAAAAAGAAATCAGAATCAAAGACCCAAGTGGTTATATGGGACAATATAGGTATAAGTGATGCAAGTAAGTAACATGGCTCAGGAAGTAAAGGCACTTGCTACCAACCCTGATGAGGTGAGATTAACTCCTGAGCTTGTGTGTTGGAAGGAGAGAACTAACTCCCATAAGTTATCCTGTGACCTTCACACTCATTCTGCAGTGCATGCTCACCACTCCCGAACACACGAATAAATACAAAAAGATTGAATCTAGGGTATGCATTCAATTCACTGATGATATATGTCTATTATGGGAACTTGGAGCTTTCCTGAAGCATATTCTGAAAATGAAAAATATAAAACCAAAATTGCCTGTACTGAGGCATATGGCAGAAGCAAATTCCCGCAGACATTGCTCATAGGACAACTGTTTCAGAAGTTTAGTAAAAATCCATTTTCTTCCAGGAAGGCAAGGAGGGCTACAAATGGAAAGCTAGCGAGTTTCGAAACATGGGGCCTTGCTTTTGAATCGGACACGGTGTGTGTGTGTGTGTGTGTGTGTGTGTGTGTGTGTGTGTGTGTGTGAGTGTGTATGTTGCCTATTCTTGGTTGTCAACTGGAGTAATTAGCTAAATCAAGTAAAGTCCAAGTAGCTGGGTACACCTGCGAAGGATTTTTTTCTTAATTAAATCATTTGTAGTAGAAAGACCCACTTTTAATCCAGATCTTGTGACCTGGGATGATCCACTTTTAATCTGAGCCACACCTTCTGCTGGTAGCTTAAAGAATGGACACAGATGAAGGAAGATTGCTCTATTTGCCTGTTTTCTGTCTCACTCACTGGCAAGTCCATTCCTTCACTGGCCAGCTCTTAACCACCAGGCCATCACTCCTGCCCCCTATTCTAAGCATTGTACAAATTTTAACTTACTTAATTGTCATAGTGATTCTGTAGGTATGAGTAACATTCTTATTATTTTCACTGCACAAATGTAAAATCTGAGCAACAGTGAAGTTAGAGCCTTTATTCACAGTTGCATAGCAACAGGAGCAGCAACATGGTTACCTAGAGCTGGCAATTAAGCTCATCTAGTAAACTCTTTCTGCCAAACCTTATGACCTAAGTTTTATCACCGGGACACACCTAGTAAAAATAGAGAATTGACTCCCACACATTGTCCTCTGACTCTCATATGCATGTCATGGTATGCACACACACACGTGAGACACACACACATACACACATAAATGTAAAAATGCTAAAATCTTTATGTATTTGATTGTTTTACAACTTTGAGTTATACCATGCTTGACAAAGTCAAAAAGGAAAATATATTTTACTTTTAATCATTTATAGCATGTGATACTTTTGCACTGAAGTAACTATTCGTACCTGTTGAACATTTTTGTTGTTTATTAATAAAATATTTTCTATATAACTGGATCTGCCTTTTATCAGAAAGTGCTCCCTTGATATTTTTTCTTAGTTCATGTGTGTCTTTGAATTTCCTTTTTAGATTCATTTTATATGGTACTGGAGAAAGACACTTGCTGCTCTTCCAGAGGACCTGATTTAGATTCCCAGCACCCACATAGTGGCTTATAACCTCCTATAACTTCAGTCCCAGGGAAACTGATGCCCTCTTTTGCCCTCTGCTTGTAGTGGCACTCACATGGTACAAAGATAAACATGTAGACAAAACCCCTATACACATAAAATAAATAACTTTTAAATATTTATTTTTTAATTAATTATTCATTCATTCATTCATTTGTGCTGTGTAGTATATATCATTGTGTGCAGGTGACATCAGAGTCTAGAAGAGGTTGTCAGATTCCATGTATCTCAAGTTTACAGGCAGTAGGGAGCCACCTGATATAGGTGCTGGGAACTAAACTCTGACTGTTAAAGACCAGTAAATTTTTTTTAATGAGCCATCTTTCTAGCCTCCCTTTTTTAATTTTCTTAGTTTCTTCTCTGTGTGTGAGAGACGGTGGTGGTGGTCATCATGCTATGACATTAAAGATGTAATTCAGGCATGCTAAGTATGTGTTCTACCAGTGAACCACATTCTAAGCATTTTGTCTTTGGGATATGAAATTTTAATGTGATACACTCTTATTAAATAATCTTTATAAATTATTTGCTCTTCTTAGTCTATAGGCAAACTTCTCTTGGCCAGAAGTCAAAATCATATTCTATGATTATATATTTTATAATATATATAAATGAATATATATTTTACACTTAAATGTGATTTATTCAATGATTTTTTTCATGTGTTTTGAACATGTATAGAAGCTTTATTTATTACTCCCAGAGAGCTTACAGCAGCTCTGGCACCCACCAGCTAGGTTAACTCATGGCCTTCTCTCATTCTCTCTTAAATGGATATAGCTTCTCTCCTGGCTAGGATCTTGTTCTTGGAAGTATTTATTTGTGCTTTTTATCTGTGACTTTTCTAATCTTAAATTCTATGCCCAACAGTGAATGCCATTTGTAACCACAGGCTTTTCCAACTTCACCTATGTTCCCAAAATGGCTTGTTCCTTATAGCTCATAACCCTATATTCTGATTATTCTATTCTAAGTCCCTCCAAGGTTAGTTATTTCTCCTCAGGCTCATGCAACCATCTTCCTCAGAATTTGGGGTGACTCTCTTCTTGTGTCTGACTCTTTCCCAGAATCCTCTCTCCCTACCAGAACTGCCACCTCCTATTCCTTGCCTCAGCTCAGTGTCCATGTCCATTTATATTGACAGATGATGCTCCCTTAAGAGATTCTTTGTACAGTATCGTAGTCTTTCCATCCTAGCTATTTTACTCACTTGAATTTTTCTCTTCTAAGTTTTTATAATACTTCTTATCATTTGTCATCTTACTTCCCTCAATCTTCTAATTTTATTAATTAAAATACAAGTATATTTTTTTTTTAAAAAAAAAGCTTTATTATTTTTTATGGAACTCCAGTTGTTTTAGCTCCACCAGGTGCAAATTTCATCATCTTCCATCCACTTGTATTAGCTTAGGACTCTTTGTCAATATTTAGATGCCCTATTTAGCTTTTATAATTTCACTGACAAATAGGTTTTTGATTTTCCTCCTTTACAATTTTGTTGAGTTTATTTAGTATGATTCTTGATGTCTGGACCTATGATCTTGAAAATGTTTGGTTTTGATTTTAATTTTGATTTTTTTTATCAGGTTGCTAATCGACTTGTCTGCATTAAAAGTAAAAATCAAAACAAAACTTCAGTCTAGGCAGTCAAGCCTGAAAGTGTTCACTTGCAGCTACAATGTTACTTAAACATCACACTAAGTTAGAATTTCTTTTATCACTTAAAACTTCTGGTTCTTCTAAGAATGAGGATTTTCCTCCACACTTTCCCCCCAACCCCTGCACAGGTGTAGGGCTACAAATCAGGTAGTAGATTACTTCTTGAGTACACATGAAGCGGTGAGTTCTTCCTTAGCACATCATAAGCACGTGCATCATAAGCATGGTGGCATATGTCTAGAACCCTGGTATCCAGGAGATGGAGGAAAGAGGAACAGAAATTCAAAGTCATTCTCAGCTATTGAGAGCTATAGAGAGCTCAAGGTCAGACTAGGATATGTGAGAACCTTGTCTCAGAAGAAAATCATGAAAAAATAAAAATTAACATCTGTGAGATATTTTCAAGTGAAAATATCATGTGATCAAACAAGCAATATTCCAAAAAGACAAAACATGGTACCTTACCTCCAGGGTTAACTTTGCTAGTTACCAAGGCTGACTAAAAGAGGATTGTGCCCCTGAGCCTCACCTCAAAGGAATGCATAAATGCATCTTCAACCCACATATCCTCTTCCTTGTAAGAAGATTGGGACAAGGATATATTTTTCTGGAGCAAAGGGCATTATCTCCAAGTACCAGACAAAACAGGTAGCTTGCCAAGATTCTGATGGTCTGTGTAACGTCAATACAGAGAGGCTAGAAGATCACAACATATGATTTTACTTATCTGTGTGTCTCCCAATGCACTTTCCAAGAAGAGAAAAAAATGTCAGTGTCCCTATACTCTTGTGGGAATATGAAGATAAGAGAACTTTTTGCAGATGGTTGGTTCTTTCTTCCCATCACATAGGTGCCAGGAATCAAACTCAGGTCATCATCCTTAATCTGCTGAGCCATTTATCTGACTTTATAGAGCAAGAGATCAAGACTAGGCCTGCCTACACAGGACCCAGAAACAAGAGAAACAGGTAGGGACAAATTTATATTAATAACAATAATAATAATAATAATAATAGTAATAATAATAATAATAATGCATGTTTGCTAATTATCTATAAATCTCAGAGACAAGGCTGACCACATGACAGGGGGACAAGAGTAACCTTTAAAATGATTGACTGCTTTTGTTCCTATTCTCTATGAAGTGTACTAGCTGGAGATAGAACAGGAAAGGCAAATTTTATAATGCTAATTCTCTGTTTTTACAAATTGCTGGCTCTTTAAATAAAGCACAGCTTAAATATTCAATTCTGTATCTGCACATGGGTATTTGCAGTGACACACACACACACACACAACACACACACACATTTTGGTGGTGGTGGTGTTTTATTTTGGTTTGGTTTTGATATGGGGTTTTACTGCCTTACCAGCCTGAAACCCACAATGCAGACCAGGAAAGCCATAAACAACAATAGTTTTCATGTTGTGCCTTTCCCTGTGTGACTCCATTTTATAAAACAGCAGTTTGTGCCATTTTGAGAACAAAAGCTGAAGCAGAATATTGCTTTGCAAATAAATGACCACCATCTGTCCAGCACAAACCATGAGGCTCAAACTGACAAAGAACTTAGTTATATGCACAAATGAAGTAGTTCCACTTATCAATCCATCACAATAAGTTTATCAGACATTCTAGACCAATCAATGATACAACCTTTTCACACTGTCCTGTACAGGGAGGGACACCTAACACAGGAATTGATTGACATTCACTGACCTGTCTATCATCAGCCCATCCAGGGCATGTGCCAACTCTGTCCCTGGGGCTTCAGCTTGACACATCCCTTGCTGTGGACTCTGGTCTAGACTCAGTAAATCTGGAACCAGTTCTATACTTTTGTGACCACCTGCAGTAAAGACCTGTGTCTGTCTTAGCTCTCTACCTCCTGTATTCAGTAAGAACCCTTTGAACCCCAGAGGCACTTTAACCTTTTCTTAGCCTGTCTAAACTGTATATCATGGTCTAAAATGAAATGTATGAGCCGAGAGTAAATACACGTATGTATTATAAATGGATTCAGTAGTCTCTCTCTCTCTCTCTCTCTCTCTCTCTCTCTCTCTCTGTGTGTGTGTGTGTGTGTGTGTGTGTGTGTGTGTGAAAATATTAAAGAAGAAGATGTCATGAATTTGAGAGGAAGTAGGGAGAACACAGTGAGGGAAAGGGAAGGGTGGAAATGATATCAATATAGTATTTATGTATGAAATTCCCCCATCAAAGGGTCCAGATAACATAGAGATTTTTAAAGGAATCGGAATACATGTAACATGAAAGGAAGACTAGTTGAAATTGAGAAGGATGTCTAGTTGAGAAGGAGGAAGGCAGGGCAGTCAGGGAGAGTACCTGGGGAGGAAGATCAACAGAAACAAAGTATGTATAAAACTGCCATTATGAGACCCATTATTTTGTGTGCTAATAAAAGGCAAGCAAATATAAAAATTAAAATCATTAACTAAGATAGGAATAAAGGAACTTATGATTGTCAAGGGTCATGATTACCAAGCTAAATCAGTATTATTTGGTAAATTAAAGTCAAAGACATTTTTATAGTCTGTGAGTTCATTGTTATTCATTAAATTTATAATGTTTTACAAACACAAATGTGCCGGTCAATGTTTCCAGTATATCTCACTCATGACACCTTTTTCAATCTCTTAAGGAATTTCATTTAGCATTTTTCCTAGTTGCTATGCCATCTTATATTCTCACCAACAGTTACAGCATCACCGTAGGAGATCAAAACAACTATCAGCTCAATCTACAGAAACAGCCAGGAAGCCTGCAGGCTGGCTCAGCAGGTAAACACACTTACTCTTAAGCCTAATGATATGAATTTGATCCCTAGAACACACAAGAGAGAAGAGAATTGATGCCTATGCGGTGGATGTAAATAACTGATTCCTACAAGTTGTCCTCTGGCCTCCATATGCTTCACCTGTGTGTCCCCATGCACACTTGATGTTATGCACATACCCAAACGTTTTCTGATTGAACTGAAGGCCCACTTCGAAAGATGGGCCCTGTGCCTGACATCATCTTTGTCAAGGATCTGTGGCTAGATAGATCATAATCCCTAGCTAAATCAGTACTTCCCAACCTTCCTAACGTTGTGACCTCATGTTGTGGTAACCTGAACCATAAAACTATTTTTGTTGTTACTTCATTACTGTAATTTTGCTACTATTATGAATTGTAATGTAAGTATTTGTGGGTCCTGATGGTTTTAAACAACCCCTGGGAAAGGGTCATTTGATTCCTAAAGGGGTTGTGACCCACAGGTTGAGAACCACTGTGCTAAATGGCTATAGTATCTAAATGTCTCCTGATGATTACCATTCTTGCCACAGATTAGTACATTTTTTTCAATCTTCATTAGAAAACTTCTATTTTCAGTAAATAGCAACTAACAGAAATTCACAGCTGGTCATAGTCCAAAGAACAAGAGAGTGGGGGAGGGGTCAGCTTTAAATGGGATATCGATCATCATTTATAGCATACTCCTCCTCGAGATTCAGAGATCTTTCCAGCTGAAGGAGTATAAAAGATTTTAAGAGCAAGAAGTGGTTGGGTGTCATCATCTGTATTAGTCAGGCGCTGGCAGAACCTCTCAGGGAACAGCCATACCAGGCTCCTGTCAGCAAGCACGTCTTGGTGTTAGCAATAGTGTGGGGACCAATACAGTTGCAGATACTCACAGCCAATCATCAGACTGAGCCCAGGGTTCCCAATGAAGGAGTTAGAGAAAGGACTGAAGGAGCTGAAGGGTTTGCAACCCCATAGGAGGAACAACAATATTAACTAACCAGACCCCCCAGAGCTCCCAGTGACTAAACCACCAACCAAAGAGTTCACATGAAGCGACCCATGGCTCCAGCTGCATATGTAGCAGAGGATGACCTTATCTGGCATCAATGGGAAGAGAGGTCCTTGGACCTGTGAAGGATTGATGCCCCACTGTAGGGGAATGCTAGAGCAGTGAGGCAGGAGTGGGTGGGTGGGTGGAGGAGCACCTTCATAGAGGCAAGGGGAAGCGGGGAGAAGGGGGATGTTGGGATGGGGGTTATGGAGGGGAAAACTGGAATGTAAATGAATAAAATGATTAATAAAAAAATAAAAATGAAAATAAAAAGAAGTGGTGAGTGAATAGAAAGCAGTAGTTTTCTAGACATAACAGGGCAATAGTAGATATGAATTGACAGCTATTAGGACAGCATGCACAACACCTGCAGAATCTCAAGTCAGACAAAATTCTACCACAGTGCGGCAAGAAATCACACCGGTAGTGGAAGAGCTATTGGCAATTGATAGCTGCTGGGAGGGGGAGAATTAGCTTTACCTAACATGTGACCCCTGGTAAGTCAACCATTCTCCAGGGCGTGCTCTACACCTAAGAGTACTTTAGCAGCACAAATTGGACTCAATGGGAAGGAGATTATGTAATTTTATTTCAATTAACATTGTAATATATTTTTAAAGAGAGAACATGAAATTCGGTAGTAGGGAGGTGGAGATGGATCTGTAAGGAGTTGCGGGGGTAAATAGGATCAAAATATATTGCATAAAAATCTCATAGAATTTATAAAAATATCATTAAGAATATAGCTCAGTGGGTAAAGGCACTTGCCATGCAAGCCTGGTGGCCTGAGTTCACTCCTCAGGACCCATATAAAGGTAGAATGATTTCCATAAGTTATCCTTTGACCGCTTCCACATGTGCACTGTGAACACACACACACACACACACACACACACACACACACACACACACACACACAGAGGAAATCTATTTAAGCTTAAATAAAAATGTAGGAAAAGTTTGCTAGTGCGCCTTTCTTCAAGAATTAGTGACACCTAATCAGGAGCATATTAAGTATCAGCAGGAAGTAAACTACTAGCACTTTTGCTCTACCAGATTTCCATGGGCACAAACACTGAGAACTAAAAGAATCACATGAACCAAGAAAGTTTCATGAAAACAAATTATATAAGAGTCTTCTGCAGAGTGGATTTCTCATATTTTGGCATAACACTTGCAGGTTTGAATAAACACAAACAAATCAAGCTCTGCCTCGGAAACTATTAACATAATTTCACACACATTTATATATTCAATGACAGCCCCTAAAATGTAGTCTATAGTATTCCCTTCCTGTTGGTGGCAAAGATAGATTTAAGGCAGGATTTGCACTTAATCTATGCTGCTGATGCTGCTTTCAGATCTCTTAATACTCCCTGCCATGGGTTCAGCCTTGCATCTTTCTATTTTCTCAGCACGTGTCTTAGGGCATTTATTGCTGTGATAAAACACTGTGCCCAAGTCCCACGACTTAGTCCATTATCAAAGAAGTTTGAGACAGGAACCTAAACAGGGCAGGGACCTGGAGTCAGGAGAGGATGCAGAGGCCATGGAGGAGTGCTGCTTATGGCTTGTTCCCCATGGCTTGCTCAGCCTGCTTTCCTCTAGAACCCAGGACCACCAGCCCAGGGATGGTCTACCCACAGTGATCTGGGTCAGATTTTTTTATTTAGAACAACTCAGCAAAATAAAATTTTGGTTTATTGTTGGACATTGTTTCACACGTACATCAAACAAACCAAAAAATAAAAATAAAAAATAAACAGCAACTTCATAGATTAAAAAAAAAGGAAAAAACATCTTTTTATCTTTGGCCTTTTTAACCATCTCATACAAACCAATTACTTATAGTACAGCTAGGTACACACACACCACACACACACACACACACACAAAATACCAAAAGTTACTGGAATGCTCAGATAAGATTGTTTTGTTGTTGTTGGTGGTGGTGGTGGTGTTTTATACAAGGTTTTGGTTCTCCTTTGAGATTATAATGAACATGGTCACACCACAAGTAAAGTCTGAAGTAGGACAGAGAATGCTCTGAAGGCTGGTGTGGTCACCTGTTTTCATTAAAAGTGACTGGCCCCTAACAATATGTACAAAAATATAAAATGTAAATAAAAAATACAAACAAATTTTCCTTTTAAAGTATTTTTAAGAAAAAAAGCAGGGCCTGGGAAATTTTGGTTCTTTTTCCCTCCCGTGTTGCCAATTCATGTTGTGGTTTTGGTGGGGCGGTAGAGAGCGCATGTCATCTGTGGGTGGCACTGCCCCCTGTGGGCGGGCGGGGCCTGCTTCTCTACTCGAAGGTGAACACGTTTAAATTCTGAGACGGGAAGTGAAGAGTGAATAGGTCACCGGGCATAAGGTTAGCTTTCCCTTTTGCTGTCTAGTCATCCTCATCAGTCTTCTGCTTCTTGGTATCAACATCTTCATCCTCATCATCCTCAGCTACGCTTGCCTGTAGGAACCTCAGCTTCCTCATCTTCGTCTCCATCCTCTTCCTCACCGTCACCCTCCTCCTCCTCTTCTTCCTCACCTTCTTTCTCTTCTTCATCTACCTCATTGTCAGCCTCCTGCTCCCCGTTTTCCTCATTTTGAGTGTTCCCATCGGCAGGTGCCTTTCTTCCACCCTCTGCCTCCTCCACAACTTCCTTCTTCTCCTTCAAGGCCTTGGTGGTGATCTCGGAGCTTGTGTCCACTGCCGCGTCTGACACGGTGGGGCACACCGGTTGTCCGATGCTGTAAGAAATTAGTCTGAGTTTGATGACTCTAGCTTGAAAGCTGCCAGAGTCCTCGTTGGAGGAGGCAGTGGGCAGCAAAGGTGGCTGCAGTGAGCGACGAACACGACCCGGAAACAGTGCAGAGATGGCTTTTCCGAGCAGCCAGTCAAAACCCAGGTTTTGAAAAGCTAAAGAAACTATGGCATTGAACAGGAGGTGACTGAACTTGGAAAGTCTTAACAGGGTGAAAATTAAAGAGTGCAAGCGAGGCATTCCTCTTGGGCACAAAATCTGTTAGAAAGCTCAGAAATTAAGACAAGTACCATTTGAAGAAAATGTTGGTAAAATCAAAATTAATGCCAAAAGTCCACAGTGAATGAAGTGTCAAGGCAGACAGTCTCATTACTGTCTAGCTCTCTCCTCTTGCAGTATATCCACTAAATCTCTTTGCTTCCTAGTAAAAATGTCAGCTAAGGACCCAGCCCGCCCTGATCCGGCGGGACTTGCGTTACTTGCTCTACTTCTGCCCCATTTCCATCCTGGGCCAGCACAGACTTGGATAACATTGTTCAAATGTTGACTTTTGTTCAGTTCAATTCTTTAAAAAGACAATAAAAGCAACGCAATGGTCTCCCACTCAGTCTTTCACAACACATTCAGATATGGGTGGCTTATAAGAAGCCATTTTGAAATTTTTAACTATGACTTAATACTTTCAGTCTCTCTCTTTGCTTCTTTAATACCTATTAAAGAAACTATACAAGCATTTGATTCTACATTTTTAATTGAAAAATAGATAAAGCCTCTTCAAATTGCCAATATGCTTTCATTATTTCCAAATACATATTTTTTATTTGAAAAATAGATGAAGCTTCTTCAAATATGTTTTCATTATTTCCATATATAGTTATAAATTACTTTTCAGGACATCTTTTATAAAGTAGGATGTCTTAACCATAATAAAGAATAATTAATTCAGCCTTTATCATTTACATATTCATTCCTCTTACACTATACCAATTTTTATGTTTTGACTTTGTTTTTATGCATGTGTGAGTGTGTAAATGCACGTGTGTGAGGCCATGTGAAGGACAGAGAACAAGCTGTGTCATCTCAGAAATGGTGTCTACCTCCTTTGAGACAGAGATTCTCACTAGCCTTGGTCTTGACAAGTAGACTAGGCTGGCTAGACAGGGAGTCCCACAATCCACTTGTTTCAACCCCTCAACATTGGGATTGTAAATGTGTACTACCATGTCCAGCACTTTTATGATGGTTTGGGGGAATCAAATCCAGGTCCTTGTACTTTACTGACTGAGGCATCTCCTTGTTTGTTTGTTTTTATTGTGTTGTTTGTCTTGGAGGTTTTGAACTCCTGGTCCTCTTACCCCTGTCTCCACTATGCTGTGATTGCAGGCACATACTGCTATGCTCAGAGATCTAAATATACCTTAAATTTTACATTGCTTTAATGAAATCTTGAATTCTCCAATGAAATATTATCACTTTTGGGTTTTTTTTTGAGACAAGATTACAGTTATGTCTTCCACGCTGGCCTTGAACTCACAGCAATTTCTTCTGCCCAGTCTTATGAGTGCTGGGACTATAGGTATGTGCCACCACACCTGCCAGCATGACTCACATTCTACCCTTGAATATAGACATCAAGACAATTTCTTGGGCTAAAGCTAAAAAGGTGGAGTAGAAGTTTCTTCCATGCAACCTTGTAAATGAGAAGCATCTGCCATCAAAGCTGATCATGTATTCTGAGGAGAGAACAAGTACAGAGAACCAATAAAGGGATGATAGAACTGCTAAAAGGACACAGAAGTCAAAAGACCATGTAGAATTTCCCCCTAGAGGCATTGCAGGTGAGGATGTGTGTCAGTAGGCAGCAGGGATGAGAGAGGCTTTGTATGTCTTCACACAGTGCCTGTGAACATCTGAACGGTTAGTAGCCTAACATTCCCTGAAAAAAAGTAAACCTGAGATGACCACCAGTCTGGCAGGCTCCTAGAGTGAGGAGCAAGCCAGAGACTAGAAGAACCCCACCTAGGACCTCAGGCCCCATGAGGAAGTGAGTTCAAAACAGATGTCCCTCCCATGGAGTCACTATGGCAGGCCCAAACAAAGAGTGAACCTGAGAAAACCACCACACTTGCACCATGTGGCCTGGACAGGGAGCGTCCCTGAGATGACCATCAGTCCAGCACTGCACAGGCCTCGGTAGGGGGAATAGACCATGCCCCTGAGATGACCCCTGCCTAGTTCCATAATGCACAAGTGGGGGATAGCATGCCTAAGACCACGCCTGAAACAAACCCAGATACTCAGGACACAGGGCACCACTAAGAGGAGTAAGTAAGTGGTAGAGAATCAGAAGAAAAAGCGAAACAGAAGGATGTGTGTCCACTGAAAAGAGGTGGAACTGGAGACTCGAGGGTAGTGAGGAACAGCCTGATGTGCATAGCCAGTGATGCTACCTGAGATGTTGGTGGGTCCTGGCCTATGCTTCCACTAGGGGCCACTCCTTGGTCCATGGCCCCGCATCAGCAGGGGTCTGTTACTACCAAAGGTCAGGTGAACATCCTAGTCTGGGCTACTGCCCGGAGACATGTTGATAACTGAGGGCTCTGCAGAACTGATCCTACCTCTCCAGCTGCATGTCTGCCTCACCACTGGGGTGTCCAAGTGCCACCAGGAAGCTGCTCAGGGGAAGCAAACAGTCTGTAATAGGGGTCCCAGTCAGAACAGGGGTCCACAAGTCTACACTTCCACTCAGGGCATCTAAGCGCCAGGCAGGAAGGGGATGGTTGAGGCCAGGATGGGGTAGAATCCAATTTGGTTTGGAATGACTGCTGAAAGCACAGAGGGACTGAAAGAGAGAAGGCCTTCTCCAAGAGATCTAGGCAAAGGCTCTTCAAGATGAAGTTCTAGCCCCAACCCCCACCCCAGGCAATCCTTGATAAAGGAGATGTCCTTGCCTAATTGTCATACCGACTCCAGTAGAATCTGTGTGACACGTTCTATAAACTGAGGCATTAGACTTTTAAAAGAAGGAGGTCTCTTGGAACTGGTTGTGGAGCTCTCGGCCGGAGAAAACATATTGAGCCGTAGTTCTCATGGCAATTTTTCTGTTTTGTTTTCTTTTATTTCTCTTTTTAGTTACAGGTTCCTGGTAGCCTAGACCATGATCTTAAGCAATAATAATGGTACGAAACCATCCCTAGAGATGGGTCACTAACATGACCTTATCTCCGGGGAAACCAACGCTTTACTTTTAAATCATTTACAAAATTATTATGGTAGATAAAAACTTTCTCAACAATAAAATTTCATATGGTTACATGTGTGTCATCAGAGGTGGGTTTTGGTATATGATAAAGAAAGCCTTATTTAGAAAGAATTAAAATAGTTTAAATTTATGTATTAAAGATTTATAAAAAAAAATCAGGCATTAGATGTTAAATAATAATTAACCATCTGGGACTGGAAAGTTAGCTCAGTGGTTAAGAACACTGACCATAAAGATTTATTAACCTGTTCTTGGGAATATGTCACTAGCCTTGGATGTATTCTTGAATATATTCTTTTAAAATTGTTATATTTTGGTGATTTATATTAGCAAGAACAATGTTACCTGTTTTGTTTGTGATTCACTGAACATGTAGTTTCAGAGTTGTGATGTTCAGATGATTTTTGTATTTTACTGTGTCAAATGATTTTTGTTGGTATTAGGGATTGTTTCACTAGATACGGTTTGTAAGAGTTGTTATGTTTGGTTTTTAATGTTTAAAATCCCCTGCTAGAGAGCTGCAAAATACACTCAGATTCAAACTGCCTCTGTGTTTGTTTCTGTTTGTCATCACCGAATCCTTACCCACCTGGACTTCAAGAACCCTCATCCCAGAGACCCCCATACCCAGCTGGGGTGGTCCGTGACACCTAATCAAACTCTTTTATTTGATGGCAGATGCAAATATATACACCTTACTGGGGTGAACCAGAGATTAAATACCTTTGGCAGGAAGGAATGCCTAGAAAGGGAAGCTCACTGGTTGAAAACTGGGGCCCTATCTGGATACCTCATTAGCATGGAGAACTCTAGGTTTTTATGCAATATGACTGATTGCCATTGTACTTTCAGTGGGGTGTCATGGTGACATATTCCAGATCAGGTAGTTTGACAGGGAGCTGACACCATGCCTGCAAGTCTCAATTCTTCTATCTGGTGCCATGGTCTAGATTAACTTGCCTCATACCCATCCCTGACTTGGGCATCCTGGAAGAGCTGGCCCTAGGGGTGTGGGAGCAGGAGAGTTGACCCCATCCCTAGCCAGCTGTAGTTCTTGGAAGAGCAGCTGCACATTGTGGGAGTTACAGGTGAGCTGGCCTCAAGGGTATAAGCATGGGAAAGCTAGGCCCTACCAATCTCCTGTGTGGTAGCATAGACAAGGGAGAGTAACCCTCCTCCCCATCTTGTTCCTCACCACGTGTGGCAGGTGGGAGACCTGGCCTTGGCATCATTCATGAGAGCAAGAGAGCTGACTCTGCCCATCACCAGCTACAGCACTCAGGAGAGTGGGGCCTGCACATCCCCTGGGGCAGCAGAGTAGAGCCGACCCTGATGGCTCAGCTAGGCCCCAGGGGCATGAAGGTGGGAGAGGTGACCCTGCCACTGGTCTGCCATTCGGTGACATGGGAGAGGAAGAGATGACCTCCCTCTACCCCCTTGCCACCAACAGCAGGCAGGAGAGCTAGCTCCAAGGTCATCAGAGCAAGAGGGCTATCCCTGACCCTCACCTACTGCAGCACTCAGGAGAGCCAGCCCTGCAATGCACCTGGGCAGCACAGTAGAGGTTGTGAAACAGTGGACAGTGCCAGGAACCTTGCTAAGGTTGTGTGATAGGCCCAGGGACCTGGAGGGGATGGTAACAATTTTATCTGCTTCCAACCAGGTCCCTGTCATGTGACCACACTCCCTACATAGGAACGTGACCTATGGTCACACAGATCAGAACAAGAGTTCTCCATGCTAATGAGGTATCTAGAGGTCCTAAGGGTTTAGCCAATAAGCTTTCCTTCCCGGATATTACTTCCTGCAAAAGGTATTTAATCTCTGGTCCACCCTGAGGAGGTGGTATGCACCCATTTTCCACAATGAACAATCAATAAACAATTGGGAACCAAGCACTGCCTCTTTCATCAAGAACCGCTGTGAAAAGCATAGAGAAGGCCTTCATCTACAGAGTCGCTTCGTCACCTAATGTCTCCCTCAGAAGGCTCCTCCATGCTCCCAGACTCGCCACCACTGAGCCCCATCCCCTGCCCTACCCCTGGCTTGTCCTCAGCCCCCACAGGCCTCCTCCTTTCTCAGTTCCTCTGCTACTTCCAACAGTGTCTGGATGTCCAGGAGTCTGAGAACCCCACTGACCCCGCCTCATTGATCACAGGCCTGTGGACCCCTGACCCTCTTCCATTCCTCCCTCTTCTGCAAAGTTTCCAGCACCAACTGGACACCCTGGAGTCAGGGAACCTCAGCTTCAGCCTCTCTCCTTAGACTGTGTTTTCCCACCCCCTGCGTGGAGTATTGGCACTTCCTTAAAGTCCAGCATCCAATGGTGAAGCAGGATAAATACAGTCTAGCATCTCTGCATTTTGCCTGCCCCATGGAGTTCCCACACCCCAATGGTGGAGTGAAGTGCAGAACCACAGAGCTGGCCCTGCATAGGTTTGTTGGTGAGCTGGCCCTGAGGGCATGAGTTTAAGAGAGCTGGCCCTGCCTCTTGTCTGCTGTGTGGTTGCCACTTGCAGCAGGCGGGAAAGCTGGCCCTGAAGGGATCATAAGAGCAGGAGAGCAGACCCTGGACCTCACCTGGGCATCACGGCAGAGCTGACCCCTATGGCAGGGTGTGGGTGAGCCAACCCCAAAGGTGTGAGTGTAGGGAGAGATGGCCCTGCCATTTGTCTGCTATTTGGAAGTGTGGGCAAGGGAGAGATGCCCTTCTCCACCCTCTCCCCTTGCCCCCTATGGCTTGTCCTGAGGTTATGAACGCAGGAAAGCTGTCCCCGCCCCTCAGCTGCTGCAGCACTTGGGAGAGAGAGCCCTGCACCTCACCTGGGCAGCACAGTGGGGTTGACCCTGGACATGGAGGCTGCAGGTGAGCGCATGAGGGCTGGTCCTGTGTCTGTCTGCTGTGTGGTGGCTCTCCTTCCTCATATCTTGTCACCTACGGCAGGCTCAGGAAAACTGGCCCTGGGATCATGAGAGTGGGAGAACTGGCCGTGTCCCTCGATGGCTGTAACATTTGGGAAATTGTTACTCCTGCACGTTGCCTGGGACATCTGGGTAGAGCTGCTCCTGGTTGTGGAGGTTGTAGGTGAAGCAGCCCCAAGGCCATGAGAGTGGGGGAACTGGTGTGTTAACCAGCTCGCATACCGATACCTCAGGCCCAGATTCAGGGATTTGAATTGGTCCACCCCAAGATCTACCCCATTGATGAACTGCTGGAGTGCATGAAAGGGCCAGTCCTACAGATTCAAAGCTACAGGATCTCCATGACACAGGACAACAACAGGGTATCTGAGAAGAGTCACAGCGAGATTCCAGTATTGATTGTATAGCACAATCGAGAGGTCTGGTACTACAGCAAGGAGTAGCTGCAATGAACATTTACGAGCAAAGAAATGTGGACAAAAGAGTATACTATGGGACACACTGTTACACACTGCAGCTTCCACAATGAGACTTTTTTTCTCTGTTGGGGTGTGGAAGGTTGCTAGGATGGAGGGTGGGTACAAGGGGAGGGGGAGAGGAGTGGGATTGGGGTGCATGATGTGAAAGTCACAAAGAACCAATAAAAAGGGGTTTTTTTTTAAAGCCATGTAGAGAAAACTAGGAAATAATCTACAGCTTCAATCCTAGCTTGGAGGTGGGAGGCAGAAATCTCAAACACAAGGCAAGTCAAGTAGGTTTGATGGTACCCAACTGGCAGTCCTAGCTACAGGACTAACATGCAGTTCTCACTGGCCTTAAATCAAGCAGGAGGATTTGGTATGACTCTTATATGGCAGGCCACATTGGCAAAGAACTCCATATGGGGGTTGGGAAACATAGCTTAGTTGGCAGAGTTCTTACCTACCAGGCATAGAACTTGATTTCAATACCACATAAATGAGATATGGTGCAGCACTTGGAAGATGGAGGGAGAAGGGTCAGGAGTTCAAGGTCATCCTTGGTTACATATCAAGTTTGAGGCCAGTCTGGGCTATATGAGACCCTTTATTAAAAAATAAAAATCTTTCTTTCTTTCCTTCTTTCTCTTTCTTTTCTTTTCTTTTCATTCCTTCCTATATCGTAGAGTGCAATAGCCACATGCCAACTGTGTGAAACTAAGCTACTAGATGGACCTAAAAACATAAAAAATCCAAGTCAGAGAACCTGATGATACCCTGCCACAGTATCTAGGTGAGACAGACAGAAAAGGTGGCCACCAAGTAGCAAAGTTAAAATGTGAACCTGTTTATTCTGCATGTAAGAGAAAACGTTTTCATCCTCCTCAAATCTATATTATTTTGCTTTAAATGGTGATTTCTATTTCCATGCATGTTTCTAAAATGGCATCATTTCACCTTTTTAGTGGCTGAATAATTCTCTATTATGAAGAGCACAATTACTTCATCTGACCACCTGTTGATGGACACCTACGGTAGTTCTCTGTCTTGGACAATAAATATAGTCCCGGGAGTGGTATGGTAGTCCTAGCTCTAATTCTTTAAGAAACATCTGAGCTGATTTCTATAGTGACTGCATTAATTTACATTTTTATCAGCCTCCAGCCAGTCTAAGTCCTTTGCATTTTCACATGACTGTTATGATTAATTTATTAATTTAGGAATAAAGCTAATGAACCTTCAGTATACCAATTCTGTGGACTCATTTTCTGAGTATTGCTACCATAACAATATTAAGTATTCCAATATATGAACACAGGCTATGTTAAATTTTATTAGGGGCTTCTTTAATTTTATGCAACATTGTCTTAAAATTTTTCAGTATAAAAGTTTCAAGCTCATTTGTTGAGTTTATTCTTATATATTTTATTCTTTTAATGCTACTACAAGTGCTAATTCTTATTTAAAATTTACTTTTAATTAAAATTTAATTATATTAATTACCCCTCTCTCTAAACCCTTCCATGTCATATCCCCATTCCCTCTTAAATTTGTAGTCTGGTTTTTTAAAATTATTATTGGTGTGTGTGTGTGTGTGTGTGTGTGTGTGTGTGTGTGTGTGTGTGTATTTGGAGGTATGCACTTGAGGGTGCAGTTGCCCAAGATAGCCAGAAGAAGGTGTCAGATTCCCTGGGTCTGGATTTATTAGCCTAGAAGCTATTGTGAACTGGAAACTGAATTTGGGGCTTCTGGAAGAACAGTACATGTTCTTAACCACTAAGACATCTCCCTCTAGCCCCAGAACTAACTCTCTCTCTCTCTCTCTCTCTCTCTCTCTCTCTCTCTCTCTCTCTTTCTCTCTCTCCCTCTCTCTTGTGGATTTCATTTCCTAGAAACCTGGTAATTTCACTTAATAGTCATTTGTCATAGGAAAGGACCATATTTTTCTGTTTCGTGGTGTACCTCCTAACCTTGTATTGAGAACTGAATGCTTTAAATATTATAATATGACAATCCTGGAAGTCCAATCTTCCTATGGGGTTAATTGTTATCTCTCTTCTTTTTACTTATTGTTGCTGCTGTTTGTTTGTTTAAAGGCTTTGCAAAATGAATTCTGGTAAGTCTGTAATCTTCATTGTGTGAGGCCACTCAAGTTTCTGCCTGCTTAGCTTCACCATCAGCTAATGTTTAATTCCCTCAACTATAAAGCTCCCAGGTTATCAAATGTTTCACTGTGTTCTGAGAGATTACTTCGGTGCTTGGACAGTTTACAACTCTGACTCAAGGTCAGTCAGAGACAAAAGATTGAGCTATCTGGGGTCTGTTTTAGACTTCTGTGTAGTTCTCAATCAATGAGTGGAATTCTATGTCTCAGAAATATACTGAGACTTCTCAAGTGCCCCTCTGTTGATCTCCTTTCCCCAGTTTAAGTTTGGACTTTGCCTCTTAGTCCCAACTGTGAGCACCAACTCAGACCAGATGACCACTTAACTTTCTTCCACAAATGATCCAGGGATAAGCAAGCACACACACACAACACACACAAACACATATCACACACACACACACACACACACACACACACACACACAGAGAGAGAGAGAGAGAGAGAGAGAGAGAGAGAGGCCAAAACTCACAAAGGATATTTTCCTACTATACCTAAGTGAGAACCTGGTGCTAACAGCTCCTCCTATATCAGCTTTTCTGAGTGAATTTTGATAGTATACTATGACCCCGAGTGGAGCTGGCCAGAAGAATTGAACTATTGAACTCAAAAGGTTGCAGGCTCAGAGTGACTCAGGGCTGGCAGAGACAGCAGTTGGATGAATCTTGTTTTCCAGTTTAGAAGAAACATCCCATCACTTGCTTTGGGATTTAAGAAGATTTAATGATCGTTAGTGTTATTGTAGTTATTAAAGTCAGAACCTGGGCCCTGGCATTCCTAACAGCCAGGCTTGACTACCTATCCTCAATATGCTAATTAAAGAGAAACATGATAGTGAAAAGCAGAGGTGTATTTAATGTGTCTATATTGAGAGGGGGTTTACTGACCCCTTCATCTTTATTGGGGTTTTAACCAGCTCAATGCCAATGTTACTCTCCTCTGGTCCATGGTAGCCATGAAACCTAGACAAGACTAACAGCTACTAAGAAGGAAATAAGGGATCTGTAGCTCCCTGAAGCCTCATTCCCAGTGAATCATCAACATTAGACTTGTCTAGTAGCTTTCTGAACAATATTTTTTCAGTGGTGGTGAGTTGGGAGGCAGAGACATACAGATCTCTGGAACCCGCCTGGCCAGTTAGTCTAGCCTATTTGGCAAAGTTCTAAACCAGTGAGAGACTGTCTCAAACAGAAGTGGAAGGCATCTGAGGAATGACACTTGAGGTTGCCCATTTTATCGACATTATCTCTCAGAAAACAGACCATAATTACCCTGGGGATTCTACATGAGACTCATTCAACTTCTGGAGGCTTTGGCTGCAGATTCGTGATCTGTCGATGAGCTATCAAGGAGGGATGGAACATTTATAGCCTAGGCAACTCACTCTTCAAGATAATAGTATCATGCTGAATAAGACACTGAGGACAAAACCGAAGAAGGAGACATTAACTGTCAGAATCATGGACTTATAGATTGAGCATTTCATTTGCCTTACCCTACTTGAGGTCTGGGTGAAATGCTTAATCATAGTTTTAAAAAAAAAAAAAGGCATTCAGGATCAGTCTGCCCTATCACTTCCAAGTGCTCTAGCCCTCATCTCTCTTTTAGAAGCATGCATTTGATATGTTTATTCTGGGCATTGTTTATATGCTTTTACATACAGCGCTGTATTCAATTCCCATTTTAAATTCACAGGGTTCTTGCATGTGCACTAGTGTACAAATCTTAGTATAGAAAGATATGCATTACATACGCTTCCCAAAGTCACATTTCTGCAGTTATTTGGATTAAATCAAGATTTTTCGGACTCCTTGTACAGAATTACACTGAAAATATGCATGCTTAGGAAATCTACTTGTTATAATGAATTTGCACATAGTTAATGTGTTTTTTATTTTATATTTTTCTAAATTATTTTGAGTTTGATCTTTAGAACATCAAATACAGAGTATAAAACTTAAAGTATAATGTAATTAAATTTGGCATAATTTCATATTACATCAAAATAGTTTATTAAACTAAGGGAACAACATTTTTATATAGAATGCAAAGAATATAGAATTTAGAGATCTTATAAAAATAGTGTTTTATGGAATGATTTTACCATAATAAAATACATTTTAGATATCAGAAAAAACTAATGAATATCAATATTATCACCATATATATATGATTATACATAAAATAGTTTACTTTATAAATGAAAGAAGCTAATCATATGAATACAGTAGAATTTTTTCCTATAGACAAAGAAATTTTAAACTTGAAGGTTGAAAATGTGTATTGTCACATCTGGATATATTATATACATGCATTTTTATTCTTTTGAGATTTTAAAAATTATATATATATATATGTTTAAAGTCTACTTTTTACATTTATTTTGAAATTTTTCATATATAAATATTGTATTTACATAATTTCCCCTCCCTCTTCTTCCTCAAGTTCCTTCCATGTTCTTTTTTCTATTATTACCCAAATTCAGTCTATTATATATATATATATATATATATATATGTATATAATATATAAATTTATAAAAACAACTTTTGCTTATTTTTATAATGCTTGTTTTATAATGAAAATTGCTTTGTTCATTTAATATTGCTCATTTTCATACATTTAGTAGCCCATATAATTTACTTTCATGCAGTACTTCTAAACTTTTACAGTGTCTCTTTCTTTTCCTTTGAGACATGGTCTTATGTATCCAAGTCCGATCTCAAACTCACTATTTACTAGAGGATAACCTTGAATTTCTGATCCTCTCTGCCTCCTAAGTGTTTTGATTACAGGCACATGCTATAAGCTGCAATTCAAAGAACTTTAGAATCACTACATGTTGAAATCTGGGTATAATAGCCCAACCAGATATTTATAAATTTGGTCTTTAGAAGACAACCTGACCACTTCAGTGACTCAGTTCCACTTTCCTTGAGATCAACCATAGTTGAGAAGCAACTAGTATGGAAAGACAGGAAGGACTCAGAGTCAAGATTCACTGCATTTAGAGATTTGGGAAGGAGGCATTTTAAATACTCAAAATCACATTGCAGAGAACTGCTCCCACAGACCGATTTGTCTCTGCCACAAGAGTTCTAGAAAGGCAGCTTTCCTGCAAGAGACAAGACTGACTTCACAGCTGAGAGGGCTATAAAAAGAGAAGGCTCTGAAACCTTACTGAAGGGAAAAATAGGGACACTGGCAATTCTAGCAAGGCAGTATATAAAAGGCCACATTCACCTGGGAGTTTATCCTAAGATAAGTCCTTTGAAAACACTCTCTATACAAAAGCCATAAAATCCTGGGAAGAGGTAAGATGGCCATCATAGACACCATAATTGTTCTAGGAATATAAGAAAGCCAGGTCAAGTTCCAAACACAGCACAAGACCAAACAAATCCCAGGCAGACCAAGCAAATCAAAACCAATGCACCCAAACTCTTACATCCTGGGTCATAGCCGTAGGAAGGCAGGTATACCTGCCTCATGGGGCAGACTCTTTGTGGGACTAAGAGTCACACTTTCTGTGCTGGAAATCTTAATTTATTTCTACCACAAGATTTCAAGTTCAGTTACCTCTGGACCATTCTCAGCTTGGAGGAGATTAATCTGCTGAAGTTCTTGCATGCACTGAGGTCTTTTAACCTGAGCAAATGATTCTAGAAGTGTGTTCCCCAGACAAAGCAATACCAGTCTAACCTGGAAACCAGTTAGAAATGTAAACTTGGGGGCCTCATCGAGGGTCCACAGAGTTGGAAATATTGGGTTGGACCCAGAAAGCTATAGAAAATATCTTCAAGCTGTACTTTGTTAAGTGTCTCAGGGGAATCTTAAGCTAGAGACAGGCTCTGGTTGATCTTGTTCACATATCAGAATTCTAGTTCTTAGCCAGCTAGTCAGAGAAGGCTTAGCTCTCAGAAGAAGCAGGTTCTCCTTTACCTGCAAAACTTTCAGTAGTACCTGGCAGTGGTGGCGCATGCCTTTAATTCCAGCACTTGAGAGGCAGAGGCAGGCAGATTTCTGAGTTCAAGGCCAGCTTGGTCTACAGAGTGAATTCCAGGACAGCCAGGGCAACACAGAGAAACTCTGTCTTGAAAAACCAAACCAAAACAAAACAAACAAAAAAACCCTTTCAGTAGCTAAACACGTCTGAAGGTTTCTGAGGATTCTAAAAATCTAGGTTGGTGGAGGCTGGAGAGATGGACCAGGGATTAAGAGCACTGACTTCTCTTCCAGAGGACCCGGGTTCCATTCTCAGTACCCACATGACAGCTCACAACCGTCTGTAAACTTAAGTTCTCCGGGATCCAATGCCATCTTCTGGCTTCTGAGGTACACAAGTGTTGCACAGATATACATGCTGACAAATAAAATAATACTGTACTCATAAAATAAAATAATAAAAATTAAATCCGGACTGGCCTCAAATTCTAAGGAAGTATCTTGACTCAGTTTTCAAGTGCTGAGATTACAGGCACATCTAGCAGAGTCCTAAGACTGTGTTCCTTTCTTTGTTTGTTCCTTTGTTGATAAGATAGGGCTTCATTTAGCCCAAACTGGTCCTGAGCTTCTGATCTATTTGCCTCCACCTCCCAAGAAGCACACCCTCATCCCCCACAATTCTGTCCCTGGAAAGCTTCCTGGTAATGCTAATGATGCTGGTCCACAGGCCACACTGGGAGTTGTAAGGCTCTAGTTCCAGCTTCCTCTCTGAGGTTCAAGTGCCAACATGGTGATTTCCCACCTTGGCTTTGTCTCTAGACTTACTGTCCTGGTGAGCTTTCCCATCGGAACCTCTAAATTCTACTCGCAAACTCCTGAGTCTCATAAAGTTTGCTCATCTACATTGTTTAAGGTCCTCGGGTGAAGCTGATGAAACCAACTTTGCCTGAGTTGGGAACCACTGGCCTATATTGCATGCCTGCCGACTTGCATGATTTTGCAGCCTCTGCATAGCCATTCTAGAGAAAAGGGGCAGCGTCTTTGTCATGGGGATGAACCATCTCTGCAACAAGCTCTTACATTTTGGTCTTTGAACCATTTTAATTGTATATAGTGTGTATTAGTTACATTTCGCCTCACTGTGACAAAATGACCTAATAGAAGCAACTTAACAGAGGAGAGACATACCATTCCTGAGGGTCACAGTTGATCATGGCAGCAAAATATAGTGACAGCTTTTGTGGAAGAGGGAGCATTGTGACAGCATCTTCACCTGGCAGAGGACTGGGAGGCAAAGAGAGATGAGAAACAGCTGAGATGATATACCTCCCGTCCTCAACTCCCTCCTACTAGGTCTGGCCTCCTGGACTATCCAGAGCCTCCCAAAGCAGTATCAACAACCAGGAGCAGGTGTTTTTTTTTTTTTTTAATATTTCAGATTCAAATAAGAAAAAATTGTAAAGGCTGAATCCAATTGCATTTTTTTAAACATGAAGATATTCTGCTTTCTTGGCACCATTCATCTTTTTTCCCCACTAAGTGTTCTTGGTACCATTGCCCAAAAAAATAACCTAAACAGGCATATAAAGGTCTCTTTCTGAGCACTTGACTCCACCCCACTGATATGTGTCTATTTTTCACTCCAGTAACACACAGTTTGCTTTCATTAGTTCTATAGTAAGTTTTGAAGTTGAACAAACAAATGGGGCCAATGAGATGGCTTGGTAGGTAAAGGTGCTTACAACCAGCCTGAAAACCTGAGTTCAACTCCCAAACCTCAGATGGTGGAAAGAGAGAACACTCACATGCATGCGCATGCATAGACACACACACACACACACACACACACACACACTCAGTAAATGGTAAGGAGGATTTTTGAAAGTTGAGTCCTCCCATTCCGTTATTTTTTAAGTTTTTTTTTTTTGACTATTTGGAGTTCCCTGAAATTCTAAATTAGGTGTTAAATGAATTTTTCTATTTATTTTTTAAAAAATCACTGAAACTTTTGGAATTTATTCTCTTTAATTCATGTTTCTAGCTGTCTTAGTTTGCTTCTCTCTTGCTGTGATAAACATTATGAGCCAAAGCAACTTGGGGAGGAAAGGGTTTATTTCAGCTTACAGTTTATAACCCATGATGAGAAGTCAGATCAGAACTCAAGCAGGGCAGGAACCTGGAGGCAGGTTTCGAAGCAGAGATTATAAAGGAATGCTGATTGTTGGATTGCTCCCTGTGGCTTGCTTAGTTGCCCAGGACTGGCAAAACCCTCAGTAACCTAAACCCTTCTTCATCAAGCACCAATCAAGAAAATGCCCCACAGGCTTGCCCACAGGCCAGTCTGATTGAGGCTTTTTCTCAACTGGAGTTCCCTCTTTCTGAGTGGCTGTAAGTTGACAAAAACTAACCAGCACACATTCTAATACATAAAATAAAATTGGCACAAGTTAATAGAACACTGTGGGTGATGACATACATGGATACACTGTGTGATGTATAAATCAATGTACTTAGAGCTTTCTGCTGAGCATGGCTGAAATTAGAAGGAATGTAATCCCTAGCACTTGGGAGAGTAGGAAAGGAGGTTTTGTGCAAATTCAAGGCCATCTTGGTCTGTACAGTGAGACACTAACTCAGAAGGCTGAAAACAATTTAAAAATTAAAAAAATGTACCATTATCCTTAAACTCTTATTATCCTTTTGCTGTGAAAGTTGACATTTAAAAGGCTTTTTTTTCTGGGTTTTTGAAATATAAAGTACATAATCGTTATCTATGGTCACTCTTCTTTGCAGTAGAACAGCAGACCTTTTATTCTAACTACAATTAAGCATTCTGCACCTGAGATTTCCCTATTCCACCTCCTCCGTACTCCCCTCATCTCTGGCAAACAATATTCTACTCTCAACTTTTTCTGCAGTCATCTTTCTTGTCTAGAAAAAATGGCGTGTGTCCCAGGTTGGCCTCAGACTAGCTATGTAGCCAAAGATTACCTTTAATTTCTGATCCTCCTGCCTCCACCTCCAGAGTGCTAGTGTTAAAGAATTGTGTCACCACACCCTTTGATGAGATGCTGTGGATAGAGCCCAGGCATTCTTTACTTTAGACTGCATCCACAGTCTGTCTACTCTGAACTTCCACAACATCAGCTTTATTAGATGTCACATATAAATGTGATCGTGTACTATTTGTCCTTCCAGGCCTGACTTATTTAATAACCTCCAGTCACAATTGTGTTACAAATGACAAGATTGCATTATTTTTACAATTGAATAATAGTCCATTATGTATATCTGTAGCACATTTTTGAGACAGGATCTTGTGTAAACCAGACTGTTCTCAAATTTGAAATACCCCTGTCTCAGTCCCCTGGGTACTGAGTCTACAAGCACCAGGCTTCCAATTTATCTTATTTACTTTTATTTATTATTTTTTCTTATGTGATGTGTGTATGGCATGCACTCATGTGTAGATGCATGCTAATGTATGTTCAGGTGCATGTATACATATTTGCTATGTGTGCATATGGAGGCCCAAAGTTGACACTGGGAGTCCTCCTTGATTGCTTTTCACAGTACCTTCCTATTTATTTTCATGCCTTTTGTTGCTGTTTTGCAGCTTTTAGGGGATATGTTAGTTTTTTAGCTATAGCAAATGGAATTATATTCTTAATTCCTCTTCAGATATAAAAATGTTTTTAAGTTTTTGGAATATAAAAACATGATGTTTTGTCCCTCATCACTACTTTCTTTTGTGTTTACCTAATTTTTATGCATCCATATTTTGAGAATATTCTTTACTTGTTCCCTGTGGTAATTATGGGAACTAGTATAGAACAATATATAATATTCTAACGACATAAAAATTGATTTTTACTTATATCCACTTAAGCTAAATTGCATACAAAACTCTACTTCTGTATGTCTCTGCCCTTCCACGTGTTTTGTGATTGAAACAAGTTATAATTATACATTATGTAGCCTTCCTAGTACTCTCTGTGTATCTCTCTGTTCTAACAGGCCAGCTTGTACTCATGCCAGTCTTCTTGCCTCAGTCTCCAGAGTCCCATAGTTAAAGGCATGCACAACCATACCCAGCTTTTCTTGAGTAATAATATATCAACAAGGAGATGGAGTAAAATTCTACAGGTCTACGCTCCTCATAGACTCTGTGATATATACTAAAGTATTTTAGATTGGTTTTATATCTCTTATAATGTAGATCAATTGATCATGACAATCCTCCAAAGGGGCATTGGAAGATGGCTCACCTGGCAACGTGTTTTCTGTGCAAACATCAGGAGCTGAGTCCATACCAAATACACAGAAAAATCCAGACATAATAGTATGGTTCTCTTTCCTAACCCTGAGGAGGCAGAGACAGATGGGAAATTCTGTGTGATCCAGGTTCAGTAGGGAGAGATCCTGTTTAAAAAAAAATATGGACAACAATAAGTAAGACATTCTACGCCAAATGCTGACCTCCACACATGGATGCACACTTGTGCATTCATAGCAGTATATACACATGCACACATACAGAAAATGTGCAACACATGCATAACAGATACACACACACCAGTTCTCCATGGTGGTTAATAGCCAGTTGTCCTTTGAGTGGACCCTTAAAGATAATTTCATCACTGGATATGGTAGAGATCATCTATAATCCTAGCACATTGGGGATAGGGGCGAGAGGATCACACCTATTTCAAAGTCATCCTTACTATGTAGCAAGTTTAAGGCTAGCTTAGGCTATATGAGACATTATTTCAAAAGAGGGTGGGGATGAGTCAGGCTGTAAATAAAGATGTTTCTTGCTGCCAAGCTGGATAACCCCAGTCCAATCTCCAGAATCCACATGGTGGAAGGAAAGAATGGACACCCACAAGCTGTTCTCACAAAAACACCTTGACACGTGCACACCTACATACAGTCATGCACACGCCCTTGTCTTAGGGTTTCTATTGCTGTGTAGAGGCACCATGACCACACTAGGTTCTATAAAGAAAAACGTTTAATTGGGGCTGGATTACAGTTTTAAAGGTTGAGTCCATTATAATCATGGAAGGAAGCATGCTAGTGTGCAGGCAGACATGGCGCTGGAAAGGTAGCTGAGGGTTCTATATATGGATCAATAGACATCAGGAAGATGTCTAGCTTGAACATATGAGACCTCAAAACCTATCCCAGGTGACAACACACTTCCTCCAACAAGGCCACACCCACTCCAACAAGACTATGCCTCCTAATAGTGCCACTCCCTATGAGTAAAACATTCAAACACAAGTCTGTGCGTCCTACTCAAACCACTACATTTAACTCCATGGCCACTACAGGCTTATAGCCACACCACAATGTAGAAATGCATTCACTCGAACTTCAAAAGCCTTCATAGTCTATAACAGTCTCGATGCTCTGTAAAAGTCTGAAGTCTCATCTGAGATTCATGCAATCTCTTAACTGTAATCCCTTGTAAAGTCAGAATCAAAAAGTAGATCACATACTTCCAAAACACACAATGGCACAGAATATACATGACCATTCCAAAAGGGACATAGTGAGGAAATACTGGACCAAAGCAAGACCAAAACTCAGCTGGACAAACTCCGAACTCTGCATCTTCAGGTCTAATGTCAAAATGCCCATCAGATCTCCAGCTCCTTTCAGCATTGTTAGCTGCAATGCACTTCTTTCTTTTGGGCTGTTTCTACTCCCTCTTAGCAGCTTTACTTAGCAGCTATCCCATGGCTCTGGCATCTCCAGAATCTTGGGTCTCCAACACAATCCAGGCTTCACTTTCACAGCTTCACACAATAGATTCTCTAGACTTCCTTGCAGGGACACCTTTGCCACATGCCTGGGCGCAGTCGTTTTCCTTAGTTGTGGAGGGAGATTCCATAATTCCTTCCTTTTCATCTTTTCTCTAAAGCCAGAACTATGTGACTGAAGCTGCCAGGTTCTGCTGCTTGCTGGAACTGGACCACGGCCCCTCTTTTCAGTTACATCTTCACCAGCTTTCTGGTTTCCATGGTTTCCTTCACTGCCTCTGCTCGGCTATCCTGGAACTATCTCTGTAGACCAGGCTGGTCTTGAATTTGGAGAGCTGTCTGACTCTATCTCCATAGTTCTGAAATTAAAGGCATGTAAAACCATACCCAGTCCTAATTTTTTCTTTAATTCCTTTTCATAAATTAGAAACTTAACAGGGTCAGATCTTACCCTGAGGTCGCCATTCCCTTTATTCCATTTGACAACACTACCACTATACATGTAATATTAAATTTTTCTTTAATCAGTTTATCTCTTTGAACATATGACAGCTCCATTCCACTTCCTGGTACCCCCTTTCTCCTCAAATCATACATTTTACATTTTTCCATGCTCAGGTTTTTATTATAGATCTGCATAAGAGTGAACACCAATGACCACACACCAGAGTCCATACTAGGCTATTTTGAGATTTCCTCTGCCAATACAAATAATCCAAAACTCTTCAATTTGACTTCAGGGAGACTTTTCTGACAGGAAAAAAAAAAAACAGCCACATTCTTTACCAAGACAGGTCTCTAGGGCACATACTAACATTCTTCTCCTCTGAATCACGTGAGCCAGGTCCCTATAGTTCAAATCACCATCACCGCTGCCTTTCATATTCCTAGTAGTATGCCCCATTAAGCAGCTCTTAATTCATTCTACTGCTTTCCTAACCCAAAATTCCAAAGTCCACATTCCTCCAAACAAAAGCTTGACTGGCCTATCACATCAATACCTGACCCCTGGTACCAATTTCTATCTGAGTTAGGGTATCTATTGCTGTAAAGAGACGTCATGACCACAGCAACCCTTATAAAGGAAAACATTTCATTGTAACTGGCTTGCAGTTCAAAAGTTTAGTCCATTATCATCACAACAGGAAATATGGTGATGTGCAGGGAGACATGTTACTAGAGACATAGCTGAGAGTTGTACATCTGTATTGGCAGGCAGCAAGAAGAGACATTATCACACTGGACCTGGCTTGAGCATATGAGACATCAAAATCTGCCCCCAGTGACACACTTTCTCCAATAAGACCACATCTACTACAACAGGGCCACACCTCCTAATAGGGCCACTTTCTATGAGCCAATCATGAGCCATTCCTATTCAAACCATCACAACACATAAACAAAGAACTAAATGTTAATTTTTTTAATAAGAAGAAAAAAATAAAGTAAGGTAGATTGTTTCAGATGTAAAACCACAGAAACCTTAGAGATTTACACAAGGATAACATTCAAATAAAGTCAAGTGTCTGTTATTTATACTCCTTTTAAAAATACTGTCTTAAGAGAACCCTGAACATTAAACTTACAGCACAGCATGCATCCTTTTTCAAGCAATCCAAAAATAGTCTAAATAGATAGTTCTTGGCTTTGTGCCAGGATCTTGTCTTTTAGGATAGAAGTTTACGATAAGTGACACTTCTGATTCTAATTTCTCAGGGAAAAAAAGCCTCTCTATCTCACTCCAATAATACAGTGGTTACCTAGGGCTGACAGCCTGGGGATATCACAAAAGGCTGAAAATGTGTATAACTGATAATTTAAAGCCCATGTCCACCTGACCTAAAATTTTCTTTGGCCTCTTGGAACTTTCATGCCACACCACCTCCCCACCCCTTTACAAGGAGAAGCTTATTTTAAAAATCTTGACAAGACACAAAAATTGCTAGTTTCACCCTCATCTCCATAAAGGAACACCTACTATTCCAAGGTATAGAGAAGAGGCAGACTTGGTGTCTTTTATTTTATTATTTTTTTAATTTTTATTTAAAATTTAAATTTTTTTAATTTTTATTTTATTATTTTTTTAAATGAAGCAAATGTTCGTTATTATACTTTGCAAGCAGCACATGCTGCGGGACACTGAGAGATGTGCAATAAAGACAAGTTTCATCCATTCCAGAGCAAAAGCATTTGGGAAACAAGATGTAAACATGGGTTTTCTTCTTTAAAGCTTTCAGGCGTGTTCTCAACATTGCTGAAGATCACAGTGGAATGTGACTTCCTTTATGAAGCTTGTGGTGTGCAAAAGAATCATTACCTTCTCAGCATCCTACCATTTCTGTTCACTTCCATTGTCAGCACTAACAGTTGCTTTTCTTTTCAGTTAATTACTAAAAAAACCTGGCACAGAGGAGACAGTTGCTCTGATTTCATAAGAGTTCTTGCTCTGAGCTATAAAAGCTACTGGATTAGCAAGGTTCAACAAGCCTAGGTCCATGGGTGTCTTACTCTACACATCGGCCTAATAGGAAACAAAGTTAAACTGCATGCCTCTGCCAAATTGCAAATCACCACAGTCCATGAACATCCTGAGTTTCTCCTAAATATTGGAATCACAACCATTAAGGCCATACATACCAAATGTTTACAAAGGACTGGACTGGTGCAAGGGATGGTGGTACAGGCTTGTAAACTTAGCACTCAGAAGACGGGGGTTGTAAAATCAAAAGTTCATGCTTGATCATTGTGGTGGTTTGAATATGCTTGGCCCAGGGAGTAGCACTATTTGGAGGTGAGGTCTTGTTTGAGTAGGTGTGTCACTGTTGCTGTGGGCTTTAAGACCTTCATCCCAGCTGCCTGGAAGCTAGACTACATTGTGCAGCTAGACCAGAAGCTTGCAATCTGCCATTTAACAGCATTAATGTTTATGACTTGCACATAAATGCATATGAGTATCAGGCTGGGGAAATAGAGTGCTTGCCCCATGTTTCATCCCCAACCATAGAAAAATGGAGCATGGTGGCATATATCTGTAATTCCAACAATCAGGAAGTAAAAGCAGGAGGACCAGAAGCTCAAGATCATCCTTAACAATGCAGCAAGTCCAATACCAGGATGAGGTATATACCATTTTTGGTAATATATATCTATATGTTATATATATATTAAATATGTCTAATATATATTAGATATACAGGTAGGTTATATATCACATATATATGTAATGTATGTATATATCTCTATACATATGTATATATCTAATATATACATATATGTATGTATACAATATATGTATATATAATATGTAATGTGTAATATGTAATATATTATATATTATTTATATGTATACATGCCTGGCATGATGACTCACACTTTAATCTCAGTACTTAGGAGGCAGAGGCAGGTGGAACTCTGTGAGTTCCAGGGCATAGCCTGGTCTATATACTACTTAATGAGTTCTAGGCCCATCAGATTTGCATATTGAGATCCCGTCCCTTAAAAAGTATGTATATGTACACACACACACACACACACACACACACACACATACACACAATCAACTCCTTTCTACAAACACAGCATACAGATCCTAGAGAGAGGAAATGGTGTATATAGCCTTTGCTCATAGCAAGCCAGTCCAAAATTACTCTCTTAGTCTCTAGTGGGTATGTGGCACAAGTCAGAGATGAAAATGCTATCACACTTAACACTATATACACCCCATTTAATAAATAAAATACATATTCAGCAAGGTTGTGTTTTGTTATAATTTTACCTGGACTGCCACTCAGTGGCCATTTGGAGAAATACCCAGAAGAGAGCCTGCTGCTTTGATCAACTTTCTTCTGTTTTAGCAAAGGCCAGACACAAAGCCTTTCCCACTCTTCTTTTTTTTTTTTTAATTTAATTTTATTTTATTTTTTTAATTTACATTCCAAATCACTTCCCCTTTCCCGTTTCCTCCCTCCCCGAAAGTCCCATAAGCCCCCTTCCCTCCCTCTTTTCTCCGTTCAACCCCCTCTCATTACTCTGTCCTGGCGTTCCCCTACATCCAGTCTTTCCAGGACCAGGGGTCTCTCCTTCCATCTTTTTAGAAATCTATTGATATGCTGATTGTGTCTAGGGTATTCTGAGATTCTGGGTCAATATCCCCTTATCAGTGACTTCATACCATGTGTGATCTTTTGTGATTGGGTTACCTCACTAAGGATGATATTTTCAAGTTCTGACCATTTGCCTAGGAATTTCGTGAATTCATTGTTTTTAATTGCAGAGTAGTATTCCATTGTGTAGATATACCACATCTTCTGAATCCATTCCTCCGTTGAGGGACATCTGGGTTCTTTCCAGCTTCTGGCTATTATAAATAAGGCTGCTATGAATATAGTGGAGCATGTGTCCTTATTGCATGCAGGTAAAGTCTCTGGGTATATGCCCAGGAGTGGTATAGCCGGATCCTCCGGAAGTGTCATGCCCAGTTTTCTGAGGAGCCGCCAGACTGCTTTCCAGAGTGGTTGTACCAGCCTGCAATTCCACCAGCAGTGGAGGAGTGTTCCTCTTTCTCCACATCCTCGCCAACAACTGCTGTCTCCTGTGTTTTTGATCTTAGCCATCCTGACTGGTGTGAGATGGAATCTCAGGGTTGTTTTGATTTGCATTTCCCTAATGACTAAGGATGATGAACATCTCTTTAGGTGCTTCTCAGCCATTAGATATTCTTCAGGTGAGAACTCTTTGTGGAGCTCTGTACCCCATTTTTTAATAGGGTTACTTGCCTCTCTGGAGTTTAACTTCTTGAGTTCTTTGTATATCTTGGATATTAGCCCCCACTCTTCTTGACTGTAAGAATGCTGATGTCCAAGTAAGCTATGCTACTGAATTTTAAGCAGCAACATTCTTTAAAGCCAGATCTTTGCAACCATTCACCTCACTGTTTCATTTATTTAAAATGCTCGTGGTAATATCTCCCAAAGGTTTGCAAAGAGTTTGGAGGATTCTTCTCTATTTTCTCTCTCAAGGTTCCATTTAAAAGGAGATAGTGGCCCAGGCAGTGCTCCAAGTTTAAAGTCAGCCTGTTTTGAAAGCAGAAGTTCTGGGCCAGCCTGAGCTTTAGTGTGAAGCATTCTCTCTAAATCCAAGTGAACAAGGTAAAGGGATCACAAGGCTCTACCTCTTCCTGAGGGTTTATGGACGGTCAAGGCACACACACACAATTTTAAAATAAAATAAATATTGTAAAACAAAGACAGAGAAGATTCTCTAAATACATGCTCTATTCTCCCACCTGTGTACTCCTTAATCTCTTTCTTGAACAACTTTTATGTGATATGTTTGGCATCCTCTTATCAGCCTATCTCTACTGGACTGTTCCTTACCCTGGAGGGAAAGCAACCCTTTAAATAAGAAACAAATCTTTTTTATATACTGTTTTTATTATTTGGAAATTTCACATCATGAACCCTGGTCACACTCTCTTCTCAGTCCTCCCGATTCCACCTGTCACCCCTGTCATCCAAACTCTCCCCCACCCCAAAGAACAAGGAAGAGGAGGAGGAAGAAGAGGAAAAGTCCAATTTGTGTTGCTCATCTACTCACAAAAACTGGTGACCAGCCCTTTAAAAAAACTGAGTCCTTCCTAACGCATACCCCCACCAAAAGCCATCAATGCAGAGAGCTACACTTCAGCATCCTTATCACAATTTTTAAGAGTTCTTTTTGTGGGGCAATGGTGGCACACGCCTTTAATCCAAGGACTTGGGAGGCAGAGGCAGGCAGATTTCTGAGTTTAAGGCCAGCCTAGTGTACAGAGTGAGTTCCAGGACAGCCAGGGCTACACAGAGAAACCCTGTCTCAAAAAACCAAACCAAACCAAAACAAAACAAACAAAAACAAAAAAAAAGAACAAAATAAAACAGAGTTCTTTTTGATGGCTGTCTAGGCTGTTACCTTTTTGGGGGTGGGCATGGTGTTGGGCTAGGTGTCACAGAAGCCTTCTATGCCTTCTATGTCCCTCTTTCTCAACTGTAAGTTTGTAGTCATCAATACCATGTCAAAAGTAGCTTCCTTGCCCTTCACAGTCAGCAAAAGCATGGAATTACACATGGTTTTTAGAGACAGCACAGACCACTGATATCCACATAATCTTCAGTGTCTGCACATGCCATGGACCTCAGCTTGGTGTCTGGTGGCAATATAGACCATGGACATCAACATGACCCTCTACTATAGGGGAACACTGAGTGACAGAAGAAAAATATTCTAAAATGATAACTTTAATAAAAATCTCTTAAGTAGTTTTTAAAACTCAGAAATTTTAAAAGTATGTTTTTATCTCACTTTATTGTAATAAAAAAGCTTTTAAAGCCACATTTTATTGCTGACATTGGAACATAGCAATGCTTATTTTATTTTAGGAGTTTCCCAAATTTTGAGAGTGAAATTTACAACCACCAACCATAATTTTACGACTTCCAATGATTTCATGTCTCAGAATAAAAGTAAGCTACTTCAGTAAATTTTACAATGTTCTCCCATAGTTTGAACACCTGTCCCCTTTTGGATCTTATTTCCTGCCACCATCCCTCGCAGATCTAGCTATATTGACCGATATACCTGGACCACCTTCCCCTCCTAGTTTCCTCCTTTCTTCTTGGCTTCCATGAAACATTCCCATCAGTGCTTTACCTTATCACCTCATTTGAATATGGGCATCACAACCCCCTACATTACTTCCCAGCATCCAATTTAGAGAACTTAACTACACAATCTGATGCTACAGATTTTGTTCATTGGTTTCTTGCCTATCATCTTACCTATAGAAAGTCAACTACAGGGATCAGGGAGTCTTGTCTGGTTTTATAGAGCTATATTCTCAGTACCTTGAATAGTGTACACAGCAGTTAGTACATTTAACAAACTGTAATTAAATGGAGACATAAACAAAGTGAGAAAACCAGAAACCTATTTTATATGTATAAGGAGGATTTTCTTCTCTTTTTGCCTCAAAATGAGAACTTATCTGATCTCAATAATCTGATGAATCTTTACAAGCTATTTTGTGCACTCTGCTTAATCTTTGATGCCAAGCCTGTGACAGTCTCCCTGTCACTTACACCCTATGATTAAATTTATCACTTCATCTATGATCCTCCCCCAGTACAGGTATATGTTCAGCTTTCAGTGTTCATCATACTACAGTATTATAATAAAACTAATCAGCAAATTCATTATGGTTATTATGACTGGTAGTATTAATTTATAATTTATTTATACATAAGGGCCTCTAGACTACACCTATAATCCCTGAATTTGGGGAGCCGAGGCAGGGGCATTGGGATTTGGAGGCCAGCCTGGGCTGTATAACAAGACCTTGTAAAATAAATAAATAAATAAATAAATAAATAAATAAATAAATAGATAGATAGATAGATAAATAAATAAATAAATAAATGCCGTCCTAATCTGAACATGGAGGCTCACATCTGGAATTCCAGCACTTGGGAAGCAGAGGTAATTGGATCATGGGGAGGCCAGTTGGAGGTACATAGCAAGTTCTAGGTCAGTCTGAGCTACAGAAGACCCTCTGAGAGGCTGGGCATCCACACTAATATTACATATATTGGCAGCACTAAGTAGATTCCATGGACTTAACAAAAAAGAAGAGAACACATGAGACTGGGAAGGGATCGTGGTGGGAGAGAGGATCTGAGGGGAGGCAACAAAGGGTAGACTTAATCCATACACATTATATACATGTATGAAATTCTCAAACAATAAAAAAAAATTCAAAAGTGAGGAAAGAAAAAGAAGGAAAGAAAGCTGTCTCATTTACCCTTCTACCCACTAAGCTCAGTGCTATTCCAACCACAATACTATCCTTAGTATATGTTTGGTAGATGAATGAATCATTAAATAAATATGCGAATCAATAAAAGAGGATAAAATCTTGTTAGTATGGCGGTTCTCTGTATGCTAAACATCCTTTTCACTATTACAAAGAACTACTATGCTGGTCTCGGTCTTTTCAGACTTGCAACGGTCTGTTTCCCGGACCACCCACCATACTAGTTCCATTTTACTACACTCTGTTATCAGTACAAAATACACAGAAATGGTTTTTCCCAGTAATAAGGATGATTCGTAAGCACTACCTAGTAAGTTTCTCTGTTTTGAATATACGTTATACTTTTTAGCATGTTTATTTATTAGAAGTCAGAGGAAAACTCGCAGGAGTCAGTTCTCTCTTTCCACCATGTGAGTCTCTAATACTTAACTCAGAAACCATCTTATCAACCCTTGAATATGCTTTATAAAGAGACAGTCCATGGACTTTATATTCCTGAAGGCTAGTTTTCTTTTTTTTCCCTGCCAACATTATATTTGTATCAATTATTTGGGAATTTCATACTATGCCCTCTATCACACTCACTTCCCATTCCTTCTAGGTCCATACTCCCACTGCTGTGCCCCGCCAAGTTCAATTTGTGGTGCCCATATACTCATTAGAGCATGATCAACCCTCCAGTGGCCAGCCTTTTAAAGACAACTAAGTCCTTCCCCATGACCCCACCCCCAACCCTGGCCAGAAGCCATCAACTGGGAAGAGCTACAATTCAGCATCCCTACCATAATTTTTAAGGACAATTTTCAATAGCTTCCTGTCTGGACTTTTTCTTTTTTTTTTCTTTTTTCTTTTGTGTGTGTGTGTGTGTGTGTGTGTGTGTGTGTGTGCGCGCGCGCGTGCTAGGAAGCGGGGTTGTCACAGAAGCCTTCAATGAATCTTGTTTTCGGTTATGAGTATGAAATCATCGGCATCACTGCAAAAGAAGTTTCAATGCTATAGCAGCCTGTAGCAGCATGGATCACAGACACCAAGATGGTCTCCAGCGGCAGCCTGGATCATGAACCTCAGTGTGGTTTCTGGCGATAGCACAGATGGTGTACGTCAGCATAGCCTCCAGCAGGGCAGCAGAGATTATGAACAGCAACACGGTCTCCGGCAGCAGCACAGACCACAAGAGTCTTTCAAGCAGACTGAATCCAGAAAATGAACCGTTCTTCATCACAAATATTTTGTTGTTACTCCGAGTCAGAGTGATGGTGTGGCATATTGGGGGCCTGCATGAGCTCCAGGATGCTTTATACCACCCTTCCGGGTACCTGGGCATATCCATAGTGTTTGAGGGGTATGGCAGCTGAGGTCCTCTAACGCTCTTCCCCCGGTTGAGTGAGCAACGTGGGCAGTATCAGCAGCAGTAACTCCGTGCTCCTAGCCGGTCCTGGGCTAGGCAGGCTCTGTGGTGGCCCAAGCTTCCTGGCAGTCCAAGGACTGACCCTACTCAGCAATGAATGGCCTGCTCCCTTGTGCCCACAGTGTCTCCAGTTCTGCTTCTCTCTGCTTAATCCACTACTCCATTCTGCCATCTTTCCCATCTCTCTCTTGTACATGCACCTAAAGTACTGTTGCAATCTGCTGCATGTCACACAGTATACTACTTCTCCCCGACAACTTTACATGCAAATACTTATTGCCGGGAGTCATTGATCTGGTTCAAGGTTTCTGAAGCATCGTCATAAATAACAGAGCATCTCTGAGACTCATCTTGGATATCCTGTTGTTGCCCAGAGTCAGGGTGAGGTGTGCAGCTGAGAGGGGTGTCTAGGTCAGCACCCTCGAGTGCTCCTGGCCTCTGTGAACTGCTCTGCCCTCAGCGCCAGCACCCCAGGCACAGCCAGTCATGGTATAGTTTCACTTCTCTCTGCTCTGGTCAGTCATCTTATCTCCAGTTCCATGAAACCACTTTTAGAAAGCATTTCCCCATAACACTTGCCTTTTCTAGTTGTTCCAGTCACTGCACGTTCTGTTCGTCTTCCACACCACCAAGTTTCGCCTTGAGGCCTCAGTGGGTCTTTCTCCTCAGAAGTCTCCAGAGCTCCTCAGAGTGAGCCGTAGACCTCAAGAGTTCTGCCATCTTGAATCTGGCAAGGTTTCTTGATTTAGTACTCTGCTCGTATGTTGTATTCCTAACTCTATCCAAGTAGCTTGCCATTGTGAGCCAGCTGTTGCGAGAACGGTGGAGATTTTGGTGAACCCTGCATATAAAATTATCTTCCTGTTAGTAATAGTCTGTAAGAAATTTCATCTTAGAACAGGACACCCAGTCCTCTACAGTAGGTCTCCTTGCTCCCTGAGAATATCAGGTGAAGAAACAAGTGGCCTGGGGTGACCACAGGACTGGATATCCTTTGAAGCCTATCATAGTTTAGATGAAGGTCTCTCCCCAAAGATCCATATGCAATGGCTTGACCCCCCCTCCAAGGTGGTTGTAGTGGGATCTACAATGTAGTGACATTGCTACTGTGCCCAAACCAGTCACAGATGCAAAATGTAATATCTCAAAGCTGGGTTCAACTGACATAGGTCAGTAACTGAAAAGGCTTTCAATGGCCTTAAATGACCACATCCAGCAGAACGGTCTCTTTCTAGTCAGAGACCATGTACCTCCTCCTCACTGAGAGGAAATTCAAGCAGCACCAGGTCCCAACTAGCAGGTGATACAAAACAGATTGAATCTGAAAGTGCAAGAACACTGTAATACCAATAGCAAACTGTCCCTAATGAGTTTTAGAAAACGAAGATGCAACACTGATTAATATAGTCCCACGGGCTCTTGCAGGCTGGTAATGTAGCCATCTCTCCATGCTTAAGCTCACTGAAGCTTTGTCAGACAACAACAGCAAGAAAATAAGAAAGATGCGAACTCGGGGTTATTGAGCTGGCTCAGCACTTAAAGGTGGCTGCCAAACTAAGGAGTTTGATCTCCAGGAGTCACGCTGTAGAGAGGAAGAGAACCTATTCCTGCAAGTTGTCATCTAACATGTTCATGCACACTGTGATATGCATGTTTGTACATCATACACACACATACACACATACACACACACGTAAATATAATGTTTTAAATAATGTGAACTCCTGAAAGAAGGCAAAGCTGGTCCAGTACCTCATGGTAAACGTGAAGAATTCAGGTAGATAAAGCCAATAGAAAGTACTGTCTCACAGATGAATGACAGTCAGGTTCACTTAGAACTGAACTAAAACAAGTAAGGGTTGTTTCAAACCATGTCTTTTTGTCTTGACTGAGTGAAAAAAAAATAGCATCAAGAAGCCTACTCCAAGAGGGAATAGATGGCCCTGTAACAATATCTACTAATTAAATTCAACTTGGTGAGCTTTAGCTCCCATGTGACTTGATTCGTATTGTCTCAGCATTGATTTGTGGCCAGAGTTAAGCATAGCTCTCTTAACAGCAAGCACATTTTGAAGTGCCACCCACAAGTAGGAAAACATGCAAATGTGATGTCTTCTAAAGTGTTGTGGTCCCGCAGTGGAACGGTCTATGGCTATTAGAGATGACAAGAATGCAGTCTGTGTTGATCTATGTAAATATGCATGTACAATTATGCTAAGCGAAGCCTTGTGTACATAGTGATTGAAGCCCTGCAGGAGCCTAGCCTGTGCATCAACTGAGATCATAAGTGAACCTGAAGTGACACAAATAGAAAGGAATGGACATTAGGTTGTGAATTATTCTCTTTCTTCCAGAAAGGTTGGTTAAGCTCACAACGAAAACAAATGAAAAGGAAAACAAGAAACAAACAAACAAAAAGAAATATTGCTGTGTGGCCGGACCAGTGTTAACAGAGAAGCACATATGAAAATCTGAGTCCATCAGCTCCAGAAAGGGAACAAACAATAGCAGGATTACAGTGACAGGGACAGACCTGCCTTGGAAGACAATATTGAGGTGAGGACTGGTCCAGGTGAAGTTTTCATGATACTGTAGGTTGACTGGTGACTTTCAGGCAGTCTACATTCTGTCTGTAGCACCCTGTTCAGAGGAGTCTACTACCTTTTCATAAATAATTCTGTAAATAAGAGATTGGTTTTGCAAAGGGATCTGAAGAAGAATTACAATTGTTTTAGAAGTGTTAAGTCCGTATCCCAGAACCTTGTCTTTGTCTCTGGAGTAGGGAATGGAGGTCCTCCTGGGGTGTTGAAGCAACTGTGAGATCTAGAAGACCAGACAATCAGAGACACTGCAACAAAGCAGACCATTTACCTGGACTTCCCCATATGCAGGCTGTAGGGATAGCAGGCAAGTCTTCATTCCACATAGCTCGGGAAGTCTAACTGGCTGTATGTGTGCAAAGGGATGCAGCACTTGGTTGCATATTTTTGCTACTGCTTTATCTACCTCTGGGTCATTTTCTTCTTCTGAATCTTTAACAGAAGAAAAAGATGGAGGCCATTGTACTTCCCATGGTTGGATTGTAGCTTCATCACTCAGGCTGTCAGGCAGTGATAGCATGCTAGGAAACCCTGGACAATTCACCTCTGTCAGGCTAGCAATAAATAAGGTCTATGTGGTTTTCCCAGGGCAGGGCTTGCTGGATCCTTCAAGCATTTTACTTAAAGGTTGGACTTCGCTAATTAAATGGAGAAGTTATACTGCTATGGGAGGAAGTCCATGTCAAATCTGCATGCCCTTTCCCTTGTTTGTGGCTTAGATTGTCTCTTAGCATTAGACTCTCCTCCCTCCCCAACTTCCTAATACTCAGGATTGCTGTGCTCTGATGGAATGAGAATCCACTCAAGCACATGGACCACTCATCAATGACTGTCAGGAGCAACATGTCATAGGTATTAGATTGACACTTCATCAGCAGCTGTGAAGTCATCTGGAGGAACTATTGTCTTCTTAGAAGAATGTTTCTGACCTCTGTAGATATACAGGACTAGGGCTACTGTCTCCTAAATACCATCTTCAGGAATGGTGCCAGCAGTGAAGAAAGAGAGCGCACAATGGGATCTATGACATGGTGTGGAGACCAATGTGATGTCTGCCAAGTCGCAACTGTTTCCCTTATGAAATACTATTCCTAGTAACAAAATGCCTCTCCACTGAAGGACTGCTGTGACACACAAATACAATCAAGGAGGCTCAAGAGCATCACTGCACTATGGCTCAGCTGAGAGCCTGACGCTGCAGCACTCTCATTCTTCTGGTCAGATGCAGACTGGGAGCAAAGAGGTGGGAACTTCAGCCAAGGGCTTGCTTTTATGCATGTAAATTCAGGAAGTGGCTGACCAGGGCTAATCCAAAGACAAAAAAAGAAATGTAATAACTCCCAGGAGGACAGGACTGCGTCCTGGGTGTATGCTTCCCATGTGAAACCTGCTGATGCCCCGCTTTCCAGACCCCTGCTGGACGGTACAGAAGATGGACAATCTGCTCAAGCTCAAGATCACTTGACCTTGATCACGACTGCCTGGTGGTACCCTTGGATTCTGGTTCCTTCCACCATCTTATGTGCCCATTCGACAAATCTGTCTCCCTTCAGTTGGGGTTAGAGATGGCCAGGGCAGCCACCGGGACTTCCACTCTGGTATTATTAAGGGAAAATTATGACACTCTGAGGGCAGCCATTGATTTAGATACAGAGAAAATAGAAACTTCCATCAGTCCCCTTCAAGAATCACTGACTTCATTATCAGAAGTAGTACTGCAGGATAGGAGGTCTACGTGCTGCCTTAGTTGAGGAGTGTTGCTCTTATATAGACCATTCAGGGTTGTTAACCCTGTTAGGACCCCTAATTATTCTCCAGCTATAGTTGACTTTTGGCCCCTACATTTTGAACTGCTTAGTCGCTATTGTTAAGAAACACTTAGATACAGTACAGCTAATGATCTTAAAGCAGAGATACAAAGAACTAGATACAGAAGATCAGGGGTATGAGCTATCAGAATAGCAGCAATTGCTTCAGGATTGAAGCATGCACAAAAAACAGGGGGAGGAATGAAAGGGTTAACTCAGAAACTTTGAAAAGGTCATGGAACACTTGCCCCTCCCTATAAGAAGGGAGAGGCTAAATTACATTCCTCAGACCACAGGGTGATCCCCTGCAGCTAGGAAAGGCCCAGAGTCCATTGGCCACCTACCTCATCCCCTATCAACCAATTAGTTTAAAGATAACACTGTTCTGCCAATCACATTGTGCCTAATGGCGGCTGCCCATTAGAACTGTATAAAAGGCCCGGGCAGCCCAGAGCGAATGGAATGGTCATTCTGTCTCCATGTGCAGGACGGCCCCAGCATGCTGGATAATAATAAAAATCCTCTTGCTTTTTGCATCAAAAAAAAAAGAGAGAAATGTAATGATTCTACATAGACACTTGTATTGCATGCTAGTGCACAGCTCATTGAAGCCTCTGAACAGAGTGACAAAGTATAGGACATTCAAAGGTGACAATGGCTGGAAAAACTGTCCAAAACAATCACCTGGCTGTTGCCACTGAGCCAGCCTCTTTGGAAAGCTGAAACTGACATTAACCCTGGCATGACTGTTGACTTTGGAGTGAGAACCTCATATTCTACTTTGCTGGCAGCTAAGCAAACTCAGAAACTCCAAAAAAACAAAAAACCTTGAACCCAGCAATCTAGAAGGAGACCACCAGGCAGATGTCACCACAAAGGCAACTAATCCCAAGTCTGGGGACTCCAAACCCCCACCTATCTCTCTTATACCTGGTTATAGGCTGCAGGTATCTTTTGTCATCAATCAGGGGAAACTTGGGGGCCAGGATACATAGTATAACAGCATAACATGCAGATTCTCACATCCCTGGGAGCAACGAGGCCTTGGGAACCACTATTTAGCATTACAATACATAGCAAAAGGCCACACCTCAATACCACCCCTTCGAATCATTGTAGTTACACTGTATACCACCATCACCAGCTTTTAAGTGGGTATTGAGGAGCCAAACTTTATCTCTATCTTGATTTTTATGCTTGCATGGCAAGCACTTTACTGACTGATCTTCCAAGCTACGAGGAAGGATTATTATTATTATTATTATTATTATTATTATTATGCATTTAACTGAGCATTTACTATGTGCCAACCTGGCAAAAACAAGATAATACGTTCACAAATAGCAGGAGGGCTACATGAAGTAAGTGCTTTAAAAAATATGGACAAGGTCAAATTCACCAACTGTAGCTAACCTTTGGCTGAGAGATCAAGAAAACAGGGACTAGCCGGGCGGTGGTGGCGCACGCCTTTAATCCCAGCACTTGGGAGGCAGAGGCAGGAGGATTTCTGAGTTCGAGGCCAGCCTGGTCTACAGAGTGAGTTCCAGGACAGCCAGGGCTACACAGAGAAACCCTGTCTCGAAAAACCAAAAAAAAAAAAAAGAAAAGAAAACAGGGACTTGGATGGACTGTGCATAAAGAAGCTATAAATAGCTGAGGGGACAAGAATGCCACCAATCCTCAGCCATGAAAGCTTTGGCTGCATGAGGCCATGTGAAAGAAGCATTACAACATTAGAGCTAGCTGAGGCTGTGATACATGTGGGTCAGTTAGTAAACTGCTTACCTATAAAGCCAGCAGTCTGGTTTCCAGAGCCAACCAAGCTTGGCATATGCACTTGGAGATACAGGTCATTCTAGGCTAGACAACCAATTCAAGGCCAGATTCTTTATATGAGACCTTGTCTCAAAAACAAAAACCTGTCCTCATATGGTCCCAGTCTACTCAGACATGCTCACAGGGCACTACCTTATTATTGTTAGTAGTAAATTATCCGTCTGTGTCTTGTGGGTGGTGCAGGACAGATGCTGTCATTTCCATGTCCAGCCAGGTGCACAGTTGTCCCTATATCCTCAAACTAGATCCCAAATCTCTAGTTTGAAAAAGGCCTGGTCTGAAAAACCACTGTTTTACACAATGGAGAGGAACTTAGGGCAGGGTATAGCCTGATTTCAAAAAGAAACTTTTCTCAGAACAAAGCCAAAATGCTCGGGGGCCCCTTCTAGCTGCTCTTCCTTCTTCTGATGCTCTAAAATGTCTTCTGTGGCATGGTCTCATTCTGTCCCCCATTCCATGATTCCCATTGCCATTCCATGAGTCTCTTGCCATATCTCTCTGGGAAACCTCCCATCCTTAAAAGGCAGCAAGCGATTCTATTCTACTCTTGCATGTATCACCTCAGGATCTAGAATCTAGCCCTGTGCAGGATGGACAGTCATTTATCCAAGCTAGCTGGTTTGCTGGGCAGATTTGTCAAGACAGACAGGCCGAACAGGGCAGTTATTTCACACAGTCAAAACTAAAGTAGTTGGAAAACATACTGAATAATTTAAAACTCAGTATATTAAAACTCACAATAATATTTGAGGTTTAAATATTTTATTTATACCCTAAACAGAATTTATTATCATTTTGCTTTCCTGGATTTAATGGAAGCAAACACATCAATAATATTTTCAAAAGCTACTTCTAGAAAAAAAAGTTGGCTCTTGAAATATCCATAAAAAAACATGTATCTAGGCACACATTTTCCTTTTGCCTCAGGCTCTAATATGGTTTGGCATGGTATTGTGAGATCCTGTAATGAAAAGTTTGAGATTTTGTTTTTCAGGGTTTAGCATTCGCTTGGTATTTTGAAAATACTGTGTTAAAATGTGAGGTTTGAGTAGAGTCCTTAGAAGACTGCTCCAGAGGTAAATGCCAGTGTCTACAGTGAGTGGTTCACTAGCCTAACCTGAGTACCTGAGGCTCAGTAGCTTTGAGATGGTGGAGAGAAAATGCAGTGATTTATTAAAGAGTTGATACCTAGTATAAATGACACGACAACCTCTTTATACTTCCTTTCTGAAACAGTAATTCAAAGAGATAGCTGTTCCTCTCATATAGCCTAGCCTGGCCTTGAACTCTGTAGGTAGCTGAGACTGGTGTTGAACTGATCCTCCAGTCTCCATCTCCCGAGCATTGAACTTGATCTAATTTTAAAATTTGTCTTCCGTCTTTGTTGCAAATTATGTCTTTTGAACAGTGTAAGTTAAAAAGCCACAAAGTCAGCTGGGCATGGTGGTGGCCCACACATTTAAGTCCAGCACTTGGGAGGTAGGAGAAGGCAGTTCTTTGAGTTTGAGGCCAACCTGGTCTACAGAGGAAGTTCCAAGATCAGCCAGGGCTGTTACACAGAGAAATCTTGTCCAGAATACCCCTGCTCCAAAAAGCAGAGTTATGAGTGGTGTACCTACCACCAAGTTGCTCATACTTTATTAAAGACCTCACACCTATGCTTATGTTGGGAAGAAGGGGTTGATCAGCAGTGGCGGAGGATATGAGAGGGCAATGGGAGTGAATGTTCAAAATGAACTATATGAATGTATGAAATGGTCAATATGTAAAAATAAATATTTTAAGAGATCCAATGTGTGTTTCATGCTTCTATCTCAAACTGACAGACAAAAAGTTTAGACATGAATTTCGGAAGGTGGAAAGCAGCAACAAATTGGCCATCTCCATCTGGAAGTCCTTTGATCATGTGAAGGTTGACAGAAAGACTCTGAGCTTTTCCTTGAGAAGTCCCCATTTGCACTCAGAAGGCTACACTTAGAACAGCAGGCCCTGTGGCTCTTTTACCTCTTGAAATCCAGACACAGGGGACTCCACAGGCCATACTTCTTCCCATCTCCCTCCAGACCTCAGAGTGGAACATTTCAAAATAGCAGTTGGTGCCTGGATAAGTAACAGGTAGATTTATTGTTTTCTGCTGTGTATGCATTTGAGCTTTGGAATCTGATGACTTAGAGTAAGGCAGGGTGGGGCAGCTAGAAGTAGGCCCCCCCAACAGGCTTCTTTTACCTGGCTAGAGACTATCTGGGCTTCTGGTTTTCACAAAACTCCTCAAAGTCTCTAAAACTAGGGCTAGTAGTCTAGCTTGGGAAATAACAAATTTCTAGAAAGGGCCAACTCCTAAATATTTCAGTATGGGGCCATACAAGTTCCTTCACAATCAGTCACTTCCACTGTGATACTGTATTAGTTATTTATTGCTGTGAGCACCCACCATGACCAAGGCAACTCTTATAAGAACAACATTTAATTGGGGCTGGCTTACAGGTTCAGAGGTTCAGTCTAGTATCATAAAGGCAGGAGCTTGGCAGCATCCAGGCAGGCATGGGGCAGGAGGAGTTGAGAGTTCTACATCTTCATCTGAAGGCTGCTAGCAGAGTACTGACTTCCAGGCAGTTAGTTGAGGGTCTTAAAGCCCACACCACAATGACACACCTACTCCAACAAGGCCACACCTCCTAACAGTGCCAATCCCTGGGCTGAGCATACACCAACCATCACAGATACTGTCTTTGACTATAGACATTAAAATTATATATTAAATTATATTTTTACCTCTTAGGTATCACAGAATACTATTTTGGGATTTTTTTCTATTTCTTTCTTTTTTCCGTTTTCTTTTTCTTTTTTTGGGAGGGGGAGTAGGGTTTTTTGTTTTGTTTTGTTTTTCGGGTTTTTTTTTTTTCTTTTTTGGTTTTCTGAGACAGGGTTTCTCTGCATAGCCCTGGCTGTCCTGGAACTCACTCTTGTAGACCAGGCTGGCCTCGAACTCAGAAATCCTCCTGCCTCTGCCTCCCAAGTGCTGGGATTACAGGCATGCAACACTACTGCCAAGCCTTGGAATGTGTTTTCAACTACTTAAGAATATAAGCATCAATCTAGACCTAGTGGTATATGTCTATTTCCTTAGCTACTTGGTAGATTAAAGCAGGAATTCCAGGCCAGCTTGGGTACCATAGTGAGTAAAAGAACAGCTTAATGTGACCCTATCTCAAGATTTAAAAAGTCAGAAAGGCCAGAGATATTACTCAGTGATAGAGCACTTGCCTAATATGTACAAGGCCATGAATTCATTTCTTGGTGCCACATGCACACAAAAAGTGCTAAGTATTCTTAGTTTGCAAAACAATGGTACAAAATGATACAAACAGATGAACCACATTTGACTCCTAGGCCGTAGTTTGATGATCTAAGATGTGGAATGAAAATATGGGTGGGAAAGATGTTGAGTCCCAGGAGAGTGATGCTCCTGCAATGTCGTCCTCTAGAGACATCTCATTGTCCAGAGAGGAAGTCCCAGTCACTAGTCAGAGACCTTGAACGCCTCATTGCTGGACTATGGCACTTAACTGAAGGTCAAGCAGTAACTATCAAAGCAGTGTTAACATTGATCTCCAATTTTAATTCCTAGCTCTAATTTAGGAGTTTGAATGAGATAACTTTCATCGTCAAATAAATTAGAGTCGTGTTCTAAGAAATAGTCCAGTCAATAGAGCTGATGGGCCTCGATGCAATGTAAAAACCTACACAATCACTAAATCTATGCCAAGCTGCTGCAGTAACTAACACTTACAGTGTGCATAACTTTCCCAGAACACACACCTTAGCACAGACATTGGATGCTTGAATTATATTCTCCACTGGTAAGCTGCACAACAGGGACCCTAGGTTATTAGTCATGCACTAAGTCTAACCCTCTCATCTGATGCAGGGCGAAAGCTCTCTAACAGGCCCAAGCATTGCAGACAGGTTTTTGCCCTTTCCCCTTTCCTCTCCCTTGCTAAACATTCCTAAAGCTAGGCCCCAAGGTCTATTTCCTTATTTGGCTACTTACTCATTCCTGAGACTAAATCCCGAGGCAAGCAGGAAGAGAGAGAGAGAGAGAGAGAGAGAGAGAGAGAGAGAGAGAGAGAGAGAGAGAGAGACAGAGACAGAGACAGAGACAGACAGACAGAGAGACAGAGGGACAGAGACTGGACCCGGTGTGGACCTTTGAAAACAAAATTCATTATTTGGCTACATGGTTAACTTGTCCAGCCAGGACTTACCAACTTGCCCTAGTAAAGGCTCCCTTTTCTCCTTCAAAACCGTTTCTGCAGAGACACCTGCTATTGTCTATTTTTGTCCAATCCAGAGGCAGCCTCCACTTCGCCCCTCTCTTTGCTTGCCCTTCTCTGGTAATAAATCTCTTTTGTGATTAGAATTTGGTGTCTAGATGTGTTCTAGATTCTGAGGGGCCCTCCCCTACAGATGGAATAAGAGCTCGTTAAAGGGAAATGACTTGTACAACGTCACACATCTTACCTAAGGAGGTATCCACAAACACTTGACATAAGGTCTCAAATAAGAAAGGCCAAAGGTCATTCCCAGCCCCAGGAGCTAATGTAAGTGGGAAAGTGTATGGGCTAAAAGGATGTGTCCTAGTTACTGTTCTATTGCTATGAAGAAACACCACAACCAGGGCAACTCTTTAAAAAGAAAGCATTTTTTTAATGACTTGCTTACAGTTTCAAAGGGTTAGTCCATGATTATCATGGCAACATACGGGTAGGCATTGTGCTGGAACAGCAGTTGAGGGCTTACATGCTAATTCACATGTAGTAGGCAAGCAGGCACAGAGAGAGCGAGAGAGAGAGAAAGAGAAAGAGAGATAGAGACAGAGACAGAAACTTGGCCTGGTGTGGACTTTTGAAAGCTCAAAGCCCACTCCCAGTGATATAGGTCCTTCAACAAGGACACACCTCCTCCGAAAGGACACACCTCCTAATCCTTCTAAACAGTTCATCACATGGACACTAAGTATACAAATATATGTGCCGATGGGGGGGCATTCTCATTTTAACTACCATAGGATGGATAATCTATTCTTCAGGTAGCTAGCAGTACTACCTTATTTACACAATGGATTATGACAATGATGGTATCAGGAATGGGACAGAATGGGCCAGTTAAAATATCTAAAGGGCACACACAGGTGATGTCTTTGCCTGTTGATTCAGAAGGATGATTAGGTGGTGTTATGTTTTTGAAAGTTGTAGATCCTTGTGGAGGTCGAGCTTCCCTGAAAGAAGACAGTCACTCAGGGTGGATGTCAACATTTTATAATTTGCTTATATTTTCTGTCAGCTCTCTGCTTCCTGAGTATAAGCACTGCATGCTTCTGGGGCCCTGTCTACCCCACCATAATAGACCATATCTCCTAAAACTGCAGAACAACAACAACAACAAATAAACAAACAACAACAAAAACAACAAATCCTTCCTATTTGAGGTGCAGTGTGACTTCTGAAATCACAGATCTCAGACTGTACTCAATTATCCTGCGTCCATTGTTTCCTCTTTAGATCATTTATGGCTATTTGGGAGTCTCCAGAGGCAATAATGTCTGATATCTCTTAAGACCCAAGATCCTAGGAAGTCGGCTCCTCTAGCCAAACTCTCTAAATTCAAATCCCATTTCTACTTGATTCTAGCTATTTAACCTGGAGTGAGTTAGTTAACTTGTGCTCACTTTTTATGAAGAAGTATCTATTTGCCCCACAGAGGGTATGGAGAGACCAAAGGAACGATTCTGCGTAAGTTCAGCTTCATGAACCAAGGGGTTAATTACAGGAAGGTGAGCAGCCCCCAAATTGTTGCTTCACGACAGTCCCACCCCAGCATGAGTGACGACTCCTCCATAACCTCAAGATGGAGTCTTCTCCCTTCAGTAGCTTTCCACCCTTAGCTAAGTTAGCATCACCAGAGACCATGAGAAGCTAGAGCAGAAGTTCATACAGCTAAGGGGGAAAGGTACAAGAATGTCACATGGAAGTTTAATGACCACCCCCAACCCCCAACACACACACACACACACACACACACACACACACACACACACACACACACACACACACATCCCTTTTTCTTCTATGAGGGAATGTCAACAGTCCTGATCTTGTTGAGGGTCTTGTTTAGTTAATGACAACTGCTTTGATTAAGATGGTAATGCCTATGCCGTGCTCACCTGAGAACAACCCACAACATTCATACTTCACATTCTCATCCATCAAATAGGGACACTGCTAATGGTAGTAGCTACCTTGTAGAGCTGGGAGATTTAAATGTGCAAAACACCTTGTGTGGGCTTCTATTGCTGTTATGCACCTCAAAGTCATGTCCTCAGATGAAACTAGGAAACCTATCAAGACGGGTCCAAAGGGTGTTTGTGTGACAGCTCAAGTATAAGGGATAGGGAAGTGCAGGGTGGGACAAAGAGGAAAGGGAGAAAACACAAAGATCACAGACCAAGAAGGAAGAGGACAATGTAGGGAGAAGAGGGTAGGGACAGGGTGAGGAGCAAGTGAGACTGAGAATCCGTCAGTAACTGCTTTACAATGTAGCTGGAGCAGATGCTTCTAACAACATACCATAGGTAGTTGATAGTAGCCAGGGAAATGGCAAGCTGAGAAGAACTGTTAAGAAAGCTATTTGTAGCTTACTTATTTAACGATTACCATCACTCTGTGAGAATTTTGCTACCACCTTTGTCTCAAGTGAGGAAAGTTATATTTAGGGTGACCAACTGAGGTTATAGACAATACCCATCCACCCTGCCATCAGGGTCCAAGTCTGTATGACTGTAGTCACATAGGAATCAACTCCACTCCCCTGTCCAGCACCTCTCTGCCTCTTAGCTCACAGTCTAAATCATATCCAAATAATACAGGTGACATATTAATTAAGCCCACATTCTCAAAATATAGAAGGCTTGCCACCTTGAAAATCATTAATTGGCAAAACCTCTTTTGTCTGGCAGGATGAGCGTTTACTTCAGACCCCCATTACATGTTACAGCAGGCTGCTTACAACTGGCCTTTTTACTTAAAGGCCTTTTTCTTGAAAAGGAAGATCTGTACCTTTCTCTTGAAACTCTTCTCTCCCACTCTGATTTTAAACCTAGTGATAAATAGCAACCAGAGGGACTGCAGAGACGGCTCTGCAGTTAGGAGTACTTCCTGCTTCTAATTAGGAGTACTTCCTGCTTCTAAGGGGACCAAAACTTGCATCCCAACACCCATATCAGGCTGTTTACAATTGCCTGTAACTCCAGTTCCAGGGAATCTGACCCCTTCTGACATTCCTGGGCACCCACACACGTGACATACACTCATAGATAAAGACACAAACATATACACTCACACAAAATAAATCTTTAAAACAATAACAACAACCTGTAAAGCCTATTAGTGATTGAATTCACCTTAACCTTGCAACTCATATTTATTGATGTTCAAAAGCTTGGATTTGTCTATAGATTTTGTTGTTCTTTCTCGGCCTGCTTTAAGAGTATCACTTTTATAGCCAGTTCTTATGTGGCAAATGTTCCAACCAAAAATTAAGATGTGAGGTGACTGAACTAAGGTCACATAATCGTAAGGAACAGGCAGGCTATGACTGACTCGACACTAAGTTTGTTGGGTACCAGTAAACCCTGGCTCCTTTCTCTCCACCCCTGACACACACAGGCTAAGAGGAATTCCCACAGCAAAGGGATTTAGATTCAAGTTTCTAATTAACAAATTATGGACAGAAAGAAAATGGGCAAACAATTTCTTGCTACGGATTTGGCGAGAAACAGCTTTGGTCTGAGGGTTTCCCTTCCACCCTCATGTGTTTCTCACACCTCACTCTTTCCATTTCTGTCCCCTGAGCCCTCTCCCTACCTCACACTGATGTTTCTGCACAGCACAGGTCTGGTCGGAGACTCAAGTTTTAAAGCCTGCTGTATGCACAAAAATCAGAGACACTCACTCCAAAGCTAGTCCCCTAAAAGACAAAAACTGGCCAAATCATTCATGTGGAGCAGGCTTCTCAGTTCTAGTCAGCTCTGGGGACACAAATCTGACAAGATTCCCTACATCCAAGAAAGACTTCGTACCCCCAGCAGGCTTTAAGAGTGTATTTGAAACATGCCTTCCTTTGTGTGGCTGGCACTTGTAAGCATTTCCAATTTAAACACATGTTGGAACAAAATACTTCCTCACTTTTCTGTTCTGTTCCAGCTACAGGACATCTCAGAAGCCCAATTTAATCCCAATGCTGGGAAATACAATTAATTTTTGCTTCTTCTGGGAGATCCTGAAAGGCAACTGTAAATAATGGCTTATTCTCTTCACCAAACAGAAAGGCAATTGAGTCACATGAGTGCCTGAAAACCGAACCAGAGAATTCTGGTTTGGGACTGGAGCAGGAGGGGCGCGGGGGTCCCTGGTAGAGGATGAAATGATCATCTTCAGCCCACATGTTTCTTCAGGCAAACTCCTGATTTTAATTGGCCTTTGAATACATTAAGCTTTTTGCTTAAAACCCTCTCTCTTACCAACCAATAGAAGGATGTTTGTGCCTGCCTGAGGTCTGTGAGGGACAGTTTTCTTGGTGAGATCTGACAGATTGAAAATGATCCTGGGAGGCTCGCTAGCTGGTAGTTTGGAAATAGACATAAAACGAATAATCTTGAGTAAGTTTTCTAAACATATTAATGTTAAACTTGACATTTGTTTAGGAGCCTCATGGACTCCATTAAAAGCTCAGCACTGTTGGGTCTGGGGGCCTGGGAAAGTGGGATTAGGAGATTCTCCCAACCCCCATCATTTAGATACTCTAATTCTCTGTAATTTTATTTATGGTGCTGAACCATGATTGGTGGAAAGTAAGCACAAACAGGTGAGGCTTTAAGAGTTTTTCTGCTTGTCTGAATTCTGATCTACGGCAGGACAGACTGTTTGGACTTCATTCAAACACAGCCTGGAGTGTCATTGTGCACACGCTTGAAGGGAAGAGGCAGAAAGAAGGGGTGACTGTTCTTGCCAAAAGGCTGGGCTATTGCATTATAGGGGGCGGGGGAGGTGGCAGAGAGCCCAGGGCACTTAGTCATAGACCGGAAAAGGATTTTTTTTTTTGTTTTTTTTTTTTTTTTTTTTTTTTAATTTAATTTTATTTTATTTTTTTAATTTACATTCCAAATCACTTCCCCTTTCCCGTTTCCTCCCTCCCCGAAAGTCCCATAAGCCCCCTTCCCTCCCTCTTTTCTCCGTTCAACCCCCTCTCATTACTCTGTCCTGGCGTTCCCCTACATCCAGTCTTTCCAGGACCAGGGGTCTCTCCTTCCATCTTTTTAGAAATCTATTGATCTGCTGATTGTGTCTAGGGTATTCTGAGATTCTGGGTCAATATCCCCTTATCAGTGACTTCATACCATGTGTGATCTTTTGTGATTGGGTTACCTCACTAAGGATGATATTTTCAAGTTCTGACCATTTGCCTAGGAATTTCGTGAATTCATTGTTTTTAATTGCAGAGTAGTATTCCATTGTGTAAATATACCACATCTTCTGAATCCATTCCTCCGTTGAGGGACATCTGGGTTCTTTCCAGCTTCTGGCTATTATAAATAAGGCTGCTATGAATATAGTGGAGCCTGTGTCCTTATTGCATGCAGGTAAAGTCTCTGGGTATATGCCCAGGAGTGGTATAGCCGGATCCTCCGGAAGTGTCATGCCCAGTTTTCTGAGGAGCCGCCAGACTGCTTTCCAGAGTGGTTGTACCAGCCTGCAATTCCACCAGCAGTGGAGGAGTGTTCCTCTTTCTCCACATCCTCGCCAACAACTGCTGTCTCCTGTGTTTTTGATCTTAGCCATCCTGACTGGTGTGAGATGGAATCTCAGGGTTGTTTTGATTTGCATTTCCCTAATGACTAAGGATGATGAACATCTCTTTAGGTGCTTCTCAGCCATTAGATATTCTTCAGGTGAGAACTCTTTGTGGAGCTCTGTACCCCATTTTTTAATAGGGTTACTTGCCTCTCTGGAGTTTAACTTCTTGAGTTCTTTGTATATCTTGGATATTAGCCCTCTGTCGGATGTAAGGTTGGTAAAGATCATTTCCCAGTTAGTTGGTTGCCGCTTTGTCTTTTTGACGGTGTCTTTTGCCTTGCAAAAACTTTGTAATTTAATGAGGTCCCATTTGTCTATTCTTGATCTTAGAGTATAAGCTATTGGAGTTCTGTTCAGGAAATTCTCCCCTGTGCCCATATGTTCAAGGTTCTTCCCTAGTTTCCCTTCTATTAGTTTCAGTGTGTCTGGTTTTATGTGGAGATCTTTGATCCACTTAGAATTGAGCTTAGTGCAAGGAGATAAGGATGGGTCAATTTGCATTCTTCTGCATGTTGACCTCCAGCTGAGCCAGCACCATTTGTTGAAAAGGCTATCTTTTTTCCACTGGATGGTTTTAGCTCCTTTGTCAAAGATCAAGTGACCATAGGAGTGTGGATTCATTTCTGGGTCTTCAATTCTGTTCCATTGATCTACATGTCTGTTACTGTACCAATACCATGCAGTTTTTAACACTATTGCTCTGTAGTACAGCTTGAGGTCCGGGATACTGATTCCCCCAGAGGTTCTTTTACTCTTGAGAATAGTTTTAGCTATTCTGGGTTTTCTGTTATTCCAGATGAATTTTTGAATTGCTCTTTCTAACTCTATGAAGAATTGAGTTGGGATTTTGATGGGGATTGCATTGAATCTGTGTATTACTTTTGGTAAGATGCTCATTTTTACTATATTAATCCTGCCAATCCATGAGCATGGCAGATTTTTCCATCTTCCGAGGTCTTCTTCAATTTCTTTCTTCAGAGACTTGAAGTTCTTGTCATACAGATCTTTCACTTGTTTGGTTAGCGTCACGCCAAGATACTTAATATGGTTTGTGGCTATCGTAAAGGGTATTATTTCTCTTACTTCTTTCTCAGCCTGCTTATCCTTTGAGTATAGGAAGGCTTCTGACTTGCTTGAGTTGATTTTATATCCGGCCACTTTGCTGAAGTCGTTTATCAGCTGTAGGAGTTCTCTGGTGGAGTTCTTTGGGTCGCTTATGTATACTATCATATCGTCTGCAAATAGTGATAGTTTGACTTCTTCCTTTCCAATTTGTATCCCTTTGACCTCTTTTTCTTGTCTAATTGCTCTAGCTAGAACTTCAAGTACTATATTGAAAAGATATGGAGAGAGAGGGCAGCCTTGTCTAGTCCCTGATTTTAGTGGGATTGCTTCAAGTTTCTCTCCGTTTAGATTGATGCTGGCTACTGGTTTGCTGTAAATTGCTTTTACTATGTTTAGATATGGGCCTTGAATTCCTGATCTTTCCAAGACCTTTAGCATGAAAGGATGCTGAATTTTGTCAAATGCTTTCTCAGCATCTAATGAGATGACCATGTGGTTTTTTTCTTTGAGATTGTTTATGTAGTGGATTACATTGATGGATTTCCTTATATTGAACCATCCCTGCATCCCTGGGATGAAGCCTACTTGATCGTGGTGAATGATCGTTTTGATGTGTTCTTGGATTCGGTTGGCAAGAATTTTATTGAGTATTTTTGCATCGATATTCATAAGAGAGATTGGCCTGAGATTCTCTTTCTTTGTCGGATCTTTGTGTGCTTTTGGTATTAGTGTAATTGTGGCTTCATAGAACGAGTTGGGTAGTGTTCCTTCTGTTTCTATTTTGTGGAACAGTTTGAAGAGTATTGGTGTTAGGTCTTCTTTGAAGGTCTGATAGAATTCTGCACTAAAACCATCTGGACCTGTGCTTTTTTTGGTTGGAAGACTTCCAATGACAACTTCTATTTCTTCAGGGGTTATAGGACGGTTTAGATGGTCTATTTGATCCTGATTTAATTTTGGTACTTGGTATCTGTCAAGGAAATTGTCCATTTCCTCAAGATTTTCTAGTTGTGTTGAATACAGGTTTTTGTAGTAGGATCTGATGATTTTTTGAATTTCCTCAGTTTCTGTTGTTATCTCTCCCTTTTCGTTTCTGATTTTATTAATTTGGATACTATCTCTGTGCCCTCTGGTTAGTCTGGCTAAGGGCTTATCTATCTTGTTGATTTTCTCAAAGAACCAACTCCTCGTTTTGTTGATTCTTTGTATGGTTTTATTTGTTTCTACTTGATTGATTTCAGCCCTGAGTTTGATGATTTCCTGCCTTCTACTCCTCTTTGGTGTATTTGCTTCTTTTTGTTCCAGGGCTTTCAGGTGTGCCATTAAGCTGTTAGTGTATGCTGTCTCCCGTTTCTTTTTGGCGGCACTCAGGGCTATGAATTTTCCTCTTAGCACTGCTTTCATTGTGTCCCATAAGTTAGGGTATGTTGTGCCTTCATTTTCATTAACTTTCAAAAAGTCTTTGATTTCTTTCTTTATTTCCACCTTGACCAAGTTATCATTGAGTAGAGCATTGTTCAGCCTCCATGTGTACGTGGGTTTTCTTTTGTTTTTGTTGCCATTGAAGACCACCCTTATTCCATAGTGATCTGATAGGAGGCATGGGATTATTTCTATCTTCTTGTATCTGTTGAGGTCTGATTTGTGACCAATTATATGGTCAATTTTGGAGAAGGTACCATGAGGAGCTGAGAAGAAGGTGTATTCTTTAGCTCTAGGATGAAATGTTCTATATATATCAGTTAGTTCCATTTGGTCCAAGGCTTCAATTAGATTCACTGTGTCCCTGTTTAGTTTCTGCTTTCCTGAACGATCCATTTCAGAGAGCGGGGTGTTGAAGTCACCCACTATTATTGTGTGCGGTGCGATGTGTGCTTTGAGTTTTAGTAAAGTTTCTTTTACGAATGAGGGTGCCCTTGCATTTGGAGCATAGATATTCAGGATTGAGAGTTCTTGATGGTGGATTTTTCCCTTGATCAGTATGTAGTGTCCTTCTGTGTCTTTTTTGATGACTTTGGGTTGAAAATCAATTTTATCCGATATTAGGATGGCTACTCCACCTCGTTTCTTGGGGCCATTTGCTTGTAAAATTGTTTTCCAGCCTTTTACTCTGAGGTAGTGTTTGTCTTTGACACTGAGGTGCGTTTCCTGCATGCAGCAAAAAGCTGGGTCCTGTTTACGTATCCAGTCTGCTAGTCTATGTCTTTTAATTGGGGAATTGAGACCATTGATATTAAGAGAGATTAAGGCATAGTGATTATTGCCATCTGCCATTCTTGACGCTATCTTTATGTTTGAGTGGTTATCTACTTTTGGGTTTGATTCAAGAAGGTTATTATCTCATTTTTTCCAGGGTGTTGTTTCTCTCCCTGTATTGGAGGTTTCCACCTATTATCCGTTGCAGGGCTGGATTTGTGGAAAGATATTGTGAAAATTTGGTTTTATCATGGAATATCTTGGTCTCTCCATCTATGGTGATTGAGAGTTTTGCTGGGTATAGTAGTCTAGGCTGGCATTTGTGCTGTCTTAGTGTCTGCATGAGATCTGCCCAGGATCTTCTGGCTTTCATAGTCTCTGGTGAGAAGTCTGATGTGATTCGGATAGGTCTTCCTTTGTATGTTACTTGGCCCTTTTCTCTTACTGCATTTAGTATTCTTTCTTTGTTTAGAACATTCGGTGTTTTGATTATTATGTGACGGGAGGTATTTCTGTTCTGGTCCAGTCTGTTTGGAGTTCTGTAGGCTTCTTGTATGTTCATCGGCATCTCTCTCTTTAAGTTAGGGAAGTTTTCCTCCATAATTTTGTTGAAGATGTTTACTGGCCCTTTAAGTTGCAAATCTTCACTCTCATCTATACCTATAATCCTTAGGTTTGGTCTTCTCATTGTGTCCTGGATTTCCTGGATGTTTTGGGTTACGCGTTTTTTGCATTTTGCATTTTCTTTGACTGTTGAGTCGATGCTTTCTATGGAATCTTCAGCACCTGAGATTCTTTCTTCCATCTCTTGTATTCTATTGTTGATGTTTGCATCTATGACTCCTGATTTCTTCCCAAGGTTTTCTATCTCCAAAGTTGTCTCCCTTTGTGATTTCTTAGTTGTTTCTACTTCCTTTTTTAGTTCCTGGATGGATTTGCTGAGATCCTTCACTTGTTTGTTTGTATTTTCCTGTATTTCTTTAAGGTAATTTTGCATTACCTCTTTCAGGATTTCTTCCTGATGACCCACGTTCTCCTGCATTTCTCTGAGCGATTTTTGTGTTTCCTCCTCATGGGATTCCATCTGTTGATCCATCGTCTCCTGCATTTCTTTAAGCAGTTCTCGTGTTTCCTTTGTAAGGGCATCTAACCGTTGATTCATTTCTTTAAGCAATTTTTGTGTTGCCTCCTTATGGGCATCCGTCTGTTGACCCATATTCTTCTGCATTTCTTTATGCAAATTTTGTGATTCCTTTGTGAGTGCATCTACCCGTTGATTCATCTCGTTAAGCGATTTTTGTGTTGTCTCCTTGTGCGCCTCCATCTTTTGATCCATGTTCTCCCGCATTTCTCTAAGCGATTTTTGTGTTTCCTTTGTAAGGGCTTCTAACCGTTGATTCATGGTCTCCTGTAACTCTTTATGAGATTTATTTGTGTCCTTCTTGTGATCCTCTAATAGCATCATGAGAAGTGATTTTAAATCCAGATCTTGTCTTTCGGGTGTGGTGGGGTATCCAGGACTTGCTGCTGTTGGAGAGTTGGGTTCGGATGGTCCTACATTACTTTGATTACTGTTAGTAACATTCCTACGTTTGCCTTTTGCCATCTGGATACCTCTGGTGTTAGTTGGTCCTGCTGCCACTGGCTGTTGGTTGGACCTCCTGTGAGCCTGCAAAGCTATTTCTGCCCCCCCCTGGATTACCAGGATTCCCCTGGCACCGATTTCTGGGGCCTGCCTGCTCCTGAGTGACTTTGGAGCCCTAATGTGCTTTGCCCCAAGTGATCTTATGTTGGGGAGGCCTTGCACATCTAAAGGCTCAGCCTAGTGGATTCCTGGAGCAGAGGTCGCCAAAGGGAGGCTGGCAGGCTCCTGCCCTGTGCAGGGGTGTGTGATCTCTCCTGGGGGGGGGAGGGGGCGTCCCTCTGCCAGGCAGAAGTCCCACAGCAGATCTGGCGCGCTGGTCACTGCAGATCAGCCCAGCACCTGGGAGCAGGTTACACCCAAGCTGCCTGAACCCGAAGCGATATTATGCCTGTCTGTCTCTGAGCCTGGTGGTCCCAACTACCTGGTCACTGGAGCAAAGATGGCGGAGGGCACTCTCCGTGGCGCCGCTCACCCTGTGGTCACGATGGCCCGCCGATCTGGCACCCAGACGACCACAGCGCCAACCCGCCCTCGGGCACAGAAGGAAGCCCCAACAGGCCGTGTCCCAAGTGATGTTATATTGGGGGGAGAGCCTGGGTACCGGTCTCTCCAGCGCAGTCCGCGGGAACAGAGGTCGCGGAAGGGAAGCTGGCGGGCTCCCTCCCTGCGCAGGGTCCCTCCACCAGGCAGAAGGTCCCACCGCGGAACTGGCGCGCTGGTTACTGCAGATCAGCCCAGCACCTGGGAGCAGGTTACACCCAAGCTGCCTGAAACTGAAGCGATATTATGCCTGTCTGTCTCTGAGCCTGGCGGTCCCAACTACCTGGTCACTGGAGCAAAGATGGCGGAGGGCAGTCTCCGTGGCGCCGCTCACCCTGTGGTCACGATGGCCCGCCGATCTGGCGCCCAGACGACTACAGCGCCAACCCGCCCTCGGGCACAGACGGAAGCCCCAACAGGCCGTGTCCCAAGTGATGTTATATCGGGGGGGAGAGCCTGGGTACCGGTCTCTCCAGCGCAGTCCGCGGGAACAGAGGTCGCGGAAGGGAAGCTGGCGGGCTCCCTCCCTGTGCGGGGTCCCTCCAGCAGGCAGAAGGTCCCACCGCGGAACTGGCGCGCTGGTTACTGCAGATCAGCCCAGCACCTGGGAGCAGGTTACACCCAAGCTGCCTGAAACCGAAGCGATATTATGCCTGTCTGTCTCTGAGCCTGGCGGTCCCAACTACCTGGTCACTGGAGCAAAGATGGCGGAGGGCAGTCTCCGTGGCGCCGCTCACCCTGTGGTCACGATGGCCCGCCGATCTGGCGCCCAGACGACTACAGCGCCAACCCGCCCTCGGGCACAGACGGAAGCCCCAACAGGCCGTGTCCCAAGTGATGTTATATCGGGGGGAGAGCCTGGGTACCGGTCTCTCCAGCGCAGTCCGCGGGAACAGAGGTCGCGGAAGGGAAGCTGGCGGGCTCCCTCCCTGCGCGGGGTCCCTCCAGCAGGCAGAAGGTCCCACCGCGGAACTGGCGCGCTGGTTACTGCAGATCAGCCCAGCACCTGGGAGCAGGTTACACCCAAGCTGCCTGAAACCGAAGCGATATTATGCCTGTCTGTCTCTGAGCCTGGCGGTCCCAACTACCTGGTCACTGGAGCAAAGATGGCGGAGGGCAGTCTCCGTGGCGCCGCTCACCCTGTGGTCACGATGGCCCGCCGATCTGGCGCCCAGACGACTACAGCGCCAACCCGCCCTCGGGCACAGACGGAAGCCCCAACAGGCCGTGTCCCAAGTGATGTTATATCGGGGGGAGAGCCTGGGTACCGGTCTCTCCAGCGCAGTCCGCGGGAACAGAGGTCGCGGAAGCGGACTAGGAGCTTTGTAAGCGGAAAAGGATTTTTTTACTTTTCTTTTTCTAGAGATAGCAATTCTCGGGTTATTCTTCGAGGTTTCCAACACTAGCCTTCTCCCTTCCAGAGATGCTCTGAGACACAGAAACCCATTTCTCCTGTCCCAGAGTCCTCCATTAGAGACCCGGGCCTCTACCAATTCTCTCAAGTAATCAAGTAAGTCTTCTGGATATGATGTTGCTTGAAGCACCCACTAAAGTGTGTGTGCGCGCGTGTGTGTGCGTGCATGCGTGCGTGCCTGTGTGAGTACGTGTGTGTGTGTGTGTGTGTGTGTGTGTGTGTGTGTGTCTGTCTGTCTGTCTGTCTGTCTGTCTGTCTGCCTATCTTGAATGCATGCATGTTTGTGTATGTGTAATGTGTAATGTGTGTATGTAGCCAGAGGTAAACCACAGTGTTATTCCTCAGGTGCTATCTGCCTTGTCTTTTGAGACATAGTCTTTCACTGGCCTAGATCTCACCAATTTAGCTGTATTGGCTAGCTCCCTCTCCTCTGGCATTTTGCTTGTATGTGTGTTCTGGGAGTCAAATTCAGGTACTCACACTTGCACAGCAACCATTTGATTGACTGGGCTATCTCTCTAGTGACTTCATCCCGCTCTTAAAGTCTGAAGAATGCCTGGGTCTCTCACACAGTAGAGGAGGGACCTAACACGGGATATTAAAAAGAAGGGACAGCAAAAAAGAGACGGAGTCTGACCGTGGGAACTAAAGTTAGAGATGAGGAGAAAATTCAACTTGGTCTGCTTCATGCTTTGGCCTTGGATCTTCCCTGCTAGAGTTAGAGGCCTGCTGAGAAGTCTTCAGCTTTATGAACTACAGGGGACACATAAGTCAGCTGCCTTCATTACTCAGGTGTTAGGACTGGGGAGGGTCAATCTTTTCCAGGCAGTGTCCTCATTTCCCTTCTCCCATCCAGCAGCTATAAGACAGGTATCTCTTTTGCCTCATCCCCATAAAACAATGTGCTTTAAGTCAGTGATTTTGAACTCTCTCCTTCCTCTTGAAGTTGGAATGTGCACCTTTACTTGCTGGATTACTCCCCTCCTCAGCAAGCCCCGTCATGGAGGTCAAGTGGGCCTTTCATTGCCCTAAGTGAAAAGCTTAGTCAAGGGAGAAAGAGCAGATGGTGGAAAGGCAGCACTGATTGGGGAGAGGAGGGCATAAGTAGGCAATCCAGTTTCTCGAGGAGTAGCTATAGATCTTGGTTTCAACCAGAGGGCCACCAGCCAGCATCATGGCGGCAGACGCTCCTTGACTTGGGGTCTACTGGGGGCCTCAGTTCTAGTTTGCCACCAAGAGTAACCCTGTAAAGGTCTCTGGGGCTCCCATTGAAAGCCTAGGCTCCACAACCCTGTAAAATCTGAAGCGGAGCCTTTGTTGCATGAAGGAGCAAAGCTTGCTGTCAACTCCAAGGGAAGCGGCTCCCAAATGGTTGGAGAACTGGGAGCAGAGCAGATACCAACTCTCCCTGCATTCCCAGTCCTCCCTTTCCTTTCAAAGCAACCCAAAGTTTTCTGTGGTCAGACAAGAAAGGCAAGGCAAAAGAAAAGGAGCTGAGAAATCCATTCATCTGGGAGAACTGGCAACTCTGTAAGAGTCAGTGCTGTGGCAGTACATTCTTAAAGTTGATAGCACTTTGCACAAGGGTGCTCAGGTGAAATCATGGCTGCCATCAATGGTGAGTGGGGGCAATATGTGTGTTGGAGGGATTTCTGGTGTCTTTCAAAGTATCCCTGCCAAGCGATTGTTCTCCTAGAATAGCAACCCTGGCTCTGCCCATTTCGTACATCCATTTTGGGCTCCTATGCTTCTACTTGAGTCTCAGAGAGGAGCTGACATTTCCCTTTGAGGGGGCCTCCTTGAAACTCTCCTCTTGGAAACACACAATTACAGCTCCAACTGTGAAGCCACAACACTGAAGATTCATCCTCTGTCCCCAGCAAAACGTTCTGCCTAAGCCCACAATTGCATTGCTTGTGGAAAGCTATATTTTCTCTGAGAAGTGAAAGATGTTCTGCCAGAGCCGCTTTCAGAGTCTCTGAGAACAACAAAGCATTGTTCGGTACCAGCAGCATACAGGTTTAGGGCAATTCTATGAGGGCTCAGCGCCATTATAATGTTGTCTCTCATATGGTTTGCATCATGTCGCTGTTTCCAAATCTCTTAATCATTCAGGACACTATTATATTTGGGGATTACCAAGTTAATTGAAGGGGGAAATCTCGGAATTCAATAAAACCTTAACAGCCCTAAACTACCTGCCACACCTTTCATGAGTTTTCAAGTTCTATAAATGGCCCTTTGTTGTCGAACAGCTTTGTGAGTGATCATAGTAGGAAAACACTAAGAAGGCTGCTCACCTTCTGCTGCTCTCCATCCACAGCTACTAAAAAGTGTTAGGGTTTAACAGCCAGAAAAACTCCTTCCAAATTCTGTTCCCTATCTCATGAATGCAATTGAAAAGGAAGGACATTACTGAGGGGCCCAAGCAAAATATTGAAAAAATGTAAAGGATGCTTCTAAAGCTTTCCTTTCATGTGCTAGAGAAGTCATTCAGAACTATTGCCACATGGAGCCAATCAAATTAAGATGTCTTTTTGAAAGCAATATATTTTAGGTTCTAGCAAAATTGAAGCAAATTGTCAACAAAGTGTCACATTTTAATTTCATTTTACTCTCTTGGTAGTCTTGTAATATTCTGTACAAACTTACTAGGTAATAAAAGTGAGGTAGAAGTGTCAAGCATGGGAAGGCATACCTATCATCTCAACACTCAGGAGGCTGAAGCCAAAGAATTGTGATTTTGAGCCTGGGCTGGGCTACGTAGTGAGACCTTGTTCAAAAACAAATAAAAACAGTCAAAGAATAGAGGATGGAAAGGCGGGAGAGAGGGGGCTAGAGAGGGAAAAGGGAAAGCAGAAAGGCTGGGCATGATGGTGCATGCTTACAATCATATTTAAGAAGTAGCTGCAAGCCGGGCGGTGGTGGCGCACGCCTTTAATCCCAGCACTTGGGAGGCAGAGGCAGGTGGATTTCTGAGTTCGAGGCCAGCCTGGTCTACAAAGTGAGTTCCAGGACAGCCAGGGCTACACAGAGAAACCCTGTCTCGAAAAACCAAAAAAAAAAAAAAAAAAAAAAGAAGTAGCTGCAGGTGAATCAGAAGTTCATAGTCATTTTCTGCTACATACTGAGTTCAAGACCAACATGACCCATATGAGACCTAACCAAAAAATCAGAAAAATAAAAAGAAGACAGAAACACAGTTGAGGTTTGGACAGTACGGGGAGCTCAGCTGTATCGTGTGCTTGGTAAATGATGAGCTAGCATATGAAAGGGTCTGCATATAGGAATTTTTTTCACTGTCATGCTGGCAACATATCTATTACATATAGGGTGAATTCTCTCCTAAAAAAGTGAAATGATGTGGCTGCTAAAAACTGCATTGTGGGCTGGAGAGATGGCTCAGCAGTCAAGAGCACTGACTGCTCTTCCAGAGGACCTAATTTTATTCCCAGCAACCACTTGGTGGCTCACAACCATCTATAACTCCATCTCCAGGAGAATCCAATGCCCTCTTCTGGCTTTGGTAGATGCCAGACATGTACTTGGTACATGGAGTTGCATGCAGACAAACACTTATATGAATAAAAAAACAAACAAATCTCTTTTGAAAATACAACGTTGTATTAACCATAAGTGACTTGTAGTTTTTAAAAGACCAAGCTGATTTAAAGTAAAAGTTCAAACCTGACTCAGGCCCTATTATACTTTTTACAAATGCAAGGGGGAAAATACTCCTAATCATATAAAAAAAAAAACCTACTACAGCTCTCAGCAAAATCATAGAAGAGGCAGGACTGAAAGTGTAGTAAGTTACCAAAACCCAATAATACAAACAAGTGTGATCTACTCTCTAAAGAACCACATGCATTTAAAAGTGAAAGTGATGCAAGTACTGGAAGAGTTGAATCCAATTTAAATAGACATCTTAATATTTGAGTTTGGATAGTCCAAATATGATATGCATAAAGCAGTGTTAGCTGCTATAACAGCACCACCAACAAAACCCACCAAATTTCAGTGGTGTTAATTTACCACTAACTTCACAGTGGGATGTGAGCACTCCTGACTGGTGAGTAGCTTGTTCCCCTGTAATGATTCCGAGCCATGGTCCTTCCATTCTGGGTTCCCACCATCTCCAAACAAGAATTCCAAACAGTCATTCAAAGACATTACAGAAAAGATACAGCAAGTTAAGTGCCTCAGCATGGGAAAATAAACAGTCTAGATTGTGGTAACCCTTCATAAAGAGCAAAATGAGGTGTGAGGTTTGAGTCAGATAAGTGCTGGTATTGGTTTAGAAAGAAAGTTATGTTCCCAGGAGCTCTGTTTAAGTGTTGGCACCTATGAGAGAAGCCGAGGCTGGAATGACTTGGTAAAGGAGTCTCATTGGGGCTAGACAGCTGGACTACTGGAGAAAATGTCCTGTTCAGTAAATGTGAGACACTTTGAGGGTTTTCTTTTATTTGTTGAGTTTCACAAAAAATGGCAACATACAAAAATGTAAAAATACACTTGTAAATACAGAGAAGTCTGCACAGCATGTTTTCAAGCTATAAGGAAAGAATGCTAGACATGTATCCCAAGGGCCCAGTAGACGTGTACAGGACTAGAGATGTATATCAGTGATAGAGTATTTACCCAGCTTACACAGGGCCTAGAGTGCAATTTCAAATACAGTAAACTATGCATGCCCATACACACCTGTCTATGTACATAGATATCCAAAGTGGAACTAATTAATAAAAATTAAATAAACCTTAAAAATCTCTCATAGGTTACTTTCAGGCCCAGGAAGAAATACAGAACAAAATGATGAAGTTATTTGATTGATTTGGAGACAGGGTTTTCTGGATCCCAGGCTAGCCTCTAACTTGTTATGTAGGTAAGGATGATCTTGCACTTTGATCCTTTATACCTCTGCTTCCCAGGTGCTGGGGTTGCAGGTATGGATGGATGCCTAGTTTATGTGAGTGTCAAACCCAAGGCCACCTACTTTCTAAGTGAGCACTTTAACGATTGAGGTACATCCTAGTCCTGATGGAATACAAGTATAGCATTGCATAACACATAGATGGTTACATTGACAAGTAGAGAGTGAAACACAACAAACCAAATAATTACCTTTAAGAGAGAATAAAGCTCCCCCAAACTATAGAAATAGAACCATCAAATAAAGATAAGCAAGCTGGAAAATAGAAAAGAAACCATTTGGTAAACCAGCCAATATTGTTTATTTGGAAAAAAATGCAGCTCTAACATCCCCTGCCAAATGATTTACAAAAGAGGAAGCCACACACAGCACAATAAATTAGTGACAAAAGATTTTAACAATGAGTAGGAGAGCCGGGCAGTGGTGGTGCATGCCTTTAATCCCAGCACTTTGGAGGCAGAGGCAGGCGGATTTCTGAGTTCGAGGCCAGCCTGGTCTACAGAGTGAGTTCCAGGACAGCCAGGGCTACACAGAGAAACCCTGTCTCAAAAAACCAAAAAAAAAAAAACAAAACAAAACAAAAAAACACAATGAGTAGGAGAGAGACCCAAAACACTTGGGGCTATTTGCCTGTCTGTGTTTCTGTAACACCCTCTGTCTTTCTGTATTAAAACATTTATTGTATTATCTTATAACTATGTATTTATTTGTCTATCTCCTTGTACTAGCCATTCTTCCAGCGGGGAAACAGATGACGCGCTCAGACAGGCTTTATGGAAGAGAGCTTGATAAAGGGACTGTTTGCAACGGTCCAGAGTTGAGGGGGCCAACAAAGACTGCTGGCGTAGAAGCAGCAAGGCAATTCTGCCTGAATCTAAAGGGGCAAGGAGCAGGAATGAGGCAGAGTAACCTGACCAGAACTGAAGCTAGGCGCACTGATCAGAGCTAGGCTTACTGATCAGGGCTCCGCGGAGAGGTAGAAGTGTGACGTCACCACCAAATACAAAGCCTGGAAGCTGGAGCATGCGCCCATTGTGTACCGTCACATGCTCATTTCTTGGTGTTCCTCCAAAAGATGGGACTCTGCCCGGAGCCATAAGACAGGCATGTCCTTGGCATGGTGTTGACAGATGCCAGTCTTGCAAGACCCAGAGTAGGACAGAGAATGAGGCTAAGTAGAAGGCAAAGGGAAAGAAGGGAAAGGTTGACTGAGAGAGTAAATCATAGAAAAAGGAATTGATCTAGTCACGGAAGATATTTTCCAAGAAACAATCCTTCATTAGTCTGCTTAAAAACACAGCAAAAGGTAAAGATATCTTTGTTTCAAGGCAAATTTGTTATTTTAACTTAAATATAAGTAAGCAATATAGAATACACAGAGTTGTATAAATATAAACACAGAAATTGTAAGAACGCATATTGTAGCTCAAAGCATACAGGGCTGGCAAAGTGGCTAAGCAGCGTGACTGGCTGCCAAACTTGGTGTTCAACCCTGGTACCCACATGATGGAAAGAGAAAACTGACTCCTGAAAGACTTTTTTCTGACCTGCACATATGTACTATGAGGCCTGAGACCAAGCTCCCCTGTACAGCTGCACACATATTAAATAAGTGTGTGTGTGTGTGTGTGTGTGTGTGTGTGTGTGTGCAATTTAGAAACAGGCATACAGAAAAAGCTGGGTATAATGGTGTATCCTGTTATACAATTCCAGGATTCAAAAGGATTGCTGTATGGTTGAGGCCTTCCTGGGCTACATAGTGAGACTCCCCCCCTCCATTTTAAACAACAAACAAACAAATATATGTAAATAATACAAACTGCTGGCAGAAAGCTTTCCTACAGATCTAAGAATGTTATGGCCACAGCAACAGTTTAACATCAGATATTATGTTAGGGGGAGATGGCTCTGAGGATAAAGCACTTGCCAGGCAAGCCACCTGAGTTGGGGTCCTCAGAACTCACAAAAAGCTGGACACAGCAGCAAGTATCAGTAATCCCAGTGCTCCTAGGACAAGACAAGGAGGAGACAAGACAATTCCCAGAAACTTGCAGGCCAGCTGGCACAGCATACTCAATAGCAAACAACTACGGAAGTCGTAGGACTCCTGAGACTGTCCTCTGACCTCTACAAGCATGCTGTGGTACACCCTCACATTCACACACATATGCCTCTGTGTGTGTGTGTGTGTGTGTGCACGCACGTGCACAGGAACACACTAAAAGTAGGCAATACTATATATGTTCAGGGAAAAAACACAAAAACCATACCCATTTATGCTTCCAAGAAATTCCCACTGAGGACATAGGGCAACCTTGAGCACTACAGCAACGCAGCTTTGAACAATACAGACAGACTACTCTTGGAGCTAACATCTTGATGAGGGAGAGAAGCAAGCAGGCCCCATAACTAACTAGGATCATACACATTGAAGTAAGTACTGTAAAGAAAATAATACAGTATCATATGGTGGAGTGGGAGGGGAGGGGAGAGTTTCATTAGATAAGGTTACCAAGGAACTTCTCCCTGGGAACATTTATGCTGACATTTGATATTTCAAAAGTTGCTGAGGAGACACTTCTTAAAATTCCAAACTTTCATTGATGAAACAAAAGAAAACAATCACAAGAGGTTTTCTTCCTAAAATCCAGAGTCAGAAGCACAGGGGATGCTCTATTAAAAACATAAATATGACAAGGCTGTCGCTTCCATCAGTCTTAATTAACTTGGCAATAAAATGAGATTGAATAAAAAGAAATGAGTTATAAATATGTGAAAGGAAGAAATAAAAATAACATTCTGAAGTGACAGGATTATAGAAGGAGGATGTCTAAAACATCAACACAAAATTCATTAAAAATAATAATGTTTGGCAAAGTAGCATAATATAAGATAAGATGGCAAAAGTCTGTTGAATTCCCAACAAGAGTGACACAATGCTAGACAATATAATAAAAAGGGGGTTTCCAATCGTGACAAAATAGTAAGTATGTGGTTATTCACTTAATTTGAGAGAATAGAAATATATTGAAAGAAAATTATAAAGCAGCAATGGGACAAGAAAAGGAAGACATGAATAAATGATGCTATTTACCAGGAAGAAATAATGCTGGAGAGAGGAGCTGTTATAAAGTCACCTGGGTTTGCATATAAATTTAATGGAGCACAAATGAAGGTCACTGAAAAAAATTTTGCAAGCTTTGACAAGGTTTTAGGAACATTCTTCTGAAAGTAAACAATGCATTTTAAGCCAAATATAAGTAAAAGTTACCAAATCTATATGACATTTGTTTTTAAAATATGTCATTGTATGTATGTGTGTTCATATGTGTATGTATTTGTGTGTACATGTGTGTATGTATTTGTGTGTACACGTGTGCATGTGTGTATATGTGTATGTATGTGTGTATGCACATGTAGGCATGTATGCATGCACATGTTTATGTATTGTGTGTGCACATGTGGAGTCAGAGAAAAACTCAGGAGACTCAATTCTCTCTCACCATGTGAGTATTGAGGATAAAACTCAGGCCATCAGGCTGGCAGTAGGTACATCTCATGGAATGGATGTGTGTGTTTTAAATTGCTGAGGAATGTGCAGGTATAAATCTTTTTACCTGCCACTAAACATGTTTGTGATCCAGAAATAGCTTTGATTATATAATAACCCAACATACAGTAAAACATAAAACAGAATATTGGAAAAACAAAGCGCTACCTTAATTATTGCATTACATTGAAAGTCAAATAGAGACCTATAACTTGAAGTATACAGTGCAACAAATTCAATACAATTTGAAGACTTACTATTTCCAGTCATCTTTTTACCTTTTATTTTGAGACACGTCTCACTAAGTTACCCAGGTACTCCCACGAGCTGGCATCATAAGCCTGCATCACCAGGTTTGGCATATCACATTTTAATATATTACAGTGATAATACAGACAATAAACTGTTCTATAGAAAATGGAATTTCTGCTACTAAGAAACAGAAATTAGAACAGAGAAAAAAATTAAAAGTACATTGTTGTTTGGTTGGGTTTTTTTCTTCTTTTTCAACCTTTATTTTTATTTTTTATGTATATGTGTTTGTCCTGTATGTACATCTGGGCATCACATGCATGCAGTTTCCAAAGGCACCAGAAGAGGGCAGTAGATCCTCGGGAACTGGAGCTCTGGGTGCTGGGAACTGTATACAGATCCTCTGGAAGAACAACTATCATTCTTAACTGCTGAGCTATCTCCGCACCCCGGGCTTTGGTTTGTATTTTTAAAATTTGTCTGCTTTTATTTTTCGTGTGTATGGGTGTTTTGCCTGCTTCTACATCTGTGCACCCTATCTGTGCAATACCCATCAAGGCCACAAGAGGGCATCAGCTATCCCGGAACTGGAGTTACCGCTGTTTGTGAGCTGCTATGCAGGTGCTGGGGATGGAATCCAGATCCTCCGTAAGAGCATCTAGTTTTCTTAACAGCTAAGACTGCTTGTTTTTTGTTTTTTTTTATTTTGTTTATTTGTTTGTTTTTTGTCTCACATGGGCTAGACTGGCCTCAAGCTCTTGCTTCTACTGCCCCTACCTGTCTTCAGGGTTGGCATTACAGGCATGTGACACCCCATCGGGGTCTTTTTAAAATTTCCCTTTTGTTTAGGTGGAGTATCTGTTGCCTACTACCCGCTTAGATGCCAGGGTCTAACTCCCTCTGCCCAGCACGTTTACCAGTTGGATTTGGAATAGCAGAACTTTCATGAGTTGGGGAGATCCAATCAGATGCCTTGTCCATATAATAATTGGGTTTGTTGCCTTTTGTGGTTGCATTACAAGTGTTCTTTATATAATCCAGATGCTGGGTCCTTATCAAATTTATAACTTGCAAGCATTTTTTTTTCCATCCTGTGAACAACCCTGTCCATTTCTTGACTGTGTCCTTTACAAAATGAAGACTTGGTCAAGTTCTTTGTATCTACATTGATGCCTTCCTATTTAGTTCAGCTTCTCATTAAATAAATCTTGGCAATGCAACACATTAGAAGGCAAAGAGTCCAAAAGGGACAGGGAACGAAAGCCTAGCATTTGTGTCATATATATTGCATTCAATGTTGTTTAGCCTTGGCCTGTTCCTGAGCCACAAATGAGAGTTCCGGTTCTCAAGATGGAACCTTTATTTAAATTCACCCATTCATTCAAAAAGTATACCGTGGTTATTATGCGATGATAAACATTTTGCCAGGGACTTGGGCTGCAAAAATGAAAGAAGACATTTCCTGCCCTCGGGGCACTGGCAGAGTAGGAAAAGCAGAAATTTCTTAGGAGCCGTCACCCTCAGGCAGATGCAGAACTCGAGCTTTCTGACAGCAGGAAGCGTGATGAGACACACCGGCTTAAGGCTGAGCTCAGATTACAGCACATCTGTGTGGGAGCTTCACAAATGCTGCTTTGGCTGAAGATCTTTTAAACCATGGGGGACAAACAGCAACCACTAAATCAAGAAGAAAACCATAGCCATCAAGTAAACAACAGTTGAAGAAATGTTGAAACAGTGTGGGGGGGGGGACTTCCTAGACGCCTTGCCTACATTCGAACAAGGCAGGGATTTTTTTCTTCCTGATATACCCAGGCTCCCTTTCTGTCTGCATGTCAGAATGAGTGCATCGAGGTGTGCCAACTATGCACCTTGTTTACTGATTGATTCATTCACTTACTATTGGTATTTCTAAGACAGGGTCTCCTGTAACTTAGGCTGGTCTTCAAGTCACTCTGTGCCTGAGAATGGCCTTAAAGTGCTGATCAACCTGCCTCTGCCTCCCAAGTACTGGGATTACAGGCATCTAACTCTGGGCCTGGCTTCCGGGTTTGTTTGTTTGTCTTTATATATATTTTTTTAAAGATTTATTTATCTTATTAAATGTAAGTACACTCTCGCTGTCTTCAGACACCCCAGAAGAGGGCAGCAGATCTCATTACGAATGGTTGCTGGGATTTGAACTCAGGACCTGCAGAAGAGCAGTCTTAACCACTGAGTCATCTCTCCAGTCCCAGTTTGTTTTTTGTTAAAGTATACTTAAGTTTAAATTTATCTCTGCTTCTAACTGAGTTTCCATGTTAAACATTTCTAACAGCTAAGGGGGGGGTGGTTTAGATCAGGTTGCTGGGAGAAGGAGAGAGAGAGAGAGAGAAATAGATATGTGTTTTGCCACAATAGTCTGTGAAGAGACTGTGTGTGTGTGTGTGTGTGTGTGTGTGTGTGTGTGTGTGTGTAGCCTGAATTTGGAGGTCCTTTGGAATAGGAGAGAATATGACACCCAAGCAAGAAACTGAAAAATGACTTGGAGTCATCCAATTAAAAGCAGGAGCTGACTGGAAGGCATTCCAGACAGCCATTAAAGACAAAAGAGATAAGGCCTTTGGAGAATAGAGAGTCTCCATCAGCCTGGGTGAGAAAAAGGTGCTAGGGGGGTCTGAAAAAACAGGGAGAGGATGAAAGCATTCAGAACCGGACTCCAAAGCTTTGTGCAAAGTTATAAACTTTGACAATGGAGTAACCTGATCTTTCTTTTCCTCTCCACTCTTCTCTATCTCCTCCCCTCATCTTATTCTCCTCCCACCTCCTTCACTCATCTGTTTCTCTATCTCTCTTCCCACCTAGTCCACGTTGGCCTGGAATTTCCTACGTAGCAAAGGATGGCCTTGAAACCTTGATCCATCTGTTTTCGCCTCTCTCAAGCTGTGCTGGGTTTGCAGCCGTGTACCTCCATGCCCAGGTGACATGAGTTTTCTATTTCAGATTGCCTGCAGAGCAATGGGTCTCAACCTTCCTAAGAATGCAACCCTTTAGCACAGTTCATGTTGTGCTGACCCCCAACCATAACATTATTTTTGTTCCTACTTCAGAACTGTAATTTTTGATACTGTTATGAATCGTACTGTAAGTATTTTGGGAGATAGAGGCTTGCCAAAAGGGTCTTAACCCACAGGTTGAGAACTGCTGGTGTAGAGGAAAGGAACAAGACAGAAGCTGGATGTGGTGGTGTTCACTTGGCAATACCTCCACAAGGAAGGCAGAGGCAAGGAAAGTGATGTAAGTTTGAGGCCAGCCCAGCTATATAGTGAGTACTTAGGCTAGAAATGCTGCATAGTGAGGGCCCCTGTCTAACAAACAAATACAAAGAAGACGGGAGGCTGGGGGAACTTAGCTTCGCAGAATGGTAGAAGGAGAAAAATAATTGATTTGAAAGCTTGGAGGCAGCATACAAAGACAGGGAAAGGGGTGTGTTAATCCCACTGGTACAGAATTTGACCACTACCGCAATTTAAAGCCAAACTTGAAGCAAGCCTTAACTAAATACTGGCCAAGTGGATGGAGTCTGGCCAGGGCCATCTCTGGGTTCCACGTTTTGCACATTTTGCATATTTCCCCCATCAAATCCAATTATGAGCAAGCATACATCCTGACGTATTTCCTGCCATGTACCTCCCACTCACATGTGATCAAGCACATCCGTTGCAAATGGGTCCAACAAAACTCTTTTAGCGAGCGAACACATAAACAATAGCCTCCAGAGTTTAACCTTGGTTCTCACAGAGGTAGCTCATTTGGAAGAGGGTTTGCCTAGCATACCATGAACCATCCCATAAAACTAAGTATGACGGTTCATCCTTGTCAACTTGATGGGATATAGAATCTCCATGGAAACAAATTTCTGGGCAAGTCTGTGAGGGTTATGTAGATTAGATGAACTCCTGATTACTCCTATGGGCTAGCATCCCAGACTAAAGCAAAAGGAGGAAGGGACCGAAGCACAGCATTCACCACTCTCTGCTTCCTGACTGCAGGTATGGCATGGCCAGCTGCTTCCTGCTCCTGCTACCATACCTTCCCCCGTGATGTAGTCCAGGACTACAAGCCAGAGAAAATCCCTTTTTTAAAAGTTGTTTTTGTCAGGTATTTTGCCATAATGATGGCAAAAGTAACTAATACATTGGTAGTACATCCTAGCCCTCAGGAGAGGGAAGTAGGAAGGGGCAAAGATCAAAATCCTGCTCAGCTACATGGCGGGACCAGACACCTGCACTGTCATTCATGCATAGGTTTACTGGACAATTGGGGGATCCTGTTGTCCCCCCTGGCCTAACCCCTTTATTTAACACACTAGCAATACAACTATATATATGGTGGTCCTGCTAGCAAGGAAGAAATCTGGACTATAGAAATACAAGGTCAGAAGACATTTACAGTGAGTGCACAAGAAGATGGAGAAAGACTATTAGGTGCATGTGGGACCTTAATGAGAGGTGTGGCCATGCCCCAGGTTCTAACCTGACTCCGCCTAGGCAGTCACCTGCCTGCAGCCACACTCTCCCCGCCTCCTGGTTACCTGACCACCCAACTCGCTCTCCCCTCCCCGCTTGTCCTCTCCCGGCCCTCCTCTTTGTCTATCTCTCTGTCTCTCCATTTTCTCCCCTTTCCACGTGGTCATGGCTTTTCTTATCTATTTTCTCCTCTTCCTTTGTCTTTCTATCTCTTTTCTCTTTCTATTTTCTTAATAATAAAACATCAAAGCTGTGGGCCGCCTCTTATTAAACTCGCCACACGGAGCTAGCTGGTACGCGCCGTCAGAGATTCAGCCACGCAGACAGTCTGTGAGCACAGGTAACAGGCAGAGAAATCCACACCAGAATGGCCCCGCCTTCTGCGTGACATTTCTCTGCGCCCCTGTGCACGCCCATGCGCAGAGACCGGCCGGCGGTGTGACCGCCCGCTCCCGTTAGGCTGAGGCACGCGTGCATCTTGCCGGCGATCTCTGCATATGCACGCTACCTTGGCCCGAGAGTGAGGCCCGTGAGCGCGCCGGCCTGGCCTGGCGCGTGCCCCTGTGTCCGCGCGCCGGGCCCCCCGCGCTTTCTTTTTTTTCCCACAGGTACAGTGTATAGAAACTGAACTTGGCTTGCTCTGAGGGCTGGGTATAGCTGGTGGGCAGAAAACGGACCATTCTAGGCAGAAGGGATAATGAGTTGAGGTGGGAGATAAGAGTAGAGATCAAGTAGGTGCAGAGGAAGCAGCACCTACTGTAAAAAGGTTCCTCTCAGTTGTCCTTATATGAAACTAGAAGTTGGCAAGATCCTCCCAAAACACACACACACACACTTCTATCTATGGCTTGAGTGTAGTTTCTTTCCCAAGTATTTACTGGAGGAATTGCTTCTGGAATGGATTAAAATAGGTTTTTGTTGTTGTTTTTGTGTTTGTTATTGGTGTTCTTTTCGTGTTGTTATTTTTCTTGTTGTTGTTTTCTTTCTTTTTATTAATCATTCCACTCGTTTACATCTCAAATGATATCCCACTTCTTGGTTACTCCTCCACCACACCCCCATCCCACGTCCGCCCTTCCCCCTCCCTTTTGCCTGTATAAGAATGCTCCCCCATCCACCCACACTCTCCTGCCCACTGCTCCAGCATCCCCCTACCCTGGGGTATCAAACCTCCCTGGGACCAAGGGTCTCCCTGCCCCATCCCACCCCATCCCTCATTGTTGTCAGACAAGGCCATCCTCTGCTAGGTACACTCCAGCGCCCCCCCCCCCTCGCTGTAGCTGTCTTCAGACACCTCAGAAGAAAGCGTCAGATCTCATTACAGATGGTTGTGAGCCACCATGTGGTTGCTGGGATTTGAACTCAGGCTCTCTGGAAGAGCAGTCCGTCCTCTTAACCGTTGAGCCATCTCTCCAGCCCAAACGTTTTGTTTTTTTTTTCTGGTTGAAGTTATCTAGTATCATTGTTCACATTGATTGTTAAGTTGACATTATTTAAATCAGCTAGGGACAGGCTTCTGGCCATCTCTGTGCAGAATTATCCCCATCAGGTTAACTGATGTGGAAAAGTTCATGCTAGATGTGGGTGGCAACTCCATGGTCTGGAGTCCTGGACTGAATAAAAACAGAGAAACTGAACTAAACACTAGCATTTCTCATGGTCTGCTTCCTAAGTGAGGAAGACATCTTATCAGTAGCCTCATGCACTTATTGCCATACCTTCCTGCACCACAATGAACTTTCTTCCAAACCATAAGTCAAAATTACTCCTTAAGTTACTTAGGTAACTTTGGTCAGGCATTTTGTCCCAGCAATATGTAAAATAACTAATGAACCTAGCTCCAGTTATTTTGTTCTGGTAACACAAACAAAACAAAACAAATGAACAAAATAAAAACACTGGTGAGACTGGGGCCATGGTAAGGGTGCTCAGTGTGCACACCTGGCTATTTGAATTGGATCTCTGGAACCCACATGGTGAAGGGAGAGAAGTAACTCTAGCAGGTTAACCTCTGACTTCCACTCTCATGCCATATCACCCTCTTCAGATCTTCATGGACAGCAGGCACCCATGTGGTACTCCTACATTTGTGGAGTCACCTACAGATACACAAAAATAAAAATTAAATCTTTGGGAAAAAGTAAAACAAACCCAATGAAACAGCATAATATGAAATTGTAAGGATTTCAATGATTTGATCTTCACTGCTAGGTCTGTAAGCCCTCATAGAACTGGGGAGATGGAAGTCAGTTAGAGAATACATTAACCAGAACTTGGGGCTCCAGGGTAATTAAAATGGACTGAGGAATGGAAGAGCCAAATAAAGGGAAATCAATATTTTTTAAGCAAATCATATCAAAAGAACTAATTATTTTTTTAAAAATCTGAATCAATTTATAACACAGAAAAGCTACCTAGTTCATTGGTCCCTAGTTAGACCAATGAAGACAATTGTAATTGTCCTCAAGTATATTTGTTAATTATATCTATGAAAAGCATTGTCTTAGAATAATTAGAGCCCTGAGAGTTGCTGTTCTAGCAACCAGAAATTCTACCTAGTTCCCCAGTGATTTTTTTCTAACGAAGAGGCAATGTAAAACATACCTTTTATTTACTTGGTTACTATTTTTGGAAAAATCTACTGTGTTCATTGCTCTTTAAACAGTCTCCCATGAAATACAAAAGCTTCCCCTGTTTTTAGGGGAAAAAAATGTGGCAAGCTCACAAACAGTAAGGCCTCACTCCAATATTACTCCAGCTAGTGAAAGGCAAGCTTTGATTCAAACCTCCAGTTGTCCCAGCTGAAGGTATTTGGGGTTGTTTGTTCATTTGTTCGTTTGGCAAAGTCTCTCTATGTAGCCATAGTTGGCCTGGAACTTGTTCTGTATATCAGGTTGCCCTTGAATTTGTGTGATCCTCCTGCCTCTGCCTCCCAAGTTCTGGCATTATGGGAATGCACTATCATACCAGGGCAGAAGATTTACTAAAAAAGCTCAATAGGACTATGCAGCAGACCAAAGACCACCTTGAAGAACCAATGAGATTGTTAGAATTACCTACAGGAATGTGGAAGACTCAATACATAGCTGCATCACTAAAAATCGCCCTGAAAAAATACTAGGCAGGCAGTTTAGCTGGCAGTTCCCTAGGAGTGGTTCCTGCTTGTATACTTTTGGAGGGGCCTTACCAATCTTGTAAGTTTGGGGAATTTCCTGAATGATGTGTGTTGTTTATATCCCGAGCTTTATTAAGTTCTGTTTACTTGAGTCTTAAGGGTGAAATAGTTCAATTTGGAAGAAATTGCTATCCAAAAAAGTTCGTTCTTTTCCTCTGGCCACTGCTTAATATAAATGTATTTCTGGGGAGGGAGAAGCAAAAGAGGGGGGAGATAACTAATATGCCATAGACAAAATAGTATAGAGAAACTGGGTTTTCCTTTTGGTTGAGTGACTGTTCCTACACACCTGCCGTTAAACTGTGAGTATCTGCCCCTCCCCCACACATAGTTGCCAGTGTTTGTGGAGCTATGCATTTGGAATATGCATAGCTAAACTTCTGAAGGGCAGAGACTAGATCTCATAGTTCCTGATATTTCCTAAAATGATTATGCATTCCTTAAAGTGATTCCATTGACGTTTCTTAAGTAAATACTATGTCTCAAACGTTGTGATAAGGACCAGGACAATGAAGAGGAATAAGTCACACAGCCCAGTCTTCAGGTAACCTGCGAGTAAACAAATGAGAACCTTCTACTTCATGTTAGTTACAGGGTTTGTCTCATGTGCATTGATTATTGAATTTGCTATTTATTAAGCTATTTATTGTCAGATTAAGGTGTGCAATAGGCAGATAATTCTCAAAACAACCCTAGGAACTGGATTCTGTCAGTCTCCTTTTACAAATGAAAAGACTTCAAGGTACAGAATGATGACATAACTTCTCCAGTGTCATACAGATAGTAAAAGAGAATGCTAGCACTAGAGGACTCTTCAAATGACTCTGGGTCACTATTTCACCCTGAGTATAATGGTCCACCCTATGTGTTGGATGAACAGTAACACTGAACAAATAGGACCTCTAGATTGCTCATCACAGACTTGAGACTGGAGACTGACCTGTACCACAGCAAGGCAACAATGTTAATATTTGTATTTTGTAGCTGTAGGATGCAAGGCAGGTGTGGTGGCCAGAGAATCATGAGTTCTGAAACAACCTGGATTACTAATTGAGAGCCTCTCTAAAAGCAAAACAAAACAGGGGTGCTGAAGAGATGGCTTAGGTTAAACGTACCTGCTCTTGCAGGAGATCTGACTTCTAGGACCCATGTTCCATTCCCAGTCTCTGTATCAAGTGGCTCACCACTGCCCTGGGAACCCAAAACCCTCTTCTGTGGTCTGACGGTCCTTGCACACATCCACACAAACCAACACATACAATTTTAAATCATTAAAAGAAAACAAAATACCATGAAAAGACAAAAATGATGAAGACATGAAAAAAATTGCTCCCTCTCCCATCCACATGGGTCCATCAGCAGTAACCCATTATCAGACTCAAGGCTTGGATTTCTGTTAATGTCATCACATAAATCTTTTAAATATACTCCAAACCCAAATCTGGTCCCAGGAGAAAGGCCTTTTGAAAATGGAATGGATGCGGCTTGTTAGTTCTTTTAGTGGAGATCCATAGCCCCATAAACATGGGCAAGTATTTGACAGAAATGTGATTTCTGGTGTGTATCACAGTGAAATCGAGACCACTGAAACATGTACAAAGAAAACAAATTCTCAACTTACTTTAATTACTGAGAGACTTGATTCTGAGTTGGCTAAGACAGAAAGAACCACATACTATTTTCCATAGTCAATCCATTGTAAAAAAGAATCTCAGATTTTTCCAATGAAAATGACGTTTTTGGAATGAGTAAAAGTCACATTGAAATCAGGCAAATGCTTGAGGTCTTTTTTTTTTTAAATCTCCCTTTATTATCCTGTAATAATACTGTGGGAGTCTTCAAGTGAAAATGAACCTTACCTTGGGTGGCCTTAACCTAGAGAAAAACCAGGGCTTCAGAAACTCAATGGCCACCCAAGTTACTCCAAGCCAGTGACTCCCAGGTCTCACACTCTTGAGGAGCAAAGACAGTAAGCTAGCAGACGAAGCTTATTTATTTTTTACAGCTCTCTACAAAGGAGAAGGCTTGAGAACAACTTGTAGGCCTTGAGCTCGAGGCCTCTCTTTCATTGAACTAAATGGACTTGGGGACTCTGGTTGGGTGGAAGATAATAACACAGGTTGTGGAATCCAGATGAGAGGCTTGAAAGGGGAGACGAAACCAAATAGTGAGAAGAGAAAATGACCATAGGTCCCCCATTATCTTGGTAACTTCTCCAAATGCACAACTTCTGAGCTAAACTTAGAAGAAAGGTTTATTACACAGAAGCTGTGCTCTCAAGGCCCAGCCCAGCACTCACCTGCAGGCATTAGGCTAAACCCACATATTTTTTAATCTAGCTTAAAGATTCAGTGCTGAGAGGGCTCATTAGATAGCAAGTTCTGCTAGTTTACAGATGTCTTCTTCTGAGACAAGCTTATAGCCTCTGCCTACCTGCAGCTCACTGAGAACCAGTCCTGCCAGTTTATCTTATTCATTCATTATTTTTCATGTCTCTGTGTCTGGGCATCCATGTGAAGGCATAAATGTCATAGTGGGGGGTGCAGTGGTCAGAGAATAACTTTCAGGGAAGTCAGTTTTCTCCTGATACCCTATGGAATCCAGAATTGAACTGAGTCCATCAGCCTTGATGGCAAGTGTCTTTAACAGCTAGGTCCCCCACTCCACCCCAACCCACCGCACCCTAACCAATATCTTGAATGGAAATCTATCAATACGCCCCTTTCAGTCCTATCTATACATACTCAAGTTCTCCATAACTGCATTAACAGTGAAAATGCAATGCACCATCTTGTTTCTATCAGGTTGACATCATCGCATAAGTATTTTTTATGGTGTTAGATCATTTTCTTCATTATCACTTAAAATTTTTTTCTTTGATAGCATGGTCTGCTGATCAAAGGGACCATAGTAGAGTTAACTACCCCTTGTTAAGTGTGTTATTTTCTGATGCTATTTAATAATAGAGAAAAAACCACCTATTTATAGAGAGACTTTTCCCATTTCTTGGGTATTCCCTCTCACTAATGTCCTCAATGTGGAATTACTAAGCAAAAGCATGTAAAATCTTTGAAAGCCATTACAACCAGGGCTGAGCATTGTGGTGTGCACACGAAATCCCTGCACTTGGAAGGTGGAGGCAGGAGGATTAGAATTTCAATATCATTCCTAACTACATGAGAACCTGTTCCAAAACAACCAAGTTATAAAACAGAGCAAAGTTCCCAGATAAAAGTATACTACCACATAGGTTTTAGTGGAACACAGCATGTGTTGACTCTTTTTAGATCTAGCTTGAACTGTCCTTCCTTCTGCTACCTGTATGGCTAGCACTGCTGATTACACTGTTGTTGGTGGACGATCTCTACTGTTTGCTGTTTATGGAATGCACAGTGCAACATTAGTCAGCACAGATGGCTCATGTAAGCCAGAAATTTCTAGCTGGTAAAAGGGGCGTGGGATAATCATATCTAACTTTTAATGATATTGCAAGAATGAAAGGAAATAATGTATGCCAATCCTTAGTCTGGTGCCTGGCATGTGGCCAGGGATTAAGAAACGGAAACCATTATTATTGTCACACTGCTCTGCAGTCATGTGTTTACCTGGCCACTTGACTGTGAGCTTTGGTGGGAACAAGTCATGTTTTAGTCATCTTTGTGTTCCCTGTTTATGGTAGAGTGCCTGCCACACATTAAGCATTCCATTACTCATATATTTTAAAGTATTTATTTATTTATTTATTTGTGTGTGTGTGTGCACAAGTGTGCTTGCACATGCACATGGGAGCATGTTAGAGAACAATTTGGCATGAGTTCTCACCCTTTAACGGGTGTGGTTCTCAAGGATTGAACTCAGGTTGGTGATGCTTAGTAGCAGGTACTTTGAGGGTTTATAACCTTGCCCCACTTCTTCTGTGTGGATGAAATATGTGATCAGTTAGTTTTCTGTCCTTTTTGCCAAACCTTACTCTCTCCAGCATGAAGGACTCTATCCCTCTGGAACCATAAGCTAAAACTAATCCTTTCTTAAGTTTCTTTTGACATGGTATTTTATCACTGCAGCGGAAAAGTTAACTAATGCAATGCTTTTACTTTACCATGGTTTATTATATGATGCATTAGTTAACTTCAACAAACTCAAATCATTCTGTAGTTTGCACAATGTGAATACCTAGTCTGTGGGCCACTGACATTATTCAAATTCCAAAATGATCAGTGATTGTTCAGGTACCTTTATATACAATAAGAAAGATACAGACTGGAGAGGCATGCCTTTATGGGGTATCTGCTGAACAGCATGTCTCTCTGGATAGTGTGCTGAGGATGGGACCATGCCAGGAGGTCCAGCCTCAGGTACTTCATATGGTTGAGTCTAGCTTTAACCATGGACTGAAGGAAGCCTATCTCCTTCCCTTCCCTCTCTCCTTTTACCTAATTCACCTTTTGTGAGCTTGCTCTGTGGAATGAATGTCTGTGATATCTGATATAAGTTCAGTTAGAGTAGAAGCAGTAATTGGGAGAGAGCAATAATTCATTCCCAGCCCAATAACCAGCTTTTAGCTATAACCAAGAAGACTAGGTGATTAATTTGACCTCCATCAGCACAGAGAGGTCTCTTCTTGCTTGGACTTTCTGTTTTGGGGAATCTGTAGAACTTCGATTTAGAAAGCCATATTGAGATGGCATTGGCCCTGCCTTTGGTAATTGTGTGAGGCAGATGGTTTAGTTTTACTGATTTAAAATTCTTTTCCTAGCACTAAGGTAGTTTGGAGGCTACTTGCTGACTCCATTGGTGACCCACGTGATTTACACAAGTTCTTTCCTCCCTCTTTAGGCTCAGTTTCCTCATCTGCAGAAGTGTTGGCTCACAACCATCTGTAATGGGACCGGATGCCCTCTTCTGGTGTGTCTGAAGACAGCCACAGTGTACTCATGTACAATGAATAAATAAATAAATAAATAAATAAATAAATAAATCTTTTTAAAAAAAGAAGTGTTGCTCTGAAAGACCTGGTTTTCAGCTTAAGTGTAGCCTATGTTTATGGATTTGCCCTAGCTAGCCTATTTAATTTCATTTTGTTCCTCCAAGGAACTGCTTAAATATCCTAGACTTTATCCATAGAATCACATGCATATAGACAGCTTAAGAATAGGTGTGAAACTGTCTCGGGATACGAATTGGATTAATGAGGGTGGGGGAGACAGAGAAGGGATAGAAGGATGGGAGAATATGCTTCACCTATCATTTATATTTGCACAAAGATACTTTTATGTGAGAAAATACCATGTACAATGAATATGTTCTAATACAGAAGAAAAAATTGGAAAGGCTGAACACCACATAAGAAGAAAGCAATTTCTATGACTGAACTGTTCCCTTAATAATGCTATTGTTTCCTCCCTAAAGGGGAGGTATAGTGTGTGCATGTCCTGCAAGTTAATTCTGTCTGACCGGTTACATTTACATGCACTGTTTTCATCAGTAAGTGAAAGGTTCATTTGTTGACCCAGCAGTGGTCCAGTTTTCTCTGAACAGTCCAGACCTGCCTGCCCAGCCTTACATGTGGCCAATGTGACCCTAATATAGCCAACCTGTCAACTAATGTGGTCCTTAGGAGCATCCTTCAGTGTAAAACTAGAAGTGCTGGGGGAAGAAGAAGAAGAAAATATAGGTCCGCAAGGCAGAATTTTCCCACTCTTTGACTAGAAATGAAAAGATGACAATGTGTTCACCCTGAACTTAGGGGAAACTAGATGGTGGTTACCTTGTGACGCCAGACAGAGAGCTAGTGGAACCAGAAAGCAACCAAGATGCTTGCAGAGCTAGGAGGAGCTCTCTGGGACTACAAGTAAAGAACAACAGCTGAAAATTCCTACGATGAAAGGCTGAAAATTCCTGCTTTGAAATACAAGTGTTGCTTGTATTTCTCCATAAATTATTTCATTTGCGCACTCTCTTTGGTGTAAACAGAAAACAAAACCTCAGCCTGCTTCAGTCATATTGAGAGTCCACCCCAGGACTAGACAATTAAGGAGGATCCGGTGGGATTCTGATGAAAGTTCTCAGAGGAAAGCAACCCAAGGGCCCTGAGTAAACCCACTGGAACAGCATTGCTTTGCTTCCTAGTGGACCAACTCGCAGCCTCCTATGATTGCCTTAATGCTGGAGAACTTGGTGTTGTACTTTTGTGAAGTCTCCCTGTCTTCCTGCCTCTGTAACTACAAAGTCATTTGTGAAGCCAAGGGCACCATTAGCTTCCTGTATGGAGTCAGATTTCCATAACTAAGCCTCTCTCTCTCTCTCTCCTCCATTTCTGAGCATGGCTATATTTCTTTCAACAAATATTCCTCACCTTTAAATAATTTTGTCCTACCAATTCAAGCATTTCGGGTGTGTTTCCTATTGAAGTTCTCTCTTCCTGTCTACCAACCTCCCCCAACATATTCCCAGGCCTTGCCACCATGTAAACCTGTAATTTTTTATGCCCCTATCCGTACTGGTTTATAAAACAGAGGTATGCAACATGCTGGAAAGAAAAATGGCACCTGTCAAATACCAAACCCTATGAAATGCCTGTGGAATTTCACTTTTCACCTAGTAAATATCCAATTATTTTCCAGAATAGTTCTTTCCAGAATTCAAATCTGTTTCCATTAATATTAAAAGTTTAGAGGTCTGGGAGAACAGGAAGGGACTGATTAAAAGCAGATGGGGCTCATTATCTGGTTAATGACAATTCAGTATTTCCCCCCACCCCCCACCCCCGGTTTACTGCTTTGTCCCCCAACAGCCCAGTTCTGCCTGAGAAAAGGTTACCCCTACATTTCTACAAAGCGAGACTTATCCTATAACACCTCAAGGGCACAGCTCTCCTTTAGAGGGTTTGGAATCGGTATCATTGTATAATTTATTTCATACCATTTCAGCCGAGAATAAAAATATCTTCCAAACTACTTCCGCTCATTGTCTTGCAAGAAATAGATGTCCAGTGTGCTGGTTAGAGTTAGGCTCAGCTTGAATAATGATCATAGGATATTAAGGTTCAGAAGCTTGGGCTGGAGATGTGGCCTGATTGGGTGTGCTTAAATGCCTAGGTTCAATTCCCAGCACAGAACTTCAGAGATAGGCAGGAGGATTAGAATGTCGGGCTCATCCTCTGCTACATAGGATTCTAGTCCCACCTGGGATACACAAGATTCTGTCTCAAAGAATAAGCAAACAATAAACGATGATAACTGCTCCTTCAAGAGTTCCTGTTTCTTTAGTAGGTGGAGGAACAGACCTAGTGAGGGGAAGCAAGCGGTTTGCAGAAATTGCACTGCTGCTGGGTAGCGGTGGAGCTGGGATGGAGACACAGTCTGCTGGGCTTTGCTGGCAAGTGGGGAAAGTGCCGAAAGCACATTAATTGAATGACTTGTAGTCATCTCTTCATATACTGCATCTCCATGGGCCACATGGTAATGGCTCATCTTTCACTGCTCCCTTGAGGCCTGACTCAAAGTCAAAGCCAAAATGGGCATTTTAATACAAAGCACATTAGGAAGGGAGAAGGCTGAAGGGGGTGTTGTCTCAGGCTGCTGGCTGCCCGGCTGGCTGGCAGGCTTGGCTTTCGGCCTCCTGGGGCTGCTCATTCATGTGCTAAGGGAAAAAGCTGACCTCTGACTTTGGCAGTGGCCGCCCATTTGGAGTCTAACTCTGGCCATCGGGGTTGAGGATGACAAGAAGTGTCATGTGGTATGTTCCCAAGGATTGAGGACATTGAAAGTCCTTCCAAGTGAGGTGCCCAAGCAAGGCTTGTAGGGGGGGGGGGGGAAGGGGGGAAAGGCATATGTTTTCAACGCAATTTTAAAATGTATTCAGGTGTGGCAAGATGGTTCAGTAGGAAAAAGGAGCTTGCTGCAAAGCCTGAGTTCAGTCCTTGGGATCCATATGATAGAAGGAGAGTCTTTGTAGGTTGTCCTATGACCTCTGCATGCGTGTGGAGTTTAAGAGCAGCTTGAGTTTCATAGTGAATATCAAACTAGCCAAACTACCTAAGACTTTGTATGAAAAAAAAATAAAGAAAATAAAGCGAGGCATGGTGTAGGTACATAATGACATGCTGCCTTTCTTGTCTTTCTTCTCTCTCTACACCTCTCTCTGATTGCATTTTCCCCTCTTTATGTGTATGTGTCTGATGTATGAGTATTTGTGCAAATGAAACAGAATCTTTAGAGCTATTAAATCATAATAGTCCATTTCTCTTACCCTCAGCCCCTGAAAACCCCCATTCTCCTTTCTGTCTCTGTGACTTTGCATATCAATGAATTGAATCACACATTATCTGTCCTTCTAGGCCTGGCCTGTTTTACTTAATATAACTTTGAGGTTCACCTGTGATATGGCACATGTCAGAAGTGTATTCCTTTTCAAAAGCTAAATAATATCGCATTATATTCTATATCTTGCAATGTTTATCCTTTAAGCATCAATGGATACCTGGATTTCCTTCTTCCTCTGGGTATTGCAAATAATGTGAATGAGCTATTCCATATTCTTATCTAAATTCTTTTCAATAAACATCCAGAAATGGAGTTTGCTGCATCAAATAGCTCTTCTATTTAAAATATTTTGAGGAGCCACAAACAGTATTTCAGAATGGCTGCACCCATTTATATTCCAACCACCAGAGCCTGATGTCTCCATGTCCTGCACACCACTTGCTGCTTTCTGTTTGTTCATCTGTAGCAATGCTCACAGATGGAAAGTAGTGTCTCCCTGGGATGTGGGTCGTTGGATCTTATAGTTTTACTTTCATAGCAATTACTCTAGTGTTCTCCTGGTGTTGAATGACACTCTGCCATTGTGACAAACTACTTGAGAAAAAAACAACTAACCAGAAGAAGGCTCACTGTTGTAGTCCATGGCTGTCTCCATAACGTCGGGCCTAAGATGAAGCAGAATACCGTGGTGAATGGGAGTATTCAACAGAGAGGCCTGTTGAATACTCGAATAGGCATGCTCCCCCCAAACCACTCCTTTTACAAGATCCTATCTCCGAGGCTTCTATAACTTATCAAATAATGAAGCAACCAATGAATTATTCTACTGAGGGAGTTGGAGCCTTTAATATGCATAAATCCCCCACAGCCTAGGAGGTAGCAACCAAGCCTTTTTAACTCATGCCCTTTTAGGGAGATTTTAGATCCAAATCGGAACACTTTTCCTCCTAGACGTCCCTGCAGACACATTATTGTACACAGTTGGAAGGCTGCCATTAGTGAGGCAGTGCTTGAGGAATGCAACAGCTCCCTCTGCTGTCTCCAGCCACACTTCTAGTGCAGTCTCCTCGGGTGAAAGAGCTAACATTTCCCTACCCTGTTTCTTTCACTATACCAGGACATTTCCACAGTCTCTACTATCGCTTCCCTGCCTCACTGCTAGTCATTCTGCTTCCAGCCACCAAGTAGTTACCGGAAAGACATGTCTGGATTGTGATTTCGGAGCTCACAGCATCCCAAGGAGCCTGAAAAAGATCAAGTGGCAAGGGGGCGGGGGGGGTGCTCTATAGAAATATCTGGCACCTCTTGCTAACCATTGCCTCAGAAGAAGTTGAATCTTGGCTCTTAAAAGATTCTCTTTCTTTATTTGTTGCTCAAGATAAATCCTATAATAGAGAAAGCTTGGGGTGTGGCACAGTTTACAGAGTATTTTTCTAGTATGCACAAAGCCTGGGTTTCCATATCCAGAACAAGATAGAGTTGCGAAGGCATGCACCTGCACATGGGAGGGGGAGGCATAGTGATCAGGGTTTGAAGGTCATTCTAAACTAACTAGCTATTTCAAAGACAGCTCGGGATATATGAGACACTGTAGAGGAATCCACATTTCACGTGTCCACTCGGGCAGCTGCGCTAATGATTCCTGGAGAGATTGTGTAACAGTGAGTCAAAGGGGACAGTGCACAGTAGCATCCATTTGTTGGGCTGTGGGACAATCAGTAGGCTAAGGTCACTATCTCCACTTCACTTTGAAGGCCTCATACTTTGTCAATGAAAATTAAAACACTAGAAAGAGAACATTACAAAGTGAAGCAATAGCAGAGGTTTCATTGTTAGCTTTGTCCTCCACCTTTAGCCTCAACCTTATCCATCTCACTACGTGATAAAATAACCCCATTATACAAGGCCTTCTTCCTTAGGCAAGTCTGTTCCTCTACTCCCCTCCAGCACCCTAAAGCAATGTGCACACATCCACACACTCTGCCCTTCAGCCTTTACACACATAGTATGGCTTCCTCCTCAGCTCAGGCTGGCATAAGCAAACTCATAGACATGGTGGCTTTAACAGTACACATTCATTTTCTTTCACTTCTGGAGCTGATAAGTCCAACATCAAGTTTCCAGTGGGGTTGATGGCTGCTGAGGGCCTACTTTCAGCTTTACAGTTACCTACCATTTTTTTTATCCTGTGGGTGGGCCCAGGCACTTTCCTCTTTGTCTTTTGTAAAGACAAATCCCACCATATCTGAGAACTACATTTAGAATCAACCAGAGCCTTCATATTGGAGAATAAGACTTCAGCACAGAAATTTTGCAACAGAAATAGAACATAATTCAGTCCAAAGCATTTGTTAAGAAGTATGGCCTTGGGGCTGGAGAGATGACACAAACCATCAAGAGTACTGGCTGCTCTTCTAGAGAACCCAGGATTAATTCCCAGAAGATTGTAAGGGCTTGTAAGCATCCATAACTCCAGTTCCAGGAAATCTGATTGATACCCTCTTCTGGACTCCACCGGCACCAGGCATGCAAGTAGTTCATAGACATACATGCAGGCCAAAGGCCCATATACATAAAATAAAATGATAATAAAATAATGTGGAGAGACACAGTCAAGGCTGGATGTTGTGGTGCACACCGGCATTTGAAACATGAAAGTCAGAGGATCAAGAGTGAAACGCCATCTTCATGGCCTGGGCTACATGAAACTGTCTCATGACCCCACCAAATCAAATTCTTAAAAGAGAGAGGGAGAAGTACATCCAGACAGGAGTTTGAAAGACTGACGATTTTGATTTAGAAATTACCGCAATAGGAGGAGTTTCATTGCAAAACTTTGTTTTGTTTTGTTTTGTTTTGTTTTGTTTTGTTTGAGACAGGGTCTGTTGTATCCTATGCTGACCTCAAACTCATATGTAGCTCAAGATGGCCTTAAACTTCTGATCTTCTTTTCTCTACCTCCAAAGTACTTGGATTATAGGCATGTTTCATCAACCAAACTTTTGTGAGGTGGAGAATTTAGACAGAGTCTCACTCTGCAGCCTAGGCTGACTTGGAACTCATTATGTAGCCTAAGAGGACATCAAACTTGCAGTGGCCCTCCTCTCTCAGCCTCCTGAGTGTAGATATTAATGATGCATGCCACCACACCTGGCTTCACTCTCCAAGCTAATTAAAGATCTGTATTTATAGCTAAGGAGAACTATGGAGGGGCCAATAGATGGGAAATTACCAGAAGAAGATATCAAAAATAGGGAGAATTCTTGGTATTCCACTGTAGCAAAATTCCCATTAAAACAGACTAGGGAGATCAGAGGTCAAGACTTGGAGATTCTCCCTAAACTGACATCTAGTGATTCTGCTAAAACTGAACACATCAAAGATGGACGTCTGAAAAGGACCCCATCAGAAAGAGGTCTTAAAGGACCTGTCTAAAGTACAATTAAGGAAACTTTTAATCCCAGAGATCCATCCATCAGATTCTACTGGGAGTTTGAGGCCAGCCTAGGATACAACAGACATTACCTCAAACAAAACAAAAAACAAAAAACAAAAAAAAAAAACCACCAGAATCTGTGCCTTCGTTCAGTGGCTCCAAAGTCTAAGTCTGAAAGTTCCCTGAGCTACTGAGTCAGACAAAGGGCAGGCGCTAGTTAAGATTCATCTTCAAGCTAGATTCTTTCCCAACCATAAACCAGTGAAACTGAACCATTCATGTGCTTCCAAAGAACAAGTGTGGCAAGCAGAGGACAGACATTCTAATAGCAAGAGTGGAAAATCAGAATGGAGAAAGAGAGAGTTGGGCGCCAAATAACTCCTAAACTGAGTGATGCAGGTGCCATTATATCTTAGGGCATGAAGATTACAATCTTTGGTTCAATTTTGTTTCCTTCAGTCCCTGTTAGATGATAGAGTCATTCAGGAAAATCCTGCCCTGTCAGTTCTCTGCAAGGGTCCTGCCTACACAACTCACCATGTGTGCTGCTTTGCCTGTGACAGATAGGCCCTGGGACTGGAAACACACAAGCCTCTTTGAAGATGAAGAAGAAACAGTCTTGTCTCTTGGGTGTGTAGTAGGACTGTGAACCCTGGTTAGCATTGAATTGCTCTCTTATATCACTAGACCATTCTGCTACTGAATAGCTCTATACCTTGGTGTTGAGACCAGTGCACTCCAAAGCCTTTCTTTGTTCCAGCCAACTTCCTCTATCCCCTTTAATATAAACTGGCATTACCTTTAAGGGTATCACCCACTTCTATTCCTGACTTTTTGAGAAAATGACAGTTTAAAACTGTGAATACCATCCATGATCATTTGAGCAAGTTGTTTACTAAGATCTCCTTATCTTCTCCATAATAAGCATTCAGCAACCCCCTCCACTATCTTTTAGAAGTATAGATTAACTCTGAATTTTTCCAAACTCTCCTGATTCCCTTCCCTTTTGCCATTGTCCCCTTCCTTCCTCTCCCTTTCTGAACTTCCCTTCTTTCCTGACTCTCAGTCTTCCAGTGTTCTTTTTCCTCCTCCTTCCTCCTCCTCCTCCTCCTCCTCTGCTCCTGCTCCTCCTCCTCTTCTTCATCTTCTTCCCTTTCCAATTTTTGAGGCATAGCCCTAGCTGTTCTGGAACTCAATGTAAATAAGAATGGCCTTGAACTTGTAGTGATAGGTGATTCTCCTACCCTGCCTCCCAATTGCTGAGATTATAGACCTGTGCCATTATATCTGAGTACCCGGCTGTAATTCATTTACTTCTTGCATTTTCTCTACATAGACAGGAGAGAGCAAGCTAGCTCCTTAATCTTTTGCTTAGAAATCTCCACATTAACCAGGTGTGCTGGCACACACCTTTAGGAGGCAGAGGCAAGCACATCTCTGTGAGTTCAAAACTTCATGGCCAAACTTGTCTGAACAGAATGTTTCTGAACAGCCAAGGCTATTTTGCAGAAAAACCCTGTCTTGAAAAACAAAAAAACAAGCAAAGAATGAGAGAAAGAAAGAGAGAAAGGAAGGAAGAAAGGAGGAAGGGAAGAAGGATGGATGGAAGGAAGGAAGGAAGGAAGGATAGGAGGGAGGAAGGGAGGAAAGAAGGAAGGAAGGAAAGGAAAAGAAAAGAAAAAAGAAAAAAAATCTCCTTAACTAAACACCTGGTTTCATCCCTCGAAAGTTCTGCTTTCTGCAAAACATGAGACTATAGGTCAGCCAACTCTTTTGCTATTTGATAAAAATCACCTTTCCTCCAGTTTCCAATAAAATGTTTCTTATTTCTTTACATTTTGTCCATATTTGTAACATGTACTTCAAAGTTCTTACTTTCCCCATTGCCCAGTTACAAAGTCATTTATTCATTTTTTAGCTACATTTTCCATGAGTAATCCACCTCTTAGGACCCAAACCTGTCTCAATCTTCTTCATCTGCCACATCAATATGCAGTGTCTCAAACAACAGAAATGTATTTTCTCAAAGATTTCCAAGTCTTAAAAGGTCAAGACCAAGATTCTAGAAAGATTAAGAGATTGAGACTCTGATGAGGGATCTTTTCCTGTTTTACATGGGGCTGCCTTATCACTATACTCCCATCATAAATTTACACACACATATCATCAGACAAACATATCACATACACTGGCACACACACCATATACTTCACATGCCATATATCACACACCATATACTACACACTATATACCACATGCATATACACACACATAGCACACACCACATACACCCATAGACACACAATACAACATACACATGCACATACAACACACCAATATACACACATACCACACACATCCATGCACACACAAAAACTACATAATACACACATCACACATACACACATAGTCATATGTACATACCATATACTCGTACACTACATATCCATGCACAATTCTCACACACATAACACAACACACCACAAACACATATGTGTTTGTGTGTATATGTGTATGTGTATGTTATGTATATGTATTTGTATGCATATGTGTATATGTATATATGGCTTTTCAAGGTACATTTATGTACTTGTGTGAAAATAGACTCAAGTATAATATATATTTTTCAAAAATTGTCTAATTGGTGTATCTTAGGTATCAAGAAGTGATATCAGACATTAGTTACAGTATAAAATACAAATACAAATGGCAATAAACTACTCCTCAGGTTAAGAAATACTGTTACTGCAAGCACAAGACAGATCCCAGACCTTTCTTCAGCTGTGGTAACAAGTGTCTGGACTTGTGTAACCATGATTTCCTTTCTTTATGCTTTTGTCATTATGTGTAGTCTCAAAGAATGGAGTTGAATATTGCCTGTGTTGGGCTATTTTAGAACTGAAAGCATACTGTGTATATCTTTGGTAAATAAGCACTTATTTTCTTCAGTATTATGTGATGCTCATCTACGTGACTGACAGCACATAGCTATAGTCTTCTTTGTTCTGTAAAGCTACTGTACGAACTATGGTTCTGAAGCAGGAAGCACAGGAGAGCATTTAGCTTGGGACCCTCTTTGGGTTTGGTTATACACACAATCCTTTCACATCAGTGCACTTGGCAGCTTAGCTCCTTTGTCTGCATGTGCTATGCACACACACTCCCCTCCAAACAACACACTTAGCCACATCAGAACCCCAGGATCTCTCACTTTCAAAGGGCTACCCACACTCCTGTCTTTGAACAATAGTATGAGTTTCTCTGTCACTGGTGATCAGATGTAGACAGTTTCAATTCAGGTGTATTCCCAATATATCCATGTATGAATTGAACACCAATCTGGCCTGACTTGGCATCTTCTACTAAACTTTTAGGGAGAGTCCTTTCCTTCAGTCCTTACCATCTTATGACTATATATAATTATGCATGCATATGATTGAAATCAGATGCATTATGTCAAGGGACAAGGGCAGTAGAAAAATGAATATATGACCCAATCTATCAATCAAACTAAAGAACTACCTTAACTATTCTGTTTAGTAAATAGTTTATCCTTCCTTTAGACCCCACTCTCTTGCCTGGGACCTTTGAGTACTTATACTTAATCTCTGTCTCTGTCTCTGTCTCTCTCTGCCTCTCTCTCTCTCTCTCTCTCTCTCTCTCTCTCTCTCAGCCTTAAGCTTGATAGTGTATCCCTCTATGACTTGTACTATCACTTAATCACAAATAAAATTATCTTGCTTCTTTTGCAAATATATATTAAGCCTTAATTTTCCAATTGTTTGGACAAGAAACTGAAACCTTGAAACATCTGACCCAGACCTTGGCTACCTCTAAAATTTCTCTTTGTTCATTAGACTGTTGGTGGACGTTTGTGGTAACTCTGCTTTTCAATGGGTATAACTTCAACTTCTACACACCCCTTTGGACTAATCTCTTAGGATACCTGTGCCAAGGCTTTCCAGAAATGTCTCTAGAAATAGAATTGTGGAGTTATGGGAAATGTGTTTCTCCTGACGGACATACTGTTGCTTCACACTGTCGCCAGTGCCATAGTGGTGCCTGTCTTTTATATTGTACCTGTGAACTGGTGGGGGACAAACAACTGCTGGAATGTTTTAATTTCTACTGTTCTGATTGTTTATAGGAATGGGCCCTTTTCCCCATAAATGAATTGACCAATGTTTGTCAAATTTTCGTTGGTGTATCTGTTTTTATTGACATAACATTTTTTAATTCTTTGAGAATTTCACACAATGTGTTTTGATTATATTTAACCCCCAGTTCTCTCCTAACATCTCCCAGATGCATCCCCACATTCCTACACTCAGAGCAAATCCCTCCAAACTTGCTGTCCTCCTTTTGTTTTTTAATAACGCATCAAGTCCAATTTGTGCTGATCATCCACATGTTTGGGGTTATCCACTGTAATGTGGTTGACTTACCAGAGACTGTACCCTTGAAGAAATCTCTGTCTGTCTCTCTCTGTGTCTGTCTCTTTGTCTCTCTGTCTTTCTCTGTCTGTCTGTCTCTCTCTCTGTCTCTCTCTGTCTCTCTCTGTCTCTCTCTCTCTCTCTCTCTCTCTCTCTCTCTCTCTCTCTGTGTGTGTGTGTGTGTGTGTGTGTGTGTGTGTGTGTGTGTGTGTGTGTCTCAGCAACCATTAACTGTCAATAGTTCCTCAGTCAGGAGTGGGAATGTGTGAGTTCCTCCCCACTTCAAGCTAGTGTTGTCTTTTTAAAAAATACTTTCATTATTTTCTGTAGCAGGGCAACGAACCACAATGCCCCTACTAGACACCAGAGGCTAAGAAAAAGTACAGAGTCTGTAATGGGTCATTTCTTTTGGAAGTGTTGGGAAGAGAGATCCCATATATACCCAAACATTACAGGGTATTGCTATTGTTCTTGATTTCCCTCCAGAATTTTATGGTAAGAGCCTATTGCTGAAGACACCACAAGCTTGAGTCATAAAACATGATGAAATCAAGCTGGTATGTATAGAGCTGGAAGCTTCTTCTCTGCTGGTTAGCTTCTATAATGTTGGAAAACTCTATATCCTACTGGATTAAAAAAAGTTATCGTCAATATGATCCAGCTGTTATCTCTGTGAGCTATGGCGATGACTGACCTAGCAAGACATGCTCACTATCGCAATAGTGGCATAAATGTCATGGGAATGACCAACCACTTTCTGCTTGGATTTAAATCTCACTCTACAAGTTAAAAACCATGCCTCATACCATTATTGGACCAGATAAATTATGACTAGACAGGTCACATGACCTAGAGAAAGAATCTACAACAATTGTGCTGCTAAATGGACATTCCTGATAATCTATCATTATGTCTATAGTTCAGTGCATCTCTCAACCCTCATCTAAGAATCTTCTATATGCAGTAGATGGTGATTAACACAGAGACCCACAACTGGTCAACATACAGATAAAGAGACTACATGCTCAGCCCTCAAGAAAACACACACACATACACACATACACACACACACACACACACACACACACACCTCCCCTTTCAAAGCTCAGGGACCATCATGGAAGAGGCAGAGACAGTGGATGAGTACAGGGTAGTGGCTTCTGTACGCATCTGAGCAGCTGTACATATGAACTTAGAGAGGTTATACCAGCATGCACAAAACATGTTCAAACTCAAATCCTAGAATAGAAAAAGAAATTAAGTACACAATTCCATATCTAACCATGGACTGATTGCCAATGGTTAGGTGCTGGGAAAGGAGGAGTCAATTTCTCTAAGAGTGTATAGCCCTTTGTCAGTCGATCATACTTCTGCGAAGTACACATCGAAAAATATTTTGCGTGGCCCAAATTGAAATTGAGGGGTTATTTGGGTGGCTAGAGAAAGGGAGTGTATCTGGGAAGTGATGGGGTTGAATATTACCAAAACACATTGCATGAAACTAAATGAATGAATAAAAAGATATTATTATAATATTTTTTTTGAAAAAATACTGGGAATTTGAAAAAGTATATTGGGAAGGTACAAGTGTCTGTGGAGGCCAGAAAAGGTCATCAGATCCTTTGGAGCTGCAGTTATAGACAGATTTTGAGTCATTTAACAAAGATATTAGGAATCAAGTTGCAGTAAGCACTTTTTAACTGCTGAGTCCTCTCCCCAGCTTGTGTGTATCTTTTCCTTAGTTTTTATGTATTCTTTAGCAATTGTATGCATATACACAGTGTATTACGATCATACCTTCACTTAAGTCTTTCATGCACTCCTGTTGACCCCATTCTTCTGCCCAAGTAGTCTCTCTTCTATTTTCTTCTCTCCTTTTGGACCTACTGAGCTTAATTGGGGTTGTTTGCATGAGCATTAGTCGAGAGTTATTTATTGCAGTACAAACACCACAAAGAAAATGATTTTTCTACTCTCTGCCCTCAACCCTCTACCCCAACAGTTATTAACTTTCTGCCCCTCAGGGAGGGATGGGGTTTTACAAGGCCCTCCACAATTCATAACAGAGGCTATAAGCTCATGAGTACAACAGCTGTGCCATGACCAGAAGACAGCATTTCAAAGCATTCATCCCTATCCTTCAGTTCTTACATTCTTTCTGCCCCTTCCTCTGAAATGTTCCCTTGGCCTTGGAGGTAATGACATAGACACCCCATTTAAGGCTCATCACCCAACACTCACGTATTCTCAGTACTTCTGCCAGTTAGGAGTCTCTGAATTAACCATAAGTCACTGCAAATAGAAATTTCAAAGGATTATTTGAAATGGTTTCTGGTATCTAGTCATTGTCGTTATCATGGGCAATCATGACATCTAGCTCCTCATAAGAAGTGAGGAGCCCTATGCAGAACGCAAGCAGAGGACCATAGGTCATGGGCCTAATGAATAAAAATTATAAGTGAAGGCAATAAACTGCTATGTAAAACATTCTCTCCTACTTTGGCAAGTAAATTTTCATAAATGCAGAATCATTACAGTGTAAAGTGATGGTTTAATAATATTCAAGGTCAGCACAACATGAAAGATGACTAAATTTAAGTATGACTGTGTGTGTCTGGGTGTTCCTTTGATAGGATGAAGATGTTTGTATGATGAATAACAGAAAGACTTACATAATTCAGGAATTATTTTGCACACATTCTGTAAAAGTTGTCATAGTTGCTTAAAAACCTCTTTGTGTTATATAATCCATATTTTTCACATGGCTTGTAGACATTTCAATTATGATCTATGGCAGAGATCAGCAAATTTTATCTGTTAAGGGTCAGAGAGTAAAAAGTGGAAAGATTTGCATTTCATATGATCAGGTTCAACTACACAGCTCTGCAATAGAGCACAAAAGCCATGGCGCATAGCATGTGAAAATATGGGTATGGTTGGGCTTTAATAAAATTATATTTACAAAAATAGGCAGTCTAATGTAGGCCATAATTCGCCAACACTTGACTGTTTTTATTACCTTTCTATTCTTAAGTGATGTGATAATTATTTTGATTTTTTTTGTAGTTTTTATCATTGTTGTGAGGACAGTAAGTACATCATTGTATAGCCCAGGCTAGCTCAAGAATTATGCTCCTATTTCTTTAACCTCCTGTGGACTAGAATTACAGACATGAGCTGTCAATCCTGCCTTTAAATTCTTCTTTTAAAAAATCTTACCGCTCAGATTGTTTTGGTTTGAAAAACTCATTCTGGTCATGTTTTTTTTTTTTTTTAATCTCACCAATCACAAAACTCAGACACCCCCTAAACATTTTGACATTTTATCACTGTTTTTGCAGGAGAAAAAAAAATAGACGAGAAGATGTGAAAAAGATTTTCCCTTAACTATGACTTGTGATTCATATAACTCGAAACTGTAGTATGTGCCTACAATTCCTGTACTAGGGAGGCAGAGGCAGGCAGAACTTTGTGAGTTTGAGGTCAACTTGGTCTACATAGTTAGGACTAAGGACTGCATGATGAGACCTTGTCTCAAAAAACAAAAGAGAGAGAGAGAGAGAGAGAGAGAGAGAGAGAGAGAGAGAGAGAGAGAGAGGTTTAGAAGATGGAAATAACTCTGTGTTCATTTATTAGTTGGTGTTTGAGCCTATCCAGGTTTATAACAAGAACTTGGGACATATCTTTCCATGTGGTTTTGGTGATATCACATTGGTTGTGTGACACTGGCTGTGGTAGGATTTAACAAATAGTATAAATTGATGCTCTTTTGCCTCAGATAGCCTTATGTTAAAATTTTACCACCATAGCAGTGGACATGGGTGTCTTCTAAAAATCTAAGGCCCTGAGGAGAATCTCTCTTTATCCAGGCATTAAAAGGAATCCTGGCCTTATCAAACTGCCTATATAGATTTTGTAGCATGAAAAAAATGATGAAAATTTAAACTATTCTATTTAAACTTAAAGTATTTGTTTACATTAGTTCATTCATTCTGGGGTAGAGACACTGCCACAACGTGTATGTGGATACAGGAGGACAACTTGTTGAAGTCAGCTCTCTCCTTCCATGATGTGACTTCAGGAAATCCAACCCAGGTCATAAGGCTTTGCAGTTAGTGCCCTTACCTGCTGAGGCATCTTGTTAGCCCAATTTTAGAGTGGTTTAAGGTGATGGCAGTGGAGCATTAATGGGGGGCAGAGAGATACAGGAACACCCAGGAGTGAGCCCTGGGACTCAGGAAAATAGAAAAACCCTCAAGGTTTCTCCAGAGGAAAATGACCTCTGAGCCCCAGGAGGAGGGAGAAAATGGGTTTAAAATGAGACCTGCCCAAACCTTTCATTACAGCTGTGAAATCAAGTTTGTTGTTTCTCATTTAAAAGGTGAAATACTCCAGGGCAAGCATAAGGGAAAAGAAAAAGACTTATTCAGCCAGCCAGCAAGGTAGGGATAGGGCTGGCAACGTTGCACAGTTGGTAGAGTACATGCTTAATTTGCAAGAAGTCCTGGGATCAAGCACCAGAACTACGGAAATTGAGCATGGTGGTACATGTCTGTGATCTCAGCACTCCAGAGATGGAAGCAGAAATTGGGGACTATCAAAAGTTCAAGACCATCCTCTACTACATAGTGTGGTTTGAGGCCAGTCTTGAATACATAAGACCTTTTCTCAAAAACAAAACAGCAAGACATCAAAGCAAACATGTAGGTTTTGACCAACAAAACCAATGTTGTTTTGCAACTGTAGACATGAGTCTCATAGAGGGAGTTGTAGAGAAGCAAAGACCTACTCTGACTGCTGCTGCCTGTGGGCCCTTAGAAAGTCTGGATGGTGCTATGAATGAGAATGTCCTCTCACTCAGGTGTTTGAACACTTGGTCCCCACTTGGTGGCCCTGTTTTCAGGCTATTGTGCAACTTTAGATGTGACCTTGCTGAAGGAAGTATGTTATTTGGGAAACGCTCCAATCATTAAGGATTCTCCCTATGCATCTGTAAGCCCAAATTAACCTTTTCCTCCTTAAGTTGCCTTGATTCATGACATTTTATCACAGCAACAGCAAAGGAACTAATACGGCTTAACTTCTTCTAATCTAAAGTTACTAATTAGAACTATTTAATGATGTGTGTCTCTTGGGCTGTTTCCAGTTTATTGTTAAAATACAAAGGCACCCTTTTCCTTGAGAATGGGAAAGGATAAGATGGAAGGCTACTTTCCCTGGAAGACAGGAGAGATGAAAAGAAAATGTAATCCCACCATCCCTATCCCTGCCAACCTCCTTCCCCAAGGACAGGAAGGCAAATCACAAGGCAGTGAGATGCGGCTTTTCACTTTAGAGGGCTTCAGTTAGAGGACTAATTCCCAGAAAAGCCAATAGGAGGCCAATATCACATTGTTAGCCTTTGCAACTTTCCACAAGTCAAGGGCTTTTAAAATCAACTAAAGGCAAGTGGAGCTGGATGGTTTACTAGGTCTTCCCACAGTAGCATCCCTGCAGAACAGTCATACACAATGTCAGCCACATCACTGGCATAGTAGAAGGGGACCTGATGAACAGAGGGCTTCTTCATCCTCATTGTTTGACTTGGAGAAAATAGCTACATTTATTTTAGCTTTAGCCTCACCTAGAAAATAAATGCTTTGAGCCTTGCAAACTCTTGGGATAGAACTAGCCTTTCACTTGCACAAAATAACTTGGAAATTATTTGATTTTTTCAACTTGGCTTTTTGTTTAATGCTTGCTATGATCAGGTTTTTTTTTTCTTCAGAGACATTCCAAGACTTTCCAAGAATCTATATGGTTCAAAAAGAATGCAAGTTATGAAAACAAAACCTCCCAGGCCCTCCAGGGCACTTGACAGAGTGCTGACGGAGAGCCAGCTGGGTGCTTCGCCTCCTGAGCTTCTCTGGCCAAAACCTTGTGTGTGGTATGGTTGGGAGGAGATTCCTGAGCTCCTCTTGGGGATATCAGGGCACATGCTCAGGGCATGAGGAGCTTCTAGGATTGGCAGTGGGGGAATGGATGTGGAATGTGATGCTAAAGAAAATAACTCCTCTGGAGAAGGCGAGACATGATGAGAGCTGTCTTCAACTATCTGGAGAGCCCTTCTGTGGAAGAGTGCACACCCCTGAACTCTGGGACTCCAGAGGATAGAACTGGAAACAGCAGGCAGAAGTTGTACAGATGCTGGTTCTGACTTCATCTCAGAAAGACTTTGACACATGTGATTCAATAAAGAAAGGGACTCTTCACTTCAGAGTAAACTCCCTGTGCATGTAGTACTCAAGTTTAGGTCCTGTGAGTGTCTGCTAAAATGCTACCAGAGATCTTACTGGCCAGACAGAGTGCTCTTTCCAGAGGTCTTTCATATTTTATAGTAATCTTTAAGAACTTGTGGGATATCACTGAATTAAAGAAGGTTCAACATCATTAGGCTTCAAAATGAAAAAATCTAATTATGTAGTACAAACCACTTTGGAATTCAGATTGTCATTTATTCTTCAAGCTTAAAGCCTTGTACACATCTTTTCTCTCATGTGGCATGATTCTCCTCTACTGATTGGAAAACAAAACCTCCTGAAATGTGTAACTTCCTGGAGGTCTTAACTGAATTTGTACGGTGCATTTGAAGCAAAACACCGGTTTCCAGAGTCACAGCCCAATACCAGTGACAGCCCATACAATACAAAGCATGCTCTATTGCTTTGGGATAGAAGAGGCTCACTTGACCAATTTGGAAATCCTCTCACTGTGTTTAGATGAGTAGAAAATAGAATGTGAACTTTCCAAGTTCAAAGTCTATTTCCTATTGGGGAAATGAGACATCTGGTTCATAGTTAAATAAGATGGATCCTGAGGGATCTTTAACAATGAATTGCTTTTCTAAATCTGTCTTTTAGTAATTCAAACATGCAGGCTTCAGAAACACATGGATTGAATGCACAAAAACTTGAAGATGCTGTCGGATTGGTGAACAATGAGGAAATCTTAGAATAATGAGTACGGGGGATGAAAAGGCTGCCTGCTTTGTTGACTTCTATCAAACAGGAAGTATATATGGGTCTTAGCACCTGTTGTATTGATTGAAAGTTAACAACGAAAAAGACCAAGAATAAGCAGGACTTTGCTAAGGTGGCTACAGTATTTTGAAGAACACAGAATCCTATGGGCCAAACCTGGTCTGGTAACTCAAAACTCTAAGAGATGTCCACAGACCCTACTATTAGCAATGAACCCCATCACCTTCTGGAAAATGGATGCAACTTCCACTGTGCACACTGATGGTTACAATACAGAGTTGAAGTGAGAGAGTGGGGGATGGAGGTACATAAAGCACTTTGACACAACCTAGCTAAATTACTTGCTGTTAGGCTGGATTTTATGATTGGCCTTCTGAGGGTAATCCATTCTGAATTAAAGCTATCTGAACTAAAGATGTGCCCACATCAAAAGCCTTAAAATTACTGATCCAGTCTTTGTGAGCATGTCTCTATGTGGTGTAGGTGTGATTGTGTTTATGTGTGTGTTGGTTGAGTGCTCATCAATGGAAACTTATAAACACAGCCTTTTACTGTCCCTAAGTTGTCTTGGTATCTCTCTATATGGAAAAAGGTTCATGAAGATCCACAAGTAGGCTGTACCTAGTGGCCCTAAGAAGTCAAATCCTTTTACAAATCTAAGGGAGCAGAAATCAGAATGGTTGCAAGAATATAGTAACATTGCATGATATTTCAAAACAAAAGTTGCACTAGAAGGCAGGGTCTGAAGGCACACACCTTTAATCCCAGCTCTGGGGACACTGACAGATAGATCTCTATAATTTCTAGACTAACCTGGTCAACATAGTGAGTTCAAGACCAGCCACAGTTATATAGTGAGACACTTATTTAAAGGAAAACATTGCACTACAGTTACCAAATATGGTGGTTCACAACTATAATCTTGACATTCATGAGACTGAAGCAGGAGAATCACTGAATTCAAAGTGAGCCTGGACTTCTTGATGAATTCGAGGTCAGTCTGGAAAACAATCAAGCAATTAAGAAGTATGATCACAGGTTTTTAAAAAGGCACTGCTAAAAATGTAAGCCATAACTGTCTAAATATATTGTCATCGATCCCCCAGTGCCTGGTTGACTCACTGAAAAGACTTCACTCTGAGTCCAGCCCCTCCAGAAGCAGAAAGTCACTAGAACAAAGCACCCAACCACAGGCCATCCTCTTTATTTAGTTCACACCTGGCCTAAATAGAGGGACCAGATTTCTGACTATAGACCCTTTGTTCCTATTTCATCACCTGTGCAAAGCCACCGTCCCTGGTCCAAACTTCTAAAGGAGACATACTACCAGTGAGAAAACTCCTTGGGCATGAGATTTGAGTGCTACATTGTGTGAGGTCCCCAATAGTACAGGACAGAGCTAGGTGGAAAGGAAGGAGGTCAGGATATCAGATAGGACCATGAGGCCTAGGGTGAATCCATCTCTGCCTTCATATGTCTGAATCAAATTCATCAAGAATTTTGAATTTAGTGGTCCCATAGTGGTGTATCCCTTTAGCCCTAGTACTAGGAAGTTCAAGGACAGCCTCAACTACATAGTGATTTCCTGGCCACCCAGGGCTACATAGACAGAACCCTGTCTTGAAAGAATGTTTTAAATGTGACTCTGGGCTTCCAATTCATTCAAAGATGTTTCACTGCAACATACTTTTCCTTCTTTGTTTTGTTTTAAAGATAAGGTCTCACTCTGTGACCTAGTCTAGTCTTGAACTCTCAACAATTCTTCTGCCTCCAACCTCTTCAGTGCTGGGATTATATGTGAGGACTATCATGCCCAGCTCAAGAACACAGTATTAAAGTGTTTGCTTAATTTCTTGTAAATCTTTAAACATAAGGTTGTTGGAATTTCTTTCCTCCATTTATCCTGGACCCCACATCCATTGGGGGCAGGTTTGTCTGCCATGGTATCTGCTCAATACGGAATCTGTTTCATGAAGGAGACGAAGCACTGCTCTCATTCAGGTCAGCACTTCGATTTTGAGTCTAAATGTGATTATGTTAAGTCCTACCCATGTCCCCAGTATGGAACAGTGAAGATGGCTATAGTCTGAGTTAATCATCTCATGCTGCAAGAGTTCCCTTCCACTTCTTAGAGATACATAAATACCCATGATAATACCAGGAGAGCTTTGATTGGTTTTGCCTGGGGTGGGGGTTGGGAGGGATAGACAGGAGAGAACATCTGGATTTCTTGCTCATGCTTTCTTTTGTTTTTGTTGCTGTTGAACATCAAACCCAAGGTTTAATGCATGCCACCACTGGTGTACATTTTCAGCCCTTCAATCCCCACATTTAGATTATTAAGTCAATCCTTTCACATAAGGTCATTGCTGCTTACCTGGCTCCTTTCCCTCTCATCCATGGGCTTCAAACAGATGACTCTCACTACGACTTAACTTGTTTCTGAGCAACTCTACTAAAGGTTGAGATTAGTAGCTATACTACTAAGGGTTAAGCCCATGCAGAAAGTTTGTATTTTTGTTTTATTTTATTTTTATAGTTAATCTCTCATTTACCCAACTACCACAAAGTATGCTATCTAGTGCTCCACGTTTGGGGAAATCCCAGGGGACAGCACAGCTGTGTGCAGTGGCTAAGCCTCACCCTGAGAAAAAGCACCTTCCTGATCACAACAGCCTCCCTCCCATGCCAGGTGGTTATTAAGGGAGGTTTTAGAGATGATGAGAGGTGCATCCTGACAAAGACGAGCAGGAAAAGCATCTGCAGCAGAGTCCCTGGGGTGCAGACAGGCCCATTGGCAAGCCGAACAGACACCAGGCACAGCTTGGTTGCAGCCCAGTGCATGGCCCATATTTAGTATAAAGTAAATATGAATTGAATGGAAAGCATTAACAAAGTAATCACTAAAGTAGGGAATACAGCGATGAAAAAGAGGGTGGAGTGTTTGGCCTCAGTGCTAGAGGTGCCTGCGAGCTATTGAAAACTCTTGAGCAGAACAGTGATTTGGTATATAAAGTGTTTCAGGGATATATGTTGAGAGAGAGAGAGAGAGAGAGAGAGAGAGAGAGAGCGCCTTACCATTCCCTTCTGGTCTCCTCTGTTTCCTGCAATATGAGCCTGGCTGGTCCTATGTTTCTCAACCAGGGAGATCTCAGAGCTAAAGGAAAACATGGCCATTGTGACTTGTCACTCAGTTTCTCCTGTATTATATTTTGTATTTGCTCTACACTGCAGTGCCTGGACCTAGGGCCAAGTGCCATATGCCACATAGCAGACTTTACAGGACCGAGGGAGCCATAGATAGGTCTTAGCACTGTGAGGGCTAGGAACTGCTCATCAAAGTAAGAGATACGTTTATAGGCAGACATGCCTATAAACCACGAGAGATGATTTTCTCCCTTGCCATCTGAATCACTGAATGCACTTTCATATCAACTGCTGGATTTGTAGAGCTATAATTGTCCCACAGGACCAATCTGTAAACACACAACTAATTCCAATAGGAATCTTCCACCAGTGCCTTAAATTGTCAAGAGCTCCCTGCCCAATTGCCCCAAGCTAATAGAATTGGCATACCTTGCAGTATTTGCACCGGAGCATTCACACTGCTTAGGCAGAAGGAGATACAAACAGATGTGTGTGCTGGCAGCTAAGTAAAACCTGCAGGTGGTTTTGAAGACCCACAACATGGCTTCAGGTCTCTCAGCCCCCCATGAACTCTCACTGAAGTACTGGCAATGCCACTGAAGTGGTCTGGAAGTGGGTCAATCATTGACTTTGGTTGTGTGTACCCACTGCTGAACCCACCAGGCTGCAATGGATAGCTCCAAACTCATGGTCACACAGATGGTCCTGCTTAAATTCAGTGTGTCACAGAATGAAGCAAATAGACATCCATGTGGGAATGGCATTTGCAAGGCAGAGTGGACGTTGACGGGGCTGGGAGGAGATAACAGGAAGTGATGGGGGAGCAATCAGAGTGAATCACATGTATGTAAGACAGAGAACACATTTAGTCAGTGTCAAAAAAAAAAGAATAGTTCCCCATTAATTGAGCCTTGTCTGCATGCCAGCTGTAGATGCCAAGGGCCTTCCTATTCACAGCCTCCCTGGGAGGTAGGGATGTTCACCATCTTTTTCTTTTCAGAAAAGGGGATTTGAAGCTGTTAAAACCAGAAAGAGGAGGACCAGGACTCAGATCCCAAATTAGATCAACCCCCAATACTGGTGTTAACTAACTATAGAGACTTAGCTAAGTGTCTGAGCCTTGGTGTCCCCATGCACAAAACACCCATCTCCACTGTAGTCTACTATGAACTTTTGGCGTGAACAAGTTAATCTAAAAGTACTCAGCTTCATTGAAGTAAGTCAGACTGCAAGAGAGTCTGTTTCAAACACCAAACAAAACAGCACATTCATGATTCTTCTCACCCCAAAGGAGCTTTACAATGGCAGAGACCTAGCTCTCTCTCAGCCACCCAGATAGAGATGCACTCCTTCTGAGCTACCTCATTTTAGCTCCCTGTCTAGGGAGTGGACTGAAGTGGTCTCCTAGGTAGAAGCTTCTTGTTTGAAACCATCCTTACTTCCAGTTTAGTGTGTATTATCTAGCTTGGTTATATCATAGGCAACTACAGGTGTCCTTGCCTCTCATCCTTATTACTCCTACCATCACTGTGACATATTAAGCAACTTTGGTTTTTCACTCTGACACTTTTTCCCTTACTGACTACCATGATCTAGCTCCTGCTTCAAGACCATACAACATTTGTGTTTATGCCTCTGGCTTATTTCCCTTTCATGCTGTCTTCCAAATTCATCTATGCTGTCAAAAATAGCAAGAATAGCAAGCTTCCCGTCCTTTTTAAGGCTGAGCAATATTTCATCACATACACATCCTCAGATTTTCTCTGTCCATCCATCCATCATTTGACTGAACTCTCCCCTACTAGGCCTTTATACATTTTACAGTTTCTAGACCTGGTTTCCTCCCTCAGGTTAAAGGGTTAAAATGAAATGAGCATAAATACTCTTGCTGGCAATACAGATGTCCTCCTCTTCTTCCCGCACTTTCTAATTCTTGAAATCGTCCTTAGAACTTAGGTTTCTGAAAGGACCTCTTAGAGAACACACACACACACACACACACACTCGAGGGAGAGAGAAAGAACAGGGAAGGAAATGAAAGGGATGGTTTGAGTTAAAGTAAGTAAAGAACAAAAGTCAGAATCCAACTGACTGTTCTCCATGTGCCGTTGTAATTCAAAGCAAAGATCTGGCCCAGTCCAAGAAAGGAGATTGCAGTATTCTGAGCGGGCATGCAGCCAGAGCTGAGCTCACCAGACACAGCCACCACACCCACAGAACTTGGAAGCCCATAAGGAACACAAGTGCATTGAGCCAGCTGCCGCCAGTTGGTTTAGGTGTGCATTCGTGCCTTTACAGGTATTTCTCAGCCTGAATTTGAAATTCATGTCCAAGTCACCTCTGCTTTCAGAGTCAATCCAGGGTGGGAAAAGCTGTCACTTTTCCCATGGAAATCTGGAATTGTTTGCATAAATTAGTAGCTCACTCAGACCGAATTCAAGCGATGCCTTAGGCCCAGGGTCTTGGGAAATCTGGGAGAGTGGTATTTTGTGAACTAGCGTTCACTTACAACATGAAATGCATAAACATACCATACTGGCTCATTTTTGTGTCAACTTGACCCAAGCCAGAGTCATCTGAAAGGAGGAAACAGCAACTGAGAAAATGCCTCCATAAGATCAGGCTGGAAGCAAGCCTGGAGAACGTTTTCTTAAATTGTGATTGATGTGGGAGGGTCCAGCCCATTGTGTTGGTATCGCCCCTAGGCTGGTGATTTTGTCAGAAAGCAGGCTGAGCAAGCCATGAGAGGCAAGCCAGTAAACAGCACCCTTTCCTGCCTTCAGGATCCTACCCAGCTTGAATCCTTGCCCCAGCTTCCTTCAGTGATAAAGTGTGACCTGAGAGTTGTAAAATGAAATAAACCCTTTCCTCCCCAAGTTGCTTTTGATTGTGGTGTTTTATCACAGCAATAGAAGCCCTAAGACATATTGAGAATGTAGAGGAGAATGTGTTTACCAAGGTTAAGAGAACTCCAGACCATGGATGATAGATCACAGAGGTGGGGCTGCATACAGCACTGTCTGAGCAGCTATCTTTCTCAGGTGTGATCATCTGGAAAGGGTTGGCACTGACTCATTTGTTTCCTCTTCCACAATCCATCTGTGGATTTCAAGGTCCAGCTGAGTCTCTCTACTTCCCATCTTGCTTCTGCCTAAGTCTTCCACGTTTGAGCAACTCATCTATGATAGGATCATTCACTACAGTGTGCTGCTTCAGCTGAAGTTGCCTAAAACTAATGTTTACACCAATAACAGCTGGGCTGCAGCTCAGAGGGTAGAGCGCTCACATAGAGTACATGTACATGAAGTCCTGGCTTTCATCTCCTTATGCTGGGTGTGGCCTTTAACTGACCCAAGGGATGTAGACAAGAGAATCTAAAGTTCAATATCAGCCTCAACTATAGTAAGTTTGAAGAAAGCCTAGGCTACATGAGTGTTCTCTAGAGAAATAGAACTAATATAATGAATATATATGGGCTTTATTAGAATGGCTTACAAGCTGTGATCCAGCTTGTAATGACCATCTACCAACAGAAAGTCCAAGAATCCAGTATTTGTTTGTTCCACAATGCCAGATGTCTCAGCTGATCTTCAGTATATGCTAGAATTCCCAAAGAGGTAGGCTCTACAGTCCCATCTCAAAAAATAAAGTACTATTGACTCTTTCCTTTGATGTGAATAAATGGATGCATTCTCATTTCATTGATTCATTAAAGTCTGTTAAAAACAGTTATGATACATTCAAAGTAGTCTACAATAGGCTTCAAAGTATTGGGACCCATTGTCTTAGAATGATTTTTATTGTTCACAGAATATCTGCACAGTTCTACATAATGAAAGTCATTAATGCCTGTTAAATGAATGAATGAACAAAGGGCTAAATGACTAAAGGAATTGACTAAAAGAATTCATTCAGTCTGTGTATTTATACCCTTTGCCTTATGCTGAGAGCAAAAAAAAAAAATGTAAGCTTCTATCCTTCCCTGAGCATATTAAGCTAAAAAAAAAAATACATTAAATGGGGAAATGGGAACCGATGTCCACTGTGCAGGAGGGGCAAACAAGGAACTTATAAGACTCACGAGTCATCCCAGCTATTTCTCTGTGACACACCCTGTAAGACTTTCACATAACTGTCCAGATTCCAATGCCCTTGTATCTTTTTCTTTTTGAGATTATAATATGACATTAGTTCCCCCTTCCACTTCTTCATTCAAATCCTTCCATTTCCCCTCTTCTTGCTTGCCTTTAAATTCTTGGCAATTCCTTGTCTTTAATTGCACATACACCCTGCTCAATTCATGTTTTTAGGGTTATTTGGTATTGGATAACCATTTGGTGTTCCCTTCCCTGGGGAAGACTATTTCTCCGGATCTCAGTATTCCTTAGTTGCCTGTAGTTCTTTGTGTAGGGTTGAGTTTTCCCCCTTCCACGTTACGTGTCTATTGGAGTTCTTCTTGTTCAGCTTGTGTTTAGGTAGCCATGTTGGTGAGATTTTTATGGGTGTTGCCTCTGAAATTTCAAGGAAACACAATTTCACCTCAAACTCCTTGTTCTTTTGGCATATTTGATCTTTTTGACCCCTCTTCTACAATGATTCCTGAACCTTAGATGCAAGAGTTGTGTTATAGATGTACCAGTCTGGACTGGGCTCCACAACTCTGTATTTTGATTGGTTGTGGTTTTCCACAATGGTTTCCATCTGTTGCAAAGGTTCCTTGATGAAGGATGAGAACTGCACTGTGGGTATGAGGGTGACTATTTAGAAAATAGTTAGGAATTATGCTGCTTTTAGCAAAGTGGTGGCTGTAGGTTCTTCTCCAAGATCTTTACTAGTCCTGGGTAGCTGGCTAGGTTTCCAGTACCCGATATGATTTCCCTTTTGTTAAGCAGGTCTTAAGCCCAATTAGAGAGCTGTTCGTTACTGCCAAGGTATGTATGCAACTACTGCACCCTTGGGATTATCTTGCCTATTAGTCATTGTTGTGGTTCATCATAACTGGGTAGGACTATCAGTTGCTCCTCTCCTTTGGAAGCTTGCATCGCTCCTTCTGGTACCATGAAATCTAGTCCTCAGAGATGAAGTTTTCAGCTTAAATTCGGAGCAAAGGTCCCAGGGCTTTGTGTCCAATGTGCATGGTGTCTTAAGCAATAGGACTGACTTTCCACCTCTGAGGAACAACCAAGGGCAATAGCAATATGGTCTTCAATGCTTTGTGGGTTTCATGCACAACCCTGACCAACAACCCAAAGAGGACTTCAGGTTCTTGTTGCACAGACTATGGCCCTTAGCTTTTTGATGTCTGTCTATATTCAGTTCATAAGCATTTTATTGAGCAATTTTTGTTCCATCTTCATCAGAAAACTTGGAGTTTTCTGGTTTTGTTCTGTCTTTACCTTTACATTAGGAATCTTGTTTGATCACGGTCTACCTGATATGGTGAAGTGAGCAGTCTCTCACTTAACTCAGAGGCCATTGATTTGTCTAGTCTAGTTAGCCAGTTTGTCCCAGGGATCCTCTGTCTCTGACTGCCATGTGCAGGGATTACAGGTAGATTGCCATGCCTGCCCAGTATTTCCTGGAATCCTGGGGATCGGATTTCCCGTTCTCACATTTGCACAGCAAACACCATGTCCACTGAGCCATCTCTCCAACTCCCCAGGACTCCTTTTAAAACCTTAGTTTCACAAATAAGGAAACTGGAGCTCAAAAATTTAAGTATATAATCTAAGACTCTAATCTTATAAGTCATCGTCTAACCTGTTCAACCTCATACATTCATAGGGTGTGAAGTCATGTAACTGACCCTAGGTAGTTAAAACAGCTAGGGGAACAATGAATGGGTGAGAGCGCCAAATGGTTGCAGAATGGAATAATGGACACCTTGAAAAGGTCCCAACTAGTGTTTGACTCATTTCCCTCAAGCAAGCACCCATGTTCACGATTTAAGCATGGCAGCTAACCCTTTCTTAAATGTCTTTTTTCCCAAACAGCCCCCTCTACAGTCCATGCCCCGTGCTCCATTTCCTCTCCAATAAGTGGGGTTCTTTCCTCTTGCTGCTTGGAAGGGAATATGAAAAATAAGCAGGTGTCACTGAGCTCAGTGGGAAGCTGGCTTTGATGACATGGGAAGGATCCAGATTCTACCTAATGGTTTGCACTTGTATAGATGTTGACCAAATTCGTCCAAATCCTGGGCCAAAAGGCAGCAAGTGAACCATATCTGCCCTGTGATCAGTCCCAGCAGTTTAAAACAAAAGTGCTAGTTGAAAGCCAGCTTGGTAAACACCAACAAAGTCGCTTACAGCAGCCCCTTTGTGATTGGTCCCAGCAGTAAATGTAAGCAATATAGCAATCACCCCTTCTTGCCATTCATTGGGAGTTTTTTCCTTCCTCTTGCTCTGCAGGAATAATTTCTTCCTTTGCGCTCCTGCGGGGGTGGGGGGGTGGGGGAATCATGGTTGTCCTCTCTGAAGCCTTCCCTAATTTCATCCTTCTTCACTCTTAGAAGAGATGGCTAATAGAGGTGGTCATATGAGAAGAGGGCACATGGAGACCATACATCCATGTATCACCTTTCATTCTCCCATGTTTTATATGTGTGTGTGTTTATGTATACATTGGCGTGCCTGTGCAGGTGTGTGCTCATGCTTGTATGTAGAGGCCAGTGATGTTGGATGTCTTACTCTATCATTCTGTTACCAAATTGGGAGCTTGCCTGGCAGCCAGTACTCTCCTATCTTTGACTCCTATCTTTGTGGCAAAGCTAGGGTTGTAGGCATACATGATGACCATAGTTGCTTTTATGTGGGAATCAGCTCCTTGTGCCTGCGTAGCAAGCACTTCGATCTGCCAAGCTGTCTCCTCAACTTCAAAGCATTCTTAAGTGGTAAATGTTAGATTTGAACCCGAGTCTAACTACAAAAAAAAAGCCATTTTTTTCCCACATGACAATGTTAAGCTTACAAGGCCCAACTATTCCACAGCCACTTTGAGTATATCTACCCGCCCCCGGTCCAGCCAAGTGTCCTACAGCCCTGTCCCCACCTATACAACATCACATATGGACTACTCACAATCCTATCTCAGTCCAAATATTCCTATTCTGTTCCTCTTTCTGCAGCCCCACTCCAAACACATTACCTCAGGATCCACAGCTCTATCCTGCACTTCTCCCCAGGCCACCTTACTTTACCACTATCGGCTTGGCCTTTGTTCATCTGGCACCCCTGAAAACTCCTTCTAAGTCCTTCCTCAGAACTCTCAGGCCTACCTAACTCCTCCAGTAGACACACCAACTCTACCTCAGAAATCTCAGCCAGGCCCAACTCCCCCAGCAGCTCCTCTCTCTATTATATCAGAATTCAAAGCAAAATTCCCTCACACTTTCTAGGTCCCATCCTGGCACTCCATAGATTTTGTGCCCTAGTTCAGTACTCATGGACCCATCTTCAACCTCACACTCCAGCTACAACCTCTCTTTTGCCCAGCTGTCTTCTTTCATCAGCCCTTCCAGGTCTACATCATTACTCTCAGCCCCACTCACGTCCTACGTTTGCTATTCCCATATCCCTGTCCAGCACTGTCAGTAGTTAGTGACCTACCCTGACTCCTATGTCACCACTCAGAGCCTCCCCCTACATTATCTCAACACTCCAGCCAGGGCTAGTATTCCTGTTCCAAGCATTCATTGGCCTGTCTTGCTCCTTCCACAGTCCTGCTTCCCAACTCATTCCATCAGGCCCACAGCTCTCCTCTGCACCTTTTCCAGACCTTTCAGCAAGGCCTCATCACTCTCAGCACTGCCCTTGCATGGCTTCATCCTGACTCTTTTAATCTGCTGGTGCATTTTCTCAGTTCTCTTTCCTTCCTGACTCTGTACTATGTACAGACCTTGCCCCAGCACTGAATGATCAGAGCTTGCCAGAGACTGTTGAGTCCAATTCAGACTACTGCACACTCATATAAATAGAGTTCCAGTCCTTGATGCAGAAGGGGTGCTTTGGGCCTGCTTGACTGAGTATGTATTGGTTTCACGCATTGGGGAAGTGGGTATATACTTATGTGTAGGTGCATGACCATGTGTTGCTATGTGTCCGATTATACCTCTTGCATAAGAAATGTCAGTGTTTGGGTAAAAGCATTAAAGCTTATGCCTCGGAAGGCTGTTCAACTGGGTTATGGGGGTAGGCCCAAGAATCCACATCAGCAGTGGTACCATGTGAGCCTGAACTTGGCCATTTATGCTCATCCATGGCTCTGGACATTCTGTCACCTGAGTGTGGGAGCCATACATACTTGTACGGAAAATCCAGCTGGGAAGCCTGGAGGTGGAAGACTGCTTGCCTGTGGTCAAAGACTGACGGATCCCTAGAATTAAGTTTCTGGGACACACTGAAAGAGCAAAAGAGACCTTTGGCCCAGAGCCTGTGAGCCTGAACCTGTATAAATCCACCTCTGTCTATATGTAGTTCTCTCTGTTGTGTGACTCAGTATCCATGCAGGACTGGCCAGAGGCCACCCTTGCCGGATCAAGCCTCCTCTCAGACTTTCACATCCGCTCTCCTTCTAAGTGTGGATGCGCACAGGTAAAAAAGTCTCAGTGGTTCTTCACATGAACCAGGCCATCTTTACCCTGAGTTTATGAACTCACCAAGACACAGGATTTTGAGGACTGCAGGTCTGTGGTCTGTAATATAATGCCTTGTGTGGTTTGCAGATTACATTAAGGGCAACGAAATTCAATGCACCAAACCTTTCCCTGCTCCTATATCTGAAGAGATATCTTCAGTCTGGTTAGATGTTGTTTCTCTCCTTTTAGATCCTGCCTTCTTGGGAGAATATCTCTATCCCCTAACTGAAGAAATTTTCTGACCTGCTGATGGATACCTCATGTGGTCCAGAAGCAAGTCAAGGGTGAGGCAATCATTATTGAGTCTCAAGAAATCTGTTTTCATATCTCTTCTGAGGTGCTAAGAGTATTGGTGACAATGACATAGACAAGCATGAAAAGCAGAGGAACCAAGAAAATCCCTCTGTGCTAGTGCTAATTCAAGCAGCTATAAAGCCCCCTGCCTAGGACTGGGGGGGGTCGCTCTCTCCTGTGTATTCCCCTAGGGAATGGTGAATTCTGTCATCACTGACCACGCATTGTCCCCTCAGTACTTTTCCTCTACAAGTGCCTATCCTGTCCTGCTAGGTCCCCCAGAATTCCATAGATAGGTACCAGTTGTCTCAGTGTCAGCCCTTTCCATTGATCATGTCACCACGGAGGTACACATTTGTCCTATGCAAGGAGAGGCATTGCATCATCAAGTTCAACGGAGTTTCAGGTAACATGGAACATGGCTTAGAGTCTGAAGAACTAGGCTGTGGTGTGATTCTGTCCTCCCCAGGGGGTCTGAGGAAGGTAAGCATTGCTTGTTCCTTCTCCCAACAGCTTTATGTTGGGTTTGCCCTAAAATAAGTCAGACTGTGAGTTGTGTTGGTGTTCCATGCTGAGTCCCTACCGTGACTATCCTGTCAGCAATCACAATGCTTTGTAGAGATGGCAACACCATGAAACAAGGTAGTGGACAATGACCTGTAAGGAGATTGAGGCCTTCCGCTGGCCAGGGTGCAGATTTGACAGAGCAGTGACAGAAGCCCCCTGCAAGTGGGAGGAACCTGTTGCTGTCAGCTTAGGAAGGAGTCCTTAGGACCTCTTTTGGTGTGAGCTGTAGAATGAGTCTTTTTTATTGTTTTGTTTTGTTTTATTTTTCGAGACAGGGTTTCTCTGCATAGTCCTGGCTGTCCTGGAACCCGCTCTGTAGACCAGGCTGGCCTCGAACTCAGAAATCCGCCTGCCTCTGCCTCCCAAGTGCTAGGATTAAAGGTGTGCGCCACCACCGCCCGGCGCAGAATGAGTCTTGAACCTTCCTGAAACAGCAGTTCTTCTAAGGCCTGCCAAAGGAGCTGGGCTGGGGTGTCTAGGCCAGGGTTCCTCAGACTGGAGTAATTACTGCTCCATTCTCAGCCTCTGTTCCTGTTTGTGGTCCTAGAGCTAGCATCAGGAAAGAGTCTGCTCGTCATTGTATTGTATGTACATGACTGTATGTACACTGTAATGCCTGTGACAGGCAGCAAGGACACTGGGTGAATGGAGAGTGGCTTTTAGAGCTTGGTCCCTTGGCGAGGAGGGTGTGACCACTGTGGGCCTGGAGGAGGGGGCAGATAGGGCACAAATGCAGCAGCTAAATAACAGCCCAGTCAACCAGTTCTGCAGTGCAGACTCTAAAGCACAGGCAACATTGAGCCACCTTTGCCTTGCAGAGCACAAACCACTGTGTGTTTTCCCATATCCATCCAGACTGCTATGCTCTCATGCAGGGGGTGACAATAAGAACTTCCCTCCTGTTTTGCCTCTCTGTCCTTCAGGATACAGCCCCAAGTACCTTGGCATTTACAGAAATGAAAAACTACCGGGAAGTGACCTCTCTGCTCAAGCTACTTTGGTCCTACTGTTGTCCAGATAGTAGAGATATATAGTGTTGCCTGTCTGCCTCTACACTCTCACAGACGCACACCATGCATGCTTCCTCATGCTGATATTTCAGACAAAACGCCCGTAGTGGATGAACAGCATCCAGGAGACCAGGTGACCTTCGGGGGCAAGCACTGAGCAGACATCAATGCCCTGGCAAATCTGTGATGAAGAGGAAAACCAATGGAGAAGCCCAAACATAGCCAGGATTTTTACAATGTAAGAGCTCTGTGGAGAGGTTCCCCTAGGCAAGGAGGAGTGAGTGTCACCTGGCTATTTATCTTTAAAATTCTAAATACAACTCTGATTCCTTGAGGTGGGTTAAGAAGTTTTAGGTGGTGGACATTTTGTAGCAACACTATGCAGGTTCTTTTGCAATGTTTCTAGAGTCTCTCTTCCTCATGTGTCAGGCAATTTCCCACCCCCAAGTGCTGAGAGGAGGGACCTACATCTCAAGGGTCAGGGTAGAGTACTGTTTATCCCATAGCAGGTAGGCAGCTAGTTTGAAGGGCTAATGGATGCTTGGTAGGGACCCTCAGTTGCTGCCCAGTAACTTCCTGGCAATATCTGCTGGAGGTGGGGACCCAGGAGAATGGGATCTCCTGCTCTGAGACACCTCAGTAGTGTGAGGTAACACCACCAGGTCAGTAGCCACACCTTTCTGCACCCTGATGCTGGGGGCATAAACATGCTGCTGCTGTCCATGAAAGGGCTAGGCTGACCCAAGTGTGTGGCAGGCTAGGCTTGGGAACAGTGCCAAGGGTTAGATCGCATCGCACACAGACTCTACACTCAGGTTTATGATGTTAATTTACTACCACAAGGTTTATTTTTTTTTTTTTTGAAGTAACAATCAAACATGTTCTTTCACAGAGAAATGGTGATTGTTCTCAGGGAAGAGTCCTCCTCCTTGTACTCCTCTTCGTCCAAGTCCTTGTAATCATCATCATCATCATCTTCATCCTCCTCTTCTTCCTCTTTCTTGCCCTCCTCCTCCTCCTCCTCCTCCTCAGACTTCTCTTCCTCAAAGTCCTTGTACTCCTCATCATCCTCTTCATCATCCTCTTCTTCCTCCTCCTTCCCCTCCTTTTCCTTCTCCTCCACTTCCTCTTCCTCCTTCTCTACCTTCACAGAGTTTTTCCATCTAGATATGGCTGAGACGACAGCTTTCAGGACATATCTGCACACCTTGTACAGAGACATCATGGAACCGTATCTAAGGTACCATGAGTAGCTGGTGGACTCAATCCCAGCCACTTCCATCTCAACACAAGCTGATTTACATTCTGTACTATTATCTGAAGAACGGTCTTCATATGGGTTACGCATCTCCTGAGATGGACTCCCGTTGTCTGGGACACTTACATGGATGCTGCCTTTTTCATATGTTCTCAAAGGCCTCGCGGAGTGGTTATCAGCAGGCGTTGTCTTGTTGGTAAATCCTTGCTCAGGCATAATGCCGTCTTCCTTGGCCATCAGTTGTATCCTGGACTCCGAAACATCAACCATCACTCAAGACAGTCCAGACTGCCTGTCCTTTCAGGACAGGTGCCCCACAAATTGTGGCCACTGAATGTTAGCCTCAGTAGTGAGGCAACAAGCATCATCCTCTTTGTTTGTCACATGATGTCACAAGGAGGCCCACAGCCAGTCTGGAGGAGGAGCCTATCTTAGTGTAGGGGAGTAGTCAGAAAGCGGACAAAATTGACACAGATTTCCAGAATAGTCTCCTGTGTTCTGATAGGCACATGTGGCCCACCCTGCATTCGTTGAGAAACAGATACTATTTCTTCTCCCACTCCTCAAGGAGTGGAGGGGACAGCAGGAGCCTGTTTCTTTCGACTCTGTTTTGCCCAAGGGCCAGCCTAAAGTTAGTCCAAACTTCAGCAATACCAAGACTGCTCAGCTAACATAGGCTGCTAGAGGACTCTACCTTTAAAGCAGCATGGTCTAACCTTGCTTTCACCACCTACCTGTCCCCACCGAACACCCCTTTCTTGGTCTGGCATTGGTCTCTTCCAACTGCTCCTGCTGGCTATTTGTGTCTGTTCACATAGGTCCTAATAAGGAATATGTTTCACTACAAGTTGGACAGGATGTCCCCAGAGTAGTGCTATGCCCAAGTAGGATAAACTGAGTGTATACTTTATTCTAAACACTTATGTGATTAAAGGGCCACACATCCTTTGAATTTCCATGTGCACCTCTGCTTGCCACCAAATCTTATTCTGGGGAGCACAATAGAATTGCCACTGGCTTCCATCTCTTCTCCAAAGATGACATTTTTCTGTTCTGTGACACACTCGAGTTTTGAGGCATGATTTAACCACATTCGATTATCCTGCGTAAAGATCCTACTTGCTTAGCTGAAATGACTATAGTAATTTAAATATGAAAGGTACCAGAGTGCATCTGATCATCAGATGAGTGGTGTGTGTGTGTGTGTATGTGTGTATGTGTGTTTGTGTGTGTGTGTTGGTAAGAGGCCCAACAGAAAGTCACCCTCTACCACAGATGAGTGACACAGAATGAAGCCATCTCATCTATAGTCTCAATCTATGTAGAAAGCTACAAGCTTTATATTGGAAATCCACAACCCAGGACTAAAGGGTCCTTTGCTCCTCCCCATTATGTGGTCCACATTGGCCTCTCTGAGGGGCAGCCCTTGTTTCAAGTCCATGTGTTATGGAGTAAGGGGGTAGTGTAAAGAATGCCTTTCTTCAATTTATCTCAAAGAAGGAAATGATGGCCTGAAGAAGATCCTGTGCAGTTGTCTTTCAGCTCAAGTCTCTCTAGACAGTATGCATAGTCCATATCTAGACAGGCTTGCTCCATTGTGATGAGACTTTTCCATACTTCCTAAGCCTTCATTCCAGAACTGTGATCCTGGGGCTGGTGAGGTGCCTCAGCCTGTATAGCCAAGCTTGACACAGCCATGTTCTTGAGACTGAACCAACATGGTGGTGGGAGGACTGTATCCATGTATTTTAAGACCCTGTACTTACAAGGTAAGAAATGAAGCAGAGCCCACTGGAATGATGTCTATGGTAGCATGGCTTAGATTCAGTAGATTTCCCTTAAGCAACTTTGTCCCTTAATAACATAGCAATATCCCTTTTTTTTTACAAAAATTCCCTCTTTTTCCTTTTAAAAATATTTCTGATTGGAATAGAGTTAGACCATTTCTCTCCTCCCTGTCATTCTTCCCAGTTACCCTTCTTATAGCCCCTCAGTTATCCCTTCTCCAGACCCTTGTAGCTACCTTCCCTTGAAACATTTCTAGCCTCACCACTATCAAATTGATAACTACTTTTGTTTAATTATAATTCTTATGCCAACTCAATCACACACACACACACAAACACACACACAGAGTCATACAAACACATTCTTTTTTAAAATTACTTTTATTTTTTTTTTTACAATCCAATCATTGCCCCGCTCCTGGTTCATCCTCCCACAGTTCCTCATCCCCCTTGTCTCCAAGAGGATGTCCCCTTACCCCTGGCCAGCTTTCCCCATTCCCTGGAGCCTCAAGTCTCTGGAGAGTTAGGTGCATCTTCTTCCACTGAGGTCAGACCAGGCAGTGAATATAAATATGCAACCTCGGGAGGGGGAAGGGAAGGTAGGGTAGGGTGTGGGGAAGGTGGGAAGAGCGGGGCAGGGAAGGTGGAGGGACCCTCTAGAAAGTACAGGAGACTTGGGACGTGAGACACTCTCAGGACTCAAAGGAAGGGACCTTAGATGAAATGCCCAACAGTGGGGAGAGGGAACTTGTAGAGCAAACACATTCTTAAGCCTGAGAATGATATATTGTTTTAGCCTTTCTACCTGAACTACTCAGTCTTCCTGTAAGGGCAGTTTCTCAATGCAGTGATTTTTATTTTGCTCCCATGTTTGGGAGTCTTTGGTGAGGCTTACATATCTTCACAGAACTAACTGCTCATAGTTCAAAGCAGGAAGGAAAAGAGACATAGTGGGCTGAGGTCCCACAATCCCTTTCTTTAAAATTTCCACGCTTTAAAAATATAAGGACTGTACCAACTTTTAGTCTAAATATTTACATTTGTACCCATAAGCAAATGCCACTCTCGTCCTTAATGTAGAAGCTTCTCTTTGTTGTAAATGTCAGCTGAATATAGAGACTGAGTGGATAAAGATGCTCAGAATAAATAATGGTTGGATGTTCAGCCCTAAACAGGACATTTATACCATCCCATCTGAACCTTTGGGGACAAGGGCAGAAACATTGAGGAAGAGGCAGTAGGAAAATGCCAGAGGCAGATGATGATATGAAATGCTATCTTCAGCTTATTATATGACACAAAATGATCTCAGAGCAGCTGTGGTGGTTTGTCTGCATTCAGCATGCATGAGACTGGACCTGAAGCAGCTAAACTTCAGTTGGGGAGGGAGGGGTTCATGGGGCTTGACTTAGTTGGCTTTGCTATTGTCCTGATGAACAACATGCAAAAGAGCTACTTGGGGAGGAAAGGGCTCATTTGGCTTATGCTTCCATTGTTCATCTTTGAGGTGGGCACTAATGCAGAGGCCATGAAGGAGTACTGCTCACTGGCATGCTGTCCTATAAATGCAAAAAATAAGTTAAATATTCGTCTTATTTAGGGTTTTTATTGCTGTGACAAAACACCATGATCAAAGAAACTTGGGGAGGAAAGGGTTTATTCGGCTTACACTTATAGGGCACTGTTCATCATTTAAAAAAGTCAGGACAGGAACTCAAATAGGGCAGGAACCTGGAGGCAGGAGCTCATGGAGGAGGCCATGGAAGGATCCTGCTTACTGGCTTGATGTCCTTGGCCTGATCATCCTGCTTTCTTATAGAAGAACCCAGGGCCACCTGGCACCACATCAGTGGAATAGGCCCTGGCCCCAGCAATCACTAATCAAGAAAATGCCTTACACCCCAGTTTTATGGTGGCATTTTCTTAATTAATAATCCCTCCTTTCGGATAACTCTGGTAGGTGCGATAGGTTGACATTAGCGAGCCAGTACAACTTCTTTACTTTAAGAGGGAAGAACCAGGACACAGTCACAATCTGAACAAAACCAAACCAAATTTGACCTGTGTAAATAACCCAGTTTCCAATGTTTGGGATCTACACAACAATCTTCTAGGCCCGTCCAAAAGGCTTGGGTCATCCCTCTGGTTCTGTGCTCTGCAGCACACACACCCTGCCTTGTAAGCTCACACTAGCTCCACTCCACCCCTGCTGCTGCTCTTGGCGGTCATCTCATGCTATCTCCACGATGCTGGGATCTCTTTCTGTAACTAGGCTGCACTTTCACCACTAATAGACTCTCCCGGCCTCTCTTTAGGGACTCTAGTCCTGTCACAGAGTGTCAAGCTTCCACTGCTCTCCAGATTCACCTTCAAATCCAGTGACACCTGGGTGACTCTTTCACTACCAAGTTCAGCTGTCAACACAAGGTGGATCCTTGGCCACCTCTGGAACAGAGCTTCTGTGTGCTAATGCTGAGGTTATACTTCCCAGAAAGGTTCCACTCAGTAAGATGCTGGTGTCTTGTCTTCTTGAACCCCCATTAATTTCTCAATGTCAGCAAACCAGCATTGATTATCCCAATATAAGAAAGGTTTCATTTTAGTGCTCCTTGTCTCCTGTCAATCATAATCAATTTGTCTGCTCCAGCTAACCAGTAGCACAGATTCTTAATGAAAATATACAAAGGGTCTTTAAGTATCTCTCTGCTCACTGGCACCTCACAAGCCAGGCCTCCGTCCTCTGCACTGCTCTCAGCATTATTACCTTCCAAGTTTCCTCAGAACAGCTCACCAGGTTCAAAAAGCTCAATAGCTTTTCTCTAGTCAATTTTCCCAAGTCTTTCCAGGATCCTCCCCACTCCCAGGACCAATTTCCGTCTTGGGTAGGGTTGCTACTGCAGAGATGAAACAGTATGACCACAAAAAAAAAACTTGCTTGAGAAATGTGATTATTTGCCTTATACATCATAGTCCATCATCCAAGGAAGACAAGACATAAACTCAAAACAGGGCAGGAACCTGGAGACAAGAGCTGATGCAGAGGCCATGGAGGGGTGCAGATCTCTGGCTTGCTCTCTAGGTCTTGTTCAGTTTGCTTTCCTGTGGAACTCAGGACCACCAAGCCAGATGTGGCACCACCCACAATGGACTGGGCCCTCCCCCATCAACCACTAATTAAGAAAATGCCTTACAGGCTTGCCTGCAGCAGGATCTTATGAAGGCATATTCTCATTTGAGGTTCCCTCATCTCAGACGACTGTAGCCTCTGTCGACTATAGATAGCCTCTGTCAAGTTGAGATAAAACTAGTCAGAACAGGAATCTACTTCTCCCTGCTGAACTATTGGCAATTACCATTTCCTGTTCAGGGAGCAATCATTGCTTTCAGTTGTGTATAGAACAGTGAGCCCAATAGGTTCCACTGGATATTTACAAAGCCACAGTCACACAGTAGGTCTTGATTAAGACTAGTCAATTACAAAACAAAACAAAACAAAATAAATGGCATAAATGTGGGCAAGGGTGGTGGTGGTGGTGGTGGTGGTTGTGACAGAAGTGTGAGAGACATAAGACAGAGTGTATGTGGGGAATGAATGTGACCAGAATGCATTATATACATTTATGAAGTTGTCGAAGGACACATTTAATCAAATAATAAAATAAGGACTTGACTTCTCACAATGGAGCACTGGAAGGTATGGACACCCAGACCATAGCACTTTCTTAAGAACACTACCGCTGACTACTCGCAGAGCTTTTAGTCCCTTAGGTCAGAAGGAATTGGTAGGGAAGGAAGGGATTGTGAAAGTCACAGTTTTTGACATACCATTGTCCATGTGGTTCGATGTAGATGCAGTTCCATCTTGTAGCCACTGTGGGCTCCTCAGCTAACATCCTGCCTGCTCTGGTTCCAAAGTCACTGAATATAACTAGCAATAGGAATAGGAAACCACAACCTCCTTTAAGGTGGCTGACTTTGTTACGGAAGTGACCCACAAAGAACCAGCCTGGCACTCAGTGGGAGAACTCAGCTTTATTCCTAGGGTCTTGGACCCAAGCTAAAGCTCCTTTCAAAAGAAAGCAGGGGGAAAGGAAATGAAAAGTCCAACTTCAACCTAGAGTTACAGTTTCTTATAGTTTAGATACCAGTGTTCCAATCCCTGACTGTGTGGCCATCAGAGAGGGTGGTTTTTGAGTCTCATGACCACCAAGGGAAATTTCCATCCCAATCAGACATGATTGCAGGAACAAAAATTGCAGGCAGCAGATCAAACATTTCTTCCTTAGCAAACACCATCTGTTCTTTGACAAGGTACTTGTGGTAACCATTTCTTTTCTTTTTTATTATTTATTAATCATTTTATTTGTTTACATTTTCAAATGCTATTCCCCTTTCCAGTCTCCACTCAGTAAACACCCCACCCCATCCTCCTCCCCTCTGCCTCTAAGAGGGTGTTCCCCACCCACCCACTCCCACCTCACCCCTCTAGCATCCCCCTTCAATTCAAGCTCCTGTGTGGGCTTCAAGCCTCCACAGGACCAAGTGCCTCCCATCCCATTGATGCCAGATAAGGCAGTCCTCTGCTACATACTCTTTGGTTGGTGGTTTAGTCTCTGGGAGCTCTGAGGGATCCAGATTAGTTGATACTGTTGTTTTTCCTATGGGGTTGCAATCCCCTTCAGCTCCTTCAGCCCTTCCCCTAACTCTTTCACTGGGGTCCCCAGGCTCAGTCCGATAGTTGTCTGTGAGTATCTGTATCTGTCTCAGTCAGGTGCTGGCAGAGCCTCTCAGAGGACAGCCATACCTGGCTCCTGTTTGCAAGCACATCTTGGCATCAGCAATTGTGTCAGGGTTTGGTGTCTGCGAATAGATGGCATGGATCGCATGGTGGGACAGTCTCTGGATGGCCTTTCCTTCAGTCTCTGCTCCATTTTTGTCCCTGCATTTCCTGTAGACAGGAACAATTCTGGACCAAAAATGTTGAAGATGGGTGGGTGGCCCCATCCCTCCAATGGGGGCCCTGTCTATCTACTGGAGTTGGGCTCTCGAGGTTCTCTCTCCCTGCTGTTGGGGATTTCTGCTAATGTCATCCCCATTGGGTCCGGGGAGCCTCTTGTATCCCTGGTGTCTGGGACCTTCTAGTGGCTCAAGTTCCCCATCCTCCACGGCTACTTATTTCTATTTGTTCTTCTGGCTTTCTGGACTTTGCTCCTGTCTCTTCCCGTACCTGGCCCTTCCCCCATCCTCTTTTTCCTCCCCCTCCCCTATTAGGTTCATGCAAATATTTCCCGTTCCTAGATACGGGGAGGGGGCTCTAACAAGCTAGCAGAACTCAGCATACTTCCCTATTTCAGAAGTATTTTTTTAAAGATTTCTTTTTTTTTTTTTTGAGACAAGGTTTCTCTGTGTAGCTCTGGCTGTCCTGAAACTCACTCCATAGACCAGGCTGGCCTCGAACTCAGAAATCTGCCTGCCTCTGCCAAGTGCTGGGATTAAAGGCGTGCGCCACCACTGCCCGGCAGATTTATTTATTTATTGTATGTTAGTGCACTGCTGCTGTCTTCAGACACACCAGAAGAGGGCATCAGATCTTGTTATGGATGATTGTGAGCCGCCTTGTGGTTGCTGGGATTTGAACTCAGGACCTTCAGAAGAGCAGTCGGTGCCCTTACCCACTGAGCTATCTATCCAGCTCTCAGAAGTAAAATATTAACTCACTCTATTCCTACATAATGCTATAGTTTCTAGACAAAGAGTGTTATTAAGCTATCATAATACAGAATAGGGATTTGAGTTTCTTGGATGCACAAATGCATATATAAGGGCAACATATACAGATATACATGCATGTAATTATATATTCCTTCTTCACCTCTAGGCTAGTGAAACCTTCTTCCTCCCTGCTAGTCTCTGCTTACCATAGCCTGTAACCCTGAAGATAGGTTATTATTCACTTGAAGGATCTTTCTAAGCCATAGCTCAGGACTTGTCATGGGTAATATGTACATGATTCTTGTGCTGTACAAGGCCTGCCTTTCCTATCCTTCTTCTGTCACACTCAATGTTCTATTTCGGACTACCCCTTCAGCAGTACCTACTCTAAGACAGTCCCTAGGTTCGGAATCCCTGGGCTCCTGGCACTGTCCCAAAAAGGTTCTGTGAACGTCTCTGCCCAAGACGGTCCCATACACTCTGCACATTGAGGAATTCCCAAGTCTACCCTGATTCTACTCAGCTTGTGAGTATAATTGTCACCTTTAGGGAACCCGAGAGCATCCTTCCCCTGAGGCTATTCAAGCACATCTGGGAAATCCCACATACCTGTATCACTAGGCCTTGGGCTGGGAGGGTAAGAAACCCTGGTCTCTGGGTGTATTTAATCCATGGTCTCCCCACAGCCCCATAACCTGTCAGACACAGATGGGGAAATACCCATGGTGGGAGCCTCAGTGCTTTTCACCTGGGAAAAGGGTCTGATAGTCTACCCATCAGGACTGCTGGTACATGTGTTAGACATGTAAAGGCCCTGGTGCAGGTACTTCCTGTGAGGGGAACTACAGCAAAAGGCAGGGGCTGTTAGTTCCATTAGAACTTTATCCATCCCCATTGATCCTGGGTGTTGGTACTCTCTCAGTTCTCCAGGACATACCAGAGGATATGTAGTTCAGTGGGACACAAGAGAGCTAACGGGCCTCAGTGAAACTCCAGAAATAAACATCAGTAAATCCTCCAGCTTGTTGGACCCCTGTTGAAATCTGGGGTCCCATTCCTTCTCTTAACAATGTGCTCTGACACATGCTGGCATGGATACAGAGCACGGTGAATACTCCTCCATTGCTGGTAGGCCTGCAAACGTGGACAACTGCTCTGGAAATCAATTTGGCAATTTCTTCGAAAGCTAGGAATAGTTCTGCCTTAAGACCCAGCTATACTACTCCTGGACTTATACCCAAAATATGCTCCACCATACAACAAGGATACTTGCTCAACTATGTTCATAACAGTTTTATTTGCAATAGCCAGAAACTGGAAACAACTCAGATGTCCCTCAATGGAGGAATGGTAAAGAAAATACTGTATATCTACAGATTGGAATACTATTCAGCTATTAAGAACAAGGACATCCTCCTCAACGGAGGAGTTAGAGAAAGGACTGAAGGAGCTGAAGGGGTTTGCAGCCCCATAGGAAGAACAACAATATCAACCAACCAGACACCCCAGAGCTCCCAGGGATTAAACCACCAACCAAGGAGTACACATGGAGGGACCCAAGGCTCCGGCCGCATATGTAGCAGAAGATGGCCTTGTTGGACATCAATGGGAGCAGAGACCCTTGATCCTGGGAAGACTTGATGCCCCAGTGTAGGGGAATGCCAGGGTGGGGAGTCAGGAGTGGATGGGTGAGCAACCTAACAGAAGCAAGGGGAGGGAGGATGGAATGGGGATTTCCGGAGGGGAAACCAGGAAAGGGGATAACATTTGAAATGTAAATAAATAACCAGTCAGGGTACTATGGTGAACCCCAATGCAGGTAAATGGATGGAACTAGAAAATATCATCCAGAGTGAAAAGAACAACAGACGCAAAAGAACATATATGGTGCTGTTGGTTGAGACCATCCTCAGCCACAGGGCTACATACTCAGGTGGCACAGAGAGATAGCTAGCCTTTCCAGAGTGCAGACAGGCCTGAGAGGGCAGGTAGAACCACCCCTGCTGCTCAGAGGAACCCGCTTGCCCAGAACACTTAGGCAGGAGCCTTCCCATTTCTGTCTGCTGCTGGATACCATCCTCAGCCACATACCCAGGTGGCTCAGGGGTTAGCCTTCCAAGAGTGTGGACAGGCCTGAGAGTACAGTTTGGACCACCTCTACTGCTCAGAGGAACCGGACCGAAACCCTCAGGACACAAGAACCAAGGGGCGGCCTGGGACAGGAGTCTTCTGATTTCCATCTGCTCCCAGAACTGATCCTGGGCCACAGAACTACATATATAAATATTGGCACAAGGGAGCTGGTCTCCCAGGAGTACTGATACACAGGCTTGCAGGACAAAGAAGCCACAGTCAGAGAAAGCAAGACTAACTAATACCAGAGATAACCAGATGGCAAAAGGCAAATGCAAGAACATTACAAACAGAAACCAAGGTGACATGGCATCATCTGAACCCAGTTCTCCCAAACAGCAAGTCCTAGATATCACAACACACCAGAAAAGCAAGACCTGAATTTAAAATCATAGCTCATGATGCTAATAGAGGGCTTCAAGGACATAAATAACTCCCTTAAGGAAATATAGAAAAACACAAGCAAACAGGTGAAAAAATTGAACAAAACCATCCAGGATCTAAAAATAGAAGCGGAAACAATAAAGAAATCATAAAGGGAATTAACTCTGGAGATAGAAATCCTAGGAAAGAAGTGAGGAGACATAGATGCAAGCATCAACAACATAATACAAGAGATAGAAGAGAATCTCAGGTGCAGAGGATACCATAGAAAACATTGACACAATAGTCAAAGAAAATGCAAAAAGTTCCTAACCCAAAACACCCAGGAAATCCAGGACACAATGAGAAGACCAAACCTAAGGATAACAGGTATATAAGAGAGTGAAGTTTCCCAACTTAAAGGTCCAGGAAGGACTCCCAGTGGAAGGGTAAGGACAGCAACCCACCCACAAAACCTACTAGATGGACAGGGACAAAGAACAGTGACTGAGAGATTAGCCAACCAGTGATTGCCACAAATTGAGACCCATCCCATGGGCAAGCATCAATCCCTGACACTATTAATGATACTCTGCTATATTTGTAGACAGGAGTCTAGCATAACTCTCGTCTTTGAGATTCCACCCAGCAGCCATTGGAAAGAGATGCAGAGACTCACTGCCAAACATTAGAGGGAGCTCAAGGAGTCTTATGGAAAAGTTGGAGGAAGGATTAAGGAACCCAAAGCAGGTAGGGACTCCAGAGGAAGAACAACTTACCTGGACCCTTGTGGGCTCCCAAAGACAGACTGCTATGAAATATAAAGGAGTATAATGAGGCAGCAGTGGGAGCACCTAGCAGGCCCTGCCAAAGTTTCCCTCTGAGGAATCACACCATGTGACGGCCTAGTATACAAAACATTTATTGAGGGGGAAGGAAGCAGGGACCTGGAAAGAGGTAGAGGCATAGAAAGGGGATGGAGAAGGACAGAAAGAGAAGAAGAGAGAAAGAGAAGAAGTGAGAAAGAAGAAGAAAAAGAAGAAGAAGAAGAAGAAGAAGAAGAAGAAGAAGAAGAAGAAGAGGAGGAGGAGGAGGAGGAGGAGGAGGAGGAGGAGGAGGAGGAGGAGGAGGAGGAGGAGGAGGAGGAGGAGGAGGAGGAGGAGGAGGAGGAGGAGGAGAGGTAGGCCAGGAACATGAGAGAGAAAGAGAGTGGAAAAGGAAGGAGGCAGGACTGGGGTAGCAAGCAGTTCTCTTTATATACTTGCTGGCACCTGGAGGGTAGAGACACAAGCTGTTGCTAGGTAGCTGTTGGGCAAAGCCTAGCAGAATTGTCTGTAAGCCAATATTCCTCCATTTTTGTTTAATTAGAAATGAGAAATTAGGAAGGGGTGATGGTGGGGCAGATCTGAGGTCATCCTGTTCTTTAAACTACTTCCTGCTGACTTTGGGGCGACATTCTGTCTTTGGGGAAACCTAAGAAAATTGGGATGCTGGTCAAGTCCTTGGTGAGCTGGCTATTTCATTGCTGTCCAGGCTCTGTGGACCATCTGCAGCTAGGAAAGTGGAGGCCCAGGAGAGAAGCCTCTGTGATGGTAGAGTGGAGCACCTGTGGGTAGCTTCTCTGGGGTTGTCCTGGATGCAGATTCTGAGTAAACACCTTGGTTTGGTAGAGTCCTGAAACATATATATACATATTAGAGGCAGAAAATAAAAGTTAAGTGGGTTCAGACCAAACCTTTTGTTTAGGTGTACATTTGGAATCTTTAGGCTCCTGGTCTTGGTGGTTGGGGAAGTGAGTCCCAAAACCAGGGAAGGAATCCTGCCCTCTAGAATAGGAAACAGGTAGGGAGCTTAGGCTATTGATTGCCAGAAGTACTTACCCGGAATTGAGTCCACTTGACCCATGAGAGGTAGATCCTAGTGAGTTTCCTGAAGCTTACAAGAATCTTATTAAGTTTACCAAAAAGATAGATTTTCAACATGCTAAATTGTAGTTTGCTTTGAAATCCATAATGTAGAAAAAGGTAGTAGATACCATATTTTTGTCATAGTAGAGGCTTGGTAAACAAATTTTTCTTTGTTAAAAATATGAGCACTCCTTAAGGTGAGCTCAGGAAAGACAGAAACCTTCTGTGGAGCAGAAGGAGCAAGAGGGCAGCAGCAGAAACAATTGAAGTTCTGCCATCGCAAGGTGGAAGGAAGATCCAACTTGAAAGATGTCCTCTGGCATCTCCACAAACACCCAGGCATGCACACATCTACCCTCACACTCACATACACAAATGATTTTTTTAAAAAACTTCAATTGATCTGGGGCCAGAGCTTTGGCTAAGCACTCGTTCTTGCAGAGGAGAAAGATTCAGTTTCCAGTACTCACATGGTCATTAGCAACCAGCTATAACACTGGAATCCCCTTTTGTCCTCTGTGGACACCAGGGTCACATGTGGTATACTTCACATGCAGGCAAAACACTAATACACACTACAAACAGTGATGTTGGTAGTTGGCTGTGTGTCTCCTGACCAGGGAGGCAGAAGAGGATCTTCAAAGTTCTAAAGCCTCACTTTCCTATGATCCTACCCTAGGTGTGAGAAATCCCTTATACTGAGGGTGGGGGAAAACCATGTGGTACATGTGCTTTGTTCATTTGTAATTTTAGTAACAGGAGAGGATTCCTCTCTACACATTTTGGTATCCCTTTTTAGGTGCTAGTGATACAACCTTCCTGACTGTATGTGTTATCCAAATATTCAGTCACCAAGTGACACCCCAGCCAGAGTCCTCCATGTCACCAACAATGACAGCTCAGAGTAGTTTTTCCCTCCTCTCAGCCCTGAGTCATTCACACCTTCCAAAGACCTGGTCCTGGCTAAATATTTCCAAGACCTATGACTGCCTTGGTTTACACCACTGACAAGGGACTACTTGCCCCAGGGGACCCCTCTGTAGCCTTCCTATACTTATATATGTGATATAAAAGGAATTTTCACTTGTCTTGATGACAGGGGTGTTGTGGTTGAACTTCACCTTTTCGCAGAAAAGGATAAGCCTTTTCTGCCATCTCCCTATTAACACAGGACCTCTCATAGAGCAGCTGGTGCTCAGTGAAGGCCTAGGAAAGAAATTGAATTCGCCTTACATTAACTTTCATTTTAACTGGCTAACCAGAACAGGAGACCAAAGCTAATAAAGCAATCAAAATAATTTTATCTAGTTTTCCAGGAAAATGCCATGTTCTTTCCCATTGCCTGGGTTAGTTCTTACTAGAATGCCATGGTATCTTAAAACATAGTAGAAATTAGACATAAGTCATTCTCATTTGCCTATAAAATATAAAGTAATGAAATGAAGCAAAACAGCAGGTGCGTTGTTGATGACATTTATGAACTTAAACTTGTCCAGTTAATGAGCCTTGGAGTAAAGGTAGCAACATTTTGTAACAAGAAACCCCGAGTCACAGTCAGTACAGGAAGAACAGAATGGTTCACAGTCCTTTCTTTTCAGCTCTCAAATGAGGGTACAGTACGGAGACTCTGCCTGGCCTGATGTTGGATGGAAATGGCCAGTGTGCTGGAATAGGTGCTGGTCAGAGCATGATGGTACCATCTGTTGGGTGAGCCTGGCCTAGGTCCTCTCTAGCTCATCTTTCAAAGCATCTGCATACCTAGTGGGGTAGGATTTGGGATCCTTTTTAACTATGCTGGCAAAAAACTTCAGGACTTTCATTTTGGTGGTTTCAGCATGTGCCCTTGGGCCCCACAGATACTCTTTGGTAGGGGGATCGCTGCCTGGCACTTGTCTGCATTCTAGATACCCCTCCTGCACAAAATGCTCAGTAATAAGAACTCCTGGATCCCCATATACGAAATGATCTCTCCCTGCATACAGCCCCATGTTGTTCAATATCCGCCACAACTCCTGCTCACTGGCACAGTTGTCCTGTATGAAGATGATGCACAGCACGATGATTACTAACCCTACCTTAGGTACGCCTCGAAAGCCATGAAGCATCCCATCATAGGTGATCCCAAGAGCATGGACAAGAGAGTAGGTGTGGAGATGGGGTTTTTTTTCTATTATTTCAAGGCCAAACGTCAGCCTCAAGCAGTCAGACGCCTTAGCAAAGATGACAGGGAAGTACTCCTCATAACCTCTCATGATCATGTACAGAATGTCTGCCTTACATGTCTCCTGCCCTCTCCTATACTTAAAGAGCAAGAAGAGAATTAAATCGATGGCTTTACTATTGAGTATTTCTGGCCTAGGGGAGTCAGGGTCAAACCCTTCTATCTGGCTGCTAGAGACCTCAACAGATGGTACCCTTGAAGTGGAGGGAGAGGAAGCTCTCTGAGCACTCTGGGATGAACCTAGCATATCTCCTGAGGTGGTGGCAATGGCCTCTGCTTCCTCTGCCTCGACTCTGGAGACCTCGGCACCCTCCAGGTTCCTTGTCTCTCTTTGAGACTGAGAGCTGTCCAGGTTGGCATTTCGGTTGTTCTTGGAAAGATTCATGCTGGGTTTCTTTGGAATCAGACGCAGGAAACGGTGCAGCTGGCAGGGATGAACTCACAGGTCTGAGGAAGAAAGGAAAAGGAGTGAGTGGACTCTGAAAGCTGTACCTTGGGCAACTCACAAAACCCAATATTACAGAATTTTGCTTAGGGGTTGCTCTCAGGCCAAGGGACAAAGTTCTTGCATGTGCCTCTGATGGTCTCAAGGAAGAATAGACAAGGCTCCCCCCCCCCCCGTGCATTCTTCCTCTTGCCTGAGATAAATTCTCAGAGCAAGTTTCTGTGTCTCTGAAGTGAAGCAAAAGGCCGTGAGGGCGCCTCCCACCTCCTGATTGATACCTGTTCAGGAGTCACTTAAAGAAGTAGCCCAGTTCAGTGTGGTTCATTTGTGTTAAAACAGTCTGATGGCACAATTCTAACCTTGAAGAATGGTTAGGTCTACCAGGTTCCACATGCTTTTACTGTCCAGATTCTTGAGGCAAGAGGCTGTTCTGTGAGAAAGGTAGAAGAACAGGAGAGAGTAAGGAACACCCCCCCCCAAATGCCTTCATTAGTGAGGACTCTGTATTGAGGAAAGGGACTCTCAACTCTCACCCTGTGTCCTCACAGACCTGACTTTCCCTCACAGACCTGAAGCAGGCCCTTCAGTCCCTTTATACTCCTGCCTGGAATCCGGGCAGGGGACTCAGACTGACAGACCTGCTCTAGACTGTTTGTGTGACAGTGCCTCAGGAAAGTCTCTTGAGGAGCCAATGTCTATGCTTTGGAATGGAGTTTCTTTCGCTCAACCCCTGGGGTCCTCTCCTGAAACTTCCCAGGTGCTTACTAAACCAAGAACAATGTTCAAAGGAGGACTCCCACTCTGGCAAAGTTCCACTCTCTGAGATCCTGTAATCCTCTCAGGAGAACTGAGCCTGCAACAGAATCCAGCACTCCCTGTGCGGGATCTGCAGTCATGGCCACCTGTCCTGGGCTCATTTCTGCTGAGATAAGAATTCCCAAAGTCCACCTAAGTGGCATCTTAGCTCTCCATCTTGAGATCCCTGCTTGTCACGCAAGACATGGGGAGCACTGGCCCCGTCCCACACATACACTCAAGGCTCCCCAGGCATTGGAACAAGGGCATACATGCTTTATGAAGTCTTCTGAGTGGCATCTTAGCTCTCCATCTTGAGATCCCTGCTTTTCATGAAAGGCATGGGCACTGCCGCCGCCCCCCTACCCCATGCCCCACCCCCAGGGCTCTCCAGGCATTGGAACAAGGGCATACATGCTTTATGAAGTCTTCTGAGTGGCATCTTAGCTCTCCATCTTGAGATCCCTGCTTTTCATGAAAGGTATGGGCACTGCCGCCGCCCCCCTACCCCATGCCCCACCCCCAGGGCTCTCCAGGCATTGGAACAAGGGCATACATGCTTTATGAAGTCTTCTGAGTGGCATCTTAGCTCTCCATCTTGAGATCCCTGCTTTTCATGAAAGGCATGGGCACTGCCGCCGCCCCCCTACCCCATGCCCCACCCCCAGGGCTCTCCAGGCATTGGAACAAGGGCATACATGCTTTATAAAGTCTTCTGTTTGGGGTATGGGGTCCTCTTCACATGTTCATTTTCGACCATGATTGCTTACCTGGATTCCTGGTCGAAACTGATACCTCCTCTGATGCAGAAGCCAGGCACCCTCTGGATTCCGGTCGTACTCCAGACTTGACAGGCTCACATTTCTGAGAGAGGAGACAGAAATCAAGATGTATTGCCTCTGGATATACCTGTACATACGCTTCTCAAGACTGGCAAAAGGGGCAAGGCCCTGCATTTTCTTGCAGATTCCCCACACTCCTCTTCCAGACTCTCAGTTCTATTTTTCAGACCCAAGTCACCTCTGAACACCAACATACTACTGAAACCACAAGTCAGAGATGACATCTTTGGTCTAGAGTGGACCCCCCACTAACATTCTGTGCTGCTAGAGCTAGAACCTTTTGCATGTCTTTTATCAGAGGTTTTATTGTTCCTCATTGTTTGCCCTGGTTCCTTACCCCTATTTAGCTGAGGTCTTACTCCCAGGATAAAAATTCTTCCTCATTCTCACACCACAGTCTGAAGCAAAGGCAGACTGTACCAGTTTAGCCTCCTTAAGGCCCTCCCCTCCTGGAAATTCTTTTGTATGTAAAAGGATGGGAAGGGGCTTAGCCCAGCAAGTGGACACTTAGGCATCCTACAAAAGGCAAGAACTTAAAATCTTGGCTCTCACATTGTCAAATACTAGGAGATAGATGTGGAAGCCCGAGGAAAGGTTAATACCTCAAGTCGGCCTAGGTATGTTTCTTTAACTGCCAAAAGAACACAATGTAGCTTGATTGTTCCGGCCTGTCTATCTGTCTAGTGTCTGGCTTGCAGCCTCTCGTCTTTCTGAAACCCAAAAATGTTTCCATGCCTGAACCCTCAGTGAGGGTGTGGCGTAGGCCTAGTCTCCAAAATACACAGTAATGGGAATACCCTCCGGTTGTGCCCTAGATAGAATGGGGCTTCTTACGTTCCACAAATACCATGAATGCGAAGCGACTGTTATGGATAACCTAACTTCTAAAACTAACGCCTTTTTCTTTGACTCTATAGTAACTAGCTAGGCAAAGGACTGATTCTGGTAAATGGGCCCTTGGTGCTGTGTTCTCCCCCTTGATAGAGCTAAAACACTGCGGGACCTAGCTCTGGAATGTACCCACTCCGACCCGTGGCCTTTGGACCCGTGAAATCGGCTCCCGGCAAGACACTTATGCTATCAAGTCCCTCTTAGTGACACGTTAGGATAGGACTATCCTATCCTAAAATCTATCAACATTCTATCCCGAAAAAGGGCCTTTGACAACCCTAAAAACACTCACCTGGACTCAGAAAGTGCGGCGGCATAACCAGCACCCTGATAGTCATGTCGCAAAATGGCCGCTTCTAACCGCCAGCTCAAGTCCCTGGATGCAGGTCTGCTTACGTCACAAATGGCTCTGAGAACATCAATTTCCTGGATGCAGGAAATGCATCCTGGCTGTTTTCTTTCAGGTACTTCCCAAAATAGCTCCAAGGCCCCCAAGTTCCCGGATGCCTTTGTGGAAATGGATGCCATCATAGATGGTGAAGCGGAGGCTTGAAGGGCCTCATTCCCACATTCACACTTACGTTTGCTGTAGGACCCTCAACAAGATACAAACTAGCTGATTCTTTAGGCTTGTGTGCTTGGGCTCTGAGGCCCTGATTTGCATACTGACCAAGAAAGTAATTTGTCCCCTCCTCTCTGGGAACCTCTAAGATAGACCCTGTGGGCTGATTTCCACCCCATAGACTAGAGGGAAGGGAAGGGGCTCATTTCCACAAGACCACATCTGAGGAAGCACACTCCACATGGACTGAGCTATATATTCTTGGGGTCCCTCTAACCACAGCTGAACTTCCACAGTCCAATCTCAGGACCTACTTTTTTCCTGCTTTATAGGCAGCCCTTCCCTCAGGCAAAGCCCAAACATGGTGTCTTCCAGAGTTCCATTAGTTAACATGTCTGCACAATATAGGGACAGCTGGGTTAGGAGAGTTCACCCTATACATGTTAGGGGCACTTCTGTCCACTTCAGGTGTCCACATGACTCCTGTAAATGCCCAAGGCCTTCTTTTTCACACACCTCAAGTGGTGACCTTAGATGAATGCTTTACTTCTCTCATCCTACAAGACCCAATTCAGTGGCTGTCACATCTGAAAACATGCCCAGAGCCATCCTGACCTGACAGTTGTGGAACAGGGTATTCTGAGGTATCCTCTGTGTTCTTGAATTGCCTCTACCTTGGCTCCAGTTAAAATGTCGACCTTGTGCTATATGAACTTTAAACTCCATGGTCAAGACTCTTCTGCCCAGCACTCCCTTTCTGCTGAACAGGAAGAGTGCTTCATTTCTACTTGGCTGCACCCTGTGTGCACAGGACTGACAAAAGAGGCAGGACTGCATTGTGGGGATCCTCTATATGTGGGTGGGTTTCCTCACTCTATCCTCAGCTTCAATTTCCAAGCCCTTCCTTATTTTCCTCACTGCCTGGAACCCTGCTGGACTTTGTTCCAAGGTAATAGACTCCAGTGTCCTTTAAGGGCCCCCCTGTACAACTGCAGGTCCAAATGTCTAAGTCTGGGTCTGAACTCTTTAGCCTACTGCTTCATAAAGCCTTCTCAGGACCCATCAGTCTACTAGGAGAACCAGATGTGTCTGCTAAACCTGATTCTAGCTACTCTCCCCATGCCTATTTCCACATGAATACCATGTGACTTCAGTACATTCAGTTAACACATTCTATTCTGTGGCCCATGCTGGTCCAACCAGAGTGGACATCTAGTGCAAATGTTTGCTTTTCCAGATGTGACAATGCTGTTTTATCCCAGATCCTTTAGCCTCCTTCCTGCTCTTTGCATGAGATGATTTCCTCATCAAGTCCTTGGAATCCACTTGAAAAGTGTTTCCTCCAAGAACTTTGTAAGGCTTCTTTCTTTCCAGCATCCAAGTCAACAAGAGCTCAACAAGTCCTGAGACATTGGTTTTATGACCATCCTTTACAATGCAGCCAGCATCTCTCAACGCCAAACAGTAACCTGTTCTTCTTGTTTTTCCCCCCACAGGCCACTGTAAATCTGTAAAATAATTTCATTTGTTGTCTTCTCCACTTTACTATGTCAGATATCTTATTCACTGTAGGAATTTTCTGGGTCACTTCAAATTTGATTTGTCACAGTGCAGGAAACCCACAAATCATGACAGATATATTAAACAGAGAAACTGTCATTCTGGACTCTCCACTCTACCAGTGAATACACTTGATCCTCAGATCCAGGAGAACATTCTCCAGTCTTGAGAGAAGGTCCCCTTCAGAAACGCACTGCTTGGGTGTTGTGGAGGATTTCCGTTGCTCATTTGATCACTTTATTGCCCTCTTGAAGATGCCCCGAAACAGTTTCTTGCTCATCTCTTTGGAAATATTGCTGCTTCCATGAGCAACTAGTGGGAAATTACCTTGTTGTAGGTATGCAGCTCTTCTCCCCACTCTGAATAAAGGCCAATTGGTTCCTGACTTCATCTTTATTTGGTCTTACTTTTCCTTCTGTCTAGAAACCTCAATATTTAAAAAAAGAAATGGCTGTTTTTCAGATGATTTCATTTCATTCCTTATTAGCTTTTGAGCAAAGAGAAATATAAAATTAAACCAGTCCCTGGCAGAGTCCCAGGGCTAGGGGTCTTCAGGGATAAGAACCACTTTTCCAGGGCTCTGGGTGGAGGTGGACAAGGAGGTATCTGCATTGATGATATGGTGACTCATGAGGCAGAATTCCCTCCCTGCCATGGGTCCTAGTCTACATTTTTAGGAGACTGAGCTACCATGAATTTCTGAACTGTTTTTAAACAGAACTTAAACAAGGTGCTTTAGGGGTAGCCAGATCTTTTTAGTATCAACATAAGGGAATTGATAGGGTGTTAGGTCTTCTTTGAAGACTAAGGGTTGATACCTGATGAGACTCTGGGAAAGGAACGACAGACTCAATCCTGATTTGAATAATTTACATTTATTGAGACTGCTAGCAGGACAACAAACTCTGAGTCAAATTAGAGACTGCCCCAGTCAGTGAGGGTCAGGTGAGGGAAGGGATTTTAAAGGTGAAAACCTCACGGAGTCCTTGAGAATCGGCACAAACAAGCCAGGGGCCATTCTGCTCTGCCAAGATTAGGTTGTCATGGCAATGCCAAAAAGGACCTTGAATGTCTACACAAGCAGGTTGCAGAAGCAAAAAAGCAGTTAGTCATATCATGACAAAGCAGATAGTCATGGCTGCATATTTCTGAGGGGAAGTCACTGTGTCAGGGAACATGTCATGCAGGAAGTTGAATCTGAGACAAATGGCTCTTAGGGACCAAGATGGATGCCTTCTACAAAATGGAATTTTTTAGTCATCACATTAGGATTTTGAGCACTGAGTGCACCACCAATCTGCTAGGAGAATACTTAGAGACAGAAAACAGGGATGATTTCAAGTGGTTAATCGATAGTTTTCTTTCTTTCATTTATTTATTCATTCATTCACTTTGCATCCCTCTCACTGCCCCCTTCCAGTCATCCCCCTCCCACAATCCTTCCCCATCCCCTTCTCCTACAAGAGGATCCCCATCCCCTTCTCCTACAAGGGCTCTCCTGGGCATCCCCCTAACCTGGGACTTCAAGTCTCTGTGGAGTCAGGCACATCCTCTCTGACTAAGATCAGACAAGGCAGCCTAGCTAGAACATATCCTATGGATAGTCAACAGTTTTTGGGATAGCCCCCGCTCAGTTGTTCCGGACTCACATGAAGACAAAGCTGCATATCTGCTATTTATGTGTGGGGAGGCCTAGGTCCAGCCCGTGTATGCTCTTTGTTTGGTGATTCAGTCTCTGAGATCCCCAAGGGTCCAGGTTAGTTGACTCTGTTGGTCTTCCTGTGGAGTTCCTATCCCCGTTGGGGGCCCACAATCCTTCCTCCTGGTTGCTGGGAACTGAACTCAGGACCTCTGGAAGAGCAGTCAATGCTCTTAACTGCTGAGCCATCTCTCCAGCCCTAGGCCTTGAATTTTTAATCCGTCTGTTTCCATTTGCTGAGTGCTTGGATTACAGGCATAGAGATGTGTGTGGGGCTGAAGAGCAAGCCTGGGACTTTATACATGCCAGACAAGCACTGACGTTACCAAATTCAGGCCCCAACCATTCATTTCAATAATATTCCCCAACTCTTATGGATATGGAAAGCAGGAAAGAGGAGAGAAGAGAGAATGATAAGAAAGGTAATAGTGGGGATGCATATGAACATATGAACAAAGGGCAATGAATGCATGCATGTGTGGAAAGGCATGCCTCTATAATCCATGATCCTCTCATATACTAGCAATAATCACCAGATGACTCCACTCTGCACTGATCTTAAAAGTCCACTGCCTTCATCCTTCTCAACTGCTTAAAGCAGTGGGCACATGAGAATTACTTGGGGAAGCTAAAAAATATTCCTGACTTCTGAGTCCTAAGCCTAGAGGTTATGATTCCAACTATCTGGAGCATTTGAGAGAAGAGAGGAGAGCGTGTATATACATACAACTTTAAATTCTGAAAAATCTGTACTGGATCTGAAGTATAAAAGAACATCTGAGAAAATGCAGAATTCCCTTGGGAGTACCCATGGCTCCCCTCACCAAACAGATATAGATAGAGAAGGACGAAACTTGCTCTACTATGGAAGTGACCATATCTCATCATGACCCTTTACCCAGTCACACCCAAATATTAGAGCCACAGCTACGTCTCTATCCCAGATAGCTCTGTGGCATTTGTTCAATTCAAGTTTTAGGCTCTCAGTTAGGCTCATTTGAAGTTCGTTTATTTGTTTATTGACAAGTTCTTGTTTCAGAGTCATGGGTTGCCTGGAAATCTCTGTTTTCTAAGCTGACTTTGACCTTGCAGCCGTGCACCTGCCTTTGCCTAAGATTAGAAGCAAGTGCCAGCCATCCACACTCTGACTTCTCATATGAAGTTCTTTAAAGCCCAATGGGCAACCTAAAGTTAGGCCTGATCTACACAGAGAATTCTAGGACAGGTAGAGCTATATAATGAAGAGACTCTGTTTTAAAAAAATAAAAAACAAAAACAAAACAACAATAACAACAACAAATCCCACCAAAGTGCTGACCTTGGTTTATGCTATTCGCTAGTCTCCCACCCTTACCCACCCCAAAGAAACAAGATTTTTCCCAGAGTAGTCCCTTCATTCTTAGCTTTGGCTACATAAAAAGGTTCCGTTCTTTTATGTGTTTCAGCTGTGATTGATGAATAGGTATCCATCCTCCTGTGACTGAAGTTGCTGCTTGGTGTTGTAGTAGGTAAGCAATTGTATAAATTACCTCTCATCCAAGTCACAAAATATGTTTGTCCAAATGATTTCTTCTGAAATTGCAAAAGTGGAAATAGAGTGCATGGAGAGAAATTGAGCTTTCTCCAAGGGGCTGTGAATGCACCATTAAGAAGCCATAGAAAGAGATTAGCAATCCATCTGGTGTGTTTGCACATCATTTAGTGCCATTTTGGGGCATTTCTGAAGCAGTGACAGTCACGGTGGGGAGGAACAGGAGGCGGTTCCACTAGTCATTAAGACAATATACCAAGAAGCTGTGCTTATCAGGGCATGCAGCTAGGAGACACTCTACTAGTGCTGACCTCAGCTCAGCAAAAACTCCAAAAGCTCCAAAGCTTAATAGAAATCTTTGGGATTTTAATGCCAGGGGATTCCTTAAAGCATCATGAAAACAAAACAACTCTCTCTTCAGATAAAAACCTCTCTGAGGCTAGAGAGATGATTCAGTGGTTAAGAGTGCAAACTGCTGTAACAGAACACACAAGTTCAGTTCCCAACACCAATATCAGGCAGCTCACAACCTCCTGTTAACTACAACTCCAGGGAATCCAATACCCTCTTCTGGCCTCCACAGGTACTGTACTCACATGTACAAACCCACACTCAGACATACACACATAATTGAAAATAAAATAAAATACTTTACACACAGAGACACATACCTAGAACTCACAGCAAATGAAAACTGATAGTTCTGAAGGGTCTGTATTGCACTAAGGACCAGAATTAAAAGAAGCAGTATCTTTGAGAATGAAGCCAATCTAAGATCAAAAACACAGGAGACAGCAGTTGTTGGCAAGGATGTGGAGAAAGAGGAACACTCCTCCACTGCTGGTGGAATTGCAAGTTGGTACAACCACTCTGGAAAGCAGTCTGGCAGTTCCTCAGAAAACTGGGCATGACACTCCCGGAGGATCCGGCTATACCACTCCTGGGCATATACCCAGAGGCTTTACCTGCATGCAATAAGGACACATGCTCCACTATGTTCATAGCAGCCTTATTTATAATAGCCAGAAGCTGGAAAGAACTCAGATGTCCCTCAACAGAGGAATGGATTCAGAAATTGTGGTATATTTACACAATGGAATACTACTCTGCAATTAAAAACAATGAATTCATGAAATTCTTAGGCAAATGGTCAGAACTGGAAAATATCATCCTTAGTGAGGTAACCCAATCACAAAAGAACATACATGGTATGCAGTCACTGATAAGGGGATATTAACCCAGAATCTCAGAATACCCTAGACACAATTCACATATCAATAGATTTCCAAGAAGATGGAAGGAGAGATCCCTGGTCCTGGAAAGACTGGATGTAGGGGAATGCCAGGACAGAGAAGCGAGAGGGAGTTGAATGGGGAAAAGAGGGAGGGAAGGGGGCTTATGGGACTTTCAGGGAGGGAGGAAACGGGAAAGGGGAAATGATTTTGAATGTAAATAAAAAAACTTAGAGAATGAAGCCAATCAGTAGAGTGGTAAACATATGGTCTATTCTGCTTATCCAGACAATGCTAAATGCTGAAGAATAGTCCCTTTTCACAATACTGTCCTTCAAGAACACACATTTAATTAGTGACCACAAATGAATTTTGTCTGCTAAAAAGCATAGGAATGATTTAGAATATAATTTCTATACACTGAAACCTTCTTTTTTTAAAGATAGTAAAGTAATAACCATGCCATGAATTCAAGGAGTAAGAAAGCCCTCATAAGTCCATGGCCTTAAAATGAATTTTTCGTAAGTTTTTTGAAAGTGGAATTATTTTCTGATAAAATTGAAGATCTACAAGGAAAATATTTCTGATAAAATTCAAGAAATATATAGAAAAGCATGTTAAAACTATTTCATGGAAAATTATACAGATAAAATGGAAGGTATAAAAATGTTCCTAAGTTGATTGAAAGTAAAATTATAGACATTGTCTGATAAAATTGAAGATGTACATGGAAAATATTTCTGATCAAATTGAAGAAAAATATAGAAAAACGTTAAAATTGAAAATTATCATGGACAATTATACCGATAAAATGGTAAATGTTTTTAATTCTACTTTCAATCAACTTAGGAATATTTTTATTCCTACCAATTTATCTGCATAGTTTTCCATGAAATAGTCAATTTTAACGTGTTTTTCTATATATTACTTGAATTTTATCAGAAATATTTTTCTTGTAGATCTTCAATTTTATCAGAAAATGTTTATAATTCCACTTTCAATCAACTTAGAAATATTATTATGCCTACCATTTTATCTGTAATTTTCCATGATAGTCTTCAATTTTAATGTTATTTTATATTTTTCTACAATTTTATTAGAAATATTTCCCATGTAAATCTTCAGTTCTATCATAAAATGTTTCTACTTCTTTTTTCAAAAAAAATGAATTTTTCCTCTACCTCCCAACTTCTATCTATATCCATATATCTTACTTAATTTTTCTATTACTTTGATAAAATACTATGACCAAAAGCAACTTGGGGAGGAATGGGTTTATTTCATCTTAAAACTCTCAGATCTTACTCCATCACTGATGGAATCAAGGCAGGAATCTGAAGACAGCAGCCGAGTAGAGGCCATGAAAGAGTGCTGCTTACTGGCTTGATCTTCATGGCTTACTTAGCCTGCTTTCTTATATTGTGGCCTTCCCAGCCTTGAGCAGGCTGAACTGACCTTGAGCAATTGCCACAATGGACCTTATCTACCTTGGTGGTGTCACCAGGCTTGGTTGTATGTGCCTTAGGTGGAGTTATCTGCCTTGGTTGCACGGCGCAAGTTCCTACAGAAACTTAGAAAAATAGACTGCCCACTGACCTTGCTTTGCAACACAATCCAGCTGAAACTAAGGATGGGTTCTATTGGCTTGCCCTATATAAATGCAGTGCTGAATAGAAAACTTGGAGCCAAGGGAAATGGAAGGAGAGACCCCTGGTCCTGGAAAGACTGGATGTAGGGGAATGCCAGGACAGAGAAGCGAGAGGGGGTTGAATGGGGAAAATAGGGAGGGAAGAGGGCTTATGGGACTTTTGGGGAGGGAGGAAATGGGAAAGTGGAAATGATTTGGAATGTAAATAAAAAATATAGAAAATAATAATAATAAAAAACCTTGGAGCCGTGATCAGAACTTTGTCTTGGCTTCATCCTTCTCTCTCCCGACCCTCCCTCCCCCCCCCACCTCTTTTTGATTTCCAGTCCCCTTTCAGATAAACCAAGTTCGTCCTTGGCCTCTGGACAGCTACATTATATTATTCAGGACCACTCGCTCAGAAAGGGTGCCATCTACCGAGAGCTTACTCCTACCATATGAGCCAAAACACAGTATCCCTGTAGATTTAGGGTCAGTCTTATAGAGGTATTTTATAAAGATGCCCTCTTCCCAAATATATTTAGAGTTTCATCAAGTTTACAGAGGCCAACCAGTACACCATAATTTCACTATATATTGCATCTTATTTTTATAAATAGTACATGTTCATACTGGAAAAATTAATACAGATAAGCAAAAAGAAAACTGAGATAAGCCTGCAATCTGGGCTGAGGCGATGACTCAGAGGACAGCATCGTTGGGTGTGTTAGCATATGAACTTGAGTTCAGGTTCTAGGAAACACATTTAAAAATGCCAGACTTGATCATATATAACTGTAATCCCAGCACTGACGGAGCAAGAGGAGGCAGAGCAAAGAAGATCATTAATGCTTACTGACTGCCAGCCTGGCCAAAAACAAAAACAACCCCAAAAAACCAGAAACAAAAGCAAAAACAAAACCATTGATCTTTAGGTTCAACAGGAGATTTTGTCTTAGAGGGATAAAGCACAGTGTGACAGAGCGTATCCAATTTAGTTTCTATAGGTGTGGACTGGGACACATGCACCTGTAGACACACACACACACACACACACACCTGCAAACCTCTTAATCGGAGATAATGATTGTTGGGTTTTGGTGCATACTTCCCAATTAAACAATGGATGTATAGAAAAAAAGATGACAGGGCCACCAACACCTGCTGGAGAGCTCCAAGGAGTCTCAGAGACCAATGGAGGCTTTGAAAGGTAATGAATCAGTGGAAAAGAAGGAGTCTGACAAACAGCTCCAGAACAAGTAAGGAAAAAGGCAAGTCTTATAGGAAGATGCTTTTAAAAGGTGAACTCACAAAAGTGGAAAGGATGGATAAACAGAGCAGCACGCATGCGCAGCAGGCTGATGAATCTATACCCTTGGCTGGCTGCTTCTCAGCTAGTAGGATGCAAGCACCAATGAGCTTGTTATTGGGGCTACTGGCACCAATAACAGGGAGAAGAACCTGCCTCTGGACACTGCCTAGCTGCAACATCACCTTGACTCTGGGCAAGTCTTAAGATGAGTCTCAACAATGGCCCAGTATTTATGATGCTTCAGAAACCATAAACTTGCGGGGCGGTGGTGGCGCACGCCTTTAATCCCAGCACTTGGGAGGCAGAGGCAGGAGGATTTCTGAGTTCGAGGCCAGCCTGGTCTACAAAGTGAGTTCCAGGACAGCCAGGGCTACACAGAGAAACCCTGTCTAGAAAAACAAAAAAAAAAAAAAAAGAAGCCATAAACCTTGAACCAGACCAACAATTCATTGCAATAAATATTTGCATGTAAACCTGTTTAAGAGAAAACCCTATGTGACACACTTTAGTTTCCAATGCCACTAGGATGAACAAATGTGAATACGCAGTGCAAAGATGGGACAGATGAAGGAACTGAGTGGGAATTTCTCAGTGGAGAGAGGCAGAACTAGAGACATGACTGTGGTTACAGGTGTGAGAAAAGGCTGCGGTGGACAAAGGAATAGGCCATTGCTGAGTAGAGTCGACAGGATAGTGTGCACCAGCCTGGAGCTTGAACAGACTCAGTCCCTGAAAACATTCTGCCCAGTCGTTGGATTCTGGTTCTGAGCAACAACAGGATGTCCGAGATGAAGAATGGTTCATTTTCTGGATTGGACCTCCTTGAAAGACCTCTATGGTCCATGCTGCCCCTGTGACCTATGCTGCAGCAGAAGGCCATGTTGATGGTTGTGGTCTGTACTGCCAAATGGAGGTCATGTTGAAGTCTGTGCCACATGCTGATGCCAGAGACCATTTGGAAGTCTATGATTCATGCTCCTGCTGAAGGTAAGGTCAAAGAAGCTACTTTTGCATGGAGTTTATGACTGCAGACTCACAGTTGAAAAAGAAGGACACCTACCCTTACCCACCCCCTCCAAAAAATATTAACAGCCCGGACAGAAAACCATTGAGGATAACTCTTAAAAGTGTGATAGGCAAGCTAGAGAGATGGCTCAGCAGTTAAGAACACTGACACTTCTTCCAGAGATCCTGAGCTCAATCCCCAGTAACTTCATGGTGGCTCACAACCATCTGTAATGGAATCCAATGCCCTTTTCTAGTGTGTCTGAGGACAGGGATAGTGTACTTACATACATAAAATAAATAAGCAATTCTTTAAAAATTGTGATAGTGATGCTGAAGTGTAGCTATCCACATTGATGGTTATTGGTCGGGGTGTGGGTGGGTAAAGACTCAGTTTTCTTTAAGGAGCTGGTCACTGGGAATTTGATCGTTCTCAAGTGAGTATATGGGCAACACAAATTGGACTTGATTTTTTTCTTTTTGGGGGGTGAGAGAGGTCCCAAGGGGAGTCACACCTGAGGGGACTGGAAAGTGAGTGTGATCAGAATCCTTGATGTGAAATTCCCAAATAATCAATCAAAATATTATGAAAAGAAAAAACAATGTATGTATGTACATATGTATTATATGTTGTGGATAGCCTTGGGCTTGTATTTTGATGCTAATTCCACTCCTGGCAGGGGCTGCAGATGAGATGTTAATTATGTATACAAGTGCCCTTTGAACCTTTTCCCCACCTTAACTTTTCAAATAAAGGCTATAGCCAATGGCTGGGCAGGAGGAAGGAAGAGGAGCTGAGAGTTTGGGGGGAGAAGAAAAGGATCGACAGGGAAGGGGGAGGAGCTATGGAAAATCGATGGAGAGGATGGAGAGAAGCTCATGGCCTGGAGAAACCGCAAGTTATATGGGATAATGTAGATGGGAACAGAGTAGTGTAGTGGGAGATCTGCCCAATCTAGACTTATAGCTTGTATTGTTACTGATCGAGTTGAGATTTCTTTTACCGGGTAATTGGGTTGGAAAAATATAGCAACAATTATATATCTATAAACACACATGTACATACACATATATGTATGTGTCTTAGTCAGGGTTTCTATTCCTGCACAAACATCATGACCAAGAAGCAAGTTGGGGAGGAAAGGGTTTATTCAGCTTGCACTTTCCACACAGCTGTTCATCACCAAAGGAAGTCAGGACTGGAACTCAAGCAGGTCAGGAAGCAGGAGCTGATGCAGAGGTCATGGAGGGATGTTCCTTACTGGCTTGCTTCCCCTGGCTTGCTCAGCCTGCTCTCTTATAGAACCCAAGAATACCAGCTCAGAGATGGTACCACCCACAAGCCCCCTCCTTGATCACTAATTGAGAAAATGCCTTATAGCTAGATCTCATGGAGGCACTTCCCCAACTGAAGCTCCTTTCTCTGTGATAACTCCAGCCTATGTCAAATTGACACACAAAACCAGCCAGTATAGTATGCAAATGCATTCCGACCCAAATATTCTATTTTAGAAACTGCTTTTAGGAGCATAGTTTCTTTTTTTTTTTTTATTTTATTTTTTTAATTTACATTCCAAATCACTTCCCCTTTCCCGTTTCCTCCCTCCCCGAAAGTCCCATAAGCCCCCTTCCCTCCCTCTTTTCTCCATTCAACCCCCTCTCATTACTCTGTCCTGGCGTTCCCCTACATCCAGTCTTTCCAGGACCAGGGGTCTCTCCTTCCATCTTTTTAGAAATCTACTGATATGCGGATTGTGTCTAGGGTATTCTGAGATTCTGGGTCAATATCCCCTTATCAGTGACTGCATACCATGTGTGATCTTTTGTGATTGGGTTACCTCACTAAGGATGATATTTTCAAGTTCTGACCATTTGCCTAGGAATTTCGTGAATTCATTGTTTTTAATTGCAGAGTAGTATTCCATTGTGTAAATATACCGCATCTTCTGAATCCATTCCTCCGTTGAGGGACATCTGGGTTCTTTCCAGCTTCTGGCTATTATAAATAAGGCTTCTATGAATATAGTGGAGCATGTGTCCTTATTGCATGCAGGTAAAGTCTCTGGGTATATGCCCAGGAGTGGTATAGCCGGATCCTCCGGAAGTGTCATGCCCAGTTTTCTGAGGAACCGCCAGACTGCTTTCCAGAGTGGTTGTACCAGCCTGCAATTCCACCAGCAGTAGAGGAGTGTTCCTCTTTCTCCACATCCTCGCCAACAACTGCTGTCTCCTGTGTTTTTGATCTTAGCCATCCTGACTGGTGTGAGATGGAATCTCGGGGTTGTTTTGATTTGCATTTCCCTAATGACTAAGGATGATGAACATCTCTTTAGGTGCTTCTCAGCCATTAGATATTCTTCAGGTGAGAACTCTTTGTGTAGCTCTGTACCCCATTTTTTAATAGGGTTACTTGCCTCTCTGGAGTTTAACTTCTTGAGTTCTTTGTATATCTTGGATATTAGCCCTCTGTCGGATGTAAGGTTGGTAAAGATCATTTCCCAGTTAGTTGGTTGCCGCTTTGTCTTTTTGACGGTGTCTTTTGCCTTGCAAAAACTTTGTAATTTAATGAGGTCCCATTTGTCTATTCTTGATCTTAGAGCATAAGCTATTGGAGTTCTGTTCAGGAAATTCTCCCCTGTGCCCATATGTTCAAGGTTCTTCCCTAGTTTCCCTTCTATTAGTTTCAGTGTGTCTGGTTTTATGTGGAGATCTTTGATCCACTTAGAATTGAGCTTAGTGCAAGGAGATAAGGATGGGTCAATTTGCATTCTTCTACATGTTGACCTCCAGCTGAGCCAGCACCATTTGTTGAAAAGGCTATCTTTTTTCCACTGGATGGTTTTAGCTCCTTTGTCAAAGATCAAGTGACCATAGGAGTGTGGATTCATTTCTGGGTCTTCAATTCTGTTCCATTGATCTACATGTCTGTTACTGTACCAATACCATGCAGTTTTTAACACTATTGCTCTGTAGTACAGCTTGAGGTCCGGGATACTGATTCCCCCAGAGGTTCTTTTACTCTTGAGAATAGTTTTAGCTATTCTGGGTTTTCTGTTATTCCAGATGAATTTTTGAATTGCTCTTTCTAACTCTATGAAGAATTGAGTTGGGATTTTGATGGGGATTGCATTGAATCTGTGTATTACTTTTGGTAAGATGCTCATTTTTACTATATTAATCCTGCCAATCCATGAGCATGGCAGATTTTTCCATCTTCTGAGGTCTTCTTCAATTTCTTTCTTCAGAGACTTGAAGTTCTTGTCATACAGATCTTCCACTTGTTTGGTTAGAGTCACGCCAAGATACTTAATATGGTTTGTGGCTATCGTGAAGGGTATTATTTCTCTTACTTCTTTCTCAGCCTGCTTATCCTTTGAGTATAGGAAGGCTTCTGACTTGCTTGAGTTGATTTTATATCCGGCCACTTTGCTGAAGTCGTTTATCAGCTGTAGGAGTTCTCTGGTGGAGTTCTTTGGGTCGCTTATGTATACTATCATATCGTCTGCAAATAGTGATAGTTTGACTTCTTCCTTTCCAATTTGTATCCCTTTGACCTCTTTTTGTTGTCTAATTGCTCTAGCTAGAACTTCAAGTACTATATTGAAAAGATATGGAGAGAGAGGGCAGCCTTGTCTAGTCCCTGATTTTAGTGGGATTGCTTCAAGTTTCTCTCCGTTTAGATTGATGCTGGCTACAGGTTTGCTGTAAATTGCTTTTACTATGTTTAGATATGGGCCTTGAATTCCTGATCTTTCCAAGACCTTTAGCATGAAAGGATGCTGAATTTTGTCAAATGCTTTCTCAGCATCTAATGAGATGACCATGTGGTTTTTTTTCTTTGAGATTGTTTATGTAGTGGATTACATTGATGGATTTCCTTATATTGAACCATCCCTGCATCCCTGGGATGAAGCCTACTTGATTGTGGTGAATGATCGTTTTGATGTGTTCTTGGATTCAGTTGGCAAGAATTTTATTGAGTATTTTTGCATCGATATTCATAAGAGAGATTGGCCTGAGATTCTCTTTCTTTGTCGGATCTTTGTGTGCTTTTGGGAGCATAGTTTCTTAAATATGATTCTGAACATATTCCCATACCAGTAATCATGATAACCAGGTATGTTACACTGAAAATACATCCATTAGGGGCTAGAGAGATTGTTCAAGTTAGTAATGTACTTGCTGGATAAACATGAGAACTTAAGTCCAACTCCCCAGAACCCATGTTAAAAAACAAAAACAAAACACACACAAAAAGAAAGAAAACAGGAAGCCAAGCATAGCTGGATGTGTTTGAAATCACTGCATTGGTGAGGGATAGACAAGTGAATTTTTAGGTTTCACTAGCAAGTTGGTTAACCTATGCGAAAAGTTCCAAATCAAGTGAGAAATCCTGTCTCAAAACACAATATTGGCAACAGGGAAGGCAGATCACACACACACACACACACACACACACACACACACACACACACACGAAATATATTCATTAGTTTCACCATGATTTATTTTCTCACTATGTACCCTAAACCATGCTACATTTTATAGAGAAATGAAAACATCTACCATTCACCACTGCACTTGACCAGGCTGTAGCACTGACATGCTGTGGATGTTCTCTTGTGACAAAAGAGAACCAGGCACCAGATAATAATGCAACAGGCACCATTATTTTGATTAGATGAAGGAACTGAGAGAGAGTCCAAAGGGATTTTTTAATTAAATTATTTTATTTATTTACATTCCAAATGTTGTCCTCCTTTTTGGTCTATCCTCCCAGAGTCCTTTATCCCCTCCCCTTTGCCTTTGGAAGGGTGCTCCCCAACCCATCCATCCCCCTCACAAACCCACCCACTCCCACCTCACACACCCCTGCATCCCCCCTCCCTGGGGCATCAAGTCTCTACAGGATTAGGCATATCTTCTTCCACTTAGGCCAGACAAGACTGTCCTCTGCTACATATGTGTGGGGAGCCTAGGTCCATACATGTATGCTTTTTGGTTGGTGGTTCAGTCTCTGAGAGCCCCAAGAGTCCAGGTTAGTTGACTCTGTTGGTCTTCCTGTGGCATTCCTATCCCCTCTGAGTTCTTCAATCCTCTCCCAACTCTTCCATAAAATTCCCCAAGCTCCATCCACTGTTTAGCTGTGGGTTTCTGCATCTGTCTCAGTGAGCTGCTGGGTGGAGCCTCTCAGAGGACAGTCATGCTAGGCTCCTGTCTGCAAGCACAACATGGCATCAGTAATAGTGTCAAAGTTTGGTGCCTGTGCATGGGAGGGATCCCAAGTTTGGCTGGTCACTGAATGGCCTTTCCTTCAGTCTCTGCTCCACTTTTTGTCCCTCCATTTCCTTAGACAGGAACAATTCTGGACCAAAAATTTTGAAGATAGTTGTATGGTCCCGTCCCTCCACTGGGGACCCTGTCTATCTACTGGAAGTAGTCTCTTCCATCACCTTACACTGTTGGACATTTTGGCTAAGGTTATCCCTATTGAGTCCTAGGATCCTCTCACATCCCAGGTCTCTGGGACTTTCTAGAGTTTCCCCACCCCTATCCATACCCTCTACAGCTGTATATTTTCATTCATTCTCCTGGTCCTCTGGGCTTCTCTCATGTCTCCCCCATACCTGATCCTGCTCCCTTTTCCCCTCCCCCTCCTCTCTCCCACCCACACTTCTCCCTCCTGTGATTATTTTGTTCTCCCTTCTAAATGGGATTGAAGCATCCTTATGTGGGCCTTCCTTCTTGTTAAATTGCATACTGGTCTGTGAATTGTATCATAGGTATTCTGAGCTTTTGGGCTAATATCCATTTATCAGTGTGTACTCTAGGATGTGGAGAAAGAAGAGCACTCCACCATTGCTGGTGGGATTGGAAACTGGTACAACCACTTTAGAAATCAATCTGGCAATTCTTCAGAAAATTGGAAATAGTTCTAACTAAATGAGACCCAGCTATACTATTCCTGGGCATATACCCAAAAGATGCTCTACCATACCTCAAGGACACATACTCCACTATGTTCATAGCAGCCTTATTCATAATAGCCAGAAGCTGGAATCAACCCAGATGTCCCTCAACAGGGGAATGGATACAGAAAATGTGGTTCATTTACATAATGGAATACTATTCAGCTATGAAAAATGTGGACATCATGAATTTTGCAGACAAATGGATGGAACTAGAAAATATCATCTTGAGTGGGGTAACCCAGATCTAAAGGGATTCAAAACATCCCCACAAAGGGTAAGATGAAAGACTCCAAGTTGCAACTCCCTCTGCCTTTCGAATCCACTCATCTCTGAAGGGATTCATGAAAGGGTTGAGCTGTTGAAGTTCTGATTTTATGATTAGCAACTGGCTGGAGCATAGTGTATGGGGACTGTGACACCAGCAAACTTTCAACTTGTATGATGTGACTAAGTTCCATAAGTTATGAGAAATTGGAGGGATGCCTACTCTCTGGAGTAATCCCAGAAAATTTCATGAGATGGTAGAATCAGAGATGAGTCCCAAAAGAAAACCAAGGAGGAGACTTTGTATGGGGAGAGGAGGTAGTAAGGTTGAAGGCTTGGAGGGAAACTCTTAGCATTGAATGGGCTGGGCCTGGTACAGAGATGAATTTTAGGAGAAGAAAGGGTTTGTCTTGGCCAAGAATGTGGTGCATGGGGATGATTGTCTGCTTGTATGCTTCTGCACAGTGTCAGTGAGAGACAGTCTACTCTGACAATACTTGAGATGCCAAGATATGGAGAACATTCTGTTTCCATATGCTTACTTAGCTATAAATTCCAGAACTTGGAAACCTTGCAACCTTTGGAAAGAACCAGACTACATATTAAAAGATTAAAGTTTCAAATGTCATTTTCCATTTCTGTCCAAATGAGATTGAGACATTCTTCAAGAGAAAAATAAATTAAGCTTTCCATGAGAAGTCATTTGTGAGGTATCTGTATGATTTGGGTCACCCATTTACTTCATGGTAGTCATGAAGCACTAAGAGTGAAATTCTCTCCAATTGGATGCATTTTTGGCATCAAAGTCAGAAATTGTGTTTCAAGCTCAAACGTTATATTTTAATCAAAGTTGCTAACCCATCCTCTTAAAAAGCAATCCTTCTCTCTAGTTTTGTCTGTCATTTGTATCTAACCTACCCCAAAGAATAAATCCGATGGACCCTCTATATTCTAAAGTGAGGTTGAATTTCTATATACAACTTGGTTTCCTGATTTCTGTGTGCATGCTCAGACTCTTTCAGTGTTTTTCATTTTTTTGTTTGTTTGTTTATGTGACACCATATAGATACTTTGGCTATATGCACGCATGTACATATACAGAGGATATAGATACAGATAGAAATATAAGTATTACATGTATGATGTAGATTATAGATGAAATAGAAATGTAGAGATACAGGAAATTTTCCAATCAATTAACTTGATGCCAAGTCATCCCACCATAGCAAGACAGGGTCTCTAGGGAACTGAAGCCTGTTGATTGGTAGACTGATTGACCTCTAAAACCTAGGGATATTCTTGTCTCCCTCCTCAATCTGGGATTACAGGTGGAAGCTGCTTTACCTATAGGGGAGCTGAACTTCAATTCTCATACTTTCACAGTAAGCACTTTATTGGCTCAGAGAGCTCTCCTGTGCCCAAAGTTCACATTTGAAATGGTAGCAAAGAATAGGCCCTGTCTCTATTGCTTGGCTTGAGTGTGGGTGGACGGGTCTTGTGAGAACATGGTGCACTAGTGTCTTAAAAACAAAACAAAGCAACAACAACAACAAAAATCTTGATTTTGGCATTTCTCCAGTTGACTTTTGGCATTCAAATTCTGTTGCTGATCTGAGCTGGAACTCAGTAAAAAGAAAAACAGATAGAAATAATTTGAGCCCTTGGGCTTGGTAAGAGGGCCGGGGTATTGGTCTGAGATTTACAAGGTGACCCACATTGACTGTTACTGTGGCCAAATGGCTTGGACTGCTATTAATCCTTGCTGTCTTCAGATGTGCAATAGTGAGTCATCTGCTGGAGTAGGATTAATCCTATTTTGCAGGAATGGACAGCCTTAAGACTCCACCCAGGTCTCGTATAACCCTGCAGTTGGAGCGCAGCATACTCTCACTTCCTGTAATAATCCCAGGCTACAGAGCAGTTTGCCAAGTTGCAGTAATTATTAAGCCTCATTCTGGAAGAAGAATGAAAGTGTCACCAACCAAAACTCATTCTCGGGAACTGTATGCTGACTGATAACCCAAATTTACTACTTCTTCATATGGGCAATACTCTCAGAAGCTAGCTTCCCTAACCAGCTCAGTAAATGTGGCTCTGTAACAGAGAGATAGAAGATCTGAAATGAACTTCTGATCTTCATTGGCTGTTTGGAACTGAGACAAATCATTTCAGTTCTTTACATCTCCATTTCTTACTTTGCAGATTGGGGACTTATATATCTACCTCACCTATCTGCCTTTACTGTGAGATCAAATAGAACAATATGCTTAAGTGGACTGTGTAAAGTATCTTTTATAACAAGAACAAGAGATTATCAGGATGATTATCAGGGTTATGTTATAGGGTTGTCAATGAATCCTAAGTCAAAATATATAACATAAATACTAAGTTTTGTTAAAAACCCAAACATCTGGCAACTGTGAAAATTTAGTGGTCTTTGTATTACCTTTGTATATTAAGTAATATATGTTCTCAATAGCTCATTTGAGACAAATCATTTAAAAAGAAAGTTTTGTTTTGGGTGTGGCTTTGTTATTGTTTGTTTGTTTACTTTAGAAGATTCCAAATGTCTGCCTCAATGATTGGCCCCACCTGTGAATGGCAATGGGACTCTTGAAGCATTGCCAAAAGCTTACCACCCAGATGTTCTGTACATCTGTTCCATGTTTAGGAAAGCTTTAAGCTTTCAGAAACTACCTAAGACATTAAAAGATGGCATTTACTCCTGGTATTGGCACAGGAAACAATCTCAGTCAAAGGAGGATCATGCCTTCTGTGCTGGAAGGCTGGGGGTGGGATTGACAACTTCTTTAAACAAAGACAACTAGTTTCTGTATGTGTACAGCAAATGGACTAGGGAAAACTCAGGTCTGGAAGTAGCCAAAGGATACTGGAATATGCTCTGGGACAATATAGCACATCTCCTATCATCTCACTATTCCTGAACTATAATTATTCAAATGCATTCAATCTTTGTGACTGTAATGGTCATCAGCTACTCATATCTTACTGAAAATGTCTTTAGTCAATCTTCACAAAAATTCTATTTAAGATCTATTATACTAGGAGATATTTGTTGAGACAGGGTCTTGTGTATTCCACACTGGTCTCAAACTCATTATGTAGTTAAAAATGGGATTAAATTGCTGATCCTCCTGCTTCTACACCTTCCAACTTCTGGGCTTAGAGGTTTATACTATCACACCTGGCCTATGTGACCTTATGCATGCTAGACAAGCAAAATACTTCATCTTTCCACAGATAACACAAACTTATCAAGAAACATGAAGAATCTCAGTCAGTGTACTTTATACTTTAAGCAAATACCAAAACAAGGAAAGCTTGCAGGAGTTTCTTATTTATTTATTTATTTATTTACTTACTTACTTAGGGCATTTGTTTGTTTGTTTGAGGTAGGGTTACTCTGTGTAGCTCCGGCTGTCTTAGAACTCACTCTGTAAACCAGACTGGCCTCAAACTCAGAGATCTACCTGTCTTTTACCTCCCAAGTGCTAGAATTAAAGGCATGCACCACCAAACCTGGCATTCTTGTAGGACTTTCAGTGGATAGATATGATTAGGAACAAATGCCCTATGCAAAATTGGCATCTGTGCATCAAGGAAGATGATGGAGTAGTGGATAGAAGTAGGCTAGAAGGTGGATGGCCCCATAAGTAGACAATAAACCAAGGAGAATCCAATGTTTCTGATAAAATCTAGATGGTAATTACAATATATTAGTAGCAAAATATTGCAAGGTTATTGTTTGTAGATTTTAATCATAGAATATTGGGTAGATAGAGATTCTGTTTTAGAAAAAAATCTATGTATTTGAAAATTTGATGGTTTGGGTTATGGCAATTTTTAAAGGAGATGATTTTTTGTTGATTAAGTTTTAAGCAAGCCAAATGATTCTTGAGAAATACAATACACTAATGAAGTGAATCATTGTGACATTGCATTAGCAAGCTTCTTGTTTCCAGGGATAGAAAGAGCATGAAAATATAGAGATGTCCAAATTTTCCATGACAATGCAACCAGCTTATAATGGTTTTTAATAGTGTGTCCCAAGCCCCAAGAATGAAAATATTCTCTCAGCTTATAATGCTGCTAAATCCTGCTTCTAGTTGTGTGCGTGTTTTAAGTTCTCTTCTACTACCATGAGCTCTTTACCAAATGCATACAGTTCCAAATTGTGTGAGAATGGAATGAAACCTTGTGTTCAGAAATTCCTGGTGAAAGGAAACAAAGAGCAAATGATCAAAACCCACGTCTGTTTTGCAAGCAAAAGTTCTGAGTGTAGATCTCCAAAACCTATCTTTAAAAAAAAATAAATAAAAATAAGAAACCTATCATTATGTCACACATAATTCCAGAGCTTAGAGGCAGATACAGAAGGATTCTTGAAATAGAAACCCTAGTCTATTTGGAGAGCACTGGTCTGTCAAGAGACCCTGTCTCAAAACACAAGGTGGAGGATGCCTAAGGAATATACCCAAATTTGAACTCTGGCCTCCATAGAAACACTTACATATGCACACATATACTCATATGCACATAAATATGGACTTCTATTCCTAAATACCCAAATGTACAAAATATTCAACAGGGAGATTTTTTTCTCCATATTGGTGAGTGGGGTGAGTGGGGGTTCATTTAAGTTCACTACTCTGAGGAGTTAGATAGTTTTCATCCCCACTGCACAGATGCAAAAACAGAGACACGGAGATGCATAGGGTAAGGGTGGGGTTGAGCAACATATCCGCACTGTCTGCCAACTTGACCACTCTCTATATGGAGACTGGACTTGAGTAAATGACTCTATTTTGGTCATCTGACTAGACAAGAGATAAAGAGCTATTCCAGCCTCAATTTCAGCTCTGTAAAGAGAGTCTTCCTTTGTGCAAATGAAAGCTTCCTGTCATGGCTCCTTTAATTATTTTGAATTTTTCATATATTGTATGTCAAGCATATTTCCCATCATGTCTCTTTCCCTTGTTTTTTTTTACTGGTTTTTTTTTGGGGGGTGGGAGTTTGAGACATGGTTTCTCTGTGTAGCCTTGGCTGTCCCAGATCTTGCTCTGTAGACCACACTGGCCTCAGACGCACAGAAATCCACCTACTTCTGCCTCCTGAGTGTCATGGTTAAAGGTGTGCACCACCACCATCTGGTCCTCTCCCCTTCTCTTTCTCACTCCTCTCGCCAAAGTTTCTTCAAATCCTCCTCTTCCTCATATTCACGTCACCAAAGAGTTTTACTTTCATGTCATAGGTACATACATGATTTTATGTCTCTCCTTAAAATCTAGGAACCACGAATGAGAGAAAACGAGACCTTTGTCCTTTTGACTATTGTTATCTGAACTTCCATTTGGGCCAGGTTTGGTAGCTCCTATTAGCTATCCCAGCAATTGGAAGGCTGTGGAAAAAAAAAGAATGCCTTGGATTATATGAGACTAGCCTGGGTTGCAGACCGAATTCCAAGCTATAGAGTGGGACCTTGTCCTCCCCACCAATGCAAAAGCCAGTCTGGTAGAGCTGGTACCATGGTAGAGGTACCATGGTACCAGCTATAGGGCTGGAGACTGTATGTATAAGGACTCTTGTCTGAAAGAAGGCATGAAGGTCCCTAAACAGGCCTGACTCTAATTTGAGAAAAGCTGGAAGTATCTTAACTGGCTATCTTTGCTTGTTCTTCCAGGCTTGCTAACCAAAGGAGAGGCTGTGGTATTGTCAGATGGGATCGAATCATTCAGCCGGAGCTAGAACACCTGCTCTGTCTCAGCAACTACGCCTCTTCCAAGTCCTAAACACCAGGAAGTGAACATGTTAGGAATGTCAAAATGGCAGAAGAAAGCATGTCTTTTAATCCAAAGGGATGTTTGTGGAGAGTGATCAAGAGTGTGCTGTGCCTTCCCCAAACCCCCACCCTGTTGGCTGATTTCATAAAGGAAAAGAAGGAGGAGGGAAAGTCTGTCAGAACTGCTCAAATGAGAACCACGTCCACACTGACAGGAATAGGCTGTTTCCTATTAAGGAATCCAGTCATGGTAACAATTATATTTTGAATTTATCATCATGTTTATAAAATGATACTTGAGAAACGATTATAAGGAGAGATGGATGGGGGGGGCACTAAATCCTCTTGCTGGATTTTCTTTGTAACGCTTCAGTGACTAGCATTACTTATGTTGTTGAAGTTTCCATCGAACTTGGACAGAGAGGTTTTACACGCTTGCTACAAATAGGGCCGGAAGGTCATTGTCTGTATTTCAAGTCTTGATAGTTAGCATTTTCTATTTGTTAAGTTCTCCATGCCACCTAGTGTTTATCTGAAGAAATGCCAGATTCCAAGGCAGTCCCTCCCCTCCACCTCCAGTCTTGTGCAGGCCTTCAACTTCACATGATAACATAAATATACTTTGTCTGACATCCAGGTTAAATGAAAACTTTGCTGTAATCCTCACAATTTCACAAACAAGCACTAACATTTATGACTAATTTCCTTTCCTTGAAGAAATCTGTGGCTTTTATCGTCTCTGGGATACACTGGCATCAAAGGATTCAAGACCGGCTATGGTAAAGGGGACTTTCCAAGCCATTAGTACATGCCCTAGCCCACTGCTGGTCAGGAAATGCTCCTAAAAGCTTCCCTGCAACTCTGATTTTGCTTCTTTTTTTTTTTTTAACTTTAATTTTTCCTTTTTTGAAAAGTCCAAATGCATGGTAAGGAGCCAAGAAGGGTCTGCAAGGGGCCTTCAGAATCTGTTTACCTCTGTGTGACTGCAATGTGTACCAGGAAACGTAGGTAGAGAATGCGCAAGACAGAATGGGTCTCTTTGGCTTGGACAGGTGTTGGCCCAGGAACAGAAACCAGGTCTTGCAACTCGCAGAGGCCTAGCTGGAAGGCTTTCGTTGCCTTCCTCCTCCTTCCTATCAGCCTCCAAAAACAACAAATCCTAAGAAACAATGCCCACAATGTTAACAACAACAAAGCCTTCCATTGCAAAATCTGTCTTCTATCATTTGCCTTCAGTAATTAGCACGGTCTTCTAACTGCTACTAAAAGTCAGGGTTGACTGGGCAGAGCGTGGGGGCAGGGAACAGAGCTGGAGGAACTACACGCAGGTTGCCAAAAGGATGCTGGCAATCTCACAGTGGCCCTTTCACTGGCTTTTCAGAAAGTAATGGTTGTCATAATCCTAGCAAACACATACCTTCTATTTTCTCCAATAGGCCCATTTCAGATAGTTTCCTTTGTTGTTCGTGTAAGCACACCCGGCCTGGTCACATCATGAGCCCTCATAGTTTGTTGTGTTCTTGTTCTGTCTTCCATTCTCCTTTGGAAAATATGCTCACCTGATTAGAGCCAGTCTCGGAAAGTACACTACTGTTTCTGCCACCCTTTGGCACACATAGCCACTTACTATTATAACTTGTCATAGGGCCTGAAGGGCCACATGTTGTTGAAAAAAAGCAAGGTTTAGGAAGCTAACTGGAGCCATGAAAAGTTGGCAAAGTAGATCTACACATTTGGGATCTATAAAGTATATTCACTTTGGGCTAGTAAACAGAAAATAGATCTCTTTCCCCCCTTGTGTCTGCTGATCTGGGCAATCTACAAGTCTTACTCAACAGACAGAATACCATTAGCATGACCTTATTGAAAGCCATGTGTGAAATAGGGAGGCAGCTATCAAAAGTGTCTCCACGCAAGGCCCAAGAAGCTTCTATTTGAAAACTACAAAAGCTCTGGGTCCCTTGTCAGTTTTGCAGAGAAAGGTTACTACTATCCCTGACATGTCCTTAACTGGAACTCTGTTACCATAACACAGAGCTCTGAGTCTCACCCCACCCTGGATTGTTACAGACACCAAAAATGAGGTACCTCGGGAAGTTTAAAAGGAGAGAAACCACTGGAAACTTTGTAAGGGTAGTCAAAAGAAAAAGGAGAACAAGAAGGCTAGAAGATAAGAGTCAGAAGTGAAAGGGGACAAAGGAGAGGTATCCATGCCCAGAGCACAAGGACAGAGTGGACATTAATTTCCAAGGATAACCTCAGGGGCAGAGCTGACCACAGAAAGACAGGGCAAGATACAAGGATATGTCAGGCTTCCTGGACTTAAACTACCCCCCCCATCAAGCACCCCTAGCACCATCTAAGGAAAAGATATAAACAAGTGTGCTTTTGTGGGAACACTCTAATGTCCTAAGCTCCGTTGTTCTCGTCCTTTGTCTCTGTGTACATGCGTTCTGAGCACTCGGCTGCCCCCCCCGCCCCCATGCATCCTATCTATCTGTCCATCCTCTTCTGATGAGCAGCCCCCTAGCACTTTTCGACTGTGAATTTCTGAAGTAACATTACCTTGCCCGTGGCAACGAGGCAAGGCTTTGTCTGTGACCAAGTTATTTGCGCAAGTACCGGTCGGTGGCTTCACCAGGACCCAATCTTTGGAGTAGTGGTGGTGTCTGGAGGGGTGGGGGGAGGTGTGCAGGCCTCCCACTTTGGCAGAAGCAAGTTGTACAGCTCCACAGGACAGGAGTTTTGACACCCGTGTCTCAATTTCATGATATAGGTTCCATGACCTATGGGGAAACTGAAGCCTCCCAAAGGCGCCTGCCAGTAGCTGCCAGCTATGGACAGAGTGCTGTCAGAAGTAAAAGCAGAACATTCTAAACTGCCATGCTTTTTTAAATCGACTGTAATTAAAAAATAAAACTCAGAACACCCCTCACAGCACACACACACACACACACACACGCGCGCGCGCGCGCGCGCCTGCTCATATTTTCAGTGACTAGGTAGATTATAGAGATACCTTTAGTTTCTCTGATTCATGACACCGAAAACTTGCTCTTAGCTAACTGTACCTTGGATTGGGGAAGGGACACAACCAGCTCTGTAGATTTTCACAACACTGGAAGCAAGTAAGTCCAGGATGGAAAATTTTGAAATGTTCCAGATGCTGATCACTAGAGTCACTGTCCAACTCTGTGGCAACCTGTTTTGAATGAACAAAGAAAGGGCGCATTTAGACGGGAGGGTCACCTGGGTGTGAGGATTCAGCTGACTGTGCTCATGAACTGAAGAGGGCTGGGGAAGAGGCTCCGTGGCTCTAACTCAGCCATCCCCATTCAGCTCCTGTCCCTAGCTCACAGGAGTGGAGGAAGTCCCTACCAGCTGCACTTTGTAACTAGGAAATAAGACTCAAAGGCTTTGATCCTTGCTTCTTAACTGTGTCCCCCTAGTTTCCGTCTTCATTGCATACTTGACAAACTCACTGCTTCTGTTTATTTTTTTAAATTTGTTCACATATATTTGTTCATAAGTAGATAAGATTAGAGAAAACACAGGCCCTTTCTCAGCCTTAAGCTTCTCAGACCTTGAACTCCTGATCCTCCTGCCTTCACTTACCAATTGCTGGGATTAAAGGCATGCACCACCACTGCCCAGTGTAATTCATTGTGTGTGTGTGTGTGTGTGTGTGTGTGTGTATATATATATATATTTACATTCCAAAAGATTTCCCCTTTCCCGTTTCCTCCCTCCCCGAAAGTCCCATAAGCCCTCTTCCCTCCCCCTGTTCCCCATTCAACCCCCTCTCGCTTCTCTGTCTTGGTATTCCCCTACATCCTGTCTTTCCAGGACCAGGGGTCTCTCCTTCCATCTTCTTGGAAATCTATTCATATGTGAATTGTGTCTTGGGTATTCCGAGATTCTGGGTTAATATCCCCTTATCAGAGACTGCATACCATGTGTATTCTTTTGTGATTGGGTTACCTCACTAAGGATGATATTTTCCAGTTCTGACCATTTGCCTAAGAATTTCATGAATTCATTGTTTTTAATTGCAGAGTATATTCCATTGTGTAAATATACCACATCTTCTGAATCCATTCCTCCGTTGAGGGACATCTGGGTTCTTTCCAGCTTCTGGCTATTATAAATAAGGCTGCTATGAACATAGTGGAGCATGTGTCCTTATTGCATGCAGGTAAAGCCTCTGGGTATATGCCCAGGAGTGGTATAGCAGGATCCTCCGGGAGTATCATGCCCAGTTTTCTGAGGAACCGCCAGACTGCTTTCCAGAGTGGTTGTACCAGCTTGCAATCCCACCAGCAGTGGAGGAGTGTTCCTCTTTCTCCACATCCTCAACAACAACTGCTGTCTCCTGTGTTTTTGATCTTAGCCATTCTGACTGGTGTGAGGTGGAATCTCAGGGTTGTTTTGATTTTCATTTTCCTAATGACTAAGGATGTTGAACATTTCTTTAGGTGCTTCTCAGCCATTAGATATTCTTCAGGTGAGGGAGGTCAAAGGGATACAAATTGGAAAGGAAGAAGTCAAACTATCACTATTTGCAGACGATATGATAATATACTTAAGCGACCCAAAGAACTCCACCAGAGAACTCCTACAGCTGATAAACAACTTCAGCAAAGTGGTCGGCTATAAAATCAACTCAAGCAAGTCAGTAGCCTTCCTATATTCAAAGGATAAGCAGGCTGAGAAAGAAATAAGAGAAATGATACCCTTCACGATAGCCACAAACAATATAAAGTATCTTGGAGTGACTCTAACCAAACAAGTGAAAGATCTGTATGACAAGAACTTCAAGTCTCTGAAGAAAGAAATTGAAGAAGACCTCAGAAGATGGAAAAATCTTCCATGCTCATGGATTGGCAGGATTAATATAGTAAAAATGACCATCTTGCCAAAAGCAATATACAGATTCAATGCAATCCCCATCAAAATCCCAACTCAATTCTTCATAGAGTTAGAAAGAGCAATTCAAAAATTCATCTGGAATAACAGAAAACCCAGGATAGCTAAAAGTATTCTCAAGAGTAAAAGAACCTCTGGGGGAATCAATATCCCAGACCTCAAGCTGTACTACAGAGCAATAGTGTTGAAAACTGCATGGTATTTGTACAGTGACAGGCATGTAGATCAATGGAACAGAATTGAAGACCCAGAAATGAATCCACACTCCTATGGTCACTTGATCTTTGACAAAGGAGCTAAAACCATCCAGTGGGGGAAAAAACGCACTGCTTCTAAATCCAGGCAATCTTGTAAATAATATACTGTTTATTCTTCTTAGCAGAAGAGGATTGGGACCAGTTGACCTCTGTGGCTTGTGTTAGGCCCAAGAGGAATAGCTATGCATGATTTCTTAAGGCCTATGATTGTTGACTCACAGTGCAGGAAGTCATTATCATCATTTTACACATTAAAGAAAACCAAAAGGACAAACAAAACAACAACAACAACAAAACACCTACTTCTCAGAGAAGTTGAGAGGCATGTGAAATGTCACAGCATGACGCCCAAAATCCCAATCCTGGTCATTTAATGACACCATACTTTAGAATTAAATGGTTGAAATCCATGGCTGATTATAAGCAAGTGTATCTCAGAGGCTACAGTTGTGAAACGTATTTGGGGGTGTATACCTACGCAACACTCCTATGCATGTATATAGCCTTCACTTAGGATCCAAAGACAAAACCCCCATGGGTTAGTAACACTTTAAAAGTCAACCAGATCCCTGTGGACACTGAATTGCTCACAGAAGGCCTAGGCAAGATAGAATTCTCGTCTTTGTAACAAGCTGCTGACAATCTTTATGTGTCAAAGCTACAGTATGTATATTATGGCCAACTATTCCTGGTCACTAAAGTATCCTATGCTGCCTACTGAAAAAAAAAAGCCAGGGAAGAAGGGGCTAGAAGCTTAGCAGAGGCAAGGCCATGCTTTGTCAACCTCAGGTATACAGAGGGAGCTCATAGACTCCAGCTGCAGCCTGTTCTGCACAAGTCTGAGGCCTTTCTTGCTCTCCTTACTTCCCTTGTGCCCTTCATCTCATCCTTCTCAGTTCAATCTTCTCTGCAGGGACACATTCTGAAACATGCTATGCAAGGCAGAGAGTGCAGGTGAATTTAGCCACAGTAAGCTCGAGACACATTTCTCACATTCACCCCTTAGCACATGGGTATTGAAGCCCATAAGTGATCTACTACTAAAACACCTGCTCATCAGAGTTCACTCACACAGATCTTCTCCTACTGTAGCAGCATCTTATCTGGAGACATGAAAGCTTATCCATCCAGTGGCCTATCCTTTGTGACAGTTGTTCTATAGACAACTTTGAGCACATAAAGCTATCTTTATACAACATAAAACCATAAACATATGCTTAGCTGGACATAGTGGCATATGTCTGTACTCTCAGTACTTGGGAGACAGAGGTAAGAGAATCAGGAGCTCAAGGTCCTCAGCTCAATGGGATACATGAGACACATGAGACTCTGACTCCAGAAAAGGAGGAAGGAGGGATATTAGAGGGATGGCTCAGGGTTAAGAGCACATACTGTTCTTTCAGGGGACTTGGGTTCAATTCATGGCACCCACACGATGGCTTACAGAAATCTATAACCATAACTGCAATTCCAAGGGATTCAGTGCTGTCTTCTGGCCTTCACAGGTAACACATGCAGGCAAACACTCATACAAATAACATAAAAATGAATGAACCTTTATAAACAAATAAAAGTTAAAAGAAGGGGATGTTTATGCCTAAAATCAGTTTATTTTGCATTTGTATTCTATTGATATTTATTATTATATACATTTCCTTTGCAGATCTCCTTGAATAAGCAACTCAAATTTATCACTTTAACTATGCATGCTGTTATATGTATATGTAGTCATATGTTATATGTAGTCACAACACTTGAAAAGTAAAGGCAGGAGAATCAGGAGTTCAAGGCCATAATTAGTTTTAGGACTACCTGGGCTGCAATATATCATGTCTCAGAAAAAAAAAATCAAAACTCAGAAAACTGTCACTTTAAAAGAATCTTCCCAGAATCCCCTAAATAACTCATCTGTCACCACAGCTAATTATCACAAGACTGTTTAATATCCTTTAGAGCATTTATTGTGATCAGAAATTGTTGTAGGGACCAAATTACTACCTCTCATCTACAGCTAGTTTGTAAGCTCCTAGAGGGCAGAAGCTTTGTCAGATTTGTAACATTTGTATCCTTGGACCTATGTTTCCTCTTCTGATGCCTTACAAGCTAGCACAGTGCCCAGGGTAGACAGGACAAATAAAATTGAAGACTATGTAGCAGTTTAAAGACTGAGGAAGGCTCAATATGTATGATTTTCCAAACCATACTGTCACATGACAAAAAAAAAACAGAAAAAATGCATAATCTGTGTTTTCTTAGGCTTTGAGAAAATCCTCAAAACAGGTATCTAAGCCAATATAAGTGTATCAACAGTCTATGAGTGAAAGGAGGGAATACGTCCAAACTCATTCTCTAAATCCAGAGATCCAGAATTACTTACTCTGATATCAAAGTCAGACAGGAGACAAGAAAAGAAACCAATCTATGAGTGTGGTAGACTATTATTAGACATCATTCCATCCACTTTTTTTTTTTTGCCAGTCATGTTTGGCTCTGGGCCTGGTCTCTGGGTGATCTGGCCTCTGACTCTTGACCCTCCAGGCAGTGTCAGGGGTGGGGTCACTCTCACCACATGGGTCTTAAGCTAAACCAGTTATTGGTTGGCCAATCCCCCAATTTCCGTTCCATCTTTACCCCTGCACATCTTGAAGGCAGGACAAATTATAGGTAGAAAGTTTTGTAGTTGGTTTGGTGTCCAAACCCTTCACTGGAAGTCTTGCCTGGTTACAAGAGATGATTGATTAGGCCCTGTATCCTCCATTATTATGAGTCTTAGCTAGGGTCTTTATATTCTGCTATATATAGATTAGTGTCTAACCCAATTGTCATCATGCTGAGAAGCATGGCAGCATCTAAGCAGAAATGATGCTGGAGATGCTGAGAGTTCATCTTGATCCGTGGGCAGCAGGGAGGAGACTATGTTCCACACTGGATGGAATGTAAGCACTGAATACCCTAAAACCTGCCCCATAGTGACACACTTCCTCCAACAAGGCAACACCTACTCCAACAAGGTCACACCTCCTAATAGTGCCACTCCCTATGGGCCAAACATTCAAACACATGAGTATATGGGGGCCAAACCTATTCAAACTACCACAAACTGGATGGCTCTTTGAATTCTTGGTTCACCTCAAACATGTTATGGAAATCTTAACTTAGGAAGGTTATTCTGACTCTTTCTCCCAGGTGCTGGGATTACAGGTGTGGGTGTGCACCAACACACTCAGACAATAAACAAGTAACTCTTATTTTAATTGACAATAGCCATCAAACAAAATAGCACTATCCTACCAATTCTTCCATGCACAAGAGAAGCTCAAAAGCTTTCCCGTGAGTGGAAAGGTAAAAATGTAACTTCGCAAGTGACAAAAAGAACTGAGATTGTTAGGAGATACAACAAAAATGAATTTTACACCTATGTAATTATGAGAAAGGAAAAAGAAGTTTGTGATAATTTTGATGTAATACTTCCAAATGCAAAAGTTACAGTTGTGGTTCAAGATAAATGCTTAGAGTGAGAAACACATTAAATTATAGGGTTCAGGCATGGAGTTCAGTGAGTTCAGGCACAGCAGGGGATCTTGGAACATATCCATATTACTCAAATTGGAATTATAACTTGTGTGCAAAAGTGACTAGATGGATACAAGTTAATAGAATGCATCACATTAATATAACAAATAAAAATAGCATGATCACAAAGAAACATTTGGTAAAATTCAGCTTTTTCATACTAAAAACAACCAACTAGGAATAGAATGAAAGTACCCCAAAATAATAAAGGCCAGAAAGAAAAGGCTCACAACTAGCATTATGTTCAATAATGAAAAGCTTTGGGTATTTTTTTTTAACCCTGAGATGACCATTCTTTTCTTCATTGTTTAGAATAGTACTAGAAGGTCTAGCTACAGTAATTAGGAAGGAAAAAACTACAAGGAATGAATTTTATCTTTATTTGTAGGTGACATATAAAGAAACTTAAAAGATTCATATAAAACTCTGTTAAACTACTTCAGCAATTTCTATCCTAAAACGTTAACATAAAATTAGTTGTTTATTTTGTTAGCAACAGCCACAAAAGGAGTAATAGACAAGTGGAGCTAGTTCCAACTGAAGAGCTTTACACAGCAAAGAAAACCATAGACTGAAAAGGCATGTACAGAATGGGAGAAAGTATTTTTAAATTATGTATCTGACAAGGTGTTAATAAATATATGTAATTCCAACAACTCCATAGGGGAGAAAATGATATTAAAATGCACAAAGAACTTAGACATTCTACTTACAAATAGACAACAGAGATATGAAACGATGTTCACTATGTCTAATTATCAGGGAAATGCAAACCACTACCATAGCAGGCATTGTTTCAATCTGTTATAACAGCCACTACTTAAAAAAATAAAAAGCAAGCTGGAGCATGTGTTGACAAGGATATGGAGAAAATGGTTGCTTTGTGATTTATTGGTAGGAATAAAAAATTGTGTGGTTACTATGACAAACAGTATGAAAGTTGCTCAGAAAATTAAAAGTGGTACTACTACATGAACTAATAGTTTCTCTAATAGAGTTATAAATGAAAAGTATATATATGTATATATATATGAAATATTACTGTTTTTAAAGAGAAGTAAATCATGACATATATAACAATATGATTGGACCTGGAGGTCATTATGCTAAGAAAAATAAGCTAGTCACAAAAAGACAAATAATATTTGATTCCAGTTACATGAGGCATCAAAAATAGTCAAATCCATAGAAACGGGAAGTAGAACTGTTGCTGCCAAGGGCTGGGAGAATTGGTGTTTAATGGACATAAAGTTTCAGTTTTATGAGATGAAAAGCTAGAGATTATAGGTACAACACTGTAATGTCTGCAACACTGCTGATCCATACACTTAAACATGTTTAAGATGGAAAATTCATTGCTATGTGCTTGAATTACAGTGGAAAATATTTTTAAAATATGATATTGGTATTTGTAGAGGGAATTAGACTAGAAAAGTCATAGAACAGTAGTTAAGTTGATGGAGTGCCTGCCCAGAATGCACACAAAGCTCAGTGTTCTATCCTCAGCTCTGCATAAGCCAGGATAGAAGTGCATGCCTTGAACCTCAGCCCTATGGATATGAAAAGCAGGAAAAGCAACAGTTCAATGTTGTCATCTGGTATATACTGAAGCCAAGGCCACCCTGGGTTAATGAAACCCTAGGGGGTAGAAGACAGAGAGATGGGGGGAGGATGAGGAGGAAGAGAAGAGAGAGAGGAGAGAGAGAGAAAAGAAGAAGAAGGAGGAGGAGGAGGAGGAGAAGAGAAGGAGGGAGGAAGGAAGGAGGGAAGGAAGGAAGGAAGGAAGATCAAAGAGCAAGGTGCCTTTGTGGGATGGTGTAGCATCTTCTGGGTATATGCCCACAAGTAGTATAGTTGGGAATTGAGGTAGATCTATTCCCTCCCGATTTTCTGAGAAACCATCAAATTGATTTCCAAAGTTGCTAGGCAAATTTTCACTCCCACCAGGGCATGGGAACAGGAAGAATGAAGTGGGGGAAGATGAAGGGAGAACATAGTAGAAGAGATAACTACTGGGGGGGGGCAATCTCTGGAATGAGCTAGAAACTTAGGACAATGGAAACTCCCAGGAATGTATGAGGGTGATCCTAGCTAAGACTCCTAGCAATGGGAAATATGGAGTCTGAACGGGCCATCTCCTGTAACAAGCCAAGACTTCCAATGGAGGGATTGGGACACCAACCCAGCCACAAAACCTTACATCCACAAGATATGCAGATCTGTCTACAAGATATGCCGAAGTAAAAGACGGAGCAGAATTTAAGAGAAGGGCCTATCAATGACTGTCCCAGCTTGTGACCCATGCTATGAGACAGAGCCCACCCCTGATACTATTAATGATATTCTGCTATACTGGCAGACAGGAACACAGCATAACTGTCATCAAAGAGGTTTCACCCAGCAACTGATGGAAAGTGATGCAGAGGCTCACAGCCAAATATTAAGTGGAGCCTGGGGAATCCTGGGGAAGAAGGGTGGGAATCCTGTGGGAGGAAGGATTAGAAGAGCCAAAGGGGGTCAAGGTCACTACAAGAAAACCCACAGAATCAACTAATCTGGGCCTGTAGGGGGTCATAGAGAGTGAACTTCCAACTAGAAAGCATGCATGCGACAGACCTAGGCCGTCTGCACATATGTAACAGTTGTAGAGTTGGGTCTTCATGTGGAACTCCTAATAGCAGGAGTAGGGGATATCTCTGACTACATTCTCTGCCTTTAGATTCCTTTCTCCTAGCTGAACTGCCTTGTCTAGCCTGAACAGGAGAAGATGTGCCTAGTGTTACTACAATTAGGTGTGTCGAGACTGGTAGATATCCCTGGGAGGCCTCCCCTTCTCTGAGGAGAAGGAGAGGAGGGGTGATGGAGTAGAGAGGAGGTGAGAGGGAGAGACTAGGAGGAGAGGAGGGATTGGGACTAAAAGTAAATAAATAACTTAATAACAAAATTTTAAAAATAGAAACTGCAAAAAAGAAGATAAAAGAGATTTCTCCTTTTTTGCTAAACAATGAAACTATTCTCAGGTAGTACTTCGACAAATTAAATTATTACTAAAAAAAAATTCAGGAAGATCCCCTTTCCTGGAGTAAAGCACTATTCTTCCAGGGAATCTGAGTTGACTTCTCATCACCCACACTGGATGGTTTCCTCATCTATAACTCCAGCTCAAGGGGGGACTCAGTTCCTCTGCTGGCTTCTGTGGCACTCACATGCACACACTCCCAAACACACATCATGCAAATAATGTAAAAGAACACAAATACTTTTCTTAAAAGTCAATTCTAGGACTGGAGAGGTGGCTCAATGTTTAAGAGCATTTAAAACTCTTGCAGGAGATGTGAATTCAGTTCCCAGTATCCCCATGGTGTCTTACAACCATCTGTACCTCCAGTTTCAGGGAATCTAACACCCTCTTCTAGCTTCTGTGGGTAGGTGATATGATATCCACAAGGTACACATGCTTGCAGGCAGGCAAAACACACACACACACACACACACACGCCAGATATGGTAGTCCTCACCTTTAATGCCAACACTTGGGAGATGAAGGCCAGCAGATTTCTGTGAATTTGAGGCCAGCCTGATCTACATAATAAGTTCCAGGCCTGCTGCATAGTAAGACCTTGTTTCAAAAAAGAAAAAAATAACAACTTCTTTAAGCTATAACATAAAAATAAATAAATCATTAAAAAGAAGAACAGGTGCTGGGAGAGATGTTTGCACCAGGTACAATAATAGCTTTAGAGAAAGAGGCAGCCTGATTCTTCTGGACAGCCAGAAAAACAATCACAGAAGTGGCACCTGAGTAGCAGAATTGAGAGTCAGGTATGAGACTGGAGAGATAGCTCAGCAGTTAAGAGCACTTGTTGCTCTTGCAGAGGACAGAGATTTGGTTGTCAGAGCTCAGATGGCAGTTCACATCCATATGTAACTCCAGTTACAGTGGGATCCAGTGTCCCCTTCTACTCACCATGGGCGGCAGACATGCATGTGGTGTACAGACATACATGCATGGAAAACACTCACACACATAAATAAGATAAATCTAAGAAAAATTAAAGCAAATAGATATTCATCAGAGGGAAGGCTTGAGTAGGCCCTGGAGACCATAGCATTCAAAACCTACTTTCTTCCCAGAGGTTCAGCTGCTCTATATTCAAAATGCATGTAGCTCAAATAATAGCATGAAATATGAGGAGAAGAAGTCTTTGAAAGATTCCTTTGAAAACAGTTGATAAAATAACTAAACTGAATGTCAAGGAACACTAACGCCCTAAAGCTTATGATATGCATACATGAAGTGATCTAAAACAGAGGTGGGTTCTGCCAGACCCCACATGCTGGTGCCAAGGTTATTTCCATACAGGCATTAGGTTCAGTCTAACAAAATGACTGTGCAGAACTCCGTGAAATATCCACAGAGGAAGTAAGAATGACCTGTAATGGGCATGTTCTTTATGTCAGCAGCTCCATCTGCATTGCTCGAGGGGGAGCTGAGACATTGGTTCTCTTTAATTCTTGGAGGCATTTGAGTTTACCCTATTAATTTGCTCCACAAACCATTCATTCTGAGCTAGAGCAGAAGCAGCTTTAACTGAATGTTTGTCTGAAATTCAAATGGGTGTGGTTCAAATGAGCAGGTCCACCACGCCGGCAAGAGAGTTGCTCTAAATCAACTGCAACTCCCTAGATGGAGACGGCATTCACAGTGCCCACAGCAATGTACTTTGTTTCAGGGAAGCGTCAATCAATTTTTAGTTTCATCATCCTATTTGCCTCTCATGCCAACCCTTGCCGCCACATACACACACACTTTCCATAGAATGAGAAACCCAGTTTGTACTTCAGAGAGACTCTTGGACTGAGATACGAGATGAAAACATCTGGGTTCTAAGGCCTGTCGTTCCCAAGGGACTACTATGCAGCTAACTACTGTTTACAGACACCCTCTGAGCTCCTTGCTGCCCCCATGGCCACCCTTCCAGCACAGGCAAGAGAATGCCAAATCACAAGATAAAGCTCAAGGTCAACTCCAAGAACAAATCATTCACAGAGTCTGAAGCCAGGGCCAACCAAGGAATCCACCAACCCAGGCCTAGCATTTTCCTTTAAGAAGTGTTTCAGTACCAGGGTTAAAAGCATGGTCTTCCAAGCCCTTCGGCTATTCTAGTCCTGTCGCCTGCTAATTGTATGACTTCGGACAAGTCACTTAACTTCTCTGTGCTTGTTTTCTCATCTACAAAATGGGTATAATGATACCCAATGGGAGGATTAAATGAGCTCATGTTTGCAAAATGCTTATACTATGTACTGGTTTGAATGAGATGTCAGCCATGGTGTTGGGCATTTGTATTTTTGGTCCCCAGATAATGGTACTGTTTGGGGAAGCTTAGGATGTGTGGCTTTGTTGGAAAAGATCAGAGGGGAGATTTGAGAGCTTAAAGACTCATGCATTTCCAGTTTGCTCTCTCTGCTTCCTGCCTGCTACTGAAGATGTGAGCTCTCAGCTTCTTACTCCCGTTGCCATGCCTACCACTTCCCTACTATGATATATTCTTATCCTTTTAGAACTGTGAGCCCAAAGAAACTCTTCCTTCTTTAAATTGCCTTGGTCATGGCATTTTACCACAGCAACAGAAAAGTAACTACTGCCTATTCTAATTGTACAGAAACTCATTGAGTAGTATTGATTTGAGTCTGCTTAAGACAGGTGTGTGGTATTTTCACTTATTTTAAAGGTTTTTTTTTTAAATAATGAAGTTTATAAAATAAAATAAGAGTTAAGCAAAGTAACTAAGACACAGTAATTTTAAAGCTTTCATTATGTTAGCTCCTGTTGACTCTTCCTTTCATTGGGTTTGCTTAGCACTTCTTGGCCTCCCCCAGGGGCAGCATCTGCTTTTCCTTCCTGGGGACATTCAGCACATGGTATTGTGAGTTCCCCTTGTGTAGCTCATCTCTCTGTGTCTTCCTCAGATTATGAGGAAGCATCTGGAAAGAGGACCAAGTCGTCTGCAGCCAAACCTCTTTGCCTATAGTCTCCAAAGCTCAGTGAAAACTTCTCAATGAGGCTCTCTTCATTTGGAGCCCAGCAGCGGTCCCACGGCAGACCTCAGGGATCACTTACTACATTTGTGCTTGGGATTGCCTGGGAGAGACATGAAGTACCTCTAGCCGTAGCTGATGAGCACGACAGTCATTATGTTTCTCATTTCTGGGAGATGCCTGACAAAAGCAGCTTGAGAAAGAAAAGGCTTCTTTTGGCTCCTGTTTCAAGGGGCCACACTCCATGACGATGGCGAAGACCTTGTGGCAGGAGCCGGAAGTAGTCATAGCATAGAGAGATGAATGAAGATGCTCAGCTCACTGCCTCCACTTCCTGGTTTTATCCAGCCTGTGGAATGGTGCTAGCTACATTCAAGATCAGCCTGCCCTCCTCACTTAATCTTTTCTGAAAAATATTTCGAAGACACAGTAGAGGTGTGTCTCCTAAGAGATTTTAAATCAAGACCAATTGTCACTGACACCCATTTTTCCTTAAATGGTTAAGAAATGGGATGGGTTAAAGTTGAATACATAGCAGGATGAGTCATGCTGCCCTCTAGAGATGCCCACATTCTAATTCTGAGAACATTAACACGTTACAAAATTGACCCATACCACCTACAGGAGAGAAAGGAAACTCTTCAATATCCATTCAAACATGTGACCCCCAAATGGTTTCCTAGCTTCATGTTCACTGTTTCAAGGTTCTCCATGGTTTTGATCAATTCACATTAGACTTTGTCTCACCTGATCCTGCTCTGTTTGGACAAGAGTCCCTGTACTGGCTAGTCTTGACACACAAACTATAGTTATCTGAAAGGAGGGAACCTCAATTGAAAAAAAAATGCCTCCATAAGATCTGGCTGTGAGGCATTTTCTTTATTAATTGTTTGGGAATGGCCCTGCCCATTGTGGATGGTTTCATCCCTGGGCTTGTAATCACAGGTTCTATAAGAAAGCAGGCTGAGCTAACTATGAGGAACAAGCTAACAAACAACACCCTTCAATAGCCTCTGCATCAGCTCCTGCCTCCAGGTTCCTGATCTGCTTGAGTTCCTGACCTCACTGCTTTTGATAATGAACTGTTATATGGAACAATGAATGAAATAAACCCTTTCCTCCCCAAGTTGTTTTTGGTTATGGTGTTTCATACAGCAGTAGGAATGCTAAGACAGTTCTGTTACAGCCGAGTCTATTCTCACAAGGGAGGTTCTCTTTGCTCTCTTCTTGTAGTAGGTTGAGTTTCTGCATCCCTCACGGCTTACCTGCTCCAATCCTGGACTCTTAAGGCCATTGTACTTCCTTAGGTATTTACACATTTGTCTATCACCACAGAATATGAATAAATATTATGGGGGCAGGAATGGAATTCTCAAGTTTTGAAAATCTCTTTTACCTCACAACCCACCATCACACACATCACACACACACACACACACACCTCAATAAATGCCTTAAAAATTAGCATAGTTCTGAAATGGAATGTGACAGAAGTCTGTGGGAACCAGTGTCTAATTTCACAGGAAGGTTTCTCATTGCTCTAAGGAAGGAAAAAAAAGGTAGGAACCAGGATTAAGAGCTGGGGAACTCTAGGTTCAAGTCTATGCTGTGATCCACATTAACTATGTAACTTTATGCTAGAGACTGAGTTTCCCTGTGCTCCAAATTCCTTGTTTGTAGAACAGGAAGACTAATGACACCCTGCCTTTGCAACTGTAGATAGCACAGTGGAGTTCATGTGTTTGAATCCCTTAGAGAACTCATTGGCACAAATTGCTAGCTATGTCAGCTAATACTACTATTATTATCTGAAGCATTTGTAAGATAGTAGCCTTCCCTGAATGTGCCAGTCCCTTCACTGTCTCATGGTCTCACTTTTCCCATCTTACCATAGCAGCCAATCATCCTCAGAGATATCACCAGGCTGCACTTTATCTTTTTTTAAGATTTTATTTATTTTGTGTACACTGTAACTGTCTTCAGACATACCAGAAGAGGGTGTCAGATCTCATTACAGATGGTTGTGAGCTGCCATGTGGTTGCTGGGTTTTGAACTTAGAACCTTTGGAAGAGCAGTCAGTGCTCTTAACCGCTGAGCAATCTCTACAGCCCCCTACACTTTATCTTTAATCCATTACATTTTATTTACTTGTACACATGCCATGGTGAACATCTGGAGGTCAGAGAACAACTTGATGGAGTCCTTTCTTTCCACTATGCGGGTCCCAGGAATCAAACTCGGGTCATCAGGCTTGGTCGCTGGTGCCTTTACCTGCCGAACCATCTCACTGGCCCTAACACTTTATTTTTAAAAGGGGGAAAAAAGAAAGACTTGACTTTAAAATGCCTTTCAACTAGGTGTTTATTAGACTGTCCCAATGCGGTTTTGATTCTATTCCCAAGGATACTTGTCCTCTGAATCATCAAAAAGAGATCTCCTGAAGTGAATGGAAGTTAGTAAGAATGATGACACTTTCTAAATAAAAATGCTGATATCGTAAAGTGTTCATTAAGAAATACTAGCCGTCCACTGCACATCACCGCGAGCTCATCCATCTGAGAATAACTCCTTTAGGAACACCCCTATTGGTCTTCTTGTTGCTTCATTGCTGTCTCACAGCAACTTTGACATCAGACTCAAGACTGAGACAGGGTGGGAAGTTTGTCAAGTTCAAGTCATCCAGGCAACACTGCAACTTCTCCTTGTTGTTAATGAGTTGCCGTCTTCCCTTTGAGACAGACTGAAGTGAACTTGGATCAGACCCTTAGTCCTGAAACAATGCACCCTACCTTTGTTGAAGCCCAAAGAGCTTTTCAGCGCTGAGGCCAGTGTGTCTTAACAAATGGCATTCCGTTCATTTTCTGCACAGAGGCTCCGGGCTCAGCAGGATTCCACTGCATTCTTGGCAGTCTAGCTCTGCTTCTCTGGCAGGGGGTCAGCCTGGGGCCACTGGGGTCAAGAAACCTCCGGGGGCTGCCTCAGCCTCTGAAGAGGACAATGCAAGCCTCAGACTCAGCACTTCCTGCTTCAGTAGCCCAGCCTATAGTGTGCTAGTGTGTGTGTGTGTGTGTGTGTGTGTGTGTGTATGTGTGTGTGTGTGCGCGCGCATAAATGTTCAATTGCCCAAGGAGTGGCTCCTAGCTGGATAGACCTTTAGGACAGTCAAGGGACACACAAAGAACAGGACACATTGAAGGTATCAGAAAGGAAGGGGTGGAGGGGTAGTCCTACCGCCATGCATAATGCTAGAAGGGATTTCTGAGTTGAAGGGTCTGGGAAGGGTGCCTTTCCTGGGAAAATTCTTGTAAGCAGCACATGCCTGAACTTTTTAGGTTTGTGTATCATGGCCATTGTGGCCTCCAGGAAGGATGTAATACAGTCTGGATAGGGAGATTTTAGACCATTTTCCTCTTCTTTTATAGGCTCCAAAGCTGCTTGGCTAAATATTGTTCAGGTAATAAGTATCACCAACCTCACTCTTAATAATTATTCTTTGTGTTTTTACAGTGTGTGTGTGTGTGTGTGTGTGTGTGTGTGTGTGTGTGTTGTGCACCACAGGGAGTATATGGAGATCAAATTATAAATTGCAGGAGTTAGTTCTCTTTCCACCAATTGGATTTCAGAGATCAAATTCAGGTTGTCAGACTTGGCAGCAAGTAACTTTACCATCATTGCTCTTAAAGGCCGTTTCTCATCACCACGATCCATCTAGGAAACATTTTCCAGCACTGGGAAGTGGAAGAAGGCAGATAAAGAGTTCAAGGCCACTCCTGGCTACACAGTCAAAGACCAGCTTGAGCTATAGGAGAACTTATCTCAAACAAACAAAGAAACAAACAAAAATGTAAGGACTGGAGAGATGGCTTAGTCCAGAAGATTCCCGCAGTTTGCTAGCCACCAAGTAAAGCCAATCAGGGAACTCTGTGCTTCATATCCCAATCCCTATCCCAAAAATAAGGTGGAGAACAATCAAAGAAGACGCCTGATGCCAACCTCTAGTTTCCATGTGTGTGTGAACATGCACCTTCACATAAACACACACACACACACACACAGTGACAGAGACAGAGAGATGCTCACACATACACACAAAAATGTAAAACCAACCAACCAAATGAACAATAACAAACAACAACAAAAAAAGAGAGCGAGAGAAAAGGCCCCAATCTCTCCTATGACTCCCTGAATGTGCCCAAGTCTGCCTGGAGTAACCTGGCTATAGATGAGAAAGGGAGAGTTGTTACACATGATGCCATTTGCAGCCATTCCCTTCTGATCAGAGATGACTTTGGTCTGTGAGTCTGAGAAGTTAGGCCCCTGGTAGGGAAGGACACAGTGGAGTGCGTTTGGGTTTCTTTGGGACTGGTGAAGTGGCTCTGGCAAAGGTGTGAACAGTCAGTAGCAGACCGCTGGGGTAAGTATTATAAGCACATGGGTCTGCCTGCATTCCTGTCCTACAGTGCTGGTCCCTTGCCTGCCTGCCTGTCCCTCTGCCTGTCACTCTACCTTTCTTCTTGTCACTTATCTACCTTCTAGTCTTTTTCTTGCCTGTCTTTCCCAAGAGAAAAGTTTCAATCCAGGAAGCAAGGAAAGAACAAGTGGCTGACTTAAGCTCCCAGAGTTTGTTGGGAGAAACTTTATATAAGACAGCTTTACTTCCTTTCCCACCTATCAACTGCTGAGGACAACTGGCCAACTAGTGGCCACTGGCCACATGTGATTGCTGGTCATTTGAAATGAAGTGGTCTGAATTGGGGTATGAGATAAGTGTGAAATGTACCCTCAATTTTCAGAGATGTAGCACAGTATAAGAATCTCAAATAGCTCAGCCACGATTCTGAAAATATCACATGTTGCAATGGTAACAACTGGGGCCTAATGGGTTAAAGAAAGCATAATGCTAAAATTACATTCACTTGTACCTATTAGTTTTCCCTTTTTTAGATGTGGCGACTAGAAAAACATAGGTCGCATGTGTGGCATGCATTGCACTGCTGGAACAGTCATCTTAGAAGCTCTTAAGTGTCCTCATTGGAATGTCATTAGGAATTTATCCAAGGCGGCACCTGCTTGGAGCATACTCTGAAGTAGCCTGCTTTAGCATGGGTCTTCTTTGAAATTCCACAGTCTCAGTCTTCAAATTCAGATACACTAGATTAACTATATCAAAGACAGATCTAATAAGAGAAACAAAAACCAGTTCTTCCTACACACACACACACACACACACACACACACACACACACACACACCTCACAACCAAAATCTTCAAGTCAGAAGACGACTTTCCTACTGCAGTTTCAAACCCTACCCCACCCTTAGCAGAGCATTTAGAATCCTGGGGGCCTCTGGCTCCCAGTGTGGAAAGCCCAGGAGGTGATCCCTGAAAGCACCCCTCCATCTTGCAGTGTCTATAGAAGACTCCAAAGTTTTTAATTGCTGCATGTCCTCTTTTGTTCTCAGTTCTCACCTTTGCTCCCTCCTATCCAGTCAAGTTCCTAAGGCCCTGGGAGTGGAGTGGACCAAGCAAGCAAGCAAAAAAAAAAAAAAAGCCCGAGAGCCTTTCTCTCTCCATTGTAGCTTCCTGGGCTACCCACAGGTGTCCTTTAGACAGTGGTCCTATTGAATAGCTCACTAAGCAGAGCTGGGAGGGGGCAGCCCTCCTCCAGTAGTCAGGCCACCTCCTGCTGCTGTTAGCAGAGAGAAAGTTCTTTCAAAATGGCCCTGCTTTGTAAATTCAACTAGAGAAGAAAGCTGCCTTATCCTTTGCAGAAAGATGGACAGGGTACAGAGCAAATTAGAAATAAGCAAATGAGATCAGAACTGGATTTGGAACCAGCATAAGTCAGAAAATGTTAGAGTGCTCCACCCCCGAACGAGAAAGTCACACTGCAATCGCTGAGGTTGGCTGGGATTCAGGAGCGAATTTTACATTTTCTCTTTCCAAGTCCTGTGAGAACTCCTCCGTGAACTTGGCCACTTAAATCCTGACCCTTTACTCACTTCAATATTAATTTTAAGGCTGGAGTGTGTCTCAACCAGTAGTGTTCTCCTCTGCATATCCCTGATTTTGCTCCCCAGCACCATGCATCTCATGGTCAGGAGCTGCAGGGGGAAAATCACCCTTAACTACATAGTACATCTTGCCTACAGGAGACCTTGACTGAGAAATGTATTAGTTTCAAACTAACAACTACAAACTACTAACTCACAAAGAAGTCAATAGCGTCTGGCTTTGGTCATTAGGTAGTCTGCAGAGGAATGTGCAGCGTCTTCTCAAACAGATCACTTGAAAGTTACAAATAATTTTTTCCCCTGAGTGACAATGTTACCAACATTAAAGCATTCTTTATCTGAAGTTCAGTGAAACTGACATCTCTAAAGTGCAGTGTGCACCCTCAAGGAATCTGCTCGGACCACTGTTCCCTCCCCCACCCCCAGCTCTAACCCACCAGAACAGGCTCTCGACCTGTGGGTTGCGCCGCCTTTGGGAGTCAAACAACGCTTTCAAACTTCCAGCTATGAAATGGCAATGAAAATAATTTCAAGGTTGGGGAGGGGGTCACCACAACATGAGGAGCTGTATTAAAGGGTGGAAGCTTTAGGAAGGTTGAGAAGCACCGCGCCAGAAAATAAATAGCAGCTTCTTCTGAGCTAGCAGGGTGGGCTTTGGGATTATTTTCACAAATGGGAAAGCCAGTCTTTGTGGTCCTCCCCTTTTCTGGTCCAAAGTCCTTCCATGGACACAGACTTAGTCTGAGGCTCAGCTAAAGAACCTTCTGAAAACTTGAATCCGTTTGATTTACTGGGCTTCAGCCAGTAAGCCTGGCACCCTGGCAGGTGAGAGGTTACCTTACCTCAGTTAACTCCAGAGAGAGAGAGAGAGAGAAAGCTGAAACACTTCCGTGTCGGTCCTGTGCTTTTCTTGTCGACAGACAGCAGACATGCAATTCATAAACATACCCAAAAGACATCAGTTCACACTTGCTGGGCATAGCCAGTTGTTCCCTTGTCATGCAGGAAATCCCATGGTGCTCATGTTACTTCAACGAGCCCCATGCGTCCAGCTGGCTTCAGTTTTCTCAAATTCTGGAAGACAAAGGGATTCTGGGGTTGGGGAAGCAGCAGGCCTAATGTCTTGGTTGCACATGGGGAGAAGCCGAGACCTAGTTCAGGAGCAATCATTTGCTTGTCTGATAATAACTTAGCGGCACAGGCTGAATGAGAAGCTAGATCTCCAGGCTCAGGAAGTACTTCGGTGCACTGGCTACGTGCCTTCCTATGTAGAGAGGCGTGGATACACAACTGCCAATAAGGTCATAAAGGTCCCTCGAAGCTTCACATCTATTTCTTTGACTTTGAAATAGAGCATACACTAATTCCAACAAGCCTAGCAGAATACTTGGAAGCTTGGTTTCAACCAGCAGGTGGTGACTAAAATTAGCACTACTGCCCCATGGAGTGGGTCAGTCTCTCAGCACGTGCAAGCTTGTTGAACTGTGTATCCTTCTCCTTTGACCTTCTGCCATTCCTTATCAAATACTTCTGGAACACCTACACTGTGATAGGTACTGCTGTAGGCTTTGGGGCTACAGTTAAGAACAAGACAGCTTCAGGCTCCCTCCTTAGCCGAGCTTCCTGCCCATGGACACTCTGCTCCAGGCTCTCTCTCATGCTTTACCTGGCAACCAGAGTCTGTTGTGCTCAAAGCTAACTTAGAGTGCACCATATACAGAGCTGAGTACAGAAGCCAAGAGTTTCCTGCACTCGTTGTAAGCAGACTTTATAGAGAGCATTATTACGCCAAAAAGACGTGCGCAGTATAATCTCCTCTTTCTTCCACACAGGAAGAAGAAACTATTATCAATCTCTATCCTACTCAAGCATTTAGAGATTTTGGCTTTTTCTTAAACGCAGTTGGCTCACTCTCCATTCCATGGTCTGCATTAGTCCCAGAAAATGAGGGTTCTCTGTGCATCAATAGGGAAGGTGGTCTACTTGGAGATAACACTCCAAACTGCAGGAAACAGCACCATCAGCCCATCTAAAAGCTATTGACCACAAGCCACTAAAGAGGAGCTGGCCCTCTGTCAAGTTTGCCTGACTCGCTTTGTCACGGAGGGCGCTGACTGCCTTGAACAGGTGAACAATTAAGTCTTTATTTGGGGTCACATGCATGCTCAGGACTTCACCGCAAGGTCAAAGGTACAACCCACATGGAAGTTGGCTAAACATGTAAGAGATGGAAAATGCCAACGGTGGCAACTAAATATAAATGTGCACATGGGTGGATTCCGGAAACTGCAAAGCAGTGACACTGAGCCCCAGCAGAATTCTGGATCCTTTTCTTTTTTTTTTTTTGGTTTTTCGAGACAGGGTTTCTCTGTGTAGCCCTGGCTGTCCTGGAACTCACTTTGTAGACCAGGCTGGCCTCGAACTCAGAAATCCAACTGCCTCTGCCTCCCAAGTGCTGGGATTAAAGGCGTGCGCCACCACCGCCCGGCCTGGATCCTTTTCAAACAGGTGGCTTTGCACATTTAGAAAAGAACATGGAGGTCACACTCCTGAACTTGAAAAGGTTAAAGAGGAAACCTCTAAGTGACTCCCATCAAACATAGAGTGTGATGATGAAAAACAAAAAGTGTCTTAGTAGTCTATGTTTCTGTTATTTATTGGTTAATTTTGCTCAGGCAGGGCTAGGGCTTACTTAGGGAGGCATGACATTACAATGTAGTAGTTTGGCCTGGATGTTGCCTCTCTAGTAGTGCCTAGAGGAAATTTTACATGGAGAATGTCATAGAGGCAAAGATAATGCCTGAAAACTACTAATTTGAGACTTGAATTTTATTTTGCAACAGTCAACTTGAATAAAAAATGCAAATGACAAGATCGCATAGTTAATAATGTGTTTCTAGTGCTCGGCTTTGTTAAAGTTAACCTGGGTCAAGACTGAAGAAACCTAGAGCAGACCTTCAGTTGGTATCATCAGTACCCTTAACCTTGTCTAAGTTGCAAACATAAATAAAACTTAATATGAACTATTTTTTTGTTTTTTGCAAAAAAAAAAAAATAAACTACCCACACATGTTAAAGTAACCAATCAGAGAAGCAGCAAAAACAAATGTAAAATTATACAATGAGGATGTTTCCAGTGTTACTCAGATAAACTCTTGTATGTTTTTAACAATATTTTTATGTGCATCAGTGTTTTGCCTGTGTAGATGTATGTGCATTGAGATTGTGCCAGTGGAGGTTAGAAGAAGGTGTTAGATTCCCTCGCAGTTGAGTGAAAGGTGGTTGTAGGTCATGATGGGGGTCTTGGGAACTGAACCCAGACTTGAGTCCTTTGTGAGAGCAGCAAGTGCTCTTAACCGCTGAGCCATCTTGTCAGCCCCTCAGATAATGTCTTAAGAAGTCTGTGGTGCATCTATTTACATTTGGGGGGCTTGTTTTTGTTTGGGGTAGAATCTTAGGTGTCCCAAGCAGCCCTCAAACCTCCTGTGCAGCTGAAGCTGGCCTTGGACTCCTAATTCTTCTTCCTTAGCTTCCTGGCAAGTATGCCACTGTGCCTGACTTTCTATTTATTTTATACACTTGTATTCTTTCTTCGTTCATAAAGTAGTGCCATCCTTTGCTCTAGACTTTCTGTGATAGGAAAGACAGTTTCCTTAAGCTCCAAGTTCTATTGGTCTTCTGTGTGCTCTAAACTGTGTTGCTCTTGGAGAAACCTGGGATTAGCTGACATCATTTAAGAAGATTATACTTGGAGAATTATGCTGCTCCTGGAGGAGTGAGTAATGACAGCATCTAGCTTGGGGAGAAGACTGGGGCACTCCAAAACCTGTGCTGGTGATACTATTTCCCAAGGCAAGAAATAAATGAAGAGTGTCTTTACCAAATCTTCCCAAGACCCTAAAGAAGGGGAGTCACTTGTATAATCATATACACATAAGATGCACCAACTCCTCACCAAACCATCAACCAAAGACATCGGAATGCGGCGAGCTAAAAAGCGGCGAGCTAAAAGAATTGACCTATTCACATTCCTGCCCTACAGCGGTATCCTTGCTCCTGGAAGTTCCCTGGCTCTTATCTATTTGATCTAAGCCAAAGAAAGACAGGAGTTTATGTTTGTGTAGCTCCTCTGTTCTCACTCCAAGCAAGCACTAGGAATAAACAATAGCTTGGAGGTATCCATTTCATCCAAAGATCCTGGGAAAAGGAGATTCTTTGCAGAGCTCATCTTAAGTTATAGGAATGTACCAGACTTACCTTCAGCGTAAAGAAAGTCAGTGTATCAAAATACAAACTGAACACAGATTTTTAGCATTTTTGCTAGAATTAATTTTTCAATAACAGAGCATTGCTCTCAGGAGAGACTGTAGGTCAATTGTATCATCGACAAAGCTGTTAGCAAGGAAGTGGGTAAAGAGAGGCAGTAACCGTGACTATAAAATACTAGCTTTGCTCAAATGACCTCACTATCAACTGTGTTGCAGCCCCAATACCTGATATTTATATACTTTGAGTATAATGTCCCTCCTTTGTCTTAGAAGATATTTCAATGACATTGATATATCTCCATGAAGCTTTGGCCTGCTTGGCACTTAGTAAAGAATTTCTGAGCAATGCATTCGCCTTGATTTTCAGAAACTGCCTATCTAAACCAAGGGGCATTGCTCACTGTCTGGTTTCAACCTTGAAATCTGCTTGCTTGAAAGAAACACACATTTTCTTTTAGTAGCTCTGGTCATTTGGTCTTAGGACATCCTTGGATTGAAGGTATACACATCTCATCCCACACTCATCTCTCTCCTGGAACATCTTATCAAGCAGGTGGTAATAATTTTATTTCTGTATCTTATCAACAATTTATTTGCCATGGCACAAGGAAGACACTTGTGATATTTTTACACATACTGAATTACAAGAAAAGATGTGCCTTAAAATATTGTCTGGAAAATATTTTGTGTGTCCAAGAAGACAAAATTGGCCTCAGTTAAAATTCTAACTCAAAGTTAAGACTGGAAAAAAAACCGGTTTGTCCTATTTTGGAATCCGAAAACTTAATAAAGGGAGGATATAAAGTGTATGTACTCTTTGCGTACCTATTATTTTCCTTCTCTTCACCTTTATTTTTTCTCAAAATTGTCACCTACACATGAGAATAATTTCTCATGTATTTAAAAATGCATTGCTAATTTTTTGGACATTTCGCTAAGAAACCAGAAACATCTCAAAAGGCCTCTACTTAATTTGTGACTAATGTTGCCTAGGTGAGTTCATGCTACAAATGATAAACCCCCAAGGTATATTTTCACCCTCATGTATTGGTAGAAGGAAATCGTCCTCAGTTTTAGATTAAACAACCTGCCTTGTGCTCCTTTCTCTGGCCATATGTTGTGTAGACTATCATGAGACTCCTGATCTCCCCTTAGCCAGGAGATGTTATCCAGGAACCGGCCCGGGTTGGCATCATAGGAGAGTAAACCAAAATGTGCATAGCAGGGAAAAGAGCCTTGCTCTGTAGTCACTGATGAGGGGCAGGGGCTTTGGTTGTTTCCCAGGGAATCAGAACGGGGACAAGGAATTGTTCTTAGAGTGAAAAATAAATCAAGTCTGGACATAAAACAACAACAACAACAACAACAAAACAAAAACAATAAAATAAAATAAAATAGAAATTCGGGTACAGGTACCCAGCCAAAGCAAAATAGAATTTAAGGCAATTACCCGACTAACTCAGCAGCAAAATTAAAAAGGCCCATTCAGTTTCATGAACATTTAAGGCCTCCGAATGGTCATAAACTAAATGACCTGCAATTGTAGATTCCCTTTGGCTACATAGCTCTGCCGGCCAACTCTAGACTCAGGCCCACATTACTGCAGAGAGGCAGGACACGTTTTTGACGGGAACTGGAAAATCACAGTGAGTTTGCTCCAATTTTCCCATGAAATAAAGTATTGCAGCGAAATGCTTTGGAAGTGAATTTGGAGAATTGCTTAGCTCCCTGCTGGATACCCAACAGACACCCACCTGTGAATTCCTCAGGGTTTGTACATGTCACTGATTGCATACTCACCGCTTTCCAGTAGGCATTTGAAACCAATAACTATGAAAAACCTCGGAAGTAATTTTCCCCAGTAACACCATTCCCAGTAGATAGCTTAATGTGGCCCAACATACTGGAAAATCTCACAGTAAATTTATTTCTTTCGAGCTTCTTTAAAAAGCTGCATTAAAAGTAATGCCAGCAATAAAATCTACTCTTACGAGCCTTCTAGTTACGCTCCTTAACTGTGCAGAAATCATAGGAACCAGTAAGTGATCTTAAAATAACCTAAACTGAAAGCAGGTACGGATAACAGAGATATATTCAAATGCCCAGGATTTCCCTAAGTGTAGCAGTGCTTTTGGGTAAGTACACCAGGATTCTGTCCTTTCAGTTTACCTGAGTCTTCACCCACAGGCTACCAGCACATCAGCTGTTGTGAGGCATAAATATTGCTGGGAAACCCTGCATTAATAAATTGTCTCCAAAATACAAGAGCAAATATTTGCTCTTTAATAAGAATGGTAAAATATTAAAAATGGGGTTATTTGGGCTTATAGAGGGTACTGGCAATGGTGGGGTGTACACGCGGAGTACATTTTGTTTATAAGTTGCATCCCTTGAAGAGGTCGTTGTCTGCCTTCACTCTCAACTGCACCTGAAAACCACCTACAGGGTAAAATAAGACCTGGTGTGCAAAAAAGAAAATGTTTTTAAATATATATATATATATATATATATATATATATATGTATGTATGTATATATATATATGTATGTATGTATATACTGGCCCTCACTTGGAAAGAAAAACTCTACCTAATTGGCCTCTCTCTCCATGGAAGAATCATGGAAGGGATGGATAAATGCTCTAAAGAATGAACAAATGAATTAATTGTACTTATAAGACACACTCATTGTTCTACTCGTAAGTTTTTAGAAAGCATTCAGAAAACCTGTTTAATTGGTAGTTCTGTTATCTTTTACTGTTACCATTTGGGGGACACTTTATGTCTTATACCACAGCTTCATCTCTGCCACATAGCTGTGTGATGTTTGACAGCTAGCTTGGCCTCAGAGTAACCTTGGCACTACATAGTAACTTGCCCCCACCATGCTCAGGGCACATATGTTGGTAAGACAGAAGATGAACTGTGTACTGCTCCCAGTATTGGGCAGCCCATTCTTGTCCCTTGCTCTTCACCACTAGGTGAGACCTGAAGCACCACCCCCACCATATGCTCCTGATGACTGTCAGAGGGCCTCAAAATCAGAACAGAGGCTCAGGCAAACCCACAGCAGGGCTAATATTCTGGAGCCAGAAAAGCAATGTGGGCCTCAGACGGTACATTTTAGAAAGCAGGCAAAAGCCCAAACAGCACCTGTTTTCAATATGGGTTTCTCCATTCCCAAACACACATTTTTCCTTGCGTCTCAAATTAGGCCACAGAGAACCAGCCCCCCGGTTTCCCACTAGCCCGCCCCTCTCCAGAGTGGGATCCGCCTGTATAATCAGTTGGCTTGGGCCATGGTGGTCTGGCTGGCATCCACTCACAGTGCCCTCAACCCTGAGTGCTCACTGAGCTTATCTGCTCCCCAAATAGCTAACCGACAAGTCTGGCCATGTTACTAGACAGGCTCTTGCCTGTTCTTAGCACACTAAGCAAGAGAAGCCATGTTTTCCCTCAGGGGAAGAGCTGAAAGTATAAACTAAATAGAAACCATCTCTCTCAACAAGTCACAACAAGGTTCTGGAGACCATCTTGGTGGCACATTCTCCTGAGGATGTGAAACAGTCCGGTGGCTGGTGTTTTTCTCCGAACTAATGAGATATTTGCACCACTTGGAAGCATCCTTTACTTCCTCCTCACTCTTGCCTCAGATCCCCAAATAACAATTGCCTCAGCATAGAACTTTGCTCCTTGTCAAAATGTGGATCTTCCCAGAAGAAAAGCAGACAGTCTGAGCCTCTGGGGCATGGGGAATGGGAGTAGGTAGGAGGTTGAAAGGGCCTGGGATAATCCTGACTTTCCTCACAAGTTTTCCCAGACCTAACTCTGAATTTCATACAACTCACGCAATTCTGGACACCATAATGTGGTGTGTATCACTGATACTCAACATAAGGTCCTCAGACCAGCAGTGATCCTATTCTCTGGGCCCCTGTTTTGTTTTTTGTTTTGTTCTTTTGTTTTTAAAGGAAATCTCACTTTTAAAAAACTTTTACAGGAAGCAATCTAATCTAGGGCTTTCTGCATGCAAAGCAAGCATTAAAACACTGAGCATTCCAAACCCTGTGAAATGAAATCTTTAGACCCCTTTCCTCAATTCTGCTGTAGCAGAGAGGCACCGTGGAAGGATTCCTAGATTATTTATCTATTCATTAAAAGTTGGGACTTTCAACTTGGCACAGTAGTACATGCATAAAAACAGGACTCAGGGAATAGAGATGGGAGTTCAAGGCTAGCCTGGGCTATGCCCCAAAAGAAACAAAGTTGTAACATCTTGGTATGCCTTTGGTGTAATAGACTCACAGAGACCTAGTTTCAAACCCTGGTTTTATGACTGGAGTCATGAGTCAACAGTAGGAGACATGCTTATTGCATAGAGGCCCCGTCTCCTACATGCTTCACTATGAAAAAGAACCACAAAGCCTATCCTGGATCTACCATTTCATCTTTAATCTTGGGAAAATCCATTCATTTTAATATGCTTCAGTGTCTTCATCTGGAAAAGAGAGATGATAGCCTAGTTGTATAGGGCCATTGTAAGAATGAAGCAATAGCATTCATTGGTGGCTGGCACATGGTCAGTGCCTAGGAGGTAGTAGAGAGCACATTACTGCTTTGTATGTCCAGTATTTGCCTGTTGTCCTGTAGTCATAATCCTTTCATTTTCTCCTCCTCAGAACTAAAACGTCAGTGGAAGTGTGCCTACAAGTCAGACCTAAGTCCTCAATGAATAATGTCCCCCAGGCCCAAATACTGACTCAAATTACACTTCTCGTCCTTTTCATCCTATGCTAACTAGAGACCGGGTTTTTATTTTTAAATCTAAGTTTCAGAATCCGTGGGTTGGCGATCGGGCACATTTTGGTATGATTAGTCTGATCCTGCCAGCTGTGACTGTCAGAAAATTGTGTCATGGGTGACAAGATGACAGAGTCTAACCTTTAAGGATGCTTGATAGGACTTAATGATGTGACTTACCAGTAACTTAATGGGATCTCCTGTCACAGCCTCACACCAAGCACCATGTGTTCATACTGTCAAGAGGCCAATGGCTTTTAACAAAAGAGGAGAACTGCTCCCAGCAGTGCTGCTTCCTTCCAAGTACATGCCCTGGTTACAACTATGCACATAGTCTTTGGGACTTGAAGCACTGTTTGGAATCTGCTAAGAAAATCCCTCCCCTTCTTATACAGAAACATCATAGTTCTCAGCAATGGAGTCCACCCAGGGCTGAGAGAGCTTGGAGAGAGCTTGGCTTCCCTGGTACCTAGAATAACACCAACAGATTGGGATGATTGTCTTCTCAGGGTTTTATTGCTGTGAAGAGACACCGTGACCAAGACAACTCTCATAAAAGAAAAATTTTAATTGAGGCTGGCTTACACTTTCAGAGGTTTAATCCATTATCATCATGATGGGTTGCAGGGCAGCTTCCAAATAGATGTGCTGGAGGAGTTGAGAGATCTGCATCTTGATCAGCAGGCAGCAGAAGGACACTGTCACACTAGGCACAGCTTGAGTGTATGTGTGACCTCAAAGCCTAACTCCACAGTGACTTACTTCCTGCAACAAGGCCACAGCTCCTAATAGTGCCACTTCCTAGGCCAAGCATGCAAACAGGTAAATCTATGGGGTGGGGGGGGCAATCCTATTCGAACCACCACAATGGCAAAATCCTTTGACTTGTACTCTAGACTTAGCCTTCACTAACTTAAACTCCGACTGTTTATGGTGTTTAGAACTGGGGTTCAGTTGGTAGACTGCTTATCTAGTATGCAGGAAACCCTGGAGACTATGGCACACATTTGCAGTGCTAACCCCTGGGATATAGAGGCCAAGAAGATTAGAAGTTCAAAGTCATCCTTGGCTTCAGAGAAAGTTCAAGTCCAGTCAGTGCTACATGAAACCCTCTCTGAAAAAAAGACATTAAGAAAAGCATATATGTAATCCCATGTTCCAATAACGGGTTAGGTGCAAGTGTGCATTGGGGTGAGAGGCATTTGGCATTGAGCTTTCAGAGGAGTAACTCATCTCGAAAGAGATTGACCTCGACAGACTCTGTTAGAAAGGCAAAGGTCTCTCTTTAAAAGAAAAGCAAAGGCCAGTGTGGCTATTAGGACATTAAATTCATAATTGTAGATCAGATGGCTGGGTTAAGTTTTTGGTCACTTTTTAGAAAGCAAGATTCTGCATTCCGCATAGTTTGACAAAGCCAAAACCAATTTCAAAGCCAGATCTGAATTTGGGGCAGACAGGGCAAAAGAAGGGAGGTCAAAAAGAAGCAGAGGAGGAGGAGGAGGGGAAGAGGAGGAGGAGGAGGAGGAGGATGTTGCAAAGGGAAGTGGCTTTAGGATAGCTGGTGTAGGAAAGAAACAGGCAAAGGAGGATAAAAAGGTGATATAACACAAATATTGGTGACATTCTGACATGATATGGTCATATCGTCATGACCATATTAATGTCATTGTTGATAGACTCAATCTCATAATTAAAAATAATATCCCCTTTGAAAGATAAAATGCTCAAAAAAAAAACTTTTCATGGTATATTAGTTCCTTTTGTATTATCTGTGACCAAATGCCTAACAAAGAGCAACTTAAGGGGGAAGAATCTACTCCAGCTAACCGTTCAAAGGAACACATCCTCATGGTAAGAAGGCATGGGAGCAGGAACGTGAAGCAGCTGGTCACATTGCATCTCAAGTCAAGAGACAAAGAAAGACAAATGGTGCTCAACTTGCTTTCTCCTTTTTCTTCAGTCTAGTACTCCAGCCCATGGCATGGACTCACCTACACTGACGGTGAGTCTAACCACCTCAATAAACTGAAGCTAGAAATTGCCTTCACAGGCATGCCCTGAGGTTTGTCTATTAGGTGATTCTACAGCCTTGCAAGTTGACAGTTCATAAAAACTACCACACACGCACAGCAACATAGTAAGATATTATATGAAAAATAATTGACTAGAATCCAGAACTCTGGCTAATATAATCTCCCTTTGTGCTAGTAAGGAAGAGGTAATTCATATGGATGGGTAAAGAGAAAGACACTAAAGCATAAGCAGTCCACTAACATCATTCCCTGTCCTTACACCCTTTCCATAGGGACAGTCACAAGCTTAGCTAGGCTTCTCTTACTGGAAAGAGAGCAATACGGAGTCTACCTACACTGATTTCATTTTTAAAAATTGTAAAACACTTGAATTATTCTATTTATTTATTTATTTATTTATTTATTTATTTATTTATTTATGTGTTTGTGTTTGTGTGTCACAGTGTATATATTGATGTCAGAGGGCAACTTGCAGGAGTTGGGGATGACAAGGTAAATAATTCGTATGATGTAGATGGCTGTTAGGGATGTAGCTATTAGTGCAATTAAGAGGGCTCAGGCTCTCTTCTTCCATCATGTGGGTCTTGAGGGTTGAACTCAGGCCATGAAGCTTGGCCCAAGCATGTTTACCCACCAAGCTATCTTTTTGGCTGTACAGTGATTGCTTTTAAAGTGAATACATTTTTTAAATGCCCATCTCAAATATTAAGTTATGCTATGTTCTAATCTTTTGTTAAAATATAAAGCATGCAGAGGCTGTAGTTCAGTGCTAACATACTTGAATATTTATGCAAAACCCTGGGTTCCAATCCCAGCACTGTACAAAACTTAAAATAAAAATAATAATAGAAATTAAAAACAATCAAACAAAAATAATAAAATTAGGTTTGAATTTTTTGTTTTTGTTTTGGTTTTTTTGTTTTTATTTTTCAAGACAGGGTTTCTCTGTGTAGCCCTGGCTTTCCTGGAACTCACTCTGTAGACCAGGCTGGCCTTGAACTCAGAAATCCGCCTGTCTCTGCCTCCCAAGTGCTGGGATTAAAGGCATGCGCCACCACCACCCAGCAAGGTTTGAATTTTTAAAAAGATACCTAAAGATCTTAATGCCAATAACAGACACCGTTCCCAGAATTATTTTATTATTTATTTGCTTGGCAACACAGATAAATGTGCAAGGAAATTTTATTAGAAACTTCCCAAAACTCCCATTTCCAGTGGAAATGCTGATGGCAAATTCAAAGGCTGTGTTACCTAACAGGTGAGCATGCAATACGCCTATGTACATTTTGTAGTCCTCAGAAAATCCTAATGTTTAGAGTTGCCTAAAGATAGAACGTAGTCAAAAGTACTGAGATTCTTGTCCTGAGAGCTGTTCAAACACTGATTGCTCAACCATTCAACTTGACCACTGAAAAGACAATCAACAAGGATTCAAGATCAACCTGGATGACCTTTAGAGGACTATGAGAGTCAGTTGAGCTGACATATTTCTAGAAAAGGATAAATTAATTTCTGGATAAACTCTATGGAGATAGTGCCTGACTTCTAATGGTTGGGTTTAAGATTTTCTTTTTTTTTTTTTTTTTTTTTGGTTTTTCGAGACAGGGTTTCTCTGTGTAGCCTTGGCTGTCCTGGAACTCACTCTGTAGACCAGGCTGGCCTCGAACTCAGAAATCCACCTGCCTCTGCCTCCCAAGTGCTGGGATTAAAGGCGTGCGCCACCACTGCCCGGCGGTTTAAGATTTTCTAATGCCAAACAACCATGTTCATTGCAGCAGAAATCGTAATAGGTAAGATATAAACACAGCCTAGACACCCACAACGTATGAATGGATAAAGAAAAATGTGGTAAATGTATATGATATTTAGTCAATTGTAAAGAACAAAATCATGTCATTTTTCGAGAAAATGGGAGAAATTAGAGACTAGCATGTTAAAAAAATGGGTCATACTGTGAATGTCAACTACTACATGTTCTCTCTCATCTGTAAAAATTGTGTGTCTATTTATGTATGAGAGAGAGTGTGTTGTAGTAGTAGTAGTAGTAGTAGTAGTATATGGAAATAGAACATGGATTCTGAGGAAGGAGTAAACATCTAAACAGAGGGAGGAACATGGGATGATATAAGGAGAGAAGGAAGACAAAATATTATGTTTTCTTTCAGGAATAATCTAGATCTAACTACACACACACACACACACACACACAGAGGAGTGTGGGTGTGAGTAGGGTGTGACAAGAGAGCAGAAGGAAACTATTTGGAGGATGGAAAGGCACCAGCAAGGAGGAAAGATAGCAGAGCTAGTGAAAAGCAGGGAACACAGATAGCTGTGTATAGAAGCCATAAAAAGAGGCCCATTCTTTTGCACAGTAAGGTAAAATTAGAGAAGATGCTTCAAACCCTATGTTCATTAGTGAAAATCCTGCCTTGAAGCTTAAATTTTGATCTAAGCCTAGGATAGTGATGCACAGCATCTTCTGTGATGCTGGAAAAGTAGAGCCCCGGTATCACAAGGGGAAAGAACAATAGTTTAAACAGTAGGTGTTGCTAAGCTTAGTTATATAGCAAGTTAGGTGGGTTAAAGTGAGTTGTTTTGGTTTGGTTTGGTTTTTATGGTTCATTTTACCATCATATGGTTCAATTCACCAATGGCTCATCTGACAATATTTTAAGTTCAGTGTTCTGGGACAATCCATGAAGCTCAACAGATTTTCATTGCCAAAAATTGCTAAAGGCTAATGCATTAAGAGAGAGCTTTACTTCATCCCACCTATGGCATGATGTTCTACTTCAGTTAGTCCATCCCTTAGGAAGACCACAGGTACAGACAAACCACTTGTCTGCCTACAAGTGATCGTTCCCTTTTTCCTTGTCAATCACTCCCAGAGAGTCTTGGGTCCATGTTGTTTCCCACAGCTCAGGATGTGAATCTTGCTTCCCTTTATGGTTCAGGACATATAAGTCAAGCTCTAAGCAGGATCATACTTTCTGCAAAACATTTCTCAGCTCTTCCAAAAAGGAGCAAGGGAAATGGTTCCTTATTGCTACCATTGGAAAGTGGTGTTGTATAAAGATCTGTTGTCGCTAGGACTGCCACAGTAATCCTGCAGCCATCAGGTAAACTGTCCAATACATTGGGACTAGCAGAGCTGAGGATAGAATTAACCACCCTTGGTACTTCACTGCATCACAGTTGCTTATTATAAAAGATGATAAATTCCCTTCAGGCTTATCCAGTTGTTTGACATTGCATCACAATGTTGCCATCTACAGGGTTCACACTTGAGACCATTACAATTAATTTACCAAAAAAATACTATAAACCCTCATAATGCATTAAGAGAGTTTGCAATTTGGTGGCGGGCCACATTCATTGCTGCCCTTGGCTATATGTGGCCTATGGGTTAGACATGGAACATGCCTCAAAGTTACTTGGAGTTGGATCCATCACCATTTATAATAACCAAGAGCATCTTATCCAGCATCACAGTCTTTTAGCTGATCTCATGAGGAAAGCACTCTCCAATCCATGAGCCAGGAAATGATATGAAAGATGGACAGTGGGATCTCCTAGAGTCTCCTTTTTCCTCTAGTCCTGGTCTATTAGCAGTCCCATAACCTAACTTACACTTAAGTTTCCTTTGTAGACTGACCCTGGGCAGGGAACTCCTTGATACTTTCAAAAATGACATGCTCCCCACTTCTCTGGCCCTTTCTGGATCTTAGGCTACAGCAGGCACAGTGGACAGTGAGTGTTTCAGTTCAATTTAGCAATGTGAAAGATTGACAAGAAATTTAGCAGTCTAAGACAATTTACCCCATTCTGTTCCCGCAGTATTTCTCTGCAGACACTCCAAGTGACTACCCAATAGGGCTGCAGAGCTCCAAAGTCCTTTGATTGGACCAGTGATTTTCTAAGTGTTGCCTCAATGGGAGTTTGGTAAATATACAACTGATTGGGCTCCATTCCTGTCCTGCAGTCAGAAAATCTGAAGCTGGGTCTCAGCAACTGGAAGTTCATCAAGCTCTCTTGGGAAATTCTGATGTGTGCTCAAGTTGAGGAAGGCTGCCCTAGACTTTAGATACTGCCATTATTGCTAACTGGAGGTAGGGTTTTCTTTCTTTCTTTCTTTCTTTCTTTCTTTCTTTCTTTCTTTCTTTCTTTCTTTCTTTCTTTCTAAGATGTTTTTATTTATTTCATGTATATGAGTACACTGTCGTTGTCTTCAGACACACCAGAAGAGGGCATCAGATCCTGTTACAGACGGTTGTGAGCCACCATGTGGGTGCTGGGAATTGAACTCAGGACCTCTGGAAGAGCAGTCAGTGCTCTTAACTGCTGAGCCATCTCTCCAGGCCGAGGTAGGGCTTTCTAAAGCCCTAGTTGGATTATTTTGTGCTGGAAGGGTCCTATTTCCCCTTATAATTGCTTTCACTGGTATGACCATTTAATCTCTCTTCCTAGTGGTGAGAACCTCCACAATGGATGCCAAGCCTCTTTTCCTCCATTCATATATCCCCAGTGTCTAGCACAATGCTTGGCACATAGTGTCCCATCAGTGTTTGTGCAATGGGTAAGGCAGGGCCCTCCCTCATGGGCCACATAAATTTCCAGGTCTCTCTTCTAGTTAGCTTCTGTTATCAACTTGACACAGCTCAGTTTTAGCTGAGGGAGTCTCTGCTGAAGACTTGTCTCTTTCAGATTAACCCATGGTCATATCTGCAGGGGCCTTTTCATGATTGCTGGTTGATCTAGGCAGGTCCAGCTCATTATTGGAAGTGTTACCTCTGGGTTATATCAGAAAACTGGCTGAGTGTGAACAAGGAAAGCAAGCCAGTGAACAGTGTTCCTCCATGGTCTTTGCTTCAGTTCTTGCCTCCAAGACCTTGCCTTGAGTTCTTGGCTGACTTCCCTCAAAGACTGACTGTGACCCAAGATTGGAGATGAAATAAACCCGTCCCTCACCCAAGTTTCTTTTTTGATCACGGTGTTTGTCGCAGCGACAAAAAGTAAAATAAAAAACTAGAAGCTACATGGACAGTCCCTGTCTCTGCCTTCCCACCAAATGTCCTCAAGTCGAACAATATGTTTTCCCTATAAACAGAGCATAACTGATAAATTAACTTACAGATTTCCCTAACTTGAACTCAGTGATGAAGATCACTTCAAATTATTCCAGATGTGAGTGCCATCAGACTGTTCCAGATGTGAGTGCCATTAGACTATTGTTATGCAAAGAAAGCACAGGTCGATGCGCCCTGAAAGTTGTGTTCTTTTATTGATTTTCCCCAAAGGCTTGATTGTGAAAACCACTGAAGACTCAAGAGCCAGTCTAAGAGGAAAGATGACAAACATCTGAGTCCCTGTCCTGCAGTCCCTGCTCTTCTACAGACAACTTTGGATTCTTTTGGAGACAGTAGATAGGAATTAGACACTGGTCAACACTTCTACAGAGCTTCTCTCTAATCCATATCAACCCTGGAACCAGAGGGGCTGGTGTCCCTTTGCTTTGTGACCAGGAGAGAAGGACTGTAATCTATAAAGTATGGGTGGCACTTTCCCAGGAACTCAGAACCTGGCAGGCATATGATGGGAAGGGTGGGACAGAGGGTAAGTGGCTGAGAGTCACCTGAGTGTGCTGCCTGCCACCTATGGAAAAGGCTTAGTATTTGCATTCTTTTCCCTTGGTTGTGTGGACACATTAGTACAGACTCAAAATAAACTTGCCCCTCAACTCCTTCTTTTCTCCCCCTCCCTCCTCTTCTTCTCTTCCCCTCCTCTTTTCTCCCCTCCCCTTATTTTCTCTCCCTTACGTGTTTTTTTTTTAATAAGCAGCCGAATGTAGGCTAATCTGGGTTCATTATATTGTTGAGAAAGAATTTGAAGCTCTGATTCTCCTGTTCCCCCACTCTCCTGTGTGCTTGGATTACAGACACTCACCACTGCATTGAGTTTATGCTGTACTCAGGATTGAGCCAAGGGTTTAGTGCCAGGATAAAATAGATTTCTCACTCTTGTCTAGACTGCTGATACCCTAGCAAAACTCAGTAGTAAAGTTTTCATGTGAAGGTAATCTTCCTGCTATTATTGGATTTGGGCAGAAGACACAGGCTTTGCAACCAGATCGGGTCCACGCTAACTGTGAACAGTGTATATAACCCAAGACAATGAATCAAGAGGACAGATGGAGCTATGATCTGTCTCCGAGTTCCTACAGAAGAGGTTCCTGCTGTCCACATTCCAACTTGTGCACACTGCAGAAGGTAAAGCTCTGTGACCAGATCTCAGAAATGATGTCATCCCTCCTCCAAGCACCTGGTGATCAAGAGACTTTAAAACAGCCACTGATCTGGGAAAAGCTCTGTGACAGAGTAGCTCTTTGTACCCTAGCCCATAACCTTAGAACATCGTCCTCCTTTCCAGATCCCAAAAGAATTATTCCAAGTCTATCCTCGTAACCACTCTCTGCACTGGAAAAGGCCTCATTTAAGAGAAATACCCAGAAGCACTTGCTCTCTTGCTTGCTCATTCTGATCTCAGATACCAAAGATGGCTTAGAGAGGAGAGATAGCAAAGCTTAGTCCCTCCCACCCTACCTGAGTAGCTCTTCTGTAGGCTACTTTATACTGTGCTCACTCATCCCACTAACTTGCCACCTAATGGCTGACAAAGTATCACAGCTCCCTTGCAATCTTAGGATGCAACCTGAAAAGACAGACTCCGGGGATTCTTTCCTGTGTTTCTCTCCAGAGTCAGGCCAGAGCAGCGGAGGATGGACTAAAGTGTCTAGGATCTCTGGAATGCTTCTGGAAGCAGAGTCCTGAGGGGAGTTAAAAACCATGCTCAGAGACTTGGGGAAGGCCTATAAACACACCTAGAAGAATTTAAAGGTGCGATGAGGACGGGAATTGTGAAGACCACATTTTTATATTACCAATATCTGCTGCTTATTTGCATCTACAGTACTTTTCATTACAAAGAATTTCTTTTGTTATCCTTAGGTTTTTCGGAGACATATATTCTGTTATCCTTCCCCTTTCTTCATCCCCCCCCTTTCTTTAGTTTTTTTCCCCTCCCTATCATAATCTCTTTTTGCTTTCATTAAATGATCACTTTTTTAACATGCTTTACTTAAATGACATCTAGGGCTAGGAATATGGCTCAGTTGGTAGAGTACTTGCCTAGCATGGCACAAAGCCCTGGGTTCCATCCTCAGCACCACATTAACTATGTATGGTGCCACATGCCTATAACTGCAAAAGATCCATGTCACAGATATCATCATGTCTTGCCCTGCTCAAGAACTTACATATAAACCTATCCACTTAAATTCTAGACATCCTTGCCTGGCTTTTTGAAGGCATCACTCTGACCATCCTTCCCCAGTCCTGTTCTAGGGGGCCCAGCCTCTTCTGCTGTTTACTTTTTGTGCTTCTGGAGAATGAAACTTGTTTGTATACGAAGGGCAAAAAGCTTTTCTATGGAGCCACATACCCATTTCAACTTTTTTTATTATTGTTTATTTTATGCTTTTCAGGATTTTGCCTGCATGTTCATCTGTACCACGTGGATGCCTTGTGCCTTTAGAGGTCAGGAGAGGGCTTAAAATCTCCTGGACCTGGAGTTACAGATGATTGTAACCTGCCATGTGGATGATAAGAATTGAACCCAGGTCCTTTGAAAGCATAGCCAGTGTCCTTACCTTCTGACCAATCTCTCCGTCTCCTCTGCTTTGTTTTTTAAAAGCGTAATTCTTTTCTGCCTCCCTTAGTACCAGCGCAACTGCCCACTCACCCTTTATGGTCCGCAGACAACATTCAGCCCCACCTTCCTGCCTTTCCTCCTATAACTGACCGCATAACAGCCAGGGCTGTGTTCCACAGTTGAGGCAACTGCTAACACTCACACAGCAGGGAAGACCCATCCTGAGTCCTTCCCACAGGAGCTCTGAGGTTAATTCCATCCTCTGCTTGCTTATTGAAATTCTACCGTCCCATTGGGGCCAGCATTATCTGTTCCCCCTCCATAGGGGTGCAGAGCTGTCCAGGCGCTGCAGGCCGGCTGAGAACGTATGGACTCGCTGGCATGTGTCGGGCCAGCTTTGCCTCTCCAGTGGGACTATGGGGCTTCCTTGGGGGAAGAGACTTTACTTCACATTTTTTTCTCTTGCCCTCCCACATGGAGACCAGGAAAGGATATGTCATAAATTATAGTCTTGCCTCAACTTCTATGTGGTTTTCAAGGCCCACACACCCAGAGAGAAAGAGAGAGAGAGAGAGAGAGAGAGAGAGAGAGAGAGAGAGAGAGAGAGAGAGAGAGAGAGAGAGAGAGAGAGAGATTGCTGCTATCCAATGACTGGCCATCCTGTGGGCACTTCATCTCTCTAGTTTGTTTTTCAGTATGACAAGGATTTCTATGTTTTTTGCGTGGACAGAGTTTAAGTTCCCCATAAGAGAAACTGGGAAACTATGTAATGTGGAGCATATATGGGTCTACCCAGGAGGCCTGATTTCCATGTAGGCTGATAACCTAATGAGCAGGGTAAAATGAAATAATAAATACAGAAAGCTTATCTCTGAAAACACCTCAAATATAATTCCCTGTTGTTTTACTGGGAATTTCCTTTGAAACCTAGGATTGTGTTTTCTATTGGATAGCCACCATCAGCTAACAGTGTCTTGAGCTCAGAGAGTATGACTGAACTTCTTTTTGCAAAAAGTTCCCAGTTCTACACACCTAGGGTACATTGACAAACCATATCTTGCTTGTTCTTTGATGGTGGAGCCCTAATCCCTGCTGTTTGCATTGTCTCTATGTCTCTGTACCCTATAGGCAAGTGGAAGGTAGAGTCCAGGATACACCTAGATCAGAACTTGCTCCATTCCGCTCACCGCTAAATGGGCATGCTGGGACATGTGTTCCTAACAAAAGCTTTGGGTCCCTTTCCTGGGTGGAAATTGGCAAGTCAAAAATTCCTTCTCAGTTGGATGTGGTGGTACACATCTGCTACCCCCAGCACCTGGGAGGACACAGTAGAATCAGCTGCATCAAAATTTGCCTTGGCTGCATGACAACATCATGGCCAGCCTGCACTGGAGATATGTCTCAAACAGAAAAACTTTCTAGAACATGGATTCTGTCTTTGAATTTTTTTTCTTTAGTGTGCTCGAAATCCAGTAGGAGAAACCTCTTTTTTAACAAAGGCCTACTTAGGGACTGGCTCAGGGTGCTGAATGCCTGTTGTGAAAACGTGACATGAGTCCGAGTTCAAATCCTCAGCACCTATGTATAAAACTGGGCACAGAAGCCCATTCCAGTAACCCCAGCAAGGATTTGGAGGGGCACAGTTATCCTAGGGGCAGAAACATTGAGCTCCAACTTCAGTGACAGAGCTTATCCCAAAGTATAAGAGGGAAAGCAGTAAAAGAGAAGATGTCCCATGTCAACTTCTGGCTTTCTACATTCATGTGTGCACACACATATCATACACACACACACACACACACACACACACACACACACACCATTTAGAACAGTGCCTGTTGGTTTTTATTCCTTGTCTAATCTCTGACTCAGATGTGAACTTTTAAGACAGAATGCTAAGAAGCCCATTGGGCCTTACCTAGCTGAAAGTGATTTTACTTGTGCCAAGAGTGAGTCCCAGCTGGTAAAGTAGGTATGGATTTTCCCTACAGAAATTGTGGTATTTTTTTTTTCTCATCAGCTTGTATCATTGTTCAGCTAGTTGAACCTTCCCAGCACTGCAAGTGCCAGGGTACCTCCCAGGACCCTTTAACACGATCATTGGAGGCTGTTTTGGAGGATCATTTAATATTGGTTATTTAAGAGCAGGCATATTGAAGGCACGCACCATGCAAGATCGCTGGATCTCTTTCAGCTTAGAAGTCCGTGGAGCAAAACAAACACTGTGTGAGATTTGAATTTGTTTCCAGGTGGCCTTGGACTTCCTTTACTCAGGTCAGCCAAGTCACCCAGTACCTTTCATAGCCATTCCCCTAGCCCTTCCTTGGGGCTAGGACGATACCTTTATAGGTGGCCGGCCTGACAAGCTTCATTCTTTCCTAATGATTAAGAGTCCTCGGAATAAGAGATCACAGAAGCATCAGGAGCATTTGAAACAAACAAGCTCTGATGGGAGACCTGGCTTTGTTCCCAATCAGCTTCTTGACCATATTTGCACGTCACCCTTACACAAATTTCCTAACTTCTTCCAGACCTTCTACTCTTCTGGATGGCAGTGTGATCTCTAATCTACAGGGCTGTGTGTGGTAATCATTGTGGCCTGGTCCTAGTGCCAAATACATTGTTCTTCCCATCTGTGGTGGTCGGAATAAAAAATGTTCCTATACGCTCATAGATTTGCATGTGTGGTCACCAGGAAGTGGTACTATTTGAAAGGATCAGGAGGTGTTGCCTTGTTGGAGCTGGTGTAGGCTTCCTGGAGGATGTGTGTCACTAAGGATGGACTTTGAAGTCTCAGAAGCCCATGCCAGGTCCAATTCTTTCTCCTAGCTGCTTGTGGATCACGATGTAGAACTCTCAGCTACTCCTCCAGCACCATATCTGCCTGAGTACTGCCATTCTCCCACCATGATGAAAATGGACTAAACCTCTAAAACTGTAAGCCAGCCCCAATTAAAATTCTTTCTTTTATAAGCGTTACCATGGTCACAGTATCTTTTCCCAGCATTAAGACACCACCCTACTTCTGTCAGAACATTACAGGTAACTAAATAGCAAAAAGTTTGTTTTCTCATCACAGTAAAATGTGCCTAAATGACTGCTCATTGCTGCCACCAAAGCTGGTGGCAAACAATTCAGAATGAAATAACAAGAGTTTAAAAAATATCATTCCATTTGAGAGTTTAGAGCAGGACCATGAAAGGCCTTTAAAGACACATTTCATTGAAACAGAGTTGAGATCTACATACGTGTTTAGAAAAGTCAACCAATGACTAGAATCGTGGCCAATCCCATACCCAAATGCACACTGTACAGTAAGTCCCCACGAAGAGAGGCTAATGGTCCACTTTTGGTTATATGTGGTGAGTTAAAAAAAAAAATCCCAGGCAGTGGTAAATCTAAGAAATGCTATTTGGGCTCTGGAATGCATTTTATATGTAATTTTTTCTTGGCAGGAGACTTACCTTTCTAATTATGTTCCCTTTAGGCTATTATTAAAATCAGTCTGCATTTCCTAAGCATATGCCACTGACAGCCAGAAGAAGGCAGTCCACAGTGACAAAGTAAGGTCTACCTGGGGTTAAGTACTTGAAAATACAGTATCAATCAATCACAGAGTTTATGTGTGGGGTTATATGCACATACAAATGTTCTTCTAGCACTATCATACAAGAAACAAGAATTAAGAACAATATGACAAAGTTCTTGCAAAAGGCTTTTCCAGAGATCTTGAGCACAAGATCGTGTAATCTTTCTGGAGTCATGATATACATGGCCCCTCTGAGGTCATCTATTATCAGCCTTTATCTGCTGAGATTGATGCATTATTTTTTCTACTGCTCTTCTGCATTTCTTCCTAATTTTGTTAAGAAATTCCAAAAATAGGGCCAGGTGTGTACTTCAGTTGCAGAACACTCTCTTAACATGTGCAAAATCCTGGGCTCTCTCCATATCACTAGAACAAAGGGATACAGAGGAGGGTGGATGAAAAAGACACTAGTTATCAGGAACAGTGATATGCATCTGTCATCTCAGCTACTTGGGAGGCTAAAGCAGGAGGATCACTTAACCCAAAGAGCTGAGGGTCATCCTGGGCAAAATAGCAAGATATCATCTTTTTAAAAAAGAAATGTCAAAAGTACATTGCGCTGTATATTTTAATTCCACACACGAACTTTGGTGCTGAAAAATAAATTTCTGTATGTTTTACTAATAAATGCTGAACTCAGAAGTCTCCTCAAACACTGATCATAAACATTCCATTTTACACAAAAACAGAATTTGTGTGTAATAATTCCTTATCCATAGAACAGGTAACTTCATGCAATAACCAGAATTCATTTACATATTTTCCTAATACTCTTTATCTCTATCTTGTGTGGTGGCTGATAATGCTGAGGGCATCAGGAGCTTGAGAAAGCATCAAGAAAGAGTAATTTGTACAAGGAAATCACAAGTACATTCCAGGTCAAAGGAGCTCCTTTGACCCATTCCCTAACATTACTAGTAGTACTGTGTTTTTTCCCAATAGTCTTGGTGAGTATTGTCACAAATGGTAATAACAAGGCTGACTCTTAAATGTGGTGCACTTGAGTTGTACCCCCATAATTCTACATGGTCCATCTTTCTATTTAATATTGGCTTCTTAAAAAACTATGCTGAGAGGATTCCAGGCCATGTGCACTAAAGATCATGGCACCAGTGGAAAGTCATGGTCTCAGAGTAGGTGTCTAGTCACTCAGATCCATTATCATTAGCCCTCCACTATCAATATATTTCAGCTGACATAACTAGAATAAAATGTGGCATTCTGATGTTCTTGCTCCCACATATGCACCATCCTTCAGTTTATGGGGTGCTGGAGATGGAACCAGGGGCTGTCTCAAATATGCTAGCCAAGCATTCTACCAACTGAGATACTTCTCCAGCTCTCTTCAACTAAGTGTTTTAAGTACACAGACGGTTTTAGAATTATGAATTAAAAAGTATAGAAACTCAATTTACAAGGTTATCATAGAATGCAGTTACATTTTTTCCCAGTAAGTTCTGAGTTGGACAGTTTCTGAGTGTTGTTCTCATGTTTCGGGGGGGGGGGGCAAGATATGATTTTATTGCTAATGAGATGTCTGACTCTCTGTCTGTCTGTCTGTCTGACACAGCCATTCCTCTAGAACAGTGCTTCTCAACCTTCTTAATGCTGTGATCCTTTAATGCAGCTCCTCATGTTGTGGTGAACCCCAGCTATAAAATTATTTTTGTTGCTTCCTTATAACTGTAACTTTGTGGAGAGATGGCTCAGTGGTTAAGAGCACTGGTGGCTCTTCCAGAGGTCCTGAGTTCAAATCCCAGCAACCACATGGTGGTTCACAACCATCCATAATGAGATCTGACGACCTCTTCTGGTGTGTCTGAAAACAGCTACAGTGATAATTAATAATAATAATAATAATAATAATAATAATAATAATAATAATAATAACTGTAACTTTGCTACTGATTGATTGTAATGTAAATATCTGATATGCAGTATATCTGATATGCAACCCTGTTGAAGGGTCTTTTGACCCCCAAAGTGGCTGTGACCCATGGTTTGAGAACACCTGCCCTATTAGATACTATTATTAACTTATGAAACTCTTTTACTATATAAATAAACATATTCTTTCAACACAAAATGGGAAGTATAAGTACATATGGCACCATCTACTTATTTTATTGCTGGTTCTATTATCACAAGTGACAATTTATATTTTGTGTAAACTCTTAGGTTTTTAAATAGTCTAATTCAAACTTAAAGGTGCAAATCAGTTCTTTGCACTTTTTACTTTTATCCAAATAGGTGCTCACTCTTTTACAAATATACAAGTTGAATTATGAAACTTTTTCTGGTTTGCCTTACATTTCCCTTTTCTGGCAATCTCTTCCATGATGCTTGTCTTAAATGTAGAGTATGTGAAGTGTTTGAAAGAAAAGTACTTTATAAATAACTTCGTAAAATTCAGATCCTTCACGTACTGCTAACTTTGGGGAAGTCAGGTCCTGCTTATAAGGCTTTTATTCTGCCTCCTGCTCCAAACTCTAAAGGTTTTCAAATATTCAACTTGCCTTTCTTCTCTATTGGGGGGAGGGGTAGTGGTGGTGAGGGGGAGGATAAGTCTGCCAGCTGGTGAGAAGCCAAAAGTTGTCCAGTCAGACCTGAATGGAAAAATCTATGATTTGTTTATTTCATAGTTCAAGTTCAAAAGCAAAAGACAATTTAAATAATAAAAGGGCAACAGAGGAAAAAAATGTAAAGAAAGAAAACAAATCATCGAGCGTCCAGAGAAACCTTCAAGAATATTTAATTCGGAAAATGTTATTAGTTTGGAGGACTTGACTGAAAGAAAACAGCTGGGCAGAGTTCAATGTTTTAAATTAAAAACAATCGAACAAGGTCTACAGGGACAACTCTTTGAGCCATATTTTGGAGACCAGATTCATTTCTACCAAGTAAAAGTAATAGCAGTCAAAGTTAAAAAGGAAATTCCTCACAACTGAGGTACTTCTAACTATCAGCACATTTTCCAAGTTCTCACAAGAAAGCCAAGCTATTTACAATCTAGTTTTCCTCTTATATAAATGGAGTTATGTTTTCTGTGATTTGCTTTAAGAAAAAAAAACAAACAGTTATACACACCAGCCGGAATATGCCTATTTTATTAACATCGTGCTTTAATAAATAACTGGCTACTTCTAATAAAATTAAGCCTCTGTTTACAACAGCCCCCAATATTTTATTTTGACCATTCTTCAGAATTTGGTGTAAAAAGTTGAGTGAAATGTAGACCCTGAGCTATCAAGTAATTGTGTTTCAATATAAAAATAGAGATTTCCTGTTACAGCTGAAGATTGAACAGTAACATGAAACCGCCTCTCTATGGACTTTCAGTTCAGTAGAATTCTGGGATCTAAATGACTTTTAGAGCAGGAAGAGATCTGCACAGTTGTAGTCTTCCTGAAGACTTGAGAACTCATTTTGAAATGATCTGCTGTGTTCTCCAGATGTTCTGACTGGTTATTTGTACACAAGGAAAAGGGCTTCCAAGGGGGCAAGGCAGTGGACAGTCTTTGGCCTGGGACAACTTTGCCACTCCATTCATGTGGCTAAGAGTCACTGAGAAGATATGCTCTTCTCGGTTTTACCTATTCCCATCCCTCCCACAAAAGATAAGACACCAGAGCTCAACACTCAGTTCTCCTCCCTGTGGGCTCTTAGACTGGGATACGTAGCAAATGGAGGCAGACCACTCTAAGTCCTTCATTTGACTGATCGAAAGGAGCAGGCAAAAAAAAAATCAAAGTAGATAACCTTACACTGCTTTAAAAGCTGGAATCTAAAACAAACAAACGTATCCCCCTCCCCCCAAAAAATGCAAGTATGTACACACAGACAAAAACTGTTCGAAAGAGTGTTAACAGTTATTCACTGAGCCCAGGTTATACCCCAGTTCTGGCTCGCTGCCAGACAGCTCCCTTTTATGGCACTCTTCCCAGAGTGATCAGTAGGTCAGAAATCTGTATCACTCTAACACAGGGGAACAAATGAGGTCAATGGTCACTTGCTACTGCCATTGGGATAAAAAACAGAAAGAGTGTCAGCACTAATACAAAAATGGGTACACTGTGACTTCCTAACTTGTCTGGTGTTTAATAAACATCCCCAAGCCTGAGTGTGTCCATGGGCTAAGTGGGACATCCTGAGTGCCATTCTTCTTAAGGGAGACTACATCAAGAATCTTTACTTTCCTGGATGGGGTCCACTTTAAGTTTGGGTGGGTTCAAGAAATCGAGTTATATGTGATTCAACTCAATAAAAACAGGTGATCTGTAGTCTCTTTCAACCTCGAACTATGAATGAAGTCTCATTCTGTTCTTGTCCTGGTGTTTAAACACAATCTGGCAATTGGCTCAGAACCCTGTTTGTGCCTTCACATTCTGTCCTAACTTAATAGGAAGAAAGAAAGAAAGAAAGAAAGAAAGAAAGAAAGAAAGAAAGAAAGAAAGAAAGAAAGAAAGAAAGAAAGAAAGAGAAAAGGAAGAAAAGAAAGAAAACCCAAAGTCAAGTCCACTTCTCTCCCAATAAGGCAGCTAAAATAACAGGGATAAATGGAAAATTTTCACCTTGTTTGGGCTTTTTCTTTTAATAAGGTAACATGATAAATAAACCTGCTTCTGTACAGCTATTTAATATTTCAGAAATACGTACATGTTACATGCCAAGAAAGGACCCTGGTTTTCTTGTAAGAAACAAGGTGAGACCATAATTGGAAAAGAAAAACCCCACAAATAAAATGAGAGAAGCCAACAAGGAAAACAAGATCACCAATGCACAACTAACTACAGTTCTGTACCTACACTGCTAGCCACGCATAACACGAGTCTCAAAGGAGCAGGGGTGGGGGAGGGCAGAAACAAACTTAAAAGGCAGGAGGCCCCGCTGTCCCCTCAAACTGAATGAGAAAAACAAAGTCAACATTTCTTAAACCAGTGGCCACACAGTAAAAACTGTACATTGTTGTCCATTCATTTAAAAAGCAAAGTCACTAGGATGGTAAAAAAAAAAAAAGTGAGAACTGGTGCCTTTGAACTTTCTGATGATGAACACTTTTACTCAGAGTTTGACAATTATCTCCACTCTCCCTGCACAGCGAGGAACAGGATGCAGAGGGCAGCGAGGAGGTAGGGCTTTGCCTCTGCATGGGCACCACCGGCACTGTCGGCTTTCTCGTTGGCACTCTTCCCAGAATGGTCAGTGGCGTTGTACTCGAACTCCGAAGGGCACTGCTGATATTCACATCCGCTTCCGCTTCCCTCTCCGCTACTCTCATCACCTACATTGAAAAGAAGAGAACAGGGAGTCCATTGCACATATTGTCACTAAGTCAGAGAAGAACAAACCCTGCACTTGAAAGTCACCAGGCAGCCGGGCAGTGGTAGCGCACGCCTTTAATCCCAGCACTTGGGAGGCAGAGGCAGGAGGATTTCTGAGTTCGAGGCCAGCCTGGTCTACAGAGTGAGTTCCAGGACAGCCAGGGCTACACAGAGAAACCCTGTCTCGAAAAACCAAAAAAAAAAAAAAAGTCACCAGGCCTTACTGATATCAAAGAAGTCCACGTCATTTCCATTGTAAGCATTCTTCATCTTACTGGTCATAACACGAAGGGCCATGATCTGACGAAGGATCAGTATGTCTGGCTTGCTGGTGTCAACCTGGACTTCTGGGTTGTTGCCCTGGTTGGCCAATCCGTTTCCTGTCACTGCAAACAGGTACCTGAGAGGAAGAAACGGTTCTGTTGACATGATCACTGAGCTTGAAAACTTTGCTCAATTTTAGGATCTCCACTGAGCATGGTCAAACAGAAGTTCTTCCATTTATAATCAACTGTAATTACTCCTGATCCTGGGAATGTGTACTTTGTATGATCCGACTGTGACCTTTTGGAAAGTGATCCATTTTTTTGTGGCAATTGGTTCTGTCAAAGAAAAACACCCTCTCGATCAGTGCTTATCTCAGTCCCAGAGTGTGCCAGGGTGAGACACATAGAATCAAGAAAAAGAATGTGACCTTTTGAGTAGTGGTGCTTTATAAAGCCAGGCCCTTGAGAAAAGGGCCACAGGCACTAAAAATTTTTTTAATAGTTTTTAATACTGGAATATGACTACCGCCAAGCCTAGTCCTTTGTAAGTCTCTGGGTGCCTTTTTGAATACCTAAATGAGATGCTCATGTCTAAGGTCATCAAGAAACCTTGTGTCATCACTACCTACTGTAAGCTGCTTCTCTTGGGAAGGCCAGTCATGCATCTTGGATGGGAGTTGGATGCTACTTCCCTGGGGGGGGGGCACAGCTGACCTGCTTTTGCCCTTGCCATTCCAGCAGTCATCCTCATTTTCATTTCCTGCTGCCATCCTCTCATCATTGCAAACGGTACTTGGGAGAGAAGACCAGAACTTCTTAGCTTGTTTCAGTTTCTCCTTGACATCAGTAACCTAAGGGAAAAAAAAGAAACATGAAAAAGGTCCATCCATGTACGAATGCAAAACTGCCGTGTATGATCCCAGCAGACAGGAGGCTAAGGCAGGAGGAAGGTTTCAAGTTTGAGGTCAGTGGAGCCTGATCTATACTGAGTTCCAAATCAGCCTGGGACACAAAGCAAAACCCCATTCCATTTTTGTCAGAGGTATAGCCATTGAGAAGTTGCCTATTCTGTGAATAGCCCCCCACCCTTGCTTCTTTAATGGACCCTATTAAAACTCATTGGGACGGACACACACACACCAACAACATCAACAACAACATAAAAGTAGACCGGGGACTAACTTGGAAGATGACAAAAAAAGGGTAATAGGGATACATATGATCAAAACACATTACTGAAATCAAACAATGGAGCTAGAGAGATGATTCAGTGGTTAAGAGCACTTGGTGCTCTTGCAGAGGATCTGGGTTTATTCCTAGTGCCCACTCGATAGCTCACAACTGTCTGTAACTTCAGTTTCAGAGGATCTGATGACCTCTTGTGCCCTTTCACTTACCAGGTACACAGGTTATACACACACATACATGCAAGCAAAACACCCATATATATGAAATAATAATAAAGTTCACAAAGCAGGCAAATAATGTTGCTAACATAAAGCCATCTCAAACAACCAAGTCTAATCCAAACTACTTATAGATATACCTTTTGATCGTTTCTAAGTATCTATGGATTATACGCAACTCACTGTTTCAAGTACAGGCTGAAGAAAAATATACAGGTTTTACACTTAGAAATAACTAATCTCTTAAAGGAATTAATAGCTCAAATGCAAACTCTAAAATTGCTGCCTGGATCCATTGTCTACCTCCTCATGGAACTGCCATCTGAGGTGCACCAAGCCCTATACTCTGCAAACACAATCTTTCACTCCAGGGTTTTATCGTCTGAACCAAGCATCCACATCACACAGGAAAACTTTACTGGCATTATTTATCCTGCTTTCACATCAGTATCCTGCCAGGCTTCCTGCTCTATGGTCCCTACTACTACTATACTAGTATTCCCAGTTTGCCACGACATGTTGCCATATATGTAATCTTGTCCATTTGTGGTGTGTCCTTCACTGATACCTACAAGTTGCTTTTAGATTTTGGAGGAACCTAGCATTTTCTAGCAAGTACTGGATTCCTTAAAGAAAACAAGCTGTTATTTGTTTTCCTGCCATCTGTGAGTTTGGGGATTGTGAGTTGGTATTTAAAAGTATCTAATTATTCTCCTATCATAATATTATCTCCTTTCTCCTTTCACCTCTGCCCTCAAACCACTTTAACTTTAAAATCCAACACACTAAAATGCATCACCAAAGTTTTTGAAATATTTAAAATACAATGAAGATGGACTGAATCAAGATTGTTTTTCTCTATGAGGGCATTTACTTTGAAAAGATGATTAGGAAAGAGTAGTCACTGGTAAAGATATCTTTTTTACCCAGAGATACTTGGCTCATTTGCTTTCTATATGTACAAGGCAAAAGGTGATCACGTCTGGAAATTTTGGTTATAGCACAAATAATGTGGGGATGTCTTAAATTGATATTATTGGTCTTATTGGCCAAAGAAGTAAATCCATGCATGACCCTAACAAATTAATGTTATATGAAATCAATTCAGGAATTTAAGTTGTTTAGTCCTAGGCTATTTTGGCACCTATTGAACAGCTTAGACTGATGCCCCTCTCCCTTTGTTGAGGTCTTTTGAGACCAAGGCCCTGTCTTATCGCTCTGAGCTTCCACTTGGGCATAACCTAATGGCAGGTATATAACAGATGCTCAGTAAACACACAGTGACATTAAAGCAAAGTCGGGAAGTGAAACGTGTTACAACCCATTTCCTTAACAATACAGGAACTTTTCTGAGACAGAAAACGAAGCGCATATTTACTGCCACCCACATATAACTACATTAAAAAGCCGGAACGTAAAAGACTCAAGACTCACACTTATATGCTTTCCAACATAAAAGTTCATTTTTAAGCAAATGTTTGCAGTTCCTTGTCATTAAACACACCCGTCCCTGCTCAAGTGCTCACCAGTCGGTCCAAACTAGTGCCAGCTGCCGTGGTTGGGCGCTGCTCTGGATGGTACGGCCTGAATCGGGCACTGAAGGCACTTTCTGAGATGGAGCGAGAAATTCGTCCAGCTGGGAGAGGCTTCGGAGGTCCACAGCCTTGGAAAACCTGCATTGGAGGCGAGTGAGTGTATATTGGGAACTTTACAGGACAAGACAGAGGACATCTCTAGCTGTCCTGCCCAGCATCCTGCCTTCAATACCTTCTGAGACACTTGAACACTATTATCCTGCATGTTCATGATAGCATCGGAAATCTTCACATCAATGGGATCCATAACAGACTCAATGTTGAAAGGACCCTCCAGCCTCTCCGCCACCATCAGCATGGCATCTAACAAGGTTTGGAGAAAAACACAGAGAGTATATCATTAACTTCAGATTTGAGTATCAGTCTTGGTTACTTTCATAGCCTTTTCTTTTTGGAGAGAGAAAGAAAACAGACTTTATTTTCAATGTATTCATATTTTCTAGTCATTTCCATGAGTTCAAATTGCATCTATACATTATGTATCAGTAGTATGCGAAATGTGAAGGGGCCAGATGAATTTTCTGTTCCGTGGCAATTCAATCAGGAGTCATCTATCATTGGGATTGTTCAGTCCTTCGAGTGTCAGCCAGCATCCAGCTGCCAACCAGGCCTGTTTTCCCACACACTTCCCTGGGATCTTTTCCTTTCAGGTTCCATTTACGAGACTTGAAAACATAAATCAGTTACAATCCTGGCACACCAATTCTTTTCTTTCATTTCGTTTAGTGAGACATTTCAGATCCCTGCATGCACAGTTGGATAATAGAAATGAAAGTGTTCTGGGGATTCTAATGACTTCAAATAATGAAACTTTGAGGCATGCCATTTGGGGGCTAAGATCAGCTCATTTGCCAATTTGAGGGCCTCGACTGATTTAGAAGTAACACACACGCCCTTTTGTAGCGAAACCATGAGACAACATGCACTGCACAAACAATTGTCCGTTTGTGGTTTGTCGCTTCACTGATACCTGCAAGTCACTTTTAGACTTTGGAGGAACCTGGCATTTTCTAGCAAGTACTGGATTCCTTAAAGAAAACAAGCTGTTGTTTTCCTGCCATCTGTGCATTTGGGGATTGTGAGTTGATATTTTTACCTGATACTTGCATAAAAGTAGAACTCTTGGAGATGAAATCCATCCCCACACCCAAGGAGAAAAAGGATACATAATTATTAAACAGTAAACTAAAAAAAATTATTATTTTTTAAAGACTTATTTACTTATTTTATGTATATGAGTACACAGTTGCTGTCTTCAGACACTCCAGAAGAGGGTGTCAGATCCCATTACAGATGGTTGTGAGCCAACATGTGGTTGCTGGGATTTGAACTCAGGACCTCTGGAAGAGCAGTCAGTGCTCTTAACCGCTGAGCCATCTCTCCAGCCCAAGACTTTTTTTTTTAAGATTTATTTATTTTATGTATGTGAGTACACTGTCGCTGTCTTCAGACACACCAGAAGAGGGCATCGGATCCCAATACAGATGGTTGTGAGCCACCATGTGGTTGCTGGGAATTGAACTCAGGACCTCTGGAAGAGCAGTCAGTGCTCTTAACCACTGAGCCATCTCTCCAGCCTCCTTTTTATTATTATTAATTTGTGTGTGTGTGTGTGATCCATCTGTCTGTCTGTGTGTGGATGTATACAAATGAAGAGTGGGTGCCTGTAGAGCCACGGTTGTCTGATCCCTGGACCTGGAGTTAGAGGCGATTATAAAGCACCTGATACAGGTGATGAGCAATTACGCGCTCTTAAAAGCTGAGCCCAACAGTTAACTTAAATGGGGTTTTCTCTTTTACACTTAAGTGCTAATGAGTGACAAGCAAAGGAGTTAGGTCCCCCATTGTCTACTCCTCCAGGTACTTCAATGTCAAGAACCAGAAAGGAGTATTCTTTTCCAGAAGGCTGGGTGTCCCTCTCAGCTGCTACCCAAGCTGAGCCTCTACCTAAATTTTCTAGTGGGAGAAAAGAAAGCTTTAACGATCAAAATGTAAACTAAATCAAATTAGTTATCGACCTTTTATCTTCAACCTCCAACAAATGCTACACAACATTTTAAAGTATGAGGTCCTTTCTAAACTACAATTCCGAAGTCAACAACAATGAACAGATTTCTGTGACGTGCAATATTTTAAAGTAACAGCAAATGAAGTTTCAGACTATATTGTGGTAAACAATAAAGTGATGCCTCTAACCTTTAAGGAAAGGCTGACAGCATGAATATGCCATTGTAATAGAGGAGAGAGAAAAAATGCTTTTGATGTGCTAGCGAAACGGCAACTTTTGCGAACCAAGTGGAGCACAACGTAAATATGTTCATCACTGTCAGAGTGTCAGGACCGCCACATACAGAAAGCACATTCCTTCACAAGCCAAGAAATATTGCTGGCTCCAAATACAAATATTATGAATAGAAAATAAACACCTAAAATCAGAGGCTTAAATGGGGGCGGGGTGCATTTTGTACCTATTTATTCCCCCAGTGGTGAGGAAAGGCTAGATTGATTGCTAATGTGCTTTCGAAAGACTGAATGGAAACATAAACCCCAATTCTTCTGACTGTTTGTAGTCTTTGTAAACTCAGAGCTGCTGGCCATACACAAGGGGACCTGGGAATGGAGACGGAAAACTGGCCTTTGTTGGGGCCGGTGCCATGGCACTTTGTGTTGCCCAGTTGAAAAATGCCAGCGAGGATGCTTTCTGCCAGTGGTTCACAGCCCAAAGCCAAAGCTGCCTCTAACCCTGCAGGAAATTATGACTGGCCATCTATTGACCAATAGCTGCCACCATTCCTCTGCCCACCCCTAAGAATTACCATGAGGAATCTAAAGATGGCTGGTTTGGTATTTTATTTTCTTTCTGGTTGATAGAGGAAACCGTTTTCATATGCATGTGATATCATACGTGCTACTGTCTTCTGCCAGGAACTGGCTAGTGCCCTTGTCAGCAATTCCAATACTAAATTCCCATTGGCAGCAAACAACATGTGACATTAATAGGGTTGGCTCCGAGTCTAATGAGGGTTAACAGAGGCACAGTATGTGACATCAACATGTCTTAAGAATAATTTATGGTTCTCTGAAGATAAACTTCTTTTGGGGGTAGTCAAAGGGCCAGCATTTGGTTTGGTTTGCAAATTGAAGGCATTGTATCAGCTTGTTAGAAAGGTGAGTTTTCAAAGGTGTTTTCTGTATTTGGACCCAACCTGTCAAAGACTGGCAAGACTTAGCACTTAGAACTTGTGGTGATAGGCACATGTAGTTGTGGGTACGGGGAGAGCCCAGCAGCAAGGCTGACTTGGAAACATCCCTCCTCAGTTTCAGAAAGAGTCAAGTCTGATCCAATCACAAGACCAGCTCAAGGCACTGGTCTAAATGGCCCCTTCACAACTCACCCAGAAAAGCATCCCTTTCTTGGGAATCAGCACGAGTGGGAGGGGATAAGTGAGAGTAATTGGGATGAGTATGTTCAAATACATTATATGCATATATGGAAATGTCATACGAAACCCATTATTATGTACAATTAAGGTATGCTCATAAAAAAACAATGTTGAAAAAGACGTATTCCTTTCTCACTAGGGAAACTGATTCCTTTTTCATTTTGTCTCCAATAAATAATGAAAGATCTACATCTTCAGCCTCCCAACCTGACTGAAGAGCTGAATGCAGTTTCCCAACTTAACCCCAAGATGTGATTTAAAAAAATAAAACAAATCCTTGACTATGCAGTAACTGTGAAGTCAATTAAACTGCAAAGAAAAATTCCAGAGAGAGAGAGAGGGAGAGAGAGAGAGAGAGAGAGAGAGAGAGAGAGAGAGATGAATATTTACAGCAGAGGCGTGTAATTGGGACTGAATTGTACAACCATGGAAGAGATTAATTAAACCCTTGTGAAAAATCCGTGAAAAAGAACAGGAGATTAACATGTCTATTATGCCTGGCCTTTTAAATCAGCTTATTAGAAATAAAGAGTAGTATGTCCATTAAAAATATTTACATGCAATTGCATACTACACCACTCCAAAAAGTATCTTTTAAAATAGCTGCAGAAAATCAATCCCAAAATCCCATCCATTTCCACTTGGGTTTAATTTTGTGTCTTCACAGATAGCACATGCAATTTAAAAAATATACTCCAAGAACAGCAGTAACAACTTAGGACTGAAAACATTACTTAAGCCAGCCAGAGTATGTTTCTGATATGCTGCGGGGCTGTAACATCTTAGAGGAGATGTAGAGAAATGTGTAATTTAATACAAAGATGTGAGAGGGCCTTGGTAGTAGTTGCTGCCGAGCAGGATGAGATAACAGAGCACACAAATGTCCCAAAAAAAGGCCTACTATGTGCAAAAATTAAATAAAAACCCCACCATGTAAGAACTAAGTTTAACCAGCTATGGTACAGTACACCTGTAATTCCAGCCATCTGGAGGCACAGGCTATGGGGTGGTGAGTTGAAGCCCAGCCTGGACTACATGGCAAGAAACAAAGCAAAAACAAAACAAACCAATCAACCAAACACTGAAATTTAGGAGGGAAAAGTAAGTGAATTACAAATGCGACAACTGGCTATGGGAGGGCCTAATTGGGAGGATGACCTTAGATGGGCACCATAGTTTTTATTCCCATAGGAAATTTTTGATTTCTCCCCGGGTTTCATTCTGTATGTCAAAGCCTTTTTTCCCATGGTTTCCAGCTTTGAGCTATTTAGGTCATGATTGTGCTTAAGTGCTTAATATTTACATCTTTTCCCTTCAGTGTCTATGTTTAAGAATCAGTGGAAGCCAATTTATTGATGCACTTTCAAACAGACTTCATATGGCAAGTCCCTGTCAGTCTAAAAAAGGATTTTCTTACTACGATTTTCTCTACCCCCCAAAAAAGGGAAAGAAAAGAAAAACTAAGCCCCCCCCCCACACACACACCAAACAAAATAAAGCAAATCCAAGGCAACAAATTACATGCATGCTCCCATGATGCCAATGATTTAGCAAAAACTTGGTTTCTATAAAGACTGCAATTCTATAAATGTGATTAGGGAGTGAGAGAATGAATTGGTGCACTCTAAGCATGTGAGTGATGTTCCATCAGTGCTAGACTTTGTAAATGTCAATGTTGGCCTTGGAGGTTTCAGGACTGATGTACTAAAGCAGATGACTGTTTGTGTTTTCCCAGAAATTGTAATTGCCCTTCGCAGAACCTAGCTAGCTTGCTTAGAGCATGGTCTGGGGTCTAGTAATGTTTTCCTAAGTGGCAGAAACACTCAACAGTCCTTCTTCCCAAATCATCAGAGAAAAACTGTCCACTCACGTAAGAGGAGTCAACCATGGCTAAGTTCCCTACAAAAACAAATCCAGTAATTTTCCACATCAGAGTTCTAATCCGATGATCAAATGGGTATCTGGCCAGTCTGCCAAAGATTCAGTTGCAATGTAAAAGAAATATATATGTGTATATATATATATATATATATATATATATATATATATATATATATATGAATGAATATGAGAGAGAGAGAGAGAGAGAGAGAGAGAGATGGGCAGACAGGCAGAAACAGGTTGTTGTTACATCAACCTTACATATCAAATAAAAAACTCCTTCAGGTTTCCCACGAACTCTACTGTCGCCCCCCTTTTAAGAAGGTCTCTCTCACTGTCCTAGAGCACTGTTCTCAGGCTGGGCTGACTGTCTCTACCTCCCAAGTCCTAGGATTACAAGTACACCACCATGCCTCACTTTCTTTCTGATTCTGGAAACCAAACATAGACCCTTGTTCTACCAAAACAAGCACTTTACACACTAAGCCACCTGGCCAGCCCAAGAGGGACGCTTCAAAGGTACTTTCATGGCTCTGTGAAGACTGTACATCAGAGGGAACATGAAGAGAGACCTAGGATGAGGACTAAACCGAAGTGTTGCACAGAAAATAAAAGGTACCTCCGCAACATCAAAAGTCAGTGTATCTAACTGTCTTCTGAGAGAGGACACTGACTTGAAGTACTGATTTTACTACCGTCAAAGTGCTGAGTGTAACAGAGCCAGGATGCTGACGAACGTCTAACACTAAAATGAACTGAAAATTTCATAACTGGCAAGGACAACAACAGTCCTTGTGGCCAGAAGTGGAGTCATCTCTAGTAAAACACATACATCAATCACTTGCTTACCTATGAAATTGTTCCACTCAAAATCAAGGTCTCCTTGGTTGGCCAAACAGCCTCTCATGATGTTTGAGCAATAGTTGTAACAGGGCTTCACAGTCACCAGGCCCTGACAGTGAGAGCAGTAGATCATCTTCAGCAGTGCATGGGTGCACTGAGCTGTGGGGTTCACCTAATGGGTAACAGGGAGGGGGGAAAGAAAGTCATGGTTGAATTAAAATAGACACAAATGACACTGCAGCATCAACCATGAACTTAAGGATGAGTTGATGCCGTTCCCAATTAGGAAGCTGCCTCCAATGGAAATCAATTAGAGTGAGATCAGACAAGTGGAAGAAGACAGGTGCTGGAAAGCTAGAGTTAACGCTGGGGTGACTATCACATGAGGTTTGTTTTTCTTCATTCGTTTGCTATTTCTAGTGCAGCTGGAACTCAAGACTTTGTGCATAGCCTGCTGCAATCACTGCTTTCTTCAATGTCAGACTGCAACATTGGCACAACTTCTCAAATACTGATTCAATGCCCCAGTGTATGGGAATGCCAGGGCAGGGAGGTGGGAGTGGGTGAGTGGGTGGGTGGGTGAGCACCCTCATAGAAGCAGGGAGAGGGGGGGTGGCATAGAGGGTTTCTGAAGGGGAAACTGGGAAAGAGGGATAACATTTGAAATGTACATAAAGAAAATATCCAATTAAAAAAAGACTGCCCTTTATACCCTAACTTCCAACTAGGTTTGCCAAGGACATCTTGTATATACTTTATTCTATGTCCAGTCGGTGGGGTAAGTTTAAACTTCACAGTGTTTGTGGACAGTCAAGCATGGAGTGCTCTTGTAACATATAAGGCTTCTGTTCAATTTTGAAGAAGCTATTGAATTTTAAGGAGAAGTAAATGGAGATCATCTCATCCCAGGGACATCAATGGAATGAACCAACAGTAGGACTTTTCAGAATAAGGTGGAGGAATCTAGAATAGTGATGTTGCATGAATGTGTGTGGCCAGAATTTAGAAGGGCTTGGACACTTGAACAGAAACTGGGAGACCCTACAGATGAAATGTCTGCTAAGGAGTCAAACAGCAAGGATAAAAATACTATTCAGGTCAGACAAGGATAGCCATCCTCTGCAGAGAAATGGCATTTACTGATATCTTTCTAGTTCTGTAGGATGCAATTGTTTGGGGTCATGAAAGAGCCAATCCCATCCTGTCGTTCTTTTCCATCAATAGGTAGAAAGGATCACAGCTAAGAATTAAGTGCCAGCAGCTAACTGAAAGTTCCTTACTCTCTCTGCCCTCTTCTCATCATGGCATTAGTGCACTCTTCACGATCATCACCAAGTAGTTCTTCAGACATAGACTTTTAGAAGTAGATAATATCACAGGGAGCAAACACATCCCAGAGATGCTAGCACTGTGATGCTGGGTGGCTGGCAATGCATGTCACCTGCTCTGGTATGTTACTTTGGATATCACTTATCAACAGCGCCCTTAGTAACAGGAACAAGGGATTAGTATTGTCAGTCTCCTATCTGGTTCTCTCTCTCTCTCTCTCTCTCTCTCTCTCTCTCTCACTCTTCTGTGGTTTATTCCCCCAAAGAACTCTAGTGTAAAAGGGGGAAAACATACAACAAGATGGTAATTGTATACACTAAAGTCAACATTCTCTACAAAGAGAATTTTTCCACAGCTTTAACCAGTCCCAAATGTTTTCCTAAACACTAAATTAGTCCCTTTAACTATGTATTAATGTATAGTAAAATTCTGGCTAACCAATATCCTTGAGGATCGGCCTCTCTGTATAACTAGATTTTCTGGATAGCTGAAAGTTTATTCCTTTGAAGTCACACATTGTTAGGACTTTGATGCTCATTCACCTCATTTTCCAGATGAACAAGCAGGCCTCAAGAAGGAAGGGTGCCCAAGTCATAGGACCTCAGGAGACTGCACCGGAAGGGGCCTCAACTATCACCAGTAATGCTGTTCTCACATTGTAGAGATAAGCAAACTGAAGCCAAAGAGATGAAACAACCTGCTGACAGTCACCCTCCCACATTTGATTCCAGTATCATACCTTATCAAACACGTGTCATAGAGAGTCCACAAATGGGTCACATTTTCCTGTCATCCTAAACAGCAGATAAGAACCTCTATTCTTAGGCAGTGCTTATGTTTCTCCTTTATTTTTAGTCCCAGTCCACATTAGAGAGACCGACAAATGGCTGGATCTTAGAGATGTAAAGGTTATGTAAATGACTTATAAAAAAACCCACAACACAGCTGGATGTGTTAGAACATGCTTCTAATCCCAGACATGAGAGATGGAGGCAAAAATACAGCAAGTACGAGTCAGTCTGGACTAAATAGTGATGCCCTGCTTTTTTTAATATATATAAAAATAAAGAATTATTTATTATATGTAAGTACACTGTGATTGTTTTCAGACACACCAGAAGAGGGCATCGGATCCCATTACAGATGGTTGTAAGCCATCATGTGGTTGCTGGGAATTGAACTCAGGACCTCTGGGAGAGCAGTCAGTGCTCTTAACCACTAAGCCATCTCTCTGGCCCAATGTCCTGCTTAAAAGATAATAGTAATAAGAAAAGAGATAGAAAGCAGCAGAGGAATAGGAGGAGGAGGAGCAGGGAAGAGGAATAGAATTATGTAATAGTACTTGGCATATTAAATATTACTATTAAGAGCCAGCAATATCTTGGTGGATTAAATGCCCCAAAATGTCAACAAGTAGATGTCAAGCATTTCACACGTGACTGGCATTATGACAGATATCAAGATAGGTGAGAATTTCCATATTAGAATAGGAAACCTGTTCTATAGAACATAAATAAATCCCAAGGTAGAACAGACCCTTTCGGGAAGTAAATAAAGATGTTCAAGTTGAGATAATTAGATTCAAGAAGCATTTTCCAAAGCACTTGTTCTACTATTTATTTTTCAGGGAGTTAGGAAGATAACTCTAGGAAGCAACACACTGCATCCCAAGTTTAACTGTAAGTCAAATCATTAATACAGTAGACCCTGTGATGCCTGTCCCTAAGTGAGTCTGATGGGGTCTTCAGTTTAAAGTCAGAGACCAAATGAAATGATATGACACAGTGGCGTTTAGTTAAAGGAAGATTATAGACCTGGGTTTAGCAACATTTTTCTTTCCAGCTCAAGTTCTCCATGTGATTTGTTACTTAACTACTAAAAAAACGATCATAAGGCACTTGGCTATAAGATGCTATGGGAACACTAAATAATACCACAACTGTAAAGAGAGATGGAGAAGTTATAAGAAACCTGGGATGAAGGAACATGCTAAGTACTAAAGCCAGAAAAAAACATATGCATGCATGTATGTATGTATGGATGGATGGATGGATGGGAAGCAAGCCCCATGTGGAAGATGAGACCATGTATAAAGAGTTTTTTTTTTTCAACAGCCAGGGACCTCCCCCTTGTAGAAGACATTTCAATAAACTAACATTTCAGGCCCTGTGCCCGAGCTTTATCAACTTGCCTAAGCCTGGATGGTAGATGTAACAAGGACAGCTCTTCACTCTAACTGTGCAACATCCCCACCACTTGGGGTTATAGCAAATGGAACCGCAGAGAACTTCTTAGTAAAAGGCAAAGTAGGTGAGTTAAAAAGCCAAAGGCATATCAATCAACACAGGAAAGAAAAGACAAATACTAGTGGGTGAATAGTGGTGCATTGGAAATTCTCTTCTGGAGTCTCTGGCAAAAGCCTAAAGCCCCATTGATCCAGGGATGGCTCTTGCTGCCCATCATATGGTAACAGGCCATGCACTGCAGAATGCTTCTCCACAAGGTTCCAATGGGATCTCTACACTCCTGGGTAGGAGTGAAAGGTTAGATCTTTCTCATCCATAAGCAAACATACAGTCATAATACCATAATTTGTTTTGGGACCAGGCTGGCCTGGAACTCAAGAGATACATCTGCCTCTACTGGGATTAAAGCTGTGTGCCATCATACCTACTGGGGAAGCTTTTTAAAAAGGGAAAAATCAAGTTCATTTACATTCTATTCCCTGGTGATCATCAAAAAGAAAGTCAATACTGCCTTCATTCTCTCTAAAACTCACTTACTGAAATAGATTTACTTTAGAAGTCCCATAACCAAATAGCAGATCGTGCCACACAGGGAATAATTAAAAGAGCAATATGCTCCAAGGTCTCCATTTCATCCTCAGCTATGTACTTTCCTCTGTGGCACAGCAGGCTACTTAAAATGTTCAATCTGACTGTGACTTTGGGGCACATCTCTTGACTAATAGCTGTTATGTTTTCTTTCATTCAGAAGGGTCTGCTGAGTCCAGATGTGACTCACTTAAGGCTGGGATAAGATTAGGGGTGGGCATTTATGATATTTCAGAAGATATCACAATTTTTATATTTTTATATATCCTTTTTATCTTTGAACAAAAATATGGCTTAAAGCACTCATGAAGAACATGCTTGCTTTGCTTTTACGTGTGTGTGTGTGTGTGTGTGTGTGTGTGTGTGTGTGTGTGTGTGTGTGTGTGGTGGGGGTTGTCTTTCTGAAAGTGGCAGAGCTAACAGCTGAGCCTTACAGCCAGGTAGTTAGGGATTCTAGAGTACATGCAGTTAACTTCCTTGATGTCTAGCATTTTTGCCAGTGATGAGGATCAAATCCAGGTCTCACACAGGCCAGGAAAGTACTATGCTCCTCAGATGCTTCGGGGAATACCTACACGACTTGTTTGGAATCAAAGCCTATATAGGAAGCCTGGGGGCAGCACAGGGGCTCTCAGACTTCACACACTTTCAGCACACTCAATGAACACTCAGCTATAGGGCTAGATGCTTTCTAGTGATAAGGTATAGTTTTTCATGTTTACTGGCGAAATGAATCAGGTTTTATGTTAGAGGGCAATTTAGGACACAGCTATATATGGAGCAATGCATACTAGATACTGGGAGGAGAGGGCACATTGTTTAATAAAATAATAATGGCATACTGAGTGCCAGCACCATGCCTTGAAAACTGTTCAAGCTGCTACAGGGGTGAGAAAAGAGATATAATTACAGTGTATTACTCACTGTCCCTGCTCACAAAGAGTTCAAAGGCTCAAGAAAACACCACTGGATATAGTAAACAGGCATTCCCTTGGCTTGTAGAGGGGTGTGTTGTAGCTGAGAGGCAGAACACTTGCTTAGCAAGCAAAAGGCCCTGGGTTTCATTCCTAGTACCACAAAAAGTTCCCCTTTTAACCAAACAAGCTGGAAAACAACTCATCTTTTACCTAAGTTCTAAAACTTTAAAAGAACTTCAGTGAAATGTAGCAGAGATAATGAATTCCTACCAGAAAGGACAAGGTTTATAGGAGGACAAGGTTTATAGAAGGAAGAAGGAATGACATTATTTATGGAAAGATGAGAATATGTATTCACTTTTGCTAAGGAGGGTTTAGCTTCTGGACTGAACATTTCTGTACTAACTCAAACACGAAAATCAATTTGAGTGATTGATCCATAATCCCAATACACAAATATCCAACTTCTAAGACACTTAAAATTCTTTACAACTGACTAATTGTTTTTCCCAATATTAGGACAACTCTAGAAAGTACTCAGAATGTACCATAATAAGAGTCGCTGGGAAGACATTCATCTATCTACTTTTTAACTTCTTTGAAAAGTATTCATTGTGGGCTGGGAATGTAGCTCGAAGACAGGGATTTTTAGAGCTGAAAAACAGAGAAAGAGGAGGGGAAGATAAGAAAGAAAGAAAGAAAGGAAGGAAGGAGAGGATTGGGGGGAGGAGAGGGAACAGCAGCAACCCCCTCTTCTTGGCCTTCCTCAGCATGTACCATGACATCTGTTTGCCATATCTGCTATAAAAAGTCTTTATAGAAAAATCTCCTTGTCAAAGCCTCTTTAAAAAAAAAAAGAAAAAAAACATTGATGGAGCCTTTCTACTAAATAACCTGCATATTCAAGCCCCACATTAAAAACTCCAGCGAGCAGCTTACAAAAAGAAAAATGCTGGAGCAGAACTCTTCCCACAGCCTGGATTTCATTTCAGAAATTCACAAGGAGCTTTAAGCCACATTACACAGCGACGGCAGTCGGCGTGCTGCACTCAAGTTAGAAACACATTACCTTGTAGTTTATTCCAGCTCTGAACACGCATGTGTCACTGCGCAATTCCCCCCTCCCCTGCATTTTTTTTAACACAGCCACTCACACCAAACAAACAGAAAAGGTCTAGATTTTCATCTGTTGCCTGGTAACACAAGCACCCAATAAAAACAACAGGAAATATTTCACCAAATTATGGTAAGAAAAAGAGATAGGGAGCCCACACTTGCTGTGGGATGTGATGAGTTTATTCAGCAATTTCCTAAATCATCTCAAATTCAGTACACACACACACACACACACACACACACACACACACACCAAGAGATGTGAGACATGCCTCGCTGTTGATCTGATAAGAAAAAAGCATTATAGAATAGTTCCCATTCACTCAAGAATACTTGTGGGCACATTGTAGATAGCAGCCTTATTTATAATAGCCAGAAGCTGGAAAGAACCCAGATGTCCCTCAGTGGAGGAATGGATACAGAAAATGTGGTATATTTACACAATGGAATACTACTCAGCTATTAAAAACAATGAATTCATGAAATTCTTAGGCAAATGGTTGGAACTGGAAAATATCATCCTAAGTGAGGTAACCCAATCACATGTGGTATACAGTCACTGAGAAATGGATATTAGCCCAGAAGCTCGTAATATTCAAAACACAATTCACATATCAATTGACTCCCAAAAAGAAGGAAGGAGAGGCCCCGGGTCCTGGAAAGACTCGTTGCAGCAGTGTTGGGGAATACCAGGACAGAGAAGTGGGAGGGGATTGAATGGGGAACGAGGGAGGAAAGAGGGCTTATGGAACTTTCAGGGAGGGGGGAACTGGGAAAGGGGAAATCATTTGGAATGTAAATAAAGAATATAGAAAATAAAATAAACAAAAAAAGAAAAGATCCAATTTTTTTAAAAAAGAAACTGTACAAATACCCAAAACTTTTATTTTTGTCTGATATCATTAGACTCAGTTATGCTCCCATAAAATGAAAATATGATTATATTAACTCCCTTAAAGACTCTACATTTTGTTTTTATCTACTTTGCAGTATTTTTTAAAATTGTTTTCATTGTATGTGGTACGATTACCAAAAAAATGTTTCCATCCAAGTACATTGAACGTGACTTCCCATACACTACTACCCACCCCACTCTCTCTTTTCCCTCCCATTAGTCTCCTTTTGTGCCCTGGACAGTTTCTCTTCTGTTTTTATGTCATAGTTGATGCATCTATATAAAATTTAGAAATCATAAAGCAAACATCCAGTATTTGTTGTCCTGAGATTGGTTTAATTCAATTAATATAATTACAGTGTTTGCAGCTTTCACTTATTCAGCCTCTTGATACACCAACTCATCCCTATCCTCACCATAGCTTTAATACTACCAGGCCCTTCGCGAGTCTAGCCTTTACATTTAAGTGAAAAATACTATCAAAGGTAGAATGGGAGTTTATACTTGGTTCCTTAAAAGCTTATTTCCATTTATAAAGGTGTGGGAAAAAATAAAAATTATATAAAAATATATAAAATATTTTTAAAAAGCTTATTCACATTTATAATGAAATGGTGTGAGAAAAATATAAAAAAATTGGGAATCATTGGAGAATAAAGGGAAGTAAAGAGGAATCCACAGAAATTGTTTTCAAGGCAGGATGGTCATTCATGCGTCTTGCTGGTAAAGCACCATTTTCTAATTATAGTCCCTGTAGTGTGGCATGCGGGTGTAGACACAGACCCATTACGCCAGTGTTAATTGAAACCATGAGAATGTATCTCTTTGGCAGAAGAGCTATTAATTTTCATGATGCATGTAACCACTTGTGCATTTCTTAAGCACCACAATAGACTCCGACCTCTCAGGCAAAACTGCTGCTACCAGCAGGTAAGTAAGAAATGCATCATGAACCATGACATAGAAGGATGGAATAAGTAATACAAAGATGCGTAGCAGCATGATCCTCTTGAACCATCTGTTACTAATGAAGGGGTATCTCTGCACTTGGAATCCTCAAGGCTCCAAGGAGTGTGCTGACACTGATGGGTCCAAGTAGTGCCCTTTAGTGGAAGGAAGGGAAACTTGCTGGTGCCAATGGCCCTTTCAAAGGCATTGTGTTGATCGAATCATTATTCAGTTTGGAAGTGCAAAAGGAAGCTGGAAATACAGGGTGTTGTCCACTTATAAAGAGAAAGTGAGACCATCTCTGAGTTAAGTATACAGCAAGTAGCCCCAAAGCCAGGTTGCTTTTCCAGTTTGCCTTTAAACATCTCTTTGTAGCCAAGTGATTTGGGTCTCCTCAATTGGTAAATATACTTTCTACTCTAAAAGGCTTTTTTTTTCCAGGCTAGAGGACATTACTTTTATTAGGTACCAAAAAGCTACATATGTTAAGTTGTCCTTTCAAAGAAAATGCACTTGGGCAAGGATTAGCAGGTGAAGAAATCCATAGACATGAAAAAAATTACTCAATATATAAACTGGTAAAGAATCCAAATTATAAGTTAAACATACAGATTTTGTACTAACTCATTTTGAAATGCATTTGACTACATCTCTCACAAAGTAAAAGTTTAATTGCTTAACAGAGAGCTACAGTCCAAAACTATTAAAACAATAAGTATTTTTTCAAATATACAAATATGCCTGGCATACTGCTACTTAGAGACAGCCCATACAAGATTTCTTATTTTGGCATCTTCAGGAACTGATTTAATGTCTGTGTATTTTGCTATTGTGTTATTAATATAAGCAACCTTAGTTTAAGATTTTGGTTTCAAATCATTCCTTAAGTCCAGAAGTTGTTCAATACTGAAGCCAAAACATTATTATTATTATTATTATTATTATTATTTTCCAAATACAATATTTAACATAGCCTGATATTATTTTAGCCAAGTACCTGGCAAATAACCTTTGCCCTGTATAAGTTAGATGACATATATCTTGTATTCTCTGTATTTCCATGAACTATCTTTTAAAGAAGTCTTTTAAGAAGTACAAAATGGCCAGGCAGTGGTGGCGCACGCCTTTAATCCCAGCACTTGGGAGGCAGAGGCAGGAGGATTTCCGAGTTCGAGGCCAGCCTGGTCTACAGAGTGAGTTCCAGGACAGCCAGGGCTATACAGAGAAACCCTGCCTCGAAAAAACAAAAAAACAAAAAAACAAAAAAAAAAAAAAAACCAAACAAAAAACAAACAAAAAAAAAAAGGTACAAAATGAATACATAACTGAGCTCAATTCTGAAACAAAAATTGTTTAAGGAGTTATGTTAAAAAGCAGCTTTTCTTCTTCCCCCTAATTAACAGTAGTACTTTTCAAACACTTACTTAGGGATATATATCCCTTGTTTGTCTCTGAATACTTGTGTATATAGCAAACAGGAACACATGTGTATATGGGCATTTACACCACACCTTGGCTCCTTCTAGTCCATTCATCTTAGAATGAACATAAGACACTGTTAAAAGTGAGTAAATATGCCAGGTGAACTACTATGCCAGTAACATGGGCCTTAAAGAATTGTAGACTGTGGACTACTTCCAGACTGGGACCAAGATTAAAATGACTGCTGAGGTCGACAGAAGCACAGCACTGAGATTACTCTTCTGATTATACCAATCACTTTACTTACCCTACCCTAGGTTTATATGCCTCACCAAAAATTTGTTATTGACAATGAAAGTATCAGAAGGAAAAGAGGTGAACAAAAATATTCTACAAAGAAATTCCTATCAATTTACAGCCTGGAGTCGAGAGAATCAGAAAGTAAATACATACAGTTTTCTAATTCTAACCTATCAGCACCTATTTTCTGTAGTATCCTAGTCTCCAGACTTATTTGCTTCACTCTGGTAAACATCAGCTTCCTCTCTGACTAAGGTGACAGTACATTCTGTGCACTTAGTTGCTCATTAACAGTTAGTGGTCCCTGTTACCTGGTTATGTTTGTTAATAAGCATCTGTTGGTTTAGACAGTAGGTGCCTTTGTTTGGATAATAAATTACATGGTCATCCTACCTGTAGATGACCTCTGTGGCAGTCAATCTGGTGGGTATTTTGGTATCCATAATACTGTTCAATATTTACATTAACCTTTTGTCCAATCACCAAAACAACTAAAGGACAAAAGCCACTATCTGTTCATCCAGGATTTTGAACAGTGGCTTACACACTGGCCATCCACTTGTGAGCCTAAGGTAAGAGCCCTAAGAGCAATCTGACAAAGATAACTTTGCTCCAGTGTGTCTGTTTCTTCCCTGGTATTAAGTCATAAAACATCTCTAGCTAGGTTTCTTTTTTATGATAAAAAACATGACTAAAAGCAACCTGGGGAGGTCTGCCTTATATACCCTGGGGGTCACAGTCCACACAGAGGGAAGCCATGGAAAGTACTGCCTTACTGACTTGCTCTCCATAGTTTTTGCTCACTCTACCTTCGTATTCCAACCAGAGCCACCTGCCCAGAGGTAGCAGCATCCACAGTGAGCTGGGCCCTCCAACATCAGTCATTAAGCTCTGAACACTCAAAACCTTCTCCAGTCTTTTTTTTTTAAAGATTTATTTGTTATTATATCTAAGCACACTGTAGCTGTCTTCAGACACACCAGAAGAGGGCATCAGATATCATTAAGGATGGTTGTGAGCCACCATGTGGTTGCTGGGATTTGAACTCAGGACCTTTGGAAGAGTAGTCAGTGCTCTTAACCACTGAGCCATCTCTCCAGCCCCCTTCTCCAGTCTTAAATTCCAAACTGCTTTACATAAGGGTAGTGACACAAGGTCCTTCAAAAGCATTCAGGGGCTTAAGGGTACAGTTCAGTGGTAAAAACTGGCTAGGCATCCCCAATGCCACTGAGTTCCATTCTAAGTACTACAGGAAAAAAAAAGTTGTCAATCTCACAGAAGGGAGAAGCATTTTTACTTTGACATCTTGCTCAAAATCCTCCTGCAGAAAATGTAGGAGAGCAAAGCTTCTGTGTGGCAGTTAAGGTACAGATGGCTCAGTCTTATACACACCAATACAAAAGAGCCCTTGTCCTTTGCTTCACCTCATAGACGCTCATGAAGTCCCTAGTTCTAAGATGGCTCCATGAGAAAGTCTGAGATATACTGGCCTAATCCAACTCTTTTAGTTTATAAGAGGTCCATTTTATCACATATTGCAATAGTATTTTCTACACTGATAATCCTATAAACAAGGTCATGATCAAAACCTAAATAGTGCACAGTATTTTATGAAATCTCTGAGCACACTTTCTAATAAGGAAACACATGCTCATGGATACAGATGATTTCCTAGTCTACAACGAGTGAGCTCAAACACAGTCATTTGAAATAACCAAGCATGGAGCCTTTGTTTAACACACATGCGCAGAGAGGGTAGGGGGGAGGGAGAGAGAAAGATTTAGATTCGTGCAAGAAGAAAAAAAAACTAAAAACAGATGGAAGCTAATTTGTTAAGATCATTTTTAAAATTAAGATTTTAGAGTCAATGTACATCCTACTTAAGAATGGCTACCACGGAAACTACAGAAAATAAGAGTGATATATAAAGATACTCCTCCTAGCACTGGTGAATAATTCTAAACAACACATGCCTGCGGACAAAGTGTGGGAGGTGAGAGACCAAGAAAAGATTGTTATTGAGCCAATGGAACACTAATGACTTGGTTTTGAACCATTCTTCAACCTCCCTTTGAAACCAAACCAACCAAAAAATATCAATACAGAGAACTTACCACAGAGACTTTGCTCACTACATCCCGTGCAACTGCTAAGCCTTGAGCGAAGGTCCTGGCTGCGACAAATGCACGGGTAACCTGGAGCTTCAGCTTCCGAGGGACATCTCCAAAAGGCTTCAGCTGCTCTGTGTATTTGCTCACACATTCCAGGTACTCATCAGTAAAATGGTACTGGGAGTTCACCAGGCGGAACATGCGCTCCAGAAGTCGAGCCCAGAAGTCATTTAACATTTCTTCCAAGTTCACGTTTCCCGCCACATAGTAGCGCTTCAACTCTACGAAGAGATCTTTAAATAGCTCTGAATTTTGCATGTATAAGTGGCCATATGTCTTCACGAACATATCATTCAGGGATTTCTCTGCATTTTCAAGAAGTTCTTTGAAGAATTCTAAAAAGAAAATCCCCCAAAAAAGGAGAGAGAGAAAAAAAATGAGAAAGGCTGTTTTCTAGTAATTAAATAACTGAATGAGATACATTAGAAAAAAATGAAAAACAATTGTCAGATTAAACTGGAAAGCACATTTGCATATAAAGTGTACGTCTGAGGAATTTGCATCTCAAATCATTTGTCAGTGAAAAGAAATCTATTATCAGGAAGTTACTCTTTCATAGATGTCTACATCCAAGGGAAGGGGGTAAGAAAATTTTAAATCAGCAGCTTCTCAGGAATCAGTACAACATTCTGAAATCCTGCAATAAACAACGGCTGGACATAGTGACGCCTGCCTGTAATGCCAGCACTTGAGAAGCAAAAGGATCAAGAGCTCAAGGTCAATCTTGGATACACAATAGATTTGAGGCTAGACACAAGACTGTCTTCAAACAAACTAATAAACAGACAAGCCAGAAAACAGCAGCAACAGCAGCAACAACTAAAAACAAACAAACAAAACCTACATAGAAATGAACACAGTATGCCTAAAAGATGAGGTTTCCCCAAAACATTTTATTTTAAGACTCTTAAACCAGTGGTTTTCAGCCTTCCTAATGCTGAGACCCTTTAATACCATTCCTCATGCTGTGGTGACCTCCAACCATAAAATTATTTTCGTTGCCACTTCATAACTAATTTTACTTTTAATTAAAATTTAAATATCCATGTTTTTTGATGATCTTAAGCAATCCCTATGAAAGGGTCATTTGACACCCCAAGGGGTCTCGGCCCACAGACTGAGAACCACTGCTCTAAACCAAAGTAAATCATGCCCCCTAATTATGACCTAAGATTAGGACAAGTGTTTCAAAGACTGTTGTTTTTTATCTCATTTCTTCTTTATTTACATGATACGCCTGCAAAATGCTTGGGGGCACAAAACCTAATCAAACGGCCCTAGAATCAAACACAAGCTGCTGAAAATAATTTCTTTTCTTTTTAAAGATTTATTTATTATATGTAAGTACACTGTAGCTGTCTTCAGACACACCAGAAGAGGGCGTCAGATCTCATTACAGATGGTTGTGAGCCACCATGTGGTTGCTGGGATTTGAACTCAGGACCTTTGGAAGAACAGTCAGTGCTCTTAACCACTGAGCCATCTCTCCAGCCCCTGAAAATAATTTCTTGAGTGTTTTCTCTGTAACATACCTTAGTGGTATCCAACTTGACTTTGGGCTCCTAAAGGATTCATAGTATGACACTATAATGTTCTTTTGAAGATTGCAAAGACAAATTTATAATAGATGCCATCACAGTTCTGATATATTTGTAAAATGGCATTGAAAAATACAAATGACAATATCTGGATATTTCAGATTTATACCTTAGCCACCATACACATAGTCCAAGTGCTAAAGGTTTTAAGTTTTAAGTTTTAAGTGAAAACCGTAACTTAATTTTCTCTTGAAGCTTAATGAGATAAGTGATACAGGAGAAGTCCCAGGCTAGCTACCTTTCATAAATACAGGTGTGAACAGGATGTCCTGTAATAAGCAAGATGGAAGATGAGAACCGACACCCCAGGTCATCCTATGACCTTGACTCCATACTCTGTCATGTGTGCTTGCACTCATACTTGTGCATGTGCATGCAAATATGCTCACCCAAAGATTTTCTTTTTTTAAGTGTGAGATGCTAACACTAATCATTCTTAAAGAATTTCTTGCCTGGTATAAAAATAAATACCCCCATGATATTAAGTTTAAAGGCAGGAAATATAATGAATACCAGAGCAAACTATGAGGACTTGATCGAATGAGAAACTGTGTCTAAGGGAATATGGATCAGAAGGAAAAGTGGTGCCACTTCAGAGGCAGAACACTGGTGAGCTTATCAAAATGCAATAATGCTACAAAAGTGTTCTCTTCCTATGCTGGGAGGACAAACCAGAGGCTGACGGTTAATTCCAAATAGTGTTCAAAACCCTTGGACTAATAATAAGTACAGTCTTTTGGAAGAACAAAGACATGTGTGGGTTTCCATACATGCCAAGAGAGCCCATACCAATGCTTTGAGCCCCTAACTCATCAATACTTGCTCCTTTGAGATTTTAGGGGTAAGGTCCTGCGTTCTGTTGGGTTCCAGCTTTTTTTTAAGATTTTTACTTCTTGGTCTGTGGCTGTTTCTTCTCCCTTGTTCCTAGTTGTACATTTTTCCCCTTCCTTTCCACTACTTCTGGTCTTTTGTTTCCAATGCTTTCTTCAGAGCCCTTCTGCACAGGAGCCAAATAAAAGAAGCCCATGCTTCCTCAATGGTTTGACCAATGTTCTCTCCCTTAGAGTGAGAGCAGAGTATAAGAAGAACTACAAAACATGTACTAGGGTTCTCCAAAGGAACAGACCCACAAGAGGGGGGGGCGGTAATTATAGAGCAGATTACTGGACTGGCTCCCACAACCTCAGAGACTGCAAAGTCCATAGATGGTTATCAACACACCAGAGGGCCAAGGAGACCAGTAGGTAGGTCCCAAGTCTATGAGGCCCAAAGGGCTGGAAGCCTCTTGAAGAGCTACTGGTGCCAAGGAGAACCTGATATGCATTAAGCATCAGCAGAGGAAAACACACTGCCTTAAAAGGACCCATCAGCAAGAGCTGGGTGCCCCATTTTTGTCTCATTATTCCATCAGGGCCCACAGCCTATTAGATGGTGCTGCCTGCACCAAGGCCAGGGTCTTGTGCTATTCAGTTCACTGGGCCACATGCCAATCTTTTCTGGAAAACACCTCCACAGACACATCCAATAAGATGCTTTATCACATCTCTGAGGACATTTTAACAACGCAAATAAGGCATTACAGGAACACGTGAGAACACTGTGAGAAATCCATGTGGGAGGCCTTTTGTTGTCTTATCTCCTGATAAGTTCTCCAAGGGTACACCAAACAGGGCTGGAGAGATGGCTCAGTGGTTAAGAGCACTGACTGCTCTTCCAAAGGTCCTGAGTTTAATTCCCAGTAACCACATGGTGGCTCATAATCTCCATAATGAGATCTGATGCCCTCTTCTGGTGTGTCTGAAGACAGCTACAGTGTATTCCTATACATAAAATAAATAAATCTTTAAAAAAAAAAGTCTTGGGGGATGGAGAGATGACTTAGCAGTTAAGAACACTGACTGCTCTTTCGAAGGTCCTAAGTTCAAATCCTAGCAACCACATGGTGGCTCACAACCATCTGTAATGGGATCTGACACCCTCTTCTGGAGTGTCTGAAGATAGCTACGGTGTACTTACATATAATAAATAAATAAATCTTTAAAAAAAAGTCTTGGCCCTAGTCAGACTCACTAAATCAAAAACTCTAGGTGTGGATCTAGCCATATGTGACTCTGGCATGCTGTCAATTCTTTAACTAATGAAAAGTGTCTCACTTTTCATTAAAAGTGTTTCACTACTCACTAGCATTTGGGGGTGGGGCAGTACTGCTTTAGTGGCAGGGAAGAGTGTTTTCTTTCCAATGAACTGCCTCTGAAAAATGCTATTACCTTCCTAGGAATAATGTTGTGTGATCTCTTGGGCATAAATTTTCTTATATAGGGTTCTTTCAAATACGTGTTAACATAGATGACGAGTGCATGCAACATTTTCCTCCCATAATTCCAAGTTGGGGGGGCACTTGAGGGTGCTAAGGAATTGCAAATGGCATCTGGTCTGTGTCCTTTACAGTGCCTTTTCACCAGCATCCTTGGTAAAAGGTGCTTGTTGACCAGGGGCATGAAATGTGGAAGTGGATTGTGTTAGTACATGCCCAGGATGCTACGCTTACAGACTGGAAAGCCTGGTCACTGAGAATAGTATATAAACCTTATGCCGACCGAGAGCTGTTAATATTTCATGACATAAAAAAAAATTCCAACATCAACAACAGGTCCTTCCTTATATTACATTTTATCATATTATTCATAACATTGGTATACACCAGAAGAAACTGGGTGTGAATTGTTTGGCTTCTGCTTCGTATTTGTTGAATCAGTAAATCTGAATGTTCAGTTGCATTTTTAATCAATAGCATCTACAGTCATGATTTGACAGGGTAGGAGACACACAGTGGTCCACTGAGCTCAATTCAAGACTGACCCATTAGGCTTTAGAGTACTATATGCCAAGGACATTATATAGAGAAAGTTCACCGTTCTATTTTTTTCTTGTTTTTGTTTTTGTTTTGTTTTGTTCTTGAGACAGAATCATACTATGTAGATCAGACTGGCCTCAAAGTCATACAGATCTGCTAGCCTCTTTCTCCCAGGTGCTGAGATTAAGGGCATGCTCAGTGAAAATTCAGTCATTCTCGTCAGGAGCTGTCTATGGAAGCAGGTGTCCTTAATACAGCTACACAGAACATAAGGAAAATGACCTAATGAAGAGGAAATGGATTTGATGGTGACATAACCCTTGGTCCAGCATTACCTCGTGGATTTTACATTGGGTCTCATGACTCAAGATTGTCTTGCGAAATGTAAGCCTCTGTTACACATGTAAATATGTGTGTGTTTATGACAGCATGTGTTCTAGGAGATTAGCGTGGTGCCACATATACACTAAATCCTAATGTATCTCATTACCCAGAAAATTTATCTTCTTGACTTCACACATTAAAAGACTCTTTTATGTGGCCATTTAAGTTGCAGATATAAAGAATTTCTGAATGGGTATGTGGTTAATAAATGCTTGAGAAATTCTATAAAACTAATACAACAAGTTAAAACCTCGCAGCTTAATCTCTCCAAATGGCTATGCAATTTGACAAGTATGTACTGAGTGCCTATTATGGGCTCAAGTCAAAGTACACAGCTTTACAGTGCACCTTAAGCTTTCTTCTGTCCAATCAGACTACAACAAAACTTTCTAGAGAGACAGACTCCCCTTTACTATACAGCCACTTTCCACTATGGCTTTACGAGTACACGAGAGACTTTCAAACATCTATGCAATTCTTAATCCTTCGTTTCATACAGCGAGTTCTTCAATATTTATCTATTTCACCCTTGAGTCAAACAGACAAATAATTCATGAGACCCAAGTTTATTTCTCCTTACATTCATTTCATTAATGGGACTATTCCGCCTGGTTTTTTGTTTTGGCTTAAAAGAATGGAAGACATCATGTAAATTCTAAAATTAGACATGTTATTAACCAAATCATAATTTTCATGCATAATTCTATCCTATCTCCACTGCTACCTACTATTCTTCCTATGGCACTTCCTTCCAAAATAAGGAACAGAGCACACATTAGACAGTCAAGTACAGGGCCACAGCCATCCTTCACAGCAACTTGTAAGTGCTGCAATTCTCATCTCTATCTCCCATCCTCAGCATTATTCTTGTTCCTCAGCGTCAAGGGTCAGATCCTAACTGCTAAAGAAGACCTGCCTAGGCCAAGACGCATAGCAATCATCCTCCATAATCGTTAATGAAACCAATTATAATACAAGAGTTGGCGAAGGGAGCCAGCTAAGGGTAGTGCAAACCAGAGTTCCCACTGATCAGAGGCTGAGTTAATTGGAAGCTAGAGCTCCTATACAGCAACTGCTTGTACTTGTGTAAAACTACTGTTCAGACAGAGTCTGTTTTCATTCAGTGAAACTACTGGTCTGAAAGAAAGTCAGAGACGAGGCAGTAACCGAGCATTTGTGAGCAAGTTTATTTCTGTAATTTTCCATCTGGAAGCTTACCCAGACAGGTTGTGAGGATCAGGCAGTTCTCACTCCTTGAGCTCACAATTGGCCGCAACTGAGGGGTGGAAATCAGCACTCTAGCACGCTATGAACCTAAAGCAGTGTGATTGGTGGAGGAAAGCACGAAAACTCCTATTTAGAAACTACATGTCACGGTTGGGAAGAAAAGAAAAAGAAAAGAAAAGCCTAAGTCTTTGATGGCACCTACAAAACAGGCTATTCTCTCTCACCTCACATGGCTATTGCTGGTACGAAGCAATGCTAAGTATACCTAGACACCACTAATAATGCATGGAGTGATGTGACTGTCACTCCTAGAATTTCTTTATGTCAACAACACTTTCAAACATCTTTTTAAAGACTGGTTTATGTCTTGTCTAGTGGTGTCAAACATAATCCATCTGGGGGAACATAAATGAAGCTAAGACTGTTGGAGGTCTGCTAAGAAGACCTAAAGCCTTATAAAACTTGGAGCTGTTTATCCAAAGGGAAATGCTTAATGGCTCTACGTTACAATGTTGTGAAATGTCCCAGACATCCATTGAGACTAGAAGCGACTCCTGGGTGCAATCTAAGGAAGGGAAACCTCAGCAACTACAGAGAGAGTTTACACTACCTGTAAGCTACAAGCCGCAAGCACTGCACACATCAAACCTTTAAGAATCAGAACTTCTTACCCCTCTCCTTCCATGCATTTTATATGCACACTATTATATTTACCAGGGACGTAGTGGGCATAAGAGTTGAGCTTGGGGCTTGTAAACACTTCTTGACTCTAAAATTCAATTATTCATAGTGTTAAAAGAAACTGATTTAACATGGGAAAAACTGGAGTGAAAAGCCAAGCCTTTCCTATAAACATATTCTATGTAAATATCCTGCTTTTTAAAAAAGAACATCATGTACCTCTGGAATTTCTATTGCCAGCCACTTGCCTTGCATCAAATAAACATTCAAAATTCTTGAAAAGGGTCAAGGGAGCTCTGCTTGTGCTATTAAATAGCATTAGTTACTTCCATATAAACAGTTGACTGGGTATTGATGAATGAGCTAGAATGTATTCTAGAATGAACTCATGACCTTGAGAGACTGGAAGCCCTTTCTATTCAATCCATTTGTTTGGTGCTATAAATCACCCCTTTGCGTTTACATTATGAGGAAGTCGTCTTTACATATAAGGATTAATTTCTCCTTCACTATAAATGCTGCACCTCACAGCATTAGTGTGGCTTGCCAACACTAAGTTATCACAGCACCAAAATTCTTGAGAAGCCTTCGTAAGTGCGACAACTCATCCTTTTCTGGTAGGCAAAGTGAAGGAGTCAGTCTATACAGTCTTTCACTGCAAGCAAGTATGTAATGAAGAACAGCAGAGATGGGCATCTACGAATGGAAGGAGAAGGAGAAACAGAAAGCATTTTCCTGACAATGTGAACTGCCGGCTTTGTGACTATCTCCTATATCTCATCTTTTTTGTAGTCTGATCGTGTGTAACAGTCACATTCCTCTGCTTGTGTGGCATGTCACTCCTGGAGAACATGTGAGAGATCATGGGGGTACTAAAAGATCACATACCCAACTCATGTTTAGCAGGAGATAGTAAATTAATAGTCTATCCCTAAGTTGGCAGGCCAACTATAGTTGTCATTTGGGGCTGTTAGCATATCAAAGAGATGTTATTAGTGACTTCTCCTAGGGAGAAAATAGAGTATTTATTCTCTTATGGATCTTGATTTTGGCTAAATTGGCCAGTGATTTAGACTGGGCACTATGTACTTAGTACTTCTGCTGGTATTGCTCAGTTTACAGAGCTAGCCACTTGGGACTTAGCACTCTCTTACTTCTTTGTATCTGAACGCCGCCCCCCCCCAAGAGAAGGCTTTGGGCATATATAAGAAAGTTAGGATGCTATAGCAACAGCAGCAAGCATTCTAATGTACATTTTGTGTCCATCATTCAACATGTTGTCTTATGGCTTCACAAATCCATATGTATGTATGTATGTATGCATGTATGTATGTATGTATGTATACACACGCACATTCATGATCTCATGTCAAGAAAAAATAGGGCACCAAGTCATTAAGTGATTCTAATTTCATGGATATATGTTATTATGTGTTGACACACAAAAAAGGATGAAGTAACTACAGTGGTGATGGTGGAATGTTAATGATCAAAGATGATTTTTTTCTATGTCTCTCGAATTTTTGTTCCCTCAAAATTTTCAATAACATTCATATATATGTATATATATATATGTGTGTGTGTATGTATAGATAGATAGATAGAGAGAGAGAGGGGGGAGAGGGGGAGAGAAGGAGAGAGGGAGAGAGAGAGAGAAAGAGAGAGAGAGAGAGAGAGAGAGAGAGAGAGAGAGAGAGAGAGAGAGAGCAAGCGAGAGTGAGCTGTCTTCAGACTCACCAGAAGAGGACATTTGAACTCAAGACCTCTGGAAGAACAGTCAGTGTTCTTAACCACTGAGCCATCTCTCCAGTCCTGGCATTCAAATTTTGACTTACATAACAAATTCATGAGGTAAGAGTGATATTTTGATTCATAAATGCATTAGGTAATGATCAACTTGGGGGATTAATATACCTGTCACCTTATACTTTTGTCAATTCTTTTTGGCAAATGTATTTAAATTCTTCACTTCTATTTTGAGATATCCAATACATTACTGTTGACTATGGTACATGTACTTGGCAACAGCACACCAGAGCTTACTCCTCTATGCAACTGCAACATGTAACCAATGGCCAACCTTCTCCTAATTCTCCCTTCTGCTCCTCCTCCTTCCATGAATCTACTCACAAATGCTGTGAGTTTTTAAAAGACTCATATAGTACTTCCACGTTGTCACAAATGTTAGGATTTCATTCTTATGGCTGAATCACATTCTGTGTGTGTACATCAAATTGTCTCCTTCCACTAATCAGTTGATAGACAAGTTGAATGTACACTCTGGTCACTGTGTACATTCAGTATGGGCAGTGTGACTTTAAGAGACTGCTTTCATTTCTATTGGTTCTCCTTCAGCAGTATACTGGGGCCCCTTCCCCTCACAGTATTTTATGGTCAGAAAAAATGTATTCCTTCTTGTCTGCAAAGGGGTCTTCGTTTCTTCTACTCAGTTGCATCAGTGGAGGCTTCAATGCACTTTTTTTTTTTGCTTTTCTTTTTCCCAAATTGTCTACAGTGAACAGTAACAACAAAGAAAAACATCATTTAAAAATACCAACAAGGGTCTATTTTTTTCCACCAAGAAAAGTGCTTCTTTTGCAGAACAGAATGTTTCTCACTGTAGCAATTTGAAAATTATGATAGGTATGTAGAAGGCCCCAATTACCTGTACCTCCGCAACAGACAGAAAGCTCCAGCAGCTTGCTGAGTTTCTTTAGTCTTTTCTCCCATGAAAATGTATAGTAACATCTGACCGCAAGTCTAGGGCCTCCCCGTTTCTAGCATGTAACATTATATAGTGAACATTTCCTATGTGATTCAAGGTTCTTCAGAGGCATCAATTTTAAGGTAAACATTTAATTGTTTGAAGTAATTTTTTTTGAGATTATAGTATAACTACATTATTTGTCCCTTTCTTTTCCTCCCTCCAAGCCCCCCCTTCCTTGTACTCTTTCATATTCATGGAATCTTTTTTCATTAATTGCTGTTACATGCATTTCATTTGTACATGTAGATGCATATATATTCCTAAATATAACCTGCTCAGTCTGTATAATGTTACTTATACATGTGTTTTCAGGGTTAATCAGTTGGTATTAGATAACCAATTGGTGTGTTCTTTCTTGAGGAAGACTATTTCTCCCACATGTAACATTTTGGCTAATTTCCAATATTTTAGTATTCTAATTAATACTGTGATGTGCATCCTATTAACATCTTATACTACTCTTTAATGCACTTCTCCCTTTCCTTAGAATACATAGCTCGAAGTCAATTACTAAGTCAAAGGATATGAATATATTTAAGACTTCTAACACACTGTTACACCCATCACCTGAAAGGTGTGCCCATGAATTACACTTGATATTTGAGTCATGTTTAATTCTACGTTCCCGTTGCTCCATTAATTCTCCCAAGAGGGAGGATGAAGAAGATAGGCTGTACCAATGAACAAGAATGACCTAAAGCATGACTAGTTTGGGAATTCTCTCAAATTAAGCAACTGGATCAAATACGCTCTGTCTTTACCTGGACAGGCAGACACATAAAACACAGCTGGGATGAGTGACATTTCAAATCCTTAAGCTCAGTACACAACAAATAGTGAAGTCAAAATTTTATGCTTGTCTCCAGCCAAACCAGTGACTTCTTCCTGATGCAAAAGAAGATCCTTCAAAAGAAGTTGAAGCTAGCTGCAGAGCCTGGATTAGCATTGTTCTGGATTCTGCAAGGAACTGCACATGCACGTTCAATCCAATGGGATAACTAATGCCACAGCAAATGCTTACACCTCAGAGAACAATTCAAAAGGCAGGAAAAAAATCACTAATACCAAAATGTGCTCATTCATATCAAGTTTCACAGGTACATTGAGAAAGAGCTGGGGTGGGGTAGGCTAGAGAGATGGCTCAGCAGTTAAGAGCACCGACTGTTCTTCCAGAGGTCCTGAGTTCAATTCCCAGCACCCACATGGTGGCTCAGAGATTCCAGGAGATCTTATGACTTCTTTTTACCTCCATGGATATCAGGCATGCACCAGATGCAAATCATTTGCAGGCAGACACTCATATAATCACATAAAATAAAAAATAAACCCTTTTAAAGGGATTAGCAAAACTACACAGATCCATGTCACATGGATGGAAAAGAAAATGGGAAAAATAGCAGTGCATTCCAAAGAAATCAAAGGCAGTTAGTGTGATCTAGGACAATGCATTTTTAAATAAGCCAGATGGCTTCATGTCTTTCTTTGTACTTTGTGGCTACTCTGCCTGTGAATTGTTGCCCGATACACTGTAATGAAGTTTCAAATAGGAATGCTTGTTTTAAAGTCTTAAGGACTGAAATCTGAAGTGAAAATTAAAATCAATCTAGGGGGATCGAGAAATGGCACAGCTATTAAGCGTACACACTGTTCTTGCAGGGGATCCAAGTTCAATTGCCAGCATTCACATGAAGTGGCTCCCAACAGCCTATAATTCTACTTCCAGGGCATGTGAATCCCTCATCTGGCCTCCTTGGGCACCTGCACCCCTGCACATATACTCACACATAAACACATACATCTACAAATAATTAAAAATAATAAAAATAAATCTTTAAAAAAAACTCAAGCTAAAGCCAGCAATGGTCACGGAATCCATTAATCATAGGTGGATCTCTGTGACTTCAAGACCACCCTGATCTACATAATGAGAACCTTTCTTCAAAAACAAAAGCAAGCAAAATAAACAATCTGTGTTTATATTACTATATGCATTTCTGTAATATTCAAAATATGGGTTTTAGGGGTTTTTTTCCAAACCTAAAAATAAGATCTTTATTAATTATGGGTAAGCAACAAACTCTTCACCCTAATAACAAATTCATGAAGTTGAAATATAGTTAAGATCAGGGCTAGGAAAATTCTAGAAATTTCAACTTCACTAATGGCCATGAAGCTCACTTAAATATATCTGTCACTGAAGGTGAGTGGACAGTTCAGTTTCACCGAGGTCATTACTTTCAGAGGCCTATGACTTCAAAAGCCTTTAACCCCCTGAGTTTTTCTTATTGGCTTAATGAAATAATGGCTGATATGAATGAACTACAGTGATTAAAACACAGCTTCAGCTAAGTCTGAAGAGTGTTCCATGTTATGCCTGTGTGAGATAAGCACAATGAGAGTGGGGGGCCCGCTCTAGCTTAAACAGCCCAGGCCGAGAGATGGGATGGACAATTATGCCTTTTATGTGCATTTTAAGCTAATTTAGAAATTTTCTACTATTATTCAAGTTAACAAGCTGTAGGCTCGTGGGAGGGTTTTCAAAGAAAGACCTGGGGAAAGTAGCTGAGGGTTAAGGAATAGAGGGTACCATACAGATGGCTAATTAACATCTTATAAGACCTTTCACTAAAGCATCTGGTCTAGTCCCATATTTAAAAGATTCACAGAATTTTTAGAATTTGAAAGGGTTCTGAGGGAGCATCTTGCTCAACCCCCTCATTTTATGGATGGGAAAACTGAGACCCAGTTAATTACCCCAGGTCACAGAGGGTCCTGCTGCAGAATGAGGCTGACAATTCGTTGTGTTCTGCCTCCCAATCAAACTGGCTTAATTTCCTCCTAAAACGACAAATTAAGAGTTTTCCCCAATAAATGAGTATCAGGTGACATCTTTAGATCCTTAAGATTTAATGTGCAAAATATCTAGCAAATAGTTTAATTCAGGGGGTTGTTTAGCAGTAGTGTTTCTTCGTGGTTATTATATCACTTTATTATGTAATCCAGAGACGTATTTAACACAGCAGCTTTGATCACCTTAATGACCCATGTTTCTTTTAAAAACAATGAGTCTCACAAGATGCCAGCCCTTTGGGGTAGGGTCTTTATGCTGTAGTCCCCAAACACGGATGGATTATGCTCCACTTCTGTTTCTATTCCCCTGGCCAAGTAATTCTTCCCAACACCCACTTCACTGACTGATTAGCATATTCATGAGACAACTGCTTCAGCTAATTAGCAGTTTTATTACAAAAAATTCCCAAGACTCGCCAAGAGGGGGAGCAGCTACCCCTGTCACTCTAATGCTCTGGCTCTAGGACCATTTTAAGATAAAGAGTTGACAAAAAAAAAAAGTCTGAAGGACAGAAAAATACAGAAGCCAGTGTTCACACCCAGAGGCACATATTGAAAGCATAGGCGGCCCAGTGACACAGGCTCAGTAGTTATAAGCTGAGTCTGACCCCCAAAACCCACAGTATAAACAGAAAAGTGACTCCTGAAAGTTGATGCGTGAAATCAACACAACCTGTACAACGGACACACCACACCATGTGGACACACACAAAAGAATACTTATTATTGTTGTTATTGTTATTATTATTAATAAATGTTTAATATTTTAAAAAGTAACCTAAGAAATTGGTTGAAAGTACTACATGGAGATATTGTCCAAATGAGGTGTTTTCTTGTATTTACCTAGATCCGAAAATATACATGCACAGCTTAGAATGTACAAATCAACTTATAAGCTTTGTATTTACTTGAGACACACAAAACAATAGAAAATGGAAAGTATGGAAGCAAAAAATAAAAATAAAAACAAAAAACACCAAACAAACAAAAACCAACCAGCCTCCCACCAAATCCTTAAAGACAAATAAATGGGCAAAAGGATTTGTTCTTCATATTTGATGAGTCCATTATTGCCAGAGCAGGTACTACAAGCACTCACTTGCAATGGAGTTAGAATGAACAAAAACTGAGTCGAGCAAGACCATTTCTAGCCTCATGCATATGCATACATTTTGAAAACACAGAAAGTTGCCAGGGCTCAAAATCTGGCTCTGTGAGTCTACATTTTGATCTTGGACATAGCCAGATGTGCTTTGGAAGTTAATTTCTATGCTTTGTTTGTTTTTGTTTGTTTTTGCTATTTGCCTTACGTCCTTTTGCTATTTCCTCACTATATATCTTCAAGTGGGGGTTGTGAGTAACTTTGCCATCCTTCTTGACTCCCCATCCACCATCTTGTTTCTTTGTCCAGTTGCCGCTTCTCCATTTACATCAAAGACAGAAGGTTTGTCCTTTTTTAATATCAGAGCTTGAACAATTCTTTGATCAAAACAACCACCTTTGGACTTCAGAGAATTGAAATAACCCTAAAGTGCTTTACTCAGCATCCTGGATCTTTTAAAAAATATATCTATCAGTCAAACAACTGATGTAGCACCTACTAAAGGATTGCTAAATACCAGACAACTGATGTTTTATTATGGAAAATTGTATCCGAAAACTTAAAGAAAATGTGTACAATATTCCAGCTCTGTTCTGATCTCCGGACCAAACAGATTTCAGTGGCTTACAACCAATTTTAATTGGTACTCATTAACTTCATTGTCTTTGTCACATTTTAAATTAGAGCCAGAAGACATATACAGGAGCTTTTATAATCACTTTTGAGTATGCTTTGGAACTGATAAAGGTACCATTTTAATGTATTTATTAAATGAGAACAATTGTTTCTATGTTTAAAAAAACAAGCATATGTTAACACTTACTGATAACAGCTCTCTATACAGCTTTCTTTAAAAGAAAGCATGCACATTGTAATCATGCTACGTAGTAGTATTCTGCTACAAAACCCTGAGGAGGAAGGGGGAAAGGGCTAAACTAGCAGACCTATAGGCAGTAACTGTGGGCACTACTCCAGAGAAAGATATATGTACCAAATCTATACCCAGAGGTGGGTATGTGTTAAACTCTACAACTTTCTCTTTGAGAAGCCCACACCTCTGTTCTTGGATGAGTCTTCCTTTTTGCTGAGCACCTTTCTCTTTCTCTCAACCCTCAAGCTGACTGCTTTATTAAATGCTTTATATTAACCCTCGGATGTACTCCCTCTAAAAAAGAAAAAAAGAGAAATGAGGATACTTAGGGAAGATGAGCTTGTGGCTTGCAAACAAGTTTAACTCCACTGCATCATGCTGTCAACAGGAGCAGGACTTAAGTTTCCTTTTTAATTTGGTCATGAAAGTCCCATGTGGTGATTTTGAAAGCACTCATCTCTCAAATATGCCAGAGTCAAGGGACGTTCACTGTTTGTGGGCATGGTAGCACACAGCTATTCCTCATTTTCCCATAGCCCAATGGCTTCCAACAGACCAATAGACCTAGTGGTAGGCATAGCACTGGGGAAGCTAAAGCAAACTGGAAAATCACAGGCCTCCCTCTCAAAAAATAAAAAAATTAGATGGACTCAGAAGGGACAGGTACTGAGAGTCATTGCTTTCAATAATAAAACTAACAGTGACCCAGAGACAGGTGGGATCTAACATTGCACTTGCCAATAATACCTATCTTCTCAAATTATGAGCAAAAAGTATTTAACAGAAAGAGCTACACATGCCAGGGTCGAGTTAATCAAATATAAAGATACATATATTTAGTCTACTCATCCAGGTAAAGGAGACAGAATTGAGACCACAAAGACTGGAGGTGTAGGTCGGTGGTCGAGACCATGTGTAGCATGTGCGATGTCCTGGGTTCCTTCCCCAGCCTCCGCATGCAAAAACAAGACCAAATACATGCTGCACACAGTGTGCTTGAAACAATGAATAGGATCAGTTGCACGCACTATAATATGCAGGCAGTATTTAAGTTCAACTACATTACAAATTAAATGTGTCATAGTTCTCCCCTGGACAGCTTACCAATACTTATTAAACTGGTTACCAAAAAAGTTTCAAATAATAACTCTCAAAATAAATGCCTGAAATATAACCTGTTCTATAGTTGGGGACTGTCTTATCAGCTATATCAACTCTAATTTAGTCTAACTTCTCACCATGGTAACAGCCCTTTGCAGGGAAACTCAAAGCCATTTCACATCTAGAAGATTTGCCGTGTACTACTTCACTACGCATAATGTCAAGAAAAGCCTGCTTCAAAGGTACTATGTAATTAGAATGGCCTTTAAAACAGGCACAAAGCAAATTGTTCTGATTAAAATCAAATCTACTTCACAACGATCATGAGTGAGTAACATCACAGAAAGGAATCCCGGGGTGTTTGGGACCACCTAGTACAGTTTCACATCTGTTATCTGTAGTGTGGACTCAGGTAGGGCTTGAAGTGCCTCTCATCTGCCGACTTCCTCTCTATTAAATGAAGTATACATGTGAGAGGGTTTAGAATTCTACTGTGGTTTTCCAGGGAAAGACTATGCCAGACCTCAGCTAATAATGACCCTGGAGAGGGAACCGAGCTTATAGTAGCCATTTCCAGGTTACCGGCTGCATGGATGCTCAAGAGCCGAGCATCTTGGTTAGAGGGATCCTAAGAATTCCAGTTGACAATCCATTTTGAAATTTAGAATGAAGCTCAGCATCTGTAGAATCTCTCTCTATTGGGTGAGAGATTTAAACAGTTTTGAGATGCCTGCTTTTTATTAAGAAATCTTTTTTTTTTAAGTGACTTGCGTCAACAACACTATGGAGCATTCACCCAAAGAAAGAAAAGGAAAAGCATTTAAATTAACCCCATCTATTTTTAACTCTTTGACCGTATTTCCATAATGCCTAAGATACAGATACCAGTGCAACTGCTCAGCAAGCTTGCCCCTAGAAGCCTACTTCAACCACAGTAACGCATCTTGTGAGAAAACTGAAGTTCTGAGAGAACAGAAGATAACTGAGAACTGATCATACAAAAATAGCTGTCAGCTCTTCCATGTAACTCAGATCACATACCATCAAACTTCTTGTAACGGGATGCAAAGACGGCTTGCAAATGATTGCACTGTTCGCTGACCACGGTTTTGAAATCATCTTTACTTTGCAGACTGTACTTCTCTTCCATCTCTTGAGAACAGCACGTATAATCCTGGGGACAGATCTTCAAATGGTCACCTGGAAGGTAAAAAGACAATCTATACCACCAATATTCATCAGGTTCAAGAAGGAAGAGCTTAATTTTAGATGCATATTTAAATGCTTCTACTTCATTTAAGCCAGGTGAAGCTCAAACATTGCATATATTTAAAAGGTTACATGGCACAAGGTAAAGATCTCATGGGTTGATTGTATTGTTTTGTTTTTTAACTAAAACATTATTGTTAAAAAAAAGCTTACAAATAAATAAAACTATACACAAACTTAACCAAACCTAACCTCTATGCAACCTAATGAACTAATACAGTTAGAATTGGCATTAAAATGGAAGTTGTGATGCATTCTATTAAAATTTTCACTTTCAGTATCAAATCAACTAAATTAAAATAAAATAATAAAGCCACCTCCCCAAAAAATCCAGAGGAGCTTTGTAATACAGAAGATGCCTTAACCACAGGAAAGTTGGTGTGAGGCAGGAAGAATAGCATCATTTGGTAACAACACAAATATCTTTCATGAATTCTTATGATTCTGTGATATACCGTGTATGTAAGTCATTCAAACAAGATATTTTTTAAGGATAGGAATTTATATTTCAAGAGAAAGAGAAGTTTATAATATTGTGATAATCATTAAATAAATATTTAAGTCCCCATTGTAGTGTTAAGAAAGTAACATATAAATGTATACACATTAGTTCTACTGAGGGAAGGCAAAGAGAGTTCTAAAATTCAAATTTGAAAGTATAGTAGTTTAATTTCAAGGGGTTGTCGGCACAGAGGCAAACTATTCATAATGGAAAATCTGAATCTATGCTAATTCTTGAAGAAGTGATCACAGGCCATTCTCTATGTCAAAGATTTTTTGTATTGCCACTTTCTAGGCAGGTTATTAGACTATAACCACCTAATGTGTGTGGTATTGTCATATATTCCTCATATTCTCATAGACCAGTGGTTTCCAATAAATGTGGTCTTTACATAGTGATGTAGTCTAGAGTTAAGAAAAGTGTCAGATGGCTCATTCCATAGCAACCTAGCCCAAAAAGTATCAATGTTCTTAGAACTACACACTGTCCATAATTTAGAGGTAAGGGGTTTGGATAGGTTCTTCTACAGCTTCGTCTTTGTTCTTCCTTAGCCACCAAATGAAAACTATGCTTTGAAGAAACCAAAGCTTCATCCCTCATAATGACCAAACAGATGCAGTGAAACTCAAAATTAAGCCACATCAAATACTATGACTTGAGTCGTTTCAATATTTACAGACTTGTTGAAACTGTAAACATCTTCACCAAGACTTGTTTCCAATGCTCTGCTAATGCTGTCCACTTACGTAAAACAAAGAAGGATCTGAAAAGGATCAAGATCTCAGGAATCTGGGTCTGAGCCTGAAGTGTGTACCTATTGTCCCAACTACTGGAGTGGGGGAGGATAACAGTGGGAGACTTCATCTCAATATGAAATCTCAGGAATGGGTCCCCTAGAGACATAGGAACTTCACATTGGTGTGTTAAAGAAACCAAGGGCCATGGAATGACGAACATCTTTCTACTGCTTGGCTTTTGTGTACTTTCATGAAACAATTCTTTTCCTAACACAGACACAAAAGGAGTGCTGGGGTTGGGCAGGGGATCTGAATATAAAATAGTATTGGCATATCAGCTGATTAATGCTAGGTTATTAATGCATAGATACAAATACATACTTAGGATGGATACATACATACATACATATATACATACATACATACATATTTACATTCATAGATTGAGATAGATACAGAAATGGAGAAATAGAGATATTCCTGATCATTCTTTGCAATTACAAGTTATGGAGACTGTTACTACTTTAAAAAAAAGTGTGCAGCATTAAAGGACACTCTTCAAATCTCCATCTAGAAACTACTGTTTCTTTAATGATTTCTAAAAGCCTTGGATAATAGATAATTCTACTAAGAGTGGAAAAATGATTTAAAGACTGTGAAGCAGAGTTTAGAGGTGAGGTTATAGAATATCTCAGATCTCATTAGTAAAAGAAAAGCAATGGCTATGGTTGCTGAAGTCCAGTTTAATGGAAACCCCTTCCTTAAAACCAAAACAAAAACCCCCTCATTACAGTTTGTTGGTATCAGAACACATAATTAACACAGAGATAGCCAGCTGTCTGCTGATCTTAAGCTTGAAGGTTCCTCTATTAGTCTAAACACATAAAACAGTATAAAGGCCCCCAAGTATGTAGTACTATACTTTTATCATCCCAGTACTCAGAAGGTGGAGGCAGACAGATCTCTGTTCAAAAGCCAGCCTGGTCTAGCTAATTCTCAAGCCCTTACAAATATCCCATTGGTCATGTATAAAATTTTCAAGGTAAAAATAAATTCTCAGGAGTCTGGAAAAATAGCCATATTGATCCGATCTCTTTTTTTTAGGACAGGGTAATTGCATGGCTCTGGATGACCTGGAAGTCATCATGCTAGCCTCACACTCATCTGCCTATCTTTGCCATGGAAATGTTGGGATTGAAGGCACCTTCATGGCCAGTTGTCTATCCAATCTTAACAGGTTCACACAAGTAAAATAGATAATCTATTGAATTACTGAGTGCTATGAAAACTTACCAAAGCAAAAGACCCCTTTCTTCAGCAATTGGCATGTGTGTGTGAGTTTACACACACACACACACACACACACACACACACACACACACACACACACACAAGCACACACAAGCACATGCACACATGCACCTTGAAGGCAGAGCATAGTGAGAAATTGGGAAGGAACCCTCTTCTCCAATGAAAACGATGCTAGACATTGAGAAATGCAAACTTGTGTACAGGACTTTTTACACTGAGGACATAACACACCCTTCAAGCTTTACCAGTAACCTTGCTGAATGTTTACAAAGAGAAGTATAAAACCCCACACACTCCACCCTCCTCACATCCACCAAGACCTTCAGCAGGACTTTAAGAGGGCCTGCTTATACTTGAACAGTGGAGAGCACATTTGTTTGGGCAACGTCTAATAAAGTCGATTCATGTACCTTCATGTTAGATCTTTCCAGGAAGACTCAGTTCACTGGTGAGAAAGGCTTGTGCCTTGTGTAAAGGAGAGCAACAAGGTAGAAACCTAGATAACGTGTTTATTGCCAAAGTCATCTTCCTCTGAGATATCTCATTCTTAAGAGTACTAATTCTTTGTGCTATATAGCCTTCCGCACAACACTCTGTCTCCATTTATAAAAAGCACTCCTTGAAAATTTAAGTTAACATTTTGGCCAAAAGCTCTAAGAAATGTATAATCTAAGACATACATGTAAATTAAACCCCAAGACATACTGAGGCTACTGAGGATTAAGGGACATGAGCAGTTAATGTTGTTGAAAAGAACAAGGAGGAAAAGGGTCACAGTCTTGTGCATCTGAATTATAGCTGTGTTCCAGTAGGAATCTCGGAGAACTCACTGGAGCAACAAGGCTCTTTTAAAAAGAAGTTTTACCCTTATTTATTTAGAGTCTTGGGCTCTCTCTCTCTCTCTCTCTCTCTGTGTGTGTGTGTGTGTGTGTGTGTGTGTGTGTGTGTGTGTGTGTGTCTGTCTGTCTGTCTGTCTGTCTGTCTTGGTAAAATCTTTATTCACTGAGCCATCTTTCAGATGTTTATGTATCTTATAAAATTGAGTACTTTTAAATTTTTTCCAATGTGTGTGAGTGGTTTGTCTGCATATATGCCTGTGTACCATGTATGTGCCAGGTGCCTGCAGAAGGCCCTCCCAAAAGCATTAGATACCCTAGAATTGGAGTTACAGATATTTGTGAGCCTCCATGTGGGTATTGGGAATTGAACCATGGGTCCTCTGGAAAAGCATCATCCTTGGTGACATCATGAGCTAGAGACCAGCTTGGACTGTATGAAACCCATTTCAACTCCCCTTTCCCAATGTAGCAACAATGTAGGATATCTGCATTTCCTTTGTGAGGAACTCTCTTCATAACTCTGAAGCAATGAGTTTCTTTGAGAATGGCCAAATGCAAACTCATTACCTGACACAAGTTAAAATGTATCCAGTTTGTTCTTCTATTATGCCCCCCACTGTATTCTTTCCCCTTATCAGGTGTTGGTTGATCTCCTCAACTTGAGCATTTCATGGTCAGGGATGTGGCTCACTGCTAGAATGTCTAGCTAGCATGTGTAAGGCTCTAGGATCAAGCCCCTACACCAAAGAGATGAAAATGTAAAAGAAAAGAAAAAACTGTAATTATACTTTAAATCAGCAAAATGCCTTATCTGAAATGCAGAGCACATATGAATGGTTTTCTACATGTTTGCTGTGAAATGCCTTTTTTCTTCCTGGAGACCTCCTTTTAAAACCTGATCATCTTATACATTTCTCATTTAAAAAGGTGTCATAACTCCTTTAGGCTACAAGAGTTCAGCCACAAATGAGCTGATTTGGGAAAGAGAACTGTCAGTGAGAGACAGCACTAGATACAAGCAATGTATACTAGGGTCTCATGTGACTCTCATATACACCTTGCATTAAGAATCATCACTGGGGCTGGAGAGATGGCTCAGTGGTTAAGAGCACTGACTGTTCTTACAATAGGCCAAGGTTCAGTTCCCAGCACCCACATGGTGACTCACACCTACCTGTAACTCCAGTTCCAGGATATCTGACACCTTCTTCTGACCTCTGTGGATAGTAGGCATGCATGTGGCACACATTCACATGTGCAGGCAAAAAACTTATACACATAAATGCAAATAAGTCTAATATGATTTTTATAAAAAAGAATCATTATTGGATACATATTCCCAAAACTACAATCAGCATTGTTCACCACCACCAAAAAAAAAAAACCCCACCAAAACCAAAAAACAAAGAAAGATAGACAGGCTTCTGTATTCAAGTAGTTTCCAGACAAATAGGAGCTAGGATCTCCAACTGTCATTTGTCCCACATGCTACCATTTCCCCTGCTTAATCTCCTTCCACAATTCCACACACACATCCATATGTACACACATCACTTTAATATGTTCAGCCCGCTTTCCACCCTGCCTTCCCTCTGCCTGTTGTTCTTTTTCACCACACCCCACTTATTTAGTTGCATGTATTACAAAACAGAAGGGCTGCTTTTTTTTTTTTTTTATTTGTAGTACTCGTTCAGAGTTCCTTGTTCATTAAAAAGCAGGTGAGCTGAATACTTTCTTGATTTTCTAAGGAAGCAACTAAATGAAGTTGTTTTTTGTACATGGCTCTTGATTACTTTTTTTTTTCTATTGTGGCCCAGCCCTGTCCTAGGAGGCTTGAATTGAGATTCAATGAACCATGCTTTTAAAGCTTAACTCTAGGGCACTAAAAAAAAAAAAACAAAAAACACTCGAAAGAGCTAAACTTTTTTTAATCATACCAGCTCTATGTAATTTCTCTTTGGTCTTATTATAAATGCCTTAGTTTTCAAAGCCAAAGACAATCATAAAAAATTACTATGGAATCTTGCTGAGTGTTTACTGGTTCTTTTATTTTCAAGGCAGTTGAAATCAATGCTTTAAAAAGAAGGCATTGAATATTAGCCATCTCTTCAGTCCTGTAACAGAGTAACAGCAACTTGAACTGAACAAACAGTCTGTAGAAGTATGTTCTTTCTCTTACTTTTCTGTCATCTACTCCTCTTACCAAAGACTGACAAATGGGTGCATAGAATGTTCAGTTATGCTCACATGCTCCTCACTTAGCTTCCCATGGAAAATGTTGTAAAGAGTAGCTGAGTTCTTTATTTACTTTTATGTACACTGGTGTTTTAACTGCATATATGTAAGATCCCCTGGAACAGGAGTTGCAGACAGTTGTGAGCTGTTATGTGGGGACTAGGAATTGAACCAGGGTCCTCTGAAAGAGCAGTCAGTGCTCTTATCCAATAAGCCATCTCTCTAGCCCCAGTATTTGGGTTCTTAAAAGGAGAAGAAACGGTTGGCTCACACCATGTGATTGGGAAAGCATACACTCTCGATTCATAGGCAAAGTGCCTGCTCAAACACACTTGGAAAAAGAGATACAAACTGAATGCTAAGGGTAAGAAATGCATTGAGAAGAACAAACGGGATAGATTTTAAGTGTAAATGTTAAGAGGCAATGAGTTTGTACCAGTTTCTCAAAGAAACACTGTTTCCCATGAAATAAAGAGTTCTTTAGAAAGAAAATGAAAAAAAATGTTTTATTGCTGATCCAGGTGTTAAAAGGGGTCTTATACAGCCCAAGCTAGCCTCTAACTGTGTCACCAAGGATGACCTTGAACATAGTCTTTCTATCCCTCAAGTACTAAGATTACAGGTGTGTACCAACAAAATCCAATCAGCCAACAATCTAGATATAGTCAACATTTCTGACAACTTGTACTAGGTGACAAACGAGTTATTTTAACATGAGGTAGAAATGTGGAGGAAAACCATACCTAATAGTTGAGTAGTGTGTACATATGACCATGAAGATGGCAATCAAGCACAATCATTTAACAGGCACCAGAAACAAAGTCAAGATACAGAATCAGTTATATGGATGAGACAAGATGGTGTACACACACTATGGAGTTTCTCTTCAGCCGCAAAGAACTAAATTATGTGATTTGCAGAGAAATGAACAGACATGAAGATCTTCGTGTTAAGGGAACTAAGCCAGAGCCAATCCCTTACATAATCAGGATGTTTTAAGGATATCTAGGTTTTGCAATGAGGACTATTAAGGACAAAGGGGTTAATGAGAGGGGAGTTAATTAAACATCGTGGGGATAGATCCAAGCAAAGCACAAGGGCTGCATGTACGAAGACATCATGATGAAACTCATAGATTTTTAATAGGGTTTTAAGCTTTTAATTTTTTAAGCAATAAAGCAAAGTCTTGGCCTCGATGTATACCCAGGATAGAACACACCCATGAGCTATGAATCCCATCTATGGCAGCAAAAAAAAAAAAAAAAAAAAAAAAAAAAAAACAAGAGAGAGCGGGAGAAATAAAGTAGCAACACTAAACCCTTGAGGGCTAAGGAAACATGATACAACACAATATAGTGTCCCGGGTGAGACTGACACTAGGAAAAATCTAAGAAAAGCCACAAATTGTTATGTCGCTATTCAAAGCAGCACCACTGGTAATAACCTAATTATCATCAACAGAGGAATGGGTCAACAAAATATAGTATCTGTGTAATAGGATATTAGCCAATCACAAGAACAAGTAAAATTCAGATATATGTTACAACCTGACTGAGGCTCACACATTGCCAAGTAAAAGGAGCCTGTCAAAGAGTCCATGTAAGACTGCATTTGTAAGAAATGTGTAACAGCAGCAAATCTAGAAATTGAAAATACATTAGCAGTTATTTAAGAAGAGATCCGGGGGTGAGGAGAAAGGGGGATCTATGATTAAAGAGTGCGTAGTTTCTTTCTAGAGTGTTTACAACTGATTTTGGTGAGGCACTGGACACTACAAATGTGAAGGGAAGTGTAGGTCTGAGTCAATAGTAATACATCAGTACTAACTCATGAGTTGGGACAAATGTACTACACTAAGGACAGGTACTAATGGGAACTGGATATCTAAAAATCGATATATTATCTGCTAAAATGAAAAGTTAAATTTGAGAGAATAAACCTTGGCTTTAAAAGAATAAACAATGATAAATACATGTGGCAGGCGGAGGTCCAGGGCACCCTGATTATGACTTTCAACATGCTTTTTAAAAAGACCAATACTGGTCCTGGAAAGACTGGATGTAGGGGAACGCCAGGACAGAGTAACGAGAGGGGGTTGAATGGAGAAAAGAGGGAGGGAAGGGGGCTTATGGGACTTTCAGGGAGGGAGGAAACGGGAAAGGGGAAGTGATTTGGAATGTAAATTAAAAAAATAAAATAAAAAAAAAAGACCAATACTTGATGTAATTCTAATATTAGAAAGCTACATTAAGCTATTATGTGCTGGGGTAATTTTCCTAATCTCTCAATTGCTACCTTACCCGTTTTCTAATTTTTATTTGTTGTGAACATAAAACAATTCCTTGCTGTTGGTCTAAAGCATACCAAAATAGTTTCAGTTCACTTTCTAGATGGGATATGGAGCTACAAAGCAAGCTAAAATACAGGTTGTTATACAAGTTCAGCCTTTCCAGGCCACCTAAGAAACCCCCAGAGGAACACATAATGGTCTGCTTCATGGAAACAAAGAGAGCAAATCACAGAGGTTTTTAATAATCCCAGGAGGTGGGGGAACGTATACATTAATCCATCCTCCCTGCTTCCAAAAAAGAGTGAAATTACTGCATATAACGTGCTACTCACACTGAAAGCCTGAAGTCATTTGACCTAAACTTCAATAATAAAGCACACAAATTACAGTCATTATGCAGATGTATGATTTGAGATCACCTACCAATCAGTAGGAGAAACACAGCTAGTTAGCATTTTTCAAAAACCTTGCCAAAATACAGCTCTGGAAGGTTTAAGACTGCCCATTATTCTTAGGTCTACTAATCCTGCAAGATAAGAGAAGGAGGCCAATGAGAAACACACATTTCTGCAATCAGCTTTATTATATTTCACTGAGAATCACTTTCGTCTGTGTGCGGGGGGGGGGGGGAATAGTGCTGTTACTGGCCATTAGTCCACCCTTCATTTTGGTGAGTTCCTAACAGTTTTAAATTTTACTCCACATTGAGACTAAATAGGCTGCTTATTACTTGTTAAATGACAAGTTCATTGTGAACTTAAAATAGTATCTAAGGATCTTAGATCCCCATTTGAACTGCAAAGTGACCTATGCCAAACCAGAGTGAATGACCTGCAATTCATACTGATTTGACCTATGCTTCACTATTTCCTTGGCATTGTATTGTGTGAGCATCTAGATCACCCTCGTGGTGTGTGTGTGTGTGTGTGTGTGTGTGTGTGTGTGTGTGTGTGTCTGTCTGTCTGTGTGTCTGTGCACGAGTACGTGCTCACCCTCTCAGAGTATATGTGTGTTATGTTTACTGTTCATTGGAATTCATTTGTATCCACTTCACATCTCAACTCAGAAGCTCTGGAATCGCAGATGTTTATTAATGCACCCAGCACTATCTGAATTCCTGCATGTCAAATGGTTTGCCCAGTTGAGTCGACCTTATCTATTCTGCACACTTTACAACCACTACCTCTAGGATTCAATGCTAGGAGCAGCAATCAACACTCAGGACAACAATATGAAAGAGCAAGGCTAGAATTTCACCAATAACTTCACCGCTCCAATAAGTCCAATAGATATGCCCTCAACAGAGTTACTAAAGTATCAAAGGAAACAAGTTGGGGTCCTGAAGCAGTCCTAGGGGCAGTAAAGAAAGACTTTTCCTGACACTGATTCTCTGAGGCAAGGACACATACTTTGTTGGTTCTGAGAATCTCACTCAAATCCTAATTTATTTATAACATTTATCTGGCTCATTGAACAGAAAGTCTAATGACATCCAATTTCCAATTGATCTATGGATTTCAGAACCATACAGTGATCTGAAAGAAGCCCATGTGATCTTAAAATCTTTGAAGACGTATACATACAGAAGCTCTAAGGATGTTGTTACAAATGCCTATGAAATTAAGCTTCTCACAACTTTCTCTGAGTCTGTTTCTCTTCTGAGCTTTTTCACCTTTACCCTCCATCCCAATCTCCAAGGTTTCCTTCTGTAGAGGATGAGTGAAAGACAACACAGAAAACAAACACCCCCAAGGTTGCTCGCAGCTGTTCTAGCCTCAACTACAAACACAAAGTTGCCTAAAGAGGAAACACCTCTGGCTACAACTTTTTTCTGTGTTGCTCAATAGTGTATCTCAACTGTCATCTCCAAGCTACGAGTCACAGTTGCAGAAACACCAGAGATTGGGGCTTATCAATCATACCAGACTAAGGCCGTGGTAGGTCCATTTCTGAAAGGTGACAGATAGAGGGCTAAGCTCAAAGTGTCAAGGAAATTCCTCAAGTCAGGGAAGTCTGGCCATTAGCAACATAACCTTTCTCAGCACCCAGCAGATCTCCTGTGCGATCACAGATGACCCCAGAGAAGGCAAAAAGAAGAGCTATCCTCTGGCAACCATGGCAGATTATCCTTTTCCTCCACACAGAAGGCTGACTGCCACGCAACCCCTCTGAGGATGACAGAGTATATGGTCTGAGTTACTACACGTTGTCCAAAGCAATAACTCTCAGGCTGGGTCACGCCTTAAGTTACTCCATTTTATAAAGGCACAGCCTTGACCTCAGTTACTACACTGGACTTGGCATATTAGCCGAAGGAGTATGGCTGTACATCTTGTTGAGGTAAGTTAAGAACCACCACCACTCGTCAGTGTGCCATGAAGCATTAATTTACTAATTAATTACTAATTACTACTAATTTACAGTAAATAAACCTGTAAATATTATCTAATCTTAGCACAAACACTGGAGATGCAGGCTTATCAATCACACCAGATGGATGAAATACCAGTCCCCTGACCTTGGACTATACAAGAAAGAATACCCCAAGAATGAGATGTGAGCTACTAAGACTTAAGCACACTGGCCCATTCATTACCTGATGATTTGTCACAAACCTCCCTAGGAAAACTGGCACAGAAACACATCCATTTCTGTCCTCAGAATGCACGTAACTCATGTACAGTTTCTCTCCTCATGACATATAGCCTACTTAGGAACTTGCAAGCCATGTGTGGTGATACACACCTATAAACAATGACTGCACAGAAAACAGATAATCAAGAGTTTAGGCCAGATTCATAGAGTTATGCCAACAGAGAAGTTAGACTGAGCTCCAAGGGACCTTGTCTCAAACAATAACTAAAACTAAATCAGAAAAAAGCAAATGGACATTTGACAATTCCTGACCCTCAGTTCTGTACCTGCTAGCTCTGTACACTCCAGAGACCTTACTTTGCATGTGTACCAACCCTCTGCCTCTTCCTCCTGCCCCTTTTATCTTTTCTGTAACATATATGTTGATATGTACTTATATGTTAATTGTGTGATACGCAATGTGATCTGATTAAAATTGTCTATATCCACCAGTAGCAAATGAAATTTGAAAATTAGGGAAATTTAGTGGATTAAAAGCAATGAAATTGATATTGTTTATGTGCTTATTATTCAATCAGTGTTGACATGGTAGAAAGACACAAATCTGTCCATCTTCTGTTTGTAATATAGTTTGCTTACAATACCCTCTCTACCGCTCCAGAAGTGGTCATTTTTTTTCTGAGACCCGTAATGTTCAAATAAAAGGATATCTTAAGACAAATGCAAAGACATCTTACCCAATTCATCCACAAGAGGTACCTACCATTTTTCTCAGTTTCCAAAGCCCCATGGAAACAAAAATACAGCTACATATGGTGCACATCTTTAATCCCAGCACTTGAGAGGCAGAGGCATTGACTCTCAGTTGAGTTTAAGGGGAACTTAGTCTATGTAGTGAGTGCCAGGCCAGCTAGGGCTTCATGGTGAGATCCTATCTTGAGAAAATGAAAAGGAATATCTGAAGGCAGACCTTTAAATATTAAATCAAGATCTTAATGTGCTTACTTACATGAAAAACTGAATTCACATTGGTTAGAGGTATAGTTTAGTGATGGGTCACTTTGCTAGTATATGTATATACACAAGACCCTGGGTTCCACATCCTCCTCCTCCTCCATCATTATCATCATCATCATCATCATCATCATCGTTTTCTAACAAAACAGAAATTATAAGGAACAAAGACAAACACTCATTTGCTATGCATTCAAGTATCTGCTTAATTTCTGTCAATCTTCAGATACTCATATAACCGGACTGGGGCTCTCAGTCACTACACAACCATAGAGCCAGTTCGAATATACAGCGAGTGTCTTTGTTCTCTTTACTATATGACTATCAGGTAACCAAAAATGAAGGACTGTGTTTCCATTCCCACTTTGGGAAGAGATGAAGGGAGAGGGGCTGAAAGTGGAATTGCTGCAGAATGGCAGTGTCTGCCATAGGATCAAATGGAGACAAAGGTACTTGAGACCCACTGCTCACAAACTCAGACTATCAGTTAATTTTCTATGGCTTAGAACAACAGGGTGAGTGCATATTGGTAGCATGGTACTCTAAGCTACAAACTTGGCTGCCATAAATTTTGGGGGGCATGGGTCAACGATTAATTCATAAACAATTATTGTCATCATCATTTGAACCCAAAGACATTCCAATTACCTACCACGTCCAGAATGTGACTGGCCCTTTGTCAATTTAGGATGAGCTATGATCATGAAAAGTGGGTGGTTCACGACTGCAGCCACTAAGAGACAGAAGTGAGCAAGAAAAAAAATAAGGCTGGATGTGCCAGGAGAGAGAGAAACAAAAGGGAAGTACAAAAGCTAGTGCTACCAGTAACTGGAAAGTCACCTCCAACTGATGCAAATGATGACCTGGCACCAAAGCCTTGGGTTCCCACCAAGCACAGGGCTCTGTTTTTCTCCCTAGTTTCCATTACACAGAGCCTGCAGATGGCACACAGCATTACTACTGCAATTATTGGGCATAATTATCATGAAGAGTCTTTGATGTGATAGCAAAAATTATTAAAATGACCCTTCCTAGAGAAGGAGGGCAATAAATACAGCCTCATTCGGAAAAAATCAAGGACCACCTTTTGTAGCAGGCCCTTCTGCCAGAAAAGCGTAAGTCATTTAATACACTTGTTTTTTCTTCCTCTCCTTGACTATCTTTTATCCTATGTGGAAATGAATAATGGTATGTCATTCAAGATATATTTTAAGAATATACTTAAAAGTACTTCAAAGGAAAATAAAAAAATATGAAGTGACCTCCTCTGTGTGGTTCCTCTGATTCCATGGTAACCAAGAAGGAACAATTTTTAGAATCTGCCTTCAAGGATGAGAATAAATAACAACTGAACTAAACCCTGGCCTCATCTTAAAACTAATACTTGTCAATGCCATAATTATCTGCTCGAACGTGCCAACACTGCAGTATAGTGTTAAAAGAAACACTAACTAGAAGTATAAATGCCCCATGTCACATTTTGAATCAATCTGACCTTGTGTTTTAATACTAAACCAAAATAGCACAATCCTAAATTGCATGCAGTATTACAGAAGCATCTACATTTACCATATCCAATTTACTCAGTTTTGATGTAGGACTGTAAAACCATTTTAAAAGCTGAAACAAAACTATGTTATGTCCAGCATTATGAGCCTTGAGTTTTGTAAATTGAAAGCACATAACAGAGTAGGTTCAACTAGGTTATATGGAAAACATGTTTATGCTTTTGGTTCTATTTTTTAATATATGACAATGAACATAGCCCAATATAAATACCAGTTAGCTGCTAGGGTCTAGCATGATATGATATGAAGTCTCATAGAACTCATATGTTGCAGACCTGCTCACAATTGTGGCACAGTTGGGGTGAACCTATAAGAAGCCTAGTAGGAAGTCACTTGGGTAGACTCTCTGGAGAGACTGTGGAAGCCCAGTCTCTCTGGCTTCCTATGAGAAGCAAATTCTTTGCCCTATGCAAGCTCCTCACTCCTCACACCATCTACAAGAAATCTTTGGTAGAGCAAAGCTGACACCAGCACCATACCTTTGAATCTCTACAACTATGAGCTAATGAAACGTCTGTCCTTTATAAAGCTAGCCTGCCTCAGAGATTATAGCAATGAGATGGACTTTGCCAACTACTCTACCATGTTAATAGTACAAAAGTATAAACAGAGGAACTTAGAAGTGAACCATTATAACCCTCGGGCTAGAAAATCAGAGGCAGGGAGTTACCTGGGGCTTTCTGGCCATTCAGTTTTGCTGAATTGTTGAGTTCCGGGTTCAAGGAGAGCCTCTTGTTTCAAAAAAAAATAAGTTTAAGGTAAAAAATAATAGAGGACACCTGACATTGACCCACATACACACACACACACACACACACTTATAAACACAGACACACACACAAAGAAGTTAACTATAGTTCAGTCTCACTGTATATGCATATGCAGACTAGAAAAGGTTCTTGGTAGCACAGACTGAGTTTCTACTTAGCTTGATGACTGCCAGTAAGAGAAAAGGATGGGGTCCTAGAGTGTTTCATCATTTCATTAGTCTGCTATGAATCTCTAGGATTCTGTAATTTTTGGCTACAAATAAAATGAATTATTAGTCCAGGGTCTATGATGGCTAATCTCAATTATCAACTCGAGTGAATTGACAATCACCATGGAAACATACCTGTGGGCAGGCCCATGAGGGTTTCCATAAAGGTTAAGAAAGGAGAAGAGAATATGGGTGGCACCATCCCAGGGACTGAGGTTCCAGGCTGAATACAAAGGAGACAGCAAGCGGAGCAGGAGCATGCGTGTTCCTCTTCCTCTCTCTGCTTCCTGACTGTGGATGTAATGCCTCATGCTCCTGCTGCCATGCGTTCCCCTCCATGATGGGCACTGTCACACTGTCGGCCAAAATAAACCCTTCCTTAAGAGGCTTGTCAAGAATTCTTGGCACAACAGTGAGAAAAGTAACTAATCAGTCTATTCCTGAAAAAATATTTCAGGCTGAGCACACTGGCAGTGGTGGCACATGCCATTAATCCCAGCACTTGGGAGGCAGAGGCAGGCAGATCTCTGTGAGTTCGAGGCCAGCCCGGTCTACAGAGTGAGTTCCAGGACAGCCAGGGCTACACAGAGAAACCCTGGGCAAGGAAAAGCAGGAGCAAAACACATGCTTGGCACATGTGAGGTCTTTAGTTCTATGCCTAGAAATAAAACAATTTTTTTTTTGCTTAGCAGTTAAAATTCTAATAGCATGCATGTGCTTTTTCTTTTTACATTTGTTTATTTATTTCATGTCTGTGTGTATGTAAATGGATGTGAGCATGCTTTGGGTATGACACCTCTGGAAGTGAGAAGGCAATTTGAGGGTGTTGGTTCTCTCCCTCTGTTGGAGCCTGGGGACTGAACTCAGAATGTCAGGCAGGAAATGCCCTTACTCTAATCCCTGCCTCACCGCCCCAAGCCATCTCAGCAACCTGAATTACCATGTCAGTAGCCCTGAGAGAGCTGCTCAAGAAGTGTACTACAGCCAGGCGGTGGTGGCGCACGCCTTTAATCCCAGCGCTTGGGAGGCAGAGGCAGGCGGATTTCTGAGTTCGAGGCTAGCCTGGTCTCCAGGATAGCCAGGGCTACACAGAGAAACCCTGCCTCGAAAAACAAAACAAAAAACAAAAAACCAAAAAACCAGAATTTAGAATGGAATCTTTTTGGGGGCTGGAGAGATGGCTCAGCGGTTAAGAGCACCGACTGCTCTTCTGAAGGTCCTGAGTTCAAATCCCAGCAACCACATGGTGGCTCACAACCATCCATAATGAGATCTGACACCCTCTTCTGGAGTGTCTGAAGACATCTACAGTGTACTCACATATAATAAATAAATAAATAAATCTTTTAAAAAAATGTACTACATAGAGTGCACTTGTTAGAACTAAATTAAGAATTTGGCTAAAATTCTGTGATTGTATTCATTAAGCCAGAAATACCATGTTTTATGAGAAGCATAGAGACTTGAGTGTAGGCTTGATTCTGTTGCTTAGCAGGTATGACTTGGGGAGAAGACCAGAGTCTACTTTGGAGAGCTGTTGGAAGCATTAAAGGTTTATAGTCTCTAAGTCAATAGTATCCACAGGATGTGTGTAGCTCAGGGATAGAAGAATTGCCTAACAGGCACAAGGCCCTGGGTTCCATCTTATGAACAGCAACATCAGAAGATACTATAGGTTTCTCCTTTTAGCTTCTGGGTTCTGGTTATTCAACTGATGAAAATGTGTTTGTGTCTTAGTATCAGTAGCCTTAAAAGTGCTTATTTTTAAAGATTAGTTTTGGTCCGTTTTAAGAAAGACTTATTTATATGAATGCTCTCTCTGCGTGTACACCTGAACCCTAGTAGAGGGCACTGGATCCTAGGCTACCATGTGGTTGCTGGGAACTAAACTAAGGAACTCTGGAAGAGCAACCAGTGCTCTTAAGCACTGAGTCATATCTCCAGCTCCCTGTTTTTGCTACGTTTACGTGTGTGTGTGTGTGTGTGTGTGTGTGTGTGTGTGTGTGTGTGTGTGAGACACACACACATGCTCACATGCTGAAATGTGCTTAAGTGTTCTCCAGTGGCCAGAGATGTCTTGGAGTGTGAGTTATAGAGAGTTGTGAACCATCTGATGTGGGTGCTGGGAAGCAAACCTGGGACCTTTGCAAGAACAATACATACTTTTAACCATTGAGCTACCTCTCTAGCCCTCAAAGCATTTATTTTTAATGACAGGGGACCAATAATTCACTTTATTTTTTTATTCAAAAACAAAACTGTCCCTTTATGAAATATAGGCTGTAGAATTTTTAGTTTTAAAAATAACTGTTATAAATTTGGAAATTAAATGAGAAAAAAAAGGATTAAAAGTTGACTCATAACAGTAAGTTCATAGTCTGATCTAATATATTAAGGGATACATTTTGTGTCAATATCCAAGTATTTCTACATACTTTTCCTTTGTATCTTAGCATATTCTTACTCATAAATAAAATGAAAGAGATTGAAAAAGGACACTCCTGTTATTTTATTTAAATATGCACATGACCTTTTAAAATTTGCATGCAAAAAAAATGTACCTACTGCACTGCCACAACTAATGACCACTCTTCTCCTAATAGCAGTCATTTTGTTGAAAGAACATTCTGTTCTGTGAGGCGAAAGCAAAGCAGGTGATGCCGAAATTCAGACTGTCTACTAAGGATAAATGTATGTCAAATAACAACTAAAAATATAAATAAATAAAACACACTGAGATGAAGGGAGTTTGTTCCTTATCACATCAAAGGAAGAGAGAACAAGGATGGAAATGACAGCTCTCCACACAATTGGTTAGCATTTAAGCACCTTTTTTTTTTACCCGCCACCCCCCCCTTTTTTTTTGATGTTGCTGATGAGAGTTTATGGACCTCAGCGCATCTGTCAGCTTATTGCCTGATCACTTCCTTATAGTCTCTTTTCGACTTAAATATCTCTGTCAAAGAGATGTTCTTCTACTTAGTTTTAGCCTGGTACTATAGATTTCCCTTCCCTTACCCTCTCCCATTTGTACCTAAGATTCATAGGTGTATACAAAGGCAGGCGACCTCAGCGGTCCTCTGGCCATGATCCCAATAGGACATAGGATTTAGGACACCAAGAAACTGGATAAGCAAGTGTGTGATTGTAATTACAGCATTATTAAATTCAACAATATAACAAGAGAAAAGCATAAGCTCCAGGGGACTCTGCCTTCTTCTGGATTCCCATGTGTAACATGACCTACCCTACTTGCATTTACACATAATTAAAATATAATAAAAATAAATCTTCAAAAAAGAATGTATATGCAAGGCCTTGGGTTTAAGTACTGCTAAGTACATAGGAGTTAAGGGAATAAGAACAGAACCTTCAATGTGTTTACAAAGCAGAAGACAGGCCAGTGAGATGGCTCAGTGGGTAGAGGTAACTGCTGCCAAGCCTGACAACTGGAGTTAGATCTGAGACCCACATGGTAGAAAAAGAACCTATGCCAGCAAACTGCCCTTTGATCTACACACACACACACACACACACACACACACACACACACACACACCCCAGAGAGAGAGAGAGAGAGAGAGAGAGAAGTTAATAAATGTTAAAATTACTTTTTAGAAAAAGACAGAAGCAGTTATGTTTTTGTTTTAATAAAAAACAAAAACCTACTTCAGACTAGGGATAGAAAAATCCCCCCAGAAGGTCTAGCAAATTAAACACAAAATCAAAATGAGACAAGCGCAATTTCTACAGAGATTCCAAAGTCCACAGTAAGAGTTTGTATATCTGTCAGGGTCGGCCTCTCTCTCTGTCTCTCTGTCTCTCTCTCTCTGTCTGTCTCTCTGTCTCTCTCTCTCTCTCTCTGTCTGTCTGTCTGTCTCTGTCTCTGTTTCTGTCTCTGTCTCATCAAAGGGAGGAAGCCATTTAGAGGAACCACTTCATCACAGTCATGGGGCTAGAAAGGAGATGGTCAAGTGACTGAATGACTTCTTTGTCTTCTAAGGAGACTCACATTCTCTAACCAGAACACTGAACTGAGCGGGTCAGAGGTACTAGATCAAATTGTGGTATCCACAATGCTCTGCATCTAGTCACCCAAGCAGGAGGGGATAAATCACTGGGACCAAATGGTATCCACCAGCCAGTTTGGAGGTAACTCAAGGGTGAAATTGTTTTGGCCAACATGTATAGGCTGTCTTTACAAACAGCTACTGTGCCCAAGAGACTGGTGCTTGTCAATGTGATTCCTATTCATAAGAAGGGTTCCAGAGGGGGCTGGAGAGATGGCTCAGCGGTTAAGAACACTGACTGTTCTTCCAGAGGTCCTGAGTTCAAATCCCAGCAACCACATGGTGGCTCACAACCATCTGTAATGAGATCTGATGCCCTCTTCTGGTGTGTCTAAAGACAGCTACAGTGTACTTATATATAATAAATGAATAAATCTTTAAAAAAAAAAAAAAGAAGGGTTCCAGAAGAGATCCTGGGAAGTAGAAACCAGTAGCACTCATTTCCATATCAAGCAGGCTGGTGAACTTTACAAGAAAGTTGAAATCACTACACACTTGCAAAATGAAAGTTTTAAGAGGAAGAGGGAAACTAGAATTTCAGCAGAGGAGGAAAATTCATGTTCACTTATTAACCTTGAGGAAATGGAACAGGTGGAGCAAGGAGAGTATACAGATTAAGGACAGTTTATGAAGAATGCTAAAAATATAACAAGCGGCACTAAACGCAGCTTAGTGTGTATTATAACTGAACTTTCCTTAAAAGCTTAAAAGAGAGAAAGAAAAATTCAGAGATCAAGAAAAAGACTGGGTCACTGATGATTTCCTTCAAATAAACAAACAAAAAAAGCTATAAAAGATACACAGAAAGAAACTAAGATACTGCATGGGAAAATAAGAAAATGACCTCTTTTGATTAGGTAAGCTATTCCTTGCATCGCCTCCTGCTATGTTTAAGATACTTAGCAAACAACCCAGGAACTATAGCAATGTCTCACTTAGCATGGATTCAGATTTGGGGATGAACCACCACACAAAGCATGTCTTACTTTCACCCCCCCAACACCTCTCCCCAGAGAAAAGGGGGCAAAAGAAACATTCAGCCTGTGAAATTTACTGTAGAAGTCTGAAGCCACCCTCTGGGACACAGCCTTTTCTTTTGCACACAAATACTTCAGTTGCATATTTAACCAACTCTGCCATCTGACTTCTAGACATTCAGTTCTGCCCTGGGTTTAAAAGGGACAAAGAGTGGACCAAAATCAGTGACAGCAGAAGTGACAGCTGAAAAGGAAGGCAGAAGCGACAGCAGCAGAACAGTCTGGGGCCACTTAGCTTAGGGGCGCATAGTTCCTTATACTTCAAAAAGCCCTAAGGGCATTACTGCATTATAACAGCATTTGTTAGCTGACTCTCATAATGATGACTTCAAGTCTTCCTTAACAGATTGTTGTTTCTACCTTTTTAATAAGATGGGAGAACAAATACATTAGAAACAATTTTCCTGGAAAATGTTTAAAATATTTTGAAAGACAATTTGATGCCTAAAGAGTAATCTTTGGGAACCACAAAAACAACTTACACAAAGTTTTTTGCTTTTTCAGAGAAAGAAAAGAACTAAGACTTTATTTTATTTTACTGGTATTGGAGATGAACTTAGAGCCTGACCCAGGTACTGAGCCACATATCACCAGGAAAGGTGCACAGGGGTTTTCTGATCCTTATCCTCTTGGATCTGCCTCCCCAAGTACTGGAATCACAGGAATACACATCTGCATCCTAAAACACGATTTTTTTCCCAGTGCATTTGTTTCCTTTTTATGTATGTGCATGTGCATGCATGCCCGAGTGCATATGTACATGTGGAGTCAGAGAACAACTTGCTGGAGTTTGTTTTCTCTTTCCAATACGTGGTTCCCAGAATTGATTGAACTCAGGTAGTTGGTCTTGGCAGCAATTGCCCCTATTAATTGAACCCATCTTGTCAGTCACCTAAGACATTGTTTTATCTATTTATTGTAGTTACGTTCATTTACTGTGTGAGAGCACATTCCTATGTGTGTGAGCACAAATGCCCTTAGAGGTCTAAAGACAACTTGTAGGGCTTGGTTCTCTCTTTCTACCATGTGGGTCCTATGAATCAAATTCAGGTCATCGGGCTTTGTTGGCAAGGTCTTTAACCACTGAGCAATTCTGCACCCAAGACATAATTTTAAAGACATAAGTCAACATATGATACAAGGTGCAACTTGAAAGACTTCCACAAATGTTCTAGAGAAAACTATATGGGAGGATTCTGTAAGAAAAACCGGTTTGCTTGGTGTACATTTGGAATCTTAAGGACTGTTCCAAAGGAGGACATTAGTGGTCCTTCCACTTGAGTGTGATGTCCTTGCCAGAGACACAACATCTGAGGACTGACTGGCAGAACAAGGCAAATAAAGGATGAAAAAAATTAATCTCTGAAGATTTAGAAGAGGAGTTAAGCGAACATGATAATAAGGTTTATTTCTAGGGTGGGTTCAGATTATTTCTTCAAACACACAATTTCCTAAGTGGGTAGAGAAAAAAAATCTGCTGAACACACTTCACATCTGCTAAATGCATTCCTCTTGAGGCAACTTGGGCATGGTGAATGGAGCAGAGCCTACACAAGCAGGAACAGAACAAGAGAACGACGCTTGAGAGAACTGAGCCTGTCTCAGACTACATGCGTGCAGCAGCAGGATGGTACACCCCCCACTCACTGTGAAATGGACCAGGTGCTCCAGGGAATGAAATGGTGCCTGGGTGACAAGAAGGACTAAAGAGCAATTTAAAAAAAAAAAGCCAAGCTGCTTACATTATATTAGTCAATGTCCCTGTGCATAAGAAAGCCCGCAAGGTCAAGGAGAAAAAGTGATGTTAAAACTGGCTTTGGCAAGAAGGGTCTGTAAATTCCACATGATGGAAGCAAAGACCTTCAAGAATGGACTGACAGGAAAAGGGGTAGGAAAGAAAACAGTGAGTCACTCTTTTACGTTCTAAATGCCAATATACTAAATGTCACATGCCCTATCTGGAACTGACACAAAACACAGACGAAACAAATGTTCTATATGAGGATGAATGAGTTATGACTAGTTTTATGGTTTTAGGTGGCCTTGATGTAAGATGGGACTTGGGCATAGCCTATCACCTCTCCCAGTCTCAGAAGGCATTTCATAAATGTGTGTGTGTGTGTGTGTGTGTGTGGTCATATATGGCACTTAGCGCTGATATTTGGAGAGCGCTTCTTCAGAACAATGCCCTCTTAACATTTCCTACTTCTTAGCAGGATCAGACACTAAAAGCTCCAAAGTGATGCCTCGCTACAGGAGGGATGAAAAGCTTACAATCCTGCCAGCATTTCTGGAAGGAACAAGCATCCTCTGTGCGGGCACACAGTATTTATTTCATGAGAAGCCGCACAACGAAAGTTTTTCACTGAAAGCTTGTAAACTCCTTGTTTCCTCTTGGAGGGAAGAATGAGCACTGCTGTGGTCCTCAAGGCTCCCTGCCTCCTCTCCGGCTCCCACCACTCCACAGCTGCTCCCACAGAAAATAGGTGAGCAGAGAGCAGAGCCAGCCTAGTGGCAGAGGAGGCTGCAAATGGTGGCAACAGCTATGGCAGCAAAGAACTGGAACTGTCTGCCTGTTTTAACAGCACGACACTAAGGAGTATGCTATATTTTTGTTTTGAAAGATGTGTTTCCATTCTCACTCACCCTCTCCTAAATATCTCGCATTTGTCAAATGAAAAAGGATTTCTCTCACTTCTCAGCTCTCAACGTCTCTCGCTACACTCTAGGGATGTTAAACAGGAAAACTGGCTGTATGTGCATGGCCGCTCTCTGGGTTTCAAGCTACTGAGACACAGATGGAGCTTAAGACCTTAAGATGAATTTCCTTTTTTTTTTTTTTCGAGACAGGGTTTCTCTGTGTAGCCTTGGCTGTCCTGGAACTCATTCAGTAGACCAGGCTGGCCTCGAACTCAGAAATCCACCTGCCTCTGCCTCCCGAGTGCTGGGATTAAAGGCATGTGCCTCCACCACCGCCTGGCCTAAGATGAATTTCCTTAAGAAATGGTAAAAGCAGCCGGGCAATGGTGGTGCACGCCTTTGATCCCAGCACTTGGGAGCCAGAGGCAAGCGGATTTCTGAGTTTGAAGCCAGCCTGGTCTACAGAGTGAGTTCCAGGTTAGCCAGGGCTACACAGAGAAACCCTATCTCAAAAATACCAAAAAAAAAAAATAAGAAAGAAAGAAAGAAAGGAAGGAAGGAAGGAAGGAAGGAAGAAGGAAAAATGGTAAAAGCAAGTGAATGTAAACTTATCCAACATCACACAACATTCAGTCTGGGTGTAAACTTTGGTCTCTTGTTCTCCAACCTGTGACCAGAGAAAGAGAGGGTAAGATCCTCCTGGAAATACAGTTACAAACCCCGTATTTGGGTGCTAGGAATCTAACCTGGGTCCTCTGGAAGAGCAGTCAGTGCTCTTAACCACTGAAGCATTCCATCTTTCCAGCCCACATAACATTTTTTAAGCCCACATTAGTTAGTATTAGACATTAGAACACTGCCAATCAAAAGTATGATTTGAGTGTAACGTGCTATCGGGCATGTTGCTTGCTTGCCACATCAGACTTTTTTTCAAATTTAAATGTAACTCACAATTTACCCAGAGTCAGTGTACAATTCTGTGACTTTTCAATTACTTGCAGGGCTTTCTATCACCAGGCTCAAACCATTCCTATCACCCCCAACAGAAGGCCCCGGTAGCCACCTTCTCGTGGCCACCTTCTCCCCTGACCCACCCACCCATATAAATGAGCCTTAAACAGGTATTGTCAACGTTCTGCTGCTCTGAATTTGCCTTTTCTAAATAGCTCACTGGCCCAGCGCTGCTAAGAACATGTACCCCACCCCCAAAGCTTTTCCTGAATCTCAAACATGTTTATGTTATATACTTTGTTTTTATTCCGATGTGGGATAAAATATTATTACGTTCTTTAGAACACTGAAACCATACAAGTCTCCAAAGTCATGACAAGCTTCCACTACCATGCTAGGGTTCTAATTTTCTTGAGCAGCTATCCGGGAGTGGGATGCTGGGTATGAGCCAATCTCCATCTAAAAGAAACTCCAATCCACAGACATTGTGGGCTAATGACAGAAACTTAACATGTCACTGGTCTCCACAAGCTGACATTCCTACTAATAAGGAGACCAGAAACAACAAAACCACTTAAACTGGGAGAGAGGACCAAAACACAAAACACTCTAAAACAAGGGTTTTAATCCCTCAAGTAAGAAAACATACTTAAATTTAGTCACTACTTCCTGTTTTCAACCTGGAATTTTTCATTCTGAACTTTAACACACACACACACACACACAATTGTAAAAGCAGAATGAAATAGTAAGAGGCAGACCTTCCGCCTTGACAACATTCATGTGATTACATCTTTCAAAAATGGTAGAGGGAACGCATAATCAACTCTCAGGATCAGAACACAACGAATTATCCCCAAGATATCTAGACATGAATGCAGCTGAAAAATCTAAGAATACCCAGTGTTCCGAACACAGCTAAAAAGTGGGCTTCCTAGTCACTAAGCAATTCAAGACAGTCTCGGGCTATAACAAGACACTCTCGTAATACAGTTGAGCACAAACATGATCAAACTATTTTAGGAGCCTGGCATGGGTGGGTTGAATGTCCTTCTCAAATGATGGTGGGAGGCAGTAATTGGCCTTTGTGAAGAAAGTCAGAGAGCTTGCTGATGTCTTTTCACTCTGAAAATTCTTTTTATTCATTATTCCTGCTGCTGGGCAAAGCCTTTCCCCTGATAATAGCTACTGAATTTTAGCCCCATAGTCAAGAAATTATTTTTTTTCTACTTCCCAAATTTCTCTTTTATTTAGTGTTTTCTTTTCTTTCAGGAGTAATTTTGGTGGCTATCCTGTGATTTCCACCTAATTGTTAAACTTCATCTTTTTACTACAACTTTAACCTCTCACCATTATCATGCTTGCCTTTCCCCAGCTGTCCCTAGCCAACCAACAAGCATTTAGTGTTTATCTAAATACAAAGATACAAAGTGCCAAACATAAAAATGACCATACTGTGCTCTTGAGTCTAGTGTGATTCTTTGTGCCAGCCAATCCCTTGCTAGCCCCATTTCTATCCCTATCTTAGCAAGCTTTGCAGCTGAGAGAACCTTCCCAAAGAGTGGCTAGGTTTGAGATCTGACTATCTTGGCTGTCCCTTCCCCAGGCAGACCCTCTAACATCTCCATCATATTCAATTGGTTTGATTTTATTCAGATGCTGAACACATGCAGTAATAGAAGAGTCTCGGGAGCACTAATAGCTCAGGAATCTCCACCTCCCTTAAATAAGCCAAAGCTACAATTACTTTCTTTGAAAAAAAAACACATCAAAACCTACCAACTGATGTTGCAGAGGGGAAGAGAATGACACACAAGGAAACAAGCCTGTTAAAAGTTTCAAATATGCACTATGTTCCATATTACTCATCTTTCCTAAATGTCTACAGCTGTCTCGCCTTCATTTCTCTGCAGAAAGATGGAGCAAAAGCCCATAGTAGTCGACAGGTCAGAGAGCAATGGGTTCAGAAACAGCAGGTGTCTAGACAGTAGTAAACGGAACAAGCCTCACGAGTGGACCAGGGCATTACAGCACCAGTGCACTCACTCATCTGCCCTCCAAGTGTAAGCATGCTATCACAGAGGCCATTTCAAGTCCTCAGCTTCAGAGGTTACAGAGATCAAGAGTATACACTAAAGGCAGAAATCAAGCACATACTGGGATGATGAATGAAAGTATAAAAAGATTCTAGATCACAGTGCCGAGTTCCAAGACTGAATTCCAAATGTTATTGCGTGAAAACATAAACATATGTTTTTAATGGGTCAGTTCCATGGTTCACTGCCTATGAATGGTAGAGGTATTTCTAAAATAATAATCAACACAGACCTAACAAGTGGGTCCACAGGACCAACTCCACAATTACATAAATCTAAAAATTCTTACCTCTTAAAATGGTGGTAGGGTATCAGTTTTCCCATCAAAGTAGATGTCCTATGGACTATTTTAAGCTCTAATGTATGTTTACAAAAGTCCTAGATCTCACTATTTTGTTCAGGCTAACACACTACCAGTTTGAAGGGAATCCTCCTGCCTCAGCTTCCTGTGTGCATAATTGGAACTACACACAGTTTACCACCCTCCCTGGTTTCCAACAAAAAATATTCAAGGCAATATCCCTTTTAAATGACTCTAGTTTGGAGGGATACAGTTGTAATCTATAAAGGAAAGGAAATCTTAATACTTGTTCAGATAACCACCAACAGGGAAAACAGGAAGATTAACGGAACACCTGTTAACATTATTGCCCAGATCGATCCTCGAGGGCTCCATACCCTCATCTACAGAGATATTCTTCTATAAGGCATTTTTTAACTGAAATCTATGATTTTTCAGTTTCATCCTTGCTACTTGTATTGTACTCTACCAGTGCCCCCCCCCCCAAAAAAAAAAACAGGCTGTTCAACGGAGTTACAAACTACCACCGGCCAAGCCAGCTATCTTGACAATACTGTATATAACTAGGAGTTAAAGAGCCAGGGCTGGCCAGAGACCCTATCCTGCCTTCACTCAAAGCATGCCCAGAGGGCCCTGCCACTCAAGGCTCCAGTTTACAACACTGCCCTGGAAAAGAAGCTGACCCACCCTAGTGCCCTAGAACTAAAAATAACCCTGTGGGCCTGCAGGCTAGCCAGATTCAGGCCTGGACCTCCTTAACCCTGGATAGTCTTAGGTTGCACACTCCTGACAAAGAACTCACTCCACATCCTGAGTCTCCTCGTGCTCCAGGTAAAGGGAACTGAAGGCACATCAAAGCCTTCCTGACCTCTCTCTCTCTCCTCCTTTATCTAGTAAAACACAAGGGGACACAAGTGGTTGCATCTCGAGAAAGGAAACAACTGGCTCTCTTAACCCAACCCTGGGCCTCAGAGGGTAGAAAAGGGACCTCAGGACATAGAAGAATCGAATGACTGATTCAAGGTTATCCAGCACAGTCCGCGAATCAGTCTTATAACTACCTCCTAGTCCACTGAGCCAAACACTGTAATTGTAAACACATAAATCTGATTCCAAAACACGTATTCTACAGAGTTTGGACCCTTCTGTACAAATGGGTACTGTGACGATCCCTAGGCAATCTTTGACCATTGCACTTAAAACAATAATTCATACTTTAGCCTATAGTACTCCATCCGGTTTTCAAAAACTAAAAGCACCAACGGAATAGAAAGAGTACTTCTTTGCTGCTTTGTGGCTCCCTAGGAAGAGAATCTCACACAAAACTTATTCACACTATCTGTAATTTCAAATGCAGAAATGCTAACAAGTCTTGGAGGGATATAGCTGCATATTCTATGTTGGATTTCCATACAGAAGCAAAGTATGGAGGGAGGCTAGTCTTTGGAAACTCACTCATAAAATTCCTTCTGAAGAACAGATCCTGGTTTTACTTCAACTACATTTGCAGCCAGGGCAGGAATAAGGAATGCTCATGTTGATAACATGTCATCAGAGCCAGACATCATTCTATTCTGTATAGTCTGTCTATCTATCATTTATTATTCATCTATCCATCTATCCACCCATCTGTCCGTCTGCCTGGTGATACACAAGCTGAGTATGTCTTATCTGGACCAGCAGTCCTTCTGAGTTCAGACCTTTGCAGATTTTGGAATATTTGCATACATGTCAGACATCTTGAGGATGAGATGGACATCTAAAACCCATTTATTTCATGTACACATCATACACATACCTGGAAGTGATTTTATACAGTATTTTTAGTGGGCCTGCATTTTAATTTGACCTAGCTGTCACTTGAGACCAAGTGTGGTATTTTCCACTTGTGGGATCATGTCAGAGCTCCAAAAGTTTCAGACTTTAGAAGCTTTGAAAATTTCAGACTAGAGATGCTCAACCCACATGACTTCTTTGCCTCTGCTCTCCTACAATGTATGAACCCTGCTAAGTTAGGAAATCAACCACCTTCCTCATTCCTCCAATAGGCTATGTTATATAATATAAAGTTCTTGAAATCTTTTCCCCCTAAGCACTTAAGAAAAATATTTTTGAATATTTTATATCCTTAATATGACCATAAATTATTGTTCAAGTTAAGACACACTGCAAAAAATTACTAGTAATAGTGACACTGGAGAGATTACGGCTATAGCTCATCTGGTTTATCTAAATTGCATGAAGCCCTAGGATCCAACCTCAGCATCAAATATACAAAGTGTGGCACAGTTTACACCTGTAATATCAGAAGATCAGAAATTATAGGTCATCCTCAGCTAAGTAGTGAGTTTGAGGCCAGCGTGGAATACATGAGATTCTATGGAATAAAAGGGTAAAAGCCTGCTAAATTCCACACTATCTTCTCTTGAGTCCTGTAAAAGGGTATTTGGAAATTTGTTGGATATTGTTTTCCTGGTGGCATATGAAAATAATTTAGCCTTCATTGTTTGGATAGCACAGTCAAGGTCCTTTACCAAGGGTACTTGCCTCCCTGATCAAGAAACCCTGAAGGCTATAGCTGAACAGAGTGGCTCTCCCTGTCCCAAGTGTCCACACTCTCCTTGCAACTCATTCTTACCTTCACACCTCAGATCTAAATTCATCTATTCAACTCATGAAATCAGCCAGGCGGTGGTGGCACACACCTTTAATTCCAGCACTTGGGAGGCAGAGGCAGGCAGATTTCTGAGTTCAAGGCCAGCCTGGTCTACAGAGTGAGTTCCAGGATAGCCAAGGCTATACAGAGAAACCTTGTCTCGAAAAACCAAAAAATCCTTATTGGGTCAGGAATGCAGCATGTTTGTAGAGTGTGTGCAATCACGAGCCAGGTCCTTATTCAATCTCCAGCACTGCTCTCAAAGAAGTAAATCAACCTAGCCCCGTTTTTACATTTTCTGCAGAGCCATGACAAATCATCTAAAAACTTTTGATGGCTAAGTTTTCACTCTTTTAGGATTTTTAAGAGTACAATAAGGGGCTTGAGAGATAGCTCAGCAGTTAAGAGCACTGGCTGCCCTTGCAAAGGTCCTGAGTTCAATTCCCAGCAACCACATGATGCCTCACAACCATCCGTAATGAGATCTCATGCCCCCTTCTGGTATGCAGGTGTACATGCAGATATACATTAAATACAACTTTTTCTTTTTAAGAACATAGTAATCTTACTGTCTAGGAAAATAGACAAATTATTTCAATATCCTAGGTACTTGACATTATTTTCACTTATTGTCATAGCTCCTTAACCTTGTTCATGTATCTAAATCATAATAATCATAGCAGGTACCACAAATTACAGTCCTTACTCTTCTATGAAACTCAGAAATTAATTTCATTCTAATATAAAATTAATAATGTCATATAAAACCATTCCTTTAATCTCCCCACAGTGAGGCACACAACTTAATCCTTGTTAGGGCTGTATGTTTGCTTTAAATCCTGTTGCTGCATTCCTTCATGCAATCAAGTGCCCTTTAAAAACCAGTATATGGGTTACATTTGCCTTCTCTAAGAGAGGTTATGACCTTTTTATACCCAGTGGGGCTTTTGACCCTGGTTCCTGTTTTTCTTACGTGTCTGCTAAGCTACAGTTCTCACAGAACCACTGTCACTTCAGTGAGATAACTAGAATCTGTCTTAAATAATATTGAGCTTTCTCCCATTAGACAACGTGAACTAAGCAAAGAAGTCTAACATGGTATTACGATGCATCTGATAAAGAATGACATGAAAACCTAGTCGAGGATGTCAAAATATTTCTAAAATACTTCCTTGCACGGTGAATTATAACACAGCCTGATTCAACTCATGGCACTGTTCCGTTCACAATGAATTTAAACTGAGTTAAATGCTGCAGCATTTGCACAGCCTGCTTTGCAGAATAAATCATTATTTCTGTATATGGTACAATCATTTAGAAGACAATTCTTGAACAGCACATAACTAGTTAAGGTTATGGTACTAAAGATTTAATTATCCTAAAGGAATGAGGAGGAAGACCGGAGTTCGAGAATTTGAATTGAAATAAATCGTTTTACTCAGGAAAAAAAAAATGTTTCATGACCTACGAAACACTGAACCAAGAAATCTGGAGTTGAGCACCCACAGAGCAGCTGTGACTGATATTGCTGCCATGCAAGAGGCAGATCAAAATAATTAACACTCAACCTGATTTTAAAAAAAGAGAGAGGAGGCCAAATTACTCCCATATGATTGCTTTTAAAATAAGAAAGTTCTGTCAAGTAGTTGATTACTCACTCAAAGATGGAAGTTGACAAGGTAGGCCGAATGAAGGTGGGCGGCCAGCTCTCTCGAGCTGGTACGTAGGAAAAGAAAATTTCAAAGTCAAGTGTCTTCTTACCAAATGTTTTAAAACAAAACCAGAAGAGCTCCTTAAAACCCACCCACATTGCTCCGAAAAGAAGGTTGATGGCTCTTTTTTTTTTTGTTTGTTTTTTTGTTTTGTCTTATACTGAGAATAACCGATATGTAATCTGAGTTCTTTTTCCAACTTCAGAAGCAACAGCAGCAAACCTGTTCCCCAAATTTTGGGGTATAGTCAACCATCTGTTTTGTCTTTCACTGTTCCAAAATCTGGCTGGAGGGAAAGGGGGTGTGTGTGCTCTTTTGCAAGAATTGGTTTATGGTTACTGGGGGGGGGGGGGTGAGGGCATCTTATTCAATTAGGAAAAGCAATTTTTGTAGAGAAAGGAGCAAAACTTGACAGGACCAAAATCATTGAAAAAAAAAAAACTCCATTTCAGCTCATCGGTGGGGAGTGAGAGTCCCTCCACCAGGGGGTGGGCTGTTTGTCTATGTTGGAGACTGAAGCTTAACTTTTCATCCCTTCATGGTACCTGTGGGACAGTTTTATCATGTGGATTTTACAGCCTGGACCACATTTCCCAGCTTCTCCAGCAATGCTTGAAGTACACATCTCTTCATGAGGAGCCTTTTCTCTTCTCGTCTTCTTCCTCTGTTTGTCTTTCCTCGGATGCTCTTCAGCCTCGAGGAGCCACTTGCAGATTTACCTCATTTCCCTTCCAAGGCTTGAACGACCACCAACTGAATCACTATTTTCAGACTAGGTCTATATTCCGGAGTATAAAAAAAAAAATCCAAACATACTAACCAAAAGAGATGTTCTTTTAAGAATGTAGCTTTGGGGGTAGAAGTGTTTGAGCTCCAAGCAAAAAGGAAGTTTCAGTTACTTTGTGAAGTAAAGCAGAAAAATGAAGTGAGATCCCAGCAAACTCTATTAGCGATGACAAGCAATATTTAATGCTTTTGTTTCAGGAGTGCTCTGGAACCTTGGTTAAAATATTGCAAAAATACATCCGGCTGTGTCTTCCCCAACTCATGTTTAGGAGCTCTGCACGTGTGTGTATCTACATGTGAAAAGTTGTCTCTGACTGAATTCCCATTAAGTATATGTTATGAGCAAAACTATGCAATTAAGCCAAGTCCTGAATCTTCTTGTTTAAATATAAGCATAATTGGAAGTTTTGATTTGTTGCTTAATTAATTAATTAATTAATTATTGACTTCTAGGTCTAAGACCACTGGCTTCTATAGTTCTCGAGGACTTTATCATGAGCAGAGGAATACGCCTGATGAGGGGAGGTGTCTACATATTACAAACAAGCAATTCGTTCTCTGTATTCTCTATCTTAGGAGTGAGGTGGGAGTTTAGACAGGATTTCTCTATGTAGTCCTGACAGTCCTGGAACTCATTATGTAGACCTGGCTGGCCTCAACTCACAGAGATCCACTTGCCTCTGGAGCGCTAGGATTATCTTCTCTGTAGTAAGGTAAATAAATATAAAATACAGCAGTCCCGATGTTCATTATTTTTAAGTTACTTTCTGCTTTCAGAACTTCAGAAGTCATATATACATCTAGGAGTATGAACTGTACTAAGATTTGTTTATGCCACTGTCATCTTTTCAGGAACCTCAGCAGACCCTACCCCAATGCTAAAACAGGGCTTGAGTTCTGGAATTGGAACACACATCAAATAAAAGCTTCAATATAATGAAAACCTTCTTTACACATGACATTTACCTTTAACAGGTACACCATTTCTTTAATAGAAAAGAAGTGCTCCAACTGAATGGACTCTTTTTACAGTTGGTTAAGAGGGCCAGCAACAGGGCTCAGTGGGTTAAGGCACATCCTTCCAAGCCTGATGATCTGGGTTTCATCCCCAGGAATCACATAGTAAAAAGAGCCTACTAATTCATAAGTTGTACTCTGAGTATCACATGCATGGGAGCGCGTGAGCAAACACACACACACACACACACACACACACACACACACACACACTCACTCACAAATAAATGTTAGAAATTGACCAATATAATGAACCTTAACCTTAGGCCATTATACCAGTTTCTGTATTTCTCATAGGGAAAAACAATGACCTCACAAAACAGAAAATGGCACCCCAGGAGAAGCAATTTACTTTTCAGGACATTCTAATGGCACATAATAATCCATCATAGGGTTGCAGGTGATGGCACAAGCTGAGTGGCTTTATTCCTTCAGCACCTAACCTACATGCCACCGCACTGCTCCACTCTGGCCCTGCATTAGCGGCCTCAAAGAGATTATATAATAACACCATTTTTTAAATATAATTTTAAAAAAAATTGAGATGAGCTGGGCATAATGGCACACACCTTTAATCCCAGCACTCAGAACACAGAGTCAAGTGGATCTCATGAGTTTGAGGCCAGCCTGATCTACATAGAGAGTTCCAGGACAGCCAGGGCTACACAGTGAGACCCTGTTTCAAAGAAGGAAGAAGAAGAAGGAGAAGGAGGAGGAGGAGGAGAAGGAGAATGAGTATGGTGACTCACACTTGAAATCACAGTTCAATGCCAGCCTTGCCTACATAACAATTTGGAGGCCCATATGAGCTACATGACAGGTCTTAATACACACACATATATATATGTGTGTGTGTATACACATGTACACGCACAATCTTTTTGTTTTGTTTTGTAAAGTCCCCAAGGACAAAACCAATTATAATATGCTGGTGTTTGTTTCCTAGAAAACTCAAGTCTCCTAAGCAAATCTTCAAGCTCACCACTAGCCACTCTCTCTCTAGACTCAGACACCTTCTTAGGACCAAGGATCCCAGAGCCAACCAACTTCAAGATTCCTCCCGGTAGCCACATCTCTTACATGTTAACAGGGAAAGTGGTCTAAAACTGCACTCTGATTCAATGAGAACACCCTGGCTCTTACAGAGTCTTCCATTTGCTGAAAACGATTATAGATCAATTGACATCTGACATTAAGAAGAATATGTTCTCCCTTCCCCTACCACCCTCTTTTACAGGTTTTTTTTTCAAAAGACCTGAGTTCAAATCCTAAAGCACACATCAAAAGCCGGGTGCAGCTGGGCCTGGAAATTCAGCTCAGAGAGGTGAAGACAGGAAAAATACAAAACCTGTGGCTTGCTAGCTAGCCAACCCAGCTTACTCAGATTCAGGGAGATCCCTGTCTCGAAAATTAAAGTGGAAAGCAGTTATCTCTTGGCCTCCTCAAGCACATAAACACACACATGCTAGAACACAAACCTCACATATGTACACTTTCACAGACACAAAATTTAGAAGTAAACAAACATTAACAGTGCAAGTTTTCTTTCTTTTCTTTATAGTATTTAGAATCATGGTTACTTTTGCTCATCTTTTTTTTAATGAAAAAGGAAGTAAAAACATTTTATGATAAAATTAAAGATTTACATGGAAAATGTTTCTGACAAAATTGAAGAAGCATATAGAAAAACACATTAAGATTGACAATTTTCATGGAAAATTAATGAGTAAAATGGTAGACACAAAAAACATTACTAAATTAACTGAAAAAGGAAGTAGAAACATTTTATGATAGAACCGAAGTTTTACATGGGAAATATTTTCAATTAACTTAGGAATATTTTTATTCCTACCAATTTATCTGTATAATTTTCCATGAAATAGTTAATTTTAACGTGTTTTTCTATATATTTCTTGAATTTTATCAGAAATATTTTCCTTGTAGATCTTCAAATTTTATCAGAAAATGTTTATAATTCCACTTTCAATCAACTTAGAAATATTTTTACGCCTACCATTTTATCTGTAATTTTCCATGATAATCTTCAATTTTAATGTTATTTTATATTTTTCTTTTTTTTTAATAGAGAAGGCTTCTCTCACAGGTGCCAAACAGAGCAGTTCACAAATGGGGCTAACATGCTTACTGCGCATGAGTGCTGACGCCCACGAAACATGGGTGGGACAATGCTCTTGGCAGAGCAGTCAGCAAGCTCCAAAAGGAAGAGCCTGTTCAAACTTCATCCCTCTTCTGATCAGCCACCATCTGCTCAGGAAAAATTTTACCTGCTTTGATGGCTGACAATCAAATGAGATGACAAGTCTCCACTACCCACCCTGGGACTCGGAGGTTAAGCTAAACGAACACTCATAATTGCCGAAGTGGAAGTTTTGCAAAAGTCCTTTGATAAGGTCTCTGGGACAAATTAGGAGCATTTTAGGCACTTGCTTAAAAGCCAGCACGTGGCTTATGAACCTCTGCCCTTCCTGCTTATCACATCTTGCAAGTCCCTGGGATATTCTCGATAGTAAGCTTTGAAAGTTCAAAGCAATTTTCAAAATTCTCTTCCTTAGTGTGTGGCTTTTAATATCGAATTGTTGGACAACCTTAAAGCCGAATCACGTTACAGGTTGCACTTTGGAATTTTGACTGTTACCACAGTGATTCGAACAAGTAAGTGCTGGACATCAAAATGTCCTGACTTCTTGAGAATCTCCCTTAACACTTACTGACACTCTTGAAACTTCTACATCAGGGTGCTTAGGACCAGCAGAGAGATTTGCACTGACTTCCGGGCAGCACAAGCGGTGTACAGTGCATCACAAGCAAATGGAGTCCTTATCAAACATTGATTCTCACATAAAGAACTTAAGAACTAAGACTAAAGGTGTAACCAAGAGGTCACATACATGCTTAGCCTGCATACCACTTGACAAAGGAAATTTAAAGAGCTGAAAAAAGTCGAAACTCTCTGAGTTCTCTTCTTCCTCTCCTCCTTTTGATTTGTAAGGCATAGCCAGGCTGTCTTCAAACTCACTCTCAAGGAGAGACTGACCTTGAACTCCTGATACTTCTGGTGCTGGAGTTACAGGGAGTGCTAAGCATCCGCTGCTATGCCTGGCTCAGAGTACTAGTTTCTATAGAATCATCAGGAATGATTAAGAAATATATTCCAGGGCTGGAGAGATGGTTCAGTGCTTACGAATACTTGTTGCTCTTGCAAAGGACCTGGGTTTGATTCCCAGAACCCACAGAGTGGCTCACAATCATCTATAACTCCAGTTTCAGGAGATCCGATGCCCTCTCCTGGCCTCGGGCAAGACAAGCGTGTGGCACATACACACATACTCAAGCAAAACAAGCACACATGTAAAAACAAAAACTTATCTAAAAATAGTTTTTTTAAAGAAAGGAAAAATATTCCTTGTGCTTTCTACTCCCTGCCACATGTACTTTTAAAACTTATAAAGTCATGTTGCTTTCTTCTGGATAGGAAGCGGACTTTATGAATTCTTTTGGCCAGAAATAAATGGTGGGCAGTAAAAGCACCCATCTTGGCTAAGAATACACATTGGGATATGCCAGGAATTCACTCTGATAATATCTGTACTTTTATTTTTTTTGTAAGGGTGGGGTTGTTGGGGTGAGCAGAAGTCTGGCTATATAAACCTGGCTGGAAATTCGAGGACTATGTAGATTCAAGCTCTCATTCTTAGCCTTCCAAGGGTTAAGATTACAAGTAGTACAACCATACATGGATTTTACCTCTTTTATCTCACAGTTCAATTATTCACACACACACACACACACACACACACACACACACACAGAGAGAGAGAGAGAGAGAGAGAGAGAGAGAGAGAGAGAGAGAAGAAGAAGAAGAAGAAGAAGAAGAAGAAGAAGAAGAAGAAGAGAAGAGAAGAGAAGAGAAGAGAAGAGAAGAGAAGAGAAGAGAAGAGAAGAGAAGAGAAGAGAAGAGACTCTAAACTAGCTCACTACCTTAACTAGTTCCCAGAGTGACTGGTGTTTCTAAAGGGACGTTAATGGAACTTTCATTAATCAGTGCATTAAGTTCATTTATTCAGTGACTGTCATGGGTCTACAGGACAGGTGAGTACAGCGCTCCATGTTGGGACAAACTCCAAAAGCTCTCTACTGAGGCAGCGAATAGTCTAGACTTTCCCCCTAGGGGCCCACAGGCAAAGGGTAGGCAAGCACTTGGCAAAAACTGGGGTTAAAACAAAACAAAACCGGGCAGCAGTGGTGCACGCCTTTAATCCCAGCATTTGGGAGGCAGAGGCAGGTGGATTTCTAAGTTCGAGGCCAGCCTGATCTACAGAGTGAGTTCCAGAACAGCCAGATCTATACAGAGAAACCCTGTCTTGAAAAACGAACAAACAAACAAACAAATAAATAAATAAATGAAACAAAACCAGGCATCAGAATGGCATTCACCGTTACGGGCTGTCCACAGTCCCATTTTGGAGTCTCCAGAATAGGAATGACTGACCCATCACCCACTTCAGGTCTCTAGTCAGTGATATATGGAGCTGACGAAAGAAAGGAGCACAATTCAAGCAAAGCTATCAAGGTGAACAAGTGAGTAGGTCAAGACTCCACCTGTTGCTGGGAAACAACTGTGGAATAGGCCTTTGCATGGCAGTGTGCAGAGAAAAAGTAGACGGACGGATATGCCAGGCCTGTGGCTCAGACCTCTAACACTCATTGATGTGAATCTGAGGCAAGGCGGTGCTACCTATAGAGTTCCAGGCCAGTCTAGGTTATACTGTGAGCCGTCTCAAATGATCAGACTCAGGCTGAGAGAAAGAGGAAGGAGTAACTGCTCAGAAGTATGGGGTTCTAAATTGGGTTATAGTTGTACAATTCTGAACATACTGAAAATCCTCTACTTTAACAAGACAGAGTCACAATACTTGAGGTATGTGTCCGTCAAGCTGGAGAGAGGAGCCCACATTGCGATACTGCCATAGCTGCAACTACTCAGCATCACGGGGAGAAATTGGAGAACCAAGATAAAGCTCTTTGGTCCTGGCATTGACCAAAGGAAAAAAGCAAACCCTATTCTTTATGTAAATGGTAATTTGTGCACATAGGTACACATCCTACTCATGGGCAGTATGAAGGAAAGTTCTAGAGAAGGGCAACAAAAATTAAAAAAAGAGAGACTCCCAGGAGACTAAAGATAGAAGGTAGGAGGTGAGGAAAGAACAGGAAACTGTTGAGTTACGAAAGAGTTGAGCCAGGGTGAACCAAGAACATCTCTCAATATGGAAATCTTTAGAAGCTTCGAATGGTTCAGCTGGGAGCAGGACAGAGGCTACAGGTACACATGTTGCAAGGAAAGGGGACCTAGAAAGCCAAAACCACTCCATGACCTTGGGAAAGGTTTGCTGACCCTGCTTGGCTTCTACTACCCAGTCTTCAAACACAGTATGATTCTCAAGAGTGCTCAAATCCTCGCTGATTGACCAAGTGTTTAGCCCTTCAAGAAAGAGAAAGAAGCTCCTCGAAGCAGACCTATCATATTCTATTTTGATTCCCACTACAAAAGTCTGTGAAAAGAGACATTGAGCTTGCATGCAGCTGACCATGTTGTTGGACTAGTCAGTACACAAGCAACTTTCAAATTCTGCAAATATCCAGAGGGTCGGAGACCCTGGCCAAACCGTCGATGGCCCTTCTGGTGCGCGCTGACACTGTGGCAGTGTATTGTAAGGTTGGGTGGGTTTTGCTTCCTGCTTGGTCAGTGTAGATGAAAACAAACAGCACTGACACTTCCATGTGCACACAATGCATAATAAAGCATTCTCAAAGCTTCTGACCATTTCAGCCCTCAATTCAGTTCGTGGCATCTATCACGAACAACAGAGTATCTCACAGGACGAATACAATCATTGAAATTCAGCCAACATTGGCGTATTAAGGGACTGCAGGAACTGAACTGAGTGGCCCTGGTATGTGTAGTATAGTGGTAGTCTATGCTTTTTGATTTGTTAACACGTCCTCAGGGAAATAATTCTAATAGAGGCAGTACAAAACCTAATTCTCTCTCAAGTAGCAAGAGAAACATTGTAACAAAATGGAGAAAGGCATTTCTTTTTTGTAAATTTACACCAAAGAACAATTTGTGGAAATGTAAAACTTTAATTGTGATGGAAACAGGTTTTCAAAAGCAATCTATTTATAAGCAGGGAATGCATATTTAAAGGCAAAGAACTACTTACAGGAACAGGTTTGGGGGGGATAAGGAATTGAACTCAGGGCATACACTAATCAAGTGGCCTCCCACTAAGCTACACCCCCCATACACACTCACCCCCCACACAAGTCTCAACATAAAAATAAGAACTCCTTTCAACAGTGGCAATTTCCATGTGTTAATGTCAAACTGGAAAGACTTCACACAATTACACATTTGACAAAAAACAAATAAGATAAATAAATAAAAGAACAGTACACACAGGAATTACCATGGCCTTTGGGCATTTAGTTAGTGAACCAGTTCTCAGGCTCTGTTCCTCTCAGAAGAGCCAAACCTCCCTCTTTCCGTTTCTCTCCAGCCATTGAAAAGCAGGCCTTGTTTGTTTTGTTTGTTTGTTTGTTTTACTTTCTTTCCTTGTTTTAAGAGTGGGAAATACCAGTCCAGGAAAGCAAGTAGTGACTGAGACTGGTGATCACCATTAAAAGCATCTGAGCCTTCTTTCACATCTTTGTTGACAGTCTTTAAAATACTTGATTGGTCTAGATACCTGTGTGACCCTCGAGGTAGTTGCTGTGGAATCACAGAAGTATACTAGGAGAGCATGCCACCAGGCCCGCAAGCAGGACAAACTCATTTCAGAAGGGAACAAGAAGGGAACATGAAATCAGTCAGAGAGAAGTGCCCCCCACCCCCCCACCCCCCTCCCAACCCCCCACCCCACCCCGCTCCCTTCAAATGACCCAGCTCAGCTTTGTGAGCTGTCCCATAGCCAGGTCTCCCCAGGTTTCTCTTAATCCTCAGCAGTCACTGAAGACAGCCAGGATGAAACTTTCTTCTGAACAAAAAGAACTGAAAAGGGCTGAGTCTCAAAGTCACAGGCTCCTAACTCGACACTGGCTTAAAGCCAAGAAGAGTCCAAGTGCTCAGACCAGAGCTGAGGGACAGTGAGCTGACAAGCAGGGTGGGGTGGCAGTGGGGAGCACATATGCAGATTAAGTCTGTCTTCTGAGCTGTAGGATAGCTCTCTCTTAGCCCGTGGCATTTCACACCCCCAGACTTTTCCCAATTAATCTCTCTATGTGACATGACTGGGCATGTGTGGACTCCTGTGCACACATGTGGCTTCGCCTGACACACCTCCATGCACAAACACCCTTGCAGAAACAGACATTCATGTAGAAGATACTCTGGGTAGCAAATGACAATACACAGGGAGCTCACGGTTCTCCCAGCTGTAAAATACAATTGGTCGGTGCCGTGCAACAAGTTACCAAAAGGAGTTAAAGGAAATGGCTTTAGCACTCCCAAAATAAACCATGGACCAGAGTGCCTGAATGCTTCACACAAGCAGTAATTTAAAGCCCGATCCAGTGGCAACTGCAAGCTTGTTCCGTAGAAGCATCCTTTAGCCCCTTCCAGTGTTTCCTCAAGAACCTTAGGAGAAGAAGGCTGGATATCATCGCACAGGTACCCACAGCCTTTGAATAAAGAAACAGATCAACCCTGGGGCTGCTTTTCCTGAAGGGCCTCCCATCTGAGCATGGGCCAAGGAGGATGGGTGACTGTTTTGTCTTTCATTCGTCTTTCACATACCTGTCTCTCTAACCCTTCCCTCCCATCTAAGCTTATCCCTCTGCTTTTTATATTAGCATGAATACCTAACTACCTCGATAGCCACCGGAGATGGGAGGCATCAGGGAAAGAAAGAAGACACACTCAAGGAGTGAATCCCTGCATCTGTGGGATAACCTCTGGAGGAACCAGAGAGAATTTCATGGATGTCAGAGGCCCCTGAGCTCACAGTGTGGGACTTCACAAGAGCTGCTGCAAGGGCTAAGCAGTCTTTTAAATAAAATTTTATCTCTTGCCTCAGCACCAAATTTCTTTTCCCAGCCCTTACGTGTGCTCAACACCTCTTCCCATATGACTTCATCTCCTGTAACCATTCAAATTATGGCCTCATTGCCATGTCCTGGATTGCTCATTTCCCCTTGGCAGCATGGTTGGATGAAGAAGTTCAGTTTTAAGAATAATTCTAGCTATTTCCTGTCTTCATTGCCCTATCATAAATACCATCTATCAGTTGGAACGTCAAAAATATGTTATGATGCTAATGTTAATATTTAGTAACCAGCAATGAGTGCTTGTTATGGGCCAGGCACCACGCCAAGTGCTATGTTTTCTATCTTCGCTCAGTTCAGTGCCACAACTCTGTGTGTGAGGCAGAGAAGTGTTCTCCCCTCCCCCAGCACTATTGTACATCACATTGGGATACTGGAGTAGAATGCCTTGGAAACGTCCATATCCAAAGCTAGCTGTGAACAGGGCAATTCAGACATTTTACTCCATGTTCAGTATGCCATAAGATGGCTTCCAGTGTATTCAGAGATGCTTAGTTACCACCACAAGCAAAAATGTAACATTTTCATTACCCTTGGTCCAAACTCTACACCACCTCCATCACTCCTGACAGCCTGTATGATTCTAATTTCTGTCTCCACCATTTTCCTCACCATGGATGTTTCATGAAATTGGAATTGGAGTCATACAAATGTGCTTCCTAAAACTTCCACTCTGAGCCCCTGTCACAGGGGAAAAGGAGTTCTCCAGTATTGACACATCTCTAACACCTGTTCTTTCCCCAAGCCAAGAGTCCTATTACCAACACTTCCCCCTTGCAATGTGAGATACACGTGGGACATTTTTTTTGGCCGAAGGTAAGGCTTGGCAGAGGGTTGCTAGAGCCTCTTGGGAATTCTTAGGATATGGTCTGGCCTGAGAAAATGAACACAGTCTCTGGAGTCGGAAAGACCTGGTTTCACCTCATACGCTGGAAATGCAAAATGGCATAGTCACTACAGAAAACACCCTGGCATTTCCTCAAAAGGTTAAGTGTCAAACCACTACATACTCATTCATTCTACTCCTAGAAATATATCCTAGAGACTGAAAATAAATCAGGAATGTAAACGAATCTTAGAAGTGCTGGTCACAGCAGTGGGAAGGTTAAAAACAACCGAAATGTTCATCAAATGGTAAATGGATGATCAAATTGTGTTATGTCCATACAGTGGACTAGTAATCAGCTCCAAGAAGGAGAAAGTCTAAATGAGGAAATGATTAGCACAAACAGGTAAATTCAGAAACAAAAAAGCAGATGGATTATTGCCAGGAATTGAAGGGAAGAAGGACTAAAAAGTGTTATCTTTTTTTTAACTTGTCAGTGTAAGTGAGTCTGTGTGTCTGTGTGTGTGCACATGTGCATGTGCGTGTGTGTGTGTGTGTGTGAGACTTACTCACTTTGCATCCTGCTCACTGCCTTCCTCCCGGTCACCTATCTCAGTGGGTGCTTGACAACTCTATGAATCCACTGAGTCCACTCTGGCCACTCACTGCCACTGACCTGCTCTTTTTCAGCTGTTAGATAAATCTTACTGCGATTGAAGAAAAAAAAGTTAGTTTAAAGCCCTGGATTCATCTTGTAGAAGTAAAGGCAAGTCTCTACTCCCTAGTGGGGAGAATAAAGTGGCAGGGGAATGAGTCATCTTAACAAGGTTTTGTGAGAGTTACTTGAAGACCCATAAAAATCAAGAGCACTGGCACAGAAGAGGTGGTCAAGAATGATAAAAAAGAAAGAAAAAGAAAAGGGGACAAAAGAGAAAAATGAAAATCACCACCCTTGCTACTTTAAGCAGAAAGCAGAATGACTGACTTTCTTGTTTTTTTTTCAATTTGTGTGTGTGGTGTGTGTGTGTGTGTGTGTGTGTGTGTGTGTGTGTGTGTGTGTGTTGTCTATGTATCACATGTGCACCTGACACCCATGGAGGCCAGAAGAGGGCATCACATTCCCTGGGACTAGCATTATGGACAGTTGTGACCCATCATGTGAGTGCTGGAACTTGAACCTTGGACCTTTGAAAGAGGTAGCCAGTACTCTTAACCACTAAACCACCTGTCGAACCCTAAGAAAGCCTATCTTATAATCACTAGATACAGTAATGTTCTCATGAAACACATCAGTGGTCCTAAATGAGCCAATAACCAAGAAATCTAGGCATCCATGAAAACTAGATTGCTTGGAAGTAGAATTTAGGGAGTCTTACATTTTATTTATTTTTTACTTCTCTCTCTCTCTCTCTCTCTCTCTCTCTCTCTCTCTCTCTCTCTCTCTCTCTCTCTCCCCTTCCCTCCTCCCTCTCTCTGTGTGCGTGTGCACCTGTGTGTGTTTGAACATGTGTAAATATGCATGTGGAGACCTAAGGATGAGGTTGATGTTGAGAAACATTATCTGTCATCCACTTTATTATTGGAGACAGAGTCAATCAAACACAAAGCTCACCAGATATAATGGTATACATCTTTAATCCCAGCAGTTGAGAGACAGAGTCGGGAGGATCTCTAAATTCCAGGCCAACTTCATATATATAGCAAGTTCCAGATAGGTCAGTTACATGGTGAGAATCTGTCTAATAAAACAAACCCTATGCTTTCCAATACCGCTAGTCTCACTAATCAGCTTGTTCTAGGGATCCCGCCTGTCCTTTTCATAGCTTCCTTGCCATGCCCACTCTGTATTTGTGTTTTGGAGATCTGAACCTGGTTCTCACACTTGCAGAGCAAGACCTTTGGTCATTAAGCTATCACCACTGCCCTCTTAATGTTCTAAAAGTCCTTCAAAGTAACAGATTCTAGGTCCCAGATTCCATCTTAATCATCCCATCAGCCCCATAAATCTCATGCAACTTCTCCATGGCAAGACATTCTAAGGTCTGATATGAAAATGAAATCGATGCCCCCAACTCCGCCCCCCCCCCAAAAGTAAGTGTTTAGAGGCTCAGTTCCAAACACAATATTCAAAAGTGGAGCTTTGGGAAACTGGCTGGATCATGAGACCGCTGCCCTAATCAATAACACTGAATTCATAACTTGATGGCATTATTGGATAATTACTGGCATTCATTATCACTGAAAATATATGGTCAGCCAAGTTGACAGAAGTTAGTCCTCATGGCCATGAACCTTTTCTGTGATTGCCCCCACCCTACTTCCTAGCTGTCACAAAGGGAGTAGGTTTGCTCTTCCATGATTATCTGCCTCAACATAAGCCCACAGGGGTGGGGGCCAAGTGACTTAGTAACTTGAAGTCTCTGAGAGTATGAGTCCAAATAACATTTTCTTCCTTTAAGTTGGTTTTCTCATTTTTGTCCTAGTGACAGAACACTAATAAGTAAGTCAGGAAGATCCTATTGAATCTTACGATGAAAAAAAAATGTTTCAAAGAATAAGAGACAAAGCATCCTTAGTAAGGGAGGATATAGGGAGTTGAAACACATATATCAGAGTATCTATGTAAAAAAAATCCCTTCCAACTGAAAATAATCATATAAAAACTTAAAACTGAAAATAAAACTCAGGAGGAGCTAGCTCAGCTTAAAGTGAAAGCATTGCAACCTAAACTCTATCCCCCAAAACCAACGTGAAAAAACTGGGTGGTGTGTGCTTATAATTGCACCACTGGAGACATACACAGGCAGATAGACCCCTGGGGCTCTCTAGCCACGGCTTTGAGCACAGATGTTGTGCCACGAGAAACCCTGTCTCTAAAACCCAAGTCAATAGCTCTTGAGGAATGCTACCTGAAGTCAACCTCTCTCTGGGTTCCACATACATACACATATGCATACACACACACACACACACACACACACACACACACACACAAAGATGAAGGAGGGAGGGAGAGGGAAGGAGAAACAGCAAGACAGAGAGAGAACACCTTGTATAGTTCTCAGCATTTGGTTGCTGTTGGAGGGCTTGTTGATACTATTTATACACAATGAGAATTGTGCATCTATTTTTAAAATTTAGTTATTCTCTAAAGTGGTGTTTTCTCTTGGAAAGTGCAAAGTACAAAGAAAGGGATGGAGACAGACAACTGGATCCAGCCCTGTTAGTTACTACCCCATTCAAGAGCCCAAAAGAACTGCTTCCAATATGTTCTTCATTACTCCAGGAAGACAGTCCAGTTAAGGGCTCAACTATGGAGCTAGCCATAGTTAGACAGGCTCAATGATAACCAATGCTCTTTCCACACTAGCAATTTTGAGGAAGCAATAGCTCCTAACAAGCCAGCACTCCTTCCTCAATATAAAATCAGACATGCACTCCTGCCTCACAGGCTAACCGCCCTCCGGAGCGACACAAGAAGGCCAAGGTGTGGCAACTGACTATTGAGGAAAGAATCCCTGGTTATTGTAGGCCAAATACCAACACTAGAATAGCACTCACTAACATCTCCATTGAGGGAGGTAAAATGGACATGAGAGATCTTAATTAGAATTCATTATGCTATAGCATTTATTTTGAAAATGTGAATTTGGTTCATGGCAATTGATATATTAGGGCATAATTTGAGCATAATGTGGAATTTCACATTTACTTATGCACACAATTCTGTCAACAAGAAACATGAGGTGAGTGTCGAAAAATGCAACCAGCTGTCCTGAGTCTTGTCAGAAGACACTAACTGTACAGAGCAAACAGTCACCAGTCACCATTAGTAGCCTGAGCCACCTCAAATGCAGTCAGAGACATTTTCCATCCAAGTTCGGATAACCCCAACTTCTAACACTTCACATTCAGGCTGGCACCCAGGCTCCAAGCAACGTCTAGGTGTCTTCAGGGTCAAGGACCACAGTTACTGTCACAGCTAGGTGTAGAAAAGTACACTTGTGAGTTTCTTCAGTCAGTCCTTTAGTGTTGTACCCTAACTCTAATCTTACAGGGATGCAAATAAAACAGCCAAAATCTAAGTCAGGATATCACTAAATGCTAGTGAGGTTATTACAAAGCTGCAGGAACTCTCATCATTTGGCAGGAATAAAAAAAAAATGGCACAGCCACCTGGGAATACATTTCCTTCGGCTATTTCTTTCAAAACTAAACATACCATGTCCCTTGGCATTTACCAAAAGGATCTGAAAAATATGTGGTCACACAAAAACTCACACACAAATGTTAACAACAGCTTTAATCGTAATTGTGAAATTTGGAAGCTACGAAGATGTCACTCAGGTGACAAAAGGGAAAATATAGACTACAGTACATTCAGACAGCTGAGTATTGTTTATCATTAAAAAGAAATGAACTTTCAAGACATGGTAAGGAATGGAGGAAACCCATCTGAAAAGGCTGTAGACACCATGATATCACATTATGGAAAAGGTAACACACTATAATGGTTAGTGTATGTTAAATATTTGCCCCAAACCACAGAATGTATGCCACCAAGAAGAACCTCTTATGTATACCTTGAACTCTAGGTTAATAATGATATGCCAATACAGATTCATCCACTGTAATTACTGTATCAATCTGACCAAGATGTTGATAGCTACACACATGGAGGAAGGAAGGATATGTTTTCTGTTCAATTTTGCTTTGATTCTATAAGAGTTCTAAAAATAAAATATTCTAAAATATTAAAGGTGGGATTATTAAGATGACTAAGTGCTCTTTACACTTGCTCTTGCAAATGACCAGGGTTCGATTCCCAGCACCTGCATGGTGACTCATAGTTATCTGTAACTCCGGTTACAGGGGATCTGACATTCTCTTGTGACCTACACAGGTACACCCATACACACACAATTAAAATTAAAGTATATACATGAGAGGGAGGTAAATCTTAACATTCAAAGGCCTTCAAAAATAAATAATTCATGATTATTGTAATAATGTAACCTAAGAATCTTCATCAAAGGAATGAAAAATGACGAGATGTTCACTTTGACGTGTTTCAATGAACAAGACAATCAATCATATACAAGATAAAAATGTAAAAGACCTAGACAATTCAGACAATTGTGACTCCTTTGTAGATGGAACTTACATACTCTTTTTCTTGTTTTCTGGAAAGAATAGTGCTATTGAGTTTTCAGAAGTAAATAAGTTTCAAGGATCTCTGTCAAACAAGGCCATCTCCTTCAGCTGCAGACCGGAGAGGGGCAATACACTATTCTTAAAACCTGCAGTAAATTAAACTCATTTCTTTTTTTTAAGTGTTTTCCCCCCACTGAGGATCTCAAAGTTCAAACTTTAAAAGAGGAAAGAGACAGATGAGAAAAACTTAGGAGTTGCTATAAATGTCTCCGTCTTCAGTTTGGAAGGTTACGCAAGGATGCACAATTACGTGAGTAGGAGTGAAAGCCCCAGCCAAAAGCAGACACAAAGCATTGACCGTGGTTCATGGAAGCTTCAAGGCCATGGGAAATAGAACTGCAGGTAAGACCAAGGCACCAGGAAGTCATGCATCGTTTCCAAAGACTGACCTCCAAGACCTCAAGAGTAAACAGTCATCCTAAAGAGCTGTAAACTAATTCTGTATCTGAACCATTACCCATCCTTAGATGTTCCCAGTGACTCTTTTACTAGCCAGGAGCCCCCTTTCTGACCTGCCCCCCACAATAAATGAGAAGACTATCTGTATTAACGGTCATGTTGGACTCTACTGGAACCTGAGCCCCTCTTAGCATTAGTATCTGACCATATCTGAAGTACTGCTTGGCAAAAGCCCCCACTATCCAGTAGGAGATGATATAAATTGCTCAGTGGTATAGAATGTGTCTTGGATGTGAATATCCTATTCCATACTTAGAGGAGGGTGGCTAGATAGAAGGAGGGGGAGAGGCAGGGAGGGAAAGCGGGAGGGAGGGAGGAAAGAAGTCAAGACAGGCAAGATAAGCAAACAGAGGCAAAGAGGCAGGCGGGCAGGTGGGTGGGCCGACTCTCTCCATGCCACTTTATAAAACTATTAGAGGACTCTTCAGGATCAACAGTTTAAGTCCAGTGAAATGGCTCAATGGGTTAAGTCACTTGCTGCCAAGCCCAACAATCAAGTTTTAATCCCAGGTGAAAGAAAAGAACAGGCTCCTGGAAGTTGTTTTCTGACTGGGTGTGTGGGCACAAACACACAAAGTAAATGAATAAATGTGTAAGAACATAAATCTGTAAAAATCATAAGCTTCTCCATCCCGGCCCCTGATCTTTACCTACTACAGGCATTCTGTTGCTTCTGATACTAACTTAAAATAGTGAAAAGCAGTTCTACTACTAGTTAAAATACAGCTCACCTACCTGCTGAGCTCTTTTCCGTGGCCCACATGACCATAAGAAATGTGTGTATATGATTAGGCTGACGCTCAAATGAAAGGACTTTTCCAAAACAGTACTTTGGCAGGAGATAACACTGTGATTTGGGCCCGGCCATTTACTTTCTTGTGCAGAAGCTTCAGTCCACTTACCTCTTTTTTTTTTTTTACTTCCAACCTCTAAGCTGCCTTTTAAGAAGATTCTACCAGGTACACAAATAAAATAGGAAAATATTTAAACAAAGAACACGGATTTGCTTGTTTCAATTAAAATGAGGCACAAGGACTCTTTAATTTTAACACATAACGTCTTCAGGAGAATGAAAGGGACGTGATTTTATTCCCTTTCAAAGGACAACAATAAAGACCCTGATGATCCTGTGTAGCATGATATGCAGCCCCTAATGTCATTAATGGAAATGAGAGGCAGGTGCATATTCTCAGAGACTAAAGAACAACCTGAGAGATGGTTATTCACTCGGAGATCTGTCTATTCAGAAGCCCTAGCCTCCCTTGTTTTAAGGGCCTGCTCAATCACTGGCATGCTGTTCAAGCACTGAGAATAGTCCTAATTTGCACTGATACACTTGAAGTAAAAGTACCTATTCTTCCAGGACAAAGGAGTCCTACTCCACCCCCGGTTTCTAGTCTGTTAAGTTTATGCTTTCTGAGAAGATGGGCAATTTTATACAGAATTAGGTTTTTTAGGGATGAAAAAAAAAAAGTCCACATGTTAATCCACCTGGTGTTTTTGGACTTTGAGCTAATTCTCACGGCCATTAGAGACCAGATTCTGTCTCTCATAGTTGAGGGAGGCAGTAGCCAAGCACTAGCCCCTCTTTCTGAGGGTTAGATCAGGGAATTCCATGCCATCTGACATGCTGGTGCTGGCAGAAGTTGGAAACTCTCCTAAAGGAGGAATGGCTGCACTACTCATGAGCAGGTGCTTACAACGGCCTTGACTTATGATCTGCTGTGTACTGACAGGATCCTGCTTTCACATATGGCCACTAAATCTTACTTGGCCATAGTACAGTAGCCTTGGTTCATAAGCACCAAGTGACTTTATGGATAAGGCTGGCTATGGAGGAAGCCTGGCACTTATCCTTGGGGTGGGCTCCAAGGCTGCTGATCTCCCAGAATGTCCTTTCAACTGCAGTAATAAAAGCAGAAGTGGCTTTCAATTACATGTGCTGACAATCTTCATAGTGACATTAATTCCTTCTGGGTTTTTTTTTTCTTTCCCTCTTACCCTTTGAGATAGAATTCTTTTTAGCCTACGCTAGGACTGTTTAACTCCTTATGTAGATGAGAATGACTTTGAATTTCCGGCCCTCCTATTTCTACCTCCTGATGACTGAAATTATAGGCACTGGGCCAGCACAACTGCTTTATGAGGTACTAGGAATCAGACACAGGGCTTTAGGCTAGGCTGTATCTCTAGCCCTATTAATTTTTTCTCATTTCCAATTGTCTGTCAGAAAATAGTACAGAAGTACAAGACATTCTGGTGAGCAAATGTTCACTTTTTAAAGAATTTTTTTAGATTTAACTATGGGGGGAGGTATGAACATGTGTGTGTACAGGTGCCCTCAGAGGGTGTCACACCCCCTGAAGCTAGAGCTACACGCAGTTGTGAGCTGCCCAAACTGGATGCTGGAAACGAACTCCTGTCCTATGTGCAAGTAGAATACGCTTTTAATCCCTGAGCGATATCTCCTGCCATGGTGTGCCCCTCTAATCCCAGTCCTGGAAAGGCTTGAATAGAAGGAGAACACACTCAAGGTCACCCTCAGCTTCACAAGAAATCCCAGGCCAGTTTGGAATACATGAAACTCTATCTCCGAAAAAAATGACAGACACACACACACAGACAGACAGACAGACACACAGACACACACAGAGAGAGAGAGAGAGAGAGAGAGACAGAGACAGGGACAGAAACAGAGAGACAGAGAGAGAGATCCCAATGAGATTTCCACCTTATTAGCAGATTGTTTCTTCAGGGTTTAAAATATTAAATAATATTAAATATTATTTCCTGAAAGGTTTAGGAACAATTACATAGCACTTAACAGACAGGCAATGCCAGACAAGCCTAATGTCTAGAATTTGTACCAGAAGCAGGATTTCCTGTAAACAAGAGCAGGGTTTAATTTTATAATCAGACTTAAACATATTTGCTGCTTATTAATCACATAGAACATCCCACCTGTGAGACTGCAGCTTCTTAGCATCCTAATTTTAATGTAGCACTGACATTCATAAGGGCTCAAAGACTTGAACCAAACTCGTCTTAACCTCTCCAGGCTGTGACGCAGAATTCATGCTAGACGAAATTGTTTTCATGCTAGATGAAAACTTGAGAACCAGATGATCCGTAACCATTTTCCTCAACACTTTCATGTGGTCACAATAGCTTGGTTCTTCCTGAGACAAGTCTTTTGCTGGACTCTTCTATGCTAGCAACAACACTGAATGTTTCCAGTAAACATAAGTTTGCTGTACAAGCCGTACTGACCGTAGGAAGTAGATGAGGAGCTACAGTGAGCACAAACGGCCTCAGAAGGCCATACTTTTTGAGACTTCATGGGGAAAAGACCTTCTCTCTACCCACCAGTGTTGTCTTTGCCCTCTGTGACTTCACAGGGAAAAGACCTTCTCCCTACCATCCAGTGTTAGGTCTTTGCCTGCTGTGGTTTTAGTCCATTTGATGTAGAGGGAAAGACATGTTTCAAAGCCTAATGGCCATGATGTTCTAAGATCAAAGAACAAAAGCCAAGATGATGCTTTGGTCACACAGAGGCACTCCTTTTATTATATTTTTTCTAAAAGGGAAAGAAAACGAGTTTTCAAGGGGTAGGGGCACAAAAAGAGAAAATGAGTTTTAAAATCAAGTTAATAAAGATTTACTTAATCCCTGACCTTATATGCAAGGCATGATGGGGAAACTGTAAAACAAAGTAAGACATAATGTCTGAATTCATGGAGTTGCTACAGAGGCAATTAAAAAATAAAAAGTCCCTATCCTTTTTATTATTTTTGTGGGGTAAAGATCTCACTATATAGTCCCAGCTGGCCTGGAATTCTATTTGTAGACCAGGCTGTTCTTTTCCTTTTAAAGATTTATTTATGTATTATATCTAAGTACAGTGTAGCTGTCTTCAGACACTCAAGAGAGGGAGTCAGATCTCTTTAGGGGTGGTTGTGAGCCACCATGTGGTTGCTGGGATTTGAACTCAGGCCTTCGGAAGAGCAGTCGGTGCTCTTACCCCCTGAGCCATCTCTCCAGCCCCGTCCCTACCCTTTTTGAACCAGGGATCTGTTGGAGCCCAGGCTAGCTTAGAACTCATGTTGTAGTCAAGGATCGCCTTGAACTCTTGACCGTCTGACTCATCCTCCTCAGTGCTGGGAACACAGGTTTGAGCCACCACACCTGACACAACAGCCAATTTTAAAATAAGATAAAATGTATTGCCTTGAGGACTAGGGCTATGTCTACTTGACTCATTTTTAAATCTTAGTAATTAGCATTTAGGCTGGGCCTGTAGAAGATACTTAATATATTCTTATACAAGAAATAAATGAACAATTCACTAATCAAATCATTTACTCTTTCATAGAAAATTATATGAGGCTTTGCTAACCATGGGTATGTGAACAAACATATCCAAAGGTTCATGAGAGATTTTTTTAACCAGCAGAACCATCTAGGGATGAAACTAAGCACTTACCTAGCATGTACAACTAAATCCCTGAATTCCATGCTGAGGGCCAGAAAAGAAAGCAGAAGGTAGAGAGAGGAGGAAGGGAAAAACTTCAATAGAAGTCAAAAACAGTGTGTAAAGACCCAAAGAGAGAGAGAGAGCAGTCCCAGCTGTTCTTGAGAGGTAAGAGGCAGGCACAAGATGGCAATGTGAGAATGGCAGAGAAAAGTAGCCCATGGTCTCTCACAAACACACTATTTATGACCATAGAAGACAGTTGTGGCGAGGTCCACAGATTGGGAGTACATACTCCTCATACTCCTCTTGGCTTATTCATCTGAAAGACTGTTCTGAACATAATGACTGTGACTGCCATTAGATTTTGTATAGGAAGACTCTATCAGGATGTTAATGCCTTAACATTCAATTGTCTTAAAAAATGGATGAGTTCAAGTTCACCCTGAGATGAGGCACTGAATAAAAAAGAATAGGCCCTCCAGGGCTATTCAGAAGTTCTCATCTAACATCCCAGGGCTCAGCCAGACAAGCACACTGGCAGAGACCAACCTTGAGCAGAGAGATACATCCCAGTCAGTCTGCTTATTAGAATCCAAGCTACAGAATGGACTCCAGCTGCCTCCAAAAGCTCTGAGCCCAACTCTTCATACTGCTTTTTTTGATCTCTTCTGAAAGGGGGTCTCTTCTAACATATGTATACCATATACATCAGCCCTGTCCCCACTTCTCAACCCCCTCTTAATTTATTAATTTGAATGACTGCATTAACAATACTAGCCTATAACATACTACCTATCTAAAATCTAAAAATGAGCCTCCAAAGACTCCAATCAGCCAAAATCAGGAGCTGAAGAAATAGAAGAAGCCCTCACCTTACAATGTATGTGCACTTACATGACACAGAGTTTTGATAAGCTTAACGTTATGATTCCAAAGACCACAAGGGATGCAGCCAAAGAAGGAGGAGGGACAGGAACTGCTAAAAGCCAGCACAGAATGACAGCTGACAGCAGGGAAGGAGACAAAAACCATTCAGAAAGCTCAGTTACCCAGAACTGCTCATTTCAAGGTTTCATTGTATTCAAGAATCCATATGCAATGAGGAAGGGGCTTTCCTCACAGTCCCCTTCTCTTTCCTGATCATCTCATCAGCTCTCAACCCACTTGTCCGTGAGACAAAGAATGTCATAGCTGGGCAGCATCTTCATAATAATCGAGCTCAATGCCCTCATTTTACAAATGCTAGGAACAAGGGCCTGGTAGGAAGACATGTTGCATGCCCTTCCTCCAGCTGGTTAGTGGCCAGGGAGAAGGCACTTCAGCTTCAAGTCCCAGGCCAGATCTAACGCACCGCCTCCTATATTACAGTGATATCTTGATGTGTTTATGCTATGGTGTGTGTTGTAGCTGGTGTGGTAATACATGTAGATAAGCAGGGGGTGAGAAGAGGCAGGGAAGCACTAAGCACTTAGCCTAAGGGAAGGGAATTACTTTCACAAGAGGCCCCTTTTTATAGAGATCAAAAACAGCAGTATGAATAGTTGGGCTCAGCACATAGAAAAAGGATAGGTAAGATGGGTCAACAGGTTGAAACACTTGCCAACAAGCCTGAAGACTTGACTTCAATCTCCCAGACACACATGGTGGAATAAGAGAACCGACTCCTGAAAGTTGTACTCTGACCTCCATACATACACCACGGGACATGTGTACCTATACATACATTCATACATACATACATGTGTGTACGTATGTATATGTGTACATACATATATATACATACGTACACACATGTATGTGTATATATATAGATACACATACATACATACATACATACACACACACACACACACACATATACTCCCTTACACAAAATAAAACATAATTTTTTTAAAATTGTTCTAGTTGGCCTGAAGAGATGGCTCAGCACTAACTGCTCTTCCGGAGGACCCAGGTTTAATTTCTAACACGCACATGGTGGCTCAAAACTATCTGTAACTTCAGATCTAACGCCCTCTTCTGGGCCTCTACAGGAACTATACTCAAGTGATACGCAGACATACCTGCAGGCAAAACAGTCATTCACACAAGAACTTTCAAATTTCTTCAACAAGGTTCAAATGTGAAGTATTTAGAAACCCATCTCTAATTTGGTTGACTCTTCTTATGACTACTGCTGGCATATGTCTTCACTTTGAAGCTTAGAACACCCTTCCTAATAGGAGTGCTGTATATACATCACTGTGAATTCTGAAAATGACTGCCACAATAAAAACCTCCCCTTCACAACCCAGTACACACAGAGCTCTATCTGCTTCCAATGGTCCTCCTTGCAAAGAATTTGTTACAATAGTTCTACAAAAAGCCATGTGGGCTGCTCTTAACTCCCTGTTTCTACCCTTTTCAACGACTTCCTTTCCTCACAAGGTCAGAACTAAGATAGAACAAGAAAAGAGGCTTTGCAAAAGAATTGTGTAGATCCCACGTCCACTTAGTTATATACTGCAGTAGCATCTCCAGTTTCTACTACTTAATTCTTTAAATTGAGTTGAACCTTACATATTGTTCTTAATTATTAACAGGCTGTGACCCATTAAATGTAGTATAGTCAACAATTAATAAAAAGGGGAGGGGGGTTCATGAACAGAGAGATGAGGCATGGGATTAGAAAAGCAAACTCTCTCAATATTTCTGCAAACCCCCTGGAATAGTACTGCACAATTCTGGGCTGGAAGACAGAAACTAAACTGGGGGCTCGGTAGAAGTTATGGAGACTTGAGGGGCAAAGTAGCCTAATAGCAGAGGATATTAACATGTACCGAAATATATCTATGGTCCTAACTCTCACAAAGGTCCCTGAGTCCTACAAGTGGTAATCTAAGGTACGGTGATACCAACCACCAAAGGTTAAAAGAGATGAAACCTCATATTTAGCTTCAACCATGTGCATCATTGCCTGATCCAGTAGGCATCCAAGAGCCATTTCTACCACCTGTGCAGGCAGCATGGACAAAAGCAAGCAAGCCTGGGGCAATTCATGCTATAGGAAGGTTATTTCTGAACACCAGGGTTGAGGCTACCCCACACGAGGCTGATCTCTGCAGCTTATCCACTCCCACTGATACACTTGCTTACCTTTTAAATGATTCATTGCCCCTGTTCCTCACAGAGAACTAATTTACACAGCGGTATCTTGTAGGTCCTAAATCAGTTTCCATTCAGCACACCTCAGCCTACTGGCCCAGATATGCTTGCTTAATGGGGCACGATTGGCCAGATCTTCTTTTTAGGTCCCACTGAGGAAAAGAATATAAAAAAAACCGTGTTCCCCATGTGCGACACTGCCCCCAGTGAAGTGGCTAGCGTTTGCTCTCTTTCCATGTCTCTGTTCCTCCTCCCTCTACCCCACCCTTTAAGCGCCTCTTTCACTGGCCACCTGTCAAAAGAGAACAAACCTCCTCGTATCTTTCAAAAACTGATGCTGCAAAGAGGCTATTAGATGATTTCTTTCCAGGACCTGTTGAAAGATAAAAGATGAAGCGGACAACTTAAAAGGCGAGGCTGTACCCTCCCGACCACAAAGCTCGAAGCAGACAAACCGTGGAAGCCAATGACACAGGAAACGCCCTTTGACCAGACACAGACACTAGGCTGGGCAGACTTATTTTCATAAAAGAATGCGAGGCTGAATTAATCCATTTCACGAGTAATAGTCATAGAATCATTTCATTGTAATAAAATAGGAGAGGAGGGAGGGTGGAAGGTTAAGACGAGCCCCTCTTTTAAGAAAAACAATAGCAGTCGGTATTTTCCAGAAGTTCTGCTCAGATGACAAATGTTGTAAGCAAAAAGGGTTTTGTTTGTTGACTGTCTGTTTTTAAGTGAGACACACAGACATACATATGGGAAACTTTCCACTCATGAAAGGATAAAAGCCAAGAGAAAAAGGTACTACCCCTTCAACTGGGGATACTCAACCTGCAGGTTGAACCCGCCTTTCCACCAGTAAATGGTTTGGCTGTTTCCAGGAATATTGCTAAACTTGGGTTTTTTAGAAACCAAAGGAGATGCAGGTTCCTGGCAAGAGCTAGACAGAAGGTCAATTTGGGAAATGCTGAGGGGAGGGGCGCCTGATCTTATGGTGCTAATTCGCTGGGTGAACCTTCAAATTTGTTTCCCGTTGCTTTCCCTGCTCTCTGAAGAGTTTCAGAGTATGTTGTGTGTAGACTAGGCTTTCTGCCCAGGGCACACTGCCTTCTTTAAGGTCTCCTGAAAGTAAAGAACTTGGCAATAAAACTGAAGTGAAGAATAAAGGTGGTCACTGCTCTGTCCCGGCATCAAATCAAAGAACTCACTGGAGCTGAAGTAGAACATTTGCCTAGAAGGTGTAGTGCGCGTGCACACACACACACACACACACACACACACACACACACACGCACGCACGCACGCACGCACGCACACACACACACACACACGCACACACGCACGCACATGCACACGCACACACAGGTACTATTCAGCCATTTGAAAAACTTGCCAGTATAGAGCCACAGAACCATGTTCATAATTTCACTTTGGAAATAGCAGAAACAAGCCGAAAATACGTTCTGGTGGTGCAGCACTTGGCTGATTCATGAGGCCCTAAGGTTCAACTGGTAGCACAAGGGAAAACAAAACAAAACACAGATACGCCTGCTTGTTATGTACTGTGGCTTAAACCATGTAGAAATACATCCGTATGAGCAGGGTTAGACTGTGATAGGAAGAAGACAGATACAGAAGTGACTTGTCACTGTGGCTGTTACAGAGTATCTTCAACCGCAAAGCATTTTACTTGTGACTTGCCATAAACCATAATCTCAAGAGGCCAACACTTGCACCCAAGTACAAAGTCCCAGTAGCATAATAATTAATCAGGGCTGGCAGGAAACAAAGATCTGAAAAAGAGAAGATGCCGTCTGGAACCCCCAAATTCATTTCACTTTCTAGATCTCACAGGCACAGGCTGGGGCTAGAGATCAGAGCACTTGCCCTGCATACATGAGACCCCTGGGTTTCCTTTTCAGAACTAGAAAAAAGGTTTTGTCAGGCAGCGGTGGTACATTCCTTTAATCCCAGCCCTTGGAAGGCAAAGGCAAGTAAGTAGATCTCTAAGTTCAAGGCCAGCCTGGTCTACATAGTGAATTCCAGGACAGTCAGGTCTACACACAGAGAAACCCTCTTTCACAAAACAAACAAACAAAACAAAAACTCAGAAAAAAAATGTCTTTAGGGTCTGGAGAGATGGCTCAGTGGTTCAGAGCACTAGCTGCTATTTCAAAGTACTTAGGTTTGATTCCCAACACCCACATGGTAATTCTCAACTGTCAGTAACTCTCAGCATCTGGCGCTCCAATGCAGACATACAAGCAGACAAAACATCTATACACCTAAAAGAAAAGAATCCTTTTAAAAATACGTTAACCTTCAAAAATTATGTTTTTAAAAAAATCAGAAAAAATAAATACTAAAGAAAAGGACTGACGGGATGTCTCAGCAGGTAAAGGCACCAAGTCTGAAGAGCTGAGTTTGATCCCTGGGACCCACATAGTAGAAAGAGAGCCAACTCCTACAACTTGTCTCCTGACTGTCACACATGAAATATTGCACATACACACAAAAATACATGAAATAATAAGTATATGTAATTCACAAATTTGAAAAAAAAGAACAAAGTATCAAAAGGCACACAGCTTCTTGAATTTTTATGATAGGCATTCAGCATAGAACAAAAGTACGTTCCGGTTTCTGGTTATTGTATAGGGCTGCTACTTACTGTTAACATGGTGTTGGTAGCTATGTAAAAGGAGAATTCTGGCTCCTAGAGGAAGAGCTATGAACTCACAGAGACAAAGAACACTAGAGATGGGTAGAGTCTCATTCTCTAGACTAAAGATCCACGATGACACCTCAGACCTGACAATCAGGCAAAGTTTCTTGATTGCCGTTTCGTTGGGCTCTATGGGCGATGAGTGGAGGAAGTGGGCATGTGAAATCATGACACCGATTATTACCCTGTCTAATGTCTTACAAAAGAGCCTGCCATAATAAATTCTTTCTAAGATTTAGGAACACTAAGAAAATACCTTGCCTGAAAAACTGTTCTGTTTCCTTTTATCAGATAAGCAGTTGTTTTGCCTCAGTTACCTAGAAGCCCAAAGTCCATTTACTGTATGTAATAGGTCTGGTTTTAAATTCTTCATTCCATCTAGAATTCTCTCCTCTATGCTCACCCTTTGTATTTCCTATTTGCATTAAGTGGATTAATCCACATAATGTACTCAAATTATATCTAAAATGAATGCTCAGTGAATGTCATCTCTTGTGACTCAAAACGGTTGCTGTAAATAACAATTTTCGTTCTGATTGTAGGAATCCAATTGAATGTGGCTAAAATAATTTTCAGCAGGTGGGTTTTCATTAATTATTTTGTGATTTTCTTTTTAAGTTTCATGTCCTGCCAGATTTTTTTTTTAATTAAACACATATGGTTCAAGGATCAGAAACCAGCTCTTTTTAAGAACTGCCCCTGTGGTGTTTGAGGGACTAACAGATCTCCATTAGTACAGCAATTAGAGAGCTGATGAAACCATTTTAGTCTCTTGTTTTTTCTTTAAATGGAAAAAATTCAATATTGACTGATTAAAAGAAAACAAATATTAGGAAACGGGGGAAGAGAAGAGAGGTGGGTGAGATGTGCTGGGTCAAAGTTACAATAAATTGTTTGGAATGGGACATGGGTACAAATCATCCACGGGCCTGAATCTAGTGCAAAGAAATTTGTAGTGTATGAGAAAAATCGCAAACATTGAACATTTATTAACATTTAAATGGACTACTACTCTGCCTTCATTAAAATAATGATAAAGCAGGCATGAGGGCTCATACCCACTATGGCAATCCCAACCATCAGGAGAAAGTATATCAAGTAAAGGATAATTTGGAGTTGGAGGCCAGTGTGAGGTACCTATCAGGTTCCAGGCAGGCTTATGTTACAGAGAAAATTTTAATAAATAATTTACGGTGTGCATTATTTCATAAAATGACTATCATAATTGAAACCCTTCATGACAAATTCATGATCCCTTGGATATCCCTCCAATCACTACTTTCTTCCACGCCTTTAATCCCAGCACTTGGGAGGCAGAGACAGATGGATTTCTGAGTTCGAGGCCAGCCTGATCTACAGAGTGAGTTCCAGGACAGCCAGGACTACACAGAGAAACCCTGTCTAGAAAAAAACAAATAAAAAAAGTACAAGCATCTAGCCTGGTATGGGGGTTCACACCTTTAATCCCAGCACTCAGGAGGCAAAGACAGGTGGATTTCCAAGTTTGAGGCCAGCCTGGTCTACAAAGTGATTTCCAGGACAATTGGAGAAATGCCTTCCATAAATCTGAGTAATTGAAATGAATATGGGATGAACCATACAGTCTTTTGAAGGAAATGAAGATTTAACACTTTCTAACACACAGTGACCCCAGGAAGTATAACAACGAAAACAACTTAGAGATCTACTTTTATAAACAGAGATATTGGGCTGGGGAGCTGACCCAGGGGAAAAGCATAAAGACCTGAGTTTGAATCCTAAGTTGGGAGAAAAAAAAAAAGCCAGCACAGCTATGCACGCTCATAACCCCAGCACTGGGGAAAGGGCAGATACAAGCAATTCTCTGCCTTCCACATGTATGCGACAGACACACACACACACCCCACAAAATAAATAAGAAAATAAACAGAGATATTGTTGAAATTAACACAATGGTTCTGTTTCAATGGTTCCTGACATGTTAACACTTTTCCTCCCTTGTGGATGTTAAACACCTTCTAATATCATCATATTTACACCACTCATTTGATTAGCAAGCCTTTTTTTTTTACACACCCTGCATGGGTAACATGTTATAATAAACATGTTCTTCCCCGGAATCCCATTGTATTTATTTAACTCTGAAGCTTAAAAGCAACCAAGAAAATGATCAGGGCTCCAGGACAGAAGCTAGGAGTTCGCTGATGGAAGTGCTAAATGCTGTGTGCTCTAAAAATAGGTTGCTCTTTTTTTTTCCTTTTTCAAAGCAAACACATAAACATGCAAAGAAATGAAAATAAAATAAAAGCAGAAGCTGGGCATGGTAGTACATACCTGTAATCCCAGCAGTCAGGAGGCAGAAGCAGGTGGATCTCTGTTAAGCTACATAGGAGACCATGTCTCAAGACCAAACAACAAAAAATACACTGAATCTCTTCTTGTAAGCTCAGGTTAAGTTCTATCGTGAATTCCCATGGCTTAATCTACATTACAAGTCTTTCATAACTCCAGTACCATCTCAAAGATTAAATTTTAAGAAGCGAAACACTTTTATTTTGATTTGGACAACTTATCTTCATCATAATAGTAAGCCACAGTATTTTAAATAAGGCACTGGCCATAATCACCACATTTCAATTTGTACTGAAACCAGGGTATACCCTAATTGCCATCATGAAGCAAAGACCTGACTCTCTGAATACAAACTGGTATATCCAATTTATGACTATGCAGTCAGAATTGTCTATCAGTTGGAGCTTGGACCTTCAGCCTCTACCATTTGGGAAAGAGCAGATAACCCAGAAGTGTTAATGCTCCAAATATTGGGATTTCAAGGCTACTCACTGTGACTGTAAGTGAAGTTGCCTACATTCTGGTATCGACATACATGGTACCAGCTCCTTAGGACTTTGAATTTCTCAAGAAATCACCATCTAAAGATGAATTTTATACACAAGAGTCATCCAAAACTTTTTGGAAAAAAAAATGTAGCAGGGGTTGTAGATCTATGGTCAACCACATTTTCTGTTTATGTGAAGTCCTTCAATCTTAAGCACAGGAAAAGAAATAAGAAAAGAGAAATGAAGTAAAACAGAATAAAATTAAAAACTAGTAACTCTTGAAATGGTGAAAGCCAAGGTTGAGCGTATCGTGGGGCTTCCCACTGTGTCCCTGAAAGTGCTACACTTATCACTTGGGTTGCATTTGTTTCTGTCCTAATCTGTGTGACCAGGCTCTTTGTACTTGTTCTCCAGGCTAGGGGCCAGGATCCTCCTCTCCTCCTGGAGACAACCTGCACACACCACTTCGTCATCGCTAATAAAAGGCTCAGAGAAGAAAGTTACCAATTGACAGGGACATTCCAGCCATATTTTGCTGAGCTAGTGGAGTACTCTAACAATCATTCCACCATTCTTAGGCACTCTGTCACAAACACCTGAAGCCTTTGGTACTTACACACTGATTCCTCTCCAGAATACAACAGAAAAGTGATCCAAGAATTAACTTCGAACTTTCTAGTGCTCATCCAAGTCCAACAAGCATCAATAAGGATGTCCATCCAGAGTATATGGCCAGAAAAAAAAAGGGTTCTTTCTAGGTCTTGATGACAGGTCCATAACCTCTGCACTGCTCTGATAAGTACTCTACGACTGGCCTCAGGACTCATTGCCAGAAACACAAATGGTATGGTCATGGGTTGAGGTGGCAGCTAGAGATGGTGAAAAAGCATGGCTCCTAGAAAAGAAGAAGATACTCATAGGTCTGAAACACTCAAGAAAATGCTTTTCCTCCCATCCTTGGTAGTCCATGAGCTGCAAGACTATGAGGCCTGGTGCTAAATTCTCTCTTTCTCACTACTTCGATTTCAGTGCCTGCCAGTGAAAAGCCAACTCAATAGGGATGGAATCCTCAGCCTAGGTACCCCCCCTTCCTGTAAGGAAAAAAGGTGCATATTGTCTCATGGTCACCATAAGCTTTCTCCTAAGAGCAACAAAGAGATCAAGTTCTCTGCCCCAAGGTTGGATGGAGATAACACAAAGAAGAAAGCAGAGAAAGATTGTGACAAAATCTGGGGGAGGGGGGGTGTTCCTATTTTACGTATGAATAAAGAAAAGCTTCAGTAGTGAGGCAATAAGTGATCAAGCCTGAAATTCGGGGGGGGGGGGGCGGGTGAGCTATAGTCTGGCTACAGGCTATTCTCGGCACTGAGAAGTACGAAGTCTGAGGGTGGAACCCTACAGTACATTACTTACCTAGCACGGGTGAGGGCCTAGGATGGGACATGCAAAGGCCCAACTATGCCTGGGTACTTGAGGAAGAGAAGATAGTGTGACTAGAGTAGAGCCAGGGGCATCGCAAGAGAGAAACTTGTCCGAAAGACATCTAATGGGCAGACACCATAGGGCTTCGGGAGCTCTGAGGTCGGGGGAACAGAGAGCAACTGGAACCTTTATTTAGATTTGATTGGATTTGGTTTTGTGTATGTACTTGATGATGGTGTGTACAAGTGGAAATCAGAGAACACTTGAGAGAATTGGGTCTCTCCTTCCACCCTGTGGGTCCTGGGGATGAAGTGTAAAGTCATCAGGCTTGGGGAAAAATGTTGTTACCTATGAGCCATCTCACCATCGCCCACTAGAGCCTTTTGAACAGAGAAAAGTAATGTGACCCGAGTTAAGTGTAAGAAAACAGGAACACACTGGCTGCTGTGTTGAAAGCAAGGACACTGGTGATAAGTCACTAATGAATCCAAGCAAGAGGTGACAGGCACCAGGATCAGCATGGCAGTGTTTTGAGATCGATCGCAAGAAGAGTGCAGGTTCGGGACACATCTTAAAAACATGGCCCGGTGGTAGGTACCATAGAAGACCATGTAAGCAAAAACTACATCCCACCCAGTCAAGTTGGAATCTTGGTTCAGATCATAAGAAAATGGATACAGACATTTACATTGGAAAATTCTTTCTTTCTTTTGCCTCTGTACCTGAATGAGAATGTGGCCTCAGAATGCTAGACTGCTTAATAATCAATTTCCTGGCTGCCTCCTCCCACGAGAACAGTCTCCAAGAGCAGCCAGGCCCAGTGGACCCAAAACAGCAGAGCAAAGAGAGCATAGACACTAAGGGTAAACAAGGCCAAATGTTAACTGCACGGCAAGCCGGGGGCATTTCATTCAAGTGCAGCTTAAAATGAACTCATTTCAACCCCCCTTGCCCCAATGCCAACAAAAAAGAAATCTTTCCATGGACCCAAAGCACTAACCCACTGACTTCCCTGGTGAAGGAGCAACTGTGAAGGACTGTAAAGATAGGCTGGAGAGAAGTCTGTCTTGGTTTGCTCTTTTGAAAAAAAGAAGTCTTTGCCCAGGATAACGTTGTATAGTTAAAGCAATTTTGACAATAGTAGATAAAAATTCGACTATAAATTGTAAAGAATGTAATGACTACCTATTCCGGTGTGTGCACATGCACGCGCGCGCACACATACACACACACACACACACGCACGCAGGGACTTCTGTGAAGTGACTGCCAGAAAAATGATACTCCCACTCAGACTGGACCATTGCAAGTGGGAGCTGCTAACCACATGCTTCCCACTGCAGTTTGCAAGGACAGAGTGCTTTGTTTTTGTCTCTGACTAACACCAGACTGAACACTCAATGGAGACAAATGTGTGAGAGAATAGAAACAATAAGAAAAGGAGGAAGGGGGGGAAAAACCCTATGCCGGGGACTTCAGGCTTGCTGGGATGCTGCTATCAAGGGCTTGGGGGAACCCAGGGAAGCTCCATAGTGCAAACGCGACCACTTTCAGCCACCCTGGAAGATACAAGCTGGATGGTTCAGAGTGAAGCCAGGCTAGCTTTGAGCAGAGCTGATGTAAAAGGAGTGGTGGGGAGAAGTCGAGATGAGGGCCTGGGTAAGAGTAAGAAAAGGAGCACCTGGAAGGCAGGAGCAAAGCCCCCCACCCCACCCCAGAGCGTCAAAAAGGCTCATCTGCAAGCCCAACAAGTTGCTGCTCCTGCTGGAACAGACAAGGTGAGAAGTCTCCTGGGATTAAAGCAAACCACATGCAATGCTGTCCTCTCACCCCAGAGCAAACCAAGTAACAGCACCACACTGGAGGTGGAGAGGAACAAAGCACGCTAGGCTTTGCCCTGTTTCTTTTGTCAAGTAGAGCATGTGGCTTATAAATGGCAGAAGTGGATTGCACGCCACCAGGAGGCTAAGAAGAAGTTCAAAATCAAGGTCCTGGCATATTCATATTCGGTGTCTGGTGAAGGGGCCACTTTCTAGTTCACACGTGCCAGGCTTCCCATTACTGACTGCATTTAACACATGTTCAAGGAAACTCACAGAGGCCTTAATAGGGACACTAACCCCATTCAAAAATGCTCACCTCCCTCCCAAAAGTCCACTGTCCCAATACTATGAGCATGCGCAGTGTTAAACTCACAATATATGAACTTGGAAGAAGACAAAAACATTGGAACAGCGCAGGTTGAATAAAAATGCCAGTGCCTAGAAAGAGGGCTGAGCTCAACGATGTAAAGCCCTTGCCTTGTAATTATGTCCATGGTCTTGGGGTTCCACCCTCAGAATACCCCAAAAAAAATCTATTCACAGAATTAATATAAAACTTTAATAATTCCTGTACTTTTTGGAAACCATAAAACATTTCTATAGAACCTACTACTGGGCCACCTGGGGTCTGGTCTCTCAGATCATGTCTAACAGGGCAAAAAAGGTTTTCTTTATTGAAGGCTCAAATAGCTACAGAGTTAAGTCTCAACTTTTAACGTGTCTTTTCTTATCATTATACGTTTACTTAGTTTGGTAAATGTTTAAAAGAGAAACCAATATTCCAATATTTAAACCCGAGAGCCAGCTTCCTTGCATCTTGTGACTTTAGGTCAAAATGTTGGTTTCCCAAACTGGGCGCAGCAGGCAATTCATCTAACTTGGATGTTCTAGAGGGCTTAGAAGAGAAGTTGGAGGGAAACAAACGCTCTCAAGTGAATAAGCCATTACATTAATAATATACAGTCTTTAACTTATTTTAAGGGTGGGAGGCTGGAGACAGAACTCAGGGCCTTGAACACACTAGCCAAGCACTCTACACCTCTGAGCTTTAACCTATTTTTTTTCTTTTAAAAATAAAAACACGAGCCAGGTAAAATGGCGTGTACACCTGTACTGGCAGCACTGGGGCAGATGACACTGGAGGATGGCAAATTGTGGCCATCCTAGGCTACAATCAAAAGACCTGGCTGAGACAAAAAAGGGGAAGGCAAAGGGGAAGATGGGGAAGGGAGAGAGACAAAGGAGCATATTGACTGGTTCATTCACTGGAACCTTGAGTATTCTCAATAGGCAAAAGTATAAACTAACTGAACCCCACTCCCTGTCACCTGCCACTGCCTTGAGAGGTTCTCATTCACTTTCCCAGTATTTCCAGCAGAACTCTCTCAAAGGTACTTTCGGAACTTTCACTTCAGAATATATCAAAGCCAAAGGTTCCTCTCTGCGGGCTGGAGAGATGGTTCCACAGTGGGGCTGAGCAGGTAAGAGTACATGCTGCTCTCGAAGAGGACAGGTGTTTGTTTCCCAACACCCATGGCTGGGGTCTCACAACCACCAACTCGTGACTCGAGTTCCACGAGGGGACCGACACCTCTGGCCTCTGCAAGCATCTACACAGTGTGCATGGGAATACACATGCACATAATTTAAAATGATAATAATAAAAAAATCTCTTAAAAATTCAAGGGTGCCTCTCAGCTAGGCATCCTAAAAGGCATCAAAGGGCCCAGATCAACAAACTGATTGTGTGTGTAATACATCCAGGTTCTGGCCACTCACCCAGGTTTACACTAGCCTCTTTACTTCCATCAGATGTCAAGTTTTAGGTTTCTTCAAAAAAAAAAAAAAACCAAACAAACAAAAAAAAAACCTTTCTATACCACCCTTTGACCTCCTGGCCAGCACACTTCCAACAACTTATAGGCTAGAAAGGCAGATGTACTTTATCTCCTCCTGGGTAAATGCTATCTATCTACACAATCTATCTGCCTCGTTCAGAGAAAAACTCAAAAAGTTTGATTCCAGTTTTACACCTTTTGTAATCCCCAGCGTCTAGCATACTGTTCCACTCGGTGACTACTGATGATAAAAGTTCTGAAGGCCTTTTCTCCAAGCACAGTCCACAGGCTTTCTGACAGCTGTCTCCTTCACTTAGCTTGGCCACCAGTTCCCACATTCCCAGCTGTGTTCTGGAAGCTTGTTCTGAGGAGAAGCCCAGGGATTTGTGGTACTTCTTTTTCTTGATAAGACACTTGAAGAGAATAAACACCTGGCAAAGAGGACATTAAAGTTGGGAATAAAGAGCTTTGGGGTTATTTTACCAATAAAGAGAAAGGGAAAAAATATCACCGTGCACCCTGACATTTATTCAATATATGACAAGAAGGCTGGATTCACCCTAATTCCCTCCAAAGGGCTTTCAATGTCCTTATGTCTCTACTTTGAAAGAGTCGATGGTTCTGGTTTGTGCTTGTATCTTGAATCTAAAATATCTTTCCCCAAGTCTAATAGGCATTCACTTAAGCCCAGACTAGCCAAAATGAAAGCAAGTGTACATGTGTTGCAATGAGAGCTTTTACCTGAGCCAATTTCACTGGGGAGTTCAGAATCTCAGAATCACAGCAATTCAGAGATGAGGTGGCCCTTAGACATCATTAATGGCAGCAGTTTTTAACTACAGATAATCATTAAGAGGAAACATCCACACAGCGGCCTGAAATTCCAGCCACTGCTGTTGAATCAGGAGAACTTGAGTTAAATGCCTGCTTCAGCTACAGAGTCAGTTCAAGACCAGCCAGGGCAACTTAATGAGACCCTGTCTCAAAAGGAAAAAGAAGGCCAACAGCATCACTCAGGAGTAGAGCATTTTGTCTTGAGCAGGAGGGCCCTAGTGTAGGTTCAATCCCTAGTACCAGACATAGGGAGAGGGGGAGGATGAGGAGGCAAGCCAGTCAGCCAAGACATAGCCCCAGTCACAGATTTTGCTGTTGAGTAAGTACCCCAGACATCAGTATGCTTTAAAATCTCCCCCAAGTGATTCTATAGTACAATGTGAACTGACAACCATTAATCTAATTCTACATTCAAATTCTCTATTCTAATACAATCCCACCCCCTCCTTTTCAAAGAAAGAAAATCCTCCTCAAAAGTATCACACAACAAATTTGTCACAGAGTTAGGGTAGAGCTACTCATTCTAAGAAAGCAGGTCTCCATTTACTTTTAAGGCTCTAGACTCGCTTTCCTCCCGCAATTAATTTTCCATCGTTAATAAACCAACATCCCTACCTATCCCAAAATAAATAGACATTTTAAGTATTCCCAGCTCTGGTATCCCGTTGCATTAACTTTTTTAAATCCTAAATTATGTATGTCTGTTTGCCAGTATCCAAATGCTTTTATTGATCGGACTGAATGACTAATACTGAGGATGAAATCCAGAGCCCTGCTCATGCTAAGCATGTGTTCTATCACTGCACTACACACCCAGCCCTCTCATGATCTTTTTTTTTTCCTGGCAAGGAACTCTAGGTGATTAATCAGACATGATATCCCTTTAAAGAAACCATACTGCTTCTCCTCTGGAAAGTTGAGCTCCGCCTAACTTTTTCACCATCTTGGTAAAACATGGAGGAATTTTCAATCTACCTCACAAGATTCACCATCAATTATCTTTTGTCTCACTTAATTTCTAGTTTGTACCTGCCTCGCCATACCTGGTGGACTTCTCCTGTACTAGCCTCTGTTTTGTGAGAGAAGTCTTTTTTCCCTGAAGCAACTTCTTTCACTCTGCCAGTTAGTCATGCCGGGTTTGTTTTTTTTTTTTTTCCTTCCCCCAAGCAGCTGGTCTTTTTGATGTCTGGCACACATTTATCTGGGCTTCCAATAAGATGTTTTTACATAGTTTCCAGGCTTCCTGGAGGTTATTGACTTTCTTTAACTCTTCCATTCAATTTTTCCTCTAATTTCGAACATTTGTTAGAGTTTCTTTTTCAAAAGTTGAATACCTGGCTGATGGATCTCTTTGATTTTTTTTTCTCTCCCACCAGATTGCTAAATTAAATGCAACAGAACTTAAATATAATATTTCAAATTACCTTCAGGATGGAATCGCTTCATGAATTCTCTGCACTTTCATCATGTTCACCCTAGTAAGCAACAGATGTTTCACTGAGTGGAATTGGAAATGCTGTTACCTGTTCACATGTTAATGTGTCTGCTTATTTATATAAAATATTCTGATCCTGTTATACTTGGTAAATATAAAATTTAGATTTTTGGTAAAAAGCATAACTCATGTACGCTGAACAAGCTCGATGCTCTAGACCTAACATGGTAATGTGCTCTTCTCTAAGTATGCAAAATCATAACCACTTCAGTTGTTTGTTCCTAAAACTGTATCACAAGGCAAGAAGAAATACAGAATTCTAAATCTTTTCTAGAATTTTTCTGAAATTTCCTATCTATAACAGGACCCTGGTCATACGTCACCATGTATAGGTGCCTCCTGTCTGATCACTTGAGTTCAATCCTGAGGACCCACATGGAGGTAGAAGAGAACCAACACTCCCAAACTATCCTGACATTCACAAGCACATCTGACCCACACCTGTACCCCAACTTCCTGCCACTACCTCATATACACACAGATAAACAAATGTAAAATAAAATAATGTAAGTGCCTATAATGCTGTTATTAGTTCCATAACTACATTTATTCCCTCAAAGCAAAACAATGCTATTGAGGGAACATCAACATATCATGAAAATTTACTCTCGTTTTTTTCCTATTTTGAGCCTTTAGGTCCATGATTCTTGGGAGTAGAACAAACCAATGGGTTTGTTATATACTATGGAAGCATAATGCCATTACGTCACGGGTGTCATAGAACCATATGCATGAGACCCTCACCTGGAACATAGTTGTTACTGTTGGGCACAGAACCCTTGGAGAGTTCAGCAGTGACTCAATGAAAACAGGGTGATTTAAGATACCTGGAGCCACAGAAGCTCAACACAGAGGGATGACTCCATCCAAAGCAGCTGACAACAGCCAAATCAGAATGGGAAGTCGTGTGGCAGGTAGACTAGTTAAGAACTATTTAAACCGCCTAATAGATCTGCCTGTCTTTATCTCTTGCCTCACCAACTCCTTTAACGCCAAAGTGTTGCTAATTATCTTTCTAAAACAACATAAGCCATGACATTTCCCTCCCTACAAACCTTCATTGCTCCCTCTGGTCCAAGAAATAATGTATATTCCTCCTCCTACTATGGACTCTATACTATCTATAACTGGGTTTGACATTTTGCCTGTTGAAGAGGTGACTAGATCTTCTTCACTACAGTGTGAGGACGACAGTGTTGCCTAATTTAGATCTCTGGAACCAGAAAAAATATCTTCCCATCTTAGCACAACAGAGTGCATATTTTATTCAAAGAGGACTTGGGTTCCAACCCTGCCTCTGCCACTCACAATCTGTACAACTCTGAATGTACTTATTTAATTACTGTATTTACTTACTCCTATGTGTATAGGTGATTTGCCTGCATGTTCCTGTGTACTGTGTGCATGGCTGCTGCCCTTGGAGCCCAGAAGAGGGCGTTGGACCCCCTGTGACTGGAATTGCGGATGGTTGGTGCTTGGAATGGAACTCAGTGCTTTTAACTGCTGAGCCATCTCTCCAGCCCCATGAATGTATTTCTTAATTCTTTCCAATCTCAGTTTCTATGAGTCAATTAAAGGTGATAATTTTTGACTGCATAGATGATAGTTGTAGACTTTAAATGAGCCAAAGCCCTTAGAATGGGCTTGAGCCAAAAGAAACTACACAATAGCTATTAGCTATTATGACAAAAATGTTTGTTTGTGAGCACATAGGAACAAACCTTGTGCTACATAAAATGGTTAATATTACTGGTCAACCAGAGAAGACTGACTCAGACTAATACTGATGTTCAGAAAACAGAAAACTCCCCTTTTTCCTTCCTCAGTGGAATCTTCAGCTAATCCTGAAATTGCATGCAACCTGATGTGAATCAAATAAAGGTAAAATAGTAATTACACTGAATCAAACATTTTATATTTATACATTCTACAGGAGATTCAACTGCATAAGCCAGAACTGTTACTAAGTCCTCTTTTTAGCACATCCAGAAGACAGTTGCTTTAACACTGAAGGGACAGGCCCTGGGGTTCAATAAGACCCTCTCAAATGACACACAGGGAGTCAAACTGATGATGCCAATATATTAAGAAATTACAAGGTCATAACAAAATCCAACCCCAGCTGGGTGTGGTGGTAGCGCATGCCTTCAACCCCAGTACTTAGGAGGCAGAGGCAGGCAGATCTCTGTGAGTTCAAGGCCAGCCCGATCTACATAGTGAGTTCTAGGACAGCCAAGGCTACAGCATAAGGCCCTGTCTCAAAAAATAAATAAAATAAATGAAATAAAATAAAATAAAAATTCAACACAGCTAAATGGAGGGGTAACACAAATCTTGAAACACATACTTTGCCTTATTTACAATAAAATTTCAGTATCTCAATCCCTCCCTCCCCCTCTGTCCTAACGCAGTTTAAGTAATTCCCAGAATCCTTTGAGATACGTATATGAGCATTTTCAAGTGTGGGTACATGTTCACCAGTTCTTTGCTCATATAGATAAACAGAACATAAACAATGACTCCAAGATCACAGTGACTAGAACAAAGGTCTCCTTGGTATCACTCTATATTGCTGTGAAAAGGGACCTTTTACAAACTCAATACTATTTCTAACTAAATGCCGTGCTCTTCAAGGCAATTCCAGCACACTATTAATGTACTAGTTGTCACATATCCTAATGAAAATGGTTAGGATTTTAGAAGGCAGGGCCTGGGGAGATGGCTCAGGTTTTAAGAGTACTGACTGCTCTTCTAGAGGACTCAGGTTCAATTCCCAGCACCCACAAGGCAGCTCACAACTGTTTGTAACTCCAGTTCCCTCACACAAACATTCATGCAGGCAAAACAGCAATGTACATACAATGAATCTTTAAAAAAAACATACAAATACATAATTTTATACTAACAAACTATCATCACCTATTTAATACTCTAGTCCCTTCTCCTTGTTTATGTTCTGTCTGTGCTGGGGAGTGAACCTAGGGTCTGGCACATGCTAAGCACATGCTTTACCACTTACATACCCCCAAGCCCACATTTCTCATCTCACTCACATGGTACTTATCACACCTTATGGTGCATTCCAAGTATGTGTGAATGTCATATCTCCCTACTACCAAGCCCTGTGCTTTCTGGGGGGGGAGGGGGGCGTGGGCTTGATCTCCTACCCTTCTTGTTGCTTCTGTGATGCTAACCACAGAATACTTCACATAGCAGGCACTCCAAAAAAAATATGGCCAATGAAAGGTACTACAGATACTTTGTGATCATGGCATCTGGACTCTCCATTATTTGAAAAGTATTGGAGTCAAGCATGGGGCAATGCAGGACCTCACTCAGGAACTTTTGGTAGTGTGATATACTTCCTCCCTGACACCCTCAAGATAACATCAAGATTGTCCCAACTATGATCTATAACTGAGAGTCCTTCAGAACCCCAAATCTGCTAAAAGTCTTTCTAGACCTCTAAAAGGCCAACTGCAAGTCTATTAAGAATAAAATTTCAAGAAGTGGGCTATGGTATATCTCATGGGTAAGGGTGCTTGTCTAACATGCACAAAGCCCTAGGTTCAATCTTCATCATTCTTTCCAAACAAAACATTAAACCTGGATAAGCCTAGGGTTCAGCGAACTAGTCCTCTAGACATCCCAACCTGCTGCCTGTAAAATCATCTCTGGCTTTGAAGAAAATACATACTTCTCCCAAGTAAAGTGTTTGGCAACTAATTTGTTCAGATCTAGGCTCATACCAAGTCATTACATGGACTTCCCCAGAACTGCCTCCCCAAATGGCCAAAATTATCTAAGGATAGTCGACAGATGATGAGGATAATATGAACAACTGGAGAGGCCAGGGTGATGGTGAAGATTACCCTGCTTCTATACCAGCCATCTAAAGGTATTGGCTGGGGTCTGTCTGTGTTGTGACAGTGTCCTAGACTCAAATGAATGCCTCTAACACTCCACATTTTTGAGCCATTCAGTCATGCATTTTTGTTATTGTTGAAAGTGGTGCGAAATTGCACTGCATGAGCTAAAGTCCTTGGTGGTCTTCCAAGGATTCCAGCTAAAAAGGCACTTCCTTTGTTCCTCAGGAGAATGCGGTCCAGTAGGTCACTGAAAAGGGGAAATAAAAGCAGCAGCCCTGGGAGGGAGATGAAGGACAAGACAAAAAGAATAAAATGTTTTGGGTGTGAGCACATTAGCTTCCATTTCCTGCTGCTGGGCACTAATAACTCTCTATCTTTTGGGGAGTCAGGGGAGGTCCAGATAGACCTTTATGAAAAGATGTACCTCAGGTATCTTCCAGTGCCCATGACAATCAAAGGGGACACCCAGAGTCCCTGGCCACCTTTCCAACTTCCTTTGCCATCAGATGCTGGCTGAGGAAGATGCCCTGCCATCTCTAGAGACTGCGCGCCACAAACCTGAAGGGCCTGGGGAGGGTGATTTGATAGCCCACTGCCAAAATGCCTCTAGTCCTTCTCAGAGGCACATATTGTTTGCATGAGCAGATGGAAACTTGTCACTGTCCCATGAAGTGCATAGCTGCATGCCTCCTCCCTTCAGAATGCGGGAATGACAACTGTAACCTTCACGCCAATCATCTCTGAAGCACCCAGGCCCAAACAGCGCAGGGCACAAAAGACCTCAGGTCTGACCTGCAGAGCTCCCAAGCCTCTGGGGCTGGCTGCTGGTTTAATTCTCTTTTACTGGCAGGGCAGGAGGAAGAGGGAAAAGAAAGGGGGCTTTTCAGAGCTCTACAACCAATAAAATCATGAGGCTGGGAGGACATACTTGAGTTCCCAAAAAGACAGGCAGCTGAAGGGCAAACAGCCTTTCATCAGTAGCCTGTGAGTTACTTGACAACTGCCAAGGTGCAGTGGACGCCTGGGCTACTACCAACAATTTCTTCAGTTCTATTTCTAGACGGAGGCCGGTTACACTCTGAAAGTGCCCAGCAACTTTCCTCAATTACTTTTGTAATTTATATGTAATTGATGACTGCACTTAATCTCCAAGGTTATTAATAGCCCTTCCAAAAGATGACCCCCAAGTCTTCTAAAGCCTCTGGAAGCGCCTGGTTAAAATTACAGTATTTCCTTTGCTGGCTGCTGGCCCCCTGCCTGCCCCACCCGGGCAACCAGTACAGCGAGGCAAAGGCGCACTCCGCACACTTCCATGAAAGGTTCGGAATGGAGATTTGGCCTTCGGGGCCGTTAGGTTAAGCTGGCCAAAAGCCAGTTAGATTCATAGCTCCTTCGGAGCCCACGGGGTGAACAAGCTACCTGTGCCGCTTCGGGCCCCAGCCCGTAGGGCTGTGTGCAACAGTTGGCGGCTTCAAAAATCGAATACAACAGGGAAGGAGGACTCGCCCAGGCATTGCCACCGGCGGGCCTGGAGACCTCGCGAACAGGAGGGGAGGGCGTACCTGAAGCTGCCTCCCCAGCGCTCCAGGAGGACTTTCTCAAATACCGCACGCACCCCCCCGCAACCCCCCAGCGCTGAAATCCGGTGAACTTTTTCAGAGGCAAAGCCATCTTCATTTGCATAACCATCTCTAAACTGAGATTTAGGTTTCCTGTAATCAGTCCTTTCAAAGGTCTGTAATTGAAAGTGCAATTAACCCTTAAAATGAGGTGAGAAAAGAGAAAAGGAAGGGAAATACCCTTTCCATCCAACACCTTCCGGAAAGCTGGAGACTTCCCAAAAGTCAGGATTTGAAGGAGTACGGAGTAAAGCGTTCGCTTTCTAAAGGTGACTTCTAAAGCCCTAGCAGTTCCTAAAAACTAATCCGCGTCAGCGGTGGAAGAGAGGCGGGGAGAGGGGGGTTTTAGGAGAACGTCAATGAGCCGCTCATTCAAGTCGCACGTTTTGCGCCCCTAGGAATCTGCAAACTCCAGGAGGTTCCCCCACCCCGCCCCCACTCGGCCTCGTCGTCACCCACACAACAAAGCGGGGAACCCAGTAAAGATTTCAACCCGGAAAAGGCAAGAGAGCCCATGGCACGCACTTTGAGGGCCAGAGTCCCTAGTGGCTTCCCGAGAGTGAGCGGGTTTGGGTGGGGGGGCAGCCGCAGAGGACCTGAGTGACATTGAATAAACCGGCGGCGCCCCTCCACTCGCGGTGCCCGCTCAAAGTCTGGGCTGGCTCCTGCCTGCCCGTTTCTCCCTCTCGGCTACCTGGTGCGGCGTGGGGGGCCGCCCCCTTTCCCCCCGGTGCCCACCGCTCGGTAATGGGGAGGGTTGTAGGATTCCCACCTACCGTTGATCTCATAGAGGGGGGCATCGTTCTTGTTGAAGCCTTTGGACACGTAGAGACGTCGCACTTCCGAGCAACTTTTGGACTTGGGCTCCGCAGCCAGCAGCGAGGCGCTGAGCGCGGCCAGGGTGCAGAGAAGCGCGAGCAAGCCTAACCGTGCCATGGTGCGGACCCTGACGGACGCGCTCCCACCTTTAGGAGACAGAATGAGACCGGATGGGAAGCAGCGCTGCGGAGCGGGCGGAGAGGCGCGGAGTCGACACTCACGAGCGGAGCGAGGACCAGGGAGTTGGAGTTGGTAGTGAAGGAGGAGGAGGGCAGGAGGAGGAGACGCGGGCGAAAAGTGGAGCTGGGCCTCGCGTCAGGCAACGGTCCCCCGGTGCCAGGCGCCCTGCCGGGGTGGGGTACAAGGAAAAAGGCGTGGAAGGGGCGCAGGACCCAAGGGACTAGGGAGAGGATCCGTGACCTCGGGACTCCGAAGGCTAGAGAACCCGGGCCAGCTAGCCAGGGAAGGAAGGGAAGGTGGCAGGCGTCGCAGGAGAGCAGAGTGTGGGCGGCGTCGGCGGGTGATCGCTGGCGCGGGGCTCCAGCTACCTGGCGCTGCTCCGCTCGCCCAGCTCGGCTCAGCTCACTGCCCTCGGCCGCACGGCTGTGCCCTTCTCAGCTCTGCCGCTGATTGACTGGCTCGGCTCGCACAGCGAGGCTCCGCAAACTTGGCCAAGCCGGGCGGCACTAGGGAGGGAGGGGGCGGGCATGGGGGGGGGGCGAGCCCGAGACAGGCGGGAGCACGCAGGGCCGGGCCGGGAGAAAACCTGGAAGCTGGGTTGGATCTGGAGCGGGCCAAATCCACTTCCTAGGGGGCCCGCACGGGGCGCGCAGCGCTCCCTCTTGCGACACGCCCTGCTGGGCTCCTCCCTCCTGCCCTCCTCTTCAGAGGCGGGGAACCTGCCCCCCGCCCCCCACCAAGAGAGGAAAGGGCAGTTTCTTCCCGCTTAAGGGGCCAAGTCTCAAGAGATCCTGGTGACCTGGGTCTTGGGGCCTTGAGCCCCTATCTGAGCCACAAGCCTTCTCCCACAGCCACTTGACAGGCTATCCTCACGGGCCCATCAGCCCCAATACCAGCCTCGCTGCTGCCACCCAGCATCCAGGGTCACTTCAAACTAGCACCTGGGCGAGGAAGGCACCCACTCACGTGGTTGTTTTGATCCAAACAGCACGGGGGTTGGCGGGGGACCTGGAACTCATAGCTGAAAGGCTCACCTGGCCTCCCTTGACCTGCTTCCCATCACACAGTGTTCCCTCAAGAGCACATGCTAGTCCCTAACTCTAGCAATCATTTTCTCAGCCTGCTTCTTCCCCGCACAGTGTTCCAACTCACAATCACACCCTACGTTCTGCAATAAATATAAACAAACTCTGAAACTGACCAGGAAAAAAAAAATCACTGAACCTCGAGCAGATGGAGCTAAATCAAGGTTGCTCAGAAAAACTTCTGGCCCCACACTGCCCTGTGTAGGGTATAAGAATTGACACCCCGCAGAAAGAAACGCTAAGAATTTAGCACTCACCTACGGTCAATGTGTCCAGAGTCCCGGGACTCTTGAATGGAAGACCATGGAAGACCTTAGTGGTGACAGGGAATGGCAGCCCAGGATCTCCAATTCTTCCTGATCTGCATTTAGCCACAAGAAAACTGGGAATGGGTGAGTCTTCCCACCTTCCAAGCTTTGTCAGATTCCATTAATGAGTGTTTTTGAAGCTCCCGGGGCTCCTTTAATGAAGGGAACCGTGCAGATTGTGAACTTGTCATTACTGTTGTTATTGTTACAATCTGCTTTAAGAGCTTAGGGTGAGAAGTGCCTCAGACACCTCGGGAGTGTGCTGGGAACTGGGCAGATGAAAAGGGCTGGAGCTTATTATTTGGCTAGACTCACAATTCCCATAAAATTACATAGGGTGAAGATACGAACCATCATTACAATTATCGCCCTCAGAGGGTTTCTGGAGACTTCCTCCACTGTTCTTTGGAAACCGTGCTGACATGGTTGGCCGTGAGGAGCCCTAGAAAGCTATGGGGACGTTTTGGGGACATTCTGAATGCCCACTGCAGACCCCTCTTCTTGTAGAGCCGTAGCATGAACAGACACACTGTGACCTGTCTGTAACTGGGACTTCCAATTTCTTTTCTGTTTGTTTGTTTGCTTGGGGTAAAGTTTCTCCCTCAGTGTAGCCCTGGCTGTTCTGGAACTCACTCTATAGACCAAGCTGGCCTTGAACTCACACATCCACTGGACTCTGCCTCCCAAGTGCTGAGATTTAAGGCCTGTGCCACCACACCCAGATGGGACTTACAATTTTTTATGTCTGGCAACATATTTAATTTATGCACACTCAGCTCCATGGAGTTCCCTGTCATCTTCAAGGAAGTTTTGAATAATCCAGGTACTCCTTAAACTGCTAACCATGAGGTAGGTCCTCCTGGCACTGCTAGCGCTTAGCACAGCACTCTAACATTCATTGATGCATACATAAAGATATTCTTTAGCAAGGGAAATATGATTTGAGATGCGACCAACATTAATTGCAAAATGAAATTCTAAACTGGGTATATAATACACACATATAATCCCTGAAGATATAGGCAGGAAAATCAAGAGTTCAAGACCAGCCTCAGAGACATAAGGAATTTACAGCTAGCCTGGGCTACATATGGTCTTCTTTCAAAATAAAGGAAAATAAAATAAAACTCTGTGACAATAAAGGAGAAAGGGATTTTCCTAGCGTATAAAAGGGCCACACATTGCCTCCCACAGCAAGAGGATCTCATTTTTGCCCCCCTCAAGTCACTGATGCTCTTCCTTTTAGTGTATTATTAACCAAAACTTGAGCCTTTTCTACCAGAAACAGTAACCTCTGGCTACAGGCAGATCTGGACAAGTCTGAACTTTACCAGGGAAGGCAGGAACCCCAAGCCCTGCTCAGAGGCGGCTCCCACTTCAAAGCCTCTTTTCATTTAAATACAAACAGGGTGAACAACTGGCAATCTATGAAACAAATATCACCCAGATGGAAGCTTTTCAGATGGCCCTCGTTCCCAATGCTCTTCCCTCCTCCACCTCGGCTCGCCAAAGGAGGTTGAAGATGCACCTACATCAGGATAAGTCCTCTGCCTCCAGCCGGTTGGCGCAAGGGAAGACTTTTCAAACTGTTAAACTTCACATGACTTTGGATTGTTTTTCACTTTTGTTTTTTATTATTATGGTAAAGACTGCATAAAATAGACCATTTTCGCCATATATAGATATATAAAAGTGAGGGCCTAGAAATTTGCTCGGTTGTTAAAGTGCTTGCCAAGTATGAGAATCTTGTGTTCGGTATCCAGAACCAGTCCTTTTTTGTAATCCCAATACTATGGAGGATGCGTGGCTTCTTGGCCAGGCAGATTAGGCAAATTGGTCAGCTCTGAGTTCTAGGTCCCAGTAGGAGATCCTGTCTCACAAAACAAAACTCCTGAGGACTAATACTCAAGGTTAACCTCTGACCTCCACTTGCATCCCTGCACATATACAAACACATACAGATGACACACAAATAAAATACTCAATCCAGTGACATTTAAAATAATCTAATATTGTTCAGTCTTTACCATAGCTAGTTCCAGAACATTTTCGTTGTCCCAAAAGCAATCCACATACTCATGAGTACACCATTTTCCCACTCTAGACCCTAAAAGCCACCAAATCTGCTGTTTCTAGAATTTTGCCTAGTCTGGACATTTTGTATGAAGAGGATTATTCAATGTGGGAGCTTTTTGTCTGACTACCTTCATTCAACATCAAGTTCTCAATATCCATCTATGTGGTAATATATTTCAACATTTCCTTTTTAAGGATGAATAATATTCTATTACACAGGCATATCACAATGTGATGCTATAGTGCCTTACCCTTTGCAAGACACTTCAGAGTATATACTTTCATACCTAAAAAAGCATGTAGGTGTCTCTAGGGGCTTAGGATGTAACCCAGTGATAGAATAAAAGCTTAATGTACCCAGGACGATGATCCAACTCCTAGCATCCCTTCAAACACAAAAGACATTCTGAATTTTGTGTCATTGTTTGAATTCACCCACTTACAATTCTCTCTCTCTCTCTCTCTCTCTCTCTCTCTCTCTCTCTCTCACACACACACACACACACACACACACACACACACACACACACACGTGTGTGTGTATATATGTATGTGTATGTATACACATATATATGTGTATGTATGTATACACACACACACACTTTGAGCATATCTCCTTTTATTGAATTCCTCTCCCACTGAACTTTTTCTTCACAGAAAGATTCTCTCTGCTTTGATTTCTCTTGTGGCATTCGGTGTGTGTGTGTGTGTGTGTGTGTGTGTGTGTGTGTGTGTGTGTGTCCCACTGCATTTAATTAGGGATGCCTGCATGAGCATAGGTAGGGATTATGAGCCTAGCTTCTGACATTCCTAGGAGACACAGTCTCACAGCAAAGTCTTTGGATTTCTTTTTAAAAGAGACAAGGAAACCAAGTCCCACACAGGTTATATAGCTTATTCACAGTCACAGAGATCTTTGAGTAGCTGAACCACCAAGACTGAAATCTAAGCCTCTGTCATAATCCCATATTATTTTTGACAGAAAATACAGAGCTCTGGGTCTTGTTTAGGATCAGTAGTAAATGTGTAACTTCCCCAGATCCTGTAGAACTATCTTTGCTTCAGATTAATAACAGCCTGGTACTCATACAATGTGCCAGATAGTGCTTTGTTCTACGGGTAGGGGAGATGTAAAAGCCAAGGCTGGCTTAGATAGAAGCACTAACAGCATGCCTGGCTTTCCCAGATGAGGGGTGTCTTAGGGTTTTAGTGCTGTGAACAGACACCATGACCAAGGCAACTCTTATAAGGACAACATTTAGTTGGGGCTGGCTTACAGATTCAGAGGTTCAGTTCAGTATCATCAAGGCAGGAGCTTGGCAACATCTTAGTCAGGCATGGTGCAGGAGGAGCTGAGAGTTCTATGTCTTCATCTGAAGGCTGCTAGGAAAATACTGGCTTCCAGGCAGCTAGGATGAGGGTCTCAAAGCCTATGCCCACAGTGATACACCTACTTCAACAAGGCCATACCTCTTAATAGTGCCACTCCCTGGGCCAAGCATATTCAAGCCATCACAATGGGGTCTCTCATCTAGTAGGGGTGGGACACACATGCACAAGGAATGAAGAACACATAGTGCTGTCCTCCAAGCAAAGAGAGTAAGTTAAATCAGGTCTTTTTGACCAACAGGTGAGTTCCCCACACCATCAAATACAAAGATGAGAAGAAAGCAGATTCCTTTCCTAGTTTTGCTAAGTTGTTGCACCCTTACTGGATTCATCCTATGTATATACTGTCATTCTTCTCCATTCCATGGACAGTTCTCTCTGATTCATTCTTCAGAAAGCCTGCCTGGGGAACTCCAAGCAGAAATAACATCAGTTCCTGTCTCTAGATCTTCAACGCAAGAAAATGCCAACCTTGTCCGTCTACAGAATCCATACTGTCTAAGAATTCTTCCCCTTAGCACTGGGAGCTATTCCAAACTGGGCATTTCCCCAGGGAAATAAAAGACCTCTATTTGAAATCTTCTGGTTTTCAAAGTTAGCAACTGCTTCAGAACTGGTAAAAGTTTGTTTGGACAGGACTGGGAATGTAGTTCAGTTGGTAGAGTGGAGCCCTGTGTCCAATTTTGTAATCCCAGGACTTGAAAAGTAGAGACAGGAGGATCAGAAGTTCAAGGCTATCCTTGGCTATAGAAATGATTTCCAGGCCAATCTGTGCTGCATGAGACTCTCACTAAACTATATTTTAAGTTGGTTGGACAAACTCAACACATTCTCAAACCAAATTTCACCCATTAGCTCTTATTGTTCCCTGGTTCTTCACCTTTTCAAACAATCGAGCAAGCTATACTATGTGACTACTTACTTTATACAAAGGTTGATTCTGGGGCTTGGAATGTAGGGCAGTAATAGAGAATTGACTTAAAGTATGTGAGACTTTGCCTTCATTCCCAACTTGATGGACTTTTTTTTTTTTTTTAATAAAAAGTGATCTAAGAGCTAGGGTTGCAGCTCAGTTGATAAAGTATTTGCCTGCTATGCACAAAGCCCCAAGTTCAATCCCTGGCACTACACACACACAGACACACACACACACACACACACACACACACACACACACACAAAGGATGTCATAGTGAGTGCCAATAAGCCCATGTGAAAGTTGAAAGAGCAAGAAGTTCAAGGTCATCTTGGCCACGTAGCAAGTTCAAAGTCAGTCTTGAGAGTTGATGCTAAGATAATCAAGCATTTTTAAACAAACTAATAAATAACACTTTAGTTCTGTAAAGACTTTGTATGCTCAGAAGATCAATGGCCTTCACCTAGGGACAAGAATAAAGCCTACATCCAGATGGAGACAGCCCTCTCAGTTTCCTCCTTTTGAACATTGGTGGCTGTGCTTAATCCTTTGGAATTGAAACTAGTACACAATTCACATATCAATTGATTTCCAAGAAGATGGAAGGAGAGACCCCTGGTCCTGGAAAGACTGGATGTAGGGGAATACCAGGACAGAGAAGTGAGAGGGGGTTGAATGGGGAACAGGAGGAGGGAAGGGGGATTATGGGACTTTCAGGGAGGAAGGAACCGGGAAAGGGGAAATCATTGGGAATGTAAATAAAAAAATATAAAAAATTTTTAAAAAAAGAAACTAGTACAGAAGTAGTGGGCCTATGGTACTGTATGGGATTGGTTCTAGGTCCTCCTATAGCAAAGCAGATTAATTTACCCTGTGACTGTTTCACTCTCCAGGGGTTTCAAGGCACTAAGGGACACCCTCCCACAACTGGACTTTATGGAACCTGCTTCTCTGCAGTAAAAATCAAGAAACCGACAAAGACAAAGCTCACGGAGAAAGCAACAGAAGGCCTTAAATGGACACAAGAAACTTCTTAATAAAGGATCTGTGTAATCCAACAGGTTTATAATCCTGAACTTCAAACCTGAGAGATTGCCATGAATTTCTTCACTCCCCCCGCATCAGCACCCCCATCCTCCTCAGCCTTTATGTGAAGAGACAATATGCATTTTTTAAGAAGACCCAGTGGGAAGCAGGCATTTCTATTCCAAAGACATAGCACAGATAAAAAGAGTTGGAGAGCAGGTCAGACATACTTTGACATTCGTCATTTTTTTGAGCCACTGATGGGCAATGTCTGCAGAACCGCCACTGTTCCTGCCACACTCTTAACAATAATGCATTCAAATGAGCCAGAGACTGAAACCTGCAGGCACATTCCTCCCTGGCAGAGAATGGAATCCAAGACATGCAGCACAGGGGGAGTAGCTTTTCCCATGTCCCTCCATGCTAACAGATGCAAGTTTTTCTCAATCAGACTGGCTTTCTATGATCATTGTAACAGGCATTTTCTTAGTAGTTCTCAGAGGACCTGGAACCTTCTATCAGACACAAGGACTTTGAAGGTGAGGTTTTTGCATACCCCACACACCCACCCATATCCACAACCTCCAAGAAAACCCTGGATTGCTTCCTTTGATTTCAGGGATTTTTTTTCTTTTTGTTTGTGTTTTATTTTGTTTTTGCTTTTCAAGACAGGATTTCTCTGTGCAGCTCTGTCTGAACTCAAAGATTTGCCTGCCTCTGCCTCCTAAGTGTGGGATCAAAGGGTGTGCACCATCACTGACTGGTAATTTTAGGATTTATTTTAAAAGTTGCATTAAGAAAAAAATTCTTGAGAACCAAGGATGTGGCTCGGTTGGTAGTACTTCTGCAGCACGCATAAAGCCCTAGGCTTGAACCCCAGTACCACATAAACCAGGTGTGATGGCATGTATCTGCAAACCTAGCATAGTGGTGGTAGAAATGGGAGTACCACAAGTTCAGTATCATCTATGGCTACATAGTAAGTTTGAACCTAGCCTGGTCTACATGAGACTCTGTCTCAAAAATATAAATTAAATAAATCACTACCTTTTTGTTTTGTTGGTTTTTTGGTTTTTGTTTCGTTTTCCTGTTTTTAAGACAGGGTTCTCTGTGTAACAGCCCAGGCTGTCGTGGAACTCTCTTTGTAGATGTGGCAGACCTGGAACTCACAGAGATCTGCCTGCCTCTGACTCTCGAGTGCTGGGATTAAAGGCATGCATCAATATGCCTGGCTATAAATACTTTTTTTTAAATAAAATAAAATAAAATAAAAAGCATGATAGTGAGCAAAATGTTGGGTATTGTGTGTGCTACGTAAGAACTCTACCAGATGAGCTGCATCCTTGCCCTTAAATAATCTAGTCTAATTTATGTTTCCTGCCTTTTTAAAATTTAAGTGTGAACTTATATGGATCTACCTGTCTCTTTGTGCTTGGCTGGTGATAGAACCTAGGGACTTGGACTTGTTAAGTACTCTACTATTGAGCTACATCCCCTTCCACACATAAGCTTTTTGAAATTTGACTTTGAGAACTGATCTTTCTAAATTACCCAGACTGACCCCCAAACTTGAACACTCTTGCCTTATCCTTCTGAGTGGCTGGGATTACAGGCAAGTGCCACCACTCCTGGCAAACTACTTGCCTTTCCTAAAAATTTACAAGTGATATGATTTTGAAAACATACTCCGTTTAGTCAATATTTTACTTACTTTGAAGAAAGAAATGTGAGGAAACCTTCTGGGGTTCTAGAAATGTTCTACATTTTGATCCAAGTGGTCGTTTCCTAGGTACATACATATGTAAAAATGTCACTTTGGATTTATGCATGTCACCATATGCATGGCATTCCTTAGTACCAAATGGGGGAAATACAAAACAAGATTATGATGTATGTATACATATGTATACACAATCTGTAATTTATCCTTTAAACTGATTATATTATTAGTTTGAGGATTGTATTCTGTTTTATGACTGCATATAAAATTTAGTCACCTAAAGCTGCATATGCATGTATGTGTATATATGTGCATATGGGTTATATATATGCTTATATGCAACCTAATCACATGCTTTTGTGTGTGTGTGTGTGCATGTTCACATATATGTTTAAGTGACCATAACTGTCCTGTCCTAGTAAAGAACTCTTGTTTTAATTGCTTGCCTTGTTTTCTCATCAGTCTAATGCTCCCTGTTTTTGTTTTGGTTCATATTCCTTATATCGCAATTAAAACAAAATTTCTCCTTATACTTAGCTTTAAATGTTTATCAGCTATCTACTTTTCAGAATTCATGGTTTTGGGACCCCTAAATGGGTTTGAGCAGAAGTCAGAGGTAAGTTAACAAGATCTGCCCAGAATACCCAGGAGCTGGCAATATAACCATATCTGGAAAACAGTTGAAAATGGAAAATGGGAAGCAATTATAGAGACAGAAGCATCATGGCCTTCAAACAGGGCCATTACCAGTTACAGAGCCATGACATGGAAACCAGGTAAGTGCAAGGCTCAGGTGGGAATGGGTAAGGAAAGAGGATCAGGAATTCAAGGTCAACTTCAGCTAAATAGTGAATTCAAGGCCAGCCTGGAGTACATGAGACCATGGCTCAAAAACTAATAACAAATTCTATTGAGAACCCTACCCTCTCTTTGCTACTCAGGAGACACTAGGTACCTGATTGTCATGCCTAAAATGAGTAAGTCCGTCTGTGCCTGGTGGTGCATGCCTGCAATCTCAACTACTCAGGTGGTTGAGGGAGAAAGATAACAAATTTGAGGTTAGCCTTAGCTATATATTAAGTTCTATGCCAGTGTTGCCAATTTGGAATGCCTCTAAATTTACACATCTGTTGTGTGGCAAAACTTCCTGGGGAGACACAACACACCTGTATACTCTCTAGACAGGGGGCCCATGACAGACCAAAAAGGGGCTACCACCAAAGTCCAACACACATGTCTACTCATCCCAGATAGGGAATACACAATAGAACAAAAAGAAAAAGTACAGATACCATCCAAGACCAATTTGGTGAACCAATAAGTTTTATTAGGATTACTTACAGGAGTAAGAGTGAAGGGTTACTTAAAGAACAACTGTGTCACCAAAGCCCACCCCAGCATGGGTGACAGCTCACAAAAACTGGGAACCTGGAGCACACTGCATAACCTGCAGGCAGCTCAATAGATTGAGGAGTGTCCTTTCCAAGTGACTCAGTTGGGATAAACCTCCTATAGGTTGTTTGGTGATTTTCTGCTTCTTCCAAAAAGTTTGACTTGTGTGAGGATCTTTGGAACTTGGCTTGTTTACTCTCTGGGAAGAAGGGGCCTAGTGAATCTGATCAGTTTCAGGGACTTCCTGATGCTATTTTAAGTTGTTTGTTTGGCTTCTGCCTGAAAAAGCTTCCTTACAGGATAAAATGTTTCAATCTCAAAGAAAACCACTAAATAACATCATCGCTAAGACTCTGAAGACAGATAATGGTTGTTGGGGATACCGGACCACTTTAAACTTCAGTGATGTAGCCACTGGTAAATTGCTTATGCCCTGGTAAATAACTCCTCACTCATGCGTCTATAGGCAACTCTAATGAAACTCAGTGGATTTTTTTTTTTTAAAAAGATATTAAAGTAGAAAAGGGGCTATTCGGGGAGGGAGGAAACGGGAAAGGGGAAGTGATTTGGAATGTAAATTAAAAAATAAAAAAAAAAGAGAATGACTTCAAAAAAAAAAAGAAAAGGGGCTATCAGGAGGGGGACAAAAGAGGATAATGGCAGTTGACTATGATCAAAATGTATTGTATACATGTATGAAAATAAGATTATGAAGCCCATTATAATGATAATATGTGCTTACAAAATATTGCTCAATAGTAGCCTATTTACCTAGAATATATAAATCTACAAGTACTGCAAAAAAATAGAACTAATTAAAATTAATAGTAATATGTTAGGACAGTCATCTACTCTGACCTAGATACTATAAGCTGTTGTATTCTTTGTTGTTATTACATGAGACCCTGTTTCATGTAGGCCAGGCTGGCCTTGAATTTTTTAGTTGAAGCCGATCTTGAATTCCTGATCCTCTAGCCTCTGCCTCTGACATCTGCTAAGATGTCAGGCTTACAGCATACGTGGCTCAGCGGTTGCAGTTTGACTGCCCAGTGCTGGTTCAGCTCCTTGTTCCTTTGAGATTGGTGGAAGAAGTTGTTATCTGATCCCAGATAATCTCTAATCATCTATGTACTTCTCCAAATATTTTTCTATAACCTTTTAAGTGCTCCCCGTGGGTTACGCAATTTCTGTGGCAACTCCGTGAACTGGTCATCCACATTTCATAGATAAGGAAACAACTAGTTTCCTTATCTACATCTCATGTCCAGAGGCCCAGACAGCCACTGGTAGAGCCAAGATTACCACACAGTACTGCTACTGATGCCTTTGTTCTGACCACTCTGCTTGCTATAGAATCTTAAAATAGTCGTGTGTGTGTGTGTCTGTCTGTCTGTCTGTCTCTCTCTCTGTCTCTCTCTCATTCTCTCTCTCTCTCTCTGTGTGTGTGTGTGTGTGTGTAGATTTTTTTTTAATGTTTTGGGGACTTTGCTTGTTTGGGTTGTTTTTGTTTTACAGTGTAAAGATGGAACTCATGGCTTTATGCATATTTGACAAGAGGTCGAACATTAAACTATATCTCTACTCTTATGTTATTTCCTATAGTTTAAATAATTATAGCAATATACTATAATAAAATTTTAAGTAAATGTATTTGATTTAAAAATATTTAATTTAAATTAAATTTGTTTAATTAAAAATATTTATATTTATTTATTACTATTTTTAGTGTGTATGGATGGGGCGCTCATAGGGAGTGCATATGTATCACAGCACACACACAGCGATCAGAGGGCAACTTCCAAGAGTTTCTTCCACTATGGGTTCCAGGGATTGAACAGGCTTGTGCAGAAAGTACTTGGACCAAATGAGCTATCCTGCCTGCCTGCCTTCAAAATGTCTTATTGTACCATATTCATCCTTGTAATGACGCTTGGTGTTGCAATGTGTATATGATGAGGTGAATCATGCAGTCATGGTCATGTGATGTGGACTTAGGTATTGTTCAACTTCTCCATCTATCCCCGGGGAGCTATTCTGAGTAACATAATAAAACCTTTCACTATCTGGCTCCATCACAGCCTGGAAATGAATCAGCTCTTTGTCCTGTATCCATGGTGTATTGGCGACTTACCTATTAGACACTTGGTAGACATCTCAGTGATCAGATCAACTATTGTGATATTGCAATGCTTATGTTCTTGTCTCCCTTAGAACAAACTGTGCAATTTTAAAATTGTACATTGTTTATTTCTACAGTTTTCTATTTAACGATTTTGACTACGATTTCTACAGGAACCATCATCAGTAGGTAACATTGAACATTTAACCTATTACAAATAATGCTTCTATGAATATGTGTACACATGCATCTGCATGAGTACCAATTCTCAGTTCTTTGGGGGTTTGGCATACATTATCATGGGATGGTTTTACACCATTACCCTCTGAAGCAGAAGATTGAGTAGTCTGTCTACAGTTTGGTGAGCAGTCGTGCACTCTGAATACAGAGTCTTCTGATGGAATTCTAATTTTGCCACATACCAATTTCTTGTCCAAATCTCCAGTTTGCCTTTCAGCTTTGCAGTCATGGCCTTCCAAATACCTAGTTTTATTAGGCAGAGAAAACATGCCTTCCCCAAGACACAGTTGACAACCTATAGCAGCCATGATGTGTGTAACAACAGACTATTTTTTTCTCTTGACTCTCGTGTATTTCTGGCCGGCTTCAAATTTGTTATGTAGTTGAGGGTGACTTTGTTTCTGATCTTCCTGTCTCCACCACCTGAGTTCTGTGATTACACGTATGTATCACCACTACCAGTTTATATAGTGCTGATGAGGATGGAGCCTGGAAACCTGGGAAATACTAAGTAAACATTCCAGCACCTGGGCCGCATCCATAACCAAGTTGTCAGCTGCGTACATGTTTTTTTCTGACTTACTTTCCCCCATACAATGCAACAAAAGTACATTTGATGATTTTTAAATTTCTTAAGTGTTACAGCTGATGTCACCATCAATAATTGTCAACATCTTAACCATTATCAAATTGGTGGTATTGAGTGTGGGAACTGAAGACAGTAGTGAAAACACAGATGTCTTAAAAGTGAAAATGGCCCAGATGTTGAGGCCTTGTGTTCAATTCCCAGTACTGCAAAGGGTAGATAAAAACAAGGATAAGATTGCTGAGCTGTCAGCACTGCTCAGTTCCAGCTCACAAAGCTAGCTCTTTCCTAAGAACTGAAGAGTAGTTGCTCTCTGTCCTTTCCACCCCTTAGTTGCTTCCCTAAACTCCAGTACTAGCTAGTTCCAGCCTCGACCTTAGCCTGCACCCTGGAAGAAATAGTCCTCTCTCATGCCTGACAGCCCCTGTTCATCTGGTACCCACAGACATGCTGCACCAAGATGAACTGTGACACAGCTTCCCCGTGCATCATCATGTCCCCTCTTTGAATTCCATTGAAACATCACTTGACAATTAGGAGAACACACTGGACAACATGCAGCAGGGACCCATTAAAACCTCGCTTTGGTGGATATAAAAATATACTCATTTTCACAGATTTAAATACATCTCGGTTCTCTGCAAAGGGCTGTATGACAGATGGCTTCAAAGCGAGTCACATTTACAAACAGCACACAAAAATATTGTTTAGCAGATTCTCAAAGAGCTCTTCAGATCCCTCCAGAGCCAGTCTTTTTCACCAACTCCTTTGCTTGTAATTTGCGGAGGCTCCCGAAAATGTCTCTGAACTTCCTAACAACGTCTCTGTCTTTCCTGGGCTTCTAGAATAGGAGAATTCTAGAGCCATTGAGGTGGCTCAAGTGTTAGTTTAGAAAATGTCATCTAGGCATGAAAATTAGCAATTCTTTACCCTAACATAATCTCTAACCCAAAACTTAGGGGGTAGAAAGAATACAGAGACTGCCATAGGCATTATGGATCATGTGTACAGCTATTTGATTTACTTCGAGTCCTCAAGTTGGCCAGAAGCCTGATACTGTAGCTCATGCCTATAATCCCAGCATTTGAGAGGCAAGGTGAGAAGGCAAGAGAATTACAAGTTAGAGGCCAGCCAGAGTTATATAGTTCCAGGCTGCCCTGGGATATGCAGTAAGAACCTGTCTCAAAAAGCAATAGTAGGTCAGGTAATAGAGTGCTTGCCTAGCATAGGTGAAGCCCTGGGGACCTATAATCCTAACACTATAGTAGTGGAAGCAAAAGGAATAAAGATTCAGGGCCAGCCTTTACTATATATTAAGTAGTAGTCCAGCCTGGGTTACATGAGACTTTATTTCCAAAAGGAAAAGAAACATAGTTCCACACACCACCACCCACAGAGAACAATGATAAAAGTCATTAAGTTTCTGGACAATTCCCGTAAAATTGAAATTTGCAATAAAGTCGCACATTGAGCATAAATTCTGAGCAAAAATTAAGTCACAGTGTGGGCCTTGTCCTCCAAGAGTGTCCAGCCTTGCAAAGGACCTAAACGTTAACTCACAAGGCAGGCACTGTGTGTTAAATCCAGATAGGCAGTGTGTGGTGGGATCACTGTGGGCAGGTCCAGACCAGCGGAGGTATTTATAACACAGGGGCCTCAAAGGGACAGATGGAGGAGTGGGGTCAAACCAGAAATACAAAATGCCTTGAACCCTTGCAGGTGTCATTAGTTGGAGGCAGCCAAGGATGGCTATGAATACAACCGGACACAAAATCATAAACTTATAGAAAACATTATGAGATGACTTTTTTTTTTTGTAATGTCAAAGGGTTGGATTCCCCCGAGAAAGAATGAGAAAGGCAGAGAGAGAAGAGTGGAAGATGTTACAGCTTGGAGGGAGCGTAGGAAGGAAGGAATGGGCAAATGAACCATGATCTGAACCCTTGGGTCAGTAGCATAGCCCTGTGTGGTTGGAAGGAAGGGGGCACAGTGGCCAAGTCATCAGCACCCACCAGGTAATACAGAGCCTGCCTTCCTTCTCTTACTGTTAGCCTTATCCTAATCCACTAGGAGTCGTGGCATATTTAACACATGGATTGACAAGGAGAAGAGAAAACCTGGGCAGAGCCCGGTTTCTGATTCATAGCACAACTGTGGCTTGTCAGCACTCCACAAGGAGTTGGTGCATTTTCAACTCTTCCACTGAAAATTTTCTGTTTTTTCCTCCCACTCATGTTCTAGAATTTTATTTATAACACTTTTTGGCCAGCTCTTTAAAGTGTGTGTGCCTGTGTGTGTGAGAGACTGAGAAACTAAAGTACTCTATTAAGCTTGGAGCTTCTGGAAAGCAGGACCCACATACATTCCAAGTATTATAATTATGATCCATTATGCATAAGGAGCAGCGATGTAGACGCCACTCCACCCCCACCCCCAGCTCTGGTCGCACCATCTCGCATCTGCCTCCTAAGCAGAATGTGAGTCTACCCACAGCCTCTTGTCTGGTCCCAGGAAAGCTGCCTCCCAGGGCCCTGAAGCTTTCTGGACCACTGACTCAGACACGGGAAGGGACTTCAGAGTCCCCAGGCTCAAGTTCTTTGCTGTCAGATAAATCTAGCACAAGGCACCCCCATATGTCAAAGGAGAAAGGAGTCACCAGCATCTCCAAGCTGCAGAGGAATGACAGGAAGACAATTTTTTGGCCACATGAGGCCATGTTCCCTTGGGCAAGGGCTGTATGTTGGGTACCAACTTAAACCTGGACAATCATACGCCTTTTCATGGGGTGAGACTCATGGGAGGACTGGTGGTCCTTCCTGCTACAGTGCTGGATTACTACCCAGCCACAGGCTCTCTCTCTGTCCCATAGGGAGGTAAAGCATTTAGAGGGGCCTGGGGAGTTGCCTCCTGCTCAGAGATTCACTGCTACAGTGAAATTGGATGGAATAGCCCAACAAGCCTGTCCTTGAGCCACTGCTCTGTCCTTTTGTTCATACGCGACCTTGGGAAAGTTAATCTTCCCAAAAGTTATTTTACTTGTAGAGAAAATGGGAATAAAAATAGCTACTTTCAGGGCCAGTGAGATGGTTCAGTACTTGCTGCCAAACAAAATACACAGGAAGGAGCCCACTGCACGCCTGTAATCCCAGCACTCAGGAGGCTGAAGCAGAATGATGATAAAGGGTTCCAGGCCAGCCTGAGCTGTGTACGGCCAATTAAACCAGGTCCGAGCTATAGAGCAAGACTCTGTCTCATAACAAAGACCCATGATGAGTCTGTCTAAAGATCTAGTAACTCAAAATGGTTTAAATTCATGTCCCAACTGGGTAAACACTCTGCTAGAGGAAGAGGGAGTTGAAGCGCAAAGCTTACAAGATCTAACGTGTACATGTTCTTGTTTCTTCAGATTTATTTTCTTCAACCTGCAGACAAGCTCCAAGTTGGACAGAGAAGTCTAGCAGTTTTCATTACTGCCTGCTTAAATGGAAAAACGCCTTTTGAGTTGGGAAGATGGATGTTGCTAAACTAAAACCAGAGAGTCTTAATTGTTGTCATTTGCTTCGAAAGACATCTTTTCTACTGGAATAGCTTATCTCAAATAGTAAAGTGAACCCTCAAGGTAAAGTGGCAGAATAGAGCCCTACTTAGCCGGTGTGATAAGTATTCATCGCCGTTATAGAGCAGGAAGCTTTTGGGGCTGGCCATGTGGCTCAGTTGGCTGAGTGGTTGCTTATCCTGCATATGAAGTCTGGGTTTGGTCCTTAGGACCACACAAGAGACTTAGGGATGTCTGCTTGTATTTCCAGCTTGGAAGCAGGACGATCAGAAATTCAAGACAAGTGCAAGGGCAGAGGAGGGAGGGAGGGAGAAAGAGAGAAGAGAAGAGAAGAGAAGAGAAGAGAAGAGAAGAGAAGAGAAGAGAAGAGAAGAGAAGAGAGAAGAGAAGAGAAGAGAAGAGAAGAGAAGAGAACGGGAGGGGAGGGGAGGGGAGGGAAAAAGATTGAGAAAAAGAGGAGGCTTTACCATTTTTAATCCTAGCCCACATAGCTGAACTCTAAGAGGAGAGATACTTTGCCTCCAAAGCTTACTCGGTCAGTTCAGGGAAAGTTCAGTGACCCGTCCAGCAGGTCCAGTTATTCAGGGTCCCGAAGAGGCGCTACCTGAGGGTCATGGGGGAGAGAAAGAAAGGAGGCCAAGCAAGATTCCATTGTCAAGGCCCCGTTTATTGTCACACAGGCAGCACGTTTTAAGCAGTAGGGATGAGGAAGTTGGGAGGGGAAACTGTGGGGAAGTGAGCTATGGGCCAAGCCCTGGGTCAGGTGCCTGGGACATTCTGCGGTTTTTCCCGGGAAGGTCACAGATTTTTATCTTGGTCTTGATGTTCCGTCAGGAAGGTCAGGAATTTCACTCGAGGGGAGAGGCGGCCTGTCTATGTAGCCGGCAGTTGGCCTGTCGGCCCCCAACAGTTCAGAAATTTCCCTCATTGGAAGCCACTCCAATGTTGGTGTTTGTCAACCTGATCCTTGAGCCTGAGGCCCTCTAGGCCAGGGAGTCTAAAGTCTGTTGTAATTCCTCCAAGCCAAAAGTTAATGAGGCAACAGAGAGGCCCCTCCTCAGGACACACAAAAGCAAGATTCTCCTCTCAAGGAACTTAGAATCTTTGCTGGGCTCTTGTCCCCTCCCTATCACACCCACTTGTAGGGCTTTTTTTTTTTTTTTTTTTTTTTTTTTGAGTATCCTTGAGTCTTTTCTTGAGGGAATTGCCTGGCTGTCTCTAATTAGGCCTGTAAACTTACTGGAGACAAGGGCCCCTCACCCTTTATTCCTTTTGTTCTCCTCTCCCTCTCCCTGCCATGAGAGCCCTCCTCAGCCTGGCAAGGCCTCTATAGAAGTTACTGACTATCTGACCTTGGGGACTTGGTCAACATTTGAATTTGTGTTAAGTGGCATTCACTGAGGGCTGTTCCTGGCTGGCCGGCTCACACAGAGCGAAAGAGACCACAATGTCTAAGTATGCCAAGGGCAGTTTGAGTAGGGAGAGGCAAGCTGTAAGCAGACGGGGGTGGGGGAGGTGCACTGGAGGGGGGGGTCTGTCAACGCCCTCCATAGATTGGATGTAATTACCTCTCCAGCATGTGCCCAGATTACCTTCTGTGAAATTGAGTCTTTGACAGCAAACTGCCTGTTCAAAGTGACAGGAGCCAAAGGAGTGGGGGGGGGGGTGAGGCGGATGAGGCTATATTTTGAAAAGTCTGACCTTTTCAGATACAATTTAATATAGAAAACATCTTTTGGATGCTCCACCACCACCACCACCACCACAGTAAAGACACGAACTCTATGGGGGGGGGGGGGGTTAGATCGCACTTGTTTCTGCAAGCTTAGGGATTGCTTTCCCACATTAGCTAAAGCACAGCATCCTGGCAATCCAGGGTAGGCTTTAAAAATATAGATTACATTTATTTGTGTGTGCGTGGGGAACAGGGCTTCTTGTATGCCACAGCACTTGTCTGGAAGCCAGAGAAAAACTTGTGGGAGTCTGGTTTTCTCCTTCCATCTTGTGGGTCCCAGGAATCAAACTCAGGTCGTCGGGCCTGCCACCAAGCATCTTTAATGGACAAGCTATCTCATCAACCCCAAGGACAGCTTTTTGATCTGCAGGAAGCAGAGGAGAGCACACTTGGAGTCCAAGGTCATCCTAGTGGAACCTCTGTGAGTCTTAGGGGTTGTCCTATCCCTAGGCAACATCAACTTCCTCCACACGCAGAACCATAGGAAAGAAAGGCACCTACATCACATGATAGCAAGCATGCCGCTAAATCCGACTTGGAAGACAATATTCCTCAGGCCTGTTAGGAGCAGATTTGTTCCACTTAGATCTTTTTAAAATCTCTTTATTATATTTATTTCTTTTGCATGTGGGCGGGAACTGTGTTTGTATATGCCCTGGTGTACAGGTGGAGGTCAGAGGACAATTTATGGGAATAAATTCCCACCCATGTGTATTCATGTGTGTCTTGGGGCTATAACTCAGGTCCTCAGGCTTGGGGACAAGTGTATTTACCTGTAGAGACATCTTGCTGTTCTCCACCCCCATTCCCACCCCACCCCCACCGTTGGTGCTTAAAAGTGTTGCTGAGAGAAGTTACAAGAACACAGATTTTAACTCTGGATAACGAAGAGCTTTTTTGACCTGATGGAGGAGTTGCTGTTAAAATGTAAATAGGCTGCCTGCTAAGGGAATCAGTTCTGCCAGCAGAAAAATGGTTACATTTCAGGTGCAGTCCTCTTAGCCACACATCCTGCTTCCTTGCTCAAAATCTGCAAAATCCAAAGCTCTAAATGCTCATGATTCAACAAGACTGCCTGTGGGATCCTGCTGGAATAAGGCGGAGGGGGCTGTTAGAGCTTGCTTGTTTTCAACTACGTCTCATTATATAGCCCTGGCTGGCCTGGAACTCCTTAGGTAGTAGACCTGGCTAAGTGCTGGGATTACAGATGTGAGTCACCAGCTCAGGCTGAATTTCTCTTTTTCCCCTAGAAAGCAAAGTGAAGGCCTCAGAGTTGGGTCTCTAGGGTAGGAGAGTGAGTAAGAGTGTCAGTGCTTTCCGCAGTGCCTTGGGATGCTCTTGCTTTGACCCTGGAGGAGTCATTCCAGGTGTCAGCCTTCCCTTCTCCTGTAGGGCTGTTTTGTGTCAGGCAGGTCCAGCAACCTACCTGTTTCCCTACTTGGCAGAAGAAGTCCATTCGTCTGCCCCAAGGGAGAGCAGCCACTGAACAAGGAAATACAAGATGTATGGACCCCTAAACCATCCTTCACTCATTTACCAGTCCCCTAAAGGTACTCTATGAGCAAAAGACATGGAATTAGCATTCTTGCCCTTTGCCCCCCACAAATCACCATTCCCCTGAAAGAGTGACTAGTCACAAGGCAGATTTCAGCCATTCCTGCCTCATAGACACCGAGACAGATTTAGAGGCATCTTGCATTCCACCGCAGCTTGAAATGTGTTTGGCCTTCTAAAGGGCATTTCTCACGGAGAAAACATTCCATCCCATACCCTGCTTTCAATAATGCTTCATGTTGGCAGGGAGGGGTGACCTATTGACAATCACCAAAGCAAAATTTCACAAACCTGCGTGCTTAAAGGCAGTGAGTCAGGAGATACTTGTCAAGATGGGGGAGGGAGAGGTAACTCGGTTGGTAGAGTGCTTGCCCAGCACACAAAAAGCCCTGGATTCATGCCCGTCTTAGTTAGGCTTTTATTGCTGTGAACAGACACCATGACCAAGGCAAGTCTTCTAAAGGACAACATTTAATTGGGACTGGCTTACAGGTCAGAGGTTCAGTCTAGTATTTTCAATGCAGGAACATGGCAGCATCCAGGCAGCCATAGTGCAGGAAGAGCTGAGAGTTCTACATCATCATCTGAAGGCTGCTAGCAGAATACTGGCTTCCAGGCAGCTAGGATGAAGGTCTTAAAGCCCACACCCACAGTGACAAACCTACTCCAACAGGGCCACACCTTCTAATAGTGCCACTTCCTGGGCTGAGCGTATACAAGCCTTCACAATGCCCAGCACTGCATTAATTGGCCTTGATAGCACATGCCGACCATCACAGCCATCTTAGAACTGGAGAGGTGCGAGATGGAGGCAAGAGGATGAGGGGTTCAAATCCATCCTTGGCTACAGCGAGTTCAAGGCTAGCCTGGGCTACAGAAGTTTCTGTCTCAAAAAAGATGCCAGGATTCCAACAGAAATCTCAGATCCTGGTTTAGGATGTTGCTGAGTGTCTAGTAAATTGTGTGCCAAATGCACAGAGCCCTGGGTTTTGTACACAGCACTGGAAAAATAAAACTGTTCACTCAGGTGCTACAACTTCACTGGGTAGAAGAGGAATTTATAGACAAGGAAACTGAGTCCTACAGTCTCCCTTCATCTGACCATCTTGAGCCAAAGTGTATCAAAATCATGAAACAAATGCCCTGTAGGCTGTTGTAAGGCGTACCATGTTAGGTCAAGAACGGTTCCACTCCAAAACTTCCTTTGGCTCTCATGCTGCCTGGTCACTAAGGTACAGTCATTTGACTGTCCAGGAAACTTGAGGGCTGAGATGACCTCTTCTACCTCTAGATCTTCCTACAGAGTTATAGAAACAGATGACTTCTTTGGTAACTCAGTAATTCTGATCTTCCTGAGTGTTGCCTGTGTTCAATTGCAGAAAGATATTGTGATCGTTAGATTCAATTTACTTGTTTTTTTAATTTTCGTTGTTTGGAGACAGATTTTCTGTGCATCCCAGGCTGGCCTTGAACTCACTGTGTAGCCATAGTAACTTCACACTCAAATCAATCCTGTGTCTTAGTCTCCCAAGTGCTATGATTGTAGATAGGCTGGACTGGAACCTAGTTTCAAAGGTTTCTCAGGTTTCTTTCTTTTAAGGTCCCTCTTCCTTGCTCTTCTCTCTCTATGCTTCTCCTTTAAAAGTAGAGTACCGGGCTGGAGAGATGGCACAGCGGTTAAGGGCACTGACTGCTCTTCCAAAGGTCCTGAGTTCAAATCCCAGCAACCACATGGTGGCTCACAATCATCTGTAATGGGATCTGACGCCCTCTTCTAGGGTATCTGAAGACAGCTACAGTGTACTCACATATAATAATAAATCTTTGGGCTGGAGCAAGCAGAGGTCCTGAGTTCAAATCCCAGCAACCACATGGTGGCTCACAACCATCTGTACAGCTACAGTGTACGCGTATATAATAAATAAATAAATCTTTAAAAATAAATAAAAGTAGAGTACCTGTTGCTGGCAAGATGATATCCATGGGTAAAGGATATTTATTGCCAAGCCTGATGGTCAGAGTCAAACCTCAGGACCCGCATGGTAGAAAGAGACAATTCATACCCACCCAAAAGTTGCCTTCTCATCTCTCTTCTGACCGTGGTTCTTCCACCAAAAACAAATGAATGCAATTTTTAAAAACTCAAGAGTGAATACTTGAAAGATATGTACTTTCATTTGTACTTTCAAGCAATCCCAGCATTTGGGAGGCTGAGGAAGGAAGAATATATTCAATATATTCAAGGCTACTTCAGACTATAGAGTAAGATTCTATGTCAGAGAGATAGAGATAGAGTGGTAAAGAGAGGGCAAGAGAGACAGAGCTGCATGGAAAGAGAGAGAGAGAGAGACAGACTCAGGAAAGATATAACAAAAGAGAAAAGACACAGAAATATTCTAATATTGCTCATAACCTAGCTTTTCTCTTATTTTTTTTTAAACTAAACTTTTCACCCAGGTCCCATGCTCCTCTCTTGCTGGTTCAGGACTTATGTAAATGCACTTCCATGAGTGAGAACAGAGTAGAGGTTGCTCTGTGGATTTTGCTCAGCAAACACCATCTTCCTTCTGGCCCTCGAGGGCTTCTCCAGAAACCCTTAGATAGTAGCAGGACTCAACTCCTCACTGAACTTACTGAAGTCATCTTCCAGGACTGAGCCCTTTGAAGGAAAGATGTGGGGCAGCTATAGCAATATACCTACTCTGCTTCCTATAATATGGATAAGCTCAAAATGGGTAGTCAAATGACACTGAGATGCTGAGCATATATGTCACAGGTAGAGTACTACTAGTCTAGCATGCGGGAGGCCTGGGTTCTATCCCAAGACAGGAAAAACAAAACAAACAGATGAGATTTGGTGCAGAATTGACCACTGTTAAATGTGAATGACATAGGGAATGTTTGAACTCGATAACATCTCCGTTTGTCCTCGGGCTTGCTAGGTGTGGCTTATTTGTGTAGGGTTCTTTCTTTATGTTATCTCACAGGCTCCTAGCAGCCTCCTGAGATAAAAGGTATGTTACGGTAATGATGAAAGAGAGGCAGACCAAAGAAAAATGCATAGGCATCTGTCCAACGTCATACAGCGTGTTCTCCATGGCTCCTGTGCCCATCCCTTCAGCACCTGTACCCTCTGGGCTTCATCATAGCATGCCCACTGCCTAACACTACCCCATAGGGAAGAAGAAGATGCCAGTAGATGTTTCAGGCTTCTGTGCTCTGGTCTGTTGCCATGGGAAGGGCTTGAGCTGCTATGCACATCTGATTGGTATTTTATCTGACTCTTCCTGTGTTTTCCCCCTCCCCCAACACACACACACACACACACACACACACACACACACACACACACACACATTCCCAGGAACACACAAAGTCTTTAAAGGGCACGGCTGCCCCTTTGACTTACCCCTCCCATCCAGGCTGGAACTATTTTCCTAGGATCAAACCCTCCCCGGAAGCAAGAATCTATGTGCTAATGTGTTAATCCTCCTATTCAAAAGGTCGTTACTTCCCTACTGTGGGGACCAGCAGAAGTCTATAACCCGCCCCCTTACAGTATTTCTGTCCTGGGGTGAGCCTTGTTCCAGCCTAATTATAGCACAAAGAGGAGTTTAGACCCACTCAGGCAGTTGTTTAATTTTACTGGGAGCAATGGGGGCTGGGGATTTGAAAGGTAGAATGTGGGTTCCAACTTCCAATGACTGAAGACCCTGTGATGGCCTGGGCTTTTAGAGAAGCCAGGAAGGCATAGAGCTGAGTCCTGCATACATGCTTTAGCCAGAGGGGTCACCCAGTGAACAGCGGGGGTGGGGAGGAGTCTCAAGAATTTGTCCCTCCTGCTGGGCCAGGGGTCCTTTGTTGTGGAAGCCTTTCCTAATGGTGTCAGACAGGCTGGGTTCAGGTTTTCCACTGGAGCATTCTGAAAGCAAAGAAAGAAAGGCATGGGGACACAACCACAACAATGGTGGCAGGTGGGGAGGACAGGTCTGAACTCCATCAGCTAAGTGCTCTCTTAGTTAAGCGATGGAACTCCGGATCCTACTTAGCTGAGCCATTGGAACAGGGAAAATATTTGGGAGACAGTAAGGCTTCAGAACCTGTCCTTCTTGCCCTGCCATCTCAGGAATTGCATGGCAGCAGCTATGCGAGAACTGGGGGCCCTGGCCCATCGATTCTGTGGAGGAGCAAAAAGAACTTGACCTGGGGACCAAGAGTCACATTCTCATATAACTCAGGCTGGCCTTGAACTCATTATTGCCTTGAAACTACTGACCCTGCTGCCTCAACCTCCCAGTGCTGGAATTAATAGGTGTAAGTCGAGTTTATATAATGCTGGAGACTGAACACAGAGCTTTTGTGCTTGTGAGGCAAGCACTCAATCAACTTAATCCAGTCTCCAGCTTGGCCTTGGGTTTTATGGGTGCTCTGAATATGTTGCACAAACTCATCTCTAGCAAACCTTCAAGTATCTGCATTCCAGAATTTACCTCTCGAGAAGTTTCTGAAGTAAAAGAAAGGGTGGTGTATGACACAAAACACAAAGAGGACCATTGCTCAGCCCTTCTGAAGCACTCTGTGAAGCCACAGAGGGCCTGAAGACCACTAAAGGGCTTGTCTACTGTTCCCTTGTTCTGATTGCTAAAAGGCTCAAGAGTCTTCTGGGAAAACGGAAAAGACTCAGGGAAACACATTGAAACCAACCAGTGTTTACAGTCTTGAGATTCGAAGTGAGCAGGACCCACCCAGTCCCTGTGATCAAGGAATTCACATCATAGAGATGGCATGTCTGTTTATATAAACAACTGATTTCTGTAGTTTTTCACTGCTGAAACTGAAACCCAGGACCTCAAACATAGCTGTAATTCCAGAACCTGGGAGGCAGAGGCAGGAGGATCACTGTAAATTTAAGGCTAGTCCGTGACACATGATGATCTCCAAATCAGCACGGGCTTCTTAAGAGTGAGAACACAGCTCAAGACAAAGCAAAAGAGGTTGGCTGTGGTGGCTCACCTTGTAATAGCAGCACTCTGAGAAAGCTAAGATAGGAACATTGTGACTATAAAACCATCCTGGACTACCAAATAAGTTCCAGGTCAGCTTGGGCTAGCCTAAGAACTCACCTTAAAAGCGCCACCACCACCACCACCACCACCTCCCGAAAGAAAGGAAGAAAGAAAGAAAGAAAGAAAGAAAGAGGGGCTGGAGAGATGGCTCAGCGGTTAAGAGCACCAACTGCTCTTCCAAAGGTCCTGAGTTCAATTCCCAGCAACCACATGATGGCTTACAACTATCTGTAATGAGATCTGATGCCCTCTTCTGGTGTGTATGAAGACAGCTACGGTGTACTTACATATAATAAATAAATAAATTTTAAAAAAAAGAAAAAGAAAGTGACCTTTAAAGGACCTAGTTCAATTCTGTCATTTAAAAAAACAAAAAACAAAAAAAGAAAGAAAGAGAGAAAGAGGGGGGGAAGGGAGGGAGGGACAGGGAGAGAAAGAGAGAGAGAAAGGAAGGAAGGAAGGAAGAAAAGAAAGAAAGGAAGGAAGAAAAGAAAGAAGGAAAAAAAGATGAACAAAAGTTGAGAAGCAGAGAAGGAATGAGAGAAGAATAGGATATTCCAAGAGGAGTCACAGAGTCATGCCATAGTGGTCCATGATCTTCAGTGAGCGGAGCAGAGAGTGTGGGGTTCCAAGTCCAGCTTCAATCAACTGCATTCTAGCATATGGATGGTGGAGGCGAGGAGGATCAGAGATGTAATGTCATCCTTGACGACATAGCAAGTTCAAGTCTGCCTTGGCTCACATAAGGCTTTATCAGTGTCCATGTACCAACGGATGTCCTCATACTCATGCACATACAGGCAGTGTTAATGGAACTCAGTAGTTACTAAAAGAAAAAAAAGAAGACATACATAAAGTTTGGAGGGGGTGTGTTTGGGGAGGAGCTAGGAGTAAGAGGGCAAAGTACAAGATTGTTATGATCAAAATATATTGTATAGATGTAAAAAATAAAAACAAATGCACAAAAAATTAGAGGTCTTTAAATCTCAAAAGAAAGAAAGATTCTAGAATATTGGCCGTGTGCGTGACTATAAGTTAGACATTACCTAATATAATGTTACTAAAGATACGAAATAAATGCTTAAACATATAATGGTTTCTAATGACAACAAATATGCATACCTTCCTGGGAAGTGATATTAATTTAGGCATAAATTGGTTCTAACAAGATTAAAATGTGGTATATATTTATTATCACCCTGGGTATAAAACTGGACCCTGCAAACATTAGACAGGTTACTCTCCAATTGAGTCACACTCCTCAGACCTAACATGATATTTAGATTTAGCTGATCCTGAGAGGCAAGAAGATAACTTGAGCCAGTTTCTCCTATGGCCTTAGGCACATAGCTTATCTTAGGACACAAAGAAAAAAAGAAGAGGAGGAGGAGGAAGAGGAGAAGGAGGAGGAGGAGGAGGAGAAAAGACAAATGAAAACAGAACAAACAAAAACTGTTTCCATGGCTGACAAGATGGCAAGGTCATGCCACTAATGTTACTATGAAGGCCCACTGTTTCAATGGACTTGAAGTATACTTTTTTTCTGTCTTTACATTTGTCCCTGGTCTATTTTCAGGAGAATTTACTTCTCTTCTACTTTATGGTTTCTAGAACATTTCAAAAGTCTTCACATGAAAATATAAGAGTTACAACTTTTGGGTAGCATGTTAGGGGTTGTGGGGACAGCAGAAGGTGCCAGACTTTCAACATATTGAGTCTGGTCTGTCTTGGAGTTGCCTACGGTAGACAGATTCCTTTGTGCTGGGAAACATTAGGAAGGTCAATATTCTTTTCTGTTTTTTTTTTCTTTTAAGAAAAGAGTTCATTCTCACACTCGAAAGTGGGGATATTAGATATCATCCAGATAATACATTCAATGGTCGGACAGACTTCAGTTTCAAACATAAAGCTCTGGGGCAAAGAGCTTTTATGTATTCGGTTACATAGTCTTTATTTCACAGATAATGTTTTCCAACAAATGCCTCTCAGCCTTGTAGGAAATACAGAAGTGAACACTCAAGTAAACTATAAATCATAATCAAGCTAATAACAAGAAATCCCCAAATGCAAACAATCCCAAGAGACATCGCTCTGGGCTTTCCAGTCAACCAGAATGGCCTCAGGAAGGCAAGCTCTGGGATAGGTTAGGGAAAGGCCTCCTGCCAAAGATAGGAGGTTAGTGGGTAGGCAGAAGTAGGAAAAGCAGCCAGCTGGGCAATCAGAGAACTTCCCTTCAAGGCCTGCCCTCTCTCTGATGAGCTCTACAACAAGGTGTAATCACTTCCTGTCTCTGGCTTTCAGCTTCCTCAGATTCAAAAGAAAGGTCTAGGCCTTGACCTAGAGGAAAGGGCACAGGAACGGATGGCTGAGTTGAGTAAAGATGCAACTCTGCCTTCTGCTTCTCCCACTGACCAGCCTTTAACATTAACGGTGGCCACTTGTTTTCTGAGCCTCAAGTTTTTCCTCTGTAATGGTAATACTACTCTGTCGATGGTAATAATACTTTTCTGTCTGAGCCACCTGAAGATGAAAAGGGAGGCTGCTTTTAACATATTAGGTAGCACTCAGGAAACTTTCTTTTCTTTCCAACTTCTTTACTAGTCCTATGGCACAAGGGACCCAATCCAGTCCTTTCTGTTGGAATTCCAGGCCACACTTTAGAAGAAGCCCTCAGTCCCCAATCACTGCAAAACACACACACACACACACACACACACACACACACACACACACACACACACACTTGAATCGCCTCCTTTGAGTTTTCTAAATTGCCACTAAAATCTGAGAAGTATTTGGCCAATTCACCATCTCAGAAAAAGCCTAACCACTGGGTCTTTCTTCCCTAATGCTGCTTAACCTTCTCTTCCCCTAAAGCAGTGCCGGAGCAAAGGGGGAATGGAATGCCATTTCTTTTGCTTGCAGACACTGCAAGGACACTCCCCTGGAGGCAGAGCTCCCTTTAGCCTCCCATTTCCTTCCCTCCAGGTGTTCCATAGCAGGCCTGAGATGTCAATAGGGCTTCCAGTGGCTAAGGTCCAAGAAGAGCACATACTGTATCCATCTTCCAGTCTCTGGCTTGAGAGACTAGTCTATTCAGTAACAGGCCCTGAAAAACAGAACAAGAGCAAAGACTCTCCTTGGGGGAATCTGGACGGTTTGACTAACACAACAGTTGAGGGCCACTGCTTAATGTCCCAAAGGAAAGGAATTCCTTGTTCAGAACACCTTGCTTCCTCAGGATAGATAGGTGTTTGTAAAAGGAACATACAGGGAACACACACACACACACACACACAATCTGTAATTAATATATATATATATTTGTATATGTATTTATAATTAATATATATGTAAATAATATATATATATCCGTAACGTATATTCCATATATAAGAATATAAATCAAGACTATAGCCACATTACAGAAACTTCGAAAATCAGGGGAAAAAAAAGAGAGAGAGAAAACCCTATTCACTCATAATTATAGCTCTCTGACAGTAGTGGTAATTTGCTGTTTTTAGGCATTTCTCAATATCTAGGGGTGTGTGCACGTGCACTCACACAAACCCATACCTTGTTTTCCACAATTATAAGCCTTCCTATGTGTGGACTTCATAGTAATTATTTTAGTAGCTGAACATTGTACCTAGTGGACTCAGCATCACTGGCTTAACTAAAAATATCCTCATTTTTAGTGGTCAGTGTTTATCTGTTAAAAACTAGACCCACAATGATTATGCATGAGTATAAAGTCTTCTCGCTAATACTACTTGCTATTTCTTTGAAGTAATTTCCTAGACATTGACCTATAAAACTAAATGGCAGTACAAATGTTTATGGTCCTAGAAATGCAGACAATGCTTTGTAAAGGGTTGGATCTCTTTTTCACAGTAAGAGGGTTTTGTTTGCTGCTTTTTGTTCTTAGAATTTGGTGGAGAAACAAGTTCTTGCACTAGCCCCAGTCTTATGAAAGTATCTTTCTACACAGGTTAATATCTTCTTATAAATAGCCATGTAAGTTTTCAGAATTTAATGTGTGTATCATTTTTTCTTATGGTATCACAGGATGGGCCTCACATATGTCAAGCACGCACTTTGCCACTGATCTATACCCTCAGCCTAATTTTGTTTTGAGATGAGGGTCTGGCTTTGCTGTTTAGGCTAGCCTTGGATTCTGGGATTCTAGGAATCCTGCCATTTTAGCTTCCTAAGTAGCTAAAGTTACAACCACAGTGCTCATTGGTTTACAGAGAAAGTAGCAGTCATCCCACTTTACCCCCATCCATGAGCTGGATTACTATATTTTTCATGCTATTGTCATCTTATTTGTTTATTTACTTACTTACCTACTTATTTTTTGAGAGAGGGTCTCAGGGTGTAGCTCTGACTGCCCCAGAACTCACTCTGTAGACCAGGATGACATCCAACTCAGAGATCTGCCAGCCTCTGCCTCCAGAATGCTGGGATTAACCTGTTGTTTTTTTAAGCCTCTTGAATTGGTGGGATTTGAAGAAAGAAATTAAGCTTAGTGAATGTAGCTGGGAGTTCTGGTCCCAGAAGGATGTTAAAGGAAGAATGGCAACACGCAGGGAGCAAAAGCAAAGAGAAAGGTCAGAATAAGCTGTGACACGCGAGAGACTAAATGGTTGATGATGTGTGTGTGGTCCAAGTTTCAGATGTGAGAGACATGTAGAAGTAGCCATTTGGACAAACTGAAAGCAAAGAAACTGGGATTTACACATGAAATTAGCATCAAGGATTTGGTTAAGATATTAAAGAATAGTTTTGATTTGTTAAAGAAATAAGAATCTGAAGCAGCCATGATGCAAACTCCTGTAATGCCAGGAGAGAACTGCTGGAGAATTGTGTTTGGGTCTATCCTGAGTAACATAATAATATCTTGTTTTAAAACGTAATAAACAACGAATAAACTGGTTTCAGGTACTAGTGTGTGGAGGTGAGGAGCATGCTGCTGCCCCTCTCCTTCTGTACATGCCTGAGATGGCAACAGGACCTTTTACATACTAAACACACGCCCCACCCACTGATCAGTTACTACCTTTAATTTATTGAACACCTACCTTCCTTGTGCCCCACACTTCTTGGAAACCATCCAATGATTTCCCACAATAACACAAGAAGAGAAAAAAATTGTTTAATTATACCTATTTTACAGACTTGGAAACCAAGGATAAGAGATGTTTCATGTCATAGCCAGGATCTCTTATGTATTACAAGTGGTAGAAGTGAGAATTTGTAACCTAGCCTTCATACTTTAAACCTAGGGTCATCCAGATCAAAAACAAAATTTGGGTGAAAAAAGAGAAGTAATCTTTAATCAGACCGTGACATTCTAGATTCAGGCCTGGAAAGAGAAAGACCAGAGTGACCGGAAGTGCACGGGTCTACATTCTTATAGGACTGGGTGCCAGGTGTCTGGTCTGCCAGGATCTCAGCTTCAGTCTGAATAGGATGTCCTTGAGGGTTGCTGAGCAAGGCAATAAAGATTATGATTTCATTTACATATCCCCTCTTCCCCATAGACATGGTATTAAACCTAAGGTTTGCTAGGTAAACCTACTTACTATCCTAAATTATAGTATATATATGTACATATACATATATGTACATATATATACTATAATATATATATGACATGTATAATATAATTTTATTTATTTACAATTATATATATATATATATATATAAGTTCTGGGATTACAGGTGTATGTCACTATGCCTACCAATATTCTGATTTCAAGATCTTCAACAATGTCTTAAAGCTTTGCAACTGCTACATTCTAGATGCTAACTGGTGTGTGTGTGTGTGTGTGTGTGTGTGTGTGTGTGTTGGAGATGAATCCGAGGGTCCTACACATGCTAAGCATAAGTTCTACCACTGAGCTATCCATGAGCCTCCAGTTCCTTCCAAGACCAACATATTGATTGGAGGTTATGAGGATTTTCTTTAGTTAAACAAGCTCTACTCTGTCTTAAATCTATGAAAATATATTGCTTGTGCTCAATTTCAAACACCTCCTGTCTCTCAGTTAAAGGGAGGATTTCAGAGCGCTGAGAGATGGCTCAGTTGTTAAGAGCACAGGTTGCTCTTGATAGAGGACCCAGGTTCAGTTCCCAGTACCCACATGGTGGCACACAACTGAGTGGAGCCCCAGTTTCAGGAGATCTCTTAGGCTTTTCTGGTCTCCCCAGGCACCAGGCAAACATGTAGTACACATACATACATGCCGGGAAATATTGATGCAAAATGTATTTTTTAAACTTTTTTTTCAGAAAGCAGACAAGCCGGGTGCACAGGGCGGGCCTCAACAATAAATCTTTTTTAAAGTTTTTTCTTTTTAAGCAGGAAATTCAAGCCATTCCTGGTACAGCTGCAATCTCAACACTTGGGAAGTGGAAACAGGAGAATGAGGAGTTCAAGAAAAAGCCTTAAGTTTGAAATATAGACAGTATTCAACTGGTTGTCAATTCAAATTGGACCAATATTACAATCCTTTATTCTGCATTCAGTTGTTGGGGTTCCCCCCACCACCAATTCCAATATGGAGGGCTCTGAAGCAACCTAAGAAACCAAGTTTCTCTCTGATCTTCTCCTGACCTGTCTCCCCCTGCTCCTCTTCTTCTGCTCCCAAGGCAGGCCATATAACTAGAATTCCTCTTCTCCAAGGCAGAACATAGCAACAGGACCTCTTTCCCCTAAAGCCAGCCATAAAACTTGAAAATATGACTCTGGACTTCCCCTGTCTTTTTGTTTTCAATGGAGCTGGTCATAAAGAACTGCCCTAACTTATCTTGTCTGATAGTAGATCAGAAGATCCAACACCCCCCACCCCATTACCGGAAGAAGCTATTCCCGGGAGGAATGCTGCAGAGAGGACAAAAAAATATCTGGATAGGCTGTGCGAGGTCTTTCTCTCCCTTCAGTCTATTAGCATTTAGTTCTAAGCTTTTTGTCCAATTCCACTTCCCTAAGACTGTTGGTGGTTCATAAAACCCAAGTATAAATGTGGATAGTTCACATAAAACTATGATCAAATCAATCTGCTATGCTTTTCCCTTGTTAATCTGTCTTTTGTTATTAGGGGGTGTCTGCTTTATGATGGGCAAGAAGAGCGATTACTCCCTTTTCCTCTCCTAGCCTTTGAAAGCACTGTTCTACAATTTGTATCATTGGCATTTCAAAGGCTGGTCATGGGATCAGGAAAGTGTCTCAGTTTGACTGTTTTGAGATCTGATGTCTAGAACCCCCACACTCAGCACCCAGAAAACAAGGGATTGTTTTGAGTAAATCAACAGTATTGCTATATAGCTGATTATTATGTATGTGTATGCATACATACTTAAGCACTTGTAATAGCTAATTATTATGTGTATGTGTGTACATATGCACACACACAAATATCTAAGGAACTAAATATTCCAAAACATTACCATGCATATGTTATGTTCGTAGGTAGTTGCATTAGAACAACAACAACAAAAATAGGACAAGGTCTCACTATGTCGTCCAGACTGGCCATAAACTTTCAACCATCCTGACTCAACCTTTAACCACTGCCACTATACACATATGCCAACATGCCTGTCTTTTATACCTTTGGGATATTTCACTGTACCTTCCTGGGCCTTTCCAAAATGTTTTCATTAACAAGAATGATTCCTTTGATATTTAGAAAAATAGTCAGTTATTAAAATGCATTGCATCAAGGACCATTAATTTGATCAATCACCTAATATGCAGTCACTGAGTTCCTAAGAAAAATGTGCTAGGCTGGAGGGAAGCACTGGACGAGGAGGGAGGTGGAAAGGGAAGAAAACCCTGGTTTAGTGAGCAATTAGTATTTTCTAGGCATATTTTGGATTTTAGCTTGTTTATCTTCAACAATCCTGGGAAGTGTTTTTTACTACTATGGTAACACAGATGAGGAAACCGAGGTTCATAGAGCTCTAAGCCCAGTCGAAATAATGGGCCTAGAAGGCAAGGTTGCCTACTTACTCAAGAGTCTGTGCTCATTAATTACATGCCATTTTCTATCCTTATATGTACAGTTTGAGTGCCGGCCTTTTAACCCCCAGGACTCCCAGGGAAGATAGCAGGAACACAAACACATTCAGTCTAGATTTTATGGATTCTTATCACAGACACAGATCCTTCTGGCATCCCAGCTGGAAACTCCACCCTTTGGGCGTTTTAGAAGGCTGGGCTGCAAGAAACCTGCTTTTAGCCCCAGTAGCCAGACTCAGAGGTAAGCCTGAAATTACCATAGCTGTTCCAAGCCCTTGGATTGCAAATGGAGGATTCGTTCCCTTCTGTCTTTCACAAAGGCTTCTCGGACTCTAATTTCTATACTAATCACCTGGGGAGCTTATCACAATGCAGATTCTGAAAAGTGTGCCTATGGAGGAAGGGCTGAGTTAACTGCTTTTCCAACAAGTTCCCAAGTGATATTGAAGCTGCCAGGTGGAGAACTGAGCACCGGGCACTAAGCAGTTAATGGAGTTATTCGCCATCCAAATCTCAGCAGGCTTCTCTCTAGTCCCAAGCTTGTGCCCTCCCTGAGGGCCTAAGGAAGAGCTCTGTACTGCACAAGTTAGGAAAGCCAGTCACCCCATGAAAGGGCCCCATCCCCAGGAATCTGCTCTGGATCCTTTCAGCCTTTGTGTGGGCGAGGGGCGCTCTTCCTGTGGTTATCCAGGAGTGGTATAGCTGGGGCCTCAGGTAGTATCATGCCCAGTTTTCCGTGGAACCGCCAAACTGACTTCCAGAATGGTTGTACCAGCTTGCAATCCCACCAGCAGTGGAGGAGTGTTCCTCTTTCTCCACATCCTCACCAGCACCTGCTGTCTTCTGAGTTTTTGATCTTAGCCATTCTGACTGGTGTGAGGTGGAATCTCAGGGTTGTTTTGATTTGCATTTCCCTGATGACTAAGGATATTGAACATTTCTTTAGGTGCTACTCAGTCATTAGGTATTCCTCAGTTGAAAATTCTTTGTTTCGCTCTGTACCCCATTTTTAATAGGGTTATTTGGTTCTCTGGAGTCTAACTTCTTGATTTCTTAGTATATATTGGATATTAGCCCTCTATCAGATGTAGGGTTGGTAAAGATTTTTTCCTAATCAGTTGGTTGCCATTTTGTCCTATTGACAATGTCTTTTGCCTTACAGAAGCTTTGCAATTATACGAGGTCCCACAGCCCTCGTGTGGGAGCTGGGAAAGCTCTTCTTGGGAGGTTGGGTATTTCAGGTGTGGTGCCTAGATGCTGCTGGGCCAGCCCCCTGTTATGTGACAAATAGGTGGGAAGGCTGCCCAGAGAATATTTTAAACTGCCCTTTATAGGTACAATACATTGAGTTTTGTTTCACATAAAGCTAGATACAGGATTCATTTTTCAATCCTTTTTTTTTCATGCTAAGGGAGAACTCAGGGTCTAACAGATGCTAAAGAAACATTCTACTACCACTGAGCATCACTCCCATCTTGTCCCCCAGTTTTTGTAATTATACAAACACTTAAGGATTTTGCTGTTGTCTCTTATTTGGGGGCAAGGAGTCATGTAGACATGGTTGGTCTGAAACTAGCTATGTAGCTGAGGATGACCTTAAACTTCTAATCCTCTGGCCTTCTCCTCCAGAGTGCTAAGATTAGGTGTCCATTACAGCACTCTGATTATGGTTTATGCTGTACTGGGACTAGGGCTTCCTGCAAGTCAGGCAAGCACTCTACCAATTGAGCTACATCCCAGCGCCTTATGAGAGAAACATGTAACATAAGAAATGACTAAAAGGAAAGGGGAGGGGTCCAAAGGGACGGATATGAGGAAGGGGAGATAGGTTCAAAAGTACATTAACTACTTGCATGAAAATGGCCTTATGTGACTCAATTTAGTAATAAAAAATGCAAAAAGCATAAAAGCCGAATCTCACTACTCTGGTGTCTTAGGGTTTCCATTGCTGTGAAGGATGTCATGACTAAGGCAACTCTTAAAAAGGACAACATCTAATTGGGGCTGGGTTACAGTTTCAGAGGTTCAGTCCATTATCATGGCTGGAAGCATCTATGGTTCTGAAGAAGGAGCTGAGAGTTCTGCATCTTGACCTGGCTGCAGTTAGGAGAGACTGTCTCATGGGCAGCTAGGAGCAGGGTTTCAAAGCCCACTCACACAATTACATACTTCCGCTAACAAGGCCACACCTCTTAATAGTACCACTCCCTGGGCCAAGCATATTCCAACCACCACACCTGGTACAGTGATTTCTCATTTTCCTATTCTGCTTCTTTATTGCCCACATATGTCTTCCTTCTTCCATTAGGTCTTCACTGACTTCTTCAGCAGACTAATGTTCTCTCTGACCTTCCAAAACATCTTGTGAGTTACAAGACCTTGCAGTTGGCTTGCAAGACTATCTTCCACATAGTCTTAACCTTCTTGAGTGAGTAGGGCCACAGCTTCACCTCAGTAACTCCTTTATCAGACACATCTGCTACTTAGGAAATCTTCAGTATGTTTTCTCAAATCAATTAGTGTGTGTATGTTCACAGTCATACCATGAGAAACATGTAATTTTGTAATTTGCTTCTGTTACTGAGCACCCAGAGCAAGCATGTCTCTTATTTTTCACATAATATATTTCAGTGGCTTCCTAATGTTCTGTTGCATTCATGGAAACTGATTTTCATAATTGTTTCCCTCTTTCTGCAATGGCTGCTTTCAACCTCAACTTTCTCCGAGTAACTAACACTGAATGGAATGCCTCAGTACGCAGAGCTTCTAATTATTTCTTCAGTGAATAAAATTTACAAGAGTAGTTTATTTCTTCATGAAGTGCTGCTTTTCAAGAAGGCTAAAGCATGGTTGGTCAGGGTGGCAATGCATCTTTAATCCCAGTGCTTGGGAGGCTGAAGCAGGTGGTTCTATGTGAGTCTGAGGCCAGCCTGGTCCACATAGAGATTTCCAGGACAGTGAAGGCTACTTGTGACTCTGTTTCAATAAAACAAGGAGGAAGAGGAGAAGGAAGAGGTGGAGGAGGAAGAGGAGGAGGTGGAAGAGGAGGAGGAGAAGGAGGTTAAGCCAAATGCCTTTTACTGTGATGTATGCTTATAATCTGATCAAGGTGAGTATTAGTTCAAAGCTGGCTTGGACTATAGAGCAAGACATTATGTCAAAAAGAAAATATATACCAATACTATACAAATTCAGCATTATGGCTTAAATTCATTTTTGTTAAGTAGCTGAAAGCTTGCTCAGTGGTAACATGTTGGAAGCTCAAGCCTCAGTAACACAGAGGAAATTATTCTTGTGGTTAGTGAGTTGGATCAGCCAGCAAAGGTAAGGTACTTGCCACACAAACCTGATGACCTGAGTTCACTCCTAGAACCTATCTCTCCTAGCATTCCTACAGAGAAGTGGGAGGCAGAGACAGAAGAATTGCCTAGAATCTGTTAAACTAGCTGGTCTGGAGTGTACTCACTGTGGAAGAAACAGCAAGAAAGACCCTTTCTCACAAACAAGGAGAAAACACTCATATTGTTAAAACTTTTTATTGATTTTTTTGTGACTTTCATGCCATGTACCTCAAGTCTACTCATCTCTCCATTTCTTTGTCCCTTCATATTCGCCCTCTACCCTTGCAAGCTCCCCCACAGAAGAAAATAAAAAATAAAACTATTTAGAAAGACATGTCTAGAAGCTGCAGTGTGTCACAGTGTGTCACACAGTAAACTCTTTGGTCACCCCTGCACCTCTCCTGGGCAGCACAAGACAGCTGACCCTGGTAGCATGAATATGGGAGAACTGGCCCTGCCTCTCGTCTGTCGTGAAGTGACATGGGTACAGGAGAGATGCCCCTCCACCCTACCCTTTGTCATCTGCTGGCAAGAGAGCTAACTGCCTGATCCCCAGGATAATATTTGTATATTTTTTTAAAGATTTATTTATTTATTATATGTGAGTACACTGTAGCTGTCTTCAGACACCCCAGAAGAGGGCATCAGATCCCATTACAGATGGTTGTGAGCCACCATGTACTTGCTGGGATTTGAACTCAGGACCTCTGGAAGAGCAGTCAGTGCTCTTAACCACTGAGCCATCTCTCCAGCCCCTAACATTTATATTTTTAAGAAAGAGCTCCATTCCATAGACTCTGCTTCTGCCCTAAGAGTTCTGGGATTAAATATGGATGCCACATTTGGCTTTTAAAAAATTCTTTTTTGGTTGTTTCTTTTCTTTTCTTCTTCTTCTTCTTCTTCTTCTTCTTCTTCTTCTTCTTCTTCTTCTTCTTCTTCTTCTTCTTCTTCTTTGCTGTTGTTATTGTTGTTGTTTTAAGACATGGTTTCTCTGTGTAACCTTGGCTGTCCTGTAACTTTCTCTGTAGACCAGGCTGACTTTGAACTCAGAGATCCACCTGCCTCTGCCTTCTGAGTGCTAGGATTAAATGTGTGTGCAACCACTGCCCTAGTAAAGGTTTTTTAAAAAAGGAAAATTATTCTTCTATCAACTTTCAACAATTACCTTATCACCCTTCTATTTCTTTATTCAGATGTAATGAAATTTAATAAGCATATTTAATTTGAGATCTATTTTAATCAACACTTTAAAACCTTGATATAGTTGAGGCTTCTGGGTGTCAAGGGATGCTTGTGTACTCATTCCATATGGACAAATGCAAGAACATTTGTTATTTAGTAGGAACTGGCCTCAGCAGAAAAGCAGACATCCCAGCACAGATAAGACATCATGAGGTATGGCCTCCCTCAGGTGCTTGTAAAAGGATCAATCTGGGTAAGCTCAAAGACTATACTGGTTAGAGCCTCCATTCATTTACAGAGACGAAGGGGAGACTTTCACCTTGTCTTCTATAATAGGAATTTGTTCGTGGCTTTACTGGCACTGGGTGATTTCTGAATAGTAATACATTGTTTTGTTCTCTAAGTCCTTGAAACCACTTCGATATCTAGGTAGCTGATTAAATAAATCCTTTCTGATTACTGATTTTATGTTTGGAAGTTCTCAGAGGAACCAGTAATGAGTAGCAACAAATTTCCATTCTCCCTCTTCCTCTCTCTCCTCTTTCTCTTTCTTCATATATATATGTATATATCTTTCATAAACATGTATGTATGTGTGTATGTATGTGTGTATGTGTGTATGTATGTATGTATGTATGGATGGATGGATGTATGGATGGATGTATGGATGGATGGATGTACAGAAATTGAACCTAGGTCCTTTTACATACAACACTCTTAAAGGATAATTTCACTGATTGCAAAATTCTAGGTTGGCAATTTTTCTTTCCTCATCCACTCCTCCTTCTCTTCCTTTTTCTTTTCATTTTAGTTTTTCCTTTGTCCTTTTCCTCCTTGTCTTAGTAAGGCTTGTGTGTTTAGTTTTTCCTTTGTCCTTTTCCTCCTTGTCTTAGTAAGGCTGGTATGATAAACACCATGACTGAAAGCAACTTGGGGAGGGAAGAGTTCATTTGGCTTACATTTGTAGGCCCTCATGAAGGGAAGTCAAGGCAGGATCTCAAGGCAAGAAACTGAAGCAAGAGCCAGGAAGGAACACTACTTATGTGACACACCACCTAGGACTACCTGCCCAGGGGTGGTACCACTCTCAGTGGGCTAGGCCCTCCCACATTAATCATTAATCAAGAAAATACACTCAAAGACTTGACTACAGGCAATCTGATGAAGGCATTGTCTCAACTGAGGTTCCTTCTTCCCAGATAACTATAGAGAGTATCAGTTGACAAACAAACAAATAAACATACTCTCTTCTTTCTTCTTCAATACCACTTTCTTCTCTGGGGGGAGGCAGTGTTCCATGCATCCCCGGCTGTGGTGATTTGAATAATATCAGGCCCAAGAAGCGGCACTATTTGGAGGTGTGGCCCTGTTGGAGTAGGTGTGTCACTGTGGGCATGAGCTTTAAAATCCTTGTCCTAGCTACCTGGAAGCCAGTATTCTGCTAGCAGCTTTCAGATGAAGATGTAGAACTCTCAGCTCTTCCTGCACAATGCTTGCCTGGATGCTGCCATGTTCCCGCCTTGATGATAATGGACTGAACCTCTGAACCTGTAAGCCAGCCCCAATTAAATGTTGTTTCTTTAAGAGTTACCTTGGTCATGGTGTCCACAGCAGTAAAACCATAACTAAAGACACAGGCTGATTTAGTGCTAGCTATGTACTGAGGGTGACCTTTCTCTTTCTGATCCTACTGCCTCCACCTTCCAAATGCTGGTGCACCCCTTTAATCCCAGCACTTGGGAGGCAGAGGTAGCCACATCTCTGAGTTCAAGGCCAACCTGGTCTACAAAGCAAGTTCAAGGGCAGTCAGGGCTACACAGAGAAACCCTGTCTCTAAAAACCAAAAGAAAGCAAAAACAAATGCTGAGGTTATAGGTGTGTACCACCACGCCTGGTATATATATGAAGCGGGGAGAGAACCCAGGGCTTTGTGCATGCTAGGCTAGCACTCTGCCCACTGTGCTGCATTCAGTATATTAAAAACTGTGGTTTCTGGGGGCTGGAGAGATGGCTCAGCAGTTAAGAGCACTGAGTGCTCTTCTGAAGGTCCCAAGTTCAAATCCCAGCAACCGCATAGTGGCTCACAACCATCCTCTTCTGTTGTGTCTAAAGACAGCTACAGTGTACTTACATATAATAACAAAATAAATCTTTGGGCTGGAGCAAGTAGAGGTCCTGAGTTCAATTCCCAGCAATCATATGATGGCTCACAACCATCTGTACAGCTACAGTGTACTCATATACATAAAATAAATAAATAAATCTTTACAAAAACCTGTGGCTTCTGATTTTTAATATTATTTCCCTACATATAATATTTTGTTTATCAGACATAATCAATTCTTGCTTTTTTCTTTCTTTCTTTCTTTCTTTCTTTCTTTCTTTCTTTCTTTCTTTCTTTCTTGCTTTCTATCTAACTTCATTGCTGATTATAGAATCTATGGTTTCCCACGTTAGATAGTGCTCTACTACTGAGTTACAGTCTTAGACCAAAACTAGCTTTTTTTCTTTTTTAAAATTTACCTTTTACTTATTCACTTTACTTCCTGCTCACTGCCACCTCCCAGCAACCCCTCCTACAATACTTCCCCTTTCCCCCCTCCCCTTCTCCTTTGAGCAGATGGGGGCCCCCTAGGTATCCACTCCCCACACTCTGACACTTCAAGCCAGACTACATTTTTACATTTGCTTTTCATTCCAGTGACTAAAATGTATCTGGTATAGTTTCTTTGTATTTGTTGTGTTTGTGGTTTCTAAAATTTTAGAAGTTTTGGATATTGAATAATATTTTCTTACTGTTTTTGCATCTTTTTGGACAATTACCTATGTATTGGATCTTTTAATATTGTCTATGGAAACTTGAGGGCCTGCTCATTTTGGTTTTAAACTCTTCTCTTTTAAAACAAAAGTTTTTCTTTCTTTCTTTCTTTCTTTCTTTTTTTTAAATTGGCATATGTAGCTTGTAATAGAAAGATGAACAACTATATGGGTACCAGGAACTAGACTCAGCTGAAATTATTTTTTACCAGATGTGTTATCTCTCAGTCCCTGTATCCATTTTCTTGCGAACATTTCTTTGTTCTTTACGACTGTGTATATGCAGCACTTTTTCTTTGTTCATTAATCTGTTGAGGGACACCTAGGCCACTTTTTATAACTTGCCTATGATGAATGGAGCTACAGTAAACAGAGATGTGCAAGTATCTCTGTAGGATGTTGACGTAGAGACCTTCGAGTATATGTCCAGGATGATACAGCTGAATCATATGGCAATTCTGTTTTTAGCTTTTTTGAAAAGCCTCTATATTGATTTCTATGGTATCCGAAATAATTCACATTCCCAGTAATAGTATGTAAGCGTTTCCATTTCTCTACATCCTGTTCAGGATTTGTTGTTACTTGTTATCTTAAGGACAGTCATCAGTCATTCTGACTGATTGAGATAGAATCTCAATTTTGTTTGAATTGTATTTACCTGGTGGCTAAAGATGTTAAAAGATTAGAAAGTTTTCATTTGTCTGTCTTCATATTCACCAATTGTTTTATTTTTTTGCATTCTGCGAAGTCCATTCAGTGTCCCTTTCACGTTCTTTCTCTCTCCATAAATATGATATGTATGTATATGAGATATATGTATATGATATGTAAATATATGTATATAAAACTTAGGTCTGTTTGGTTGACCTTTTACAGTTCTGACTTCTCTTTTTACCATTCATCAAAAGCATAATTTCCTTTATCTCATTGATCATAGCTTTATTAATGCCTTTAACTATCTTATTTGGCAATTCTTTTATCTAGGCTATCTCAAGGTTCAAGTGGATTGCTATCTTTTCTCTTTAAAGAGGTAGGTCTCATACCCCTGCCCCCCTTAAAATGTTAAATAACTTTGAATTAAATGTTTGTCATATAAATTGGTGGCTTGTGGAGACTCTGGATTATGATATATTCCTCCAAAAAGTGTTGGTTGTTGTTATTTTTTAAGTAAGCTTAATCTTAAACTAGAAATTTTGCTCCATTTATGGAGGCCATAAACTTAAGTATCAGTTCATATCTTTAAACTTTAAGGTAACTGGAATGTGCTGTGGGCACACATGATGTATCATGCATGATTCATGACACAGTTTAGGACAGTTTAGGCTTCCTTGATCTGCCTTTCTCTTTTCTAGATTCCCTCAGCATTGTTTCAGTACAGTTCTGCAATTCTGACTTCTTGCTCTTCAGGGCAGAAGAACGGCAGGCTTCCTATTAGGATTTTGGATTTCTTCTTGCAGTAGGCTTTACTTACATTTAAAAAAGGGGGGTGAGGGAAACTGACTCCTCACTTTCTAGTTTCAAAATTGACTTGTTCCTTTCTTTTCATTCTCCAGAAGCTCCAGCTTCTTTCGTTTATTTTTGCCTTTGTATAGTTTCCCTCGAATTTCTAGTTGTTATCTTAAGGGAGGGGAATTGAGTTCAGACTTTTATCTGCTGAGGTTTTGTGAGGGCATATCGAGGTTTTTAATAAAAAAGGAATCCAAGGGATTTACCTGCTGTAAACTCATATACAAGTTTATGTAATAAAGAACACAAATCTACCTATACTTGTATTTCATCTCCCTTTTCCTTCCTTCCTTTTTTTTTTCCCCCTTTTTCAAGACACGATCTCTGTACCCTAACGTAGCCTGGAACTCTCTATGCAGTTAAGCACCTTAAACTTCTAGTGCTGGAATTACAAGCACGAATTCCCATGCTTGGTTTATGAGTTGCTAGGAACAAACCCAGGGCTTCCAATATGCTAGGCAAGCACTACCAATTGAGCTACATCCCTAGCCCTGAGAAATACACTTAGCACAGATTTCCCAAACTAGAAGGAGGCTTTGGTTTGTGTTTGTAACCAGAGCTTGGATACATAGGACCTGCACAAAAAGCCAAGTATGTTAGTGCATGGCTACAACCCCAGTACTGGGGAGCTGAAAGGCTAGAGCTGGATCACTTGTTGGGCATCTAGTCTAGCTGAAGTGATGACTCCCAGGGTTTGGGAGAGAATCTGTCTCGAAAAACAAGGCATAGAAGTGATGGAGAAAAGGCATTTTGATGCTGTCACAGATAAACAACTCCATGACCACTGCTCCATACAGAGTAAGCCAAGCTAGCTTCCAATCCACTAAGTAGCTCAGAGTAACCAGAGTAACCTTGAACTTAGCATCCTCCTGCCTCAGCCTCTGAAATGCTGGAGTTAGAGGTATATGTACTATAGGCATGCATTGCCATCATATTCACTGGTATTGGAGTTACAGTTTGTAAGTTGTCATGTGGGTGCCAGGGATGGCACTCTGGTCCTCTGGAAGAAGTCAGTACTCTTAACTACCGCGTCATTACTCTAGCCCCCAACAGAAGGAATCTCAAAAGTTGAAAGGATGATTGATATTGTTTAAAGTACAGGTTTAATAGGACTTTAATGAGATATAATAAGACATTGATGGATTCTCACATCTGAACACACCAATGCAACTATTATCCACATCAAGAAACAGAACATAATAGGCTGAGGCTGTATCTCAATTGATAATTTATCATTGCTAGAGCATTATTTGCCTAGTATGTACAACACCCTGGGATCTATCTCCAGCACTAAAAACTGGATGTGGCAGTACATATCTATAATCCTAGCATCTAAATAGGAAGTGAAAGCAGAAGGATCAGAAGTTCAAGGTCATCCTTGCCCCATTTAGGCCTTTGTGAAATGCAGGAGACTATCTCTTAAGAAAATCTACAGAATCAACTAACCTGGATCCCTAACTCTCACAATGGTAACTTATTTCCATAGCATGTATGAGTCTCTGAGTTTCATCCCCAGTACTACTCAGTAAATAAATACCCCCAACAGATACACAATGACAAGCGAAAGAACAGGACATCCCTAAATTGACACATTGTAGTGATGTCTCAGAAGAGGGGAAAACTTGGCACCAAGAGCATGAAAATATGACAGGGCATCCTTTGATGATGCTGATGTATATATACCCCTGTGTATGTGTGTGTGAGGGAAGGAGGTGGGATAAAGTTTGAGATGGGAAAGGAAGCACAAAGTTCACATGGGGTTTTTTTTTTTTTGTTTGTTTGTGGGTTTTTTTTTTTTTTTTTTTTTTTTTTTTTTTGGTAAGGACACTAGGAGAGCAACCTTCTAGGGTGAGGGCAAGCATATGTTCGTAGGCTGGTGATTTGTGAACTGGTATGCCTTGGAGTAGTTATGGTGTCCAATGTGAAGTACAGATGCCTAGGGAGAACAAAACAATCACCAAGCAGTTTGACTGTGTGACTGGGGTTAGCTCTGAGTAAGTCAGAACTCCTAATGGGAGGGAGAATCAGGCTGAAAGCAGCCCAACTGATAGCTCAACTGGGACTCCATACCTAAGGCATCTACTGACCTCCCTGAACCTTGCCATTTTGACGACAGGGAAAGCACCTTTCAGTGGAGGATAAGAGAATCTCTCCATGTATTAGAACATGACATGAGAAAAAGAGGAAATGAGGTCACTCCCTGTGTGATGTTCTCCAGCGAGGGTGTTTCCATTTGTCTGTCTAGAGTTAACCTTTCTATTGGATTCTCCTAGTTGATTGACGTCTCTCATCTTGCTTTAAGCTCCAAGGATCTGGATACATCCAGTTTTGCCTAGGCTGGTGGCATGCATGCTATAGGATATCCAAGAGTGTCTTGGTAAATCTGGGGACTGTTTGACCTTTCAGAATGAATTCTGTTACGTTTTACTCTCACTTTCAGCTTTCAATGTTTGCTACCTGTGGGCCTTCGCTAGCTATCCCTCTCAGCACAACATATTGGTCTCACAATTTATATATTTAGTTTTATATAAATTTTTGTTTTGAGTTCTTGAATTTTTGAGACAGGGTCTCTCTATGGAGCCCTGCCTATCCTGGAACTCTCTATGTAGACCTGACTGGCCCTGAACTTGCAGAGATCCTCCTGCCTTTGCCTCCTGAGTTAGGATTAAAAATGTGCCACCATGATTAGTTTAAATTTAAATTTTGTTTATTATTCTTGTGTATATGTAAGCACAAGCCTCTTTGGCTTACTCAGCAAGGGTCTCTACTTGCTTAACCATGTTGACAGTCCTATTGATTTATTTTTGAGACAATGGCTCATGTAGCTCAGGATGACCTCAAATTTCATTTCATATGTAGCTATGATGGCCTTGAATGATCCTCTGGTCTACCTCCTGAGTACTGGGATTGCCTGTGTGCCCAACCATGTTCAGTTTTCATGGTGCTGGACCCGCAGTGTAAGGCATTGTGCATGCTAAACAAGCACTCGAAAAACTGAACTATGTCCCCAGCCCTTGGATTTTATTTTATTTTATTTTAGTTTAGTTTAGTTTGGGAGTGGGGCAGTCTGTCATGTAACTCCAGCTGGATTCCCACTTGCTGTGTAGCCAAAGATGACCTTGCACTCCTGAACTTCTTGCTCCACCTCCTGAGTGCTGGGATTACACGCACGTATGTCATCATGCCCAGCCGGTGGCAAAGTGAATGTGCTTTCTAAATCATAACCTGCGCTTGAGAAATATGCCGACATGCATCACCTTTCCAATTAGATGGGAAAGCAGGGGAGGTTGGGAGCCAGTGGAGCCCCCAGAGAAGATCTCATTACAGTGTAAAATCTTGGATGTTAACCAAAAACTGTCCATCAATGTTCAACTCCAGCAATTACAGCTTCCTCATGGGAGTGTTGTTACTCTAGCTCGGCCTACATTTCATCTGGGGAGAGCCAGGCGGTGGTGACTGTAAGTCGGGATGCAGGTGTGTTGGAGTCGTTAAGTAGTTAATTTTTGATCAAATGTCTGGGGCCCTTGCGGTGAAAGCTGTTTTGGGAAGAACGTGTTGTTGTCGGCCATTATCTTCTTTAGACATTCCTTCTGCTCACGTACTTGCTCTCACACAAGTCGCAGGGAAGAAAGGTATGCGCCCTACCATGGTAATCCACTCCTGCAAATGCCCAGGGAACCAGTGACAATTGGGAAAGTGGACTTTCAAAGGAACCCTGCTGAAAGGTCCAGGACCTCTCAGCACCAATTATTTGAAGAAATTCGAAGCAAATTAGCACTTTGACTAATTAAAAAAAAATAAAGGGGAGAGGTAAGTCAGTGAAAATGACCCATCAACTTGATAAATAGTCCACATGTTTGCAGAATGCCTCCACTGTTAATTGAGGACTGGATGACTCAATACTCCAGAAACCAAAAAAAAAATCCAGTTCTGTGAATCAGCAAAGGGAAGATGCTCTGGGACCAGCCCTGAAGCCTATGGTTTTTCACATCTGCAAGCAGTCTCCAGGCCAGGCCTCTCCAACACCAGATGTTTATGCTCTACTTCCTGACCTCCCTTCCAAATGGCAGTTCTTGGAGTCCCACGGAAGGGCTTCACAGGCTGTTTGTTATTTGTGTGGAATACTGTGGATTTGATTGTGTGTGTGTGTGTGTTGTGGGTGTGTGTGCACAAGCGCCTGAAATGACTTGTGACAGAATTGTTTCCCCAAATGACAATATTTCGCTAAGAAACAGTTTGAAAGCAAGGATCAGAATGTGAACATGGCCTTCAGTGTTTTGCACAAAAGAGACCGCGGCACTGCCCTGGCTGTATGGGCAGGGGTAATGGTAAGTTCTTAGGGACCACAGATGATTTGCACTTGAAGACTGGGCATATTTTAAAGCCCCTAGGGAGAAGCAAGTCCCAGAGTAGTCTTCCTTCCCTAGGGTGGAAACCACCATGCCAAAGGTAATGAGAGAAACAGACAATGTTGAGCCTGGCAGCTCGGAAGATTGAGCAAACCTAGAATTCGGTCATTTGCGAAGTGGCTGGAGGAATGACATTTTTGCGGGCAGAGCAGTCCCCTGTGGGCGATGACATGTCAGTAATAAAGTGCCTGTCACTCCCACTTGCTCCAGGCTTTTTTGGTTCAGGATGCAACAAAGAAGAAAGTTCTTGACTTAAGGGGATAAGCAGAAGAAATGAGTAGACTGAAAGGCATGACTGAAGGCCTTCAGTCTCTGACAGAACAGCCTCTCTGTGTGCTGCGCAAGTGCTGTGAGCAAAGCTATCACACGCCTCGGCATCCTGGCCTGTGAGACCTTCTCTTCTCAGATCCTGGTGGCTTAGGTCTGTAGACCTAGCTACTCAAGAAGCTGACACAGGAGGATTGCAAGTTCAGGCTCTGCCTGGGTTACAAGGCGAATGAATTTACGACCCACCAAGACAATTGAAGGCCCTATCTCAAAAGAAAAAGCTAAAAAGGGTTGCAAATGTGACTTAGAGATAAAGCCTGAGTGTGTGTGAGTCTGTAAGTTCAATACTGGGTACTGCAAATAAATGAAAAATGAAAAATGTAAAATGTGAAAAGGCCTCCTGGAGACTGAGGAGGTGATTCAGTGGATAGCAGTGCGAGTTTGGATCCCCAGCAAACATATAAAAGGACCCTGGAAGATAGGAGGATCCCTGGAGATTAATGGCTTGATTTGGCAAAACTAGTTGGCCACTGAGCTCCAGGTTCAGTGAGATATCATGAGAGAGAGAGAGAGAAAGAGAGAGAGAGGTGGCAGGGGGGCTCTCCTCTCTTACGGCTACTCTATTAGTAAGGTGCTATATTTCATAAGTGTATTTGTATATTTGTTTGCTTATTTATTTGAGGCAAGGCTCTAAATTCAATAAGTAGCTGAGGATGGCATGACATTATTCCTGATCCTACTACCTTCACCTCCCTTCTGAGTGCTGGAATTATAGGTATGTGTCCGCTTACCCAATTTTATATGATACTAAGAATTAAGACCAGGATTCATGCATGCTAGGCAAACACTCTATCAACTGATCTGCACACCCAGTCCTAGCAGAGAACTTTGTAGAGTTAAGTAAAAACACCCTTAGAAGTGAGGCGATAGTGGTGCACACCTTTAAATCCCAACAGACAGAGACAAATGGGTCTCTTTAGAGTTCAAGGCCAGCATGGTCTACAGAGTGAGTTCCAGGATAACCAAGGCTACATAAAGAAACCCTGTGTTGAATAACCAAAACCAAAACCAAAACAAAATAAAACAAAAAAAATCACCCTTGGAGTTCTTATAAATTCTGACTGGTCTTCTTGCTTTCCTCCTGGGAAAGTGGTTTGGTAGTGGTGGTGGTAGTGGGTGAAAGGCAGTGTGACCAAAGCCTATAGGAACCCTCACAGCATGGTTGCTTCTCCTATTTGTCCTCAGAGAGGCTTCTGGAAAAAGAACCAACAGCGTTTAACACTGGGTAGAAGGAGAATTGTGGGAGATAGTGTGTTGTGGGTGATTTCCAAGGTTTATGCTCGGAAGAACAGCGGCCTGATTGCTGGAGCCTGGGGAACAAGCTGGGCCTGGGTGGGGCTGGTGACAAGCCAAGTTCTATTTCAGATGGTGTTTTCCAGGGCAAGAGGAATAGCTGCCTCCTAGCCATTTGTTTTATATGGATATTCATCTTTGCTGAGCTGAGGCTCCAAGAGGGTCTTGTTTAGAGAAATGGGCAGCAGTACCGGAGAAGGTATATTTTATAGTGACATGGCTAAAAATACTGCTTTCTCCCTTTGCCTTTTCACAGCTGCAGATTCCCAGCCCCGGTCCTCACTGGGAGAAATAATAAAATACATGTGTTTATAATAAAATTCATATTTCCCTCTTCCTGTGATGTCTCCCAGTTGTAGGTTCCCATCCGCTTGCTGTTTTACCTATCATTTAACAAATGTATTTTAAGAAAAGTAATCTTTCCCACTGACATGTCCTATAAACGTCACATCCTCAGCTTTGGTTCTCATTGAGAAGCGGAGATGCATGTTTTGAATATTTTTGAAAATGCCTTTCACTCCATTCCCAGGCAAAGATTTTCAAATGCTTCATCTGTGACAACATATACAGACCAGGCAGGATACAGTGCCATGAGTCCCTTAAGACTGACTATTGAAGGCAAGAGGAGAGTTTGGGATCTGGGAAAATAAGCTACAATAGGTGGTTGAATCCTAGTTTCACTTCTATGAACCATCACTCAGGTGTTCTCAGTGCAAGGCATCCTGGGAAGTCAAAGCTTGGCCTGGACCAGCCAGATGGCTCAGTGGGTAAAATCATTTGCTGCATAAATGTGACAACCTGAGTCTGATTTCAAGAACACATGGATTCCACAATATTGTCTTCTGACCTCTATAGGTGTGTGCCCACACATCACACACACTCATGCACATATGCATGCACACACATGCACATAAGCATGCACATTAATTATAATAAAATAAATATTAAAAAGTCTTGGACCCTCCACTGAAGGAGTCTCTCACGAAGGCAATGAGTGGGACTGTGGAAGGCAAGGACCTTTGATTGGCACATTTTCTGTGCAAAGGGCAGAGAAAGCACTCCACCTTTTAGGAACAGATCCACTAGCTTTTGGAGGATAGGATCTTCTCTTTGTTCTTCAGTGGGATGTAGTACAATGTCTACAGTACACTTGGTATGACATCTGGCTAATAGTAACAAGCAAGAAGAATGTTGCATTCTTAGACAGAGCAAGAAGTATGTCAAGGCCCCTGCCGACTCAGTTGGATATCCAGGAGGGACCTGAGTTGGTGACTAGGGAAGGAAAACAGAAAGTGGTGTGATAAGAGTCTGAAGACAACTAAGGATGCCAAGGCTGGGAGAAGCAACCGGGGAGCAAACCAAACTCATGGAAATTTTGACATTGGTAATTATAAAAAAAAATAAAAGACATAAATTTTTTAAATAATTGTAATCATTCAAGTTTTTAAACATAATCAAGTTTCAGATGATATTTTATTAGTTATTATAAACAGTTATTAAGATTTCTCCAGAACAAAATGTTTACTCCTCATTTTAGTTTGAGGATTTTCTTGAAAAACTGCTCAATTAAACAAATTATAGGTTTTTTTTTTTGTTTATTTATTTATTTTGAGGTTCATATCTGACATCGATATGGACAAGTATACTAGTGTAATGAGTGTTACCAAGAGCCCAGGCTCAGGCAGCTGTGTGACACCAGACCCTGAGAGTTTATAGGCCTGTTCTCTTTCAAACCTGTTCCTTGGCCCATCTGTGGACTTAATTCTTAATGGACAGAGCTAGGCTTCCTCCTCCAGTTGCTCTCTCCCTGGCTAGACTTCCTAAGATCGCAGCTCCCAGTACTATTTGGGCCAATTTCGGATCCCTTTCCTTTTCCCTGTAGGAATCCCTAGGCGATTAGCAGCAGAGACAAGAAGCAGGCTGGATGCCTCCGCTGGGTGGAGGGGGGTCACCCCAGAGCTCTCAGGGTCACTGTCTATTGGCATCAGTTTCAGAAACAATTTACAGGAATAAAGTGCTAGGGACATGGTGATTAGAGTGTTCTTTGAACCAAGATGTAAAATTAACATTATCTTTGGAGGTCACATTTCTCATGTTTGCAGAAAGGATTTTTTCCCTGTGATGCTGTAGCAACATGTAGAAGTCAAGTCAAATAGTGTGTGTAAATACTGGAGGCTTTCTTGGACGTTTGCCTGATTCTTCCTTTCTGATCCTCTGTTTTCTATCACGGTGCTTTGAGGTCCCAGATGGCACAGCCTGTTTTTAGTTCTTCCTGATGCAGAGTCCCTTGGTTTTTCCACACCCAGAAACATCCAAATAGCATAGGTTCATAATTTCCCAGCAGCCCAATTTGGTGCCTATAGGGTGAAGAAAGGTCTGCTGATTCCTAGGTAGCCTCACAAACACCCTTGTCATGTACCCGGCAACCCATCACAGATGAAGTCAAATTTGGGTGTCCTGGTGCACATGGAGATGCCCTAGCTGTTGACCAAGATGAGAGCTTTCTTTTGTCCTTGCCAACTAATACTATTCCTGGTCTTTGGTCTTTGAGAGCACACATTCATATACATGGACACACTTGTAGAAAGCATTGACTTATTTATTTTCTCATCACTTATTCTGACATAATTGCATAGAAACATTATGGTGCTTTGGAAATCTTTTTTATGAGTCACAGAAATTAACTTTCTCTTCATAAGTTCTTTATAGAAAAAAAACCCAAGCCAAATGCCTGTTCTTTGAACTTGAGTTGCTTTTCTGTGACTCTCAGAAACTTGAACTTGGATGTCTTTAGTCTTAGCCTTGTTCTGAATTTGAATTTATGCTGTTTAGCATCTGAACCAAGGAGAATCACATATCTCAGCCTGGACCTCTCCCATTGCAAAACACAACTTATTTCCTCGATGTCTACATTTTCTAGGTAGACCCAAAGGGGCGCTCTAGGCATCCATAAGCCCCTTGCAACAAATTGGCCACTTGGGGTTTTATAAAAGCAGTAGAAACTGTGTGGTGGCTCATTTCTGTAATTTCAGAACTCAAGTGACTGAGGATCAGCAGTTCAAGGTCAGCTTTGGCTACATAGTGAGGCTCTGCAAAAACAAAACAAAATAAAACAAAGCCAAAACTGAGATCCTGGGTCGGGAGGAGGCTATGATGTTTTCTAACATTCTAAAAATAAGATTAGGCCCAGAACAAGTGAAACAGCATTAAACTGAAGATGCATGTAAGGAAGCCCAGCTGAGTTCCAGTTTTCCTGCAATGGCTATTTCTAGTATATAATACTAATACTAATAAATATTTTTAAGGCAGGAGGAGTGCACTGTAGGTAGTAGATCTGCATGTGTATGAGCATATGTGCATGTAAGTGTGCATGAGAGAGAGGGAGAGAGGGAGAGAAGGGAGAGAGGGAGAGAGAGAGAGAGAGAGAGAGAGAGAGAGAGAGAGAGAGAGAGAGAGAGAGAGAGAGAGAGAACAGGAGTGGAGACCAGAAGAACATTCTGGATTTCTGGAAGTTGAGTTACTGGTGAATGTGAGTGTTTAATATTGGTACTGGAAACCAAACCCAGGGCCTCTGCTAGAGCAGTGGTACATACTCTTAAGCCCTGAGCCATCTTTCCAGTCCCCTTAGTTGTATTTTCAAAAAAAACTAAATTGCAGATGTTTTCAGCTATTTTGGGGGGTGCCTTCTCTTTACAGGAGTCCTATGCAAGTACTGAATCTGTCAATTAGGCAATCCATTCTCCAGTGAATATCTTGTGATCGTGTTTAGCTTGAATAGTAACTGGAAGTAAGGGATAGTCTTGAGGGTATTTGTCATCATTTTAAGAATCTTCACCTCTTTGGAACAATGGTCAAGAGTTCTCTTAACAAGCTTGAATTTGATTTTATTGCTGCTAAAAATATGAAGAGGTCTGTTACCAAAGCTAGGCTATAGACAACTGTTAAGCAGGGGATGTGTTTGAGGAGATGAAACTTTATGCTACATTGAGTTGAGATGCTGAGATATAGTGGGGAAGAGGCAAGACACAGGACAATGCGAGTACAGAAGGCACCGACTGGAGTGAAGCCCAGTGAGCCGAACTCAGGGTCCCAACCAGTCATGGTGGGAGGACAAGCTGTGAGACTGGAAAGGCATGGGCATAGGAAACTGTTTCCCAAATGTGAAAAGGATGAGGTAAATGGGAAGTAACCTAACCCCCTACCCTGCTGAGACCACAGTCAGGCATGAGGTACTCATGAACCTCAGCAAACACAAGAAGCCAAGCCAGATGACCTAGAAAGCTTAGATCAAGTATCAGGTACGTCTTTGAGTTTGCTAGACTTCCTGGCATGGCAGGGACCATATACAGAATGGGGAAGAGACCAGTACATGTGGATGTGAGTATCTATGTGTTGGGATATGAATGAATGTGACCAAACAGAGCTGGAACAGGGACAGGAACAGAGAGCAACTGGCTTACTGGGAGTCCTGAGCCAAATGTAAGGATGTAGATTTCCTCAAAAAAAAAAAAAAAAAGCTACTAAAGATTAAAACGAAAGCATGTAAGCAATTGTATTTAATTCTAACTTTTTGTCCAAAGTACCAGATGGTCTAGAATTTGAGTGATAAAATACCTCCTACCTATAGGGAATGGTGCTGGTTTCTCTAATACATTCTTAGGGCATATGACTGATAGGTTCACCCATTTTTTTTTTGTTTTGTTTTGAAGCCTAAGACTTTTGAAGACAAGGTTGGTCTAACTCACTATATACTAGAAGATGACTGTGAGCTTCTGATCCTCCTACCTCTATCCTCCAAGTACTTGAGTGTTGGGATATCATACATGTTTTGTTTTTTTTTTAATTTAAAAATATGAGAGAGAGAGAGAGAGAGAGAGAGAGAGAGACATATTTGTAGGTCAGAAGACAACTTGTGGAAGTCAGTTCTCATTTGTTGACTCTTTTGCAGATAACTCTGTGTTGTGTAACAGATTCCTCTGAGACGGAGACATTCCATTCTGCAGAGAACTGCCGGAAACAGTAAGATGGACAGTACAAAATAGCCTCAGGAAGTCCCTGAAACTGAGCAGATTCCCCACCTCTCTGCCTGCCAGACTGAAGAAGCTGCACAACCTAAGATGCAATGAAGACTGCAACCAGGCCAGCTCAGCTGGATGACTTCATTTTGCCATGAGCACTGTGTGAGAGCCACATTTTCTTCCTTGTTTTGCCATTAATTATCATCTTTGCTAGTGTAGATGCTATGACATCTCCTAGTTTGGGTTTGTATTTCCCTAATGACTCATTGTCTTAGTCAGGGTTTGTATTCCTGGACAAAACATCATGACCAAGAAGCAAGTTGGGGAGGGAAGGGTTTATTCAGCTTACACTTCCACGTTGCTGTTTATCACCAAAGGAGGTCAGGACTGGAACTCCTGCAGGTCAGGAAGCAGGAGCTGATGCAGAGGCCATGGAGGGATGTTTCTTACTGGCTTGCTTCCCCTGGCTTGCTCAGCCTGCTCTCTTATAGAACCCAGGACTACCAACCCAGGGATGGCAACACCCACAATGGGCCCTCCCCCCTTGATCACTGATTGAGAAAATGCCCCACAGCTGGATCTCATGGAGGCACTTCCTCAACTGAAGCTCCTTTCTCTGTGATAGCTCCAGCCTGTGTCAAGCTGACACACAGAACAGGCCAGTACACTCATGAAGCTAAGCGTCTTTTCATGTACTTGTTCCAGTCCCCTGCAAGAGCAGCAAGCATTCCTAAGTGCCGAGCCACCGCCCCAGCCTCTGCTTTCAGTTTTTAAAAGAAAGGATGACAAACTCTGCCTGTTGACGTTGTGTAGTTTATCTTCTTGCTTAGCTTCAGAAGTTCTTTGTCTATACCGGACATTGAATTCTTATTATATATGTAACTGTGTGGTTTGTTGTTTTTCTCCAGTTCTGGGGGCTGACAAGTATTATACCATTGAACTACACTTCAGTTCTCAAATCTAGGTTCTAGAAGTACTTTCTCTCATCTGGTGAGTTTTCTTTCATCCTTTAAAAAATGTATTTTACTTTCTGAGGATGGGAGTTTTGCCTGTGTGTGTGCCTGGGGCCTGCAGAAGCCAGAGACGGAGTTAGAGCCTTTGGAGTGGGAGCTTTGGATGCTTATGAACACTGATGTAGATGCTTGCAATTCAACTCTGTTCCTCCGGAGGGGTGACTGGTGCGTCTAACCACTGAGCAATCTCTCCAGCCCTTTCTTTTGTTTTCTTGACAGTATCTACTGATACAGACAAGTTTGTAAATTGCGATATATCTATTCTTTTGTTCTCTTTTGCTGCCTCTGCTTTTGACTTAAATTTTAAAGGAACTACAGCCAAATCCAAGGTTATGCAAGTTTCCTCTAAGAGCAAAAGTCACCTAAGAGTGTTTGGGTTTTGTTTTTGTTTTGTTTTTGTTTATTGAAACAAGGTTTCTCTGTGGAGCCCTGACTGTCCTGAAACTTACTCTGTAGACCAGGCTGTGCTGGAACTCGCAGAGATCCATCTGCTTCTGCCTCCTGAATGCTAGGATTAAAAGTGTGTACCACCACTGCCCTTCTCTGTGTTTACATTTCATTTTTACTTACTTTTTTTTTCAAATATGTGGTATAACAAGAGCCAGTCTCAGACTTACAGTTTGACCAAAGATGACCTTGAACTCTTGATCTCCCACTTCCACTTCTGAAATCCTGGAATTACAGGTGTAATACTACCGTGCCCTGTTTATGCATTGCTCCGAACGGAACCCAGGGCTTTGCGCATGCTAGGAACGCACTATACCAACTCTGCTGTCTGATAGTTTCACATCTGGCATTTGGAGTTTTTATCTTTTTTTTGCATTTGATATGTAAGGTTGATGCAACAACAACATATATGTGTATACACATATATACATATACCCAAATATAGATGTATATATACACACATGACACATATGAATGACATGGGAGTAACTAAGTGTCAGAGAGAACAGAAACTAAGTGGCTGCTGGAATTTTCAGTGTGGGGACCCACAGACAGGCTTATCGGCTGCTTCTGCATCCATGAATCAGTGCTGATTGCCTCTCTGTCTTCTGTCACTTGGAGTTTGTTAGGAATTTACTTCTCTGTCTTACCTTAGCTCAGTTGTCCACTTCTAACTTAGAGAAAGACATGAAGTCTCCCCAGATAGTCCCACCCAAACAGCCTAAAATGGAGCAAAGATGACCCCTACCAACCCAAATATAGATTTTCCTACAGGAAAGAGTATGGAGCTAAGAAACAAAGACAATTAATTAAAGCTACTAATTTTCCTTTCAACCTAAATTCAGCATGCTCTACCCTGTGAGTCAAATCTATCTAGTGACCGGTTTTTGAGCACCTGTGAACTAACAATGCTTTCCCGCACTGTTAAAGGATTTCTTCTTCTATTTTGAGATGATGTACTGATAAGCTGTTCAGGCTGTTTTCAAATTCCAGAGCTCAAGGGATCCTCTGGAGCAGTTGCAGTTACAGGGAGGTATCACAATGCCTGGCTTCTAAAGGATTTGAAAATAAAATGGTACAAAATATCTATAAAGCATATGTTTGATAAGAAGTTTTTATCTAGTATATGAAAAGCACAATTCAACGACAAAATACCCAACTTGAGCCAGAGAGCTATCAATTGGTTGAGTGCTTGCCTTAGTGCAACATAAACCAGGCTTGGTGATGTGTACCTGTAATTCCAGCCTTGGAGGTACAAGGATCAGAAGTTCAAGGTCATCCTCATTTATATGATGAATTGACACCAAACTGGGATACATGAGACCTTGTTTCAAACAAACAAAAAAATAAAACCAGATAAAAAAAATTCTATGATTTTATCTATATGAAATGAACACAATTAGCAAACATGAGGCTGAAGATGATAGGAAATGCTCAATGATTGCCAATGTCTACAGGTTTATTTGGTGTGTGTGGTAACAATTATAAGAATAAGTGTAGAACAGAGTAAATACACAAACCAGCAAAATACACACTTTGAATGGGTGAGTTGTATGATAAGCAAATTATAGCATAATGAGACTTTTTTTTTTTAATGAGAAGTTTGTTAGGGTCACTGAGATGGCTCAGTGGATAAAAGTGAGTTCAGTCTCCAGGACCCATATGGTAGAGAGAACTGAGTCCCTCTGGTTGTCTTGTGACCTTCACACAAGGACCAAGCACTATGGCAATATACACATGCACACACACTAAATAAATAATGTAATATAATTATTTTAAAGATAAGAAAAGTAAATATGCTAGAGAGAGAGCATTTATGCTCCAATCACAGATATTACTTTATATCTGGCGGCTTATAACTCTGTTTCCAAGACCAATGGGAAGGGGAAGGGGTCAAGTGTAGAGTCCTGAATCTGTGCCCTGGGTTCAAGTCATTCTCTAACCACAGTCTAAGCAGAAATGGGGAACCATTTTGTTCCCTGGAGGGTTTGTAGATGGCCAAAGTTTTCCAATTCCAAGTGGCAAACTTTTGGGGACACTGGAAGATTTGAGCAACTTTCTCTTCCTAGAAGATATTTCCAGTGGTTGCTAACTGCCTGCTACCTGGAATTGAACAGTGCAATTTATTTTCTTCACTAAAGCCAGTTCTTCTAACACCCTGCAACATTTACAAATTGCTTTGGGAGGAGAAATCCTTAGAAAGTGCACTAAGTAAGACTCTGTATCCCTCATCATAAAACATTTAAAGTAGATTTAAAGCACGGATTTGGACAGAAACTGAAGGCTGTTTCATCTTGCTCCTTCAGGATTAAAGGTGCAGCATGAGTCTCTCAGAAAAAAATTGGCCTTCACTTGCTCTAGGGAATGTTACTGAGTGGGTCTTTTTTTTTTTTGTCTGGGGCTCTATTCTTTATCTTGTGTTAGATGCTTTTGGAGTCTTGCCTTTTCCCAGGCCAAACTAATCTGTGGTCTCTTCAGGAGATTGTTGTGGGGGTGGGATGTCTATTGGAGATGTACTCAGAGTTCATGTGCTAGGCAAGGACTCTACCACTGACCTACACATCCAGCCAGCCTTTCTAAACTATTATTTTCAGACAGAGAATTGACAGTTTACCCAGACATGCAATCCCCCTGCCCTAGCCTCTAAAGTTGCTGGAGTTAAAGTATGGAGCCACCAGCCCAACCTTGTATAACAACACTCTTCTATCAGTGGATAGGGTGGGACCCTGGAAGCAGAGTTTGAAGTGTCCCGACCAGGGTTTCTTCAGCTTGACTTCTCTCATGTAATCTGGCCTCTACTGGGGCTTACAGTGGGAGCCTGGATCTACTATCCACATTAGGCTATTTTTTCTAGTTCCTGCTCCCCTCCCCCCCCCCATTCTTGTACCAAACCATTCCACATCCTCATTTCTGCTTTGCCTGAAAGGTCTAGATCCTGGGTCAGTCCCCTGGTATGTTTACTGGAGAATCCCACACCATTCTCACTTCTATCTCCCAGGCTAACTTCTCACCCTGGGGCCACACTAGGTTAGTTATGGGAAACAAGGATTCAACAAAGCTTGAATCAAAGCTTGTCCGAGCTTTGGGGCAACTTCAATGTAATGAGACCATAACTGCATGGGTCTCTTTTCTTTCTTACATTCTCCTCTTTATCTTGTAAAGGTCCTGCAAGGAAAATCAGTCAATTCCTACTTTGAATATTTTGATAGGTTTCAAATGTTTTAGGTAATAAAATAATAATGGGTTTCATCACGTTTTTCTACTTTGAACTTGGCTCATATTACCTTTCCCCATTCCCCATTTGTCCTTTCCCCTTAGTGACTCTCTTTGCTCACCCAACAGTCCTCCCACTTTCATATACATGTATGCATGCATATTTAAATTCTGATTCTGCATATCACAGGGAACATGAGGTGTTTGTTTTTCTTTCCCTGTTGCCCTCTTATTTCTCAGTCTACACTATCTTAGCTTGCTTTTCTCTTGCTGTGATGAAACACTGACCAAAAGCAAGTTATAAAGAAAAGGGCTTATTTGGCTTACCCCTCCACATCTCAATCTATTACTAAGAGAACTCAGGGCAGTAACTCAAGGCAGGAACCTGGAGACAGGAACTGAAGCAGAGACCCTGGTGGACTTCTGCTTACTCTGTACAAGTGTAACACTCCCACCCACAGCGAATAAAGGTTCCCATTTCTCATCCTCACCAGAATTCGCTGCCATTTGTTTCCTTGGTGATAACCATTTTGACTGGGATGAGATGGAATCTCAATGTAGATTTTGCATGTCTCTAGTGAATACAAATGTTAAACATTTACATATATTTATTTCTTCTTTTGAGGACTGTACAGCTCATTAGCCTATTCATTGAAAGTTTGGGGGTTTCCTATTAATGCTTTGCAATTCTTTATATATTGTAGATATTGACCCTTTGTCCAATGTACAGTTGTTACAGACTTTCTTCCATTCTGTAGGTTGTATCTTCACCATGTTAATTACCTGCTTTACTGTATAAAAATTTCTTAATTTCATGATGACTTATTTGTCAACTATTGCTGTTTTATCCTAAGCTATTGTATTTTTCAGAAAGCCCTTGCTTATGCCTGTTTCTTTCAAAATAATTATTTATTTTTTGATATTGTGTATATAGATAGTACCCACAGAGGACAGAGAAGAGAATCTGATTCCTTGGAACTGAAGTTACAGGTGGTTGTGAGCCTGCCACGTGGGTGCTGGGAATCAAATCCAGGTACTTTGTAAGAGCAGCCAGTGCCCTTAACCTCTGTGTCATCTCTCCCGCCCCAGTTATGCCTGTATCTTGAAGTGATATGTATATAGTTTTTGTCTGCAGAAGTTTAAATAGTTGAACAGTTAAAGTGTTTGACCCATTTGAACTGATTTTTGAGCATGATGAAAGACAGTGATCTAGTTTCATTCTTCTGTGTCTGAATATCCAGTATTCCCAGCAACATTTGTTGAAGAGGCTGCGACTTAAATTATGTTTACTTTTGACACCTTTGTCAAAAGTCAGGTAGGTATAGTTTTGTGAGTTTCTGGAGTCTTTGTTTTATTCTATTGGTATATGCATACATGTTTGTGTAGGTACCATACTAATTTAAAAATTACATTTGGGGTGTGTGTGTGTGTGTGTGTGTGTGTGTGTAGGTCAGAGTACAACTGGTGAGAGCTCATTCCATTGTCTGTATACACCATATTGTTCCTGGGGATCAAACTAAGGTGGCCAAGCTTGAGAGTAAGCAGTTTTACCTGCTGATCCATCTTACTAACTCCATGCTATTTTTTTGAGATGGGGAACAGAGTCCCATTACATAGCCCTGGCTGCCCTCTAACTCAGAGATTTACTGGCTTCAGTATTCTGAGTGTTTGGGATTAAAAGTATATGATAGCAAACCTCCTTGCTTGTCTTTTTCTTCTTTCTTTCTTACTTTCTCTCTCTTTCTCTTTCTCTTTCTCTCCGTCCCTCCCTCCCTCCCTCCCTCCCTCCCTCCCTCCCTCCCTCCCTCCCTCCTTCCCTTCTTTCTTTCTTTCTTTCTTTCTTTCTTTCTTTCTTTCTTTCTTTCTTTCTTTCTTTCTTTCTGTATGGTTTTGTAGTATAATTTGAGATCAGGTATAGTAATACCTCTAGCTTTGTTCTTTCTCCTTTGGATTGCTTTAGTTATCCAGGATCTTTTACAATTCCATATGAGTTGTAGTAGCTTTTTTTTCCTACTTCTCTAAGAATATTAGAATTTTAATAGGTGTTGTGGTTGTTTATTTATTCATTTAAATTAAATGGTACTGAGGTTTCCTTTATTTACTTACTGTTGTGTGTAGGCTAGCGGGGTATTTACCATGGCAAGTGTGAAGTTTGGACAGTTCTGTAGAATTGGTTCTCTCTGCTCCCCTTGCGTGGGCTCTGGGGGTTAGTAAGAGGTTGCTAAGATTCAGTGAAAATGCCTTTACAAACTTAGCCACCTTGTCAGTCTCTTACCCATTTTTTAAAGTTATGTGCATGTGCGTATGTGTCTGTTTGTGGGTATGTGCCAGAAGAAGCAAAAAGTATTGGATTTTTCTGGAACTGGAGTTACAGGTAGGTGTAGAAGCTAAGAATCAAACTTGCATTCTTGGCAAGGGAAGTATAGGCTCTTAAACATGGAATAATCTCTAGTTCCCTATTTTCCTCTATCTATCTATCTATCTATCTATCTATCTATCTATCTATCTATCTATCTATCTATCTATCTATCTATCCATCCATCTATCTATCCATCCATCCATCTACCCTATCTATTCACTCATTAATTGTGTGTATGTGTGTGTGTATGTGTGTGTGTGTGTGTGTGTGTGTGTGTGTTTGAGACAGGATTTCTCTGTGTAGTCCTGACTATCTTAGAACTTTCTCTGTAGACCAGATTAGCCTCAAACTCACAGTTCTACCTGCCTCTGTCACCTCCCAAGTGGAGTACTAGAATCAAAGGCCTGTACCACCATGCCTGGTTCCTGTTTTATTTTTTTTGAATTAATGATACTCGAACCCATTCCTAGGAGCCTATGTAAGAATGCAGGCTCTGGGAACAGCTGCCTTCCTCAGGTAACAAATCCCTGGTACTCTTAGAAATGTGACGAATAGGGCACACTGTGCCTGAAACACCCCAAACCACATTAGAAAGCCACAGACATCAGACTGGAAATCATGTTGTAACTTGCTGTCACATTTTCCAGCCCAGTTCTGAGGCTGAGAAACACAGAGACAATTGAACTATTTGTTTGGAGATTCTTCAGTGAAGTTGATGAGCTTCTCTCTTTCCAGGAGTCCTTGGAAATGCCAAGAAACTTCATGGATCATTTTTGCTGCTCTTGATTTGCTCTCGGGTCATTGTTGGCCTCCATCCCAGTCCTCCTGTGGTAGCCAATTCCCTCATTCCAGCAATCATTTCTTTGCAGGAGTTTGCTTCTAACCTTTCAACGTGTGTCCCAAATATTTAGTGATGGACTCAGTCCAGTAGAATGCTTTTTTCCCCCCTGAAACTCATTTAAATCACTTAGGATAAATGAAAACTATAAGCTGAATAAACATCGCATTTGCCCCAGGCCCAGTTCTTTCTGGCTAGAGATTCCTCGATTGAGCAGTTCCTGGGGCCCCCTTGCATTCGGCCTCTCACCTTCCTGATTCATCCAAGGGCACTTGGGCTTTAATGATCCATCTGGTCCCATGGAACATGCCAGTCAGCAGAGCTCCTTGATCAGCGAAACTAGTTTTCTCTATGTTCTTGTTTCCTTAAGAGTTTATTATGGGGTGTGATGTCTGCCATTGATGACCTGATCCTGTAGTCTGGCTTAGAAGTGAGGTTGTGGAAAAAATCAGTTTCCCTCTGGAGGGGAGTAGAGCTGAACTCTGACACCGGGCAGGGCCGCATCAGGCCCCCTCACTCTGTTTATTGCTTGCCATTTTGAGACTGTCTTTCTCATGGAAATGTCGCATGTCCCCAGTGCTAGAAGAAGCATGAGATGAGTGTCACATGGCAATGTTTATTTTGATTATGTTCATACAGTATGCTGCTCTTCCAAGACTCTTAGGTGTTGTCTGCTCATGCCAAGTGTGGAAGCTGTAGGCCTATGGAGACTAGATTATCTGGCTCACTCAAGGCCCAACAAAGAAAAGAAGAAGGAAGGAAAGCATGTGGTCTCATTTCTTCTATGCTCTAAGGGAACATGCATGAAATTGATGTGTTGTAATGTCCCTGGTGAGGCCCTATTGACTTAATGGTTAGTAATGTTGAGGCTTGGAGAAAGCTAAGAGAAGAGTCTTTTTGATAGAGACACAATATATGGTTTCTAAGTGCTATACTTACCCATGGTTTCTAAGAGGGGAAGAGTACATCTAGGATTTGCAGATGAATGAATGTGCAGCAGCCTTGGAGGAAGGACTGAGAGTCATGGGTAACAAGCAAAGTGCTCAGAATGTCCCCCTTGCTCCCCTGCCCCCCTGCCTCTAGGAAAAATAGAAAGCATATTTAAGAACAGGAAGAAACTATTTAGCCTAACTTTTCCATCTTTGCGGGATTTACTTTAATCACATCTTTCAGCTCTTTTGCCATCCCCAACACTTCCTGACTTCTTCTTGAATGGATCTAGGTGTCTCTGTCCAGAGCCTGTGCAGTTCTCACGCCGGCACCAGCTCCAAGGCCCAGCCTCCGATAAGCTATTCCATATGGTTGGGGCTCTTTGTTCTCGCAGTACTAGGTTTTTACAACTTCCCATTGACTCAGAGTTACTGATTTTCTTTTTGTCCCATCGGGCTCTTTAGGGATTTGCACCTCCTGCTAAGACACAAATTATTTTCTCAGTTGTATCATGTCTTTTCCTAATTTTTCAAATCTTTAATAAGGAGCTTTCTCACGTACGGACCAGCTGGACGAATACAGGAAGGAATAACCTATGCGGAATCTCAATTCTCCAGGCACATTCTCAGAGACTGTCTTATGCAGAGAGCTCAGAAAGAACAAAATCTCATGGCTTTTGCTATAATGATTCAAAGGAGCATGGGTCTGAATATTTCCAGACCTCTCATTATCTCTTCACCCAGTGTAGACTTCAGATCTATCCTTCTAACTGAAGCTAACCAGAGGAAAGGACATGGTTCGGGGATGTAACCCGTGGAAGCATTCCAGGGGTGGTAATCGGAATGAAGTGGAGATGGCCTCCCTCCCTCCCTCCCTCCCTCCTTCCCTCGCTCCCTCATGAGAACAGGTAGCAGCATGTGGAAGCTGCCCCATCACCATTTGTTGGATGTTAGTGCTTTAAATAACTTGAGTGTTGCTTCTGAAAGCAACCAGTGCTAAAAATATAGAAAACCTAATAGTTGCATTTGCATTTGCGCCAGACTAATGCACCTAGAAAATGGCATGGAATACAACAGTGGTTTTATGGTCACATATTAGAAAGCCTGGGGAGCTTTTAAAACCTCCTAGTCCCCAGTCTTTATCCCTAGGGAACCTGCTCTCACTGCCCTAGGAGATTTTAACAGCTCCCCCGGCGATTGTAATGTGCAGCCAAGGTTAAGAGCCACTGGTGAGGAGGGAAGAATATGGCCCTTGGGTTGCTCAAACATAGGTTCAAATCTTTGCTTGGTCTCTTAATAACCATGGAATTTCTTGAACCTCGGTTTCATTGTTCATAAACCATGGCTTAGCCATACTACCTCTATTGGAGGAATGAGCTAATGCATATAAAATTTAACGCCTGGCATACAAGCCGTTCGACATATGCATGCTATCTTAAACTGTAAAGCTCCAGCAGTTTATAGAAACAATTCTCATTTAAATTTTTGTCCAGTTCAGAATACATAAGCTAGAAAGAGAGGAGAAAAAAATGTTTTCTTGGTGTTTTGGGAAAGGGTTTCTCCATGTAGTCCTGGCTATCCTGGAACTCTCTCTGTAAACCAGGCTGGCCTTGAACTCACAGAGATCCACCTTTCTCTGCCTCCCTGAATGCTGGGATCGAAGGTGTGTGCCACCACTCCCTTGCTGCGGTCATTTCTTTTTAAAATCTCCCAAAGAAGATCGTTTAATTAAGGTTCAACATGTATATGTAGGTAGTTTGGATCTGAAAGAGTTCGAAGAAGTTTGAGTTTGGTCATTAGAACATAGAGATTGGGGCATAAACAAAGCAGGCTGCCTGACTTACAAATGCTCAGATGAGGAAGACAGGGTTTGATTGCAGTTCCCATCAGAGAAACCTCAGGGAGCTTGAGCTAACCACAAGTTCAATGGGGGTGACAGCACCCTGCGACTGCTAAAACATTCCAAGGAAGGAAAAGGAACACTTAATGCTCTGGTGTTGCTGGGAGCAGAGCCTCTCAGTTATCCCTGGGCATCTACCGGAGGGACTTTGATAAATGCAGAGGAGGGAGACTGCAAAAGCAACTAGAGAGTGTTCCACACAGAGATCTGAGGAGCAAAAAACTGGGTCTTGGAGTATTATATGTGTATATGCATTTATTTATTTATTTATTATTTATTATTTATTTATTTATTATTTATTATCTACCTGTTTAGTTTAGAGAAAGTCTCTCACTGGTTTACCCAAGCTGACTTCGAACTCCTGGGGAGCCATCTGCCTGTTTTGGGCTTGTATTAGTTACTTTAAGGTCACTGTGACCAAATACTTGACAGAAACAAGGAAGGAAGACTTCATTTTGGTTCATGGTTTCTGAGGGTTCAGTCCATGATGGCTTGAATGCCCCTGTACTTGAGCAAAACATCATAGCAGTGGGAGTGGGAGCTAGAGCACACCTGTTCATGTTCAGTCCGACAGGAAGCAGAGAGCAACAGGAAGTCACCAAGGATAAGACATTTTACCCTTCAAAGACCTACCTGAAGTGTTCTACTTTTTACACCTAGCCCCCGTATCCCCAAGTTTCCAGAACCTCCCAAAATAGCTTCACTAGCTAGAGACCAAGAATCTAAACCACAAGTCTGTTGGAATGTATTTCAGAAGCAAACCATAACAGCTTCTGGGTAGCTGGGAGTGAAAGTAGACAGTGTACTTGGAGAGGTTCCTCTGGCAATTCTAAGAGACTGTGATTCTGAAAGGAACTTGCTCTGTTTCTTAATATGATGCAATGTTCATGCAGGTGTATGTACCTGCAAGTCCAGGTCATAGGTCAATATCAGAAACTTCCATTGCTCTCTAGCTTAATATTTAAAAATAAAATGTTTTTAAATTCCACTTCCAGGGGACACATAAACGATTCAGCAGTTATTGCTCTTGCTGAGGCCCCGGCTTCCGTTCCCAGCACCCACGTGATGATTGACAGCTATCTGTAATTCCAGTTCCAGAGAATCTGAGAGCCTTTTCTGGATTCCTTGACAATGCAACACCTGGCGTATATACCTACATGCAGGCAAAGCACATAAAAATAAGTAAATCTTTAAAAAAAAAAAGCATTTTTAGGGTGTGTGTGTGTGTGTGTGTGTGTGTTGAGGTATATGATGTGTGTGCTGAGCGGCATTGTTCCCTGGTGTACATATAGAAATCAGATGAAAACTTGATGGAGTTGGTTTTCTCCTTCCATCATGGGGTCCCAGGGATTGAGTTCAGGTTGTCAGGCTTAATAGTAGGCAACTTCAGTCACTCAGTCATTTTGCCAGCCTGTCTCTCTACCTGGATCACTGGCCTTGAAGTCCAAGTATAGGAACTGAAATACAGGAAGCCCCAAACGGTTCTTAGGCTAGGACAATGGAGACAGAGGAAACTTGCATATATGGTTTGAGGAGGCTGAGGGAGAATTAAATCCAGATTTATCATGAAGAACACAAATTTTTCTTAGAAGAAGATTTTTAAAGAAATTTCCCTTTAAGTAGTGTTTTTTTTTTTATCAGCTTGGTGGATCAAAAGTATTTTCTCCATGTGTGTTTGGATATATGTGGATGCATAAGGCAGACTTCTGGAACTTCAGGATGGTGCCTAATTATATCCAGCCTTGGCCAAGTTAAGTCAGGAGGGTTTTCAGTCAGCAGGAAGGGACAGGTTAGGCTGGGACATTTAGAAAGTTGTTAAGTATTTTGAGGACAAATACTTTTATAGCCATCAAGTTGGGCAGCCCTGACAGAAAGAAAAATCTGAGGTTGGCCTATATTTCTTGCTCAGTCTGTTGTTGGCACAGTGAGCCATAGGGCAATTTATGATGAATAAAACATATCCCACATTGCTTCTGTTTTCCCAGGACCTCTGGAGTGTTCTGGTATCTTCCTTGATGCTTGGGTCTGGGGTGAGCATGGTCATCTGTTCTCAGGAGCTATAGTGTACAATTCATGGCTGCATTCCTCTTTTAGCTTAGAGATTTTTTTAGGTGACTACTTCATGGCCCTGTTTCTCATTATCCTCTGGCCCTCAACAGCCTAGACTTGCTTTGGTAGGATCTGGGGCTATCTTTTTACCTCCCCAATTCCAAACACATGTTATAACTTGAGGCCCAAGTGAATGATGACTGGACATGGCAGAGAGTCTGGAATGTGGGCTACCTGTGCTAGGACACTGTTGTGTAACGTCTTTCTCCAAGATTGAAGCATTTCCTCCTGGAGGAAACTCCTTAAATAGGAAATTAAACAACTCAAAAGAGCTTCAGGAAGTCCCTGAAACCGACTACATTCACTAGGCTCCTCCATGCCAGAGTAAACAATAAAAGCTGAGAGTCCCTCTCAGACAATTAGAGTTGAGCTGCAAAAGAAGACTCTCAAACAAACTAAGCTGAAAAAAAAAAAGATGCAGAGAATCCAAGATGCAAAGAAGAATCTGTAAGACCAGACCAGCTGCCTAGAAGAAGCAGAAACCTACTGAGCATACTGGAAGAGCTTTAGACCCACTGATACAAGTGGAAAGGACTCTCTCCAACCTGCTGAGCTGCCTGCAGGCTGTGCGATGTGCTCCAGGCCCCATCTTTGTGACCTGTCACCCATGCTGGGCTGGGCTTTGGTGATGCAGCTGTTTTTGAGTCATTTCAGCTCCTGTAAGTAACCTCTCAGCCATATTCCTAAAAGCAACACCAATAAAACTCTGATTCACCAAGCTGAACTTTGGTGGTGTCTGTACTTTGGTCTGTGGTGGGCTCTCTGTCTGCTGTGAGTAGACAGGTGTGTTGTGTCTCCCCAAGAAAAGTCTTGTCACCTAACAGATGGACATACTCCTGCCCTGGAGTCTAAAGACCTGAGTCTGAACTTAGGCTTTGACTGATAGCAAAAGTTTGGTCAAATAATTTCCCTTCTTTTGGGCCTCAGTTTCTCCTTCAACAAAATCAGGGGTTAAGTTTGTCTGATTCTCCTTCCTTCCTTCCTTCCTTCTTTTCATTCATTATTTGAGACAGGGTCTCATGTATTCAGACAGGCTTCCAACCTTCTATATAGCCAAAAATGACCATAGACATGATCTTTTTGCCTCCACCTTCATACTAAGACTAGAGGCACATGCCACAATATTTATCTTATGGGTTGCTAAGGTTGGAACTCAGAGCTTCATTAATACAAGATAAAATACTCTATTAAGTGAGGTAATCCCTAGCCCTTGTTTCCCTTTCTCTCAATTTTATACTTTTCTGTCTTCAGTTTCCAATTATCTTTCTGTCTTCCATTTTGTTTGTTTATTTATTTATTTATTTATTTATTCATTCAGTCATTCATTTTGCTTTCTCTTAGTCTCCCTTTGCTGGATAATTCTTGTCTCTCTTCCCCTTCCATTTCCCAGTCATCCTCCATTTTTACTTTTCTATTGAAGCTGTGCTACTCTCTAGACACTTAATCCTATGTTCTTCCATGTTCTTCCTCTCTTACATAATGATCAGAAGGAATGAAGCATATTGATTGCTTCAAGTGTTAAAGTGTGCTTTTAAATGCTCTAGTGTGGTTTTCAATCTGGGCCCAAGCAGAATTCTATCACTACTTTTCCTTTCTTAAGCAGCAGTTACTGCTAATAGAATCCACTTCTTATCACTGTGCATGACCTACACAGGGCACTTGTTTTGTGGGTCAGTGACCACATAGGAGAGGTTCCCTGCCCTTGACTGTGGCATCTGACCCACTTGGTTAGCACAGTCTGCAAGCAAGGCTTTGCTAAAAATAGAGAGCCTGGGTGAGGGCATCTTAGTCTTTCTTAGGGCTTACTTGATGAGTCTGTGAGGGGAGAAGGGAGTGGCTCACTTTCTATATAAAGCACTGACCTTAGACACATTTCTGCCTGGAGTTTTTATCTAAGAGAGAAACCCTTGTGTAACATTGTAGCAATCAGACCCTCACTAAATCTATGAGACCTGCTGGGAAGACTATTTGGACTTGGTGGAAAACGTACATGGGTCTCACTAGGATCTTCTCATAACCTGGCTGGACGTGGAACAGTGAATGTCCCCGGGGGTGAGCAATGGCGGCAAGCTGGATTGCAAGGACTTACTACACAGTTTTGAGTGTTCACAGGCTGGAGACCTGCAGCCTCCAGGACCCACCCCATGCTGAGCCATCCCTGCTTTACCCACAGAGACTTCAAAGTTCAACTTATTTCCAGTAGGAATTTCAATTCTAGACTTAGTGACAAAATTTGAGTCTCAATCTGAGTACCTCATCCTACCTTTCTGTTTCTCAGTTGAGATTTGCTCTAATTGTTCAGTGTTCTCTCCTTCTGCCCAAAAGGACATTATCATCTCTTTAGCATTTCAGATTCTTTTCTGTTCAATGATAGTTCTCAATGCTTTTCTCCTCTAATGTCTGCTACATTTACAAATATTACCTTAGCATCCACAGGAAATCCATTAGCTCTCCAGTCAGGTGATCAAATACTACAGTAGCCAATGAAGACTCTAAAGGGAGGAGGAGGAGTGTGGGTTTCCTACCATACCAAGAGTTTGTGTTCTTCAGGATCGGCTCAATTGGTCAGATCCTCAAATGATACAGTTAAGATTTGTGCACATGGAACTGAAGATATGCCTTAGTGGTTAAGGTTAAGAGCATTTGTTGCTGCTGTACAGGATCTGGATTCAGTACCCTGCATCCACAAGTTGGCTCACAGCCATCTATTCCTCCAGTTCCAGGGATCAGATATCTTGTAATAGCCTCTGTGGGCAACAGGCATGATCATGGTGCACATATATACACACAGGCAAAATATTTATACACATAACAATAATAATATCTTCCAAAATGTGCATGTGTGGATGGGGGACTCACAAACTTCCACTCCTAGCTGAAGAAATATTGGGGATTGTTAGCTTCTTCTGGAGGAAGAGTCAGGTCTTTTAAGGGTGTGGCTACTGGTAGGTTGACCAAGCTCCAACAGGTGACCACATATCCATGAATATATGGGCAAAACAGATTTGACATTGAGTCTTAAAAACACACACACACATACACACACACACACACACACACACACACAGAGAGAGAGAGAGAGAGAGAGAGAAACAGACAGACAGAGAAACAGACAGACAGAGAGACAAGAGACAGAGAGACAGAAGCAGAGACAGACAGAGAGACAGACAGACAGAGAGACAGGAGAGAGAGACAGAGAACACATAGAAGTTGGTAGTGATGTGGTGTGGCTGGATCTGGGAGGAATAAGGGGATGAAATTAGCATGGATTTGATCAAAATACATTGTGTAAACTTCCCAAAGATTAGTAAAAACATTGTATTAAAATTTAATATAATGACTCTATGAGATGGAACTCATTCTTGACACTGCTCAGGTAGCTAAGACCCTGAGATTGGATACGTCATGGGTCAAGCACTCTTGCTCTGCTAAAGGGTTGTAGGGATAAAATGACTCCTAATGACATTCTGCTAAACTCAGATCTGTGCCGTCCTCAACAGTCACCCTCCTACAACACCTCGGAACAAATACAGGGAACCACAGCCAGACAATATTCAGAGAGTGAGAGATTTTGGAGCACTCAGCTCTAAATTGAATGTCTTCATCAAATCCTTTTCCTCAGGGTTCAGGCAGCCATGTGGAAGAGAAGGCAGAAAGACTAAAAGCCAGAAGGGAGGGAGGACACCAAGAGAACAGTGGTTTCGGGATAAAACAGAACTGAAGCTTGTAGGAACTCACAGTATCCATGGCAGCCAGATGGGTTAGCCCAGCACAGGGATGGAGAAGTAGACACTGGCATATATCCCTAACCAAGAAGCTATCTCCAATTGACAACTGCTCACAAAGGAAGTTGGTTCTCTCCAAAAGAGTCTCACTAGGTATACAAACCACACTTAAGAGCAGGCCCAAAGCCCAGCAGTAGATGGCCAACATAAAATGAACTCAATGCTATTTTTGTAGACGTTTTGTCTCATATTGCTTTGTTTGGACAACTTTTTTCTTTTACTGCCCTTATGCTTGTTTATTATGGTTTCTGATTTTATATTTTTATGGGCTTTTGTTTTTTGCATGTGTCTCCCTGTGTGTGTTTATTATGTTTTTTTCCCTCTTCTTTTTTTATTATGGTTTGTTTTCCTGGTTGTTTACTTTTAAAGTTGTTTACTTTTAAAAGGTAGAAAGAGAGGACACAAAGTTGGAGAAGAACTAGAATAGGGGAAACCATGATCTATACATATTGTATGAATTATTTTTCAAAAAAAATTGTGCATGTCAGGCTGGGAGTTTTGCCTAGCATGCACAAAACTCTGGGTTCCATGCCCAACACTGCACATCTTTAAATCTAACATTGGGTTACGGGAAGGAGGACCAGAAATTCAAGGTCATACTTGGCTACACAAGGAGTTTGAAGTGCATATGACACTGTCTCTCAAAACAGACAGGATTTATATGTGTCTACCATGCAAATTTTACACTAAAGAATGATTAATCATTAAACACACTGTGTTATAGTTAACAATATGACATGTAAGGTATTTGGGAAGTAAAGTGTACTTCTGTTTGTAGTTTATTGTACAATGACATTTTAAAAATGAGACAGATAGGGCTAAAGAAATGGTTCAGTGGTTAAGAGCACTGACTGCTCTTCCAGAGGTCCTGAGTTCAAATCCCAGCAACCACATGGAGGCTCACAACCATCTGTAATGAGATCTGATGTCCTCTTCTGATATGTCTGAAGAGAGCAACAGTGTATTCATATACATAAAATACATAAATACATATTTTTTAAAAAATGTTTTTTAAAAAGAGTCAGCAGTTTATTAAGAAAATGAGATGGGCTGATGGCTGGACTGAGGGGTGGGTAGGCAGATAAAAATTGAAAAGTAAGCAAATATTACCTGGAAAAACTAAGCTGCCCCTGGGTGTGTCAGACCACATAAAAAGAGCTCAGTAATAGGAGCAAAACAGTCATTTCCCCAAGCCCTACTTTGTCATGTACACAGGTATGTCTTAGTCTATTCCTGGTTTGTTTGCTGCTAACACCGATTCCAAGATGGAGTTAGTGACAAAGTAACAGTGCCAACCTCCATTGCTAGCAAACCTACTTGGTGGGCTCTGCTCCTTCCCTCTTTCCAGAAGTTTCCTTAAACCGTGTTCTGTGACTCACTGTGAAGCACTGGAGAACCTGAATAGCACCTTTGGAAACAACTACTAACATTCCTGGCCTTGTTTGTCTCTCTTACTGCTGTAGTCCCTGGATACAAACCCACCTAGCTCAGTTAACAAATGGATAGTGAACTCTCAGTCTGGTACTGAGCTCTAGGAAGAAAGGCTCAAAGATGAGGTTGCCCGCATTGAAAACACTCCTGTTATCCTCCCTCAGGCTGCCTTGCCAGGCCAGCCCATTCCCCTTACCTGCACTCCAGCTCCTAGTGTTGTCTCCTCAGCAATGCTGCAATCTGGATTTAGGATTAGGATTATCTTTCCAAACTTTGTCTTCATTCACAACTGCCATATTGTAGCATCAATTTTTTTTCCTGTCTGACTCTTCACACATGTACTGGCTTTACAGGTATACTAAGGGCAGAACCCAGGGTTTTGTTCAAGTTAGGCAAGCACTCTACCAATTTAGCTACATGCCCAGCTCCTCCAGGCACATTGTTGATTGTCTTTGGGGCATTTTCATTGTGTTTTGCACAAATCACTAACACAGCTCCTCCTCCTCCTCCTCCTCCTCCTCCTCTACTATACTGTCATTTGCATACCTTAGGCTGTCTTTGCTGTGTCTATTGTGAGCTCTTTCAGGACAAAAGTTGTAGACTTGATCATGTTTGTAACATTCTACAGAATATTGCATGTCATGTCACAGGAGCTAAGTATACACCACTTGAACTGAGTGCCTCGAAGTGGCCACTTTATCTGGGAACACACCGTAACATTCCATGGTTTTACGGAAGCTTCTTGGTTGTTGGGAGTGCAACAGGAAGAGAGGAAGCGAAGACTGCTTCGTTCCAGAGAGAAGTAGTGTATAAATGAAGGGTCAGAAGGGGATAATTTATAGTATGCCTTCAGCATGGCATGGACTTGGTGCAGCTGGCAGGAGCTATGGGCCAGGGGTGTGGCTCAGAGATACAGTGAGAAAGAATGAAAGAAAATGTCAGAGTTGGAAAGAATAAATATGGCCCAGATCATGAGGTGTCTTCAGTATTCATCCAAGACTTTAGCATTTAGCTTATTGATACAGTCAGCAAGAACTCACTGTAAGTTTGTGTGTGTGTGTCCCCATGCACACACGCCTGTGGGGTGTTCATATGTCTATGCTTACAAGTATCTTTCTCTATTACTTTCCACCTTTTTTTTCTTTTTGGCTAGGCTGGCATCTGGCAAGTCTCAGCAATATTCCTATCTATTTCCTCACCTGCTCCCATCCAGCACAGAGGTTACAGGCACGAGTGACCATGTCCATCTTTTTACATGGCTGCTTGGTATGCCAACTCAGATTCTTCTGCTTGGGCAACAAGTACTCTTACTCGTGGAGTCATCTCAGTGTTGAAAGGTTTTTAAAGATAGGTACAACATAATAAACTGTGCTTCTGGAAGATGTCCCTATTGTCAAAAGAAAGATTTCAGAATTAGGGGTAAAGTGGAGACAGGAACACTATCTTAGTTTGGGTTTTACTATGCTTAGATTGGGATGAACAGACACCATGACCAAGGCAACTCTTATAAGGACAACATTTCATTGTGGCTGGCTTACAGATTCAGAAGTTCAGTACATTATCATCATGGCAGTGTCCAGGCAGGCATAGTGCTGGAGGAGCTGAGAGTTCTACATCTTCATCTGAAAAAAGCCAGGAGCATCTAGTGTCTTCAGGCACCTAGGAAAGTCTCAAAGCCATCTCTCCCTTAGTGACACACTTCCTCCAGCAAGACCACACCTACTTCAATCAAGGCCAAACCTACTCCAGCAAGATCATACCTCCTAATAGTGTCACTCCCTGGGCCAAGCATATTCAAACCACCACAGAGACCAATAAGGAGATTCTTGCTATAGTTTAGATGAAGGGCGGTAAGGGCATAAGACAGAGAAGATATCACAGGCATGAAGAGCAGTAAAACTGAACACAGGATCAGAGTCCCCATCTTCCCTATCTAGGCCCAAGATTTCAGATGGGTTAAGTAGTTAGAGAAATTGAAAATATTTTGTAAGTATGCTACACTTGACTATTCTAATATCTAGAGTACTGGGACAGTGAAAAATTCAATGCTTTAAACCCTTGTGGTAAGCTTGTGATCTCTTGGACAACATCTAAAACAGAATCCATGAGCTGTTGGGACTAATTAGAAATTCAGAATGAGGAGTCAAAGGAGACTTCAGGGTTTGGGGCCTTTATGACTGATTAGGTCTGGACACGTGGAAGTAGGGTAAGTAGTGTCTGGGCATGTTGAGTATGTGAGGTGCTGGGAGACACCCAAGTGGAGCCATCTGCAAGGCAAGTGGGTATATGGGCCTGGAGCCCAGGACAGATGTGGGCTGAAGATGGTGAAGATCTGGGAGTTGCCAGTTTGGAGACTGAGACAGAGCCACCAGGCAGATGAGATCACCAGTGACAGTGTGTAATGAAGAACAAAAGAAATCCACTGAAGACAGAACCCCAAGGAAGAGCACACCAGAGCAGTAAGCACAATGGAAAGAACCCAAAAAGAGACCAAGGAAAGGAGGAGTTGGAAGCGAGGCAAAGGAGCCACAAGAAGAATCAAGGAAGAGAGGGTCTATTCCAAAGGAGTACAAATCACCAACAAGCACACAAAAAGGTGTTCAACATCATTAGTCATTAAAGAAATGCAAATCAAACCCACAATGAGGTATTACTTCACACCCACTAGGATGACTATAATTAAAAAGATGGGAAACAACAAGTGTTGGCTGAGATGAGGAGAAACTGGAACCTTCACACAGTTGCTTGCGGGAATGTAAAAAACAGTGTTGTCACCTTAACAAACAGCTTGGTGGTTCCTCGGTAAGTTAAAGTGTATTACCAAATGACCTTGCAAGTTCTTTCTGGCATATACCCTAGAGAATTTAAACATGTCCAAACAAAAACATGTACACAGATGGATCACTGTTCACAACAGCCAAAAGGTGGAAACAATCCAATGCCCATCCATGGATGAACAGGTAAACAACATTTTATTTGCACAATAAAATAGTATTCATAAAATGCATTCATAAAAAGGAATGCATTGTTTACTCATGTTATGACATAGGTGAGCTTTAGAGATATTATGGCTCAGTATGGCTAAGTCACAAGAGCCAGACACAAAAGGCTGTGTGCTGGATAACTCTGTTTTTATGGAATATTTGGAAACAGTCAAATTAATAGAGATATAGATAAGATCAGTGCTTGTCAAGTATGCATGAAGTCCTAGGTTCTATGTCCAGTAGCACATAACCTAGGTGTAGCAACGAATGTCTCTAATTCTAGCACTTGGGAGGCTGAGACAGGAGGCTCAGGAGTTCAAGGCCACCTTTGGCTACACAGCAAGTTTGAAACTACCCTATCTAAAAATAACAAAAATAAAGAGAAGAAAAGGAAAGAGGTAGAGAGGAGAGAGGAGGACACACACACACACACACACACACACACACACACACACACACATGCGCGCGCGCGAAGGGGAAGAAGTAGAAAAGAGGAGAGAAGCAAGAGAGAAAATAAAAATGAGAGAGGGGTGAAAGAAATAGAGAGGAGAAGGGAGAGGAAAATGGGAAGCATGGTGGGGGGGGCATTGAGATTGATTCAGAGGGCTGGACTGCAGAATGAAACTGTCTCAAAAACAAAAAGAAAAAGAAAAAGAAAAGAAAACAAACAAACAAAAAACCCTTACGTGAAATGAAACTATGGACCAGAAAGTTCTTTCAGTAGCAGAACAACGACATGAACTCAAAATTTCCACCTATTCAAGAAGTCTTTCCACCTGCCCCATGCAATTATGGTCCTTCCATTCCCCCAAATACGCCTCCTGGAGTTTTATATATGATGGGGAATTCCCATTTATCAAGTAATTACTTCCTGCCCATATATAGCATGCTTCTTATATTTTATCTTGTTGAATCCTCACAACGCTACAGACTTTTGTATATCATGATTAGTTTCATTGAAGAAGTGAGAAATTGAACTTTAGAAGGGCTGTAGCTGTGGTGTTTCTGGCTTCCAGGAGCCTGCTTCTTCCTTCCATCTTGTTTCATGCTGTACTTCCCAGTTGAGCTCTGTAAATAACCAGAAGCAATAGGCTGTCCACTGCCTTTGTGCTGCTTGCTTCCTGTTGGCTGGCTTTACTAGGATAGAGGCTGCCTTAGAACTAACAGCAATAGTCTCAGTAGAGAAATGATGAAGCTGGAGTCACACTGATCATAACTGGCAACGAAGTTCTAGCATGCTGACTCTTGCTCTGTGGTCTGAGCCAAGCCTTTTTTTTTTTTGGACTCCAAAAAGAGAGGGAAAAACAACACCAACACCACAGAAAGGAGCGAGAGAAATCCCCAGCACAGTTGCAACTGTCCATCGTCTACATTCATTCTCTCCCTGTCATCTGATGCTAACATCTCCCCATTACCCAATGGGAAAGTAAACAGTGTATGGCCACACCAGTTAAACTGTTTAATTACGTACATTGGGAAGAATGACATTTGTGTACATTCCCAGAAGACATGGATTAAAGTACTGCCCTTTCCCTTGGTGTGAAGCGAATTTGTTTTGTATTGGAATTCTGATGGCTTCAGTTGAGCCAGGCATTTTGTTGCCCTGATGTTTATGTCTGAGACTAAAGATCAGGCTGAATTAAGCTCCATCTTAGATCGGACTGGTTTGTATATTAGTCTTTGCTAAAACATCATCAAATGAAATACATAACTAAAAAAGTGCCTCTTCCTGTTTTTGCTTGTGTATAAATTTATTTGAATGTGTATGTATGTAAAAATATCCAAAGAATAATAAAAGTAACCTTACACTAAGGAGATGTTTCATCAGGTAAAAGCAAAGGGACCTGAGTTTGATTCCTGGGAATCTGCTGTCAAAAGCTGTGGTCTCCGTACTCCTAGACGGAAATGAGAAGCAGACACAGAAACTCACAGGCTGGAGCACCCACTGGCCTGCTTTACACTGCACAGAAGTAGAAACAAGAGGACACTGCCTCAAAAACACAGTGGAGGAAGAGAACTGTCCTCTGATATCTACACATGTACACAAGTACACACACACATAAATGAATAAATAAATAGGGAAAAGGTGATCTTTTTGTGATAGAGCAGGAAAAATCCAAGCAGTGGTGGCACAGGCCTTTAATCTCAACACTTGAGGCAGAGGCAGGTGGATTTCTTTGAGTCTGAGGCTAGCCTGGTCTACAGAGCAAGTTTCAAGCCAGCCAGGGCTAAATAGAGAGATCTTGTCTCCAAAAAAAAAAAAAAATAATAATTAAGCAAAGGAAAAGTGAGAAAAATATCCCCGAGATCAACAATGACAATTCCCAAGACATTTTCACTCACTGATGGGTTTGGTGTTATTTTTATAATTAAAATAAAGTATGGGACCAGACAGAAAGTCATGAACGCAAATGTCAAGTAGCTCATGGTGAAAGCTTTATTAATTTATTAATCAATAAACTTCATTAATTTTTAATTAACTTCACTCTGATGTTCTTCTGGAGAAGGATGGCACCTCTCCTCTTCACAGGTATTCCTGCTATGAAAGTGTATGTAGTACTGTCTAGCCCTTGCCTAGTATGCATAAGGCTCTGAACTCAATCTTAGGACTGAAAAATAAAACTGAAATTCTTGCGTCATCTCTCTCTCTCTCTCTGTGTGTGTGTGTGTGTGTGTCTGTGTGTGTCTTTTCTCCTTTTGTCCTTAACTTCATTATTTTTGACAAGATCTGGAGTATTCTAGGCTAGCCTTGAACTTGCTATGTAGCTGTGGATAACCTTGAACTTTTGATTTTTCATCTAAGAAAGAAGTTTCATCTAACTTTTGATCTTTCATCTACCTTCTGAGTACTTGAATTCAAGGCATTTACCACTACACCTGGTTTTATGCAATGCTAGGAATTGAACCTAGGGCTTCAGGTACACTAGGTAAGTACTCTACCAACTGAGCTAGCTACTACTACTGTGCACACTGTTGAATTACAAGTTCCCCAGCCTCCTCTTTCAGGAGAAGAAATGATGACAGTCAAACATTAAGTATCTCTGCAGGTCCAGTAAGCTCTCCTGGCCGCCAAAGACAGTAACAGGTTTGGGACTGTGGTTTTATTATATAAGAAAATCTATAAGAAGTGGAATCGAATAGATTCCCCTTAGGCTGTGACACTATATCAGATATTTATTTTCGAAAGGCTCAAACTCTCAATAAAATATATTGATTTGACAAACAGAAACTTTCCTAGATGACAACATCACTAGCTGTATAAACATGCCCGGAGCTACTCAGTCTGCCTTTAACAGGAAGGAGGCATCTTACCTCAGCAGAGGGGAATGCCATGAAACTGTAATTCAACCCTCAACACTTCCTGGGCTCTCTTCCTTACCTCGCTTGCTTTCTCCAGCGCCTTCCAACCTTGCTACACTCCCAGCTCCCGTCCAAGGGCACAGTGCTGGCTCAACATACCTAATACCTAGGCAACTGCTTTCTTCACTCAGAGTTCTGTTGTCCCCTCTCCAACAATGGGTCAGAGCCAAACTAGGGCCCTGTGGCCTGACTTCAGCTTCCTAGGAGAGTCTAGAAGCAGAGCGGGTTTGTGTTCTCCGATATTCCCAGCCATAGCAAACCCCCTTCTCTGTTTTGGCCCTGTTGTTCTAGGCTGGCCACAGCTGATTCAAACCCATGTTTTTATTATACTGGCTCCCATAGCTCTCTTGTAGTTACATTTTCTGCTACCAGTCAGTACCACCAGTCCTGTGAATCAGGGAGCTGTGAAACCTACATTGAAGGTGCAAATTTGGTTGTGTCTTGTTCAAGAAGGTGTAATTGAAGACTCAGGGTCCTCTTTTCCAAAGCTTCACTGACAGGTTTCAAGGTCATACGTTTCTCAGTAGCAGAATTCCGCTTTCAGTGTCTGATGTTGCTCAACAGACAACAGTTGTCACTCAAGGGAGCCAAGAACTTGGAACTACGTTCCTGATAGTATTCCAACACTTGAGACCTATGATGATACTTGGACAAAGCCTTGAACTACTAAATAGTTTAATGTTGGAGTCAGACTTCACAACATAGTTCTTCAGATTTATTTGCACATATTGGCTTTACCTAGCGTGATAACCAAGCATAAATAATAGGTAGTTCATGGGAATGATGGATGTTAATTAGAACTCTAAAGGCTAATGGTCAGCGAAGCCATTTTAGTGAAACTTCTGGAAGCAGGAGAGGAAGGAAATTTTGTTAACTTACATTGTTTACTTCTGAAGGTCAGTTATTACTCTGATAATATGTCACACTTATTTTCTATCAGGACAAATTAAGCCAGGGCTGCCTCTGTCTGATCTACAGTCCATGCAACCTTAAAGACCAAGTAATTCTGGAACCCCAGGGTCCTGTCAGTCTACGGGTGTCATTGATCCTAGCTGTACATTTTCCTAGAATGTCTGCCAGACAGTGAAGCTGCTTTTGCCTTTACTAAGGGTATTCAGAGTGGCCTCATGAGAGCTTCTCATTTCATTTGTCTTTGCCCCATTTTTACTCCTTCTGGGCAGAGGTGTCCAACCTTTTGACACTGTGATTTGATATTGTCACATATTGGGCTACATTCATAGCTATTCCAGGATGTACATGGCCCTTGGTTTGAAGGTTGAACATGCCTGGGAAGGATTGAAATACAAGTATGGCTTCAGAAGATACATCTGCGTCTTCATGCAGACCTCCCAGGGTCCTGAATTAGGCCAAGCACTGAGACTTAAGCAACCATTTCTCCAATTTAGCTGCATATAAGAATAATTTGAGTAGGAGGTTTTTTTTTTAACACTATTATCTGGGTTTCATCTCCAAAGATTGGTCTAATTGATTCAGCTTGCAACTTGTGTATCAGGAATTTTAAAACCTCCCTCAAGTAAAAACAGTCAAGGCTGAGAGGGTGGGAGGGAAGGAGGGAGGGAGGGAGGGAGGGAGGGAGGAATGGAAGGAGGGAGGAAGGGAAGGAGGGAGGAAGGGAGAGCTTGTAGATAGTAATTTTGAGCTGAGGATGTAGCTCAGTAGCAGAGCACATTTCCTACCTTGCATGAGGTCCTGGGTTCCAGCCCTAGCACTTCAGGAAACATTGAACTTTTATGCAAAGTACTTTTAGTTTAGAACTCTCTGGACCACCTGCCAAGAAGGTTTCAAAGACATCAGTGCCAAGATTCATGTGGTTCCCTCTTGCCAGTGAGTCTTCTGGGAGGTAGCAGGCCTGTCACAAAGCTTTTCAAAATTCCTATGACTTGACATCAAATAACCTACTCTCTTCCCTGGGCTCCGCAGGCTTCTTGGGCTCCAAAGTCTCACTCTAATGAAATGGAGCTATGTGCTGGCCTTGCCATACTTCCACTTTTGGTATGTCATAATGGGAATAGACTTTACCTTAGGAGCCAGCTAATGTCCTCCACCAGCTAAGGTTCTTGCCTGAACTTGAGAAACATTTCTCATGTATTTGATTTCTATGACAATTGTTAAAACAACAACAGCAACAACATAAATCTAGTGAACTAAAAACCACAGAAATTCAAACTCAGGTTTGGTGACACATGCATGTAATTCTGACATTTGGGAGGTAGAAGCAGGTAGATCAAGATTCAAGGATACTCTTGGTCACTAGTGAGTTAGAGGCTAGTTTGTACTACAAGAAACCATCTCTTAAAGACAACAAACACTCTTTAAAAAGCAAGCAAACTAGAAAACAAAGAATTTCATTTTCTCTCCAGTTTAGAGTCAAGAAGTCCAGAGTCATTATTGTCATCCCCAAATCAAGTGGTGAGCACAATTGTGTTGTCATCTGTCCTAGACTTGTGACCACATCAGTCTTACTCCTACTTCTAAAGTCACAAAGCCTCTTCTATCTGTGTAACTTCCATTTATCTATCTAAAGTCGCAATGCCTTCTTTTCTAATCTGTGTAACTTCCTTTTATGTGTCTAAATTCACAATGCCTTCTTTTCTATCTGTGCAACACTTCCCTTTATCTCCCTGTTATAAGGACATTTAGGACCCATCCAGATAATTCAGGATCACCTCTGTATCTCAAGACCCAAAGTTTGATCACATTTTCAAAGATACTATTTCCATATATGGTAACAGACATCATAGGCTCTTGGGATTCGTATATGACTATTATTCTAAGAGTCTGATGTGGAGGAATTTTAATACAGCAACATGGCTGCTCTGATCACATCCAAAGACCTGGCCCGGTATGATCTGGCTGGAATGCAGATTGACCTTTAATCCCAAACAATGAAGGTAAAGATAGTTTGTAGAAGAAAACACCCATGTTTGAAAGTGATGTCTAATTAAGAGGCAGACAAAGTGGCAAATCAGAGAAAGATTTGACAGAATAGGATCTGCCCAACTCTTAGAAGAAGAGAGAGGAAAGGGAAGCTGCTTAAGGGACAGTGCAGAGACTGCAAGTAATTTTACTGGGACCTTTTATAGACAGACAAGTTGCAGAGAGTGCAAGCTAGACACGGGCGAAGACAGCAAAGTCCAGAAGGTTAGAAAAGATTGCCAAAGTTAATATGAGGCCAAGCAGAGCATTCGTAGAGACCGAGAGATTGAACCAGTCAGCTTGGAGAGGAGTTTGAGCTAGAACAGCTGAGTTGAACCAGCCAGCCAGAGTTCAGAAAGAACTAAGAAGGGTGAGCTTACTCAGCAGCACGTCTCAGAGGCTGAAAACATTCTAGGCCTAGATAAGATTGTTTGGAGGCTAGAAGCTTCCAGGATTAGGTCTAGGTTAGCAGACGGAGGCAGTAAGTCTCACAGACAACAATTACAACAGGAGAAGAAAATTATTTTTACAGTCTGATTTCTACCTGCTGGGTCACAGCTATCATTTGAGTTTGTACCTGCTGTGAATCCCTATTCAATCCCTATCTGAGACTCACAGCCCAGAGACAGCATCTCTACAGATGCTGAGATCTGGTCTCAGCATGAGAGAAGAGAAAGAGATTTTGGGAACTTGGAGGTGGGTAATTAAACTGGGTTCCACCACTCAGCTGCTCCTGTGAATTGCCTCCCTGGGTAAAACAAACAGGACCAGGATCCAGGCTGAATGAAGATGAGGCATGTGACTGTATCTGGCACTGGTGCTCACTGACTTCAATGGCCCTCCTGTCCCTTTCTCCATGTGTGCCTTTGCAGATAGCCCAGGAAAAGAATGGAGGAGATGAGATGCCTCACCAGCCACTAGAGCTTTGCTTTTTTAAAAAAAAAAATATTATATTTATTTCATGTGTGTATGTGTGTTTGCCATGTGTGCAGGTGCCTTCAGAGCTCAGAGAGGACATTGGATCCGCTAGAGCTGGAATTATAGGAGCCTTATGTGAATGCTGGCAATTAAACTCAGGTTTTACAGTTTTATTGGGATATCTTCTCTGTTTTCCTTTACTTCTGTAGTTCTGGTGATAGAAACAAAGGGCATTCATTCACCAGGCAAAGACAACACCCACATCTCCATGTTAGCCATTAAAAACGCCTACTAATACCTAGGAGGTAGCTCAGTGGGTAGGAAAGTTTGTTCTGCAAGCATGAGGTCTTGAGTGTGAATGGTTACATGCCAGTAAACCTGGCAGAGATAGACAGATTTGGAGAGTTCCCTGGCCTGCCAGCCTAGCCAAAATGATGAGCTCCCCATCCAATGAGAGAGCCTGTCTCAGTGCAACAAGGTAGAGAGGAACACGAGATGCCTGGTGTCTGACTCTTGCCTCTGCATTGTGCACACATACACGTCACAATCGTATACCATACACACATGCACACACACACACACACACACACACACCACACAAAACTGTCTGACTCCAAGGTTTGGAGTACACTGCATTGTCAATTTTTTTTTTTTCTGAGACAGGGTAGCCCTGACTGACCTGGAACTCACTCTGTAGACCAGGCTGGCCTCTAACTCAGAAATCCGCCTGCCTCTGCCTCCCAAGTGCTGGGATTAAAGGTATGCACCACCACTGCCTGGCCATTGTTAACTTTTTTAAGTGATAGCACAATATATAGAATATAAAAGTTGCTCTCTTAACCAGTTTTACACAGAAAATTCAGTGTCACTATTTAGAGAATATTATATAACCACTGTCACTACCTATTTCTAAAGCTGTTTCATCACTCTGTTAGGATTAAGTAATAATTCCCCATTTTCCTTCCCCACCACCTCTGTTAACCTTTAATCTACTTTCTGTTTTTTTTTAAATAATTTGCTTATTCTTGATATTTCATAAAATTGGAATCGTACAGTATGTGTGCCTGGCTTCTTTTAACTAGCATCATGACACCCACTATCTCCATGTGGAAGACAAAGCTTTCTTTCTTTTTGAATAAATGAATGTAAATTATATGTAGATTTTATTTATCTATCTATCGGGACACAATTATTTCCACCTTTTGAGATGTGTACATATGTACGTGAGAGAATATTAGTGCAAATGTGCCACAGTGTGTGTGTGTTTGTGTCTATGCTCATGTGAGTGCATTAACTACTGTGTGAGCACGTGTGCGTATGTACGTGTGTGTGTGTGTGTGTGTGTGTGTGTGTGTGTATGTGTGTGTGTGTAGGCCAAGGTTGATGTAAGTGTCGTCCTCAGTTATTCCCCACTTTTTTTTTTTTGAGACAGGGTTTCTCTGTGTAGCCCTGACTGTCCTGGAGCTCACTCTGTACACCAGGCTGGCCTCAAACTGAGAAATGCATCTGCCTCTGCCTCCCTAGTGCTGGGACTAAAGGAGTGCGCCATTATCCCTGGCTCCCCACCTTTGTTTGTGAGAAAGTGTTCTCACTGAACTAGATTTCACCAATTGCCTAGCCAACAAGTCCCCTAGATCTGCTTGTCTCTGTCTTCTCAGCTCTGAGATTGTATGCATGCATCATCTTATCTTGCTTTTTAGCCTGGGGGGCTAGGGATCTGACCTCAGGTAGGTCCTAAGGCTTATGAAGATAGCATTTTCTCCATCTGAGTCACCTCTTCAGCTCATGGGTATTTCATATAGTCCTATAATTATCATTGGTGTGCAAGTATACCAGCATCTGAGGCCCTGTTTTCAAGTTCTTTGGGGATATAAAGCTAGGAGTTGAGTCATATAATACCTCTGTATTTACCATTCTGGAAAAAAAAAGTTCTAGGCTGCTTTCCAAGCAGCTGTGTAGTTTCACATGCTCACCAGCAATTGAGAAGAATTATGATTTCTTCACTCTCTTACAATCACGTAGTATTTTCTGGTATTTTTGTTACAGCTGTCTGAGGGGGTGTGAAATGCGACTTCATTGTGGTTTTGATTTACATTTCCCAAATGATGATAGAGAACAACTTTGCTCATGTATTTTATTTTTATTTTTTGAGACAAATTTTGTACTCTGAAGCTCAAATGGTTCCTGAGTCTCTGACCCTCCTGCCTCAGTTTCATAAGTAACTGGGATTGATTATATTGATTATACTGCCATACTTGGGTCCTTACTCTCCATTTGTTTGTTTTTTAAGTGGGGCTTGAACCCAGGACCTCTTCTTGCATTAGGCAATTTCTCTACCTTGAAGACACATCCTTAGCTCCTTCTTTCCCTATTTTTAATTGGTTGACTATTTTATTATTGAATTATAAAGATTTTTAATGATAGATTCAAGTCTCTTATATGATTTTAAATATATTTTCCCACCCACTGAGTCATCTTTTCCTTAATACCACGTTAAAACATTGTTTTTAAAAATTTAAATGTATGCATATGTGTTTATCTATGGGAATATATGCTATGTGTGTGAAGGAGCTCAGAGACGGCAGAAATGGGTATTAGAATCCCTGTAGCTTGTGAATTGCCTGACATTGGTTAGAAGAACAAAATTCATGTCTTTTTTTAATCAGTGAGCCATCTCTCCACCCCTAATGCTTGCTACTTTTTGAAACACAAACATTTATTTGTATCTTGTTGCTTGTGTGTTTAATGTTATGTCTAAGTAAACATGGTAAAAAAACAATGCCATACAATTTTTATGGCAATTAAGAATTTTAGGCTTGTAGCTCTCACATTTTAGTCTTTGATCTACTGAGTTAATTTTTGTGTATTATAGGAGATGGGGGCAGGCTTGGGTCCAAAGCCTTTTTATGTGAATACCCACTTTTCTCCCCTTGTATAATATTGGGTCTTTTGTCAAAAACCAATTGGCCATCGATGTACAGGCTCAGCTTAGGCTCTCTATTTCATTTCATTGATCTGTTTCTCAATTTCACTCCATTCTCCTCTTATCTTGAATCTGTTTGCTGCTGTTTTGGTGTATGTTTTGAAACAGATAATGGTGATTTCTCACACTGGCTCTTCTTTTTCAGTATAGTTCAAGTGATTGTACATTCTTTGTGTCAGGCAATTGCTAGTTCCCATAAATTGTAGAGCCATGATATCAATTTCTGCAAAAACCAAACCAAACAACATCAAAAGCTGAGATTTTGATAGACATTTGAGAAGTATGATATCTTTCCCCTCTTGAGATTTTTTTCAATGGCTATAGGCCAAGTTGGCTTCTACATGACTACCAGGAATGTAGGGTGACCAAATCATCCAGTTACTTGTGTGTGTTTTGTATTAGTCTTGGACTACATTGTCTACTTCAGATGCCACTGTCCATGTGTGGTAAATGAATACTTTGAGTGTGGCTTGTCCAAATTGACATGAGCTATTCATTAACTGACAGGCCTGATTCAAGTATTTAGTACAAAATCCTACCTGGAAAATGTTCAATTAATCTTACTATTCATTACAAGTTGAAATAGCATTTTAGTTATGTTTATATTAAATATGTTTATTAAATGTATTTTCATGTCTTCCTCTTTCTCCTTGTTCTCTTCCTCCTCCCCTTTCTCCCTTTCCTATTATTTTTTGAGACAGGATTATGCTATACAGTCCAGGCTGGCCATGAAATTATAACAATCTTCCTGCCACAGCCTCCCAAGTGCTGTGATTAAAGGCATGCTCAGCCATAGCTGAATTGTTTCTTTTTAAAAAGTGGTTACTAGAACATTTAAAACACCCTCTGACATGTACCATATTTCTATTGGCCAACACTAGCTTAGGGACTTTTTTTGAGGGAATAAGAGATAGTTTATTTTGGATCTAAATTTGAGTGGCCATGGCCTGAGAACATGGATCTAGATTACACCAAGTTCAATTGTTCCAACATGGAAGCAATTTTATGGAGTTTTATGGTAATAGAACAAAGAAGTCACAAGTCAAGGCATTTTTAAAATACAAATGTTGGAAACAGTATAGAGGTAGGTTACAGTCAAGTGGAAGCATCTCAGCTATAGGCTACTGATAGTAGCTGGTAATATTTCAGCCCTTTGATAGGTGGAGAATCAACTTTTGTTAATACATTCCAAAAGTGTTTACTTGTTTATGGGATGTTAGGTCTGACACAGCGGTGGACAAAGGATGACTCCATATGGGTTAGGGTTGCCCAGGATACATAGCAATTAGCCTCTGGGTCTGTGATATGCCAAACTCTCCACAGTTTTAATCAGCCTCCCCAGATTTAGCTTCTTTGTAGGAATTCTTGTTCACAGGTGCCTTTTGATATCATCCCTTTTGCTTTTTTTCAGTAATTAATTAATTTACTCTACATCTCAATCATAGCTTACCCTCCCTCTTCTCCTTCCAGTCCCACCCTCTCATTTTACCTCCCCCACCCTCTCCCTTTCTCTTGAGAAAAGGGGAGACCTCCTATGGATATCAACCTGCCTTGGCATATGAAGTTGCAGTAGGACTAGGGACATCTTCTTCTATTGAGGCTAGATAAGGTATCCCAGGTAGGTCCAAAGGCAGGGGGCAGAGTCAGAGACAGCCCTTGGTCCTGCTGTTAAGGGTCCCTCATGAAGAATAAGCTGCATGTCTGTTACATTTGTGTACGGGGCCTAGGTCCATTCCATGGATGCTCTTTGGTTGATGGTTCAGTCTTTGGTAGCCCCTATGAGTCCAGTTAGTTGACTCTGTAGATTTTCTTGTGGTTTCCTTGACCTCTCTGGCTCCCTCAATTCTTTCTCCCACAACCCTTCACGAGATTCCCTCTAGTTCCACCACCTGTTTGGCTGTGGGTCTCTGTATCTGTTTCCATCAGCAGCTGAGTGAAGCCTCTCAGATGACAGTCATGCTAGGCTCCCATCTGCAAGTATAGCAGAATATCATTAATAGGGCTGGGGTGTGCTTTCTCATGGCGTAGATGTCAAGATGGACCAGCCATTGGTTTGCCATTCCTTCCATTTCTCTTCCGTCTTTATCCCTGCATGTCATCTTCCGGGCAGGACAAATTTTGGGCTGAAGGTTTTGTGGCTGGGTTGATGTCCCCCTCCCTCCACTAGAAGTCTTGCTTGCCTCGTGGCGGTGGTTTTCAGATTCTATTGCTAAGAGTCTTAGTGAGGATCACCCTCATAGATTCCTGAGAGTTTCTATTGTCCTAGGTTTCTAGCTCATCCAAGAGATCCCCTCCACAGATAGTCTAGGGATTTTTAAGATAGAACTAACCTAGAAACAATGTGACATGAGATTTAGGATGCTCAGAGTTCCCTGACCATCTAGAAAATCTTGTGTACATGTTATCCCTTGCAGTACAACAAATTACTGCCACATATAGTAGCCTTTGAAACTATTTATTACCACATGGTTTCTTTAGGGAGTAATCTGGGTGTGGCTTAACTAGAGTCTCAGGTTTCAGGTCTTTCCAAGGCTATAATCAAATATTGGCCAAGTCTGCATTTATATCTGGGTTTGACTGAAGATGAATTTGATCCAGTATTCTCTTATGTATCTTTGGACAAGCCTCATTCTTTGATGATTAATGAACAGAGGCATTACTGTTTTGCCATACAGATCTTTGCACAGAGCAGTACACAATATGGTATCTCAGAGATGTGAAAGCAAAAGACAGCAAAGAAGATGGAAGAACATCTTTCTAAAAATGATGTGTAAATATATGTATGAAAGCCATGTGTATAAATTTAAGCTAATTTCATCACATTTGCTGCAAAATTACTTATAAAAACAAGCCATCAGATCTATACCACATTCAAGGGGAAGGGATTATTCAAAAGGATAAATACCAAAATACCATTATGAGTGGTCAAAGATGCTTCCTGGTACAGAGAATTTGTGATCATTTTGTTTGAAACAGCCTTGACTTATAGTTCAGGAAGGCTTAGGACCTGCTATATAGCTGAAGCTGGCCTTGAACCTTCAATGATCCTTTTCTTAGTGTCACTAGTGCTGATTATTAGTGGCTACACTTGGTTTCTACAGAGCGCTAAGCTCCCATCTGAGTTTCAAAGATTTCTTTATACAGTTCTGAGAGAGGGAGAGGGAGAGGGAGAGGGAGAGGGAGAGGGATCCAGAAGCAAACCCTGAACATGTAAGAACTGACTTGGAGGGGCTGGAGAGATGACTTAGTAGTTAAGAGCACTGGATTCTCTGCTTTTGCATAAGACTCCTGGGTTCAACTCCCAGCACCCACATAGCAGCTCTAAACCACCTGTAACTCCAATTACAAGGAATCCAAAATTCTCTTCTGACCTCCAAGAGTAACAGGCTCAGGAATGGTACACATATGTACACAAGCCCAAAATGCATATACATAAAATAAATAAATCTTTTTTAAAAGAACTGACTTGGAAGGAATTAAAATCGAAGTTTTGACTAAGGAAGATCTTTTCATGCAAAATCTCAATGCTAAGCACAATATATATCCATTCGTAGTGAGTTTAACATGTAAGGAATGTATTTTATAGAAGATAAGGCATCAAATATATACATAAGTGAAATACATAATTTTTATCACAATTTGTCCATTTGCTTTTCTGAGCTGCTAATGTTCTGTGTTACCACCACAAATAACCTTTCAGAGAGGATTTTTTGGTGACTAGATTTGAGATGCAGATAAGATTGCTCCAATTCATATGGCTTTACAGGTTCTGGGGCTTCCTCTGCAGGATGTTAGTGTTGTCCTGAAAATCCATGTACACCAAGGCCCCAGGTTTGGTCAAGTTTTCTAAAAATGCTTTTTTGAATTTTTTCCATTCAATATATTCTGATTCTCTTTTCTCCCCTCCCCCAACTCTTCCCAGATTCTCCCTACCCCTCCCAATCAAACTATGTCTTCTTTTACTATCTTGCTCTCAAAAAGGAAACAAAAACAAAACACTAGAAATACACACACACACACACACACACAATGCCTCCCAAATCCACAAAAACAAAAGTCAAAACAAACAAACACAATAGATTAAGGTTTTGTGTCCCAAGCATACAACACTAATGAAGCTACAGTTGGAAACTAATTAATTCCTACTATTGGGAGCCAGTTAGTTTCTCCTTGCTGTCCAGACTACTTGTGTCAGCCTTGTTTCCTGTTTCTAAGAACTAAGTGTGAACCTTTCCTAGACAGAAGGGTTTTTTTCCCCTCAGAAAATGGCTTTGTCCAGGACTCAGTTGATGGGATAGATAACACTGGTTTATTCTACTGTGAAACCAGAAGGAAAAAGCATACTATGTTATGCCAAATATGCTGCCGTTCTTGGAAAATGGTTTGTGAAGTTAGCAGCTCAGCTCTGCTTCCTTATAATTACAGGCTGAGCAGACATGTCAGAGGCAGGTCTCTAGATAAGTGCAGGGCTAAGTTAGCTTCCGGGGGAAGGGACAGTAAGCTGTGTATAAGTTACTGCAGAAGAAGTCCTCATAAACTGAGCACATGTATTTCTTCTTCCTTATGGACCCTTAAGTGAATCTCATTTCTCTCCAGAAAATTCACATATATTTTTTGGACTTACTAGAAATGCCTGTCCAATGGACTCTCCGTTAAGTCCACTAGAATCTATCTTCCTGTCATCTTCCAGGCAACTTAAAAGATTCCCACAAAGGAATTTATTGACAAAATACTTGTCGGAAGGATTGGCGATAAGAGGAGTTACTACTGATAAGAATCCAGGGATACTGAAATGGGACAAGACTAGATTCTGGCCTTTCAGATGTCTATCTTGTTTCTGAGTCCTCTTATGAACTGGAAGCCAAGGGTGTTCTGGCCCCAGGCTCCTGGACCTGGAATCATTCCAACATTCCTCATTTACCCTGAGGTCTTTCTTACCCTGTCAGCTGAGGAGTCACGACTAGTTGACCTCAACGGCCTACCTGCTCTGATTCTGCATAATTTCGCTTTCTTTTCGGATGCAGCTTGCAGAGTAGGACATGCCAAGAACGAAGGCCAACATCGGGGCCTTGGACTGACTGCAGCAGTTGACTCTGCCAACACTCTGATCAGTTTTCCACTGGATCCTAAGCATTGACTTTGGGCCCCTTCCCTGTCCCTGCCTTTGCTAACCCTAAATCTTACAGCTGTCCCTCTCAAGGCAGACACCTTGATTAATAATAAAAAAACGATGTGGGTTGGGGTTAGGCTGGAATCAGCACAGGTCAAGAGACTACACCCGGCCATTAATCTCATTTCCCTTGGAAACTCAGCTCTCAGGAGCCAACATGCTCTTCATCAGTGAGCTGGTCCTTTTTTTCCACTTTCGCTCCCAAATCTCAGTTGTTGTAAGAATGTCGAGTGGTTTTGGAATGATTACAAATAAAAACTGCCAGAAGCACTAAGCTCGGCAGCTTCGGCGGAACTCTCATGTCGGAAGAATGTGGAAGGCACTTGACACAGCTCGTGGCCGCTTGCCCGTTGGGAAGCCCACTGTTTCGTGTGGACTCACAAGTGCCACGCAAGGCACTGACTCCTAGGACTCAGAAGCTAGCTAGGAAAGGTGGGGCAACTGCCCTCATCAGGCTTTTCGAGCTGTAGGCTGAGGGAGGAGCTCAGTTGGTAGCGGGGGTGGGGGGTGGGGGGTGGGGTGGGGGGGGTGGCTAGCCTAACCTCCACCAAGATCCTGGTTCAATCCCCAGCACCAGGCATAATAATGCTCACCTGTAATTTGGGAACCAGAAGCAGGAGGGTTCAGAGATCATGGTCATCCTATTGGCTAAAATGAAGTGTAGAAATTCAATGTTATTCTCAGCTACATAGTGAGGGCACACAACAGTGTGTCTGACAAAACAACAGACACAACACAAAGAAACTGAAGGCCTTGAGCAAAATGGGAGCCTCAGAAGGCTGCTAGGTCAAACTGAGTCTCCTTGTTGGCTCATTTCCCCTAGGATTCCTGGGAGGGCTTGAGCCAAATCTTGGGAATAGTCCCTATGCTGGCTACTTCACACTGTCAGCACACAGCAGGCCCCTGGGAACTGACCCTCAATCCTTCCCCCAACTCTTCCATAAGAGTCCCAAAGCTCCATCCAGTTTGGCTGTTGGGTCTCTGAGTTCATTTCAGTCAGCTGCTGGGTGGAGCCTCTCAGAGGCTCCTGTCTGCATACTGAGTATCCTTAATAGTGTCAAGGATTGGTGTTTGCCCATGGATGGGTCTCAAGTTGGGTTAGTCATTGGTTGGCCATTCCCTCAGACTCTGTTCCATCCCCTACCCCTGCATGTCTTGTAGACAGGAAAAATTTTGGGTGGAAAGTTTTGTGGTTTATGTTCTTATCCCTTCACTGGAGTTCCCGCCTGGCTACAGGAGGTGGCCTCTTCAGGTTCCATGTCCCCACTGCCATGAGTCTTATCTAAGGTCACCCCCATAAACTCCTGGGAGCGTCTTTCATTTCAGGTCTCTGGCATGTCCTAGAGATGTCTCCCCATCCCCACCCCTGCCAGCTACAGATTTCCATTCATTCTCCTGGCCCTCTGGCCCTCTCTCCTATCTCTCCATCTAGCAGATGTGCAGCTTGGGCTTCATGTGGGTCCCAAACAACTGGAACAGGGGTTGTCCCTAAAGCTCTTGCCTGTACATGGGATGTGGTCTTCGAACTGGGCTGCCTTGTGTGGCTTCAGTGGGAGAGGATGGGCCTAACCCAACAGAGACTTGATGTTGATGTGTTGGGGTGGGGAGATTCCCAGGGGAGCCTTAGCCTCCTCAGAGGAGATGGGGGAAGGGACTGTGTTCAGGGGCTGGGGGGGTGAATGGGAGAGGATAGACAACAATAGGGATATAAAGTGAATAAATAAATAAATAAAAGTCTCTGCAAACTAAAATTCTCACAGGGATTAATTGAGTGGAGGGCCTAGCCCGCTCTTGGAGAACATCAGTCTCCTTTTCCTTAGATCTGTGGCTGGCTCAGCTCAGGCTTCGGTTGTTCTAGTTAACACTTGGGAAGCCTAAACTTTCTTCACTTTTTGGTCACACATAACATGACCTCTTATTAGACCCTGTTCATTCTACTCCTGGTGTCCTGCTGGGCTGTAACTGATATTCAGCTCTCAGTTGTGATGAGCACACGCACTCGGGAAAGCCGAGATTATGACTCACAGTTGACAGCTGACTCCAATTGGTTTTGAGTATCTCCATGGAGTGACTGTAACGTATGGTCCTCTTACTAGCCTTGCCTCATGCCCTAGACAAAGGATGGAGCAAAAGTGCTTACTTAAAGGAGATGTTGGAAGGGATCCAAGATAGTTGCTTGAGCCCCAAATACAGAAGATGAGACACTAAGTTCCTATTGTCTTCTTAGTCAGAATCAGACCACTTGTAAGGCTTTCAAAAGGCCACTTCAGGAAAGATGAATCAAGAACTGAGGGAAGACAGTCTCATAACAAGTTTCTGCATGGGTCAGGTAAACTCTTGGCCTTGGCCACTTGTGAGTTTTCTGTAATGCTCCCTTCAAAAGAAACATTGATTCTCAGCACCAAATGTAACTGGAGTGCCGGCTTCTCAGCAACTGCCTTAGTACCATTCTTTTGAAGATGACCTCCTGTCCTTAAGAGTGAAATGCTTGGTGGCACACAGCACTGAAACTCTGATGCTTTTCCCTGTGAAGTGGGAGGACTGTGATTGTGATTTGGATTTGGCCTGCACGGCCTGGCTGTCTTGGTATACAGATGTAAGGGTCTATGGCACTGCTTGCTGGAGACAAATTGAGCACTTTCCACTTATCTGCCATAACTGTGGGCATGCATGTCGATACTCCCTTCATCAACATCTTCTTTGTGATGCTGGGTGAAAGAGTGACAAGTCCTGTGAATGATCCCAGGATAAATGACCTCACTGACTATTAGCCTAAAGGATGTTTTCCAATTTGGAATTCTCAATACTCCTGAAGCATCTCTGATCACTGAAGTGGTCTTGTGAAGGCTGGAGAGCAGAACCTACCTATCGAGGCCTTCCAGTAAGGGACAAACCCTTGCTTGTTTGTATCCATACTATGTCTTTAGAGTAAAAGCAAAAAGCACTAATCATGTAAAGTGTGAAACTCAAGTCATGCTTCTACTCATCTGGTGGTGAGAGCATAAAACTGAATGAACAGGGCAGGCAAGATGGCTCAGTGGGAGAAAACTCTTGCTGTACAAATCTAACCATCTAAATTTGATCTCTGGGACCCACGGTGAATGAAGAGCACTAACTCTTTATAGTTGTTCCCTGACTTCCATATGAATGCCACAGCATGGGCGTGAGTGCACACACATGCACACGCAACAAAGAAACAAAACCAATTTGCATCAAGAGATCAGATACACTGTAACTAAATTCAAGTAGCCCCTCTCTCTCTCTCTCAAACACACACACACATACACACACACACACTTTCATTTTGTCTTTGCTATGCCTTTATTGTGTAGGCTAAAGAAAAGTCTACAGCCCCTCAATTGTGGAAATAAGCAGTACCAAACCAGTTTCAATGATACATGCAACAAAACAAAACAAAACAAAAAAACTTCAGAAACAGAACATGTCCTGCCTCCTGCATGAAGTGATCCATCCACCAAGGACAGCTTGGCTTGGGGACCAGATGCAGGCTAGCATTCTCTAAGTCTTCCCAGGTAGGCATCCTAGAATAGGTTACCTCATTCCACAGTGGGAGTTTGCATTGCCTCCTGGAAGGTTCAGGGTAGGTCCATGTCTAGACTGATTACAAAAGCACCAACAAAACAAAACAAATACCTAACATCTTACCAAAGAGGCAGGAAAGCAAACAGTGCAGGGGAGAACAATGCTTCTGTTGTGACAAGGCGTCTTTGGGAGGAGGATGAGATTCCCGCACCCCAGGTTCTAATTTGGAAGGGCAACATTAAATGTCTTTAAGCAGGTCCTGGCTTGAATGCATTCATTTGGAAAGGCAATGTGTTTTGTTAGATAAGTGATTTTTTTTTCCTAAAACTGCCACTAGGATCAAAAATGAAGATCAGCATTAGCAACTCTGTCTGCCTGGGCGCGGGTTTCAGGAAGCAGGTCTTTCTTTACCCTAGCTCGAACATGCAGCCATTTGTTATTCCTGCCAGTACGGAATGATGAGACGTGTAAAGTGACTGCCAAGGTCCTAAGTCAGCCCTGACTTTGCACTCACCTTGCTGTGTGACTGTAGGCACGTCTCTTAACCTCTCTCGGCCTCACTTTCTACACCTGGCACATGAGCACATAGGCGTCGGAAACCTGAGCTGAGACTTCCAAACAAACAGAACAAACATGACATCTGATTGCCTTATGGTACTGGAAACTGGGAATTCTCATCCCAAAGGAAAGCAACAATCATCTTGCCTGAAGTAGCTCTTAAAAAGTGTTGTTATAGAGGCTACACAGATTGCTCAGTGGCTAAGAGCACTTGCTATTCTTGCAGAAGACCCGGGTTCGAACCTTAGCACTCACATGGTGATTTACAACCAACTGTAACTCCAGTTCCAGAGTATCTGACACTTTTCTGACCTCTGAGGATATGTATGTATGCACATGGTGAACATACATACATACGGACAAAGCATTCATTACAAATAAAGTAAAAATTAATAATAAAAAGTGTTAAGGGGCTGGCAACGTAGCTCAGTTGATAGAGGACATGCCTGGTATGAACAGAGCCCTGGGTTTGATCCTTAGCACCATATTAGATGGGTGTTGTGGTGCGGGCCTGTAATTTTATCACTTGGGAGGTAGAGGCAGGAGGATAGAGAACTCAAGGTCACCCTTAACTATATACAGAGTTCAAGGCTAGCCTGAGTTATGTGAAACCTGTCTCAAAGAAGAAATGGTAAGAAAAGAAAACAAACCATCAAAAAAAATCCCTCATCCAAATGTTTGCTACAAAATGAAGCTGCCATTGGGTCAATGGATAACAAGGTGGCAAGAAGGTCAGGCAACTTAAAGGTACATTTATTTTGCCTGGGGAAAAATGCATGAAGTGCTCATATTGTGCATTATCTCGACATGTCTCTTGAGGTCCCTCCATGTTGCTCTCCTTGGAGATGAAATATTTTTTCCTGAAACCTCATGCCTTCTTTTCTATCTCATCCTCTTTCTCTTTTCATCCCTTTTTCATTTTGATTTTTTAAAACTGTATTTTCCGGTTATTCTGCGTAAGGAGGAAGAGGAGCGTATGTCCTAGCATGCATCCTTTCCAATCATGGTCCCTGGGCTCGTCAGCATCACCCTTTTGAGTGAGGAAGGCCTCCAGCTGCTTCTGCTGCTAGGTGACTCCTAGCTCACTGAGCTTTTGAAGGGCCATCCAGACCAATTTTCTTTGCAGCTTCTCCTTCTGGTGGAAGTCTCTATCCTGGACAGTGTCAAGGTAAATGGTGAGTGTAGATGCATTGGTTACCTCTGGATAGGCAATGTGAGCTGCACTAGCTGGTGGTAGTGATATTTCCAGCCAGGAACCAAAGGATAGGGCTGGTAATGGGTTGTACTTTCTCATGTCCAGAGCTGTGATTGTTCTAAGTCTGAAGAGCCTGTCCCACTGATGCCTGAGTAGGGATTTTCCTGTCCCCAGAACCTGGAACCACATATGTTTATTTTTTGTTGTTGTTATTGTTCTATTTTGGAGTGGCAGGGTTTGAACTCAGGGCCTTAATGCATGTTAGCTGAGTACTCTCCCACTAAATTACATCTCTCAGGGAAGTGACTTTGTTTTTTGGCTTTTTGAGGCAGGGTCTTATGATATTATGTGGGCAGATCTTCAACTCCTGATCCTTTAGCCTTAGATTGCTGAGATCATAGGCACATGCTGTCATTCCTGGTCATATTATGGTTTTACAATTTTTTTCTTACATTTGTTTTTTGTACACACACACACACGTATACACACACACGAACACACATACACATGTACACACACATGTACACACACACACACACACACACACACACACACACAGAGCAGAGATTAGAGGACAACCTGAGGGTATCTGTTCTCTCTTTCTACCATGTGCATCCTGTGGATTAAACTCGGATTATCAGGCTTGTTTTTAACATCTCTTTATGCATTGGGGTCTACACAAGGCTCATTGTTTCTAATTGCTCCATAATACTTCATGTGTGCTTCACTGCACATTGTAACTGTGCCTTTTCCTGGGGACTTGTTTTGCCTCTTCATAACCAGGAATGGAGTCATGAACTTTGTGTATAGTTCTCTACAAATTTGGTTGTGATGTACTGTTTTGTCTAACTCCCCCCCCCCGTACAAAGGACATTTTCTCCACTCTCCTCATGTTTCTTTACTTTACAAACCATACAACTTCTGTGCTTTCTTCTACACTTTCTTTGGCGATTGCACATTGCATGTACTGCATTCTGCTCTCCTTTGCATATCACAGTCCTATGACATAGGGTGTTTAGATTTCGCTGCAATTCCCTATTTGAATCAGACAGTAGATGTGAAATCTGAAGAAGGCAGGGGTTAGGTCTGTCATATTCTGTGTTTAGTTTGTGATATGGCAAAGTACTTGGAACATGAATACTGGATCCATCAGACACTTAGCAACTTCATGCCAACACTTTGCTCTATTAAAAAATAAAATTATATTTCTTTAGTGTATGAAGGGCATGCATGCCATAGTGTACAAGTAGAGAGCACATGGGGACTGTCGGGAGTGGGTCATGGGGCTGGAACTCACTGTCAGGCTTGGTGGCAGGCCTCTTTACCCACTAAGCCACCTGGCTGACCTCTGCTCTATTTTCAGTGTGTATTCTTCAAAGTTTCCATACGCACGTGAATAAAAAGCAGTAAGACTATTTTATTGACCCTTTGGCAAACCAAAAAGATTCGCTCCATTCTAACTAAGCACCACTGCTTTTCGAGTAGCCCCCCCCCCCTTGGAAGGGAATCATTATGCCAGGGAAAGTATCCTCACATTTTTTTTTTGGAACTTTTCTTTGAGGGGGAAAAAAAACAAACCCCTTTCCTGATCCACAGAATGTTCTTTGACTCTTCTGGGTGGGGGAAGGGGTTGTTTCTTGAAGGCAATTCGATTTTTGGAAACAGCTAAAAAGCCACTTGGCAGCAAAGCTAGTGAATGAGGTGTGTGATCAAGCTGAAGACTATGACTATTGGCTCTAAGCAAGGTGTGAGCTTCAAGAAACAAGACTGACTCGCTCGCTCGTATGGCACAGAAAGCAGCTCAGCGGGGCTTCCAAAGGAAGACTTCCAAAGGTGTTGAGGCCTCGGCAAGAAAAGAATTTCTCTACTACTACCAACCACCATTACCACTAGTAACTCCACCCCCGCCCCACCCCCACCGTGGGTGGGGGGACAGGGATACTGTCTGATAGATCATATAGAAGAAACTAAAATATTTAGACTTTTGTTTTTGAAAAGCAATAGTGGTTCTGGAACGGTGGTGCATACCTCCTCTCAGCACTGGGGAGGCAGAAGCAGGTGGATCTCTGTGAGGTCAAGTCTAGCCTTGTCTTCACAGGGAGACAAATTCTCTCTCAAAAACAAGCAAGCAAGCAAGCACAGAAGCAATCAAGGAAAAGATACAAGTATGAGATAGAAAGACTTAGTTGGTAGCCGTTTCTCAAAGCTATCTTGGTAGTTCAGTTGGTTGTTAAGATAATTTGTCTAGCACGGTATGAGGGACTAGGGATATAGCTCAGTTGCTATAATGCCTGCCTAGTATATATGAGGTTCAACATCACGAAAAGTAGGTATGCACATGCCCATGACTCCCAGAACTCTGGGAGGTGGGGTGGCAGGAGAATTAGAAGTTTAAGATCATCCTCTATTACATGATGAGTTCTAGGCTAGCCTAAAAGAGATCCTGTCTTAATATCAAAGTTCATGATTACAAAGGAAGCCTCTGTGGAAGCATATTGCTCTCCTCTCTGCTTAGTCTGTACCACAGGTACAGCAACGGGCCTAACAATCCAACAGAACTATGGATCCATTTCGGCATGGAAAAGGAAACATGTGCTTATGGGTTTTATACAACATGCTTAGAAAAGCAAAGAACCGAAAAGAGGTATAGCAATTATTGTTGAATGACAATTGTGAAAAGCCATTATTTTATCCTTAATTTTGTGTTGTTCTTTATGGAAGAGCCAGATCAATGGGCTGACATAATAGGAAGGGAGATTCAGACTCCAGTAATAAGGACTGGGTCACATTATGAGTTGTATGTTCATATAATCCCAAGTGTTTGAATGTACATCTATAGAGGGAGAAGGGAAAGTGACTGAACAATGAAATGTTTTTTTTTAATTTTTTTCTTAGATTTATTTATTACTATATGTAAGTACACTGTAGCTGTCTTTAGACACACCGGAAGAGGGTGTCTAGATCTCATTACAAATGGTTGTGAGCCACCATGTGGTTGCTGGGATTTGAACTCAGGACCTCCGGAAGAGCAGTCAGTGCTCTTAACTGCTGAGCTATCACTCCAGCCCCAACAAAGAAATGTTTAACGGTAGGGGTGGGGGGCGATGCTCCATGGTAGAACACTTACCTAGCCATTTGCGCAAGGTGCTGGGTTCATCTCCAGACCACTCCTCCCTAATTAACAGTGGACACCAATGGCTGTGTCACTCAGCTTCCCATTATTCTAGCAAAATATCTGAGGTAATTAATGTTCATAGTGCCTGGTTACTGAAATTTCATTTGCCTGACTCTCAGGGTGGAGACATTTGTTACAGTAACAAAACGTGGTTTCACAGCTACCAATTTATTATTGTTACTACTACTACCACTACAACTATTTTGCTAGATTAAGTAAAGCTTTTTTTTAAATACAATGACAGGGAAATTTCTTTAGAGGATAACTGGGTTTAAGCCCTTCTTCTGGTCTGTTGTTGCTAGTGAATCAGGCTGCAGATCTAAGGAATGAACATTCTCGGTGTTCGGTTTTCATAAATCCAGGCCAAAGGTTCTCACTAACCTCATTCAAATTTAGAAGCAGGAACAGCTTCATCTTCAGACGTGTTTCTTGCTCTTTGTATCTCACCAACCGTTGTGAATCATGCAAGTTATGTCAGAAAATAAAACTAGCAACAACCAGACAAAACCAGAACTTGTTTAGGAAAAGGCGAGCCCACATTTCCAACTTGCATTTGCAGGCATTTCTGAAAGGGACAAAGACAAGTGGATATTGGAAAGTTAGGCTCGGCAGGAGGCCAACAGAAGAATGTTGGGGACAGCAGGAGTGAGGCCTTAGATGGGATGCTAAGCTGTGATAAATTGTACCTTCTGCTTCCCCTGGTGGCCTTCTACTATGGGACTGAAGCTGAAGCTCATGCAGGGAACTATTTCCCAGAATCAAAGAGAACTGCCCATCGGCTCCTGCACCTCACCCTGGCTCTCTGTATTGACATTACCTGGTAGGAAAGCCATGTACAGAGCATTACGTACATGATAAGAAAAAAAGGACAAATTGGTTATTCCCAGAGTTCTTTGGCAGCAGGAAGGCAATCAAAGTAAAATAGTAAGTGCCATGAGTGCTTGAGATGTCTGTGGAGTGAAGTCAGAGTGCTGGGCCTATGGTTCATGGAAGGACACTGTTAGAGCTAGTATGAGTGCTGGTCCCTCAGCTCCACGAGGGTAGCGATCAAGGACTCTTGCCCTTGCCACTCTTTCTAGTATCTGGTACCTTATGAATTACTTGATAGGTTCATCAAGCTTTATGTAACGTGCCTGTTGAACAAGCCAACTGAGGCTGAGGCTGAGAGATGTCTCTGGTAAATCGTAAGCTTGCTGATGACAACTTTTCCAACCCAATGCAGAGCATCTGTTAGCCCTGCAGTCTTTGAAGAGAGACATGACAGAGAGTAAGCCTAAGACAGCAGGAGAGAGCTGAGAGAATTCGTTTGTTCTGCTTTGGCCCACTTCTCTAGCTTATAAAAAAAAAGGAGAATATTGATTTTATGACTTGTAAATAACCTGCACAGAAGGTTTTCTATTTGTGTGTATGTACATGCCTATATGTAGGCCGATGTACATATATATGTGTGCTGGTGCATGTGAAGGCCAGAGGTAAATTTTAGGCTCCTTTAGGTTTCCATCTTGCTTTTTGAGATACTATCTCCCACTGCTCTGGGGCTCTTTGGACAGGTTAGGTCGGCTGGCTAGCAAGCTCAGGGTTCCTCCTGTCTCTGTTTCTACAAAGCTGGGATTGGAGACACATGCCACCAGGCTTTGCTTTGTTTGTGGGTTCTGGGGTTTGAAGTCAAGTTTTCATTCTTTTAAGGCAAGCACGTTAGCAATGGAGGCGTCTCTTCATTTCAAAAGGGAAATTGTTAAAGAGAGGTCATGGTGGAACTTTTATTGTGCCACCTTTGGTCTCATACTCAGGACAATCCAACCTAAGGATTCTCAATGGAAGAGACCTGGCATGTGATAGACCTGGAGAATGGGCAGTTGAATCAGGACGTAAAGCCAGCCAGCATTGGTACTCAGAGGGTAAAGAAGCGCTTGTGCAGTTTTGTTTTTGTTTTTGTTTTGGTTAGTAATGGGATTATAATATATATAAATATATAAATAAATAAATAAATATATAATATAATATATATATAATATATATGAAGAAAAGGACCAACACCATTTATTTGAATGTTTATTTATTTTTTTTTGTCAAAGAAATCCATGCAGAGAAAGAGAAAAGAGGGAAACATGACAACCATGTTCTGGCAGTCAAATGTAAGAAAATAATTTGGCACAACTTGAAGGTTTTTTTTTCTTTGCAAAAAGACAATCTATCCTACCACTAAAATTTACCATCCTCATAAAGATACCATTTGATTTTCGAAAACATAACACGCGGTTAGTCTCCTACTTAATGGCGGTGGGAGGAGGTATAAAAGATAAAAAAAAAAAAAAAAAAGGTGGCTCCCTTTATGTAGGAGGACCACAAGGTGCTGTAGGGCAGCACAGGCGCTGGGACACTGGAAAGTCAGTGCACCAGGAAAAAAAAGCACGCCACATAGATGGCCACACTGATGAGGATTTTCAGTGGGGACGGCATGTTCCCCACGCTGTGAGAGGTGTTGATCTCGTTGTCCTTCTGATTTCCATGTTGCTTGTTCCCTGGCGCATCGTCCACATCCAGATCATATGCCAGTTCTGTCAAAAGAGAAAGAGGATTTGAGTTGCAGGGTTTTTTTTTTTCCTACCAAATCAGGTCTATACCACTCACAGCTTCCGGCCTGACTGGCCTGGTGAGGAACTCCCATTTAGACTTTTCTTTTGTTTGGAAAGTCAGGCTTCCCAGAGGTGAGAAGGAGAGGGTGTAATTGGAGGACGTGGTCTGGAAGGAGATGACCAGAAGTGCTCTTTTGTAGAGCACAGCAACCGGGAGTGAGTCAGTCAGCCCTTCCCTCTCTGCTCCGCCAACACAACAGGATGTTTGTTGGCCCCTTGCAACATCTCCAGGGCAGATATGTACCCTTGAATTGAAGGTCAGTTTCATCAGCACTTACATCAAAATGTGCTATTTGGTGAACTAATCTGTCCTTGTGTGTTGGAGAAGGGAAGGAGGGAGACTGGTGAGTAAGAATTGTCCTTTTCCTTAACCCCTTACAGTGGACTGGATATTCTTATCCCAGGGACTTTGTTGAGTTAATGTTGAAGGACAGGGTAATTTGCTGTTGAAAGCGGTTTTATTTTTCCCCAAGTACTTCCTCTTTTATACGGTTTCCTCCCCCACAAAAATCAATAAAACCACACCAAAAAGTCACATCTATCAGAGAAAGCCGTGCCCAACCTCTCAGCACAGTGATACAGCACTGTCACCTACAACGTTCACATTTGAGAACTATTGGATCAAGTTAGCTTCCAGAAAATACTACCGCAAACTCTCCTGATGTTTTAAGTAAGCTTGTGAATTTGTGTTGGGGCACATTCCTAGCTGTCCTTGGGTGTATGAGGCTTGTGATTGGACATGCCTGAAAACACATGGTAGAATCTGATGCCAAGTGAATTAAGGCTAAGGAGAGGCTAATGGGTAAAAGTCCTGCATTCTTTGCCTGCTATGTATGAGATGTGTACATGATTCTGAAACAAAACAAAAACCCACAAAAAACAAAAAGCAAAAACAAACTGTCCTTAATTTGGTCTGAAACAAAAGTCTCCTAGGAAGCAAATCTAAGTAGATTGAGGTTTCTATGTGAAATTCAGGGGTCAGATTCTTGCAAATTTGCATTTTTCAGATCCAATCTACCCTCCCCAACCCCCCTTTTACAGGACTCCATGGCTACTGTTTCTATTTCAGTATCTTGTGAAGGTGATGTGAGCGACTTACAACCAACTAACTGTCCCATTGCCAGGGGGCTAGGAGGAAATGACTGGGATTCTACCCAAAGAAGGCAAGGAGAGGAAGGAAGAGCTCCTATTACAGGTCACGAAAATACTCAGTAAGTCCCAGGAAGCAAGTGTGGGGACGCAACCTGTCCGGAATACAGGCAGAGCAGGGTCCAAGACCAGGCAGCTCTGAGGCTGGCATGGGTTAGTACAGGAAGCAAAGTCAAGGAGACCAAAGTCAGGGGGTCTGATTTCATAGGCTGTGACCCCACCTTCCAAAAGGAATATTGCATTCTCTAATGCTACCAGGGATGATGAGAGACCCGATTTTAATGTGCCTCATCTGAAGAAACAAGACATTTTATCACAAGGTTTCCTTAATTTGCATACATTTAGTCACCAGTGTAGATCAAGTTTTTTCTGTGCTTTGGCTTACTAATTATATTTCTCAATGGGCAACAGTTCCATAGTATCTGCCTTTTAGTGTGATGGGTATTGTTAGTTTTCCTATTAATTTGAATAATACATATTATATTGGACCATAAACTTATATTAACCAAAACCAAGTATTTTTGATCTTGCAATTTATTATAATTCTCTATCATTGTGTCCCAAAGGGATGATGATGGAGCTTTTAATGTGTATAAATCTGATTCTATTTTACTCATCTAAAATGGAAGCAAGTGTTTTTTGCCCAAGTGCTGATAGTAATTCAAATCTTGTTTTCCAGGGAACTCTGTTACTTAGGAAAAGTAATTTAGCAGGCTGGAATCCAGATCCCCCTCAGTACAGACAGACAGACAAAATAAAAGGGCCAAAGAACAAAGAGTAACACTCTACTTGGAGATCAGACCTCTTTCTCTGAAAAGTGAACTATGTGCGGCGCACAAGAAGACTGGGGTCAGCTGTCAGTCGGCAAGGATAGCACAGGCTTAGGGTGTGATCAGATTTCACTAAAGCAGAGAGTGTATATGGCTCATCTGTTGAAAGCCAAGCCTTGGGTCCCACGGCAGCTTCTCCACTTAAGCAAAGAGTGGGTATTTTTAGGGTTGACCCGAATGAGAAGGCTCTCCGAATTGCTTTCACATTTCTTTTCTGGATGATACTCTTGCCCAACATCAAGATGAAACAATATCTATTAATGTTTCCACTTCGCTCTTGCTCTATTAGCTCTGCTCTTCAAAAAAATCCCCTACCACTAAACAGTCTTGATGACTGGAGCAGCTACAGCAGGTGTAACCCTTCTGCTCAACCCAGGAGTTTCTAATCCTTTTAAATTCAAGCTGTACTTTACATTTATTTATTTAGTGTGTGTGTGTGTGTGCGCGCGCGCGCGCGCGCACACACACACACACACACACACCCGACATGTGAGGGTAGATGTACAGAAGGAAGTCAGGAGTAGTTTCTTTTCTTCCACGTGGATTCTGGGGGACTGAACTCAGGCTTGTGCAGCAAGTGTGTTCTTAGCCCTCTAAATGTTTTCTTTGAATCTTGTACATGGAAATGATAATAGGGGCCTCTAAGTAAACTATTGAATGCTCATGTATACCAGGCACTGTGCTATTTATCTCATTTACTTTAACGTTCCCCACTACCTTATGGAGTAGGCATTGCAATTCCTATTTTAGGAAAGAGGAAGCTCAAGTTCAGGGTAATGATTTTGATCCATATTTCCACGGCAACCAGTAGCTGTACTATCTGAATCCAGCAGCTAACTGTATACCTCTTAGGAAGCCATGCTGCTTCTTTTTTGTTTTTTAAAAAATTTTTGATTAGATGTATTCATTTTGTTTTGTATTTTAGGTGTTAATGTTTTGTCTGTGTGTATATCACATGAAGGCTTGGTGCCTATGGAGGTTAGAAGAAGCAATTAGATCCCTTGAAACTGGAGTTATTTATGAATGGTTGTGAACTGCTATGTGGGTCCTGGGAACTGAATCCAAGTCCTCTGCAAAAGCAAGAGCTCTTATTGCCATCCCTTCAAACCCACCATACTGCTTCTTGAAAAACTCTGTATACCAAATAGGTTGCAGGACTAAGGAGTAATAGATTCTCATTAAAAACAAAACAAAACCAAACCAAAAACCTCAATTGTTGACTATATATCACAAAAGGGAACTTCCAAAGCATGACAAAAGGCATTGTTTCTACATCAAGTTCACCATGTATTCGATTAAGAAACCTTGTTAAACTTTATAGAATAGTGCAGGGAGTTCTTGATTTGGGGAGTTGAAGGTGGAAATTATCAGTTCTGTTTCCCAAGAAATGAGTAATGATGGCTAAGGCCATTAGATCCCAGGCATACATCTAGGTCACCAAATGGCCTCTAGGAATATCCTTATCTAAATTATGGCTAGAGATTGTGTGAGGCTCTCTATTCCGCAGGAAGAGATGTCTATCGCTCAATCCCTCAGTGCCGTGCCTGAGGTGTAAACTGACAGGAAGCCCAGCAAAGGCACACTCCGGGCTAGGGCCACCACCACAAGGATTTGAGCTCAAAGAGGGATCTTCCAATAAGAAAGTATTATGGGAGACAAAGAAAATACGATCTTGGTCAAAGATAAATAAGGACATTCCTGGATGTAAGGAACAGAATGCAATTTCATTTAACAAACAATGCTATCTTATGTATGGTGTCCCAAGGAGTTAAGCGGAAGACTGAGGGAAGATTTAGTTACTCCTTCAAGGAATCCCATACTTCAGCAAGGGCGCCACATCCATAGATAAACCAGATAGACATTCCTCAGATCACAGAGAGGGTTCATACGAAGACAGTAGCAAATTACCAAGAGGAGCGATAAAAAACCCTAAAGGGGAGTACCTAGGATGATTTCTTAAGCCAACTTGGCTATCTCCATTAGGAGATGTGTGATGACCATAGCAGGGCTCAAGAACGGAGATTGGAGGCAGTGGCTTTTCAGTAAGACCATGTGGCTTAGGAATGCTACCACTATCATGAAGGCAGGTAGGAAGGGCTGTCCCACAGTTTCTAAGGGAGAACCTGCACAATCTGATCTCTGTGCTTAGAAAGACCCCTGTTATCAGTGTGAAAGCACAGCCCTAAGCCAGAATGAGTCAGACGTCTTGTCCTAAAGAAACAAGCCTGTGGGAACAGGAGCTGGGGGTCAATAAGTAGCACATTAAAAAAAAAAAAAGCCTATGAAAAGCTAAATCTAGGTTTTACTATAAACCAGACATATTATGAGAAACACCACACTATTTTATTTTAAATCAGTCACATATCAGTGATTTTTTTTCCAGCCTATATTTTCATCATGCTAAGTGTATGTTTTAAAGGGATCATAAATTGTTTTTCTCTCGGAGTGGTTCTTCTGTGAGAACCTTTTGGGACAGCTAGGAGATTTTTTTCCCCCCAGCTTCATCTAAAAATCTGTTTCTATTTGTAATCAGTTTAACGATGCCCAGGGGGTAGACCCATCTATCTGTACTAATTACACACTCAGCCCTGACTCTCATTTTGCCTCTGTGGCCTTTGTGTTGTAGATTAGATGATCCATTTAAAATAACAAGTCAGTCATTAGGGGCTGCCTGTTGTTTGTGTTGGAAAGTTTTTCTGCACTGGACAAAGTTCTGAAAGGAGAGTCCTCTATTCCTGGTTATTGAAAATCTCCTCCTGGAATCCCCAGGGAGTCTTTACTACCCCCTGAGGTCTGGAACTCTAGATTTCAGGCCTTCCCACTTCACCTCTGACAAGCCATTTCCTACTTAAAGCTTCAGTTGCCCTATATGTCAAATCACGGTGCTGAACTGATGACCTGTACATTTCCTTCCAGTTTTTTTTTTTCTGGTTTCAAGGCTCTTGGGACCCGGAAAAGGAGTATAGTCTGCTGCAAGCTGGAATCATTCCTTTACTTGTAAGAGCCAAGGCGGCCTCTTCCAACAGAGCCTCCCCCATAGCAGCGGGGTCAATCGGTTGTTTCACCATGGATATTTCTCTAGCAATCATCAGCCATGGAAGCTCTTGCCTCTTGAGCTTCCTAGTCTTGCATGAGAGACCCTGACAATAAACAAATCCATGATGCACTGTTCTGGTTTTGTTTTTAACCCGTGGTCTAACAACTCGCACTAAAGCCACTGCCCACAAAGCTTTGGGGAAAAGTTGCTGGATCTGAGGGAGGCCTGCACAGGCAGTGGAGGAGGATTTGGTGGCCAAGGAGATAAATCTTGGGACTCTTTCAAAGTCTCTGAGGGCCTGAGCAAGGAAATGTTCATCCTCTGAGGGAAGTTGCTATGGGAACGTCATTTCCGCTGACAGTACAGGGCAGCTCTGGTTGCCCTCAAAATGGAAAGGGAGAGAGTAGGGCTGGAAAGATGTGTCAGTGGTAAAGAGCACTAGTTGTTTGTCCAAAAGACCCGGTTTGATTCCCAGCACCCACATGGCAGCTCACAACTGTCTGTAACTCCATTTCCAGGGGTTCTGACACTCTCACCCCAATGCATGTAAAATAAAATAATTTTTAGAAATGGAAGGGGAGGAGGCTAGGGATGAGACTCAGTTGTTAAAATGCTGGTCTCAAATGTACAAGGCCTTGGGTTCAATCTCTAGCCCTGTGGACACTGGGTGTGGTGGCCAATGCCTGGAATCTCAGCACTTGGGAGGTGGAAGCAGGAAGATCAGAAGTTCAAGGTCTTCTTTGGCTGAAGAGCCCGTCTTAAAGATAAAAATGGCAGGGAAGAGGATGCTACTGCTAAGCCAAGCATGGGGGTTTCTTCCTTGCCAAGCCTGTTCCAGCAGATGGCTTCAATCTGGCCCTAATATAGCAACAGAACAACACTGCCATCCATCCCTGTGTTTTCCATTTGCTGTGTACAGTTAAGACATGAGTATGTGAAACCTCAGGACATTGCCTGGCATACCCCAGAGGATAAAACTGGGGGTAATCTCCAAGGAAACGGCACTCACTGCAACACTGCTCACTTTGCTGCCCATTCACATGGGCATCCTGGGGCTCTGCCATTGGGTTCTGATTCCCAAACAGATCTTGGTTTCCTTGTCTTCTGAACCACAACAAAAGCCCCCCTTCCTGCCACAGTAACTCCACCTCCTTTATGAACTTTCAGGAGTGAAATGAGTACTAAGGACTTGAAAGCAGAAGCAAGTGGCTCTGCAAACGAAGCCAGGCTCTCTGGAGGTCTGCATTTTCTTCTTCAGATGTGGGTAAACAGGCATACTTCAGGCTTTTGGTTTGGAATTCTTCTTCTAATGGGACCCCATTGAGAACAGGCACATTTCATAGTGTATCTTATTGACTACACTATGAGCTGTCTATAATAAGTGAGATAGATGTCTATTTTGCCTACTTGATAACTGATTATAAAACCTGACAGTGATTTCATGGCCTCTCCTGGAATAGGGTTAGGAAGTTAAGTCTCCACTTCACATTCTATTGCTAATTCCAGCCTGCAAACATCCTCAGCTCCAACAATGGGGTGTTTAGATAATGCAGTACATTGTCCCCATTCAAGGAGGCATGGTCTCTCTCATCATAGACCTGTTTTTCAAGCTGGGGTACAATATCTTCAGGTTATACTGCACTGGGCTATGGGCATACTTCCCAGGGATAGAGAATAAAAGTACACTTCTTTATAGTAAAACATTCAAGGCTGGGGCTGGAGAGATGGCTCAGTTGCTAGGAATACTTTTTGCTCTTGCAGAGGACCTGGGTTTGGTTCACAGTACATAAATAAATGGCAGCTAACAACACACTCTAACTCTGATTCCAGGGTGACTCTGATACCCTCTTGAGGCTCCTTTGGGCTTTTGTATGTACATTATAAACCTATATATATTGAGGCAGGAATGTGCTTGTGCACTTGTGCGCGTGCACACACACACAATTACATGAATGAACCTAAAAAATATTTTTTAAAAGAACATGTAAGATTGTATGCTGGAGTAAGAGTGCCTTGAAAACGTCATTGAATATTGCTGATTGAGCCAGCCCTTCAAATTAGGTTCCATATCCTCACAGGCAGAGATTCGATGGTGTTCTTTGATGTGCATAGGGTGGAAAGGTCTTAAAGGCACTGTTAGGTGACCCAGATCACCTGCTACCATACGACAGTCTTACTCTCAAATTCCAAAGGGGACTCAAAACCTTCTCCTCTATGGCAACTTCCTTGTCAGGAGAGAACACAACACCATTGGCTCTCAACTGTGGCTCAAGCTGTTTAGGTTACTAATATAAAATTGTTGCCAGGAATTTGAAACACCAACTGTGCTTTATTACTGTTTGGCAATTAAGAAATCACTTAATCTTTTAGAAAACAGCAAATGGTTTTGTTATATAACCTATTATAACATGGGCCATTATTGTACTTACTTGCCTGTGTTATGAATCAAGTCATATCCCCAAAAGGAGAATAGCTCGATCCTGGAGAGGAAGAGCAGGTGCTGGCCATCCCCCAGCAGTCCCAGAAGCACTGTTACCGCCTTTCTTCCCCAGGAGTGGCATTACTACACTCTTGTCTATGTGTTCCTTCCCCAAGAGTGCCTAAAGCCCCAGAAGAATCAGTTCATCAACGCCTTTACTTCCACAGGAGAACTTACTTTATTCTCAAGGAAGTGATGGGACCAAGAGACAGAGGAAGAAGAGAGGCCTTTTACAGTTATTGTTCCTATTACTGTTCTCACCATTTATTACTATCACTCTCTTGGAAGAAAATGTTTGCAACAATTCTTTTAGTTCTTTTTAGTGTGTGTGTGTGTGTGTGCCTGCTTGTCTCTCTGTGCACCATGTGCAACAAAATAAAGCTAGAGAGATAACGCGGTGGGTAAGAGCGCATGCCTCTCTTCCAGAGGACTGAAGTTCAATTCCTAGCATTGGTATCAAGTGGCTCACTACCACTAGTAACAGCAGCTCCATGGGGATTTGACTCCTATGATCTCCACAGTCAGGTGCATACCCCCAATAGTTTAAAAAAATAGTGGTTATATGTATGAGAATATAGCTTTATTTTTCATGAGATGTCTAGTACAGATACCTGTATGGAGACAGAAAATAAATGAATGATGACTGAAGGCTAGAGATTCAGAGTAGTATATTATTTAACAATTACCATTTCCTTCTAGGATAAGAGGCTATGTGTAGAAATAATGCTGAGAACTGTCCAACAATGTGAATATAATCAATGTCCTTTTCATTGTGCCTTTAAGTGGTTAAAATGGCAAGTCTGAGTTGCCTACAATTATTACAATTTTGAAAAACATATATTAATCAGGAGAACATGGCTCCATTTGCAGAGTACTTGCCTAGCAGGCAATAATACCCAGCCATTAATACCAGTACCACATAACCAGGTATGGTGGTGCATGCCTGTAATCTCAGCATTTGGATGAAGGCAGGAGGTCTTCTATGTGAGGCCCTATCTACAAGCAAATACTAAGTGATCCTATACTAGAAAGCAAGAGGTAATGGCATTTGGGATGCAGACTCCCCAATCCCCCATGCAAGGGTGTTGCTAGTCTAGTATCTTACCATGTGGAGGGCTGTAAATGAGCCCAATCCAAGGTACACACGCTAAATGGCCCCTTTCCAGTGTTTTGAAACTCAGGCCAAGATGTGCACAACAATAAAAATGGCAGGCTCTTCAGTATTACCATGAAATATGTGTAAAGCTCCTCAACAGGGACTAGGGATGAGGATGTTTAAAGGGGAGGGGCTTACAGATTTTAACTGGAAGCTAATTTTTAGTGAGCAAGTTTATACAATCTCAAGAAACTTACACTTGCTGCTTTTTGAAACTCACACCAATGATGCTAAGATTAAACTATTTTTTGAAAAAACAATAAATACAAGGAGACTCTCCTCATAAATTTAAAAACTAATGGTTTTAGCTCTATGAAGCTCTGATTGTAACATCAATTGTGGGCATGACACAGTCACAGAGGCATGCATCTCCAGGCTTGAAGAATGTAGAAAACACAAAATGTTACTTATTGCAGTCAAATCCAAGGACTACTGAGGGCTCATGGGAATAAGGAAGTACTCATGTGCTTCCTCAGAGTCAACTATATTAGGAGTCCATCAAATACACGAGGGCTTTGTTTTGATGGGAAAACTCTTTGGCAGCTTCCATTTTTTTCCCTTTTTGAGAACTGGAGGATCTGTGGGGTACGACTGGGGAGGGAATACCCAAGGATCAATATGCTTGCAGTGTCCTGGCCATGCCCAGCACTAAGAAAAAAAGCCTTGTACTCCAGCCGGGCAGGTGAGCCAAGAGAGTGTCTCTAAAAGCACTCAGAGCTGGTTGTGGGAGCATCCGGCTGGAAATCAACAGCAGGCAGGTGTCCCCATAAAGGACAGCTGAAACCCTTCTCGAAAAGTTATTCCATCTGAGTTTTGCTCATTAAATGTTCGGCAGCTGTAAAATCCTTGGAGAACCGAGTCTCTCTTTTCTCTTGGTTTACTTGAATGCACACACTGGCATCTTGGCTCCACCCTCTTCCAATTCCACCTGTAGATCTGGACTGTCAGACAGTCCTCATTCCCTCTCACACAGGCACCTCTCTCTCCCTTGTAATTCTGGATGCTGACTTCTTCTCCTCTGCTTCAGCTCCGACTCTTGACCTAGTCCTTAATGGCTCAGTAGTGTAAGATACCTGCTCCTCTTCAATGCCCCTCCCCTTTTTTCTTTTTGGTCCAGGAATGAATGTTATATTTTTTTGTGTTAGCTAGAAATAAGACAGCAGCCTATTCCTAAAAACACATGTGGGAGCACATCTCTCTCTGCCTCACAATACTTTGATGCATATGGGAGAGAATCTTAAGTCCTTAGCAACTTCTCTGGCTCATGTTTCCTTGCTTTGTAACTGGAAAACTGCCTATATATTTTTCCAGGCATTATATACTGTAGTTGAAAATGCCAAGGCCTTTCAAGTCTTTTCAAGCTGTTTTCTTAGATTGGGATAATGTCTGTCTGTTCTCCCTCCTCTTTCTCCCCAGCTTTTGGGAGTTGCATCTTTTCTCACCACTCCATCCTAGCTCTTCTACCCACAATTCCATCTTCCAAGCTTTAACATACACATAACATAGCATATCTTCTAGGAAGTCTACTCTTCTCGCTTTGGCCCAAATCAATAGCTTCTCTGTAGTAAGAACTGAATTGGACTTCTACTATAGCACAAACTTCCATTTGTATCATAGTAAAGTTAGTCATTTCCAGGGTCTCCTTCTCAACTAGGTTGACTTCGGTGAAGTAGGAAATGCTTTCTATTGAGCTCATAGCTCCCACACAGGATTGGATTATTATAGAACTTAAACACACACTTGTTGCCTGGATAAACAAATGCCCAAATGGATACCCATTTCAAGCCTATTGGGAGTATGTAGTCAAGGGGCAATCTCCTTGCAAGGAACCCATCCTTCAGGGACTGATGTTTCTGATTTCCTCAAAGGAAATAGTCACCCCTGACTCATGCTGAAGACAACACATGTGCAGGGCCAATGGAGGGAAGCTCAGGAAGAACAGGACAGAACCCAAAGCATGGCCCTTAGCTTCCTAGGCACCGCTAAGCAGTAGCCAGTTTGTATGACCCAGAGCAGCATCGGTTTACTGTGCTCAGTGTGGATGGAATCCACAAAGATTATTTTTGTATTTGCTTTTGTTGCCTGGAACTTGATGCCATGCTATGCGAGCAGCTGACACATGCCAGCATTGTGTGTGACATGCAGAGCAGGAAACGGGTTTTCTAGGGAGTAGGTTCCATTCATATCTCATTTGCAACCTGTGTCCCATACATTTGGACTCTGTCCCTGCCTCCCAATCTACCCACTCCTGGGCCACACTCCACTCTTCTCCCTACCATTGATTCCCAAGAGTAGAAGCTGCTTTGACTCAAATCTCAATGCCTGTCTCTGGAACATCAAAGTATACCCTTGCTAATGAAGTCCTCTGCTTAGCTGTGATCAAACAAAGCAACAGGATGTGAATCCTCTCAGTGCCACCTGCCAGCATCCCTTTCTCATTGCAGAGGTGCATGGGATGAGTGCCAGTAAAATACAATTGCATGCTGGCACAAGAACGAGCGAGCGCAAGACCTTAACCTGGAAGTTCTGTGCTTTCATCCCCCTTTTTCATTTCTCAATTCACTTATTTTTCTCTTTCCATCATTCTCTGAACAGCTTTCTGTAATCCAATTATTGTTTTCTATCTGGTTCGATCATAGCTTTCTTTATCAAATGCCTCTCTCTCTCTCTCTCTCTCTCTTGTCTCCAGAGGGTTCTTTTAACACATCCTTAGGCAAAGGCCAGGTTGGAGTCATTAGATAGATTTTGATGTAAAAAAAAATTTGAGCCAGAGTCTCACTCTGTAGCTTAGGACCATCTCTGAACTTGCTTTGATTCACCGGCCTCATTTCCTGACTGCTGGGGATATCAGTGTGAGCTGTCATACCTAGGTAAGGCTTTTAGAAAAACAGAAGTTATCTTTTTTATTTTTTTTGTCTTCCCTCATTTCCTTTGAGTCCTGAGGATTGAACCTAGGACCTGAAGAATGCTATGTTAGAGTTCTACCACTAAGCTACAACTCCCCCCACTTCTAGGATCCGAATAATAAACATGCTTTTTTTTTTCTTGTTCTTCCCCACTTAATGCAAATCTCGAAGCCAGGTTCTGTTTCTCCTGGAAGAGGTTCCAACATTTCCTTCCTTACTCTTCCATCAGCATTTCCACTGTCTTACTGTTTGCTCCTCAAACACCCGTTTGTGCTTCTTTGATTTCTCTCTTTTGCCTCTGTAGGTCCACAGACCTATGTCTGTGACAACACTTCACCAAAACCCTCTCTCTCTCTCTCTCTCTCTCTCTCTCTCCCCGGATTAGATTCTTCTTGCCCTAGTCCCATTCCCTTTTAGTTACTGTTGGTTGATGATCTCTCTTCCTCTGAAGAGGAAAACAATTTGGACTTAAAAGAGATTAAGAACTTTCTAATCATTATTGTAATCTGAAAACTGGGCTGGAAAGGAACAGAGAACATTTTGGCAAGTAGAACAATCTGAAAGGTAGGGAGGTTTCCCCTAGGTGGTCAGATCTCAGGAGAGAGATAGAACAATCGACTCCAGACTTGTTTACCCTGAATCTCCCAGAAGAGCAATTTGTAATTTCCAGGTGGTAGACAGCTCAACATGGGCTAGGGTATCCATGCCTCAGGAGAGATATTAGCTGGAGAAAAGCCCTTCTTAAGACCTAAGCTGAAAGGACCCAATTGAAAGGCAGACAAACTGAGGAGAAAAAAGGCAGATGGATATGCATATCAATAGCTCTGTGGGCCATAGAACATAGTAGGCGAGTGAGTGCAAAGTGAGGTTGGGAAGGGAAAAAGAGTACCTAGTGGCTTGGACCCACAGCTTCTACCGGAAAGGAGAATTCTCTAGAGTGACAGCTCACTGAGGAGATGTATTAAAAAAAAAACAGCAGGAAGATGGTGCAGCAATATTAAAAGAAGATGCAGTTAGCAAGAAATGAACACTGATTAAATATGACCATTGGCAGTCCTGCCTCTTTATAGCCAAAAAGGAGACACATTTTCCATTATATTTTTACCTAGTAAAGAACACACCAAAGTGTCTGTCAGCAAGACAAATACATTTTGTGACTGGTTAATTCGAATTAAGAAGGAAAATGGCTTCGGGCAAAGCACTATGCTATAAGTACCATAAAATGGGTGATGATGATGATGATGGTCATCTGAGTGACAATCTCAGTTGTTTCAGGGCCAATAAAGAATCTGTGTTAAAGCATATTAAACCATAGGATAAAAAGAGGACATGCATTTGAAAGAGAGCAAGAGGGATGGAGAGAGGATCAGGAAAGGGGCAGAATGTTGTAATTACAATAAAAAAAATACAGTCTCCAACTACCAAACCAGCTAAAAGTTGGGGCTTTATAGCCACGCACCTCTAAAATTCTAGAAATGTATGGTGAAAAATAAATAAGAATAAACACAACAGTCAGTGTGCAAGTATCCAGAGGAGGATGCGATATAGGGTGGTAATATTCATGGCTTGGGGAAAAAGCCAATCAAATACATAAGCTTGATCTTGGCGTTGTAATGGTAGATAAAGGATGGCACCCGGAACCTCATATACTCACTTGACTTTCTTTGATGGTGCCTTTCCCACACTAAGAAAAGATCATACTGGAAAGTGCTCCTTGGAAGCAGCAGTTTTCCCAAACTAAAGTTCAATGTATTCTTTTTGTCTGGTTTACATTATGCACACTATTAAGGTCAAAATTTCATACCATAAAACTCATCCATTTCAAGTAAACTTCAAATGTTGCATGGGTTTCAGTGAGTCCACTGAGGTGTGCAATTGTAGAACACCTTCATCTTCCCAGGAAATCCCTCAGACCAGTTACACTTAATCCTTCCGTGGAGTCTCTTTAATTTTTCATCCTGAGCCTTTGCAGCATTCAATAATACAGTTGGCCACTGCCTGCTTTGAAACTTGCCGTGACCCCTGTTTCCTGACGCTGCTTCTGCCCTGTTCCTCTCCTGCCTCTCTGATTGTTCTGCAGGACTCCTTTCTCTCTTCTGCTCTGTTCTGAGGGTGGGAAGTCTATCTTCTATTCCCTTTGCCCATCTTCCTGGATATGCTCACTGGTTTTATCTTTTAACACAGGATTTCCACATCTGGGTTTAGCTCAGACATCTTTCTGGAGATTTTTGGTTTGGTTTGGTTTGGTTTTTCGAGACAGGGTTTCTCAGTGTAACCCTGGCTGTCCTGGAACTCACTCTGTAGACCAGGCTGGCCTTGAAGTCAGAAATCTGCCTGCCTCTGCCTCCCAAGTGTGCCACCACTGTCTGGCCTTTCTAGAGATTTTTTAAGTTCACTGTCTGTACCTGGCTGGATGTTTGTCAGGCAGTTCAACTCTTACACATCTCAAGTGGAAGGAGGTGTTGCCCTTCCCCGAACTGCTCCCCTTTCAGTGACTGTTTTAGTCATCACCAGGTAGTCCAAGCCAGACACCTACCTACTTTTTGTCTTCCACATTGAATTAATCATAGTACATCCAAGTGTTGTTTGTTCTCTTGATATGTGGCGAATCCTTTCCTTTCAATTGTCATTGTTTGCTACTGGGCTATTGTAGCAGCCTATCATTTTCTCTATCTCCAAACCACTGGAGTCCAAACCATTTGATTGTTACCTATCCAACTGCTCTTCATATAGATATATTCCCCGCCTCCCCCCTCCTTCTTAGGGTTTTATGGAGCCCACACCGGTCTTGAATTATCTGTGTAGTCCTGAGGATGATCTTAACCTTTAACATTTGTATTTTACTTTATGTATGTTGGTATTTTATCTGCCTGTATGTTTATAGACAGCATGTATGTTCCTGGTACCCTCATAGGCTAGAAGAGATTAGGTTCTCTGAAACTGCAATTACAGATGGTTATAATTCACCTTCTGAGGGTTGGGAATTAAACCTGGGTCCTTCTGCAAGAGCAGCAAGTGTTCTTAGCCATTGACTCATCTCTCTAGCACCAACCTTGAGCTCTTATTTCTCCTACCTCCATGTGGTAAGCACGGGGGACTATAACTGTTCCACCATGCCCATGTTTGCTGTAAATGGAACCCAGGGTTTTGCTACTATTAGGCAAGTACTCTATGAACTAAGCTCATGTATACATATTATTTTATTTTATTATGCTGGGTTGCATAAGGCATTTCTTATGCAAATACATAATGTACTTTGATTCTGTCCCACATATCCTGCTACCTTCCCCTTTCCTGACCCTTCTTGCTCCATTACTCTCTTGGGTTCCCACAGATAGTTTCACTTCTAATTCTATGAAAACACACACACACACACAGACACACACACACACAGACACACACACATAATCAAATGAACAGGTGTCTTTATGACATGTTCATGTACATTTTGTTTTGATCGATTGCTCCTTGACACCCACCCCATTTTCTGCACTCCCTTCCTGCTTGTATCTTCCATCTCGAGTCTTCTCCGTTCAGGCCACATGTATTCTATTCCTCTTTCCAGTTCCCTCTCCTAGTCCTCTTGCTAGTATTATGACTTACACTCACTCGCACAGAGCTCACACATACTGAAGTTATAAGCTAGGGTCCACGTATGAGAGAGAAAATGAGATATCTGTCTTTCTGAGCCTGGGTTCCCCCACTTAACACAACGTTTTCCAGTCTTAACTATCTTCCTGAAGTTTTCATAATTTCACTCTTTTCCATGACTGAATGCATGTACCACATTTTTACCCATTCATCTACCCACAGCAACTGCGTTGCTTCTCTTGCTGTTGTGAACACAGCAGCAGTAAACATGGCTGTGCAAATATCTATGGTAGGCTATTGATCCTTTAGGGTACATGTCTAGAAAGACTATAGCTGGGTCATAGGGTAGTTCTCTTTTTAGCTCTTCATTTTTATTTTAATGTTTCTATATGTGTGATTGATGTGTCTATGTGTGTGTGCATGCATTTATGTTCATATGTGGGAATTCAGGCTCATACTTGCTATGATGAATATATGATATCGAAACAACAGTCTTGGAATCAGTTTTCACTTCCTATTTTTTTTTTTTTTTGCCATTGTACATGCTAGACTAGCTGGCCTGCCAGGTTATCAGGACTCTCCTGTCTCCATCTCTTCAGAGGAACACTGGGATTGCAGATACAAACTACCTAGTCTGACTTTACCTGGGTTCTGGGGACTCCCACTCGAGTTTGTGCAGCAAGTGCTTTACCCACTGACTCATCTTCTCAGTCTCTCTTTTTCTTTCTCTCTTTATTTTTTGGCAAAACTTCAACATGGTATTTCCATAAATATATTCTTGAGATTAAAGATTCAGACAATACCAAAATATATGTTATCTAAACTCACAAATGCACATGCACACACATATTTTCCATCTCACTATTTCCTCTATGATTACTGGTGATTGCAGATGCAAGCATGGACACAGATTCTAACATCTAATAAATCTTTGTTATTAATATTTGCAGAATGACCTCATTCTTTTGAACCACTGCAAGAAATTCCATACAGTGAACATAATAATGAGACATTCCCACGGCTAGGCATTTGGGTTGTTTCTGATTTCTCCTTTATAAAAATTGCTTCAGTGAATATCTTTTGATATATGCCTTTGCCACGTGATTTATGTCCATGAGGTCTATTTCACTCTAGCATGTAGGAATGATGGCCAAATATGGTCAAGTTGCAGGACAACAGAGCAGAAAGCAGTACAGACTGATTGGAAAAAAGGAATTTTGAAAGGAGGGTTAATGCCTTTTTTGTCTAAAAAAGATAATATAGAGTATGTTAACAAGGGAATATTATAATGTTAAGGAATTGTGAAGGAAATCACCTTATAATAAGATTACTGTAATGTAGGAGATATTTTAAAAATATCTGGAGTCAGACATAGTAGTGCACATCTGTAATTTCAGCTTCTTGGTAGGTTCAGACATGATTGAAAATTTTCACTTTGAGTGTAGCCTAGGAAATATAGTAAAACCTTCTTCCCTCTCAAAGAACCAAACCAAACCAAACCAACCAACCAAATTAACAATAATACTCCTGTAACCATTCACTTAAAAATCTGCAATTTCAAGATATGAAAAATAAATCTGGCTGTACAGAATTGTTGTGGAAGAGAAACTGGGAGTCATGGTCACCTATTACTGAATATGGCTAGACAACAGAATGTTTTCATTAAGCATATATATATATATATATATATATATATATATATATATATGTTGGTTGGTAGATCAAATTCTAGCATGTAAACTACCTCCATAGCCATTGGTTGGACCCACATACAATATGTTTTTTATCTTCACTATTTTTAAGATGTTGAAAATATTTGGTAGAGAAGAGTGTTCAATTCATTAACAAGGTAGAAAAATGGATTTTTCTAGTGACCTCTGATTTTCTTCCCTAAGTGGTGAGTGACATTGTGGTCCTGAGATCTTTGGGGAGTTTTGGGTGATGAGGATTTATAGCTGGTACTCAGTTGGTTGCTCAGCCTGAAAACCCACAACTGCACAAACAGCAAGCAGTGTGTAAAGGGAAAACTGAACCAAGCACGCTGTAATTAGGTATGCGATGCCACAAGAAAAAGCCATTTGCCAAAGGGATTGCCGTGATTAAAGATGCAGGGCCCTTAAATAAAGATTGTTCTCTTCAATTGATTTATCCCAATCAGCTCTCCCTAGGCCATGGAGAATTCTAGTCATACCGCAATGTCTGGATGCCTTTTTAATTTCTCCACCAAGAGATTAGAGGAAGTAAATGGAGCCTCTCTAGTCGCTATAATTTCTTTACAAATGCAAGAAGTATTAACAGAGGGCTATAGAGACAGATTACAGTTTAGGTCACCCAGTGGAGATATCTGAAGCCCCCCTTTGACTAACAACAAGGTAAGTAATCCAAGTTTTTTTCCTTTACTATTAAGACTAAGACCAAGTTTAAGAGGCCCCCTTTTCTATTTAGTTTTCTTTTTTTTTCTTTTTGGTTTTATCTTTATTGTGCCCCAGGCAGACAGACAGCAAAAGGATTCAGAGCCCTCATAACAGACAGGTAGAATTCTTCACCTCCTAATCTTTCTCAGCTTGCCTTCTTTACCTTACTGCTTTTTCTCCTTCCCCTCACAGTTTCTCTACCTAAACCCATTTCCAACTCTGGCCGCTTCTTTTTCTCAGGGAGAATAGTGACAAAAATAGATGGAGTACAGATGAAATGCCTGTTACCATTACCTGAGTCCATATAAACATGTGTCTACATGTGTGATCATTAACCATGTCTTGAAATGGATAAATAGGGAGGTGCAGCAGCCACAGATGAACAGAAGGGTGTATTTTAAGTATATTTAATTAATTCGTTAAACATTTCTAGAGCAGTAGGAACACTTATTAATGTACTAGGAACCGGACAAACAGGCCTTGAGGACACTGGATAAGTTATGGAATCTATTCTCAAGGAGTTCTCTGTGTAGCAGGAGGTGAAGATGCATACAACTGATTCTTTTTTTGTTTTGTTTTTGGTACTAGTACCTTGAGCCGGAATGCTTTTCATTTGCTGGGCATGATGCCAGATGCTACGGCAGAAGAAAACTCAGTCTTGGCCTCCTGGAATTCTTTCTTCTGAGGCAGATGATTTGAGTCCCAAAATAATTTGTCCCCCAAGTTAGAATGTGCTAAGTGCCACAAGAGAGGCATGAGAGCGAAGAGTGCCGGGAATCTGAATGGGAGCAGTGCACTGAGTGGGACCCATGCAGTGGGTCTGAGAAGAAAACCTGGGGAGACCAGCCAGTTCCCTGACTGCTCTGCTTATAAGAATTTCTCTTACTTCTCAAGTAACAGTGGTGTAAGATATGGATCTATTTGTAAACCTTAACAAGCATATGGTTCATTTTTTTTTTTGGCCCTAGCGCTTTGAGACAGTGTCTCTGGATATGTGCTCCAGGCTGTACTGATCCTCCTGCCTCAACTTTCCCAGCATTGGGATTAACTAGTGTTCACAACCCTTCCCAGCAAGATGTTACTTAGATGGTCTAACTGAATATTTCTTGTGAAACATTCTTGTCCCTAAGGCCATTCATATATTCACATACTCCTCTCCCCTCTTTTCCATCTACCCTCTTTTCCTATTTCCCTCTGTTTTTATACTTTATTGGTTGATAAAGCATTCAGACAAAGCTCTTGTGCTTTGGTCCCCATCACTGCCTGATTAAAATCAAAGCTAAGTCAACAACCTTGGGCTGGATGTGCAGAAGGCCTGGGTTGCCAGGGTGCCTTGGCATCCAAGGCTTCTGCTATCGCTGCACTTGGGACTACTTCCAAGGTCTGCTTGGCTTGTTGGTGTCTGGTGTTTGGTATCTCCGACTACAAGCACAGAAGGGTACAGCTGTTCTTCAGATGAAACCTTAAACCCTTTCAAACACTCGGCCACCGTCCTACTTTCTTCGCTTGTGAGGCTCTGAAGATTACCCTCTGTACATTTGGCCAGCACATACAATGACGGCTAGTTGAGAGATTTTGCCATTAGTTGTCTATCTGTTTCCTTGCACATTTTATAAAATGAAGATCAAATATGCTCCCATTATTAAAAAAAATCCAATCATTCTGCATTATGAACATACAGGAAAACATCACAATGTATCTCGTAAACATACACATTATCCGTTAATTAAAGATAAAAATGAAAAGAAAACCTTGGAAGGTTTTCTTTGCCTTTCCCAATTATTGAAAGGAACACAATTAAGAAGCCAGACAGAAATCATCAAAGGGGTCAAATGCAAGGAGCTGACAGAGTGACAAATCTTCCCTGTCTTGTAGTCTCATTCCTGGTTAGAGAAAGAAAAGTGAAGACTGCTTAAATTGCTTTCTAAAGAGTTTCTGACTAAGGTGTCTTGTGCTGGTTATGGTCCCCCTCTTGGTCACATGTCTTAAAATACCAGCTCACCTTAGCTGAGAAATGGTGCGGAGGTGATGGGCTACTTTCAAGGACAAGCCCCCATCCCCTCCCCCTTAAACAGAGACTATCAGCTTGAATTACTGAAATTAGCAAGGCTAATGCAATGTCACTATTCAAAACCTTGCCAATTTGGAATTTCTTAATGGCCTCAGGAGAGGGAGTCTTTATACATCCTACAATCTCTCTTCATTCTTACCTAAATTCCTTCTCTTGGATGTTGTGAATGGCCTGTTTTGTAGCCAACACAAACTTTGTCCCGGTAAAATAATGTAAGGAACTCAGAATGAAAAGAGATTAGCTGTTCCTGGCTCCTGTTATTTTAAAGCAGAAATAACTTTGGCTTCTACTGATTGATAGACAAAGCTTGAAATGCAAAGCATGCTCAAGTCTAGATTCAGCATGAAAAGGACCTTAAAATATGCCCAAGTGCAAGTAATGGACTTATTAAAGGGAAGAAAAGAGGCACTTTTCACACACTCCCAAGCACTTTAGTCCTGCCATATCAGTAATCTTGCTTAAGAATTTCATCCTATTTACTTTGCATCTCCCTTTAAATATCCTCGGGACTCATAGGGCTTCCAATATTGAGGCTCTTAAGACATTAATTTCTTTATGTTAATTATGAGTGATAAAACTTGGAGCACTTGCAGTGATTTCAAAAGGAATTAAACACCAGCTCTGTAGTTTTCATTGAACCTCTGCTAACTTATCAGGGCAGATATGTTAGAAACCAAGCTTCCAGTATCTTCTTTGGGCCATTTTTGGCACAGTGCCAGAACAATTGCATTTTTCTTCCCCCTTGAGGACATTAGTTTATATTTGATGACAAAAGCATGAACTGTACCATTTGGGTGATTATGAAAATATTTATTAAATCAAAATGACATGGAAAGATTTCAAGTCACAGCACATGAAGCACACAGTTCTAAAACACGTGGATGCGTACCCATAGAAGCTTTCTGTTTCAACTTTAAGAGGAATAAAAAGATGAAAACAGTGCTTCAAAATGTTTGAGGAACTCGGAATATTTATGTGGAGTATAAAAGGCGAAGGAGTCATGAGTATTTTTCCAAGCAACATTAAAGTAAGAAAGACTGGCCCCATTCTCCTTAGAGGTACTAAGTTCTACTTTTCCTGATGAGTTTTGCCAAGATTAAGAATGAAAGCCTGGGTATGGTGGTGTATGCCTACAACCCCAGTATGAAGTAAATATATTTAAGCATATCCGGAGTTCAAGGCCAGCTTCAGCTACACAAGGAATTTGAGGACAGCCTAGACCTCATTACATACTGTATCAAAACTAAAGCAAAACTGCATTATCCTCGCATATACGAAGCCCTTGTTTCATTCCTAGGACCAAAAGAAAAAGGAACAAAAAATGATGAATGAGTAAATAAATGTCCATGTCTCACTCTCCGAGAATCTTTGATCTAGTTTTATTCTGGCACAGTAAGACTTATGTAGAGTTAGACATGGGCAGGTCTATGGTGATAAAATGCTAATCTATTTGTATGGGGTTATTTAGAAATAGGATTTCACAAAGCTACCAATAGAGAGAACAGAGACAATTAGAAAGATTGCATCTCCCATGTTACCTACTACCTGCGTGACCACAGCCCTTCAAATCTGAGTTTCTGTTTGCCAATCTGAAAACTAACGGCAATAAAAATATTCCATCACATGATTATAGAAGGAATGAATTGAGATACTGTCTGTATCTCAGTTCATGGACCAAAGAGATGGAAAGGGTCATGAATAAGGAGAAAGATAAAGGCTAACTGAAATATGCTGCTGTTTCCGAATAGGGCTTAGGGGAGAATTATGCAAAGTCAGTTCAGGTATATTTAAAATTAGTGTAATAATTGAAACTGGGTCATAACTCTACTTTTGGGACAAAGAAGCAAGCTATGTTATGTCTACAAGACAGAAGGAAGAGTGTCCTGTTGAATTCAACTTTCTCTCTCTCTCTCTCTCCCTCTCTAGAGACTAGAGGTCAATGCTAAGTATCTTCTATCACTATCTTCTTTTCTTTTTCTCTTTCATTTTTTTTTCCGTTTGAGATAACGTCTCATGATCTAGCTCTGACTAGCCTGGAACCAGCTATGCAGAATAGGCTGACCTTGAACTCTGATACATCTGCCTGCTTCTGTGTCCTTAGTGCTGGGATTAAGGCTATGTGTTACCATACCCACATTCCACCTTATTTTTGACACAATCTGTCACTGAATCTCACTAGCACTGCTATTTCTAGCCTGACAGGCTGAGCCAAAATCTTTGTCTCCAGGTACACATCTGGTCTCCATGCATATACAACTCACTGAGTTATCTCTTCAACTTCCCCCCCTCTTTTTTTTTTTTTTAAAAAAGGAAACCAATCCAACTGGCTTACATCTAGACGGTTATATTGAGTTAGAATTCAGCATAGTTGTGTTAGTATTTAAAAATGTTAAAATAGCCAGGTGGTGGTGGCGCACGCCTTTAATCCCAGCACTTGGGAGGCAGAGGCAGGCGGATTTCTGAGTTCGAGGCCAGCCTGGTCTACAGAGTGAGTTCCAGGACAGCCAGGGCTACACAGAGAAACCCTGTCTTGAAAAACCAAAAAAAAAAAAAAAAAAAAAAAAAAGTTAAAATAATCAGAATTACAATTCTGCTCAAAATAGCCAATAAAAGAGCTGGTTATGAGTACTAGCTAAATCTGATGTCAGCGAATATGGTATTTTGTTAAGTTACAGCAACTACATTACAATGCCAAATCCTAGATTTTAAGGCAGAAATCAAATATTAAAACCTTGTTACTGGTGTAGACAACGTCATTTTGAAATAAGAAAGTTCAAATACTGGCTTTTTTCTTTTGAGACAGGTCAGGCTACTTGGTTCTTTATTTTCTGACAAGATTGTTCTAACTCTTAATCATCTCTCCATATGAAGGACCACCATCCAGGCATTAATGACTATTTGACTTAATCGGGCACAATGCTACTTTGCATTTTCAGTGGTAGAAGTGGTTGGGCTCTAACCAGGGCCTCATTTCCTACCCCAAAGCATGCAGGGAGAGAATATACTAGAGAGGTTAGTACCACTCCAAGTTACAAAGTCATAATTTCAAACTGTTACAAAATTGAAAGTGATCTAATACTCAAATCTGTGATTCAGGGCCACTCTGGAGTGAATTGCCACTGTTAGTTTGGGCTGGGTCTATTTGCCACCAAGAGCTCTGACATCAACCAAAAAAATGCTTGAGGAAAAGTAGATCCACAGGGGTGACAGGAATCTGTCTCCACCAAGAAATCTGATGGTCTTTTTGTACTTATTTTTAAATTTTTAACTTATTATTTTGATTATATGTATATGGTGTGTATGTGCCCATTGAGGTTGGAGATATCACATCTCCCTGAAACTGGAATTATAGGCAGTTGTGAGGCACCTTACATGATTGCTGGATATTGAACTCAGGTCCTCTGCAAGAGCAATATGTGTTCTCAATCTCTGGGTCACATTTTCAGCCTTCTCTTTTTATATTCATAGTGTGCACATTGTAAAGTAAGGGAATGAGGATATGGTTTGATTGAGAGCTTGTCTAATATACAAAAGCCGTTGGGTATGCACACCTATAATCCTACTACTGGAGTAAGTAGAGGCAAGAGAGTCAAGAATTTAAGGTCATCCTTGGCTACATAGTAAGTCAAAGGCCAGCCTGCGATTTATTAAATCCTATCTTTATAAACAAATTTTGAAGAAGGACAAGGTAGCTTTAATTCACCATTGTTGGCATTTCTATTGTAGCTTCTATTTGTCTTCTAAAGAGAGATTTGTTGACTTTGTGATGTTTTACAGCTGACTAGGACAATCTTACTGGTTTAGCACAACAAAGTATCTGATTCTCTCAATATGTTGCTCTCTATGTCAAATGCACTCTGAGTCACATTTCAGCAGGGTCAGGTGTTTTGTTTAAGAGGCACTTGGTACTTATGAGCAAGTCAGAGACTCTGGTTCCTTCCTGGTGACTCAAACAGTATATACCCTAGGAGTATGCGACACACCAGAGTGGGTGGTATTGTGGTAGAATCCTAGTATTGGAGCCAAATAAATGTAGTTGTAAGTACTACATACTCAGTATTGACTTGGATATTCATATCATTTTTATGGACCATATTATTTTTACCTATAAATTGAGATTGCTGTGAGTGCATGTTAAAGACTTTAGTATGGTTTTGGTACATAATAGGAAAGAGATAAATGTAAGCATTCCATGAAAAGTGAATAGGGATGGGAAGATGGCCTTCAAGATGGATAGAACATTATGTGCTCTAATTGTGCATCCCAGGAGCTTTAATTCACTTATAGATTTTAATCTCCCCAAAGTAGCAATTTGCAAGTTCCTTTTAAAAGGATTCTGGTGGAACCAATATAAATATGCTAGTAACAGAAACCATAAGAAGAATGGAAGATGAACAATTAATAGAACCACTGTGAGAATATCAGGCAGATGCTCTTCTTTCAACTGGTTCAAAGTTGCTAAGTCTTCATGCTGGTGTTTCCTTTTTAAACAAATATGTTGCTGCAGATGGTTGGTTTATATTCTTTTCATTAAACTGTGGGAGTTCACATTTACAGAAGGTGCTAGGCAGAGATGCAGACATTCATGGCTTTAATATCCCTGTGTAACATAGTAAAGATTTTCAGTAATCACTGTCTCCATGCTCCTCCTGCTCTCTCTTGACCCCCTCCCTTAGTAATGATGTGAAAATAAATAAAGGCATATTGGGAACCGTTGCCACAACTATGCTCATAGGCAACACATGCCTCATCATTATATACACAGAATGAAGCCCAATCACTTTGGTACTCTTGAGTTTACCCTCCTTTTACAGAGCAAGTACAGTCACATTCTAATATTGTACCTAATAGAATTAGGCACAGACAAGATTCTCTGTAAATATCTATAAGTTGAACCTAAATGACTGACTAAACTGAATCAGTTCTCTTTGATAATTTCTTCTTTCCTTATGGCCTCCCAACTCAACAGTGATCCCTGTGTCATTAATAAGGTTACTTTAACTATATACGCCATTTACTAGTGTGGAACTTGGGAAATGCTGAGTGTCTTCCTTTAAAAGTAAACATATTGTTTATTTTTATAAACATGTTTATATATGTCTACATTTATAAACATCCCCCAAATAATGTTTATAACCAAGAAGCTCTAGTATATCTATGTTTGTTGGTAAATGTGAACCATGAAATAATTCTGAGTAATAAGGAAATGAGAATGACTATAATTTATTTGTTACTATAATTCATTTTTTAAGCAACAGGATCTCATGTGACCAAAGCCTCAAACTCCCTATGTGGGCATGGATGACTGAACTCCTGATCCTCCTGCCTCAACTCCTGAGTTCTGGGATTACTAGTACCACAACATCTGGTTTATACAGTGGTGTTATGAAGCTCATGACCTCATGCATGCTAGGCAAGGACTCTACTAAGTACATACCTATCCCATTTTTGTGTGTGTATACGTGATTCTATTTTTTTTAAAGTAGTCTGTCCCAGAACTTGATTGGCTATACAGTTTTGTTTTAGTTATAGTGGAACTTTCCACATAGACATTTTCAAATTCTGCCCTGACACTCCTCCCACCACCAATGTGCAATGCTAGACCATGTGTTTCTCCAAAGCCTGCCATTTGTTTGGATGATGCTTTGTCTTCTAGCAAGATAGATAGACCATTTTTATGAGATGCAGGAGCCATGGGGAGATAGTGAAGGATTTAGAAATACAGACCAGGAAATACCATTGAGGGTACTGGAGTGCATGATGAAACAGGAATAAAGTCCTGGGTTTCATACTCAGCACTTCATAAACCAGGCATGATGTCTCATACTTGTAATTCCAGAATTCAGGAGGTGGAGCAAAGGATCAGAGGGAGGATATATTAGATATATTAGTACTCTATATTGATATGTTAGTACTCTATAACATTATCTAGACTGAACTAAGTATACATGCATTGCATGCACACACACACACACGCCTCCAGTGAAGGCTTTCTCATTAGTCATGCACTCTAATTTATTCAAATATTTTATTGTACTAGGCATCTTTATAGTGCTAAATTTCCCAGGTGAAACCTAACTTGTCCCAATCCTAGTGTGCTTGTAAGTAAGAAAGATGTACATTTAATTAAGCAAGCATACCACATTGTCACACATACAGACTGTCCCATCTCTCTAGGCACTTAGAGTGTTTACAAAAACAGAAGTAGCAGTGCATGTTAACCATCCCAAGAAATGAACAATTATGGCTAACTTTCCAAGGATAACCAATCTTATTCCAATGAATAACACTTTCCAAACCATGATAGGAGAGAAAAATGGTTGTTTTTTTTTCTGCAAAGGAGCATTTACTTACTCATATAATCCTTGGCAGATAAGACAATGGTCTAAGGCACACCTCTGCTGGTTACTTTTCTTTTGGATTGTCTACAACATCTGATTATGATTTGCCCCATGCTCTGGCAGGGATGTGATTTTGCCAGCAGCAGATAGGGATGGAGAAAGATAGGAGAAAGAAACCTCAAAGTAGCCAAAGACCAGCTACACCTAGGATTTTAAAAAAAAAAAAAAGAAAAAAACAAATACAGGAAAATTATTTAATTTAAAGTCAATGCAGATCTGGAATTGCTATGCCCACTTGTCATTTAATGTGGGCCATGGGAATCTTAACTCTGGTTCAGGCTTCTGTGGCAAGAGCTTTAACCAATGAGCCATCTCTCCAACCCTGAATCCTTATCCTTATAATGGTCTACGGGAATTTGAACTGAAGTAAAGATAGAACTTGACTTAAAATTGCCTTAAAGCACTATTCTGTGGCTTTTTGTTTTCCTCTAACCAGAAAGGCCATCTATTTTTGTGAGCAAAACTAACATTTGGCAATTAAATGTTGCATTTTAAATCTCTCTGTGCTGAATGGATGTTGGTATCTATTTTATGGTTAAATGTGAGACACATGTGGTAATAAACACCTATCCATGTAGTGTCCCTGTAGATATAAACAGCAAGCTCTTAAGAGCAATTTCCATATTGCATAATGAGTATCAGCAGATGGAATTCATTTCTAGATTATACAAATTTTGGTTACGCTAGAAACATCAGCCTTAACACAGTTGTATTGGAAAAGAACATTTTAAAACAGAGGTATTAACAAATCGGAGATGAAATGGGCACATCTGGAGATGACTCATTCTGAGTTGAAAAAAAAATTTCCTTAAAAGCATCCATTCTCCAAACTCCCAGCAGAATAAGGGGGCTTTGACTTGGACCTTCCTCTTTTCTCAGCATGAGATCCATTGCCTTCACTACCTTGATTTACTAAGTAGAATTAGATACACAGTGTAGGTCTGAGAGTCCAGTGTTTGGTCCCATGACCAATTGCTTAAAGTGATTCACCATTTCTTGCTGGTCCTTGGCCATTTTTCTATTGCTATAGCCAGTGTACCCAATTTTATTACTTAGAGGCAGGGTATATTTTTGTTGGATTTTAAGAGTTCTTATATAAGAACTAAAAAAAAAAATCATAGAAAATATAGTTCTCCTGTGTCTGAATCTTAAACCTATCTACTGTGAAAATCTGTGATTTTATTGTATAGCTTTATAAACTTATACATATGTGTATGGCATAAGTATCACGAGAATTTTGAAGCATGAAAAGGGATCAGACATTTCTTTCTTTTTGTCCTTAAACCAACATCTTGGTTGACCATAATATTTTTGTTTCTTTGATGTGTATTTGTATTACCTTATAAATCTACAAGTGAGAATGGTTTCTCTGACAAAAGGCAATACCGAATGCCATTTAAAATAGGAAATTAATTCCAGAACTTATTTTTGAGGCACAGCTGTTTTTTTTTTAAATGCCATGAATTATACCAATAGAGGGTTTAAGCATCACAGTTGACTTTAGTAAGCCACTCACACTCAGCCACAGTGCTTTGTACATTTGAGCTTAGCTACTTTGCTCAGTGTTCTGATAGGTATTTTATAGAGCTAATATTTCACCGAGAAGCCTAGCAACACTAGCTTTTTATAACAAAACAAAACAAAACAAAAAAAAACCCCAAAGCATATTGAGTCCCTATGATTTCAGTGGCAAGCTAACAAACTGCCATGCTCTGATATTTAGACATCCCTATCTTTTGTGCCAGCTTATACCAGTGATCTGCACTAAGGCACATGGCAGTAGGTTTGAGAATGGTAAGCTATTTCTGTTAAGATAGACAATGAGACATCATGTGGATAGTTAAGTGCTTCCTATGTGGTTCTCAAAGGCTGGGGGCGTTGCAATGGCAAGGAGAAGACTTTCTGTAAGTCTACTGTCAATTCACATGTTCTTTTCTAAAATCCACAGAAAAGGGTTATGGAAGAAAGCTTGTTTTAAATATGCAGTTGATACTGGAAAAAAAATCACTTTACACTTCTACATTAATCTTGCCAAAAGACAGGCTAGTACAAAGCAATTTATACATTCTTATTAAATGCATATAGAATTTTTTCTAGAACAGACTGGATAGCCATAAAACAGCCACAATAAATGTAAAAACATGAATAGCACATAAAATGTATTATCTACAGAGCTTGGTAGCAACACACAGCTAAATTTTAGTTACTTGGGAAGCTGAGCCAATGGATCTTAAGTTAGGGTCCAGACCAGAAAACTTAGTGAGATTCTATCTCAAAATAATGTGTAGAAAGGGTTAGGGATGTAGTTTCCTGGTAGCGTGTTTGCCTAGCATCCTCAAGGCCCTGGCCTTAATCCTCAGTACTGAACAGTAAAGAACAGCAACAACAAACACAAGGGATTCCAGCAAGCACCATGAGAAGAAAGAAATTAGGAATCCGTAACAGAAGGCTGTTTGTCAAATTCACCATCTGAGAATTACCCAGCACAAGACGAAGCTAGAGAGAGGACAATGGAAAATATTTGGAGAGAAATTAAAATGAAGATACAACATAGAAAATTTTACCAGATAGGGAAAGTGGTGCTTTGAGGGAAGTTTAGAGTTATGGTCAACTACATTGATCATGAAGATTTTCACAGCCATAAATTAATCTTCCACCCGGCTTAAAGGTGGGAAAACCCAGGTAGCTCAGCCCTTAGCAACAACCTCCAGGCTCAAGCAATAGGGCATAAATGTTTGCTCTCTCCTGACTGTGGCATCTGACTCTTGCAAGTGCTTGCCACTGCAATCCCAACATAGCCCATCTAGTTAAGAGGACCAGATGTGAAGCTAAAATGAAAATACAACACTTCAACTAGCTACTGGAACATCCAGGTCCTTAAAGCAATTGGTCTCCTGTAATATTCAAATGACCAAGAGAAAGTGCTTTGGAAAATATGAAGTTGTTTTACAAATGGAACAAGCATAAATATTTATATACACAGACACACATAGCACTTATTGAATTGAGAATTATTGAAATGAGAAAAGATTAATCATTGGAAAAAACAACAGAGCTTCATGTGATGTATTTTTTAAATTCAATACCCTTCCTAACCTTGCCCTTTTCATTTGTTTCTCGGGGCAGACTTGTTTTCATTATAACTTTGGTAACATGGGCTGCTGGGAAGCTAGCCAGACCTCAACCTCTATTCCTTTTTCTTTTCAGAGTAGGACACGTATTTTATATCTGAAGCTTCATTTGGAAGCCATTTAGGTCATCATTTGGATAAGACTTGTTTTAATTCTAGTCCTACTGGTGTTTGTCTTTGGAAGTAGAACAGATGTGGATGGTAGGGTAGATTCATGCACATTGAAACAGCCCGTTTCCAAGAACTGTAAATCCTCTGGTTTCTAAAACATTAGAGATGAACTGATAAACCCCTTCATGGGTACCTGGTGACCTAGTTGGCTCCATCCATATTAATTTAAATGATGCAGTGATGTTTTTTAGTTTCTCTTTCTCTAAAATGTTCCCCTTTGTGTCCTTGATTGTGTTTGTTTTTCAATATGCTACACTTCTTCGTACAGTTCAGCCGTAAGACAGAAATAATAATAGCATCTACTCTATAGCCATGTTGAGAGAGTAAAATGATCTGATTTACATTAAGTGCTTAAAATCATGCAGTTAGTATCCCAAGATGTGAGCTGCTAGGTTGGCAAGATGGCTTATTGTACAAAGGTGCTCGCCACCAAGCCTAATGACTTGAGTTCAATCCCCTAGAAAAGCAGTTCTCAACCTCTAGGTTGCCACCTTTGGGTAAATTTCTATCTCTCAAAATATTTACATTACAACTTACAACAGTAGCAAAATTATAGTAATGAAGTAGCAACAAAACAATGTTATGTTTGGGGGTCACCACAACATGAGGAACTGTATTAAAGGGTCCCAGCCGTAGGAAGGGTGAGAACCACTGGGCTACACCTATATAGAGGAAGGAGAGAGAACTGACTTCTGCAAATTGTCTTCTGACCTCCATGTGTCTACATTCTCCACTCCCACCTCCCTCCCTCCCTCCCTCCCTCTCTCTCTCTCTCTCTCTCTCATACACACACACACAATGAATGAAAGAATAAAAGTATTAAAAATTCTAAAAAACTGTGGTCTATTATTGTTATCCTTAACCCAGCATTACCTCCTTCGTGTTCTGTCTGCTGAATAACTTTGATATCTGTTCATCTTCCAAAGTAGAACCACTGACTTTTTGATTCCCTATTCTTTCTTCACTATTTTGCCACATCTGAATAAGTAGACCCTGCTGGCACTTCCTACTTCTACATCTTCATCTTCTCCCCGGTTGAATCCTGGCCACTGCTTTTTTTTTTTTTAATCACTTGTATTCTCTGACCACCTTCTCATCATCCAGGCACACACACACACACACACACACACACACACACACACACACACACACTTTTTCACCAGCAAATCACAGTAGCACATTCAGTCTCGTGGTGCTGTTTCCCCTGAAGTGACATATTGTTCCTCTGTAGTGTTCTGTTGCAAAGGATTAGAAGACCCCGTTTGATCTCAGTGGAATGGGGTGTTGTTTCTGATTATCAGTGTCTTCATGGAGAGGGACAGAAAGGAGCTAATAAGTAGATAACAAACCTCTTGTAAATGTATAGTGTAAATGTACACTCCCTAGCAAATCTTCCAGCCTTATTTCTAGCTTCCTTCTGCTCCAGCCACACCACAGAAAAACCCCAAACTCTTGCTCATCTCCATGCCTTTACTTATACCTGCCTGCCAGCTTTCTCCTTATTTCACCTAATTCCATATGTTGTTTCAAACTAGCTTGGTTTCTGACCACTGAAGTATGGGCTTGTAGCTTTTCCTCTTGTTTATATAACCCCCTGTGCATGCTACAATAAGTACTTGAACAGCAGTGCAGTCTAACTTTCTGGATAGGTGTGTATGCCCTTTCTGCTGTGCTCTTTTCTTCCCTCAGTCCCAACCATATGATACTGGCAGATCTTGTGCCCATTCTTTTTTTTTTTTTTTTTGCATGGTCAGGGGCATATAACGGACCCTAATTGAGCACTAATTATGAGGCAGACCCTGGGAGTTACCTGACCTAAAGCTGCCAGGAATAATATTAACAAAGCACTCTGCCTAGGGTGAAGCTTCCCAGGAGGGAGAGGGGCCTCTGAAGTGAATTTAAAAGACACAGAAGGGGAAATAATTATGGTCTAAGAGATCAGCCTGTGCAGAACATTAACAGTCACCTCTTATTGAAAAGACACTGGACTAAGTGCTTTCTTTATGTGTGCTACAGAGGACTTTACAAAGTCCCAGACAGGCTTCAGTGACTAAAATGACACTGTGAGAACTGAACTATCGAATGGGGTAGGGATTTTTGTGAATAGCTCAACTATAGAAAGGGGTAGGGGTTAATGGCATCCGGGGCTGGAGATGGTTGGAGCCAGATGAGGAAGGGTAGATTAAAGCATTTGTCTTCACTGTCACTCATTCCTTCCTGGAATCTAGGGACAGCAAGGAGGACATCTTTTCGACTCTTAGTTGGATAATGAGAAGATTCTAGCCTCTCCTTGAGGAAGGCATACCAACTTTCACTCCTTAACTAAACCTAATTCCAAACTCCCTTTTAGCAATTTGAAGCTAAATTATGGCTTCTGTAATTAGACTTAGAAAGGGCTAGAATATAATCTGCATGACTCCTCAGATACTGCCCAAATCATCATCATTGTCCATCTTCCCAGTCTTTCTTGCTCCAGCTGTCATTCCAGATGAAGTGATATGTGGGGGAGAAGCAAAGACAGAACAGAAAGAAAACAATAGAGAGAGAAATTCATTGCTCTACAGTCTAAAAATTTCTAACTCAGAAAGTAGTGTCTCAGATGTAGACTAAGAATGATCCCCAACTTATAAACTAACAGTCACAAAATCCCTGTGCTTCTTTTCATTATGGATTTAAGCTTTCAGTGTTGTGTCTCTCAGACAGACTCAGAAATGGGCAGAAACAGAGCGTGGCCATTTTTAACGTGCAGCTGCACACATATGTGGAAAACAGCCAGTTATCTGACCACATTGAGGGGGAATCTCATTTCTTAGTTTTCTTAGTTGGTGGGGTACGTGAGTGTGAGTATTGGTGGGGTACACGAATGTGAGCAATGCCTTGCCTCCCTGCACAAACAAGAAAGAAATGTTGAACAGAAGAGTGGGGGTGTGTTCCAAATTTAACTTTCTTTTCAACCTCTACCCATATGGTTGATGGTTTAAAAAAAAATGATCACCAAGCCAACAAAGTGTAATTTGATATTAGGAATTCCAGTCTCTGTGAAACCAGAGCTAATAGCAGCACACAGGATTCATTTGTCCTAATGCCCTCTGATAGAGAGGCTAAACTCTCCAAGTGGTCCTTGCCTCTATGCCTCTGTGAGCTGACCTATCAAGACTCTCGTCCAGACTGGGGATGGAACTGATGAGATTTCTATTGGTTAAGTGAGACTTCAGAAGGAGCCTGTCAAACTCAATAAGGAACAAAGAGCTTTGGGAAAGAACAAGTTTATGGATCTGGTTAGCAGTCTCAGAGCTAAGGAAGTTTCCAAGTCTAGGATTCCTAGAAGTCAAAGTGACTAAAAATGAGAAGCTCTTTCATTTGTTAGCATAATTTTGAAAGACAGGAACTTCTCTCCGTGGTGGAAAGAGCTACTGCTTTAAGCTAAGAGCCCCGAAGGATGAAGCGGAGAAATAAATCTTTCCAATGCACCTCCTCACTGCAGTGGTATGCTAGTAAATATTTAACAACTGGCTCTCAAAACAAGAAATATGCATGTCTTTTTATTTTAAGTTTTATTGGAATAAAGGATGTGCAGCAAATGATTTATAGATAAAATATATGATACTATTTATAATAAATTTCACATAGGGAATGGTTTTTGCAGAATGCTTTCATTGACCTTTCCTTTGCCAGAAGTTTGGATCTCTCACTAAGCTACAATGCAACTGATTAACAAATGCGGTTTCTACAGGAACATGAGTTGCTCTACTGGTTTACATTAAGGAAACTCTCAGAAGTGAAGAAACAAAGTATCAGTTGGGACCTCACTACATCAGTGACCAGAGTGAGATATTTACTCTTAGATAATCGTTTTCAAATTTTGGGAGAATAGTCCCTCAAATAGTGTGCTATTCAGGATGTGATGGCTACACCTAGAACACAATTAGAAGTGTAGGTTACACCACTCCCATTTCCCCAGTCACTTCCTAAACTCTAGGCAATCAACACAACAATAACTCAAGCCCTGACTTACTGAGTTTGCTGACTTCTAAAGGAGTAACTACTTCCATCACGGGCACCAAAAGGGTACAAATGTGCTGGCACTTGATGCAGAGTGGGAAAAGTAAACAGAATTTCTGCCTCATAGATACAAGGGACACAGACAATGGATAGTGTAATTAGCATAAGAAGATTTTGGAGAATCATCCTTCTTTGAATAGAATTTATTTTATTACAAATTTATAATGTTGACTCTCTATTAATAATGGGTATATCGAACTGGATCACAGAAATTCTGAAAATGTAACAACTGACTTTTATGATACATGCTACACAACTCAAGTAGACCACTGTCCTCATCCGATTCAGACTGCTTTTGAGTAGATCCCACCAAGGTAAGGAGGGATGCCAAGCAGACATACACACAAGAGGAGCTACTTTTTCCTGCTTGAAGTGCACTTTGCTACTCTGTTCTTTATTGCTGATCTGTAAGAAGATAACAGAAACTGAAAGTCAGCACTTAAACTTTTATAGCATCTCAACAGATACTTTGGTCTGTTGAATCTCTTAATTAAAAATTGGGGTTTATCTTTGGCGGGCCTCTTTGTTATTTCCTTTTTTCTAGTAATGTATCTTTATTATATTCTACAAAAGTATGGGTCTATGATTGCTTTGGTAGAGGGAGTTCTGGATCATAGATTACTTGAGATATACTACTTTATTCTCTGTGAACAAAAGCAGATTGGAGAGGGCAGCGTAGGAAATGAGCGTGAACCAGATAACCTAGATCTTGATAATTCAGCCATTTAGGCTAATTGCTTGAGGCTGGGGTGGAGGGAGCTCTATTCCAAGTCTGTCTACTAACACAATGGCAGGAAGGCCACAGGAGTGTAAATAATCAGGACGAAAAATAAGATCTATTGTCTCATAGAAGAAAGACAACTCCACAGGCTGTGAGTGGCAGAGGATGCTGTAAGGATTCTCTGGTAAAATCTGTGCCATTCTTAAGGAGCCATTTGCTTTGAAAAATAGTTACAGAAAATCGTAATTGGTGACATGTGCTCAAATACAAATAACCTGAGATTCTGCTCTCCATTCTTCTTTTCTTCTTCTAGGTTGAAAAGCTATTTTGTTCTACTATCATTTTCTTTTGCTCTTCTTCATGCCACGTCAGAGCTTTTTAATGTCTTAGAAATGGAAATGACAGAGGTATTAATCCACATTCACTTTATGCCTATTAGACTAATCTTTGAAATATATTTTGTTTAATGAGTACTACCCACACTCCCCTATAGTCAGGAGTTGATTGTTTCCTACTGCAAGTCATTCATTCCACTGAGGAATTACTGAAAGAGTAGGAAAGTTCATCCTTCCATCAAAGTATGGCTCCTTTTAAATTCCATGCTTTGCTTCTGGTTCTACTCTCATCTTCCATGTGTCTGACGGCTAAACCATAGGCATGTCCATATCTCCTGAAACCTCATCTTGTGTAGACTGAACACTGATACTTAATTCCACTGTCTTCCCATTGTCACTTCTTAAATTCTTCCTTGTACTCCCCACCCTCCTCTTGATACTCTCTGGTTACAGATGCTCACTTAGTGCCTGTCCTGAGTTGCCTACTTGACTGAGTCCCCTACACCTTTGTAGAGTAGAACAGGGATGTGTATTCCAGTCCTCATAGGTCCTGCTATGAGAAGCTAGAGGGGCCTTGGAAAGAGGAGTCAGTTCATAAGACAGTGAGAGTGGTGACAGTTTGCTACCCTGCAAAGCAAGGGGAGAAAGCAAGCAAATGTGAAAACTAAATGCACACAGGGTTTGGGATATGACTCAGTGGCAAGGTGCTTACTTAGCAAGCATGAAGTCCTCAGTACTGTAAAAAAAAAATTATACCAGCACTGCACATGGATAATTATCCATTTACTTTGTGATACTGGGGATAAAACCCAGGGCTTCCCACATAGTACGTAAGCATTCTACCAGTGAGCTTTCTGCCTCTGTCCTGAAATGTTTATTAAATGACATCTACTAAGCAGATATGTGTGTGTATGTCAGGGGATGGGGGTGGTGAGCTTAGTGACTGACAGCTGAGTCCTTAGGGTAAAAATGGGGGCAGAGGACCCAGCATAAGCAGACTTTCCTAACTTGTAGCTCATTGATAGACTTGATCAGCAGTATAATTACCAAATAAATAAAAGTGTAGTAGAGGCTTTCCTCCAAATTCTGGTGTCTGGGATAGTCTGTGAGCAGGAGGAAATCTCATTAGCACCTTCAGGATAAAAAGTGTAGATATAGGATGAAAAAGACATGCTTGAAACTCTCCCAGGAGCTCATGGGTACTTGGGCAAATCACTTTACTTGGAAAGCCATCCTGAAGGTGCTAATGAGATTTCCCCCTGCTCTCACACAGAGGCTGCCTGCAGATACTCGCATTTGTAGGGCAGCCTCCACTATGTTTTTTATGTACTTGGTAATTATATCACTGCTTAAGTCCACCCACAAGTTACAAATGACGAGTCCATGCTAGCATTTCAGTTCTTACCTTAAAGGCTTAAAATCAGCCTTGTACATTAGGATTTAAAAAAAAAAAAAAGATAAAATCAGTATATTTGGAAATTATCAGAACTATGAATTAAAAAAAAAAAAACAGGACATAGTGGTTCACATTTGTAAGCCCAGTCCTTGTGGCACGGAGGACTGTCAAGGGTTTGAGGTAAGTCTAGGCTACAGTATATAACTGTCTCAAAACAAACAACAATGACCATGACAACAACAAACCAAACCAAAAAAATTCTATAAAATTAGAAAAAAATCTAAATTGAGAAAAACTCAAAGATCATGTTGTCAGATCACTATCATTTTTCAGGGAAATTTCCAAGAGCAGCATTGCTTTAAGTAGAAACTCACATCTTTTTTCTGTTATCTTTTACAGCAGTTGAGACTATCCCATTTGATGGCACTCCAACTCATTGTCCCAGACCCCTTGAGGATATTAGCCCACAGGAATCTCTTCTCTTCTGCTTGCCAGCCGAGATAGAAGCTTTGACATTGCCACTTTCTGCCTGGTTCTTCCTCTATTCATCTACAATCTAAGGACTGTCCCTTGCTGTCCCTTCCTTTCTATCTATACTTACAAAGTTTAGTTGAAGCTGTCACTGAATTGGTCAGCACCCCCCCCACACACACACAGAAGAAACCAGGTAGCCAAATTCGTAATTAATATTTTACTTGAATTGTGATTACAAAATGTAATAATCTTAAGTTGTTCATATTAATCACAATATTATAAATAATTATCCTTGATGCTGGGCTATGGTGACACACATCTTTAATCCCAGCATTCGGGAGGCAGAGGCAGGTAGAACTCTGAGTTCAAGGCCAGACTAGTCTAAAGAGTTCCAGAACAGCCAGGGCTACACAGAAAAAGCCAGTCTCAAAAAACCAAACCAAACAACAAACCAACCAACCAACCAACCAACCATCCAACCAACCAACCAAAACAAAAGAAAAGCACAAACAAACAAACAAAACCCCCACAATTTCTCTGGATATAAAGGCATCATACTCCAAGGGTTCTATGGTGCAGTATCACAAGGTAGAGACCTGGAAAATCAAGCGTCAGAATAATATCATCCCAAATAACAAACTCCTGAAAACACTCCAAACTGTGGTGACTTTATAAAAGATTTTAACTTTTCTTCTTCTCATCTATCACCAGCTTACTTTTGGTAACTCCCTAGTCAACACTAAGACATTTGGAAGGCTCCTTTCTTGGTATATGTCTCAATTGGCAGGTAATAACACTGCTAAAGCTCACATCTAAGTGTTTCCTTGTAAGCTGGAGAAGCTGCACAAAGCTCTTCGGGATTGAGATTGGCTGTTTTGTCAATCTATTAGCAATAAGCACCTAGTCTGCCTGTGGGAAGAATATTATTATAGTGAGCTTTGCTTCCTTCGGCTTCCCCCAGGTATTAACTCCCTAAAAGCAAAGACCTAGCTAGACATGAAAGCAGGCTGCGTGTAGCTAAGGACAAGGTATAATGGAAAACATCAAGGGCCCTTTCTTGACCCTCCCCAACAAGCTGTTCACCCCTGCCCTTACTGCCCTACTCCCACCAAAGAAAACAAACCATAACTAGCTGTGAGTCTTTCAAGATGTAGGTACCTACTACTGTTCTGACTCTGTGGTTATTTGCACGACTTAGCAGACATAGTTGTCATTGTTCAAATACTTTCTTACTTTAGACCACCCTGAGTTAAAAAGAAGTTAAAGAGTAAGTGAAGAGTAAAAGTAAGAGTAAGTGAATGCTCCCTTTTTAGGAATGGAGAAGAGAATACATGAACATTACTGGACAGAACATTTGGACCTTTTTCATTTTAGTTGAAGGCTTTTGCAAATAAAAAATTATTTAGAACCTAATAGTACTAAATGATAGTCATATTAGTTAAAATGGGAACTCTGCTTTATAATTTTATAAATATGTTTCTATCCACTATTACATGTGGTTCAGCAACTAATGAGTTGGGCAGGCATGTTATCAACACTTTCACAAATGCAGAAACTGAAGTTTTGTGGAGCTAAGGGATGCTGTCTAAAAGTTACCACATTGGGAAATAGAAGGTCCAGTTTCCTTGACTCTGTGGACTACATGACATTTTTAATGTTTGAAACTTCAGTGCCTTATGTATTGAGAATGTCTCCATTCTCATTAGATAGGATCCACTTCCTAGTAGATAGATTGGCTCATTTTGCATTGAAGCCATGTTTTCAAAGGTTCTGATATCCTAATAAATACAAGATCTTGCCTGAGAGCTCCCAACATGGATTACTTAGCAAGAAGCAACCTGTAGCTTAAGTGTCAAAGCTCTGCATGGTACGTTCCCAAAAAGTACAGAGGAAGTAAAACTAGGTTGCTCAAACTACAGAATCCAGTTTTTGGAAACTACTGCAGTTTATGACTGAATTTGTTGCCAACTGGTCAATGTAGATAGATATATTATTGCTTCTAATGTATTTTGAGCTCAGCACTGGACTCAATATATCACCCACTAAAACAACAACCCAGGCCATTCATTCCTCCAAAAGCTCTCTGTCTGCAGATGTCACCTGGGATAAAAGGCCTATCATAAAGTTCCTTCACTGGTTTTATCCCTTTCACAAGTCCAACCCATCAATGAATTTCTTAATACACAGTGCTTACCAGCTCACATTTGTGAGGATATGACTTGACAGTTTAGAAGAATACATCATTGAAATGTCCATCCCTTTATTATGCCACAAGCTTTTTGGTTGCACTTGATCACTAAAAAAATGCATGGAAAAGAGGCCAATTGTGACGGCACATAACTGTGCTCTTATCATTTGGGAAGTAGATACAAAAAAAAAAAATCAGAAATTCAAGGCAATTTCTGATTCTAGGTTACATAGTAAGTTGAAAACCAACCAGAGGTACATGAGACTTTATCTCAAGAAAAAAATTGAAGTAAAAATAAAAGTAAGTGGCTTTAAAGTAGTTCCTAATCAATATTTATTTAAAGTTGTCATTTTACCTTTCAAATATAAACTAACTGCAAGAGAAAGAATATTTGATACAGAACTATTGGTTCTATGGTTAAGAAATCCTATAGCCATGTCTACAAGCTCATGTGCCCTTCAAAATTCACCCTGAAACTCAATTCCCCATACAACAGTATTGTGGTAGTGGTAGTGGTGGTGGTAGTGGTGGTGGTGGTGGTGGTGGTGGTAGTGGTGGTAGTGGTAGTGGTGGGGGTGGTGGTAGTGGTGGTGGTGGCGATGGTGGTGGTGGTGGTGGTGGTGGTGGTGGCGATGGTGGTGGTGGTGGTGGTGGTGGTGGTAGTGGTAGTGGTAGTAGGGTGTTGGCAGGTGACAAGGATGTGTGAGCTCTGCTTCCATGCAGCAGCTTAGTCCCTTACTACAGGACTGGAGGGAGAATACTAAGCTTTCTCATTTTTGCCCTTCCATCTCTTCTACCAGGTGAGGAATCAGCATTTGCATCTTTCACCATCTAAGAATGCATCAAGAAGGACTCTGGCAGATGCCAGATGATGATACTTTGATGTTAGATTTCCCAGCTGCCAGAACTGTGAGGAATTAATTGCTGTTCTTTATAAATCACCCAGTCTAAAGTATTTGTTAACAGCAGCATAAATAAGACACTCATCAAGAGGAAAACATACTACTCTTGGTAAGCCATGGGTAAAGATGTAACTGTGGGTGAAATATTGCTTTACAGTCATCTCACCAAAAAATAAATAAATAAATAAATAAATAAATAAATAAATAAATAAATAAAGCATCAATCAGAAAAGAGTAGAAACCCTGAAAACTGCTATTTTTAATGTAGAAATAAAAATTGCTGTGCATTGGGCTTGGTGGTCCATGTCTATTTGGGGCAGTTCAAGGCTACCCTGGGGTATGCTGTAAAACTTTGTCTCAAATCCCCCAAACCAAATAAATAATTAAAACATCAATAACAAACCCATCCCTGAACAAAATAAAATCTTTACAACACAAAGGAAAAAGATGGAATAAAAGAAGGAAAGGATGGAAGCAGGAGCATTAAAAAAAAAGCATTTAACAAAATTTAGGATGAGTTTTAAAAGTAAATATACCCCCAGAAAGCTTGGACACATATAAAATCTTCTTGGTAATATCCTGTTATACGAGTGTGCTGATGACTAGGTGCAGGCAATTCTTTGTAAGAAGGCTGAGTTTCCTGATTGGAAATGTCTGAGTGGTTAGAATAGGAGCAATATATCACAGAAGAGAACAGAGAACCTGCTAGTTAGGTGGAAATGCATAAAAAGCTATCCCCCAATGACTCTTGTAAGTGTCTTGGCAGGAGCCACAGCCAAAGAAATGATCACAGACTGTTGGCAGTAGACAAGTCTGTACGAATTGTTTAGGCATTGTCTTTATGTTATAGATGGAGAAATTGACTCCTAAACAGTGAAAGGGACTTTCATTAGGACACATGGGAGTTAGAAACAAAGCCCAAGAATAGAACTGTATTACATGCAGTATATCAAAAGAAAGGAAGAAGCAAGTCAGGAAATCCAGCCAATAGAATCATTCACTGGTTATGATGTAAAAAGTCTGTTCAGGGACAAAAGGAAGATGCAAGAGGACTGAACAGACTCTAAGCCACGCTCTTTATTCCCAAGTTGCTTTCTGGAGGAGGCAATTTGCAGTACTAAATCAAATGGTAAATGTACATCATGTTCCAAGTCAAGTTGACTAAATAAATGGATGAAGATGAATCACCAGGACCACATGGCCTCCACCCAGATTTTTGGTGAAATTATATAAAAGCTAACCAATGTGTATAGCCTGTTGTTCCAAATAGCTATTGTGCCTTGAGCGTGACAGATTGGCAATGAGTTTCTTCTCCTCAAGAAGTGTTTTAAAGGAGACCCAAGGAACCACGGGCTGGTAGAATCACTGATCAGGATAGGCACATGTACTGCTTTAGAGGCAGGACATCGTTTTCCCTGTAAATTAAATTAACTACCTTCTGCATAGTGTTTTACAGTTTACAAAGCCCTTAAGGTTAACCATGCCTTACAAACTGACTAAAGTTCTTTGAGAGGATCAATGTGCATATAAACAATGGGAAACCAAGGATTAGAACTAAGTATATTTGACAATGTCCTTCACAAGGACCCATGCTCAGCATTGCCTAAAAAAGTTAGGTCACCTTGGAACTATAGAACATTTTAAAAAATGGATAGAGACAGGGCTTCCAGGCAGGAAATCCTGAGTTGAAGTGAGCAGTGCTGTGAGCTGAGGGTCAATGTTGGGACTAGTCAACATTTTGGTGAGTCGTCTGGAAAATCTTTATAATGCATATGGTCACAAGAGTTGCTAAACACAGGTTGGGGGCTTAGAACCCAAACTGCTTCAGGTTTTGACAGGTTTTTTTTAAGATTATAGGATATTTATGTGGTCGTTATTGGTTGATCATCTCTAAATATGACACAATTTGAGCATCATGTTGGCTCTCAGAAGGTTTGAATTTTATAATGTTTTGGATTTTGGGCTTTCAAAGTATGTTTAATTTATAGTATAATACAAAATTCATTTTCATATTTTTCATGGTTACCCTGAGGAGCAAAGAAAACATGTGAATAGAGCAGTAGCCTTTGAAACCAGACTGCCTGAATATCAGTCCTGAATCTGTCCCCATGGAACCAGGGAATTCACTTTAGAGTATATCTCGAGAGCATTGGTGGAGCTTATTTCAATAATTCAGAGAATTATTTTCCATATATACATTTGTTTTTAAAAGATTTTAGGAGGGAAGCTAACAATTATGGGGCACCTAGTGGTCCATGTTGTCAACTGTACCCTTGATATGTTCCTGCAATAGACCCATGAAGTTAGGGTATGATCCTCATTTGATAAGTGAAGAGCTGGAGTATTAGAAAGGAAGTGATAAAACTTAAGGAGATTTTTTTCAAGTCATACTAACATGTAAGAAGAATATATGCCTACTCTGTTGTAAAACTTAACTTTTTTGTCCCCAGATCTTATATGAAATGTGCTGTGGGGGTCAGGTATGATTTAAGAAGGAAGAAATGAGGTTTATCTTTATAGACATAAACATGGACAATGGTATGAAGAAAGAAACCAGCACAGCATGTTTATTGGGTTCATGGGGCACCACAAATACAGCTTTTAAAGCTGAAGTAAGGAGTGTACATGTGGCTAATGGTAGGAAATATGACCAGAAGTTTAGCTAGGGCTAGACTACAAGTCTCTTAGAATTCTGCAGAGGATCAGAGCTTTATCTTCAAAGCAATTGGGACAGGACGAAGGCAGCTGAGCTAGGGAGAGTGAAAGATGCTTCAGAAAGATAAGCATGTCATCTGCGCATGATGAATTGTTGGAGTCCTCTGCCTGGGTCTGTAATTCTTTGCTAATTTGTTCACCTAAGGCTCATAATACTCCTGCCTTAGCCTGGAATCCTGGAGACCACTTAGGATTTGATTGCAATATCCTATGCAGGAGAGTGGGAGGAGGGAATGAGAGGAAGCAGTGATAGAAACAGAAAAAAGTGACAAAGAATCAACATGTATTCAGTGAGCAACAGCATATGAGGGACAAGGAAGAAAAAAGAACCAAAGATGACTTTAGGTTAAGTCTCGGTGACCAAGAAAAACGTGGAGGCATTCCGAAAAGAGAGCTTATCAAAGGAGAACCAGTTAGAGATAGTCATTTCATAAATTTGATTTCTGACACATCAAATCGGGGATAATGGTGAGAAAGTCAGATATAAAACATTAGTGACCCAAAAGAGGTGTGGCTTGGTAACTTAGAAGAACAGTTGATACTGATAATAGTGACTTTATGTCATCTCTACACTAGCAAAACAACAATAACAAAAAGATGAAACAACCTAAGTGTGTACAGAAGGAAGGTGGATTAAAAAGTATAAGTTCTGTGTGCGTGTGCATATGCATGTTGTGTGCGTGCGTGCGTGTGTGTGTGTGTGTGTGTGTGTGTGTGTGTATGGTGGTGCATGCATGCACTAGGGGTGTTGGAGGCAGGAGGATCAGCAGTTCAAGGTCATTCTCAGGTATATCTTAAGTTTGAGGTTATTCTAGGATGTTGATTCAAAAAACAAAATAAAACCCAAGAAACAGAGGAAGAGGAAACCATGCCACCATACCCTCCACATGAAAGGAGCTTGAGGACATTATATTAAGAGAATCAGAGCCGGGCAGTGGTGGCGCACGCCTTTAATTCCAGCACTTGGGAGGCAGAGGCAGGCGGATTTCTGAGTTCGAGGCCAGCCTGGTCTACAGAGTGAGTTCCAAGGACAGTCAGGGCTATACAGAGAAACACTGTCTCAAAAAAAAAAAAAAAAAAAAGAGAGAGAATCAGAGAAGGGCATTCAGTGTACAATTCTACTTTATTTGTGTTATGAAGCAGTGAAACTCAGAAGCCTCAAAGGAAAATACCATTTTCCAGGGCTGGGGAGTATGTGGGGAAAATGAAAAGGTGCTGTTCAACAGACATAGTTCTTTAGGCGTGCAAGATGGAAAATGCTGGACATCTGCTCTTGGCCAAATTGGACCTAATTAACGATGCTTAAAGTACACATAAAATTTTGTTAAGAGGCAAGATTTCAATGAAATAGAATTGATTCCAAGAAAACATTTAAAGAGGGAGAGTGGATACAATGTGTGTGATCTCTCTAGAGAAGACAGAAGAAGAGGCTTAAAATGAGACCTCTTGCTGGCAACCATCTTTTAGGGCCAGATCAGGATAGACAGCAGTTAGTTAAGGGAATGAGGCTATGAGAGAACCTAAAGGCCTGGGACAATAAGAGTTTCAGGCAGAAGCAATGTGCTGAGGAGGAAAAGGCTTGGTAGTGAAAGTCCATCTCCCATGTAGAGAAATTTCATTCCTTCTCTGAGCCCAGCTTTATTAGGAGGGATTTATAATGGAAGAATGCATGTTGACATGAAAGGACTTAGAAACTCTGAGACACAACAAATAAGGAGATTTGCTGTTTTTGTTTTTGTATTTCCTGATTGACCCCAGCATCCCTGGTATTTCTCTTTTCTATTGCTATTGTTTTTATGTAGCAATACAGTGATATGTTGTAACTGTACCAGACTTCTTTGAGAAAAGAGAATAGACATGTTGTTTGAAGAAGGAAAGTTCAGCGCATAGCTCTTTCTTTAAAGGTACTTCATTGTTGGTCTGCTTCCTTTTTTAATGGTGTTGGGAATTAAACCTAATACCTCACACAGGAGATGCAAGTACTGTACCCCATGACAACTCCAAGATTCACTGTAGATTCACACAAGATTGCAGTATTTCCTTATATAACCAAGAAGGCCTAAGGACAGCTCCAATAGGAAAACAGAACCAACTGATCAGCTCAATTCACTTTTTAGACAATGGAAAAAAAAAAACAAAAAAACGAGACAGTACCTTTCTGGTCTACCCAGGGTTAGAGATAAGGGATTGGGGTGGAAACCCTACCTGAAAGCTTCACCTTTTGAGAGTATCAACTTTCCTAAGAGAGTTCATGGCATCGTGTGCTGCAGGGATTTTTAGCAGTGGTCTAGAAAGCAATTGAGCATCAGCATTTTCAGCCAGTTACCTGCAAGGAAACGCAGTTGATTCTTCACTTTCATCATCCCGTCACCAGAGCTTCCGATGCACTCATCTTCATCATCGCCGCAGTCTCCACTTTCAAATCCTTCTTCATCCAGGCTTTTATCCAGAACTTTACCCTTGGGCACAGACATGGTTCTCAGGAGCTGGAAGAGAACAACAGGACAGCAAGATCAGGAAAAAGTTCGCTATGAAAGTGTACTAGAATGGCATTTACCTTCATTATATGAAAACAACACCTGTTTCTAATGGAATAAAGACATAACAGGGTCTTAAATGAATAGTACTCAATTTAAATGATTACTTACAATTGTCAAATCCCACATTTTGACCAGTTGAAAAAAAGTTGTAAACAGATCTCTCTTCTGCAGGTTTCAGTAAGTAAGATGCTTTTAAATCATTCTGCTTTATCATAGCTAATATACTCATTAAGGTACATGCTTCTTCTTTGGATCTTTGGGGCATAGCTTTTTAGTCATGTGGCTTAGTTTTATGGGACTCCTATCATTCCAGTGTCTCTTCACTAACAGATCCATACTGGCAATGAATGAGTGTCCATTTTATTTTCCTTGTTACCTCTCTCTAAGACTTTGTGCTATCATCCTCAATTCCTGCTCCAATTGCTGTCTTGTCACCTATTTTCGGTCCTCTAGGTGCCACCCCCTCGTTTTACAGTGAGAGTTGGTGATGATTTATCTTGATTGTCAACTTGACAAGATTGAGACTGAGCATGAGGGGAAGTCTCTGGGCATGCCTGTGAAGGACTTTCTAGATTAGGTTAGTAGAGGTAGAAAGATCTACCCTAACTGTGGATGCCACCATCCCATGGTTGGAGTCCCAGATTGGATAAAAAGGAGAGAGAGCAAGCTGCGAACTCCCATTTGTGCTTTTTGGTACAGTGTGGCCAGCTGCCTCATGCTCTTGCCGACTCTTAGTCTGCTCTTGAAAGCTAGAGTTTTACCACTAGCAATAAGTATGAGGAGTTATTTTCCGCATGCTGACAGCCTCTCTTTGTACCTTGTCAAGACAATGATGTATAAGTAGAGTTCCTTGAAATGTACATTGGTGTACGGTGGAAGCATACTTTGTGTGCCTCCCACTTCATAACCCAAACTACTATGAAATTCGAAAACACAAACGATGAAACAGGGCTAAATTTAGTTTACATCACTGATCTCCCGAGAGTGTTTCCTTGAGATGCACACTGACAAATAGCTGAGGCACAAATACTTTGTGTACTTTCAGCTCGTATTCCAAACTAATAAGAATTTGCATTTAAGTGCTGAGGTTTAATAAATTCAGTAATTTCCACAGCTTCAGCAACAGTAGTCTTAGGTGACCACCACTTATTTTCCTGTCAACATATGTAATGATGATTATGGTGACAACTGCATTTTAGTGTCACTGCTTTTATTTATACAGTGGTGCCAACAGTTTCCCTAGTCAGTGCTTTGGCAAATATCAACACAGTAAAAACAACAAATAAAATTTTAGTATTGTTGTGAAAATAGTTTTGATCTTGTGGCTTTCTGGAGTTCAGGGACTTCCAGAGTCCATAGACCATTCTCTGAGAATGGTGAGTTCATGTTATAACAAGCATCACTATAGTTTAACTCAAACCTCAAATCTATCCTTAACCATTATTTCAGATGGGAAAATTGCTTTTGACATAAGCATTTTGTGTTAATTTTCAAGAATGCATCCTTTGTGTATAACATGGACTGTTTGCATTAGAATTTTTTACATGAGGAGATTTTGTGGTTAGGTAGATATTAGAGAACTTGCTATTTTTTAAGCACATCTCACATTTGAGCTTTTTATTAATACCTTCAGTAAACATTAACTGAGAACATACTATGAGCTGTTGTTCATTTCTGTCTATTGAAAGGCTTCCAGGTTTTCAAGCCAAGTTCAAGTGCCATGTCCTTAATAAAGCCTTCTTGGCAGATGATCATTATAATTCTCCTCCTCCATCTCCCACGAGTGTTTCTTTTATCTCTACCCCCTAAATGGCACTTTCTATATGTAATCTGGCATTACTTATGTATATTCATGACTTTCTCCACTACTAGACTGGAGCTGCTAGGGTCTTCATCTTAAGTGATTTTGAACCCCATAGCATTTAAGGGACTATTTGGCATATAGTTGATACTCAGTAAATGTGCTATGGAACAGAAGAAGCAAAATGAAGTGGCAAGGTAGACCTTTAAAGTTACTTCCATAACCAGATAGAAAAGGAAAAAACAAAACAAAAAACTCCCTTTTAAAAAAACTATATTTTTATTTTATGTATATGCATGTGTGTATGTGTGTCACATGCTAGCTTGGTGTCTGCAGCAGCCAGTAGATGGCTTCTGATGTCCTAGAATTGGAGTTATGGTGGTTGTGAGCCATTGTGTTGGTGTCAAGAACTAGATATGGATCCTCTGAAAGAGAAGCAAGTGCTCTTACCGAATGAGTCATTTCTCCAGCCCTTATGAAACACTTTTGGATGACCCTGGTTAAAACCAGTAGCTTATTTCGAGAGGCCGTTTCTGACCCTTCAGAAATGTCTTCAGTATTATTGGATAGCTCTGTTCAAATAAAGTGAGACTTGAAAAAAAAGGCCTTAAAATTTTGCCAAGGATGTAGCTAGCACTTTAGGTCTTAAATTATCTTTATTTTGAAGAGAAATCCAGCATGGAAAGGAGATTGTGATAGGTTTCCTAGTAATTTCACATGGATAGACCCTGAGGAGTCTAGGCTTTACACACTAACAAAACAAATTCAAACCAGGAAAACGATTATTTTTAAAGAGATTGAAGAAGAGGGTTGAAAGAAAGACAATGGGTCTGAGGAAGAATTGCCAATAAATGGCTATGGATTTAATGCAGCTTTGATTTTCACTGAGTGAGAGAACAAAAGGCCCATATTGTGAAATGGAATTAGCCTGATTGGATTTACAATGTCTTTCAGACTTAACATTTACTTTATAAAAAAGAAGACTGGGAGAGACCGATACATAAGCACAGGTAACACAAGGGGCTTAGTGTTGTTGATGAACTGTTTGTCATTTGCAAAGGATAACATCCTATCAGCTTTGAAAAATAAGCTTTTGGCTCAGAATAGTGATTAGCAATGTCAAATATTATTAAAACACAAATCTGACCGTTTCATCCACTGTCCACACAGCCAGGCTCTAAACCTGAAGCATCTGCCACACATGGGTTCACATATGCAGAGTGGGAAAGACCATTCATAACCCAACATTTTCAATAGCTGCTACCTTCTGCTCGGCTGTTTGAGCTACTGTTACAGGTGGCTAAGCATATTGTAAATATATATTTATACATTGGATTTGACATAAGGTCTTACTATGTATCCCAGATTTGGCCTCAAATTTGGGATTCTCCTACTTCAACCTCTGGAGTGCTGAGACTGTAGGCATATGCCACCATATCTAAGTCCTGATTTTATTTTAGAATCTGTTTTTTTTTTAATGTGTAAGGTACCATGTTATGTTTTTCATCTATCATTTTTCTTTGTCTTCTAAAACAGAATCTTATTACATAGCCCAGGTTGGCCTTGATCTCATAATCTTCTTGCTTCAGTCTAGGATTTCTGCCATATATCACACTATTAGCAGGGTTGGAATCTTAAATACACCCCCCCACCCCATGTTCATATAGTAAAGGTTTAGTCTCCAGAAAAACGACAGAATCTTAAGGAAGGAGGCAGGGCCTAGTGGAAAGAAGTTAAGTCATTGGGCTTGTGCCTTTGAAGAGGACATGGGGTTCTAAACCTGTCCCTAACCTCCTTCCTGGCTTCTGTGAAGTGGGTGAGGCAGCCTCTCTACAATGTACTCATTGCCATGCTGTTCTGCTTCTCCATGGGCACAAAAGCATTTGACCATGGTCTGGAACCTGTGAAACCATGGGTGGGGAAAAAAAAAACCCTTCGTCCTCATTAGTTAACTATCTCAGGAATTTTGCCATAGCAACAGAAAACTGATTAATACAACATATATATGGAAAAGTAAAAGGGAAGACTCTATACTGTTTGTGGTATTTTTCTTTAAAATAAGGCTTTAAATTGATGACTTTTATATAGTAAGTCTTGAATTTTCTAATCATGCATACTTGGGTTGTAATCCTGGTTTTCCCAGCAATTAAACATTTTATTTTCAGATAAGCTGCTTAATCTTCCTAAAACAAAATGTGAGAAATAGTGTTTGCCTCATAGAAATTTTATAATGACTAAATAAGAAAACTGTAGTATTTGAACTGTGGTAAAAATATATATATATATATATATATATATATATATATATATATATACAGCAATTAAGGAATTTATCAAAATTTCCTTAACTGTTTTTCAGCATTGAATGTTTGCATTATGGCTATGTCTGTCTTTCCACACACAGTTATTCTCATCAAGTGTTTTCATATCACTTCACATTTTTGATCATTTCTTTTAGTAGGATTGCTAGATTAAAGAGTATGTACTCTGAGTCGGTAGACAACCATGGAAGTGAGAGTAAAACTTCTATAAAAGTCATCTGAGATGCTGGTTGGAAATGAGGCTCCCTGGACTGGGGATGTAGCTCAATGGTAAGTTCCAGAGAGTTTGGTAGGTGTGAGGTCCTAAGCTGGACTCATAACATCTCAAAGGCAAAACCTATCTGCATTTCTAAATATACCTGTCTTCCAGAATCTTGATGTGAATGAACCCCAGATGAGATACTTTTGTTATTTGTTTTTGTTTTGGGGAGGGGTCAGGTTTTAGAATGCTGCCAGACTGGTCCCACACTTAAAGAGTTCGAAGATATTCTCCTGTCTCAGCTTCCTAAGTAACTGAGATTTAAGGTTTATGTCACACTCTAATAAAGGTTTCTCAGTATTACTCTGCTTCTTAGAAACTCTCTAGAGCTGGCTTTGGACTTGAATTATGCTAGCAAGATATGTACATGATTACTCTTGTTGGAATCCTTGTTACTACTCTTCAAACCAGTTTGTGAAAAGGGTAGAAGACAATGACATTTTTCTTTTCCCTGAGGTATGGCCATCATGACCTTTTGCCCTCATTGTTAATAAAAATCCCCTTCTAAGGAGATTGGAAAGCCTCCTCTATAAAGGTGATTGACTTCATTTGATTAGAAAGGCAAACACTGAAAAGTAAGCATAGAAACAGGTCTTCAGGTTCATGCAATAAAAGGAAACACAACCCTGACATAATTATGTAAGGAAATTAGCAACACAGTGCCGGAAAGAAATACGTTTTCTAGAACATATCAATTTCATATTCTTAAATACATATCCTCAAAGAAGCACTGCATCATGGGACAACACAATTTGGTCAACGTTCTTTTCATGCTTGGTTAACAAGAGAAAAAGATCAGAATAATCTACTTCTTGTTCTTACGGGGATCAGATATGCTGCGAAAAGGCCCATGGGAGAAACCCCTCTTGATCTGTCTATATGGTGCAGACAATGCGCCTCTTGTTACTGTGCTTATTGTAAGGGCAAGAGTCTTATCAGCCTCACACTGAGCTGGGACTGAGCACATGTTCTCTCACATAGTCACAAAGTCCTTCGGAATGCTGTCCTCCAAGACTGCTACCCCAATTTTCTTCATCAAGGGAGCACTCTGAGCCTCAGAGTATACAAGACTAAGTTACTGGGTGATTGATAAAGATCTTAGTAAAAAAAACATCATTAAGTCCTTAAGTCTCAAACTCTCTAAGAAAAGTACTAGTTAGGTAAAGACATCTATAACTGAGATGTTCAGTTTCCCTTTTTCAATTCAGTTGCCTTGATTTCTGGTAACTTCCTACTCTATGACATTTTCTTAGAGAGGCTAGGTGTTAACTATAACTTGATGGGAAAGACTTTTACTATTGGGTGGGAAAATAAAGAAAGGGAATAAAACTAGGTGTGGTGGTACACGCCTTAATTCCAGCACCCTAGCAGAGAGAGAGAAAGAGAGAGAGAGAGAGAGAGAGAGAGAGAGAGAAAGAGAGGTAATTGGATCTCTGGGAGTTTCAGGGTAGTAGAGGCTTCATAGTGAGAACCTTGCTTCAAAAGTAAAACAAAACAAAACCAAGAAGGGGCAATAAGGCTATGCTCTTAATTACACTGGATGCCTCTGTCTTGCTTTCCATCTACTGTGTCTTATATAACCAAAGCATCTCATCATGAATGGGTTTGTTTTGATAAGCTTTGGACAGCCAGTTAGGATGGAATCAAGAATGCCATTCCTGTTGCTACACAGCTAAGTTCTCTTGACTCTAAGCTCTTTAACATTTACAAAATAATAAAGAATAAGCAACAAAATAGATACTGTAAATTCAGGGTTTTATACATAGTTTGGGTATTTAGCTGATGTCGCTTTAGCTACTCACAGACCTTCTAGGCATTTTTTTTGGTGGGGAAATCCAGGTTACATTTTAAAGCTATTAAGCTGGGCTCACACAAACTGATTTGGAATTGTTTGGGTGCTTAGCTTTATACAACCTGCAAGGAATGTTTTGGGGGCACAGCTCTCCATGTCCACAGCAATGTAAACACATGCTTCACTGTTTGTATGTGAGTAGCATAAGCTAATGGGAAACAAATGTGGTAACTCCAATGAATGTTGGACCTTTTGGAATGCCAGTACGATTTACACATTGTGTATATCCCAAGGCCTCCAATGCGACCCCCTCTTTGCACACACACTTTCTTTGAACAAATGCACCAAACCACAGCCACAAGTAATTGGAAACAATTGGAAACTCTGTACTTTTGAGATGAAGCCAGAACCTCAAAGGCACAAGGCTAGAATTAATGGCTATATATGTACTTTATACACTGAGGAAGCCATGCTGCATAGCAGTTAAGAGTGTGAGCTTTGGAATATGACCAGCATGGATTTAAATGTCTACCCAGCCAATTTACTACCTGCATGATGCTGTATAAGTCACTCTTGGTAAGCTTCAACTTTCTTACCTGTAAAAATTAAGTCTATAAGAAAATAAAAGTACCAGCATTTACATTATAGATTTCTATGGATGCTCCTTTCACAGAATTTTCTGCAATTATACATTTCCCTGTTGCGTTTGTAATAGACTAAAGAAGTGACTCAGTCTGCCCTGATTATCTGTGGCTAGCATGGCATTTGTCACAAAGTAAGGTATTATTCAATAAATGTTCATTACATGGATGAGTGGGTATAGAAAAATACATACATCGTGCTTACTATATTTTCTGACAAGGTACTAAGTTCTCTGACATGTGAACTCTACTGTTCAAGATAATGATGATCTCAAGGAAGAAGAAAAAGCAGAGGGAGAAGGGCCAGCAGCCCCTACCACACCAACAGAGGTAAAGGGCTTGTTGAATATGCCTTGTCTTAAGGTCAAGTAAAGTGCTTTGGCCACACAACTAGGTACCAGAAAATCATCAGGGTCAGATCTTTTCAAGTGTGAGAAAAGTCATTTGAATGTTCCCAGTAAGGCAAGGAAAGGTCTGTGCACCAAGGAAGCCCTTAAGAATGTTTAGTTGAGGGAGCAGTAGGGGTACTGCTTGCTAGAGGCTGTGCTTCCATAGGTGGCCCTCGCTGAAACTCTTTTTTCACACCCATCTCTCAGACTTCACATCTACTCTCTAGCTTCCACGAGTCTCACTGCATCTTGGTAAGGAAACACTGAAATGTATGAAGGTAAGTCTCTCCACTGAATCCATTTCTAGATAGTAAGACAAACTGGAATGTGAAAGAAGCACTGAGGATGGAATCTATGGAATTCATACCATTTGAGATAACAGCTCTCTGTAGTTTGAGGAAGTCATTTACTATCTCTAGAAAATTTCCAGTAATGTTACTGATACAGGTTGCATTTGCCTTAATTGAAATGTTTGGGACTAGGGGGCTTTGGGATGTGTGCAAATACATGGAGAGGTATCCTAAGGATGGGACTCAAGTCTAAATATAAAACCCATTTCTCTGCCATATTTAACTTATATACACAGCCCACATAGAGCTTTTACTACTCCTGTGCACGAAACAATGTATCATGCTGCAGAGTTTTGTACTCATGACTTCAGGTTGGCACTCAAATGGTTTTGTATTTTGGTCTCAAATGACCAGATTAAGGGTTTTCAGTTGGTATCTTAAAACTGTACAACCCTTTAGTCTTTCTTAGAGAGGAGGCATACCACGGGGGCTAAAGGCTTATACTCTGGAGTCAGAAAATTTGGCTCCAAATCTGGACACTATTGCCTACCAGCCTTAGGACTGTAAACAAATTATTTGACTTCTCTAAGCTTTATGTTTCTTATCTCTGAGATAGGCATGGTTAATACCTCTACTTGCCTCTCACGCTGTGTAACTATGGAAATTGAATAAAGCACTGAGCTTAGTATGTGGCACACAGTTCACACAATAATGCATTACAGTTATATATTAAATACTACATATTTATAAAGAACAGAATGGATGCTTAATTGTCTTAGGTATAGGCTATGATTCAGTTACAGCCTAAGTACTGCTAATTATGGGGAAGAATAATCCCTTACTGTTACCTAGTCTATGATTACTATTAGCATTATTTTAATAATTAAAGCCACTTCCTTATCTGTCCTCTCAGTTGATCCTCTCCGGAACCCTAAGAGGCAACAGCAGAAACATCATTAGCTTTATTTTACAAAAGCAGTATGTTGAACTAAGGGAAGATATTAGGCAACATGTCTGTTTTTAGCCTAAATGCTTGTAAAAAGGCTGGACATAGTGGCACTTACCCATAATCCCAGTATTCAGGAGGCTGAGTCAGAAGAATTCCAAGTTTGAGGCCAGCCTGGTATAGATAGTGAGATTCTATCTCTGAAAACAAAATAAAAACTTTATGAAAGGGTATTTGCAGTAAGATTTAGCTAGGGTTTGGAATAGTGCCAAAAGGAGGGACTTAATACTCTAGCCTTAACTTGTAATAAACACAGGATCTGGACAATAATGGAAAGGAATGGATAAACTAATGGGTTAACAAATGGAATAAGAACCGTATGCACTGAACTCTATGTTTCCCAGCCTCTATCTCTTCCTGTTATGCTTGCCCTGGTCTACTAACAGCTCATTCTCGGAAAGGACTTGGATGCAGAGCATAAACAGCTAGACCAGATGCATAGATAGGGTGAGGGATTGAGGGCCACCATTCACTTTATTGGGTGAAACTGAGAGGCAGATGCCATATTTATCTCCAGATTCTGGATCCTTTATCTCTGTCAAAGCGAAGTAAAGTCAAAGAGGAGAGGAGACAATTGATCTTCTTAAATAAACGAGACAACTATCACAAGAGGATATGACAACTTAAATGGCTCCATGAGGCTCCCATAGCCAACCAGGGAGCCTCTTCCAATCCATAGCCAAATGCTTTTCTGTTAGGTTAGTCTGCCAGTCTGTTAACGATGGGCTGTATAACTCCCTCAAGGGTCTCCAGCTTTACTTGAATAAGCCTCAGTTTTAGAAACTAAAGACCCCAAAGAGTTGCAGTTGTAAGAAAAGATGCACTAAGATGCTTATCCCAGTGCAAGCCTAGGAACATAACAGAAAGGCAGGCCAACAAGTCAAGCTTTCCTCTGGAGGCCACTGACCCAGGGCATCTCTTTCACTAAAGATTACAAGCATGCTTGTCCCTGTATCAGTTTTAAACCATTGTGAAATGTTATAAGGATGAAATATCATTTTTTTTTCTGAAAGGAAAACCAGCTTCAAAGGCCTCTGTGAACCGTCATATCACTGCTTGCTTTCCGAAGGAATTGCCCCATTGAGATGAGGGCCATTGACAGGAGGCAAAGGGTCCTGGGGTGAGAATGTACCAAGATATTACATATTTCCCCACGGAACTGAGGGTACACAGACATGATCTGAGCATTTCCTACCGTCTGAGGGCATAAGTGTGATCCATTCCAAATAGACATCTTGTGGTTATACTTTTGGGAAATGAGAATTCTTGCCTCTAAAAATAGCCTCTATGTATGAACCACAGCAGCCATGTCATCAGGCATTGGGTTTGAAGAGTCAGCCTGAGGGGGACGATGATGCCTCCCTACTCTTCCTTGAGGGCCTCTGGTCCACTGAAAGTTAACAAGATGTCTCTAGTTTCCCTATCAAAGATTCTTCCTTCTTTGCAAGAACAAATCAAAAATCAGGCTTTATAGATAAACTAGTTTTTCTCCTTGGCATGCCATCTGAAAAATACAAATTTTAAAATATTTCTGATAATTAAGGTAGCACTGTAGCATCTTGAAGGAAAATAAATGACTCAGGGCATCTGGTAAATGAGATGGGACCTGATGAAAAACTATACTGAGTTTTTAGTTTCCTTGGCGGTCAGAGAATTTCAGACATTTCTCTTTCTAACTTTGAGCTTATGGAGTCCTGGGAAGTGGGCTCTCCCATGAAGCATTACAATATTCACATTTCATCATACATATTTGCAGGCTGAAAGTGAAGAAACCAAGACTAGTATTCTTCTGTCTTTCAAGCTTCCTTAAGTAAAAGCTAACTTAGAGACTTGGATTATTGTTTTAAATAGAAAAGACCTAAGTACTTTGCTTGGTAAATGTAGCATTAAAGATGCTGAAATGGCTGCCTCTTCAGAACACACCACCGTGGTTTTAAAAGACTTTGGTCCCAGAAGAACACTTAAGCACTGGACTCTTCAGTGTACCCCTGGCATGCTTAGTTGGGTTCACCATCTACCAAATGATTGACTGCTGCCTTATGGCAATGTTTTTTCTTCCTGTATTTTAACGGGTTTGAATGGCAAGGTCAACCAGGGGATGAAGGAATGTGAAATGGAACTTCTGGCATTTTTCAATAGAGAAGGAATTTGAACTCTGCTTTTGGTGACTACTTAGGACAACCCCCCACCCCTTTCAGAACTAGCAGCTGAACTTAGGGTTCTGTGCATGTACTCCACCCCTGAACTATACCAATAGCCCTTGCTTAGAACACTTTAAAAGTTATATCATGAGCAATATACTTCAAATAAAGCCTAACCAGTAAGACACTGAATGAATCATTATCTTGTTGGAATCCTCTACTAAACAGTCTTTTAGCAAAATCCACTCACTTTGCATGTATTATGTATTGATATTGGCAGACATTATACCAATTTCAGTCTAGTAAATTCCATATATACTTATGCAGGATTTTAAAGAAGTAATATTTTCTGCCTGGTTGATTTTAAGCCTAAGAAATATTTTTGACTTAACGTTTGCCCAAACTAACCTTTACAAAAGTATATTATTTATCACTTGCCTAAACCAACCTTCACACTCACCTTTCAATCCCTAAGCTAAGAACTGGTTCATTGGGGGATATTTTGGCCTTGGGGTTAATTTTACTTCTCTGAAGTATGAATAGGATTGTTGTCTATTGCAAATATAATCATTTCCTTTCCTGACAGTAACTCTTTTATCATTTCTTATTATTATTTAATTCTAAACCACATCAACTATTTCTCCTGCTAGATCTGCCTATGAATCCATTCCGGAGACAGGTCCTTTGATTTTCTCAGAAAGCTTATTAGAATGTAACTGCAAGCTCTGGGAAGAACACTGCGTAGCTAAGTCCAGCCAATGTACACTCGGTACTGGGGAGAGCTAGATCTTACGCTGTTTGGCTAGGTTCATGTAGGTGAAGATGATGGTAAATTCATTGTTTCATTGGCACTCTCTGGTGGCTGTGGGATGCACATTTTGCTTGTTTCTGAGACTAAAGTACTTGGCTCGGTATCTTTCCCTATCCCTCAAAATGATTTGGGGATGATGGTGGTGATAGAATGGCAGGTATAAGAGAATGCAAGTGTAGGAGGGGAAAAGGAAAACTTACATAACAAATTACAGCCAACATACATCTATGGCTCCACCTTTCTTCCTCTCCCTTCACTGAGCTCAATATGGAAGAATGCCTTGACCAGTTCTGACATGGGTTTCCCCACCATCCTCTGAGATTCCTGGCAGTCATACTCAATTAACGTCTTTCCCCTTTTCTCTTTCCCATAACATTTAACCTTATAATGGGTAACATAAACACATTCCAAGCACTGTGCTCACTTAACGATTCTAGATAGAGTAATAATTTTTTATCTTTGAAGATATAAATTGAGTGCCCTAGTTAGGTGCAACAGGGTGAAAACCAGCATATTCACTTCTCGCAGGATGACACTTAGTGTGGACCAAAGGATTTACTAGATGTTTTGAGCACACAGAAGTACTCAGTATTATATGCAACACTGTACTAAGTGGATAAACAAGGAGTGTTGACCTAGAAAGGATTTGGGTGATTACATAGTCCAGGTCCAATCCTCTGATTTTACAGATGAGGACAGCAAGTCATTATGGGCAACATGTTCCAACCATACAACTGGCTTCTTAGACTTAGATTCTATAAGGAATGCTAGATGTCTGCTGTATCCTTGGAGATAGTATGGGAAATTCAACTCAGGTTGGTGAAAAAGAGGCAAAGGGACTTGAGAGCTACAAAAATGTGTTTAAATATTGTAAACTAAATGTTCTAAATATTCTAAACTGTAGACAAATACAGCAATATCACCAGCAAAGGTGCCTAGGCATGGGTAGGCAAAGGCAGGGCAACACACAGCCTGCCATTAAGAAATCTATGGTTCCCCAGAAAGTTTTACCTAGTATGTGTGGAAATGAAATGGACTAAAACTAGGTCAAATGCAGATTTTTTTTGATAATCACTGACTTCAAATTCAGAGGTGATCTGGGTGTACAAAGAGGACTTGTGATTTTTATACTTGCGTCATTAACTCCTATATCCTTCCAAGTCTTCATTTTTATCTCTTCCTAATGAGCTGGCTAAGTCAAACTGCCAAAATATCTAGCCATTTCCTTTTCTCCCTCCTATTTGTCTTCTCAAACACTTTAGCGAGTCTTAATTATAATGAATCCTTGCATGTGTGTTTAATTGAATACAATTATACTTTATTTCCTACTTTCCTTACTCTATTTAAGGACTTACTTTAACATCTCAGATGGTTGCTATTTAACGTTTTTGTTTCTGAAAAGAGGCAGCGACATACATACTGTAAGCATTGGTCAAATTGTCTGTAATGACTCCACAAATTCAAACTACACTCTAAGATAATCATCTGAAGTGACCGTACAGAGACAAGCATATCCTCCCCAACACCAGGGAGAAAATGGCCAGAAATTCACTGGCATAAATATTCATGCCTACACAGATTCCCTGCTTAGTGGCAACTACTAAATTTTGTAACAAGTAATGTCAAACCTGAGGGCCGTAAGAGTTTCGAGAAGGCAAATGTTACTAACCAAGTTCTTCACTATCCTGATACATGTCCCTGCCTCACCCTACCCCAGCCTGACATATGTTTCTTTTTCCTAAGCATACAAGCCAGGAATAAAATTTCGTTTCCATTAATTCAACTGGGAAAACTGTTCCTTCGCTTGAAGCATTTAGGCATTAGCATTTTTATATGGGTCAAACCTGTATATTTAGTAACATTACCTTACTTTTAGAGAACCACACCTAAACACTGTATGGGCTCTGAAATTTCCCTTCCTAACTCTATGGGAAAGACTTATACATGTCCATTATTTCTCATGTCCCTGTTTCACTATATCCTTGTAATTCATAGAACATTTTTATAACTTTGGCTAGCTGACTGGAAAATAACAAAGAAACAATACTTACAACTGGACATGGTTAGTCTTCTCTCTAGAGGACCCAGTTTTTCCCAGAAGTTCCTTGAATATTTGGTCTGTCAATGCACTTGCGTAACTGTGGTACATACACCAGATCCTTCACTCTGCCAAAGCCTATCTTTAAATTCAGTCAAGATCTTGTTCATGGTTAAAATCTCCAAGTACTAGCCTCTGCATTTCCCGAATGGTGATTATACCAGCTGCCTTATATAGCCTATCACAAAGAAATAATTTGATACAATATGTGGGAACACAACAGACCATAGTCAATGCTAGGTTTCTTTGTTCTTTGTGATTAATCTTGAAGCTTTAGATATGGCTCTTTCTCTGATCAACTATGCCCTTATCACCTGGCTTTGTGGGGAGAGTGGCTCACTGAAGAGATGGAAGGAAACACAGAGGAAGAGATGTTGGCGTGGGTGAAACATCACTGGATGTCCATCTATTTACTTCACATTGACAGTTGTCTAACACTCAAAATTACACCAATCGTTATTGTTACAACAAAAACATTTATTTCTAATTAAAATGGGAGAAAGAACAATTCTCTGTCTTTTTCTACGGAGCCAGCAAACTAAAACCAAACATTATAAAAAGCACAGATGAATCTTATGAATACAGGCACAAAAATCTTCTAAAAATTTAGATTTATTAATTTTATGTGCAAACATGTTTTGCCTGCATATATGCATATATGTATCATGTGTGTGCCTGGTGCCAGGGAGGTCAGAGGAGAACATCAGATCCTCTGCAACTGAGAGTTGTGGAGTTGTGATCTACCATGTGGGTGCTAGGAACTGAACCTAGATCTCTGGAAGAGTAGCCAGTTCTCATAACCACTAAGCCATCACTTCAACTCCAAGAGTCTAAGTGTTTTAATGATGACCAGATTTGCTCATTTTTTTTTTGCTGTTGTTAGTTTTTGTAAGTTCTCCATATAAAGGCTACTGCTTAACTATCCTAAAATAATTACACTCTACGTATGTCAGTGTTTGCATTCAGAAATCAGTAGTGTTGTTTATTGGGTTAGTGACTTCTTCCAAGTTGACTATCAAAATCAGGACAGTGTGATATAACTAGTCCATGCCACAAGAACCTCCAACGAGAACTATGAAATGAGACATTAGTTCGGTTCAGGTCTCTTACCCTAACTGGTTAATTGCTAATGGATTTGAAGCGAGTAAATAATATGTGGCACAACAATATATTAATCAGCCAGGAGATAGCATGACTGTTGCAGAGACTTCTTTATTCTCAGGCACCATGCATTTTATTTCCATTATACTCTAGACAACCTTTCCTATCAAGCCAGCTATTTTCTGGTTTTCATTTAGCTCCACAGTGTTTATATCACTTACAAATAGGATATATCATGCATAGTAAAGCCAGATAATTCCTAATAAAAATTCCCTTCAGAATCTGCTATAGTACCGATGCAAATCAAAACTACCAAGTAATTTCAGTGGATACATGTGGCCTGTTATATGTTTTCACATAAAACAAAATGTTAGACTACAGTTTACTGTACATGCTTACATGCTGTGAGACTGATTTATTTCAGGTTTTAAATTTCACACTCAGTTTACAAATTGTATTACCTATGAGAAATCATATTCTGGCATTCAAATAAAACCCCTGTTATTTGCTGGTCCAATAAACTATAAACAAATTTGACCTAGAGTCACAAATACATCCAGCTCTGGCTTATCAAATTCTAATGAGGTATCGCAGTATGCCAGAATGAGCCCCAGATAAGCAGTCATATATTCTCAGCTCTGTCAGCATTTGCATCTTGGTGGGACTCTTTTTTTTTAAAACCTCTCTGGGCCTTTGTTTTTTTCTCTAATTTCCAGAAAGGAAGCTGTGTCGCATGAACCCTAAGTCTTTTTTCAGATCTGACAGTGTATTGTTAAGAATCCTCAGAAGAGGAAAGGGGAAATAATTTTGGAATGATTTTGTTTGTTTGTGTGTTTGTTTGTTTGTTTGTTTGAGACAGGGTTTCTCTGTGTAGCCCTGACTGTCCTGGAACTCACTCTGTAGACCAGGCTGGACTCGAACTCAGAAATCCTCCTGCCTCTGCCTCCCAAGTGCTGGGATTAAAGTCCTGTGCTACCACTGCAAGGCTAAATGATCATTCCTCCCCCCAACCTCTGCCACTGGAAGAAATACAGAATTATTGGGGGCTTTATTTGGGGGGGGGAGGGACAATGTCAGGAAATCAGATTCTAATTTTAGGTTTGACACAGTAAGGCATAACTGCTAATCAAATGTTACTAAAATGCTTACAAGTTGCAGGTCTGGAAAAGCCATTTGAAGCCCTTAGAAAAACAATGGAGAATGTCAGCTGTTTTTAACCCACTCATGGAGGAAATTCTTGGCTTTTAACCATGTCATTGTCCTTTAACTCAACTACAGCATATATAAACCTACAAGCAACCTTCTATTCTGAATTACACATGAAGACATTCAACCCAAGTTTTCCATTTTTTTTTAAAGATTTATTTATTTTATATATGTAAGTACACTGTAGCTGTCTTCAGACACACCAGAAGAGGGTATCAGGTGTCATTATGGATGGATGGTTGTAAGCCACCATGTGGTTGCTGGGATTTGAATTCAGGACCTTTGGAAGAGCAGTCAATGCTCTTAATAGCTGAGCTATCTCTCCAGCCCAATTTTCCATTTTTTTTTAAAATGTGAATCCTCTCTATTCACTTCTGCACAGCATTAAAGTTCTTCCTTGGAAATGTTGGCTCTCTGTATTAGAAGGACTAGATGACTTAAGGAAGCCATGCAGGTCTAGGATCACATGCATAGTGCAGATGGGTCTCTTTTAGGTGTAACTACTACTCTCAGCATTGTCAAAACTCCAGGCTGACCTTGCAAGCAGGCAGAAGAGTTTGACTGTTGGCAAGTACAGAGATGGTAGGTGGCCGGATGCCCCAAGCCTTAGGCATTTGCAAGGATTAACATTCTATCTTTAGAGACACATTTCTTTTGGACAAGCATTAATTAGTGCAGGTATCTCTTTGAAATAAAATGTCTGGTAGAGGGGTAAGGCCTTAAATCACTAACAGTTTATATAGTAACATTTTGTAAAATGCACTCATGAATACATTGGGCAAGTTGCATAGTGCATTGGAAACATAGATCCACGGACATACAAGTTGAGAAAATGTAATATACTATGTGCCTTCTTACAAAGGCATAGTGTACATTATGGTAAGATTGTCTATAAATGAATTGCATTTGGCTTAGAGTACGGTTTTGTTGTTTCAGAATACGAGACACATTTAGAAGTTATTTGTGCTACATTGCACATAAAAAAACTTCATTATCTTTTAAAAATATATGTTATGTTTAAATTTATTTTTGTTTGGGAGGGGTACGTGCTATGTGTACATGGGTAATAATGTTCAGAGGACAACTTTTAGAAGTTAGTTCTCTACTTCCACCATGTGGGTGCCAGGGTTTGAACTTCTGTTGTCAGGCTTGAAGGCAAGTGCCAAAACTGTCTACTTCAGTAGCGTTAATTATCTTCACAGTGTTATACAGCCAATCTCAAGAATTTTTTCATCTTGTAATCTCACCTCTATAGATGAAATGACAACCCATTATTTTCTTCTCAAAAATCCTGTAAGGCACCATTCTCCTTTGTGTTTGTATGGGCTTAACCATTCTAGATGCAAGTGGAGTAATGAAGTCATTGACATTTGGTGATGGACTTACTGTGATGCCTTCAAGATTCACCCATGCTCTAGCAATGTAAAAGAACCATTTTTTTTTACATTGAGTAACACCCCGCTGTGTTCTCAACATTGTGCTCATCCAACTGCTGATGGAAACCTTGCTCCTACTGTAGCTATGGGGAATGATGTTCTTATGTACACAGATGTGCAAATATCCCTAGCTTTTGGTTCTTTTCGATGTAATAGCCAGAAGCACGATTCCTAGATTGTATCATAATGTCATTGTTAACATTATGAGGAACAACTGTCCAACTGATTTTCATAATGGTTCTATCATTTTACCTTCCTACCAACGGTGTACAAAGTTTAAACTCTCCTCTTCCCTCATTAACACTAAAACTTTATATTTTGTGTATTTAGGGCTTTTTGTTGTTGTTGTTTTGGTTTGTTTTAGTAGCCATCATAAGGGGCATGAAGGCCTATTTCATGGTGGTTTTCCAATTAGTGATATTTTTAAGCATTTCTTCCTTATGCTTTCTGGAGGCATAATTTCAAAAGTCACAGGAATAAAAAGTCTTTGGATGATATTTAATATATGGCTCTGGGGCAAATGGATGATTATAAATCCATTTTCAGGATAGAGGAGTTTTTATTTAGCTTTTGAACAGTTAAGATTTACTATTTTGGGGCCAGCAAGATTGCTCCACAGGTGAAGGGACAGTTATAAGTTTCCAGAGATCTCTTCTGTCTCATAATTCTTAGTGATTTTTTATTTAATCTAGTTGGTGCTTAGAATTTCATTGTTTTGTTTTGGGTGCTTCATAGTTTACAGAGTTTTAGGAGAAGGTAACAATGCTTCATATTTCTCTTGTATATTGCTAACCCTAACCAAAACATCTACCCTAATGAAGTGTGTGTGTGTGTGTGTGTGTGTGTGTGTGTGTATGTGTGTCTGTTGGACTGAGTATGTAAGGTAATCTGGACATTTCACAGACATTAAATATTGAAACATACATTTCTAATGATTTGTGAAGTTTATATGAAAAATATTTTAAAATGTGCCTCTGGATGACATAAAACTGTTATTTCCTCGCCTACTTCTTCAGATAAAATTTCCTTAAAATGTTAGAGGCAATTGAATACAATACATTTTAAATTATTAATATTTTTCTTATACATTTAATTTTAACAATATTTTGGCCTACAACTTAGCACATTGTCAATTGAACATTGTTTTGTTGGCTTAAGTAAACTGTTTTCTTCTTAAAATAATCTCCGTTCAGAATATGCCACCTCATCTATTGGATTTCCTTTTCTCAGCAGATGTTCTGAGCCTGTATTGTTTCCAGATTACAATCAGGTTGTCTATAATACAGAGATTCAGACATCTGGGCCAAGGGAAAATGGGCCAATTCATTTTAATCAGGTTAGGGAGGAAATGCTTCCTGAAAGCTTGCCCTAAAGATATTCCCACTTTATATCCTAAAGGTGCTGGTCTGGGCTTTGCTGGAATTCTAAAGCATGACATTTTAAAATGTACAAGCCGGGCGGTGGTGGCGCACGCCTTTAATCCTAGCACTTGGGAGGCAGAGGCAGGCGGATTTCTGAGTTCGAGGCCAGCCTGGTCTACAGAGTGAGTTCCAGGACAGCCAGGACTATACAGAGAAACCCTGTCTCGAAAAACCAAAAAAAAAAAAAAAAGTACCTTCAAGTGTGACCACTTGCCACAACACTGGAAAGAATAGGAGATAAGAAGACCTAGTAGCAAGAGTAAGTATAGGGGACTGGATATATAGTTGAGTGGGAAAATGTTTAGATTACATCCCCAGCACCCAAATTAAAAAAAAAAGGACTCAGGTGTAATATTTTAACACTTGATTCCCTTTGTGTGCATTATCCAATCATAGCTTCATGTGTAAAAACCAGACAATGGAGTATATCCCTCATGGAACACCTCTGTAGATTCAGTGAGGCAATATATACAAAAGCACCTTGTAATATCTCACCCTAAGCAGTGTAGTCAGTGTTTCCCCACCTAAATGATTATCAGTGTCCCTGAAGACACTGTGTTACAGTGCTTTAGTTCAAGACAAAGGAAAATAAAACAAACAAACAGACAGACAGACATATAAACAAACAAATATTTCCCCCAAACACAAAAAGAGCCAAAGACTGATGGGCACTTCACAGAAGGGAGGGTGAGCTATGTCCTCTCACATTCTTTCATTTCTCTTTCTTATGTAAACTATAAGATAGCCTTAGGAACTATTTGAATGGGCAGTCCATCTAAGAATACACATAATTGGCCAACTGTCTATGAGGAGATCCTTAACATTATCACTCACCAGGATATGGGAATTAAAATCACAGTGAGATACAAATAAAAGCAGCTGGAAAGTCTAATCAATGCATGACAATAGTAAATATCAAAAAGCATATGGATCAACTAGAACCTCATACATTGCTGGTGGGAAAACAAGATGGTACAACCACTTTGGAAAATACTTGAGCAGTTTCTCAAGAAATTAAGTGCATATTTATCAGATGCCCCTGTCATTATATTCCTAAGGAATCTACCCAAGAGAATCAAAAACATCTGTCTACACAAGGGTTTGTATGTGAATGTTCTTAGCAGCATTATTCACACAAGTCCAAACTGGGAACTAATCCAAGTGTCCATCAATTGGTGACTGAATAAATGAAATGTAGTATAGCTATACAAAGAGTACTATTTAGTAATTAAAAAAAACAAGGGACAGATACATGTTTCAATACAGGTCAATATTCAAAACATTGTGCTAAGTGAAAGAAGCCAAACACATACACACACACACACACACACACACACACACACACACACACACCACACACACACATACCACATCTTGTATAAGTTCATTTATATGAAATGCTCAGAAGAGGCAAATGTTCAAGGACAGAGAGTAGTGGCTGCCCAAGACTGAGGTGGAAAAATAGGTTGAACAAGGTGAACTTGTTAGGTGCTAGAATAAAATGGAGTGGGCTAATAATTGCCCAACTGTGTAGAATTTAGTTAAACTCTTTAGATTGTACACTTATAATGGGTGAATTTATAAAATGTAAGTTATACTTCAATCAAGTAATTAAAAAATCTTTGCCAAAAGGGAGAGCTTATGCTAGTCAATGTGACAAGTGAAGAGCTCAAGCCTGGATTAAAATATCAGCCCCTGGAGTCCAACTCAGTAGGAAGCTAGCTCTCTTTTAGCCAATGATGTTTTCTTTCCTGTTCCAACACTCAACCACCTGTAATTATCCCATTAGCCTGGAGTCACATTAGCTACATGAAGCTCAAGTTGACACTTTTAAATAAGACTCAATTACTACTCTTATGAAATCCCATTTCCAGCCAGGCGGTGGTGGCGCACGCCTTTAATCCCAGCACTTGGGAGGCAGAGGCAGGAGGATTTCTGAGTTCGAGGCCAGCCTGGTCTACAAAGTGAGTTCCAGGACAGCCGGGGCTACACAGAGAAACCCTGTCTCGAAAAAATCAAAAAAAAAAAAAAAAAAAAAAAAAAGAAATCCCATTTCCATCTCTCTTTCATTTCCTAATGTTTGTGTTATTTCCCCTTGTCCTCAAGAAAACATGCTTACATCTTTAATTTTTTTCCTCTAATAGTATGTTTCAGCTTTTTTGCTCTTGCCTAATTCCACCCCATGGATTCCACAGACAATATTTAATAATAATGTATCTGGGCCAGAGAGATGGCTCAGCAGGTAAAGCTTCTTTTCATTAATTTGATAACCTGAGTTTTTTCTCTGGGACCCATGTGGTAGAAGGAGAGACCTCCCACAAGTCATTCTCTGACTCCATAGGTATGCCATGACACAACAAACACACACACACACACACACACACACACACAAATATAGTAATTTTTTAAAAATAAGGACAATGTGTCTGTAGTGAAACAGTCCTCATGTGATGAGTAAATGACTTGCTTTTGGGAATTAGTAATTTCTAGTATTTTACTAGAATAAAATATTATTTATCTAAGAAGATAGAAGTGAAAATAGAATACTTATTTGAGTTATCACATGGTGTCTGGGGATACCTGGGACAAAGCTAAATGTAGACAACCTAAAATATGTAGAGAACAATGCAATTATATGACAAGTAAAGAACATGTGTATTTAAAAAGGTTTCCAAGTTTTAGAAAGAGAGAGACTCCTGGCCTTTCCAGAATCTCCAAGAATTCTAGCTTTTCAGTGTTTAATATACACACCCATCCTTCATTCATCAAGCCAGCAACAGCACACCACTCTGCAGTTTCACTGTACTCTAGAGTAAAGCAACTGGAGTCAAGTGGCCTGGTTCCAAATCCCTTTGTTTGTTTCTTGCACTTGCTAGAGTGAGACCTTAAGCAGATCCAGGAACTAAACTCATACCTCCTCGCTTTCTACATTCTAACATCAAGCTAAATTATGCCTATACTTCCCAGGGCTGGGAAACTGAAGTGCATTTGTATGCTTGGAAGCTGCAAAGACCCACATAAAGAGTCTCCCTTCCAGCAGACTCTCGAATTCCTTACATGTTTTTATTTCCCTATCTCTAATAGGCCTTGTTGATCCCTTGACATACCTGGCCTTGCATATGACTACTATTTCCTCTGCTGCACACATTAACAGCTAATCCTGAATAGTGTTTGAATTTGTTTCATACATTTCTACTTCCTGCCTAAATAAATAAATAAATAAATAAATAAATAAATAAATGCTACTCCCAAAGGCTTTCCACATGTATTCCTGCTGGATGCAACATGATTGCTGTTTCATAGCACATAGCAAGACAACAGTTAAGACAGGATGCAAGACAGGAATATTGTGTGCAGTTGAAAGGACAAGGGAAGCCAGTGTCAACAGATGCAATTACCAGATGTGAACTTTGGCCAAGAAGGTCAGAATAAACACTCTTTTTAAGAAGTGCTTCAGGATATTTAATGCCCCAAATTCATTGCAGTCTTGGCATCACATCTTACTAGAAATGCAATCCTCTAGGGTTCTGACCATGTACTGTGTAGTATGGATCCACTTTTACTGGGGGGGGGGTTGAGAGGGCGGGGGGGGCGTGGCTTCCCTAGTAGATCTCCCTGCTATTCAAAAAGCAGGCTTTCTGGAAAACTTATTTCATATAAGAGCTTGCCCTTATTTGAGGGTGATTTAAACAAATGATAGCTGAAGTGGATATGCACACAAGCCACAATTTAACACTTGCTTCCAGTGAGGCTGCCTTGCCCTTCCCCTTAACACAGTGGGAAGAGTGATTATTTTCCAGTCCCACAGAGACGTGGAATGAGCCAATTGTTCTTATTCTGTCCTTACTCTGACACTTATTTCCTTTCCAATACAGGGCAGGTGCACTGGTCCTTGTGTTACATGGTGATGGAAATGAACTGGGGAGAAGGATGCTTTAAAAGGCAGCAGTTTCCATCCTCAACCAAATTCAAAGGGAGAACTAGGGGTTCTCTTCTAGTCATCTCACCCAATTCCCTTCCAAGACCTCCTTTGGGATTTACATAATGTTATCCAGAAAGGAACTCAATTTGGGGAAACGCTGAGTTACTCAATGATGATCATTTACATCTATGACAAAAATAACGGCATGTAAGCACCTGGCATTTAAAATGAGCCACTGCTAAACACTTGAATTGAATGAATCTCTTTTCCAAGCAGCAGAAAGTGTCAATTACCTACATATGTTCATCCATGATCAGAAAGCTTGTGTCCCTTGAACCCCACATACTGGTAAGAAAAACTTGCCTTTCTTACACCCTACAAAAGCAAAGAAGGAGCAGGAGGGGGGTATGTGTGTGTTGGGGGAGTGGCACACGCCTTTAATCCCAGCACTCAGGAGACAGAGGCAGGCAGATCTCTGAGTTCCAGGCCAGCCTCATCTACAGAGCAGATTCTAGGACAGCCAGGGCTACGCTGAGAAAACTTTCCTCACAAAACAAAGAAGCAAAAAACCAAACCAAAACAAAACAAAACAAAAACAAGAAAGCAAAGAAGAAATGTTTGTTTACTTCATTCTGCATCACTAGGTGTTGCTTTCAAAAAAACAAACAAATAAACCAACAAAAACAAAAACAAAAAAAACCCCGAAGACATGTTATGTTCACAACTAAACAAGAACAAACCAATTATCTAGATTTTTATGATCAGTTAAACTTCTTATTCTCCAGACTAAAGATGAATTGTCTGTCAATCCTTTCTGCTCTATCAGCTATCACCCCGCCAGTCACTGGGTATTGACATATGAAGTGCGATTCTGAAGGCTATGACATTTGAAAAGAATGGGGTGCCAAGGTTCCAATTTGACTAGAAAAGTGACTCGCCTAAATGGACCTTGTGTTCTCCTGCACCCATCCCTTGGTTGGTACTCATGTGTACTACAATGTACTACTTAGGTCATTCTCTTTTCTAAAGTATTGAGTGCCTTGCCTCTAACTGAGTTGTGCCACTCCCAAAGAGGCTGTTTCTATTACTATTCTCCAAATTCCCTGTTTGAATTTCTCGTCACACTTTTAAATAAAGCTTTTATGTCTGGACTTGATCCTTGGACTCTTAATTCAAAGATCTGATAAGTTCTGGTATGCTTGTCTTTACTATCCCATAATACTTCCCATGTACCTTCTCTCATCAATGTTCTCCATTTCCCACCTGTGTACTTTGTCCAGGTTGTTCTCTTAGCCTTGTGGGATCTTCCCTGTTGACACACTGTTTATTCTAAAGGAATCATCTCAAATATCATTTCCTCCACACATTCCTTTCTCATTTCTGGAGCTGAATCTAATTGTTTCATCTGTACTCTCATTACACTTTCTTTAGAAGGACTTGTCTTCAAATCTCGATGACCTTCTGCCTAGTATTGTGGTTGTTTGTGTCTGTCTGTCACCCCTACGAAGCCCAAGGGTTTTTAAGGGCAGAACTGTGTTTGACTCATCTTTGTGTGTCTCAAGATTCTCAGGACCTAACAGAGTACCTGACACTCACTGACTGAACAAACAATAAGCATTTTGAGGCAGAGTTCAAGTATTATGTGTTGATTTATTGAACTGTCTGTATGTGTTCTAGCTGTTAATCAAGGAGCCTGGCATAGACCACAAACTAAATACAGAATGCACAACATCTGTGCCGGAATAACTCCAAACATTTTTTTAATGTCAACGTTTTGGAGAGTGGTTTGAATTCTTTTGCTTGCATGGAACCTTCATAGGTCTAGCAGTTAGCAAGAAAATAAAGCTCCAAATCACTGACTTACCTCCAAGAGCTTCAGCCACAGAGCATGCTGCAGATCATTAAGAATGAGAGCTTCTGTTCAGGCAGTTAATGTCTAAAGCAGAAAGTTATTTCCGCTTATACTTTCAGTAGACTGACTAACTGCCCACATTCTAAACATCATCAGAGTGCCTGCCTTTCTGAGGGTTCCAGCAACAGGAATTTCTACCACGATGCAACCAGACAACCTCCTACCATCCAGGCCAGTCTACCACAAGCCAGATTTGGTGTTTCCCTGCCAGATGCCCTTGTGTCTGCCATCAGAAACTCCAGAATTACCTGAAATCCTTTTCCAGAAAAACAAGGGAAAGTACCTTGGAAGACTGACACAAAGTTTCTCCTGTCAGACATCATAAATCCATCCCCAGGATACAAGGTGTTGATTTGTGGTGTGTGTGTGTGTGTGTGTGTGTGTGTGTGTGTGTGTGTTTGCATTTTTCAGAGTCCTACGCATCTTGGAATGTATGCCATAGATATTCCAACATGCAAGTTATTATCATGACTAACACAGACAAAGTTACCTGCTGCTACATTCCAGGTATGTTTATGTATTTCCCTGTCTAATCTGCTTCCCTCCAGCTGTCTTTTGTGGGGGAAATGGGGATTTTCCCCCCTCTATCCCTGAGTTTTCTCTAACAACTGTGATGTCAAATGCAATTATTTGCAGAGGAATCTGCTATATGCACGGATGAAAGGGACACATGCAAATCCTCAACAAGAAAGGGAAATACCAGCTATCTGGAACTATGTTCCCCAAGCTCGCTGCTCTGGCAGCGTCTGCTGAAGGCCCCCTGTGCAGATATTAACAAGCTGAACACAATATGACTTTAGGAATGCAAAAGAAAAAAAAAAACTGTTTAACATTTGAAAAATCTCCTCCTCAATCTGAGGTCAAGTCAGCTAATAAAAAAAGCTTCAAAAACTTCTTTTTTTTTTTTTTTTAAAAAAAAAAGCATGAATAAGCCCCAGATGTTCCCGTTCTCAGCTGAACTTTCCACCAAGTTATTTCATACCGTCTATTTTTCACAAGTGCAGTTATTCCAACCTCTTGCGCTGGCCTATCTCTTTCCAAAGAAAACTGCCTCCAGCCAAATTCCTTCTCCCACCCACAGTAACTAATTGTCCACACTGTTATTCATCTCCTTTTCTGAAGAAGAATTAAATTGGCCAGACCCTTTACTACAAGGGCCACTGACCCACAGGGGGGGAAAAATCAATTGGGGCCACACACAAGTAAAAAGCTGCTGGACTCAGTTTAGCTTGTTTGTTTTGTGGAAGAAAAAAAAGTGTCATCTATTTTAGGGTGAAAAAAAAGAGGGAAAGCAGAACTCCATTCAAAAGATGGAAGAAATAATAATAATAATAATAAAAGGACTCCAGGTCTATGCTATCCCACTTTTAGGAATGTGGCACAGAGAGAAATTGAGAAGAGAACAGTATGACAAAGGGGATGGCGAGAAAGAGACCCAGAAATAGCGAAAGATGAACAGTGGGATATACATAGGAAGACGTGGTCAGCTTCCACGTTCATGTGCTAGTTGTCTTAACCGCTTGTCTCCAACCTGGAGTTCCCTGTGCTGTGCCCATTAGAATATAAGTTATCACTGCCCTTTGAAATCCTTATTAACTTTCTCAGTTTAGGAACAGTCCTTTCTGCACTGAGAAACAGCTGCCTTGCTTTCATTTGCTTTGATTTTCAAACTTCAAAGCCATCTCTTTTTAAAAAAAAAAAAAAGGTTATTTTCTCAAGACCATCTGAAGGTTTTACACGTGTGTGTAAAGACTGTGTAAAGAATGACTAAAGTCCCTGATGTTGCAAAGCTGTCAGATGGCCTTATCTTTAGCCTTTGAGAGATTAGCACTGTCTTATTCCTTAGAGCTTACACATTATGTTATGAAAGCATTTATTTCATTGATTTGAAGTCCCTGCCCCTCCTTACTTTGCATCCTAAGTTTGGATACTAGTATATTAGACAATATAAGGTGGAGAGCACATGTGTGTCTGTAAGGAAAGCAACATCCAACACGCACAGCTCTTCAGTGGCTCCTTTGCTGTTGAACACTGAACTTGTGAATGACAGCACCTAGTAGCCCACTGACAAAGATGTTGCTTTCGAGCTGCTGTACTAACTTGAGAGCTGTGCATATATGCTACTGTACCTTGGACCCAAAATATTCAGCCTTCTCTACTGCTGTCTGAACAATCATAGGACAGCAACAGAATAGGGTAATGTCAAGAGACGAGGAACAAAAGAATGAGGGATGTAAACTAGGGCAACTCATGGAAGGACAGACCATAGGCCTATGGAGTCTGAAAAGCTGACTGTTGAAGGTGAAATATAAGAGAACTACAAGCTGCATGGTGGTACATGCTTGTGTTGGAAACAAAGTCTGGTCTTGGTGTGACACAAAGGACCACAGAAGCAAAATAAAAGTAGCTCAGCAAGGCATTTTTTTTCCCCTGAGAAAAGGGTGTACCAGAACCCAAACCAGGCTACCAAGCACACTTGGCCAAGATGGATTCTTATTCCTGACATAGGTGATTGCTGTGTCTCAACTCATTGGCGGGAGCACAACTTCACAAGCTGACATTTGCTAACCAGTGTAGAGGAGAAGGGGAGGTTCAGGAAATATAAACCTTTGCCTTTGATAGAAAACCAAAATAAAACAAAACCGTTTTCTCATACCTAGAATCCTAGCTACAGGAAGGTAGACAGTTCAAAACTTGCTTGGGTTACACAGTGAATCTGAGGCCAGCTGGGACAATTAGAGAAGGCCCGCCTCAAAATAGAAAATGTTGAATGAACTGAATGTTCTAAAGCTCTATGGAACAGTGCTGTCAAGAGTATGTCTTGCAAGACCTTGACTTCAGTCTCCTTGACTTCGGTTCCCACTACAGAAGTCCACACAATGGTGACGAATAGGACATGGACTCTGAACACTGGAACTAAGAAGTTATACCTTTTCAGGTGATCATCCTGTCTTAGTCTCCCAAATTCCAAGATTATAAATGGGTACTACCATACCTGGATATCCTCACCTTTCATACTTAGTAATAAGTATAATGGATATCTTTCTAAGGATAATAATGTTTCTGAAAAAAAATGATGGCTGTATCTTACTCTATTGTGTAGGAGCAGTATAGCTCACATAATAAGTATCTATTTGATGGACTGTTTAATTACTTTTACAGTTGTCTGTGGTTTTTTTTTCCGTTATTGGGTTTTGTTCACTATTCACCAACAATGACATTGACATATCCTATACATATTGTGGATTATAATAGACTTTCTTAGGGAGAAATGATTGTAAATGGAGCTGCTAGTTACAGACTACTTCAACTGACTTCTTAGGCAATGGCATTATTCTAATGATTCTTATTACCTCTTATTCCACAGAATTGAGAGTAAAAGATAGGGAATCAAGTTCAAATTTAACTTTTGGATCATTTATAATCTGAATATTAGCTTTCTCATCTGTAAAGTAGAACAATAATATGTTAATGATAGCTAGATCATGGGATATATGTAAATGCGGTATTGGAAATAAACATTTAACCACAGTGGTGCATATTTTTATTACATCTATATATTGTTAAGATTTCATAAGCAGCTATAAGCATGGTGGTACATACCCAGAATTCTAGCACTTGAGAGGCAAAGACAAGGGAAATGCTGTGAGTTTAAGACCAGCTTGAGTTATTTAGCAATTTCCATAACAATAAGAATTAAAGAGCAGCTTTACATGCCTACAAGTCCCTGCTTCAAAGAAGGCTGCCCAATAGCATCCACAGCAATATTTCTAGGTTCCTAGATTCGATTCTGCTGCTGTTTCAAGTTGGGTTGTGTATATGGCGGGGAGTAGGGGCTTTCAATCCAGTGCATGTCTGGCTGTCACTTACTTAGATGATATTTGACCCCCTAAAGTTCTTAAGTGCAGAACATTCACCTGGTGATTATTTGTCATTGTCTGCTGTGCTGGGGTGCAAAGCTGATCATGTTTTTTTCTTCTTCCTCATTGGGCCCTCTATAAATACACCCAGAGTGTGTGGGTCTGAATTGAACACTCTGGCGAGACACCAACTTTCTCAGGAAGAAAGAGATCAGTTGCATTATAACACAACTTGCAATTCCTTTCCAAACTTCTGGTGCTTTTGCTTTGGAAAAAAAAAGCCTGCTGCTGTTCATCATTGCTAGCCAAAAGCATTTATAGATTATGGATTCTTTTATTGAAAATAAAGCATTCAACAAGCAAGGCATGCTTTCTTAGAGGTTGTGAGGCATAAACCAATTGTACAGCAGGCACATAGTACATACTATTGGTTCTGACAGTTGCCTTCCTTTAGGTTATTTATTTAACTTACCATTTTCCATTAAATGTAGAGTCAGATCTCGTTATGGATGGTTGTGAGTCACCATGTGATTGCTGAGAATTGAACTCAGGACCTTCAGAAGAGTAGTCAGTGCTCTTAATTGCTGAGCCATCTCTCCAGCCTTTTACGTACAGTCATAAGACACATCCACACAAGAGCTTTAACTTAGCCTGGGCATGGTGATACATGTCTATAATCCTAGCATTCAGGAAGTCAAGGCACGTAGATCTCTAGGTTTAAGGCCAGATCTTCAAAAAGAGTTCCAGGCAAGCCAGTATACCCTGTCTCAAAAGAACATTTTAACCTGCACAAGAAATTCCTATATTATTTAAAAGATGGAAGTAGGTGGCTACAAGACAAACGTAACAAAACAAAACACACATACACAAAACAAAACAAAACAAAAAAATATCAAAAGCCAGAGGAGCTGTGGAAAAGCACTGTCTTTTGGCTAGAGAAGGTAGGAATCAAGGAAATGTAAGGCTTCTAAGTCTTTTTGTACCAAAGAAAGAAGTTACACACACACACACACACACACACACACACACACACACAGACATACCTGTTTTGCATCAACAAAAGAAAATACATAAAGCAAACTAGGAATAGAAATCAGGTTGGTGTTTATCGTGCTAAATGCAAACAAAAGGGGAAAAGGGAAGAAAAAAAGACTATAGGTTCCTAGAAGCCAAAGGTGGGGCTGACTTAGGATTTTTTCTAGTCTTTGTGCCCAACATGGGACTCTTGGTGAAAAAAGGCAAGCCTGCATGGGCATAAATGGAACAGGGATATAACAGCATCTCAAAAAGACAGTGTTACAGAGAATAACCTTAAAGTATTTGGTGACTGTCTTACAGAGGAGAGTATAGAGCTACTGACAAATTCAGAGAAATGACGATTTAATGTGAGTGGGACATAGGCTGCAGGAATAATTAGAGGACAAGCTGTCCTTCTTTGTGGATACTATACCCTGTAGCAAGTATGAGAAATCTGTGCTCCCAATAAGGGAGGGTGTGCCCAAGGTTTTATTTACTTGCAAAGAAGAATGCTTCTCAATTTCTACCTACCTACACATGAGGCATGAGTCACCACAGAACTTCAGGACCCAGGAAGACCAAAGTCTTAGAAATCTAAAGGGTGCATGAAGTTCTGTTTTATCTCAGCTGTTCAAGCCTCAACAAGCTAAACTTGAAGTGAAAAGGAGCCAAGAAAATGAAACATGCCTATTACTCAAGCTTTGACAGACAAAGTAGGTTGCTTGGTATCATATTTGAAAGTGATAGAACAGGCGAGAGAAGAAGGCGTAGGACATGGTTCGATGTCTCTGTCAAAAATAAGAAGCAACAGGCATTCTCCAAGTGAGAGTCAGAACAGGGAGAGGGAAGAGAAGACTGTGGGTTTCCCAGTTCTTACTGAGATAAGGAGACTCTGAACAAGTAGAACAAGGAACTCACACAGAGAACATGGTACTAGTCTAGAAATTTCTCAAGAAAGTGAAAAAAAGGAGTACTCTAGATAGCTTTATGATTGTTGCTGATTGAGACAGTCTGTGCAGTCCAAGGTTGGTCTTGAACTCCCTGTGTAACCAAGAATGGATTTGAACTTCGGATCCTCCTGCTTCTATCTCCCAAGTGCTGGGATTATAAACATGTGATACCACACCTGGCTTTCTAGATGACCTTTGGAAAGACCTAGAATATTCTATATATCAACTTTAAAAGCAAATTCCCAGTGTAAACAGTTCTTAATTTTAATGGCAAGAGGATTCCCTGTGTGCTCTCTTCTTCTCTGAACATGTCTATACATTTCCTGCCCCCAAATTTATTATTTTCTCCATGTGCAAGATATATTCACCTTGTCTCAATAGCTCTATTTTTTTTTACTTCATCAACTCTAATTCCAAATAATCTCAATCTAATTATTAGTGCCTATGAATCCAAAATTTTATCATCTAACTCAAAGATGGATGCGATTAAATTTATGACTCATCATAGGGCAAGATTTCCTTCTACCGGTGTACTTACAAAAGCAGATAACATGATCCATTTTCAGAATGTGAAGGCAGGGCAGGTGTTAGACAGAGACATTCTGTCCAAACAGGGAAACAGGTGGGTCAAAAGTAGAACAAAATAATTCATTTATTCATACAAATATGTGTCACCCTACTATGTGCCAAGCTGTTTTCGGAGCACACAGCCCAGTGCTGAGTAGTAGGACAAATGTCTACCCTATGGAAAGGCTGTAATCCAGCTCCTATGCTACCCATCCTAAATGCTTTGTTGGTCTTGTTAGCATCATCGGATCTGATCAGCAGGGCACAAGTGTGTGCTGAGGCAGAGAGAAGAAAGATCCCGAGTGTTTGGTGAAAAGTCAGGTCGCCTTGCTGTCTGCATATGCTTGAATAAAACAACAGGCAAGGTGCTGTATACCATTCTAGAGAAACAGAGCAAACTACAAGTAGCTGCTATAATTAGAAAAACGCAGGAGTTGCTTTCAAATAAGGAAATTTGTTCTAAAAAGGTATGGAGAAGGCAAACAGTCACTGCTTCCCTCTGGTTCCCCACGCCTCTTTGTGAGGCTGTCACGAAACACAGTAGTCTCTCCAACACATCTAAGCTCCTACAGTGGCAGCTGAAGAAAAACACGATAATCTCTCTCGATCTTTCTCACAGTTTCGGTCATTTTTGAGACTTCAGTGAATGGATGACACTCAACAGTCAACATCCAAGGAGCCACTTTTAATTGGGATATTGACTAAAAAAAAACGTGTAACAAATTGATTAAAGAGTAATAGTTAACACATTCATCAGGGAATCTAAATACCTCATTGTGAGAACTTCTTAAGGTTCAATGAGGGATAAATCTTTACAGGTACTAGGGTTTTCTTTTAACTTTGTACTGTGGGACCTGGAATGGCTACTGGTCTGATTTGAGTGGGTTATGACATATACTACATTCTTTTGAGATCCAAATCACTGCCTATTCCAATACTTATGTCCTGGCTAACAGGTAGAAAGTGACAGGGCCAAATTTAGAGACAAAGCAGTTCTCATTCCCTAGGCTATTTCACCAGGCAGTAGAAAGGAAGGTTTAATAAATTTTAATGGCAGGCTTCACTTCCTTTCCTTGGAAACTCTTGCAAGATTAGCTGGATTGCTTGATGCCAATTTCTGTCCTCTAACCCCCACCTCTTCAAGCTACACTCAAGAGTGGACGATACAAAACCCTGATCTCTGTCCATATCCCTCTCATGTTCCTATCCCTTCAGTGGCTGTCACTACCAAAAGAGTACAACTCTGGATTTCTTCATATGCTGTCTATAGCCCCTGGCATCTTTGACACACCTTTTCAGTCTTATCTCTCACTGCCCACTTCTCTGCTCCTCCAGCTTGTGGCCTCCGCTCTCCAGCCACATGTCTACTGATACACTTTCATGTCTTTGAGCCACTGCTCATACCACATTCCTCTGCTGGGAAGATCCTTCCTTGCAATCATTATCTGCCAAAATTCTCCTTGTCTTTCAAAGCCTGGCTTAAAGGCTATCTATATTTGAAGTCCTGTCTAATTCTCTCAGTAGGAATGAATCCTTCCCTTCTCTGGGCTAACAGGACCTTATTTATGCTTCTCTTATAACACCAATACAAGGCTAGGATAGTAGCAATGTAGGTATGGCTCATCAACTACCTTGAAAGAGATCACACTCAAGTAGTATCCATATGCCCATAGTGCTGGGCATAGTGGCTCAGCATTGGATGAGTGGATAAATGATGATGATATATCCACATGAGATGATAGATGTGTATGTAGAGTACATTCTGTATATCCTTTTCAATGTACTTAGCACCACATAAAACACAGATGCATAATACATAAAATAACTCCCAATATGACAGCATGTATGTATAACCACACTTTACTAGATATTCTGCCTTACAGGCTTCATTTTGAAAGAGTGTCAAAGAAATGATTATGGCTTAAGTGACTTCCAAGAATGAACAGAATTCAAGGAGAAGTTCATTTCTGTGTGGAATTTCAACCTCTTAGAGTGAAAACCTGTAGCTTCAATAATTTGCACTGGAAAAAAAAAGTTATCTGATGGCAAGTATTGACCAACCATTTTGTCACAACATAAATAAAAAGATATCAGCAGTAAGATTACCGCTTCCTGCTTCTGGGCTGGACATCTTTCAGCTCTCCACCTCCTTAAGAATCCATCCGCAGCAATAACGAACTGCCTCTAGCTTGGCTTAGGCTTTTGTATTAGCTCATTAATGAGTCTGGATTCCTTCCCCATTTTCCATGGTATCCCAGGCAGAGACAAAGGCTCAGGCAGCAGGGGGCAGCTTTCCTTTTGCCTGATAACAAGTGCTCACTAGTCTCTGTCTGTAGTTAACAAATTCCGTAGGTCTTTGAAGGTAGAGCCCACAGAATGGGTCTGGCCTGCTGTAAGCTCTGCAATGCAAAACAGAGCTTCTCTGCAATTCAAATAGAGCTCAGGAATTTGGGCCTTAATCAGTGTTCCCGGCATCTCTGACATCACCCCAACAGCTGAGAGTGATGGTGTCTTAAGGAAAGCTCAGTAGACCCAAGCCTTGTAAATTCTTTCTGCTCTGCTGGCATGTGAAAGGCACACACACTCACAAATACCTTATATGCTTTTCCAAACCATTCTAAATACCTCCTGGAAGACATCTGCCAATCAGTATCCCATGGCAGCCACATTTTAAATATAGGAACCTCTCAACATCTTCAACTAGAGAACAAAATGCAAAAGGAATGCAGATTAACTTGCCATGAACTTTAGAGCTCTGAAGTCTATTTGATACTACAGTTCCATGAAAGGTCCTGGTAGGATGAAGATCAAAATGAGATTTCTGGATCATGTGCTAAGATCCCTAAGCTGCACTCAGAGGGTAGCTTGCCTATTAATAGAGTATCTAATTTAGGGCAGAGTTCAAACTTGGGGGACATCTAAAGAACTTTATTTAAACACACACACACACACACACACACACACACACACTCATGCATGCAGATACCACCTATATTTCATCTATCAGCTTCCTTTTCTCTTCAAGCACTTTGGGCCAAACTAAATTTTCAACAGTTAAAAAAATCTGCTCAAGTTTGGCTAGATACAATTTTTTTTCCAAGAATCTTTAGAATTTAGATTATTGTGTTTAGAATTTTAAGATCACCGAAACATTCCAAACTAGAAAAGACACAGTTTCTCCAATCCTGCTCAAAGACTCAAATAGTTTGACTTTCCCTTGAACTAACATTTTATACTATAGTAAGAAGAAAGGAGATAGTAGCTGTAATTTATGTGTACACTGCACCCCATTTTATTCAAGACAGATGATAGTATACCCATTTCCCAGGTATTAGGAAACTGGAACAATGAGAAATTAAAGAATTCATCCAAGGACATGACTGGCAACTGAGCACAGATTGATTTGGCTCCAACTCCTTTTTGCTTTATGCTGAAGTAAATACACGGTTGTGGTTTCAAACTTCTCACTGTAATTCTAATCCTGTGCCAATAAGGTTTTACAATAATGACAGGCACTGCTGTAATAAAAACTTATTTTTTTTCCCCTTTTCTCTTTTGTTCTTTCCTCTTCCCCCCCTCCCCTCTTCCTCCTCTTCCTTTTCTTTTGTGGTGGTCACAAAAGTTGGGAGTGGGCCTGAGAGGACTGGGAAGTGAATGTGACTGGGGTGCACTATGTGAAATTTCCAAATAATTAATAAAAATATCTTAATAAAAAATAAAAAGCCTTAACATTAAAAAAAACCCACAACCAAAAAACCAAACCTTCAGGTAGAGCAGTGAACCTTGCTGTCACCAATCAGTCCTTTCAAACCTTTAAATAGAGTGAAGAAAATTTTCCTAGTCTCTCTCATGTTTTTCCCATTCCGATGTACTTATGCACATATACACTTCTTCCCTGCCAATACTAACCACACCATCTACAGTACTTGCTAAGGTGCTTATTGCTGTTTCTGTTATCACCAAAACCAATGATGTCTACAAAGTCAGCTTCCCTATCACTTGTACACTTTTGTTTGGGAATCCCAATGGAATACTGTACATTTATCCCTAGAACTTTTCAACTCTTAGCTTTCTCTTGTCATTCAGCCTGTGAAGATATATTTGGATCCCAATGACAATATCGATATAATAGTTAATACTACCTTCCTGCATGCTATGACTGAATATTAATGACATGGCTTGCTTCTCTGTCTTCACTTAGCTCATTTGTTTAAATAAAAAAAAAAAGGTTTCTGTCAATCAAAGTTAAGTTCAAAGCAAAGCAGCAAAGACCTCTCTCCAGGCCGACATCAGTTTGCTATGAAAATATTCTTTACATCTAATAATTAATTAGCTACACAATGATTAAGGCAGGTTATCTATTTACCAACATTTCTTGTCACTTGTTGAAAGGAACTCAGTTATTTCTGTCTAAAACCATGTCTATGACAGACATACAGACCAGCAACACATGTTCAACAGCATAGCTGCATGTCTTGATTTTTCTGTGAGAGTCCACAGTGGCTTCTAGTTCATAATTGTTATGGAGAACTCACACTATCCAAGAGATTGACCCAGAACTTTGCTAAGATGTGGTGTTAGGCTCTCTAACTTCTGATTTCCACAATCTAATGTCTGCCTCTTAAAGTTAAGGATGGAACATTATACTGGATTCCAGATTTGGGGCTCTTCCTCTATTAGTTGTGCTAGTTTAAAGTTTATTGACAGTGCTAGCATGATGATTATTTTAAGACTGCTCAGTGCTCTAGGATGTAACTGACCTGAACTTAAGCATCATTTTCATGACATAACACAAAATAACTATTTTAGCTTTATTATTTAATCTTGTCACAGACTTGCCCATACTGTGTAATGTTTGGGGAACAATTGAAAAATATGGATTACAAGAAAGTGTCTAGATCAACTTATTAAGGAGAAAAAGAGATCACATGTTAAAACTCTTTAAAAAATTACCAACTGAAATCCAGTGCATTAAACAATGGTGTAATTTTCATCTTGTATATTAGATGGGAGTCTAGTGGAAACACTCCACTTTTCAGTTGCTATGCAGAAATCACTGTGGTTGCTGCCTAAGGAGATGCTATAATTAGAGATACAGGATTGAGTTTATTAAGACTTTATTTCCACTAAATTCCAATAGTGAGCTCATAAAGAATATGGCCCCATGTCTGCTCATGTGTCAAATGCATTTAAAATGCAATGATCAGACTCAACTCACCATGGGAAAGGCCCCATCTTAAAAAAAAAAAAGGAACAAAACAAATAACTATAGTTGGGCTAGACTGTAGCCAGATATTTTGTTGGGACAACTAACATGGGACTTTGTCTGGGGTTGAGACTATGGAGAAGATCATTCTAGACAAGATAGCTAAGCACTCTTTATTTCCATTGGGTCTTGTCAGAATTCTAATGACATGGGCAAGGAAATTTTGGAAGTGTTGGTCATCAGCTTTGAAGAAGACACTTTAGTTCATTAGCACTCAAACATGGGATTTCACTTATCATATCTAAAAGGAATAATGTTACTACCATGCCACACACATTCTCTTGTCTGATCTACATTTTTACCACCAGTTAAGTTTAGGAGACTGCTGAAAAGCAAATGCTGTGATTTCTTTGTGTGTTGATATTCTGTATATTGAGGTAGTGTTCACATTGGATTAAACTCTCAAGAGTTTTAAGAGCAGCCTGAGATTTTATTGTTCTATTCAGAAGACCAATTTATCTATCTAAGAAGAAGTTTACAACTAGCATTTCTTGGTTGAAATAAGAATGAGAGACTCCCACATTCACCATGGAACAGAATCTGAATGCACTGTCCTAAAATAACTGAGTTATTTGGCATTTAAATCTACTGACTAATATGATGTTAATTTTGTCATCCTTAGAAGGGGGAGGCAAATCTTGAATTGTTAATGTATCCTGGAAGATAGAGGAATTGAGATCCAGGGTATGTGAGTATAAAGATGACTGATTCTGGATGTGGAATGGAGTCAGCCTCTGGGAGAGGGCCCAATGCCTACACAATAGGTTCTCCTGGCTTTGCCTGCTGTGGGTTCAATGATCCCTCCCCACAGAGACCACCTCCACTCAGTGTATTAACTATTCAGCGGGTTTAATGAGTGAGGTGGTGGGTAATGAGGTGTACTTGTTATGAACAAACCTAGTTAATAATGTCCATGAGAGATAAATAATTAGCAAGCTCATGTCTCATGCCACACGGCTTTTTTGTTTCAAAGATGAACTGCTGAAGTATGACCTCCTGCCATGACCTGAAATACGAACTTTACAAGAAAACATGCTTGTACATATACATTCATATTTGCACTAGAAAAGACTTTAGGGGCAAACTAGACTATAAATATATAAATATAACAATGACAAATGATAATAAAATAAGTTAAAATCTATAGAAAATCGAATACAGTAAAATATAGTAATGAAGAAAAAAAATGTATCTCCCTCTGTTGCTCGATCATGGTTTTCAGGATAGTGCTACCAAAACTATGTTGCTCACCATTCCTGACCTATCTTCCAGTTTTGAATAGTTTAAGTAATATGAAAGGACTAAAATACATGACCCAATTTAAGTACATTTAATGCTGTATATTCCAAATATAGTAAGTAGTTCCTTTTTAAGAAATTTAATCTAAAATATCTGAGAATTCTCTTTGGTGCAATGTTATTAAACTGTAAATAGTAATTAGGATATTAAAAACACATGCTCCCCAAAGCCACCAGACATTGTAATTATATTTCAAGCTATTAAACAGAAAGACAAAAGATTTTTTTTTTAATGATAAATGTACTTTGGAATGTATCAGCTAATTCCTGTTACTTTGTGAAACAATGTTTTGCTCCACAGAGTCTAGCAGCTCGTACTTAAGACTAATTTACACTGTCTTTTTGTGACTGAGAAGTCTCTTCATTGGCTTTTGCAGAGACCCTGTCTCCTCTCCCACTAACCTAGTCTGGTTCTATAGGGAAACGGAAGTTACTCTTGTTCTGTTTGTAAGTAAAGACGTATTCTAGACATTGGGATATAGCAACATTTGAGGAAAGCCTTTTATTTAAATTTGATACTCAGAAAGCTTTTTAAAATAACAAGAAACAAACCTAGAATTCATGTTTAAGACTAGTTTTTCTAGAAAGTATTGGATCAGGTCAGTGTTTTTCAGCTATTGTCGGTTTTTAGGAGAAGACTATGAAAAAGTTACTTGATGTGTTTCTATCTTAACTAAGAGCCAACTCAAAGATTTGGAAAAACTGCATGCTAAGGAATGTACCTTCTGTTACTCAACATTACAAATTAACTTATTAAATATTTAACATTCTATTTAGACAAGTGTCCTCATTTGTGGCAGACTCTATCAAGCATCTTAAAAATAGTTTGCCACTATTTCCAGAGAGAGATAGAAGTAGAAATGTTTCACTGTCTGTTGTACATTTGATTTTTCCCCCCTTTGGCCCATTATTTAGGGATTTGAGATGATAGCTCACAGACTCACCTATGCTACAAAGTACCTTTATTTGTTCATCATATAATGTGGTAGGCAGTTTTCTAATGATTGTCCCAATTGGGATGCCAGAAAACATGCTTTGTCTTTCTTTGTTGAAGACTTTAAAGTCTTAGACTATAGTAATGTCTGTATTTAGCCTTTGAAAATTGTTAACCTACAAAGTAAGGAGCTTCAGATATTTGTACTCCTCTCCACCTCTTATACATGGATCCTAATATTACCTTGTTACTCTTCTTCTCTTCATTAGATAAGTAGATAAGTAGAAGTAGATAAGTAGAAGGAAAGTCAAGAATAAAGCCTTGGAGTTTGGGTCTCATTAGAGCATTATAGTTTCTTCTTCTGGTAAATGCAAATAACTGAGCCCATCTTGCTTTCCTCTCAGAGCCAATGCATCAGTTTATCTAACATACATAAGAGTGTGTCTACAAACTGATCTGTGCTGTGCAAATGTATGGCTGAATTATCATTTAAGAGTTATATGGTTAGCATGATTCAAAGACAGGTCAAATATCTGGCCCTGGGGAAGGGATACATACATAGTAGAAGTGATAAATGCCATTTTTTTTACCACTTAATGTTTTATAGCCTGATGAAAAGAAGACAGAGGAACAGAAGAACTGGATAGGGGGAAGGGCAAGTTGAAGTTCCATCTGCCTGTGTTGGAAGGCTGGTGGGAAGGGAACAACCTCTGAAAGGATGAGAGGTTATAAAGTGGAAAGGGGCGACCTGGGAACAGGGTGTTTTAAAAAGATTGCAAAGCAGAGAATAAAGTCACAAGACTTGTTCACAAGAGGGTGCTGGGTTAAAGCCTGACCTTGAGTCACAAATCACAGAATCACACGGCTGGAAGGAATCTTAAGAGGCTATCTCGTCTACTCCCCTGCCATTCAGAAGGACATTGTAGCCATCCTAAACAGATGACACTTTATCCTACTTTGAATAAGAAATTCTTGACAGCAAATGGGCAGGTATTGACTGCCCTGGCCTCAACTCTTTATAACAGGCACGAAAACAATTTCTGGAATTTCATTTGAACCTTTACTGAAATGGGCAACACAATAAATTACTAGTGTTTCCTTGAGGATAATAACTTCTGTGGTAGTTTCAGAACAGCAAAATTAGCTGTAACTTACTAGTACACTTAAAACAGAGAAAATGCTACTGACAAAACTAAGTGAGAGGATCAGTTTCCCACAGTGTTGTATGGGTAGGAAGGTATTGTGAACATTCTTGGTATTTGTGACGTCTTCTCTCCACATAGGAGTCTGGAGCAGAAATAAAAGTTGGTTTAAAAAATATGGTCTAGTAAATTCCAGAACTAATACTGAGAACCAAGAATGGTTCAATTCCTCCCCTAACAAAAGCTAATAAATCCTCACATAAATTAGAAACTGAAAAAGAAATAAAAAGGACCTTATTTTCAATCGTGGGAATCTTATACATGAACTGTGTGGCTTATGAGGAAGAGGGAGTATATTACACACCTGTGCTCCTTCCCAGGAAATGGGGCCAGGACTAAGCCTGAACCCATCCCCTCAAGGTTACACTGTGGGACTGTCAATGTAGAAATAATGTTACTTTATTCCCTTGGTGGGTATAGTATTTCCAGTGCTATCAACAGAACCATAATCAGAAAGGAGGCAGTTGAGAATGTCTGTGGAAGAAAAGTTGAGTTATTTTGAGAGATGCTCGTAAATGCTCTAATTCAACAGGATAGACACACAAGCCCAGATAGGAAGATATCTCTCTGCATTTACAGATGGAAAGGATGGAAAGTAACATTACCTGGATTCTCCATTCACATGCAAACATGGGCAAGTTAACTTGATTCTACCTCCCCACTGCCAAAAGTTTAGGCCAATTTAGTCAGGCACTCACTGAATCCAGATGTTTGGCAGTATATAAGAAACAACATCTGGATAATTGATTGAATTTTCAACTATACTCACTAGATGCTTGGCAGCATGCCTGCACCACCTCTAATGGCTCCTTGCCTCAGTTTCTCTAGCTATAAAGAGGGGATAAACATTTATCACTTGGTGAAGATGATAAAAATCTTTAAGGGTAATGAATTCTTGAAAAGAATCGTTCTATGAGAGTATTATGTCTCATACAATTCCAGATTGGATACCCCTCCCCCAACAACTAGTCTTGAGAGCATGCAGTGACTGAAATGTTAAGTGCTATAGAAAGCTAATGCATTATCAGTGTTAATATCTTTATCATCATAATCAAAACTCTGTTCTTTTGTCATTTTCCCAAATCATCTCACTTTCACACTGAATAATGGCCAAAATGTGAGTTTTAGCTAAGGTTTGAAAAGATGTGTTTTGTGCATGTAAAGCAACACAGGTGAGAATAAAAGAAAGTCAGTGTGGATGTTTGGAACCAGACCAATGTTAACAGGTAAAACTGGTCTATCAATGACAATCAATTGCTCAATGGTATTTGTATAGAAAAGGAAAATGTGCACACGCTGTTATGAGTAGAGGGAGAAGAAAGGAATGCTGATGGTGAATTTGCCCTCTCTTTGTTTACCTCTACCTCTCCATGGATTAGTTTGGGCTTTGTGGCTGAAAGTTAGATGAAAGAAAAAAAATTAAGAGAGAACACAAGCAAAGTAACAAAGGAATCTGCAGTTGCATAAAACTCAGTGGCTAAAGTACTGAAGCTCCCTTTCAAAGGTAAGTCCTGCCTGCAGGGAAAAGCCTAAACAGCAGCTCCATAACTACCATTTAATAAAGGCCTGGCATGCAAGCACGATTATATTTATGCATATGTATATTTATGAATGTTATATTATGTACACACACATGTGCTTTAGCTAGCCTTATAGTACTACTGATGGGAGAATGAAAGCACTGATTTGCCTAAGGTTATATATTAAAAATACATATATAATATACATATGTATAGATTTATAAATATTGTATGTATATTTATATGTATATATTTATGTATATTTAATTTATATATACAAGTACATATATATGCATGTGTATATGATATATACATATATATTAAAATACATAATTAAATTCAGACCCAATGTGGAAGCAAATTCATATTCTTTAACTACAAGTGAAGTCTTTACAAAAAGGTTTGCTATAAACATCTTTGGTGATTACTAGATCATATTTAAGCCTGTATCTTCTCAACTTTTCCCCTTTTCAAGTAGATTCTGTCCACGGGTCTTTGAAGGCTGCCTCTCTCTACTTATCTTTACGTATTCCTCCCTTACACATGGTTTATAGCAGCTCTTAACATTTGTCCCTCTCAAGGCTCTTCCCCCTAGCCTGGCTCACCCTATGTTTCTGTCAGGTCATCCTAACCTACTGAGCAGCATCTCTCTCCATGCTTGATCGTGTATCACACTTTATCTTTTCTTGAGATGTTTATGCTTGGGTTCCCTTCCAGGGAGGCTGTTAAAACAGAGTGTTACATTTCTTTGCAATCTCAGAAGTCTCTAGGACCCAGGAGAACACATATATACCAGGTATGCCTTAAAGTCTGGTGACATCTATACTCAGGATTAAAGGCACAGTGATTGGGCCCTGAAATTTTTGTCTCGCCAGTGCAAGATTCTAAACGAGTAGACTCACCCAGACGCAGGACATTATAAATAGTCTGCAGACCAATTCTGCCTTCACTCCTAGGTGAAGTGGTCACATTGTCTTTGCCTTGGAAAGAATCATACTGCTGTGGCCATGTGCTCAGCAGCAGTAACAAGCATTTATTAAGTGCTCACTGAGCTCAGAGCACTTTAGGAGACACTGGAGGACTTCCTCCAAGTGTGCTTTCCGTACGCTCATGATGCAATCGAAGTGAAATCTGCTACCATTAGAAAGCCCTGGCAAACAATTTTCTCAGAAGGCCAAAAATTCACTAATGTTCACACAGAAAATAAAATCAGGCCCGTGTCTTCACGCAGAAACTTCCGTCTGTGCACAAACATTTTAGTCACATTAAATTCTTCCCAAGCTACAAATAGTAGCCCAGTATCTGGGCCCTCCCATTCATGAAGCATGGCATGGCAAAGAAACACTGTCACTGTGGCATATGGTGGCCTTTCTGGTGGCTTTTTTTAAAAAAAAATTATGGCCACAAAGCAATCACAAGCAGATGGTACAACTAACTTCTATTTGTGTCTTGTTGTAAAACTCCTGACAAGAGGAGGAAAGTATGTGTATAGGTCAAGAAAATGAGAGGAGTGAGTCAGAATTTGGCAAAGGTGCTGTGAAACTGGGTCTCTGAGATCTTGCTGGTGATAGTGAATACTGATACATTCTCATCGGAAAGCAATTTGGAGATAGCCATTGAAATATTCACGTCCCTTAACGCAACAGCACAGTATTGTAAGAAAATAATCTATGATCAAGAGATGGTGCTATAAAGAGACAGCTCAATGACGGAATGAAACTGCAGTCAATTAGGATGTCTATCAATCATAATGAATAGACAACAGAATGTTAACTCGGCCACAGCAAATGATTAATAGGAGCGTGAGAATGTGTTGTTAGTATAGTATGATTTTTTTTTAAAAAAAAAATTTATGAAGCCAGGCATTGTGGCTATACCATGATGATTTCTCTCTTACTGCAATATCATAGTAATTAAAGATGGAGTGAAAGATGTCAATTTTAGCAGGCAAAAATCATTGAAGGAAATGAATAACTGCTGCTTCCCCACCTGCCTAAAAAGTAGCTTCAGCAATGAAAATCATCTGCCTCATATTGATTTCTTTTGCATTTCCACTTTTGTTGGATATGACGCATACCTGGTTAATGTGCTTCAGTTTGTCAATGATCTGGCTAACCACCGGCTCAGGCCCCTTCATTTTCAGCTCATGGAGGTTAAACTGATTCTTCATCCCATTCCTTGCCGCCTTCTGGCTGTATCTATAGAGATGAAGGGAGAGAGAAAGTTTGTTAATGAGAGTCCCAATCAAAGAGACTGACTCCATTGGGGACCAACAGTGCAACCGACTATAAATTCTCTCCTGCCTTTTAGATGGCTGTCTAGGAAGCGCTGTGCTAGGGGACGTTCAAGGTCACAGTCAGTGAAAACCACCATTAAGGACTAGCTCTGCATGTCCTTCCCACTCATTTGAAGGGGGAAAGAACCTCCCCTGCTCTTTACCTCTGCCTTCCCCTCATGCCCCTCCTCTCACAATTTCCTGTGGACCCCACAGGAGCTGCTTTTCTGTTCAGGGAGCTTTTTCAACCAGATGCCGCATACATTATGCTTGCTAGCTTGCTTCTATGTTCTCCCCTGGCAGAGAAAGACACGGCTCAGGAGAGGCTTGTTGACATTGCCCTGTGTTGGGGAATCACAGGCTTTGCTTTAGAGCTGGAGGATATATTAAGGTCTCTATGGATGTCCTCATCAGGATGAGCAGGGCGAAGATTTGTGATCCAAGGCCATTCATTTTACCTTTATCCCCAGTGTCAGGCTTTTCTGGCTTCAACTGGGACAGTGATTCCCACTTGATTGAACATCTTTCTGTACCCACGGTTCCAGATCTTAATTTTAACCCAAACTAGAATCGTGTCATACATCCTGATTTACATCATTTTCTGTTGTAATATCTATACTGTGGACATACTCAGTTTCAGTACACACTGAACTGCTTTGTCCTTATTGTTCTGCATGACTATATCATAATTTATTTGTCCACTCTGCTACTGATAAACAACTAAATTATTTGTAAAAAAAAAACTGATAATATAAACAATGCTGCAAAGAATAGCCTTGTGTGCTGATTTAATGTCATTATACTTTTTGTACAGCACTTTATAGTCTCGTGTTTATTCCTGCAGAGAGAGAGACAGAGAGAGAGAGAGAGAGAGAGAGAGACAGAGACAGAGACACAGAGAGAGAGACAGAGAGAGAGAGAACATATACATATGCTCAGCTCCTAGAAGCTTTGCAGTTTTTTGGCACTGAATGAAAGGGCAATCACTGAATTGTCAGATCACCGAGCCAACTGCCTTCATGGAGTCTTTATCAAACAGTATACTCAGTATCAGCCACATCATTTATGTCCATAGAGTGCTGTGCAAATGTGGTTCCTCTCTGATGATACCAATTCCGACTTCTTTCTGTACTCCTCCTATTGCCTAAGGAAGAGAACCTACGCACAGATGAAGATGTAGGACTAATTCAGAAATGAACCTTTTAAATTTATCTATTTAAAGATACCTCTCCTTGGACTTGTCCATATCAAAGCTCGCCAAACCTGCAAAACAAGCATTTTCCTGAAGCTCATTATCCTTAACCAGGATTGTAGAAAAACATGACAGCTTAGCAATTTGGTCCTGGACTCCCCATTCTAAAACTATTATGAATATTAAATCTAATTACTCTCATAGCTGATCCCTTGGTGACTCCTGTAGGGTTCTCTGCCACTCCAAAAAATTACCCTCTAGTAAATTAAGCATGGTTTCTGGTTACAGAAGTGTTGGGAAGGGCTGACTTGTAGTTTAGACCTAAAACTCTCCCCTTATCTCATTTATGTCAAGTGTACTCATCCAACTGATGCTCACTGCTGCTAAAATTTAGAGACACTAGTTAAATACTATATTCTTATACTATCATGTAGGCACTCAGTACGCTCCCCTTCCTCACATCTTTTCCTGTATCTTATCTCCCTATCCTTTCTTTCTACCGTAGCTTGGAAAAAAAAATCCCCACTGAACCAAATTTTAAAAGCAATAACTGTCATAATGGAATATATGATGCAGACATTAAAAGAGCAAAGTAGACCTGTATGCACTGATAGAGAAGAAAGGCCAAGATACATTAAAACAGACAAAAACCCCACAGGTTGAGAATGCCCAGTGTGGTTCTATTTGTGATAAAAATGGGTTTGTACAGACATTATAAGAGGCCTTTCCTACTTGTCTACAGCTTCCCCTTCTTTAGAACCACTGGCTGGCAAATAGCAATCAATAGTGATAGCCTGAAAACATTAAGTGAAAAACTACAGAATAATTAATTCATAAGTTTTAAATTGAATGTTGTTCTAAGTATGATAAAACCTATACCATCCCACTCATTCATGCCTAGGATATAAATTATCTCTGTGTTCAACAAGTCTACGTTGTTTATGCTACCCCGCTCACTACTAGTCACTTAAAAGCTGCCTAAGTTGTCACACTGACTTCAGAGTGAGGGAGAGATCACAAAACTTTTATTATAGTACAAAGCTAGAATTGTTTTATGATATCATTATTAATCTCTTGCCATGTCTAATTTCTAAACTAAACTTTGTCATAGATGTCTATGTTCAGGAGACAACAGTACAGGCATCCCTTAGTATTCAAGTGTGATTAGTTACAGAATCCTCCTTTATATAAAAACCACACAGTATATGTATATAACCTATACAATCCTCTCCTATAGTTTAAATCATCTCAATGTTATTTATAATACTTACTGAAATACAAATAATTATGATTTTATTTAGGAACTCATGACAAGAAAAACATGTATATATATTCAATATATTCAGCACAATACAGTCTCCCATACTTATTTATCCCCTCCAAGGTCTCATTATATAGCCTTGGTCGGCCTGGAAGTCACTCTGCAGACCAGGGTGGTTTTGAACTCACAGAAATTTGTCTGCCTTTGCCTCTAGAGTGCTGGGATTAAAGGTGTTCACCACCACCGTCAACTCCTGTTTGTTTTCTTTTCAGTGCTGGGTCTCATGCATACGAGGCAAGTGTTCTGTCACTGATCAACACTTTTCTTTCCCTTATCCTGTCAAAGATCAAACCCAGGACCTTCAGCCTGCTAAGCATGGAGTCTACCACAGACCTACATCACCAATCTTTTCCTACTTGTGTTTCCAAATTGTGTTATATGTACAGAAAACAAGAAACTAGTGGCAGCGGATACTTTCAATAAGTGGTGGGCAATACGTGCTTAAATATTTTATAACTTTATCTTCTGTATTTTACACCATCGATATTTGTTTCTCTGTGTGGTACTGACAACTGAACCTAGGGCCTTGACCACACTAGAGAAATTCTTTGCTATTGTGTTATATCCTCAGTCCCCTACTGTGAGCTTTCTTTCTTTCTTTTTTTTTTTATTGAAAAAGGAAGTAAAGACATTTTATGATAAAATTGAAGATTTACATGGAAAATGTTTCTGACAAAATTGAAGAAATATATAGAAAAACACATTAAGACTGACAATTTTCATGGAAAATTAAAGAGTAAAATGGCAGACACTACCATTTTATCTGTAATTTTCCATGATAATCTTCAATTTTAACATGTTATTTTATATTTTTCTACAATTTTATCAGAAATATTTTCCATGTAAATCTTCAATTCTATCATAAAATGTTTCTACTTCCTTTTTCAATTAATTGAGCTTTCTAAACCTTTGTAACTATTAGATTTTTTAAAAATAAATGAAAATTTTCAGCATTTGTAAGGCATGATTGACACAATTTATCATGTACACTGTGATGCTCAGATACGTGTATGTGTAGTGAAATGATTTCCAAAGCCGGTTGTTTAATCTATCCATTACTTCACTCCATCATCCCTTTTGTTTAATAACTTAAAAAAAATTTACTGTGTTTACGTAAGCACATGTGCCTCCCTGCGATAGCAAAGGGACCCAGATGGTGTGTTCTCAGGGTATTTCATGGAACATGTGTACTCTGAGTGTCAAGCCCAAAGGGAATCGGTTAGGGATGTCTCTGGAGTTTGCAGTTAATGAATTCATTCAGCATGTCGCTTCCCTGGGTTCCCTCAGTGCAGCTGATGCATGCAGTTCATGATAGTCTTTGAATGAGGTTGAGCCATCATAGCCCCAATTCATCTGATCCACACTGCAAAGGGAATGCCAGGGACAGGAGCACTCCTTAGCCTCGGGAGATTTTAACGGTGGGTTATCTGGTTAGCAATACTTATCTGTGGCTTGATTAATTGTCCTCCTCTTTTCACAACTGCCTCTTCCCAGAAGTTTTAACATGCCTCTGACCATAAAAGAACAGAAATGTCCACCTCCGCTGCAACAGAAGGCTTTTTTAGCTGTATACATTTAGCATGATGTTAGAGCTGTTACCTTTAAGCACTTCGTGCAGTATCTTCTTCCCCCTATCCTGTTTGGATCTATTCAGCACAAAAATGACTGCGGTGATACTAAGAAAACCCTATTTGTGCAGTGAAAAGGAGAACGTTTCTCCCTTTCAGGCAGATTGGTTAAGGCCTGGAGGGGGAGGGAGGGAGGAAACCTGTGTAAAAGCCTTAAAGAGAAAAGGAACCTAATTAAAACAGGACATCTGGGCATGCTTGTCCTGGGACAGTTGAAGCAAAGAGAGCACTTGTAAAAGAGGAATAGAGTCAAACAAGCGTAAAATGGGCGAGCTTTTCTTCCTAAATCTGCACTGGCTGAGGCAATCAGTGGATGCAAATGGAGAATGCTGGAGATGGAAGCGCCTTCACAGACCAGCGGGTCCAACCCCCTCTCCATGTACGTGAAGAAACAGACTCAGCAAGGGACTTTTCAAACAGCGAATACTACAAGTTTCATACTCAGAATAAAACTCTTCTTTAAAGGTCCCTCAAACGTATCCTGTGCATTCCTAACACTGCTGGTTCTGATTTAGGGCAAGGGGGTTGCTGGAGACTTCACTTTCCTTCTTGCCCTAGGCATTAGAATGGTGGTAAGGGTTTGTGAGCAAGTCTCAGAAGGCCTAACTCCTGGTTAAAAGGATTTGAGTTCACAAAAGTTTACATTCAATTGCTGCCTGATTAGGGCTGGGGGGAAAAAAAAAAAGCTATAGATCATACATGCTCAGAGCGCCATCTTATGGAAAGACTGTGGCATGACAATAAATGGTCTGTCATCCTTGGAAAATTCTGGCCACAAGCGCTGGGGGAAAATGGTATAATTTAAAAAGAGAATAGCTTCTAAAACAAACTAGAACACAGACTAGCAAAAAGCATCTTATTAAGAGGCTTTAAGAGAAAACTGTTTTCTGTTGGAGCTGCAGCCTTAATTTGCATAAATACACAAAAATAAAAGTAAAGATGAAGTTAGCTGAGATTTTAAATGTGTTTAATAAAAAAAGTGACAATTTTTCCTACTGGTTTGTGGACATTTCTTTGTTTATTTTGGGTCATAGTGTTTACCCCTGGCTACCCTGGGACTTGCAATATATACATTAAGCTGGCCCTATACTGATTGCAAGCATGGACCATTAAACCTAGATTTTTGTGGATATAGTCAAAGAGAAATATTTCATCTGTTTCATTTTTTTCTAACTGCAACATGACAGTTACAAACAACTTCAGGGCAAATTTTCAATGCTAACAACACACTTATCCACGATATTCCAAGAAATACCAGTGTTTTCACACAATTGCCTTTCAGAAATTACAGAGATTTTTAGTAGCAAGAAAGAAAATGCTAGGGAAGGAATCAGAAGGAAGCAAAGCCATTTACATCTCATTTTAGAAGACATTAGCATGGTAGGAGAGTAAGTGAGTATCAATCCATTTCTATCCTTGTTTTAAACCCCACTTGGGAAAGGGCTAAAAGATTACTCTTGGAATATCAATGACTTAAATCCATAGATGCAGTGAATATTTTCTAGCCAGGGAAGAAAATGTAAGATGCTGATATTATCCATCAGAGTCTGGGGCTGGGAGAAGCAGTTGGCCTAGCAGAGAGGGGATGTTAGAGACAATGCCTGGGACAGTACCACCTCTCAGTCTTCAACAATCAGAGGATCCAGGAGGGGAGGAGAGAGAAAAGGAAACCTACCTCCCAAGTGCTTTGATCACAGGCAAGCACTCTACTAGTTGAGCTACATCCCTCCCTCTACATAACACATTTACAAAAGGGCCAAGTCATTGGTAGAAAGAGAATTGGCCTTATATTCAAAGATACAGATTCAAATGTTGGTTTGAGCTGGGCTTGGGGATATAGGCCTGAAATCGTTGGTACTCTGAAGGCTGAGGCAGGAAGACTGTGGCAGGAAGACTGTTGGCTCAAAGCCTGTCTGGATTCCGAGTGAATTAAAAGACCAGCCTGGGCAATTTAGTGACGCAAGGTCTCAAAAATGATAAAAAGAGGGCTGGTAAGGTACTTGCCTAGCATGTGTGGTTCAGTCCCCAAGCAAAAAATAAAACTGGCTCCCCTTCAAACCGGTAGGGATAATGTCACTAGCATGTTTTGGGGGACTAGTAGATACGACAAATGCTATTGAGTTGAGATTACATAGGCTATGTGCTTCCAACTGTGCCTAGAACACAGAACGTTCTAGTGGAGAGCTCTTGGTATGTGAAAGTACTAAACAGTGCCAGACAGATAGTAGACCTTCAACAAACATTGTTTGTCAAGAGTGCCCAAATGAACCCTGAGAACAACAGGAGAAGCTTCAAGTTCCGCACGCCCACCCTGAGAGAAACCCAAGGCTTCATTTGGCTTCAGTCTGGTTCTATGTAAAGTGTAAGTTAAGGCTGAGGTGGGAATACTACAGGGCCAGAACATAGGATCAAGGTAAAAGAACACTTAAGGTTTTCTTTGTTTGCCTTTGCACTTGAACCCTGATGGCTAAGCGACAGGCACTGAATACTCATGCCTAGCTGCGGAGGACTTCCCAGCAGAGAGACCTTCACAGAGCTTCCAAGGGACAGTATCAAGGAAGAACCTGTTGGTCAGGACTTCACGTGCTTCATAGTTCATCGTGCTGTTTTGAATGTTAGAATGAATTTCCAGAGGTCTAGAGCAAAGGGCAGACTGCCTCTATAGATAATGGGAACTGCTGAGATTCTTTTAAAGATAAACATTCCTGTTATCGCTTGGCTGGAAGCATCTGTTCCCTTAGCTATAGTTACTAGCAGGCCTCAAAACCTTTCACCTGCAGGGTTATCGCCCCTCCACCTCCACCCCAGGTCTTGGGCCAGAGGAAACAGAGCTGCTAAAGGTGTTGCTTAGCTGACTCACCGGGCAAGCCCCAGGCTTTGGAATTCAAAGGCCTTGTTCTTCAAAGCCACTCTTTTCAAGCTCTTGGAGTGAGCCCCGGGTGTTCAGGCGCGACTTCCTCTTGCCTGGCGATGTTTCATATTTCCCTGAGCTATCTGACCTGAACCCGGTCCCGTTTCCCTTATTTGTATTTGCCTCTGTGTCTACCGCCCCTTCTTCGTTTCCTGGCAGACGTTAGGGCCTCACTAGATGTCTGTGGGGCTGATTCGAGGCGGAGGGCCTCCCCCACAAAGCTCAGTTTATAGTTCTAATAATTCAGTCTTGCTGGGTCTGCAGTCATTGACTGGGGTCCTGCCTTACACTGACTGGCCTTCTGATCTCCCTGCTAGTCTCTTTCGCCCATCAAGTCACCCTGTTTAGTGATCAGTTGCAGTCTCCGTGGCAGACATAACTTTTTATGCCTTATTAAATGTTACCATTCAAGTGGTGTGACACATACCACTTCATCCAGCTAGCCAGAGCGATGGCCCCAGTCCTCTCAGCCTGCTCCTTCCGGCCTCATGTCCATCCCTTCAGACTAGTCACTGGCCTTCCAAACCCGCTAGCAGCATGCATTTGTATCACAACCTCTTTTTGAGTGGCACAAACTTCCCGTTGCTGTTTGAACTCATGATGTTCTATGGCTGTGAACCAAATCTGACATACCTGGGACTTCCGCTGTCAACATGTAATGGAGGGTGTAACTCTACTTATTACAGGTGGAGGATCTTTGGTCCAAAATGCTCAGGACTGGAAGTACTTGGATTTCCTCGCATCCCCAATTTTGGGATATTGTCTTGTGCATAATGAGATATCCTGTACATGAGACTCATATATAAACATAAAATTCCTTCTTGCTTCCTATATTCTTTATCCACATAATCAAACCACCTAGGAGTATGGGATATTTGTAATGTACCTACATTTTGACTGTGACCCATCACGTGAGGTCAGCTGTGGAATTTTTCGAATTCTGACATCCTATCAACCCTCAGGAAGTTTCTGATCCTGAGGCAGTAGGGACTTTGGATTTTAGTGTTCACATACTGAAAGGCAAAGCCTTCTATATTGCAGCATCAACTGGACTGGAATAATGTGCCTTTCACGGTGGGGAAGGAGCTAGCAAGGGCAAGGAGAGTCAGTGTGAACCTGGGCAACAGTTTCTCAATTCCTGAGCCAACGTCTGGAAGCAGCAGAAAGAAAGAACACTCGGGGAGTCTTCCTCTGGTGGATGAGTTGTGATGTGGAGCACAGAGAGAGGTGTCAACCAGCGGCTCCAGATCAGACTAGCCCCACCCTTAACAGGCTTGGGCTCGGGGCTGGCACCTTCTGGTCACCAGAAGGCCATCCATGAGAGCCGAAGAAGAGACAGCAGAGGGAAAGGGGGTGTGAGCTCCAGTGTGAACCAGGTCCACTCCGACTGCCCAAGTTGCTCAGGAATCCCCAGCAGTTTGCACCTGCTCTGCCACTAGAACAAGCCGCTCATTGTGTGAGGCTATAGGCGTGGCCTTGCTAAGCAAACGAGCAAGCCTAAAGCAGATGGGTCCAGGAAAACTTTACTAAGCCAAATAAAAGCGACCGTAAAGCCCTTGGTAAGATGTAAAGTGTTGCATAAATACTTAATACAAGTGTGCAGCAGTCCACACAAGGACAACTGGCTCAGAAACTACCCAAGCTCTCTAGCCCAGAGGTTCTTAGAAAGAGTGGAAATTGTCTTCCTCCCTCTGGTTGCTAGGCCACTTTGCATTCCTCTGCTCTTATCTGCCCTTCAGGCCTTGACACCTCTCTAGACAGAGCTCTCCGGTCACTGATCTAGCTCTGGGCTAGAGGGTGTCTAATTTTCATCCCGGGCAGTTGTGTCGAGTATTATTCCAAGCAACAGTGATTGAATTCCATTTCTTTTGCTCAGAAGCCCCGCCAGAGCTGTGCGGTCCTCTAAGGGAGCCGTTTTCTTTCAGATTTAATTACTCGAATCCTACCCCAAACTCTTCCAGAATCAGAACCTGAAAATGACTCTGACGACATCTCAGACAGCTGGCCTGCCTGCTCCCCTGTTAGCTGCTGGAAGACTGAAATGAAGGCCTCACTAAGATCCTAATGAGACTGATTATACCTTGGGGCTCTGTTTAAATACTCTCGCTGTGGACTATCTGGGAAGCCATCAAGGACAGAAGTAGAAATTCAAAGTCACTCAGGTGGCCACGTGGCATTCATTCTGCCTTTCAAATTCCCAGCTCCCTCCCAAATCTCCCCATAAACCAGCCTAGGCCCCATGTCGTGAAACAAAGGAACAAAGAGAAAAAAATGAAAGTTACCTGTCTAGGAGAGGTTGAAGTAAGAGCTAGCTTCAGAGGCAAGCAAAGAGCGCCCTCTAGCTAGGCACTGGAGTAGCTGTAGGGCAAAGAACTCTCTGACTTTTACAAAAAAGGACATGACTGGAGAGATTGGAAAGGCCTGATGCTCTTGTGTGGACCTGATGGTGGGGTGAGGAACAAAGAAAGGACTAGATTTAGCTGCACGCAGCTCTCATCCTAAGTATAGTACTCTAGCAACGAAAGCAAACTTAGGTTAGAGATTCGATCAAGAATAAGAAGAAAGCATAAAGTTCTGAACCCCAAAGAAGAGCCAACCCCAAAGATACAGCCAGAGCGGTTGAAGGCATGGGTTGGCTGGCTTTGAATTTCATCTACTTATTAGCGCAGTGTCCTCTGGTAATATGTACTTTAGTTTTATCAGTAAAAATGGGAAGATGAGGGGAAATGATACAGCCCACCACAAAAGCTATTGTGAGAATGAATGTCCACAACGTACCTGGCACACAGGACCTGGCAGACAGCAAGCATGCTAGCAAAGTTAGCTCTTATCATCCTTAACCTTGTCTACTGGGTGAGCTCTGCTTCGTGAAGTGTCAAACTTGGAAAGGATGTATGAGTAAAGATAGCAGTGCTTGGGAATCCTTCAGGCAGGAGAAGATCGGCAGAGTTAAAAGAGGAAAGGCTGATAAACGAACAGAATGAGGAAGCAAAATCCCCATAGGAATGATATGTTTTTTCCATATTCAGTAGATGTCAGAGACATAGGGGCCTAAAGGTGACCAGCTATTGGCAATTTGCCCAAACCTGAGGGGATTTGTGGGACCTGCAAACTTCTATGTAAAAACTGGAAAGTCCCAGGTGAATAAGACTTAGCAAACTTACCACTGTTGGCACCAGAGACATTTGGTGTTCAGGATGAATTATTTTGCTTTGAGATAGGGTTTCACATAGCCCAGGGTAACCCAAACTTGTTATGTAGACAGGGATGACTTTCCTTGTTCTACCTCCCCAGTGCCAAAAATATAGCTGTGTGTTCCCATGCTCAATTTATGCAGTGCTGAGGATCAAATTCAGCCCCCAAATTGCTTTATTATTTTTATATTTTAATAACCAAAGCACACAGTGCATTGTTGCTAGGTGCTATCCACTGGCATTAAGAAAAGCTGAACTATCAGTATCCAAGGATATGGATTTTTTAAACTGGGCAATTCTTTGTATCTAGGAAGGAAGAAGAATATCTTAAATAAATAGGCTTCCCAGGGGCATGATAATCAGTCTGAAAATGATGTTCTTTAGCAGGAAAGTAACACAACAATAGCCTCATTATCAGTGATTCTCATTTGTTTATTCCATTATCTCATACATGCTTCTAGTTCAGTCCCCAACACTATTATTACATATGTTTGAAAGTAATATAAGTGCTCCTTCTTTGAAATGATGTCACTCAGAACTTTTTGTTCTTTACAACTGATATCTCCAGTCTCTCTGAGGAGCTCCCAATCCAGGGCCAATTGCTTTATTCAAGACCACGGGCTGACTTGTTTAAAAATAGAATCTGTAGGGCCAGGTGGATTTGCTTAAAGAAAAAAACCATTCAGAGCTATGCACAGAGAGAGCTGCTCAAGGAGTGTGTGCTTGCAGAGAGAATTCAGTAATGCTGGGTTCATCATCTAGTGTGCAGGCCCATTTATTCAGATCAGTGTTCTCCCTGTATCTGACCCACTCTTTCGCATTAAAATCTAGTATATGAAAGGTGCTTTCAACTTTCAAACCATTTCTTTTGCGTGTTCTTATTGGGGGCTCACCATAACCCTTTAAGGGGTTAAAGAGAAAGTTCAAGTGACCTGCCCAAGGTATGCAGTATCCCCAAAGGGATGCTAGGCCTAGTCCTGGAGCCTGCTCCTTACAGAAGTCTCTGTGTTGCTTTACCCTTTGAATCGAGAACATCAAGAGTCTACACCAGGTACAATGGGACACTGACACATACAAACAGAACACATGATGTTTATCTTTAAGTAGAAAGTGAGAAATTAGACACAGACAGGTAAAGGATCTCTGGGCAGGGCAACAGGGAATGTGCTAAAAGGAATCTGAGATGTGGGGTCACTAAGGCATGGGGCAGGAGGATTCAGAATTCTCAGAATAGGTGATGTTCAGTTCAGGAGAAATAGGCGTGGGCCAGCCCTTGTCTCAGTTTTCCAGAACAGATTTTGGAAATTAGCTCTTTCGTATGAATATTTACAGAGCATGATTGGGTATATGACACTGTAACTCCAAGCTTTTATCTCAAATGGGAGCCCATTAGTCTGGTTCCTGTGAACAGGGACCAGTCCAACCTTTGTTCCCAGAATGGCACCTAGAAACAAAGCAAGAGATGATGAAGTGCTCCAAACAAGAGGGCTGAGCACAGAGCCTGGATGGCAGAGTTCTTGCTTAGTATGCAGGAAGCCCTGTATAGCTCCTAGGCACAACATTACTGTGGTATACAGGCTGTAATCCTAGCACACTGGAAGCAGAGGCAGTAGGATCATACTTTCAATATACTCAATAGTAGGCTGTAGGCTAGCCTGCAAGACCCTGCCTCAAAGAAGAGTTCATTCATTCATTATTATTGTTTTTTAGAGTTCCATCTCACCACATGGCTCACTGAGATTAGAGGGCAAACACTAGGAAGCTTCTCTGACTCCTGAGCTACAAATGGAAATGCATCTCCCTTCACACAGAAATGAAGTGACACTATAAAGGAGACAAACTGAGGATCGAAGCCAGCCTTGTGTAAAAGAATAAAGTTCACTGGCTTGAAAAATTGGGAAATCATGCCTGACATTAATGATCTGTCTCCTTTCCCACAAAGGTTCAGGGTAAGGTGACAGGAAGAAGTTCAGAGTGTTAAGCAACTGCTTTGAACTGCTAACTAACCCTACTCTGGTTTCTAAACTGGCTGTGAACTATCCCTCAGGCCAAGCACAGGGAATTTCATGTTTTGCTGAGAGATAAGCTAAAAAAGAGTGGAGGCAGGTCACACTGTTCCCGAGAAATGGGTCATCAAGGGGAGCTGCTTCATCCAGACCTAGGAAATATCTACAAGGGATGTTTGTATAGATGTGTTTGCTTTTTTTCTGTGCTGAGGATGGAATTCAGGGTCTTCCACATGCTAGGCAAATGCTTGTTCTGTCCCTGAGCCACCCCACCCCCTGGAATCAAAAGATGTCTGGACTAACTGCTTTGACAGCAACAATAGCTACTATTTTTTGATGGCCCATTTTAACAATATTGCTAAAGTTATTAGCAATCTCTTAAGTGAACAATTACCTCTATTTTCACATGGGGAAACTGGGGCTTGAAGAAGAAAACAAGCTACAATGTATGGAATAGAAATTCAACCCTAGGCATGCTGAGTCCAAATATGCCTCAATAGCCCTTCTTCATGGCACCATGTACCTTTAAAATCTGCCTCTGGCTTGTTTGTTTGTTTGTTTGTTTGTTTGTTTTGGAAATTCATTGCTTTTTTTTTCTTTGTCAACTATTTAAGTGTATTTATAGCAGTGAAAATAATCAGATAAGTCATTTTCTTTCAAGAAAACCACCATAGGTTTGTACCCTGAGGCAAAATGTGGGGCCAATAAGCGTAAAGAATGGGTAGCTGCCAGTCATTTCCATGACAACCCCAGAACCACAATGACAGCCATCACACAGACCAGGTTGGATCTAATGGCAAGTCCATCATTACGTGGCTCCTAAGAAAATGGCTTCCTTAAAATACTCCTCTCTGTACTAAGTCCAAAGACTCCATTTTCTTTGATGCTCAGGGGCTACCAGAAGTAACCCTGCCAAGTCAAAGTAATTAGAAACGTATTCCAGAGGCATTGCTATTTGGGAAGGTCAGAAGTATTCTAATGAGGTGAGGAAACTGACAATCTGCCTTATCAGGAAAGGTGAGAAGACTTATCTAGCACCCAAGATTGAATTAGTTCTCTACCTAATTTACAGGCTCTCTGAGGGGTAAATATTAATTTGTGTATTAGCTACCAGAATGTAAATGGTCCCAGACATGAATGGTCCCCATTCGTGATACTGATATCACTAAAACCATCCTAAGAATTCTTCTTTGGGGGTTGGGGATTTAGCTCAGTGGTAGAGCGCTTGCCTAGCAAGCGCAAGGCCCTGGGTTCGGTCCTGAGCTCTGGGGAAAAAAAAAAGAATTCTTCTTTGGAAATCCTCATATAAAGCTAGTGTTCGAAAACACATACATTCCATTATTTCATCCTCTCACACTAAGTGGACCCCAAAAGGTACAAGTCTGCTTGGTCAGTGGTCCCACTCAACAGTTTGGTTTCCCAAAACTTGTAAGCCTTAAAAACAAAACAAAAGAAAAGAAAACAAAAAAAAAAAAATCCAGTTTACCTTTCTGGGAAGAAGATGGCCCATAAATGTGGTCCTTGTTACTGACATCTACATGGTCCTCTTTACTATGCTATAAATGGTAATGGTAAGCGTAGTGCCAATGGTTATGCTTACATTTCAGAAGACACCTCTGAACTGGGGAGTAGGCATCAGCATCCCATCTTTCAAGTAAGTTGGCAGAATTTGATATTAAATGCCCCACCACAGCATAGAGTTCATGATTGAATGAGAGTTGAGAGCTCTATCTGGATCATTCTAAAGAGTGTACTTTCCTCAAAATACCCCCCTTACCTGGGTTCTGTTTCCTAACCTCTCAGGTTCTTATTACTAGAACCCTCAGTATGCACCAGTGACAATCTTCCCACTGCAGGGACTACTCATAACCCTGAAGGTGTCTTTCAAAAGATGATGTAAAAATAATATTGGGAGGATGGGGAACATTGATGAAATCAGTCTATAGCCTACAAAGTTCCTACTTTGCCCTTTGAAGGAGGCAAAGACATTTGACAGACATAGGAGCTCACATATGTCACTTTAATAATTTCTTTAAAAGTAGCCATTTCCCCTCATGGCTTCGCTGCTTCACCTTTCCAGGTGCAGGGATGGTGAGAAAAGACTCTCTTTTTTGAATCTTGTTGAAGAAGAAGTGATATTTATTTGTTGAGGACACATATGTTATGGGGACCTACCGAGAAGACCTTCAAATGCTCTCTGTATAACAAAATGATCTGAGTCCACGGAATGCTGGCATTGTGTATTACAAGGACAAAAATACTCCGCGTAAAATAATAAGCCATCCAACCTTCAACAGGTGGTCTACTGGCATAGCCATGACCTGCATGAGGATGTCTCCTCCTAACATTTAAAATGTGACAGCCCATTCTGAACGAGGCACGCTGTATTAAGCCATCAGTTAACAGGGTGAACATTTTTTTTCTCATTCAATTCTGAAGGTAAAGCTACTGTATGTGGCACCATAAAATAATCTTAAGGGATAAATGTTACTATATTGTCATGGAGTGGGTCCTGATAAATAGCTGTCGCTAAGGACTATTTTTGAGATAAATCTATGATGAAAAATAAAGCAATCTAATCCCCTAGATGGATCATTACACATGGGTACACTCCAGACATATCTGTCTTATTCTACAATGATTTTTTTTTAAAAATCTTCAGCAGCCATCAATAATATTTCATGCCATAGCGAATTAAGTAATTTTCTGTGTAATGCATTCATCTCTCAAAGTTTTTCATAAACAGTATTGACTTAGCTCTCTAGGATGAAGTCAAACATGTAAACTGCTACACTAGCAAACAGCTGGATCTGTCCCTGTTTCCATTCCAGGATATACATAGTAGTTCATCAAATTGGAATGAATGGAGCGTCCTGATTCTGTTTCCTGGAGAACTGATGAATGAAATCCAAGGATGTTTGAGAGAGACTAAGAATTGTGGACAGAGCTAGCAAAAAACCAAATAAAAAATGCCATGTTTCCTCTCCTCTCCGCTATTCATCCACTCAGAAACAGAAAAACAAGAAGAAAATGATGAAGTATAAATGAGAAGACAGAGCCAGAAAGATAAAGGGTAAACCTCCATTTCTAAGCCTCAAAGCCTGTTGGGTTACTGAGTAAGTATCAGCTACAGTGTGCTCTTAGGGAGCTCTTAGGGTTCTCTTAGGGTGCTACTGAGGGAGCTCTGAACCAAATGGCCCAACTCAACCCACCTAATGCCATTTCCATACTCCAAGAGTTTATTTTTATCTTGTCCTCCCTTCATGTTGGCTCTAAATTCTGTCCTATAGGTTGGCTTCCCTATTGTCCTTTTTGGGATGGGGGATGGGAGAGGTAGATGGAATGAAACTCAGGTTCTCACACACGCTGGCAATTGCTGGCTCTCCCATTATTTACACCCCAGGGTTCCCACACTGCTGCTTCATTGGCAGTCCTATATTTAAAACGGTATGCATACTGCTTTGGGTTCTTTGGACAAAAGCCACACTATAAACCTAAAAATAAGCCCAAACATCAAAAATAAACAGTCTATTTTCAAACAAGAGCGTGGGAGCTATATATAATATCTGCTCCCTTCTATTGGCTTGTTCTCATGCAGCTGGAATGAGATGAACAGGTGCGTTTGTGTGTGTGTGTGTGTATGTGTGTGTGTGTGTGTGTGTGTGTGTGTGTGTGTGTAAGAGAGAGAGAGAGAGAGAGAGAGAGAGAGAGACAGACAGACAGACAGACAGACAAAATAAGCACATCCTATGGCATGAGGTCCTTCCTTAATTCCTTTGATGACTGCTTGCTATATATAAACTAACGAGAGACTTGATAGTTGACAGTATTAGAAGTCTATTCCCACACCAAAGTCCTCAAAAGAAACCATTCTTAAAATAACAGCAGCATAAAAACAGGATCAAGTATTCTCCACAGCCTTTCCTAGATCATGGAAGAAAATAAGCTATTTTATTAACCTATTTTTGAAAAGTATTTTGCAGTATTTGTCAGGGACTGGTTGGTAAAGTTTCTCTCATTCATTCCTACTTGCTGAAAAACCACAGTTTAGCCTTGTAATATAGCAGAGAAGAAAATAAAAGGTCAGGGTTCAGGAGATGGCTCAGTTGGTATGTGTTCTTGCTCAGCAAGCAGAAAAAAAAATCTGAATTTTAATCCAGCACCCATGTAAAAGGCCAAGCATGGCTATACATGGCTGTCATCCCCAACCTCAGAGAACAGAGACAAGTGGATCATAGGAGCTCACTGGCCAGCCAGCTTGAGCGAAATGGTGAGTTCCTGATTCAGCACGAGTTCCTGTCTTCAGGCAACAAGACAGAAAGCAATAGAGGAAGAAACCCGGGCTGGAGAGATGACTCAGTGGTTAAGAGCACAGACTGCCCTTCCGAAGGTCCTGAGTTCAATTCCCAGCAACCACATGGTGGCTCACAGCCATTCGTAATGAGATCTGACTCCCTGTTGTGGAATCAGAAGATAGCTACAGTGTACTTCCATATAATAAATAAATAAATCTAAAAAAAAAAAAAAAAGAAACCCAACCTCTACTGGCCTCTTCACGCTTGTGCATGGTTGTGTTCAATTACATGCTCATGCACATACACCCTCCCCCCACACATGCATGCACATGTGTGTGTGTGTGTGTTCCAAACTTCAAAACTTAAAGTGTCTCTGTATTCCATTTTGAAACCCCCATAAGGTTTTGAGACAAGAACACAAGAACTAAAAGAGTTGTTTTGCATATCCCTACTTCTGCCTTTCCAATTTTCAGAGAAATCTTGGCAAGGCATTATAAACATGAGACGGTTTGGCTGATCACTGGAAATCAGAAAGAGAATTCACAGTGCACGGGTGTATATAATTTCTCAGTTGAAATGCAAAATAAGATTGCAAAACATGGAGAAGAGGCACCTTCACTGTAATTAGCTCTCTGTAGATCTCAAAGAGTTTGTTCTGTAATGTGGAATGCCCCAAGTGAGAGTCTAAGCCATTCCAGGAGCAAGATGAATACAGATTTCCCATAAAGTGAAGTAACAAACTGTCAGTCAGAAAAGATAACAGCTCATTCCTGGAACTGACATGTGGTGTGAGGTCCATCCAGACCAGCTATGTCACAAAGGAGCAACAGGAGCATCTAGGTAGAATCAAAGTGAGCTAAGGCATCATCCACATGTTAAAATTCAAGTGGTTGTCTCCACACTGTTGGTCATTGTCCATGTTTATAGGAAGAATGCTAACTATAAAAAAACAAAACTGATTCTACACACAGGGCTGAGAAGAAAAGACTTGGGAGAGAATGACTGCAACAAAACATGGACATGATATTGGACAATGAGGAGGCTAACGTTTTGGCTATATGAGTGAGCTCTGTGTGTGAGCTCAGAGAACTACTTTTAGGAGTTGGTTCTCCACTTCTGCTATGGCCTCTCAAGTTGTAAGGCTAGAACAGCAAGTGTTTTGACCCACTGAACCACCTTGCTGGCCCCTGTTACAATACATTAAAGATGGATGCAACTAAACGGTGAAACTGTGCTTCCGTGAGACAAAGTCTCCAGAAAAAGAATGAAGTTGTCAGCCAATTACTTAGACAGGTTGACTGGACACTTTGGCGTTTTGAACACATACTCACTAAGGCATTTTCTCTTCGTTTATGTATTTTCAAGGAGTAACCTATTGCTAATCCCAGGGTTAATTTGGTGGGGTTGTTTTTTTTTTTCCTCTTAGTCTTAGTGAGTCCCTAATTGTAATTCTGTCTCACAAAGGCAAAAGCTGGAAGAATTCTGCTTTCTGCAATTATAGGTAGCTCAACTGGGCCAAGGTTGTTAATTTGAAGACTTCTCAGTTGAATCCTGAAATCTCAAGCTATCTAAAGCTCAAATGGAGAGGTCAGAAGAACAAATGATAGGTGTAAGTGGCCCTCACTGACACTGGGCCTGGGAAAACATTGCTCAGGATTTCCAGCATCTATATTTTCCATTTGATCAAGTATCTCCAGGGATCAAGTCTCATTCGCTATCAGGACTTTTAATTTTTATGAATTTTCTTGTCTAAAAGTAAAATCTGTTCCAAGGAATGTAAATCGAATCTATAAAGATAGCAGTGATACTCTGAAGTGGAGACTACTACTGAAGACGAAACTAAATAAGAAACTCTGTAAAAGATATTCTCACTGAAGATGAGACAGGAGTGTAAAGCTAATCTTTACAAATGACATAAATAGAGGGCAAACATGTCTTCGGGCTAAAGAACTTTATATCATTAGGTGTACATTGCTGCAGAATTTTTTAAAAATTAAGTTTGGCACTATTCCCTAGTCTCATCATCGCATTAGGTCACTAATACAAGTACAGGTTAATTATCACCCGAGGTTACTAGCCAAAGATGAGTTGCTTCCTGGTTTATATTAGTCTTATTCTGTCTGCAAATATGTTATTTCTTCCCTCCCTTCTTTTTTTTTATCTTTTGTTCCTAGATAGTCTGACACAAAACTGTGACAAAAAAACCTTCAGATGTAAAAATAAATATTTAGAGTAACTTTTCTCCATATTGAAGTGTTTGTTTTATTCTAATACATTAATGCATTAAACGAAAGAAAATTCAATAAAAATATTTTTCCACTAACAAGAGTTTGGCATTTTAACTCAGTGGTAAAACGTTTGTGTAACATACATGAGGATCTGGGTCCTATCCCCTGGACTGCAATTGTTTTCAGTTGACAGACTTCTTAAAATGGGCAGGTAGGGTGGCCTATGCCTTTAATCTCAGCATTCAGAAGGAGAGGCAGAATGAGATCTGTGAATTCCTGTCCAGTCTGATCTACATAATGAGTGCCAGGTAAACAGCACTACACAAAACAAACTAACCCCACAAAAGTGTGCTTGACTAGTTTCTGTACTCACTCAATCTACCACCCAAAATAAAAATAAATGCAACAGAGAAGCTAATGAAACATGTATATGTTCAAAAACGCGCCTAATCTTAACGTGAAAACTACGAAAATCTCCTTTTATTTTCTTGATTTGAAGGCAGCACCCTCCACAAGAGTCTACCATCTATGAAAGTAGTTAATATGAACAGAACACAATAAAATATTCTGCTTATTCAAACACCTTGGGAAAGTACTGTTTTGAATAAGCTCAAACTAGACCTTCTGATTACTTCCTTGAAGCATTAGAAGACATAACTGGTGCAGTTATATGCACTTTAAAAATTATAATAACGAAGAAAGCACTACCGTGGCTTGATATATAGGAGGTGCTCACACAGAGTAAAATGAACGAATTAGCACATTATTAAATATATTGTAAATTAAAATGTCTGTTTTACTGCAGGACCATTGTTATTAGCATATATGCCACTTCAATATTCAGGAAGGCATTTTCTTTTTTTCATGCTGTCATAGCAGTGGAACAAGTAACTAGGATGTTTGCTCATCAAGTTTATACAAGAGCTGCATTTGGCTTGTGAGAATTTTCTAAGGACTATATTTTCTGTGTGTGCTAAAGTATAAGCTTTTTATAAAGCCAATACCAACTGTCTTTTATTTCTGACAATTAAAAAAATTGCCATAACAGTCAAGTACATTTTTATGATTTTGCTTAATACTCTTGACCATTCAGGATAGACAAATAAACATTGTTTCTCCAGCATGAGGATGCTACATGGAGCCATTAATCCTTCCAGCTGTGTTCATATTTTTTCCAAGGGAGTCTATCACCATACAAATTCAGTGCATCATCTAGGGTGGCATGCAATCTCATTCTTGAGTCTCATGCAAGAAAAAGTACTTAGATAAGAAACAAGCTATTTGGGGGCATGTCTTTTATCTTGTATTGTGAAGAAAAGAGAGGACAAAGGAATGGAAAAAGAGATGAGACCTGAGAGGAGCTTGCAGTATGTGCCAGTCGTCTAGGAGCTTTATATGCCTCACCTGACTTAAGGGCTGACTTAAGGGTTACTTAAGGTAACCTTGTAAAATGCCCTTCCCTTACAGAAAAGGACCTGGAGACCTTCTGTGCTAACTGACTGTGCCAAGGGAACACACAGAACTAAGATGCAAACAAGTTCCTTGGCCGCCAGAATATTCCTCTGTCTGTTGTACTATATTGTGAATACATTTTATTCACCAACCTTATATCTTAAGAGTCAGAGTTCACTGGCACATAAGCTCTTCAAAGGAAGCAACATGCATTTGTCTTTCACCTGTACCCCTAGCATCTAGCTTTGTACCTAACATGTTTCTATAACTCAGGCAGGTGTTGAGCTTTCTGTTTCAAATTCCAGAGTATCCAGGATCATAGGCTTATTACAACAGATCAGATTAATAGATTCTTTCTATCTATCTATCTATCTATCTATCTATCTATCTATCTATCTATCTATCTATCTATCTATCTACCTACCTACTTATAAAACTTAAAGAAGAGAAGACTGAAGAGATAACTCAGTGGTTAAAAGAATTTGCTGTTCTCTCAGAGGACCTAGTTTTAGTTCCTAGAGCCTACATGGCAATTCACAACTGTCTGTAACTTCACTCCAGGAGATCTAACTCCCTCTTCTGTCCTCTACAGGTACTAGGGACATATATGACACACAGATATACATGAAGGCAAAACATTGATGCACACAAACTAAAAATTAATAAAAATCAATAGATAAAATAATCAAAGAGGTTAAGAATAGGGAGGAGGAATTGGACTTAGGAGGAAATAGCAAAGGAGAAGGAAGAGGGGAATGATATGAAGTTCTTAAAAATTATACAATAAACAAGGACAAAGAAAATTATAAATGTTGAGTGTATGGAGGACTGAACAAAGAAAGAAAAACACACAGAGCTAGTGGGTCTCAACCTTCCTAACGTTGGTGACCCTTTAATGCAGTTCTTCATGTGACCCTAGACCCCAAAATTATTGCATTGTTACTTCATAATTGTAAATTTCCTACTGTTATGAATCAATGTAAATATCCGATATGCAGAAATATCTGATATTTGGTCCCTAAAGGGGTCACGACCCACATGTTGAGAACTGCTGGTTTAGGGAGATCAAGCTGCCTTCTATAAGTTCAGCAACTAGTCAGTGCAAAGACTCAGAATTCCATTTCAAGTCTCTTCTATACTCTCCTCTTTGTATGCTTACAAAACTTGGACATCTTTAAAAACAAGTTGTAGGCTCCTAAGCATCCTACCATGTAGACTTCACCCTGTAATTACAAACTAGTACTCTATGCACGGCACAATGGCGATGAAGAACCATTAACCTACTAGAGCAAAACTCTGTAAGGACATGGCTGCTTATCTGTTTTGTTCAATTCCAGATGCCTGACACTTAATAAGGTGTTCAATATTTGCTGAAGAAATGAATATATTCTCTCTCTTTTTTTGGTCAGAGATAAGCAAATTCTTTATAAATAATGATATGACTGTTACTATAGATTATACCAAAAGTCCTCAAATGAGCAAACATTTCAGCAAATGGTACCCTATTTCCCCTCCTTTTCTTCTTTTCTTCATCTTCAGCATTCATTCCATTGGATTGTTGGAAAGAAAGAGAGTTAATATATACAAATTACTTAGCATGGTGTTTAATGCACAGTTAACTCCCAATATTTGAGAGCAGTCAGCATGAATATGATTGTTTCATATAGAAGGAATACTGGTCCACCTAGTGACAAGATGAAAATAACCAAAGACGAAAAAAAAGTTCATCATATGCTTTATACTTTGTCAAATATCCCTGAATATGTAATTCTGCATGGGCTTCAAAAGAGTTACAAGCTTGTGCAACATTTGGACCATCATAAATAAATGCTAACAGGTATGCTTTGTGGAGAATTTTTTTCCTTTGAAGTGAATGAAGGAGGGGAATTTAATCGATCTTCAGATATGATTAGTTGTCAAATGTTGCTATATATAACTAACTTTCACAAAAGATTACCTCTCCACAAGTTCTTGTCCGTTCCAGCACAGGGTATCATTTTCAGCCACGGGGCTGTGGCTGCAGACGTAGCCTGGCAAAGCGCTATAGAAGCTGATGAAAGACTTCAACTTCTGAATCAGTTCCCTGAAAGGAAAACAAAACATCTGTGCATCAGAGGCAAGCAAGCACAGTATGAGAAAAGTTTAATTTCCTTATCAGCGTGACAGAAAAGCTCTGCCAGGCTGATTAGAGCAATAAATGATTTTTAAAGACATTCTTAGCTACAAGGCCACAATTTAGCTTTTTTTTTTGGTAAATCAATAAAATGATAGTGGGGGTGGGGGAAGGTTGCCTTCCACAGAAAATGTTGTTCCTATCAGGAGGATGATTTAATTCCAACATCCATTTTCTCACACGTACAGCAGCTTCCTTTTTTTTTTTCATTCAGAATGCTGTTACCTACATTCTCAAAGGTGCTGATTACAAGGCACACCAGAGCACTACATATCTTTTGGTTTCTGAGCGTAATTGAGTACATTGATTGTAATTTACAATGCTATTACCCTAGAGATGGCCCCTTTCCATAAAGGTTCTGGCTAATGGCTGCAGATCCAAATGGTAGGGTGCTCAGAATACTATAAGCTCTATGAAATTCTCCTGATTATATAGTCAGAAAAACTCCCATCTGCTAAGAGGAGGAAGGTTGCTTTGTTCTTTTGTCTGTATATTGTTTTTCCTGTGAGGCAGAGCAAAGGGGAAAGGGCTGTAGAAGTATATATTATTATTTATTTGCTTTCATTTCTATGCTGTTTATGATAATAAAAATGACCCCAAGAGAGCACATATAATATGCAAAAGTATAGAAATATACAGATATCAATTATAGCAAGACTTTTTGCCTATTATCTTGTTTCAGCTATACATGTATATGTAACGTAAGTTATTAGACTATAAATATGACTATGAAACATATTTAAATATTTTTATAATAGATATCCAGTCATATGCACAATTTTTTAAAAAGTCAAAGCAATAGCCCATGATAGAAAGCAACAATGCTCTTTAAGTCCAAATCTGGTCAGATAATCTTCTGGCAGAGGAGCAATTATTCAACACTCTACAGGCTAAGAATGGAGTGTTGTAATGCACAGGCCTTAGGAGAGGATCCACAGGTGTGACTTCCATTTGAAGGGTAGTGGAATTCAGGAGCCCAGCAATGTTCTCAGATCCAGCTGAAATTGGAAAACTTGTGGAAATGTTCTTGTAGTTCATCCTATTTTGTATTTAGCATAAAACTACTATTTCATCTAATATGTGTGTGTGTGTGTGTGTGTGTGTGTGTGTGTGTGTATGACAGGAAGAGATAGTTTTCAGTACATGTCTACAAAAACTTGGGTCACAAGGAAGCCAGAGTGATGGACAGGACAACAAGAAGAGCTTATTGGGACATACAGAATGACTGATACTTCAATATTTGCTTCCTGCTGTGCGCATGCTCACCTCCCAGCCTAGGCCTGATATCTGAGCACCGTCAATCTCCAAAAAGAAGAGGCTCAATACAGAGCTCTGAAAATAAAAGTCAACATTACCGTTTCTCAAGAGGAGAAAGATGGGTTCAATTAATGGCTAATAGGAGAGATGCTCTGTTTTACAAGGTAATAATCCAGTTCCCGAGAGTGGAAGCTCAAAGACTAAAGGCTGAGACTGAGCAATTCCCCCTACTCCATGCAGAAATAGAACATGGGCATTAGTCTAGGGGAAATGATGGCCTTTTTAATGAAAGAGTTTCCTTTAGGCATCTTCCTACCTCTATACACACTCTTACGAACATGGAACAGGGTGATAAAAATGGAACCTAGGCCAAAGCTTTTCAATTTGATATCCCTAGAAGTTGAAAACAAAGGGAACCTGAACTTCCCCCCGCCTTTCAACCTTTGAAGCTTTCTTAGCTGCTCATAAAGGTGACTGACAAGTGAAGGAAGATCCAGATGAGGTTCTACCTAATGTCAAAGGGACAAGGGCCTGCAATATACCATATATATATATATAAAACCTAATATATATTAGGTATTATATCTATATATCTATATATAATATGTTAATTCCACACACACACACACACACACACACACACACACACACATCCTAAGATGGTTTCTAAAGAAACTGCAAAGAATGTGAATAATATAACACAGTTGGGGCAGGCATCACATTCTAGAACTGAGAGAGAGGTTTTGAAGCTTGAAGTAACTCAGAGAAACAAAAGACATTTTGCTTCATATATCAGTCATTACCTCCTTCAACCAGGATGCACACATGAGAGTGGGCTTATAAAACTTACTTTGGAATTAGTCATTGTCAACTTGGAACACCATTTTGCTCAGCAACCATGTTATCATTGCGACTGGGTTCTCAGAACAGTCCCTTCAAATGTTCTGTGAGTAGTAGCTCATAGCTGGGTTTTGGCATCTCATCCAGCTGAATTTTAAGTGCTAGCTTGCTTTCACTTACGCAGAAACGCAACCTTAGGCAGTTTCTAAACTTGTCTGAGCTTTGATTTCCTTTGTCATAAAATGAAGATGATAGCATCTATGTCACAAGGTTGCTGTGATGATTCAATGGAAAATGAATGTAAGTTGATTACCTTATTAACTCCCACCACCACAGTACCCACACAAATAATCAGCCATCTTTGTAATGTAAGTCATGGCCCACTCTCCAGTAATCATGAATCTGAAGGACAATATGCATTACATATAAAATAATATATTCTACATAATTTGTGTAATTATAATTCAACTTCCAGGTAACACATTTGTGAAACATGATTAAGATCTCACATCTTTTGAGGGGCATATTCATAAGTATAAGTAAGTTCTCTCTAAAAGGAGAAGAATTTGGGGGTGAGCTTTGGAGATTGAATCTAGGGCCTTGCAAGTGTTCTACCACTTAGCTACATGCCCCACTCTCTTTTGGCCTTTTGAGACAAAGTCTCACTAAATTCTCTAACAGGTCTTAAACTTCTGATGGGCCTTAGCCTCCTTAGAAGCTTGAGATAACAGGCAAAGCTTCAATTTTAGTGCGGTTCATTTCTTCCTCCATCTTTCAAAATAAAGTCTTTTGACTTTATTTTTGTAAAACAAACTCATGTTCACCCAGAGTAATTTAGAAAATGAAAGAAGGTAGAAGGAAAAAAAAATTATAGACCTAATTAGCCAGAGATACAATGTTGATAACGTGTATATACTACCTTCTGTTTGTGGTAGGTTTATTACTAGTTTTTTTCTGGTTCTTAGGGTATATATTCTTCAATTGATTCTGAACAGAATCAAGACATGTTTGTTTCGAGAGAAATCTCAGAATAATGCAACAGAGGCTAGGGATGTGGCGCAGTGGCAAAGCATCTGCCTAGAGAGTGCAAGACCCTGAGTTTTTGACCCAGTGCCACAAAACAGTTGCTCTCAAATAATCTCTAGCTTTGTGAGACAAAATGCTATCTGTTCAGAGAATTAAAACTGGAACTCTAGGACAAATAGTACACTGACCAATCCCTCAGAGCCCCAAAGGACACTGTTAGAGTACTGGATCATTGCTTTGTGCAAAGTCTTTTGTATTACAATGGTTTCCAAGAAACACTTTGACCTTGAAAATAGATGCAGTCATACTACTTTTGAAGGTAGGAAAAAGACTCTGTAAACTGTGGGAGAGTCAATGAGCTTCCCAAGAACAGTGACAACAGGTAATAATGTCCTCTGACACCATGGCAGCAGAGTGTGGCAGGAGTCATTTACCTCCTCCTGAGTTTGTTGTGTTTCTCATTTCTCCTCTTCTTTGTCTTCTGTCACATTTTTCCTCAAACTTGCTCTAGTATGAGAGCTAAGTATATTTTATTTTTATGTTTTCTTAAATGAAGCTTTACAGCATCTTCACACATATAATTTTAAAAGACAATATGTTGAGTATTTTTATTTTTCCTTTTTAATGAAAGACACTTGAAACTAGGTGGCATGTTAATTTTCTCAGATTTTTGTCTTTGTGTTGGTATTCCATGACAGACAGCAAAAGAATCTCTACTTATGAACTAAGGCAGCCTGTTTGGCTGAGATTGGAGAAATAATTTGACTTGAAAGGAATGTCCTTTGATTCTAATCTATGGATATGACATGTCATTGACATAGAAAGGGTACAGCTTATGGCTCACACTTGTGACAACCCCAAACACATAAACTGTGTTTATGGCAATCAACTTAGGAAAGGGTCTCTTCATAGAAGTTTTCATTTAGTGTGTGAAATGTGGAACTAAAGGATGGGGTTCCTTTACAGGCTTGAGCCATTTGAAAGTATTGGAGTTCAGTGCATATGATTTTCCAATGGGGCATCCATCATCCCAGAGAGGGCACCCCCAATTTCAGATGTGGAAGAGAGGGTTGCCTTCACTTTCTCACATTGATCTCCTTGGGCATGCATCAAAGCAGTGCTAATTGGAAGCCACTGCAATTTAAACAGAGCCTTTCATCCCTGACTGCAGATCCTGAACTCCCCCTTGTCAGTAAGGTTTCTCTTTTCTTTCTTTTTTTTTTTTAAAAAAAAAGATAAATTTTATTTATACGACTACACTATAGCTGTCTTCATGCATACCAGAATGGCAGCAGATCCCATTACAGATGGTTGTGAGTCATCATGTGGTTGCTGGGATTTGAACTCAGGATCTCTGGAAGAGCAGTCAGTGCTCTTAACCACTGAACCACCTCTCCAACCCGGTTCCTTATTTCTTAACGTAAAGTAACATGATGTCATTGTTTTGTTTTGAATTTGAAAAGACAAAAAAGTACAAACACCAAAGTAAGTCAAATTTGAATGGTGTGAGATCATATTTAACTCTAATGGAGGGAGACTTTTCCACTTTAACCTCACACTACATCTTTCTGTTGCTACAGATACTACCATCCTTCCTCTCTTCCTATTCACTTTGCCTGAAACACTTTTTCTGTCCTTTATCAGTTGAATTCCTGCTTATCTCTTAGGTTGTGTTTAAAAGCTAACTGATCCAAGTAGCCATGTTTGATCCTCCCAGAGAGGCTGGTTCCCATCCCTCCAGCTATGACACTGTTACTGTCTTGTAGGTAGCTCTGTCAGATGACTCAAATTCAATATAAGATATTATTCATTTGTATATCTGTTTCCTTGACTGGACTGGGTAGTGGTCCTTTTCTCATCATAACCTAAGTCTTACACTATGCTGAGAACATAGTTATGCTTGAAAGCTTTTTATTATAAAGTCTTGTGTGGGGTAGGATAATGTCTACCAGAACAGAAACTCATTTACTGACTCATTCAATATATATTCTATTGCTTCCAGCAGAGGCTGGAAGATACCCCCAAACTTACAAGGCTGCCTAGCAAAGGCAAACATGTAAGGCAGTGGTCTGAGAGGAGGCAGGAATTAGCCTCAGGTTTGGATCACAGAGAGATCACCTTCTACTTTTGTTCCTGTGTACTTAGCTTACTAGTGGTACCTAATCCATTGCCCTTTCAGACTAAGTCAGATGGGAATTACAGGAAGCAGGAAGCTCCAATATATAGAGGGAATTCCACAAGGATGGAGGGGGCTATAGCTTTATCACAGGTTGGCAGTTGGGTCAGAAGCTTGGGGTATAGGTGCTGGGTGGACTATCCAACTACCAGTTCTGGATTTGAAAAGTAAAAGGTATTACTCATGTATTCTACCAAACAGTATCTGGGCTATGCAAAGGACCAAGTGCCACAAGTGAGGTGATGGAGAAATTAAGAAGAGCAAAGAGGGTGAGACTGAAAACACAAATGTACTGAACATACCAGTGGTGTAAAGGGCTGGGATGAGCATATTGCTTCTGTTTTGATGCATTATGAGTGCAAAGTATTCTGTCTTCTGTCTTCTAAATTTCACAACAGATATTTTCAACATGTATTCCATAAAGAAAACAAATCCTATACACAGACCACCGGTTGAGTATAAAATTGCCTTTAAACAGAGCTAAGCTATTTCTAAGACTAGCTGTGTGCTGCAAAGTACCCAGGTGGGGGCAGACAAAACAAACAGATGATTTCTTTGTGTGCTGTTACTTTAATAAAGCAAAGGTCTTTTCGATTTATAATCAGACCCAGCTAGCTTGCTTGCAACGTCCACACATTGAGTAATACTACAACAGCATTCCCTTCTAATTGTTCTGTTTGTAACCCCTGATAGATCTTAGGCATGGGTGTTGAAGCTGATAGATGAACACATCCATTTCTCTTGAGCGTATGAAATGATGAACTAATCATAGTAAGAAATGTATACAGGTACTAACATTCTTCCAAAAGAAACCCTTCCAATAACATTCACCCCCAAAGAATCCTGCCATTAATTCAAATCTATAGCTTTTTTATCATTACTATCATTACTATTAGCTTACTATCATTTCATGTATTTGGAAGTTGCCTTTAGGCTTAAAAATAGCTGTAAACAAAATACCATATCTAAGTTTCTAGAGGTGTGTGTGTGTGTGTGGGGGGGAAACCTCCTTTATCAATTTCTTCTTTTCCTAGGTCAGCATCCAGATCAACAGTTCTCCCAAAGTAAAGTGAACAGGAATAGATGACACAGGGCCCAACATAGAGCAGGGACTCCCATAAACCTCCCATTTAAAAATGTGTCTGGGGTGGGGGAGGTGCTAGAGAAATGGCTCAGTGGTTAAGAGCACTGACTGCTCTTCTGAAGGTCCTGAGTTCAAATCCCAGAAACCACATGGTGGCTCACAACCATCTGCAATGAGATCTGACACCCTCTTCTGGAGTGTCTGAAGACAGCTACAGTGTACTCACATATAATAAATAAATAAATATCTTTTAAAAAAGATAGAAAAAAAAAGTGTGTATGGATTGATAAGTTAATTTAATTAAAAGAATATTTTAACCTGTAACTGATAAATATAAATCGTATATAGCAACAGAACAATTTCAAGGTGGAGCTGGTTTGCTCTGTTTATTTTAAGAATGTTCTATATGTGGCCGTTATAAATTACAAAACCGTGAAGCCTTTTCTGAAGATCCCCTCACCTGATGGTCTGTCTTTCTGTAGACTCCCTGTGTCCTCTGGAAATTCTTTTGCTTTTGCTTGTATTTGTATCTATTTTCCCACTACATTGATGTAGAACTCATATCTTTGTGTTTTCACTGCCCTGCATACATTGTAGCACTCCTGGGTATTTGATGAGTTACTGTCAAGCTGACTAGTCGTAGACACATGCATATATATAAGGATGACAAATATGGGGAAGCTTCTACTAGTTAAAAACCTATGTCCTCCACGGATTGAAGTGAATTCCTCCTGTGATTAAGACCAAGAATAAAAACAAAGGAACACAATGAATGGTGACAATAAAAAGTCACAATCCCTAGAGGGCTGGGCATGGTGGCTCGGGCTTCTAATCACAGCACTTAGTGGGCAGGAGCAGGCAGATTTCTGTGCTTTTAAGGCTAGTCTGGTCTACATAAGGAGTTCCAGGACAGCCAAGGATATACAAAGAGATTCTGTCTCAAAAAACCAAAACCAAAACATTAAACGAACAAACAACAACCCACATCTGAGATGTTACTTATTTGATATATTATTTTTCTACCTGTGCCAATCTCTTGAAACCCACTAAAATTCAACAAGAACCACAAAAGACTAATGCCTAACTATTCTTGAGTCAGTGTAGGGTTGGTTACAAGGATAATTCTTTGGGTAGCACAATTTTCTTAAGCGTGCTGGGCTTCTCACGTGGTCTCTACCTCTTAACTACAACCCATTAGCCTGAATACAGTTGGAGGGAACCTGAGTAAGGGTGGGGATGAATGGGAAGAAAGGGTATGAGAACCTACATTTTGACTCCTGGCTGATGTTTTAAGAACTATGAAAGACACACGAAGTTTTGTGTAAAATGTGTCATGTATTTTGAGAGTGTCCTGCTAAACTCCCTCTGGTGAACTCACTGGTAATAATGAGAACAACCATAAGCTAGATCATTGAACTACAAGATCTTATAAGCAGAAAATATTTTTTTAATAAATAAGGGGGTCTGATTAGGGAAGTTCATTCTACCCTGTGTTGCCCAACTTGATATTTATACCTGGAAAGTTTACGCTTAAATAGGCCTTAGTTACCAGTAATAGTTTTCTTTAACAGAGACAAATTATAGATCTTAATTAAGCACCCTACTCAGAAGAACTAAATAGCACATATGGAAGAAACTTCACTCCAGTGATTTTTGACCTGAAAAATCCAATGGCTACTTGTATGCTGAAATGGAGGAGAAAAAATTCTCTCACCTTCTTCGGCTGAATAAGGTTTCTTCATGTTCGACACGGGCGACTTTTAGTACCTTCTTGTCAATAAACAGATCTTCAGGGTAATAAGCAGATCTATATTGGCGTTGCTGGGAGTGGGCACACAACTTGCCAATCTAAAAAGAGAGAGAGAGACAGAGAGATGTAATATAATAGTACAATCATTCCATGGCTATGACGGCAGAAACAGATTTGGAAATGCACTACAATTTCCTCCCTCAATTTCCTTTCAAAGAGAACAGAGTCATTAATAGAGTCAAATCATGAAATAAGGTTTTAAGGCAAAAAGAACGAGAAGTTGAAAGGAAGGTACTCGATGGGTGAGGAGTAGTAGACCCATTCTGAGTGCAGTCTGCTCAGATGCTTAAGTAGAAAGGGAAAACACAGGCCTCTGCTGCTATCTTTCGATGGCATTTGTTTGTATGTATGGAGAAGTTCACGAAAGGCAATTTAGAAAATTGAGATAAGCTGAAATGGGAGATGGAATGGTTTTTGAGGTGGCACTGAGTGGCCTCTTGATAGAAGAGCAGCCTTCTGGGCACAGAGTGTGCCCAGTTCTTAAAAGTGTGTCTTACTAGACTCAAATTAAAGTGTTTTGAAAACTGTCAGTATAGTTGCTCATGTGAATTTCCTACAAAGGCATGAGGGAAGCAAGCACATCAACCAACCTATAGGCAGTATCATTAGCTGTGAGTTGTGTATCAACTAAGTAACAGTAGGATTTTATTAAAAGAGCACAGGCATTTAAGAAAGCCAGATCCCTTCCTTCCTTTCTACTATTTCTCGCGCAGTCATTCAAAAATATTTATTGGATGCCTCCTTCACACCTATATGGCAAAGAGATTTAAAATAAGATACCAGCTTCCTTGCTTGCTTAGCTCTATTCTAACTTATTTCTGTGGTTAAATTATTTGCAGACTAATGCCTAAGACATATGCATATAAATAAGTATGAATATCAACTTTATTATATTGCTCCCTGTGCCAGACACCTTGTTAAATACTATCATCTCTACTTTATAGATGCAGAAATTGAGGCTCAAAGAGGTTAAGAGACTTGCCTAGAATCCACTTGACTGTCTTTGAACCCATTAGCCTGACTTCTAATCTTAACACAATGCTGCCTCCCTAGAACATGATGCCTGCTATTTATTTGCTTACATTTTATTTTGGAAAGAAAGATTACCAGCCTGCAATGACATATCACCAACTAACATAGCTCAGGTGAATGTATAGACTGTAAAGTTCAGGGAAAGTATTGGAAGCATCTTGTGAAGATGGATTGTATGTGTGTCATTTCTGTGCCTTCACACAGTTTAGAGTTGACTTTATATTCTTCTAGGCAAATTAAGTGAATTGAAGAAATTTTCTATTAGTATATCAGGCCCCAAACACCAGGCTATCACTAAACCACTGATTTTGTGTAGTCATCTGGCTTCTGCAGCTCAAGATGGCTCAGTGGTTAAGAGCACCGTCTGCTAAACCCACTTTCACCTCCACATTCAAATTTGGAAGCAAATATCTTGAGCTTATTGATTTTTGAGAGAACAAACACTAACAGAAGTCCTAAATTGCAGAGATGTGGCATTCCCTTTCAGCTTCTCACTCTTTTTCAAATTAATTAATTAATTAACTTATTTATTTATTAAATGTAAGTACACCGTAGCTATCTTCAGACACTCCAGAAGAGGGTGTCAGATCCTGTTACGGATGGTTGTGAGCCACCATGTGGTTGCTGGGGCTTGAACTCAGGACCTTCGGAAGAGCAGACAGTGCTCTTAACAGCTGAGCCATCTCACTAGCCCTCAGCTTCTCACTCTTGAGCTGCAGTCATGAAAGAAGCCAGGCTCTCAAGTGGTGTTTTACAAATCATAGCCTGCCTAGGAGTTTTAAAGTCTTAAATAAGAAATTCAATCCAATTTCCATCCCTTGAGTAATGTACCTGGTCAAGAATACTGCCACTTTTATATTTGGCTAGTTGAAATAAATTTATTGGATAGGTGGGTGTCTTTATCAAAAAAAAACCTTAAGAATTTAAAACCTTTTTGTTTTTCCTGAACCTAAAGCAAAGTCACAGTTCTAGCAATGGGTAGAGCTGGGATTTTGACACTGGTTTTTCCTACTTCAACATATATTTTTATTTTCCCTGAAATTGTTCTGTGCCTTAAGTTCTCATCAACAACATAGGTTCAAGGATATCCCAGTATTGGGTTTGGCCAAGATCTGACATCTTGTGAAAACACTATCCACAAGGTGAGAAGAGTGACAATTAAAAAAAAAAGTAAAAAGCACGCTGCAATGAAAGGGTACAGTTATTTAAGGCAAACAGAAAATGGGTAGGGTTTCTAACAGTAGCTAATAGTGGGATGATTTAAAACCTCTGTCTTGCCAGGTACGAGTCAATTAGCAGCCATTCTAAAGCATTGGGTGTCGAGTTCCATTCAAGAGGCAGCTCTCAAGAAGGCTCCAATATGTCCCTGGTCCCTTGCTCTTGAAGAAATTAGACTCTTGAGTCAGCCAAAAAAAAATCTTTTGTAAATTCCTATCGTTTAATTTACTCTAGTCTGATATCTGGCCAAAGAATATCCTGTAGATTTTATCCCAAATGGAGATTCCCAGCTCACCCTATGATAACAAAAAGTCAGCAGACTCAAGCTTTAACTGTCATAGTCTAAAGTACAAAACTGGGGCTAAGGATTCTGTTATGACATGAATATGTATTTCTCTGGCTCCCCTCTCTTTGTTGAAGCCAGATATACAAGAATATTTATTAGGGTAGTGAAGTTGTATGCATGTGACATGGCACTTATGTGGACGTTTAAGAACAACTTGGGGGAGTTATTTCTTTCCTTTTTTTGTCTAGTGGTTTCTTGAGATGCAACTCAGGTTATGGGGGTTGGTGAGGCAAGAACCTGTACCACTGGTTGGCTCTGAATCTACATGGTTTTATTTTAAGGGGTTGTATCAGGCTATTTTTTCCCTAAGTACAGTCTCTCATTCTTCACTAACCCTAAGGAACCTTTAGATTTTATTTCTTAAGAAATTAAATGGGAGTTAGAAAGGTGGCTCCATCATTAAAGTGCCAGTGAAACCTGTTCACACCTCCGTAACCCCAGAGTTAGAAGACATATACTCAAGCATATCCCTGAAGCCTATTGGATAGTCAGCCTAATTGAATTGATGCAGCAGTATATTCACCAAGCGATCCTGTCTCAAAAATTAAACTGACAAGCTATTAAGGGAGACACCTGCTGTTGACTTCTGCCCCACCCTGGACAGAAAATATGCAATGTAAGATGGATATGTGAATGGGTTATCTAAATGTATGTGTTCTAACTTAGATAATAATTTATAAAAGAAGGAAAGAAAAAATGTGAGAGAAGAGGGAAAAGATGAGGAAGGAAAAAAAATAAGCAGAGATCAAAAGTTTGTGGGTGATTGAATGGCACTGCCCTTGGAAACCTGACAGTTTGCCGTGGGATGAAGGCTGTACTTCTGGACTCTGATCAGAGTAACTCAGAGCTGTCCTGAGGACATGGCTCTTTAGCCCCTGGAGGTATCTGCAGTTTTAGTGACTTACAGAATAGCTTTTCTGCTGGTGACCATCGGATAACTGTGGTCCCAATGAATATTTTTCTGAGAATTGTTGCTAAAATATTTGTTATAACTTTTGTGTTTGCTTATAGACTGACTCATTAGGTGCCGGAAGAACTCAGGACTGAATTTTCCTATAGGATAATGCATATTAAATATGAACTGGGCACTCATGAACTACTTTGAACAAATATTGCTCGTGAAATTTGTTTGGGGGTATCTTGGACTGAGGATGAGAATTCTAAAAGTTTCTAGTTAAAACACTGAGCTTTCTTCTCATAAACTATACACTGTGTTGGTGTACACTTTTGTTTAATTAAATCTTAAAAGATCTCAAACAAAATATACATTGAAATGATCAACTTTTAAATAGTAGTAACCATACCCATTTAACAATTCTGCAGGTATAATAAAAATGCTAATTAATGTATGTTAATGTTTAGTCTGTGGTTAATGTTTTGTCTTGTTAATTTCCCCAGGGCTTTTATTACTGATTTAAATCTGCCACACTACTCAACTGATTGCACTGCTTCTGCAAACTGCATGGAAGTAGCTCAAATGAATCCTGATGAACAGAAGAAATGAACAAACATTTGTTTAAGCCAACCATTCTTATTATATGTGGGTAATTGTTACATATGTTTTTGTACAATGAGATGGGCATGACAGGCATTTTCCCATTCATTTTCTGTACAGAAACTATGCATATGAGCATTAAATTAATTTATAACCTTGTACTTGAGGAAGCACATCATTATTAATTAACTATTGATTGATCTGGATATAGAGCAGAAAGGATAATGAACAGACCCTGGTGACAATGTGTTTTTTTCCTACCCCACAGACATTTTACTGTGACTCATTATTAATTGCCAGGCCATTAAAGTAAAAGTTCTCTAATCATTTGCAGTGTATTAGGAATCAAGCTATTTTAAGAAATAAGGTGGCATTAGCTGAACATTTTATAAGTCATCTCTTGAAATTGGAATCTAAGGGGAAAAAAAAAAAGAACTGAAAGTCCCAAGGATCGGTTTGCCTTTAATTTGAGGCACATCACCATATTAGAGTGAGAGGACAGTTTGAAATCAGGATGCCTGGGGTTTTAGTCACAGCTCATCCTCTGACCATTTCAAAACATCAGTCAAGATACTTAATTTCCTTGCATCTCTTAGCTTCAGCATCTTTAAAATGGAGACAAAAGCAAGGCCTGCCAAGTCTGACTGCAAGATGAGGATAAAGTATCACAATGGTCTAAAGGGTATTGCCACTCCTAACTAGACTAACTTATTATGTAAGTTGAGCCTACTTACCTTTGACAGCCTGCCTTAGTGTGTCACAGTCCTGGCTTGGATGGTCAATAGCTATTATTAATTCTATTCAGAAGAGTTCTTACAGTCATATACTATGTCTTGGTGTGTTGTTATGTCTCTTTTAAATAGCTTCCAGTGTATTTCGTAAAATTTAATATAAAAAGAAATCACTCAGCAATCTTAGTAATATAGAAGTCTATTCAATAGACTTAAGGCATAGTCTAAGACCCATAATGTAGTCTTCATGGACTTGTGTGAAATGCAAATTTGGGGGCCCAAACTCAGACACATGTTGTTGTAAACCCCAGGAGTGGGGCTTGGCGATCTGTATGTTCTATGCTGGTCTTCAACTCAATATTCTCCTGCATTAGCCTCACAAGTACTAACAATTCAGGTGTGTTCCACTATGTCTGGCTGTCATCATTATAACCTTCAGCTTATCTGTGTGGAAGTACATAGTTTATTTTTCAATAATACTTTTATTTTAAAAAGTATCTGTAACACATTACTATAGAGGTTCATTCCTTTACTCTCAGCACCTAGGAGGCAGAAGCAGGTAGATCTGTCTGATTTCCAAGTGAGTTTGGCCTACAAAGAAAGTTATAGGACAGCCATGGTTACATATTGAGTTCCTTTATCAAAAAATAAGTTGTCATAGAAGAGAGGAATATATTGATTACAATTGTAAATAAGAAACAAAGTTATGGGGGTGGGTGATATTGGTCCACAGTAGACCACTAATCTAGCATGAATAACTAGGTTTGATCATCAGAATACAGGGTATGTTGAGAGGGGAGGTGAAGGCTGTCTCCCCTTTAATTTTACAGATATAAATCATCTATTGGTTTTGCTTATGAGACAGAAAGAACATAAAATTGGGTGGGTAGGGAGGAGGGGAAGACCTAGGGAGAGTTGTAAGAGGGAAAAAATATGATCAAAATATATTTTATCAAATTCTCAAAGAATAAATAAATACATTAAAAATACTAGTAATTTAAGTTATTATGTTTTCTATAAGAAAACATTTAAGAATTGCATTACCTTCCAAGCTAAGCTGTAGAGGTATCTTGAATTCAATCATTCTCAGTTTAAAGAAAATAGAATTCAATATTGAAAATAAATGTTATGAGCTCTCTAAAAGTCAAAACTGTTCATTACAACTTTCGAAAGTAGAATTGTAAAAGTCAATGAAATATCTGAGATGATAGCTCACTGTGTTATATTTGTCAGAACAGTGTACACAACAGGGGAAAAAACTAATAAAACTCTGCAGGGTTCACACTGCTCTATGCCAGCTCAGGGAAAAGTCAGTCAGTAGTAGATGGAGTCTTGCCACTTTTGAAGGACAGAGAGAGAGAGAGAGAGAGAGAGAGAGAGAGAGAGAGAGAGAGAGAGAGAGAGAGAATCTCTAAAGTTTGAACTGCAAATATAAAAATGAAGCGAATATATTCTATAGACTGTACTTTCATCCTGCAAGTGAATGATCCTGCAAACGTGGGCTGGGGTTACTATTTTGTTGCTATTTATTTGTTTGCAGCAGTAATTGATCTTCCCAGGTCTGTTAGGTGAAAGCTTAGTGTGCATGTTGGGGTTGGGAGGATAGGGCATTGGTAGTATCCAAAGCATTGGAACAGGTTTAAATTCAGTATTCCCGCAAATGATTCTGCAATGATAATGTGCAAACTCTAGGGTGGGAGAAGGGTAAAAAACATGGTACTGTAGCATGTGTAGAGGCAGTGACACTAAAATGCAAGCCACTGTAGTTTTACTGCCAAGCAATCACCCTTTAAAATAGTCTCAGGAATACTCTTGAAGAGACAGTAAAACTCAATTGACCCTTGACTATATGTCTTTTTGAATACTACATGCATAATGAAATGGGATGTATACTCAACTTACTCCCATCACATACCGAGGTGTGATAGTCAACTGGAGGCACAGTACATGTACCATTGAGTTATGATATGAACTAAAGATTGATGTCGTGGAACACAGTTTTTACTTAGAAGGCTGGCACATAAACTGTCTTCCAACTTGAATGCAGGCATTTCCTCAGAAGTGAAAGTGCAAGTCCATCCCTTCAAGGAAAGCACTTGACAGTGTTTCCAGCCAATGATCACATGCAAGCAAAAGCCGAATGCTATAGCCAGATCCATAGGAGAACATGTAGACAGGGGTGGGGGGGGGATTCACCATATAGATTAATATAGGAAACAAACTGATAACGAAAAGAAGGTAACAGTTAAAAGCAAAAGAAATAATTAAGGTATAAAGCATTTAGAAAACCAGTTCACAAAATGAGAGCTACAAATTCTATTTTATCAGTAAGTATATTAATGGCATGGGCATTGAATGTGTGAATCAAAAGGTAGAGATGAATCATTTAAATCCAAAACAACATGGTATAAGTCTATGCTTTTGTAAAAAGAGATATAATTTGCATTGAAAGTAAAAAGATGGGGAAAGATACAAGCATTACCAACTGTAAGCAAACGAGAGTTAGAACAGCTGTGGTAATATAAGATAGTCTTCAAGACAGATGAAAATTATTAAGAGAGACAACAAAAGATTAAAGTGTCAACTCATCCAAAAGATATTGCAAGCATATATGTACTGGAGCTAAGTTATGTGAATGAAAACTGTTAAATTTTAAGGGGGAAAGGGACAATTCAACAGTAATATTTAGTTTTCAATTCTCTCCTTAAATAATGAATAGAGTAACCAAGCAGAAAAGCAACAAAGAAATGGAGGACTTGAAGAACAAAATTCTAAGGAGATCGTACAGACATCTATAGCACACTCAAAACAACAACAAAACCTATTATTGAGTGCGTGTGAGACATTCTTTAAATACTTATTATATTTGTATAGTTGTATTGTCTGGATGCACATCAGCACACTGCATACATATCTAGTGCCCAAGAAGACCAGCAGAGGACATTGGATTCCCTGGACTGGGGTTACACATGGTTGTGAGCCTCTAAGTAGGTGCTGCAAGTTGAATCTACAGCTACTGAACATAACTGCTCTCTTCCTGGTACCATCATCCCAACCTCTCTGCTCCATCACGCTCCCCCCAGGCACTGAAATGACCTGAAACTTCTGAAATCATGAGCAAAACCAAATAACTCCTCCCTTTAGGTATGTTCTCTTAAGTATTTGGTCACAGTGACAAAAAGTTAACTAACACATACTATGTATAACAATGAACACAAAGTCACTATCAACTCACATTTAATTGCTAAGAATATCTACCAAAACTGTGGGAGGACACATAGATCTAAATTTTTGTGGTCTTAAATCTGGCACTATTTCCTTAGCAATGGCAACTAAGGGGAGGAGGGTACAGGGTAGATCAAGTGGATGGTGTGCAAATTAAAGACTTTTATGCTTCAAGTTGTTCAAGTAAGAAAATGAAAAGACAACCTACAGCCATAATTTAAAATCATTTATCTGAGAAGGGTCTACTGTTCTGATTATATACAGAGCTCTTGTAACCCAACAATAAAATAATAACAATAACACACACATGGCCACCATCTGATAAACCCCTTTACTGTTTGTCTCTTACCTGGTACTAATACTGTGCCTGTGCCTTTTTATAAGTTTTTGCTTTTCATGCACTTATTCTTATTCAAATTATACACAATTTAGACTTGAGTCTGATTGGAAAGTTTCTAGAAATCCATGGCATATACAAATAGAGCAGACTTACATGCAATATTACATACAACCTTATCACCAAACACAGCAACATCTCTGCCTTCCCAGAATATAAGGACATCACCACATACATAGTCCAGGATGTCAGGACCAGCCAAGTTTGAATCATTTTTTTTTCACTGATTAAATCCTTACTGGCTGAAGGAATACTAAGTGATGAATTAAGAGGGAAAATGTTAAAACACACTTTAGATCGTTTCCATGATCCTTTTGTATGGAAATAATAAAAACTCACTGTATTCAACCACACATCATTCCTAAAATTATATGAATGGCAGTGAGCCTGATAGGCAGCAGTGCTGTTGCAAGATTGTTCTGATTGTGACTTCAGCCAAACTGATTAGTCACCATCCATCTAAATGAAGACATCCTTGCTGACCAATACCTTGGGTCTTTGCTGATTGCCCTCCACAGTAGATAGACCTACACTGATTGGTTTTAGCCAAAGTTATAATCAGAACCACTTCTGAGATAAATTCTGAAAAGAACATGATTGAAAGGAGTGCGAAAATCAGGTGAATTGAGAAGCATCGTGACCTCAGAAAGGAAATAGCTCCAAGAGACTCATCTCATGCAGATCCCTCTGTGTCATCTTAAGCATGTCCCTCTGTGACAGCAGCACTGGACATTGCCTGACGTCATCTCAGCTCTGCTTCTTTACATGTGCTATTTTCACTCTCGAATTTCTTCTTCTGATGATCTCCTTAAATGTCAGTCATAATTCCTCATACCCAAGACTTACTTCTCTCTTTGCCCAGTCTCTTAATGAGGGGATACCATCATGACATCTCATCATTTTTCCAAGTATTTACATAACTTCAGCTATACTACATGAATTTTCAGACAGGGACAGAGAACCAGTGTTCTTCAATAGTGTAACTACTGGCAAGGCACATGTCTTCCTGTAAACTTAACACCTACATATGTTCCTATAAACAACCTTCATGAAATTCATTGGTTCACATACGAAAAACCACATGGAAGTAGAAAGGGAAATAGTTGAGGAGAAAAAAGGAATTAATGGAAGCAGGAAGAGAATAAAATATGAGAATAGGGACAGTGAACATGATCAAAATATATTACTCATATGTATGAAAATATCATAGTGGAACCTGACATTATATATAATTGATATAAGTTAACAGAACAGAATATAAAAAGTAGGGCCTGTTTTATTTTTAATTTCTAGTGAAGAAATATATCTTATGAGTTGCAAACTCGAACAAAGTCAATTATTCTTCTTTTTTAAGTACAGAATTAAGAGCAGAGCAACAGTGTGAGATTATATTCTTTTGGGGGTGCTCCAAGCTCTCTAGGCCTCGGTTATGTCAGACATACAGTAAAGAGGACTAGATCAAATGATCAATTCCAATTGCAGCATCTTAAAATTCTATGGACCTCATAGCAAAACTATAAAAGATTGGGAAGTAATTTCAAGTTGCCTTTTCCCATCGTTCTGCCATTTTTGTCTCTGGAGATATTTCAGCAGCCATAATAAAATGAACCACACCTGCACAGTGACTTAGTTCTTTGTGCTATAGTCTTAGAAAGGCTTCGTAATTGAACATTTGGACATGAAAGACAGTATTGTAAAATAAGCAACTTGGAGGCTATGCCTGGGGTGGGGGGGGAGTGGTGAGAGGTGCCATCAGAGCAGATGGACTGCAATGTATTAGAACACATCACCTCAGGAAGCTAGGTGAAATGTGAAATTCAAGCCATACAGTCTTCTATTGATTTCAAATGATGGCAAGAATATTGCAGCTAGAAATAATGTCAGTGTGGCTACTTGCACAAATCATCTAGCCTCTTACAAGAGAATTTTCTAAGCAAGTTTCTTCCAGAGGAAAGGTACTATCAATAAAAAGAAAATCCTTCCTATAGCACCATGTAGGGGATGCTTGCACCAACAAGTGCCCTTGGTTGGAAAAGGTTGGTGGGCACAGTTAGCATGGTTTTAAGGTTTATATGGCATTTCAAAGTCCCACTTGGATTAGGCACACACAAAACCCAGTGCTCCACTTGAAGAATCAAATTACTTCATTTTGGAGTCAATATATATGGAATTAGAGCAAGGCTTCAAAGACATAGGTTCGGAGGAGGACAAGTGCGACAAAGAAACGAATTACTGTGAACATGTCTGGAGAAGAGAGGGAGGAAAAGTGATGCTTGGCTGCACATAGCTAGTGTTAATATTCTTCCAGCTTTTCCAAGGAGCTAGTCTCCAGTCTTTTATCGCAAGGAAGAGAAAGAAAATGAGATTCTCACCCTTTACAGAAAGGGCACCAGTACTACTGTTGGTAATGCTGCCACAGAGAACAAGCAAGCCACACACCAGAAGTCCTACAGTCACAAGGAAAAGACAAGATGATCATTAGCCTCCTTTGTATTGACTTTTCTTTAACAACTTTTGATTAACTGACAAACCAGCACATCTCTCTTGCTATAATCATGAAATCACATACATCTGGCACCAAAAGAGGGGGACTAAGGCCAGACACATGAGTGCTCTATCCAGTCAGTTCTATTAAAGACTCATTGCATGGTGCTAAGAAATATAATAAAAGTTTTCTTTTTCCAATAAAGGCGACCTCTTCATTCTCTATTTTCTTATCTAGGTTTCACTAATATATAAAACAGTATCTGACTCACGTCTTGACACCCAGCTGGAGCTAATAACATACATGAGTCAGAGAATGGATGGTTTTGATTTGAACATTGCCAGCATGGTAACAAAAGAACACAGTAGCATTCGGGTTATTACTGCTCTGCAAAAGAGCACTGGGTAAAGCCCCCTTAGGACACTGTTTCAAATATCAACTTTAGGCTAGGGAATCCAAATTAATGAGTCATTATAATCATTCAAAAAGCAAAGAATTCAATAATAATCATAAAGACATACAAAGAGGAAACAATGTCTGCAAGGAATTAGTATTCAGTCATCTAGATCACACCATAAAAATATCCCTCATACAAATGTCGAGAGAGCAAACCAGGTTGGGACGAGCTCTCTGGAGTGTGGGTTTTTTTTTTCTGTATTGCCTAGTCATTCACTTTCCTATCTTACTCATCTGATATACAATCCCCAATCTCTCCATTCTCTTTTGTATAGATATCTCTATCTCAGCAGGCTGCCACATGCCTGTCGTCTCTCTACCTTCCTCCTTTTGATTCTCTATGTTCAAACACAGCTTCTTTCCCTGACCCCTCTACCTCCATGTTCATAGATTATTCTGCTTGCTCCCACCTATCATCCAAAGAAGACACATTCCACCTGGGTGGGCTTGTACATTACCACTGTGCTAGGTACACATGTGTTCTCCTTGTCAGAGATTCCCTCCAGACCTAGCCTCCTCATATCCTGATCTTTGTATTTATTGCCTTCATAGCTAAAATGTATACTCATGGAGTTTTCTCCTAGGTTACATGGAAATTTGGACAGGCATCAAGGTGTCTAACTTAAGCTCCAGAAAGTTTGCTGTATGGTCTTACTTCTCCTGCTTGTTAAAGGGAAAGAACTACTTCATTCCTCCAGTCAGTTCTCTGCATCTCATCCAGAAAAGAAGAGGGTGGGGGACCAGCTCTGCTTTATGAGGCTATGGTGAGGGTTACATGAAAGAACACAGACAGAAATGCTAGCAATGAAGCCTCCTACAAGAGACACTTAATAAGCAGCCATTGTTTTTCATGGTCTCTTTTCTTTACTACATCCTATCCTGACACTTAACTAAAATCATTAGGGCACTTCTTAAGCAACTCTCTCTTCCAACTGTTTAATGTTGTGACTGTCTCATGATTCCTCTACTCTATAAACATTTCTCTCATTTCCTTGTTCATGAAACAATGGAATTGTACTAAAGATTTCTAAGGGTCTTGAAAGGAACGTTGTAACCAACAGCCTTGGTTCCAGTGGTTCCCAGGCAACCCAGTGTTGAAAGTATTACTTCTCAGAAACAGTATATTTTATAACATTTCTTAAGAGCATTTCACTTTGTACTTATTTGTTTTCTGATCAGAGGGCAATGCATGAGAAATAGTTAAAGAAAAGACATTTGCCATTTCAATGAAAATCTCTACAAAGCAAATACTTATTACTACAGTCTAGTGAAGACTTGGCCTTTAGATTAAAAACATGAAAGTGACATATGGTGCCTTCCAATCCCCAGAGAAGCACGCCTTCTAGGTTCTATTTATTGGCTACTGAAAGTTTTGAGTTTCCACTTTGATTCCTGCAACCTATCCTAAAGGAAAAGGAAAAGTGTAAGGTTGCCTCCAGTTCTCCCCACATGCAAACAGTGGCCCATGGGGCAATGTAGATCCCTTTGGCTTCACTTACTGGACAAACAAACATCTGTTGCTAGAGACAAACCACTTGGTAGCAGCTTTTCCCGTCCAATGAAATGGGAATCATCTGTTTTCAATCATGCATTTTCTTGAGGGACAGAGATGGGGAGGAAGCGAGAGAAAGAAAAAAGGAATGGAAGGAAGAAGGAGGAAGAGAAAAAGAGGAGGACTAGAAGGGGCTATTTAAATAGGAAACATAATTAATTACCTTCCAGGATATGCTACCCTCAAGTGTATACCAGAACTCATTATATGAATCTCTGTTACAGACAATGAGTGAGTTTATTTAAAACCATATCCAGAGCAAGGCATGGGGCATTTGTCTAGGAAGTACAAGGTCCTGAGTTTGCCTCTTAGCACCCCCTGCACACCTCTCTTGCCCCACTCAGTGAGTTTGTCCAAATCTAATCCAAGTACCTTAAAGCCTATGAAACAATCTAGTCATCTCTTTGGATAACATCTTCCTTAGCAGTGTTTATCAAAAATAAGGACTGGCTATAGCTTGGTTTTTAAAACTATGAATGCACCCCGAGACATAAGCACATTTTACTGTGAAAGCTAGCAATTAGCTATTTGGAGGCAATTTATGCTTAACTAGAACCTGAGCCTTGAAGGGCAATACATTGAAAGGCTGCACATTAGCTTTTCTACAGGGGTTTCATGAGAGCTTTTAAAGAAAACAGTACTCATAAAACTCAAGTAGGAAAATTATTAATGATGCTAAGGTCTCTTAATGAGTTCTACCCTCCACTAATAGCAATCTAAAAGCAGTGATACATTTTTAGAGAACTGGTTTCATTAGAACCAGGCTTTACGTTTTGTCTTGATTTTCCATAACTAGTCTAGGCCCTAGCAAAATGTCAAATTCCTGCTCTTCAAACTCCCTCTATATGTAGAAGGCAGATACAGTGTGAGTTTCCTGCTGGGGCCTGCTTGCTGCCAAAGCAGCTAGAGAAAAGACAATATATATATATTTTTTTTTTAAAAAAGCCTTTCATTCCAGAGTTCATGTAAGGTTCCAGGACCTGGGTGGCTTAAGATATATGTCTGGGCTATTGAAGAAGCCCTGAATCACAGAAAGAAAAACCTTCTTCCAGTAAACCTTCTTTCCCAGTTTCTAGTCGAGCCCTAAGTTTCTGTTGTCCTTCAACACCAGCAATGTGTTTCTTAGAGACCATTTGCTTGTCATCCCAGTGGACAGCTCCCCTAGGACACCTTTTCTGACCTCAAGTGTGGCTGGATAATGCCTGTTGCTCTCTATGTTACTGTAATGTACATTGGCTGATCTCTCTTTTGGTCACCGTCTCCCTCACTAGATTAGGAAATCTTTTTGAGAGCAGGTGTTGGCTGCTTCTATTTCTCTATCCATAATACTTGGTACAGAATATATCAAAATACTCACTGAATATCTCTGTGAAATGGTGACCTGGATAACATTGGCTCATCCACTTAGCCAAGTATTTGCTACTAGAGGAAAAAAAAAAACCGCTTATCAAATGAAATCTGTTCTCTGAAAGTAACTAGGTAACAAAAGAATGTTCATACACATTGTCAAACACTTAAGAAAACCACTTAAATGTTCATTTCTATCTATAGTTTAAGCGTTCATTTAATTAACACTGACACTTAGAAAGTCTGAGAAATAATCATGATCATTAGTGTCAGCCTGACAAAGGCATAAAGAAAGTTTCTGTAACATCACCCAAACTGCTTTCACAAGATTGTCTAGAAATAAATAGCTCACTGTGAAATTTTTGTCTTTCTTTATATATTAATCAATGATACAGTGGAACTATAACAAGGTTAAAAGTGTTCACTGATTTCCATTATAAAGATAGGCTCAATCAAGCAGCCTACCAGCATACCAAAGCAGGTCATTCAATAATTCAATTGTACTAATGACTATGGCATGCATGCAAACAAGAGAATGAAACAGGCTGAGACACCAAACCTGGGAAAATGCTTTCTAAAAAAAAAAAAATAACAACAGTGATTTGCATTGTGCATTTTCAAAACCCCTTGCAGCATGCATTGCAAATGAAATGGAATCTATTTCTCACGACCCAACAGATAGCTTTTATTCTTGCTTATCCATTACGTGTAAATTACACCTGCTGACCTTTAATTGACTGTAACTGAAACACATTTTGAGCAACAGTTTTTCATTGATATGCTTAGATGTGTGCAGGAAGAGGAAGAGAGCAGACTAACAGTTTCTATTCACCACTGCTATTGTGAATAGTACCACATCTTTGAGTTGTCTTTGTCTCAATTGCATATTTATACTTGATTCCCTCCTCATCAAAAATTTCTCAGGCAACACAGATGCAAAACTATCTTGGCATGGAATTTCATCCTGTGCCTATTTTATTTCTGCTCTTCACAGAAAAATACTCATAATGCCCAGCGTGCTGAAATCTCTAGTATTTATGTGTCTATTGTGATCTCTAGGAATTCTACAATCAGAACATAAAGCAAATCAGGAAGTAACTTCAGACGCCAGCTTGAATATTTTAGGTAGAAGGAAACAGAATCATTGAAAGAAATGGGTGATATAGCACGAACAGTACTGGACTGATGGGCAGAAGCCAGAGACTTTTGCCCTGGTTTGCCTTAAACTGATACATCTTTGGCAAACACCTTTCTTCTGATCATATGCTTCAGTTTCCTCATCATAAAAGTAAAGAGACAAGGCTACACCTTTAGAGATCTTTCCAAAATCACTCTCTGATTTAAATGTAAGAGGAAGAAGACAACTTGAAGAAGAAGAAGAAGAAGAAGGAGAAGGAGAAGGAGAAGGAGAAGGAGAAGGAGAAGAAGAAGAAGAAGAAGAAGAAGAAGAAGAAGAAGAAGAAGAAGAAGAAGAAGAAGAAGAAGAAGAAGAAGAAGAAGAAAAAGAAGAAGAAGAAGAAGAAGAAGAAGAAATACTTTAAGCTTTAATAGCAGGTAAGAAAAACGAAATGATCAAGAGAATGGAATAGGCTGCAGGACCAGACGGGAAAATGGAGTTGATAACATAATGAAAAACAGAAACAAACTAAGGTCCAAGCTTAAGGTCAGCATTTCCCTCTGGAGCTCCTAAGAACAGACCATTGAGGCATCCTGGTGAATTGGGAAGTGCTGGAACATCTCTGACAGAAAAGAACCCCAGCTTACAAACATGCCATGAGACTGACTGCAAGAACAAAGTTCTGATTCTGTGATCAGTGCCTTATTTTATGGACAACTGTATATATTTCAGGCTGGATTATTATGTATATTTATACACTTAAGTGTTTCATGATCCCCTGCAAGTTGGTTTCTCATTGGTCCAATTAGCCAAGCAGTACAAAGCAAACATCTTGAAGTATTTATGGATCTTTCCTTTGATCCCAGAATTCACAGATGCTACATAGGTACCGACTTTGTATTTGTTTTTTTCTATCTTTCTAACAGGAACATAAAGTTTTGGACTCCCTAGCTTAGTTCCCCATGTTTTAGCTCTCTCTTTCCTAGACTGTTGGCTTGTTTCCCCCCGTTAACCAATTAAATCTCCTTACTCTGGCTTGAAAAGATAAAACAAGGAAATGTCTTTCCTGTCTGTGTTAAGTCTTCCTGGCTGCTGGACTGATAGATTTGTTTTCTTTTTATCCACTAGCTGCTTTCATTTGGCAGAGTAAAGCTCCCAAATAGACCACCTCACTTGCAGCCTCTTGAAATTTGCATTTTATCTTGAATATTACATTTAATGAGTCTTTCTTTTTCCCTCTTGCATTATCTCTTCGAAGTTCAAGATGAAGAACCAGGAGAGCTGGCTATGTTGGGTGTAGGTGTTGGTTCTGGTTGTTTCTTGGCACTGGGAGGTCTAACTGCTCTAGCAAAAGATGTTTATGAGGAATGAAAGGGGAAATAGAGCCATGATAGAGCTTCAGGGAAACCTGCAGATCCAGAGACCCAGACAAGAATCTCTGAAACAAACACTAGACCAAGAATCTAATCATATAATCTGGGCGAGAGGTAAGGTGACTCTGTAGTCTCTATGACAGGCTCATGGAATTATCAAATGAGAAGCTGAATTCATAGTCTCCGTAAAAGATAGTAACCGGTGAGAATGTAATTTAGGAATGGAAAAAGAAATCAAGAGCAACACAGAAAGTCAGAGTTCTCGACTGGTACATATGGCTGCTCCAAATAGAGAAGACATGGAATTGAGGGAAAAAGGAAATGCAAAAATTGTATGAAAGAACAAATGATAATTCTTTAAACAGTAAAGGTAGGTCATATTTAGGCATATATATTTATGCACATACATGTATACAATAACAATTAGTGAAAAATAGGCCATGAATTTGAAAGAGAGCAAGGAGGGGTGTATGGGAGGGTTTAGTGGGAGGAAACAGAAGGAGGAAATGATGCAATATATTATAATTTCAAAAATAAAAGGAATTTTAACAAATGAAGTCAAGGCTAATGAATTTTCAAGTGATAAGAAACATTTAATCATCTTTATGAAGAGTCCAATAAGGAAAATTAATAAAGGGAGATATCAGAGAATATATGAAGATGACTGCACTGGTCTCGCTGTCTTCCAGCATCCAGCATCCCCCCAAAAAGAATGAAAAAATAGGCCATTTAGGAGGAGATGGTCTCTACAGAGCCAGTATCACTCACAGTGACTCAGATTCCTCTTGTTTCTGTATCTTTCTACTTTTCTCCTCATCCTTTGCTTTAATATTTTTCTTTGATTCTTTGCTTTAATATTTTTTTTTGACAGGGACCCATTTGAGATTTATGGCATTAAAATTTTTACATTTCAATTGTAGGAGAGGCATGTTTTCTTTCTGTCCTATATTTCAATGTATCCACAGGACGGGGTGGTGGTGGTGGATCTGGTATTTAATCTTTCTTTTCATCAGAAAATAGAATGGTAACCCAAACCCTAAGAGTCATAAAGGTAATAGAAGGGGAAAGAATATAAGCAGACTAGATATGAACAGAAGAGACATTTTAGTGCTAGAATAAAAGCTTAGCATTTAAACCAAGAAGATATCAATAAATTATCCCAGAGATATATAATAGACATCTATTCATTTTTATACCAACCTAAGTTTAATCATCATTTAACAGTGGTACCCAGTAAAAAGCAATTTAGCATTATAATGCATAAATAACACTTCTAAAACAAAGGAGCCATAAACACAGCTTGAGTCCTCCCCCTATTCCAGGAGATTTCAGCACTAAGCCACAGCAAAAGAAGATGAATGTTAAACAACAGACTAACAAACCAACAAACAATCCCTACCAGGGATCCAGATACATTTTGCTGCCCTTTTCTCATGAGTCCTCTGGGAAGACCTATGTGAGCAGCCAGCAAATTTGTAGCTGGTCTGCTTGGTAGGGAATTGACCTTAACATTTGGGAAAACATGGTTGGCCTTGGAGGGTTGGGCAGGTAGAAGAAAAGTCCTAAAACTACAGAGAGTAAAGATAATCAAGCTCTAAATGTAGCAAGTAGTGAGAAATTAAGTCTTTAGGAAACATGTGGAGAACCTGGTCAAGCATCTTTATCTGAAAAAGCGATACTAACATTAGAAAAACAATCCAGAAATTCTTCTGCAGGCCAATTGGTTTATCATCCCCAAACAGATTCTTGATATTTGTATTGGTACCTTCCAGCAAAAGAACTTCTTTGGAACTCAGTAAATATGGTACTGCTACTATGGGGACCCAAAAGATGAACGCCCCATCTTGCGAAGGAAGATGTAGGGAGGAAAGACTACTTTGCTTCACAGTAGGTAAAGTGAATCATATTACATTTAAGAGTTTTTCCCATTACCTTTAAGCACTAGACATTTTTGAGAATAGTGTTTTTATTCTCAATGTATATATGAAACAATTAAAGTTTGTGGAGATTAAACATATTCAGGGATGCAAAGAATTCTCACTGTAACTCCTGAAGCTCAAGCTATTTCTTCCAAGTCAAATACACTTTTCTTATTCTATTCCATGCAAGGACAAACTGAGTGTATTCCTTTATTAGGTATATAGCCTCATTTTGCTGTGCAGAAAGCTTTGCTATTTCAAAACCATCAACCTACATGCAACTATGGACTAGGAGGAGAATTAGCTTCTCCTGTAAATAAGTCCCCACACTGGTTGTCCAATGCATAGTGGTCAGTCTTGAAACCACATACTCACAAACAACAAAAATGAGTGTGTGTGTGTGTGTGTGTGTGTGTGCGCACAGTTGCTATAATATAAATAAGCTATAATAAATAAGCTATCAACTTGAGAGTAGGGCGCATGGGAGAGTTTGACAGAGGGTAACTGGGAAAGGAGGAAAGAGAGGGGGAAATGATGTAATTCTATTTCAGAAATCAATTTTAAAAAATGAAGCTTTGTTGTAATTTCTCATTCCTGGTATCTCACGCAGTCTCTGGCCAATAATAACCAGAGCTGTGACAGTTCTGAATGAGGCCTTTCAGAATAGAGCACTTTGAGTCACACATTAATTTTTTTAATCAGAGCATTACAGATTCAGGAGAAATGGTGAGAGAGGAAATAGACTTTCAAGCTTGATAAACACAGATGTGTGAGGGAGAGTACCTCCAGTGTGTTCCTTTGCCCTCTGAGTTCCAAGGAAGGTTGACATCCTTTTCAGAGGAGTGGGCTACCTAACATGGATTCTATAGCTCCTGTCAGGATTGATTATACCAATTTGTAACAATTATTACTTTATTTTTAATCAGAGAAATGTATATATGTTGACAATTTGATTTCTGCACCAAATCAAAGTCTCTTTTAGCTCTGCTACATGAGATTTGATGATAAATATAATTCATACAACAGGCTTGAGTTGAAAAAAGAGTGCCCTATCTATTAACTGTAAAAGAAAAGTAAGAACTTTAAAAATCATATATATGTGTATGTATGTGTATGAATGTGCATGTATATGTATGTATATTTCCTTTAAAAAAAAAAGATAGCACATTAACTTCAGGCAGTGCCAGGGCTGCATATTTTATGGGGTTTATTTGTACTACACATTTTTGATAGGCTCTATTTGTAGCTGAAAATACAAACATACTGATTACAATCATTCTTCTCTACATTTAAAACAAAATTAATTATCTGCAAAAAAGCAGAAAGGCTTAGATCGACTCTGAGTCAGTAAATGATAATAGACGGCACCCAAATATAATGACTCTGTTTCCTCTTTTATATGGTTCAGGCAATCTGAGTGGAATGAATAGGCAGACTTAATTCGCTTTCTGCATATTCTTCAGAAAGGATCTGGATTGGGTAATAAGGGGCAGCATTGGCTCTTTCCATCCCCCACATCAGACCCCACAGAAACCAGGAAAACAGCATTGTGGGGTCATGTACGTCCCAAAGGGACATTTTTGGAAGGATATGATGAAATCTGTACTTTCGCAGAAACAAAACTCACTTGTTTTACCCCATGGATACCCCCCCACACACACAACACAGAAAGGAACAGAAAACAGGGAGGCGCACTGCAGTGCAGAGAGCTCGGTGCTCGGTCAAGCACTTGGTCTCCGAAAGGCTGTAGCACCCTGGATGATACTTGGGCAGACTCACCTCCTGTTGGCCCTGGAATTTTTTTTTTTTTTTTAAACTGAAGGAACCATTGCAATTGCTCACTACCTTAAAGAAATGACTATTTCCTGCCTGTTTAAAACCAGCTTCTGTGATGGCCAGAAATTTTCCGTTTTCCAATTTTGAGGGTTGGGAGTGTGTGTGGTGGTGGTAGTATGAGACTTGGCATTTGAAGAAGAGAGTCAAGGTAGAAAGAACTTTGGCCTGAATACCTGAGCAAGATAGCAAAATGCAGAGGCCTAAGAGGTTAATGGGCCAAGGTATCTTGTTCAGGGGGTGGGGGGCATCATTAGTCACTGATTGGCACTACATTTGCCAAGAGAGACTTTAACTCCAGGCGAAGGAAAAGCATAGAAGAGGAACCACACTGTGAATTCTGAGGCTTTTCAGCTTTTGCAATGAATAAATATCCAAAGGCTATTCTGCCTTCATAAAGTAAAGGCTGCTTTCACCAAGTTCTGACTCCCTGAACAGCCAACATTTGAAATAGGCATTTTGTACTCACTCACTGTCACCCTGGGAGCACATGGGTCCTTATAATGTTGGGCCATGGGGGTATCTTTCTTAACTTCTGCTCTCTTGGGCAAATGGTCTTGAATTATCTAACCTTTCTGAATATCCTTTGGGAACAAATCCGTTCTCCCTGTCACTACCAGCAGACACGAATAAGTGTCAGCTAACTACCCCGTGGTTATCACATCTGCCACCTTTTAAGTGCAATAAAAGATAACTTCCACAACTTGTGTAGCTGTAGCAATAGAAAACTTGTTTCTAACTCCTTGGTTTGATCCTCCAAAGGCATCGAGAACTTGAGAGGGTCTTGCCATCATCCAAAGGTAGCAATTTGTAAGACAATTTGTTATAGATAGCTTGTGCTTCTGCATGTCTTACAAATGGAAACACTGACTACTTTTTGTTGCAAATGATCTCTTCCAAGTATCTTTAGGCTGTGTCTGTAGTTTGGATGCTCCAGTATCTCCACTCAGAGACTTGGGCACTAGCAGTGGTGAGAAATAAGTTATCCAGGTGCAATGTTGAGAATCTGACCATTAGACCAGCAGATCACTGATCTGATTGGTATTATTCTTGCAGTGCTAAGGATACATTTGAGTTCTCTAGACTGAAAATGCTCTCTAGTAAAGTACCACATAGTGTTTGCAGGAGTTATCCAGCCCTCTTTGCCTTGCCCCATGGGAACTGAGGCTAGGGAATCTGACACAAATTCTGATCCTCTGGTTACTGCCATTGCTATGAGAAATTAATAGTTCTGCATCTCTAACTCATGCCTCTAACTGGCTTCCATAAAATGGCAGTAGACTGACGTATTAGCTTGCAACTGAGGAGAAATCCCAGACTTTCCATAGTTCTTGAGGGCATATTCTCATCTTATCAGTTCATTGATCATAGAAAAGAGGTTTAGAAATGTATTCCTAAAGACAGAACGAAATAACAACCCGTCATCACATTGTCTCTCACCTAGGTAAAGGCAAACAATGCTAGATTTGCAGAGAGCCTATTTTAGCTCCAGAAATAACTTACAATCTGCATGTAACATGAGGATGAAACATTCAAAAGCTTTCTCCATATGATTAACTTTGGAAACTCCCTGTGAAATTAACACTCAATAGTGTCAATTCTTCCTTTGTAGTCTTTCAATAATTAGGTCGTCTATGTTTAATAACTACCTTTCTCAGGCTGAGGCAGTAGGACCATAAGTTCAGTGCCAGCCTGTGCTATGAGAGAATCCTCAAAACAGAACAAAAGACCAAACCACCACCTTTGTCCGATGGCAATTACTAGCACTATTTTTATTGTGAATGTAAAAAAAGTTGAAAAAAATGTAAATTTTGCTGTCATGTCACAAATGGACCTCATTTGAATAATATTGCTTATTGCAGTCTCAAATGCTGGCCTGCAGACACTAATGAAGCACTGAGATAGTTGCTGGATTTATCACTTCTGAATCTCTTCGGAACAGAGAGCAGCTTCTATGAATTCAGAGAAGGTATCTATGTCTGAGACAAAAAAAAAAAAAAATGAAGGTGCACACAAGGAGAGGAGCTCGGACAAACTGACATCTGAGAAATGGCCTCAGCCTTCAAAGGCAGAGACGAAAGGTACAACTAATCTAGGAAATTCTGATGACTTCCAGTCACTCACATAGACAGGAAAGTACACGAATTTGATAGTGTGAATTATTATTTTGGCTCAGGAGGATCTGCCTCAAAGCTTCCTACCATCCATGATAAAATACTGACTGTATTGCTTCTTCAAACATTCTAGCCAAAGAAATGGGTGTACTTGGATATCAGCATAGGTTAGGCTCTAAGTAGGCAAAGTTACTACCTAAGAAAAGTCCAAAGTGGACATCTGAATATAATTTGAGATTCAGAATAAACACCAGACAGCCTGAATACTGTCGGTTGGGGCTGGCTGGAGATGTAGCTCTGTCTTAGAGCACATACTTAACATGCACAAGGCCCTGAGTTCCATCACTACAAAATCCAATATGGCTGTCTGTTGTTCCTGGGATCGGGGACTCAACACTGCAAGTGGAATTTAATTTTCACTATTGACAACACTAACAGGCAGAGCCTACACAAATATTCTCTTAGAAACTATCCTGTCCCTTTAAGTGTTAGGAATATGAACAGAGAAAAGAAAAAAAAAGAGCCTCACGTCTTTTAGTTCTTCATTGGGAAATAGTGGAGCAAGAGTCTCCAAGGAGAGAGAATGAATTCAAAAACTGATTGTGCAGCTGGAAAAACAGTAGGGCGTAATACAGGATATTAAATAATATAATAAAAAACCAATTTAGGCTGCATTTGGGGAATGAAGATTCTAGTGAATAGAGAATGGAAGTGTTTGAGAGAGCAATATAGAGTCATGGTAACAAGCAAGAGCTTTGGAGTCAGACAGACCCAGCTCTGAATCCGAGTTCTGAGACCTGCTGGCTTAGTGACCCCTAAATGGAGCAAAAGAATCTTTCATGTGCAGTTTCCCTACCCTCTCCATGATGCTTACTGCCCACCACACTGCCTCCACAAGGAGATCTGTAATAGACATTTGCGGAAGCTCTTCTAGGGAGTGCTCAAGTGAGTCACAATGACAGAAGAAAGGGAGAAACGGTGGTGATCGAAAGGCTTGCAATTTTGTACAACTTTCAGTGAAACAGCATAAGTCAAGGTAATAAAATTGTGGGCCAAGAAAGCCTAACACAGGGGCAGGCTAAGGAGAGTCAATAAAGTACACTAGCAAATAGGGAATGAGAAAACTACCCACAGCCAAGCATGAATCTGAAGGAGAGCAGGGAGGGGTATATGGGAGGAAAGGAAAGGGAGAAATGTTGTAACTAAATTACACTCTCATAAATAAACAACAATGACCACAACAAAACAGTATATGAGCAATTACACTGTGGACTAAAGACAGTCAATGAGATTAGCTACAGAACGTTTGGGCAACTCTTCTGGGAGAGAATAAACACCTGACATGTGACAAATGAGTGACCTTTACGTGAAATGCACATAATCTATGTGCGGGTATATGGTAATGACAATCAAAGTGATTTTGAGAAAAAACAATAGAACTTTTAAAACATGTTTTACAGGTGCTGCGAATGGTAGAGTGGTTGCCTAACATGTACATAATGTTGGACTCCATCCTCTGTATTAGGAAAAAAAGAAGGCATGGTAATCAGCAATGCTGAAAGTAAATGCATTATAAGGTGTACATATCTATATTTCCTTCAAGGTATAAAATGTGGAATTCAATAACATGCTGAATGATTTTTACAGTGAGATTTTTCACCCAAGTATTATCAAAGGCTCAATACTCACTTGGGGGCAAGATATGTACCCTTGCTTCCAAATCCATTTGAACATGAGAATGGATCTATTATTATTAATACCTTTTGGAGAGAACTTTCCAGTACAGACCTCTGTCTCCTCCACTTTCTGTTCCCTTGCCCTGGTACATACACATACAGATAATTTTTACTCATTTATGGGCATTTTTATTCAATTTATTTACAATAAAATAATATCAATCGATCATACTGATCATAATCTAAAATAAGTGTATGGAGCTGGGGTTATGGCTCTGTGATAGAACACTTTCCTGGCACATGTGATTCTTTGAGTTCATTCACCAGTAATAAAAGAAAAAAGTGTAAATGGGCTGGAGAAAAAGCTCAGAGGTTAAGGGCATTTGCTGCTCTTTCAGAGGACCTTAGTTCTCTGTTCCCAGCAATCACATAAGCACTTAATTCCAGCTCCAGGAGGTCTCATGCATCCACTTCCAAGTGTACCTGTATTCATATGCATATACATGCACATGAACACACATATACCTCATTGCATACTAAAAATAAATCTTTAATAAGTGTAAGGAAAAGTCATTATTCACTGGGCACTTAGCAGTTTGGACTGGGGCTTAGTGAGTACTTGCAGTTTTTTAAACCAAACAATTCATTTAACATCTAACATAGCAGCTCCATTTTAGAGATACAATATCATTCTACCTCTGTCCAAACCAGCCTACTAGTATCTAGTCTATTCACTTCCCAACTTCTCAATCTTCATTTATCTTTCAAACAAGATAGACAGATGTTCCTAAGGGAACATCAGGATCAAGTAGGACACTACTGAAATGGCAAGTTCTCGACCCTCTCCATAGAGTTGTGTTATCAGAATCTCTGGGCATGGACTCCAGCAATGTTAAACAAGTTCTCCCATTGACTGGGAGATGAGTCAATTTGGGGAACTGAACATTTGTTACATTTAGGGGTGCTGTGAGTAATAAGACCCCAATATTTGCCCACATGCCTTCAACTGGTAGTCTACAGGATTGAGAACCATTCTTGGAGAAACTAAAACACCTACAATCTATACTTATGAAAGTCTAAGATGGTCATACCTGTGTAAAAGGCCAAAACCACCTTCAGAATATGAGATAGATAATAGCGACCAACGCCAACACAACTGGACAACATCCTTGTATGGACACCTCATGGCATCACTTATGGAGCTCAGTTCATCAAGAAAGATACCCCACCCCCACAACTCAGGAATGGCATGATGTTAAAGAAAGACCTCAGCACAACTGACCCGACGTAAGATTTTACTGTGGGTAAAACCCTCCCATCACAAGGAAGTGAGGGTGCTCCAGCAGAATCTTGTTAACAATTTTAAACCAGCTTTTGGTTTGAAGGATTCTGTCTATGGGTTTGTCCGCATGAACAGAGTGCTTCAGTCGGTCAAGCCCATAGTTCTCCTCACCCTAATGAAGGGCCCTGCATGCTTGTAGCCTGTACAGAGTGAGGGCTGGAACACACCCAGCCAGTGATTCCCTAATCCCCACCAGGTGATGCAGACAACTTAGTCTTGGTGATCATATAACAGCACTGAGGCAGCACACATATGCTTTCTGGCTTAGTTCAAGCATTCCCAGGGGATGACAGACTTCACGCTCTCGTAACTAGATGGGAACTGGGAGCAATCAGGCCCTTAATGGCCAAAACAGAAAGGGACTGCATCACCGAGCACCTCCTGATAGCCAAGGCCTTTCCTCCTGAATGATAATGACACAAAATGTACTCCCTCTATTGTATATTAGGCTATGTGTATGAGCACACGCTCACATGTACACATACCTAAAATGCAGTAGGTCTGAAAGCCTGAAATAACTATGCAATTTAAGTCATTGCAAAAGTTCTAATGGTACTTTTAGAGTGAAAGTCTGGAGGGATCTACTGGGGAAGAGAGTGATATGGCAAAAAAAGGTATTAGATTGCAGCAGAAGAATACATTGGATTCTGCTTCTGGCTCTTTTCTTAGCTAAAAACCTTTGGATATGTCTCCGGAGACTTTATTTCTTCATTTTCAAATGGGATTAGACTAGCTCAATTTTCACACTGCCTTTCCAACATTTATATCTCAGCAAAATATTCATTATGGCGGAATGCAGGTCCATCTACCAGTGAAACTGTGGCATGCATGTCAAGACTCCAGAACTGTCTTTGGAGGCTATGAATCCTTAGCACCTGATAAAGTTCCTGCAGAAAGCAGATGTTGATAAATGTTCACTCAACAAACCTGCATACCTAGACCTCATCAAAACAGCGTGCATAGTTTTCTTTCTTCATAGTTTCTTCTCTTTTCGTTTGTTTTCTCTTTTTGTTTGTTGTTGGAGACTGGGTCTAAGATTAGTCCAGTCAGTCTATTCAAACTCCCAATCCTCATGACCTAGTCCTTGAGGACCTGGGCTAAGGGGATGCGTCACTTGTACACTCTAAACTTTTTGTCTTTAAAAGTACTGGGGGAGGAAGTTCCATTATGCTACGCTCAAAAAAATGTGCATGGATAACCTTTAAATACTCATGCATCTTGCCATTAAAGTAGTCTTATTTTCCTCTTATTGTAGATATTCTCACACCCCGATGCCCTTGGTTGGGGTGCTCACAGTGGACCCTTGATCAATGCTAATGAATGAACATATGAATGCACTTACTTTTCATTTTTCTAGTTCTGTGCAATTTACTTTTGTATAAGGCCCCAGAATATGGCCTCAAATTATAAAGCAGTCAAGGGAATAATTAGCCATCGAAGAACACCATCGTTAGATAGGGCATTTCTGTTCATTTTACTATAAAATATTTTCTCAGCAAATGGGTTTTAAATGGCCAACACTGTGAATGGAGCAATTAGAGCAGCTCCATAAGTAGCCATGCTGAGGGTTGTATCATTTCTGTCCTCCCTCCTAGTTTAATTCACCAAAGAAACCAATTACCCCTATCACTTGCACTTCCGGAATTTGAACACAAGGCTAACTAGCCCATGCTGTTCTCTACATTCTGGTTACATTCAGACTACAGTTTCCAAATCATGTCTCTTCCACTAACTACAGAACTGGATGTCCCTGTGCAACATCCAATTCACTAAGCTTCAGTTTCCTTGTTTATAAGAGAGAGAAAATATTCCCATAAGGATCCTGATAATAACATTAACAGCTAACGTTTAATAAAGACTTACCATATACCACACAGATGCTACATGTCTAAATACAAGCTATTCTTTTTTTTCCCATTAACTCAAATAATAAAACTCATAAAGATAAAATTAGTTCCCAATACTTGGCAGCAAGGAAGTATGTGGGGCTAGAATATATAGTCTGGTATTACGACTCTATAGCCTGTAGTTTTAACATGCTGTCTGTCTCTGAGAGTTCATTCAGCCCATCTGCATTCTCACTTGCTCGTTGTTTTTCCTTTCTCTATTTTTCTATGAGTATCTGTTGCTGGCAAGGTTACCCCACCCACCCCCATAATGATACTTACAGTGGTGGTCAGCTTGCCTCCATTCTTCTGCACATACTGGATGGAATCATGGATGGTAGAAAAGAGGCCGAGCAGCACGTTCTCCATGTCATAGATTCTGTACATGCCGTTCACGAGCTCTTCAAGAGAAAGAATGTATTCTCTCCAGTACTTGTCGATCTCCACCACACCAGCCATACAGCCTTGCATGACCACATTGCAATAACCACCGCAAGGCTTCACCATCATCAGTCCCTGGCAGTAAGAGCAATACCACATTCGGGTGAGCATACGGCCACAGTCCTTACTAAACTTGAGGTGGTCGGTAGTGTTGATTACTTCAATTCCGAGATTCAGGGCTTGAAGGAAGATTCGAGTGACTTGCAGTGACTTGGAAACCTGGGTCATAATAAGCTTGGGGAAACTGCCAAATACTTTCAGGTCGCGTCTTGCTCCTCTGAGGCACTCGTTGATGTCCAAGACTGACTCGGGCAGGCCTGGGTTCATCATCTGGGTGTAGATGACTGGAAAGAGGCTGTCGAACAACTCATTGACCATATCATCCACATTGATATCAGAACCCAAGATGTAGAGAGACACATCTGTGAAAAATTCGCCGACAAACTCAAAAGCTTGGGGAGTCAGGCTAGGGTAGTTATTCTTGAACATGGCGTTGGTGTAGTTCTTGGCATGGCGAACAACAATTTCAAAGGCCTCTGTAAAATAAGAGAAAAAGAGACATGCCCCAAAATTAAAACATGAAATCCAGGGTGCAAATGAATTTGATATGTCTCTGTTGCTTTGGTGATTAAGATCCATTTGCCTTAAATAATTGACTCACATTCATTGCCAGTATTACCTATATTTCTACAGTTGTTTGCACCCATAAATCAATTTTCCTTTCTGAGTATGAAGTCTAAGCCTTGATGTGCACATAAATTCTTAAAGAAACAAATTGTATTTCAAATGACAACTGCCAGGATTCAGTTAACATTTCGACTATTCGTGAAAATATTGATTAAAAATTGGCTAAATGAGAAATTATTCCTGTTTTGTCATTGATTCTCCCAGTTGAAAGATTGTATTTAACGACATTTCATTTTTAGACAGGGATAAATATTTCACAACAGACCATATACTATATAAACTCATATAACAACTTGGACCTGTTTAAACCCAGAGAAGAAGCAAGTTATTAGCTAAGAACAAAAGATAACCAAAATTTAATTATTATGGGTAGACTTTCTTCAAAAGACTGACAAATCGCCGGACCTGGAAAAGGTGTTTACTTACTGAATGGTTATCTGGCTGGAAAGAGCAATCCATATACCCATCTATACATTTGATATTGACAGTAACTGCAAGCTGAACATCTGGAAGGATAACCACTAAACTCCTCTCGTAAGTTCAATTTCCACATGGCTTGGAAGCCTCATCCATTCTACAGGGACCTCAAATTCAAGATTGCATCTGTTCCTTCAGCCCCTTGGCATAAAGCCCAATTAGTGTCATGGCTTTGAGAAAGAAAAAAAGGTAGTTATGGGCCATCTCATTTTCCCCAAATCAAAATACTCTAGATACACATCATCACAAACAACTGGAGTGTCACATTTATATGTGAAAAGAAAAAGAATCACAAAAAAAAAGATTTAAAAAAAAAGAAATGAAAGGGTTTAAAAACAAACAAAACTAGCCAAGTTTCCTGATATTTTACCTTAGTACATCCAGTTCCTTCCAAAATGCAAGGGTCCATGACAGATGTACTCTAAATGATGCCAATTCATGAGCCTTGAAAATTCAAATTATTACTACCTCCAGACTACTAGAGAGACTGTATTCCTTGGGATCACTTAGCCCAACATTTCAGTCATCTGTGGCAGAAGTGGGCTCTAGACTGAACCACTGCCATCTGCCCTAGATCCCTCACAAGGTAAGACTTATTCCTTAGCTTCTTCCCTAGAGCTCGTCGCATGCCCAGCACTGTTGGAGTGGTGCCAGTATAATTCTAAAGAGTTTCCAAAGCCATTAGAGACCAAAAATGAATTTGAATTAGAACTTAGCCATCTACAAAAGTTTTCGTGAATATTGGACTGGCTATTGGTCTGAGGATGGCTTTTGTAGCACTGAGAGGTACTAGTGTTTGTTGATCCCTTCCATTTTGCAACTTTGTCAATCACTACACTCTCATTTGTTTGCTCTCTTTTGTTTAGAAAGGTAAATGATTCTGAGAAACTTTACCTTATGCAGTCTTCCTAGCTACACTTGTTTCTTTCCTCTCCATCCTTGAATCTAAATGTTGATGGCAGCTATGTAATCATCTAGCCCAATGCAAAGGGCCAGTCACTCAATTGTTTAAAACCATCAGAAAAGTTGATATTCTAGATTATTTACTCATTTTAACCTTAGGTAGAAATATAACATTACATATTAGGCTTGCTAGGTGCTATGGACATATAAGCTAGATGGAGATCACTGATAAACCATTCTTGTCTCAGAAATATTCACAAGTAGCCAAGCACAGTGGCTCACTTTTATAATCCAAACATTTGGGAAACAGAGGCTGGAGAACTACTCCAAGGTCAAGGCCAGTATAATCTACACAGAGAATCCCAGATTAACCAGAGTAACACGGTGAGACCTTATCTAAAAGGAAACATTTACAGGTAATTATAGATTACAAGTCACATAAAAGAACATTTTGGCAGCCACTTTTTACAATAACCTTCTGAATTTGTTATTATCAACCCTGATTTAATAGACAATGAAACTGAGTCTCAGTAGAATGGAAATATTTTTCCAAGGTCACACAGTTGCAAAGTAGACATAATCAGTTCCAACCAGTGATGGGTACTCCCTAGCTGCCCTCAAACTTAAGAGTCTACAATGCATTCTCAAAAATCTTTGTTGAATGGGGAACAGAGGGAGGGAAGAGGGCTTATGGGACTTTCGGGGAGGGAGGAAACAGGAAAGGGGAAATCATTCGGAATGTAAATTAAAAAAATATAGAAAAAAATCTTTGCAGAAAGTTAAGTTCTATTTTAAACTCATCATTTTCCCATTGACTTTCTCATCTCTGAACGAAAATGTACCAGAAGAAATTGAAACCCAAAGACCAATAAAGTCAAGCGTCACTTTCTTTCACCTTTGCCTTGGGGCAGCATGAAGTAAGAGATGGGAGAAGGCTGCTTTGCAGACAGGTTACCCCTAAAGAGCTCAATCAGCCAGGCTACTCGGAAATGAACTCTCTGGGAAGTGAAGTTTACCTGAATTGTGTTACATTCATTCTCTAATATGCAAGATACATGGCAGGAAAACCCCACAGATTCTCTTGCCAATAACATTTCTTTATAAAAGTTCTGTTGCCAGCACTGCAGGATCAATAGAAACAGAAAATTACAGAAGATCATGAACTCGTCTACAGAAAAAACAACACAGATTGCAGGGGGAAAGGGTTGAGGTCCATACTGAACATCTAGCTCTCATGTGCTGTCTACAGCAGAGTATACATGTCAGAACAAACTTAGCACAGCTCTGGATTTTGCCCAATTCTCTCTCTTCCGTATCACATAGCAGCAGACCAAAATACTAGGGCTCGTTCAAGTAAAGGGTTCACAGAGCCTCATAGAAATCAATGCTAGGTGATTCTTGGACTTCTTAAGTCTCTTGAGGGTTCAAGAAATAAAGTCAAGGGTAGAAATAAATGCAAGGAAGTGTAAGTCCATTTACAACATAGTCTAATAATAATGTATACTTTAGCTAGAGATGATCTTCCTCTTTCTCTTTCCTTGGAATGAAGTGAACACTAGAGCAAATCTAGTGGGATCAGAGCTATCATGAAAAGTTTGTCCCCAGAACATCCGCTGACTTTATAATCTACAGATGGAAATAAATGGATTTAATTAACTGAGATAATATGCCCAGATAAGAAAAGCTTCCATTTTCCTTCTGTTATTGCATTTTTATCGACTTACTGTGCATACATATGCATGTGTGGGCACACACATGTGCTGTGGCATGCTTGTGGGGGTCAGAGGACAACTGACGGTAATCAGTTCTCACATTCTGGGAATCAACATCAAACTCAAGTTGTCAGGCGTGTCAATAGGCTTAGGTATCTCACCAGTCCAATCCCTAGATTTTGAAATGTTAGTATCACCATCCTGATCACCACAGATGATCGCCATTCTCTTTAAATGGTTCAAGAACCTCTTCTACTTATGCACCCCTAAGATATATAGGCTGCCACAGCAGCAGAATGGCTACCCATAGTATATGGTTCCTGGATTCAGACCTACACTAAAAGAAATGGGGTTTTATTTGCCTTCTTGGTAATCAGCTGAGTATTTATTTTTTTAAAGGAGAATATATTTGGGGTTGAAAGACTAGAAAAATAAATGAAGCATGGAATCCCTTTCAAGGTCTGAAGAATAAGCAATTGTTATAGAAAGCAGTTCTTTTTTCAAAGCAGTTTTCCCAGCACTGCAAGGATGGTCACTACTTTATGAGATTTATTTTTTATGTTACAAGGATGAATACTTCATAATGGCTTGGATGGAAAACAAACCTTATTTTCAAGTACAGGTACTTGGAAGGAAAAAGAAAAACTAATCTTTCCCAGGCACCTGCAAGATACATGTCAGAATCCACAGTAAACATGCTTATATCTACCCTCTATGTAAATGTGTCAGAACCGCATGTGTCTGGTTTTATTTTATTGGGAGGCTTGAAGGCAATATGGTCCACATAGGTCCAGGGCCTTAATTAATTAATTAAAGAGCAGAGACATTTAGTCTTGAGTAATTGCTAGAGGCTGAATGTGCATTAGTTTGTGAGGTAAAAATTCTCAGAGGATGAGGAGACAGCTCAGTTGGTAAAGAGCTTGCTTGTGAAAGCATACGAATCTGAGTTCAATCCCCAGAATCTATGTAAAAAGGGTGGGCATAATGGCATGAGTTTGTAATTCCATTGCTAAGGGGTAGAGTCAAGAAGATCCCTGGAGTTTGCTGCCCAGGCTGTCTTGGTTACTTGGTGAGCTCCAGACCAAAGACCCAGGCTTCAAAGAAGCAACAAAGGAACAAACAAAAATACAACAAACAAGTAGACAAACAAGTACCCCACAAAAATAATATGAATGATGCCTGAGCATTGACTCCCAAAGTTGACCTCTGCTTTTACATTCACACACACACACACACACACACACACACACACACACGTTACAAACTCCTGAGGTGCCATACTGGGTTAAATTCAAAGCCCCATTAAATGAATGAGTAAATGAATAAATAAATGAATATATAAATACAATTCAACAGTAATAAAACCAATAAACCTCTGGGAAAATAGGTGAAATAGGTGAACAGCTACTTCCAACAAAGAACCACACATCCCAAAGATTCCCAACACCATACATCTTTAGGAAATTAAAAATTAAAGTCATAATGAGATGCTACTATGCAGGCATGAGAATGGTTAAACGTCATACAATTGACAATGGCAAATACTGTAAGGGGGTAGACCATCAACAGATACCGGGCTATCCAATGGGAATACAAGATGGTACAACAACTTTAGATGGCAGATAGGTAATTTCTTATAAAAACAAAACATTTTCATCATGTTATCCAAAGATTATGCCTACTTGACTTTTCTTTCAAATTTAAAACTATTTGAAATAAAGTCTATTAATTTTTGAAAGCACCAGCACTTTAGAACTCAGCCTTTGATGGAAGTAGTGATGAGAATCACTGAACATAGTTAAGTCACTCCCTCTCTTTTTCCCTTAATCTGCTTTGACATTTTGTTCCTGAAAAAGGGAGTTTAGCATACAGTAGATGCCATATGACATGAATGTAATTTTAGTTGGAAAACCCACTGCAAAAAGTTAATGGAGCAAAACACCCAAACAGGTAACACATTTCAGTTATGTTTGAAGAGTAAATGCTTTTTTTTTTAAAACCAGCCACATAGAAACAGAAAGTTTATGTTGCAAGTAAGGCTTTTTATTTTTTTTAAAATAGTTCATAGAAAAGGTACTAAATACTATAGTTCTCTTGTATTTTCCTGATGCTTTACAATTCACATTTATTTAACCAGAACTGACTAAGCTTAAGTATAAATTGCTATTAAATATGTTATTTATTTGTGCAGCTTATAAACACACATCATCTCCATTTTTGCCTTTCACACAGCAGGTTTCTAAATATAAGGGAGATCAACTAGCAGTAAATAAATATTTGGGTGAAAGAATGAAAGAAATATATTTTCATGGGTTATTACATGTATCATTAGAGATAAGTGAAAGTTCAATAGATTAGATAGGCAGACAGACACACAAGCAGATGGATAATGATGCGATGAATAGATGAACAGATGATAGACAAATAAGTAGATGGAAGAATGGATGGAGTATGACTATATAGATAGGTGGATAGATAGATAGATAGGGATAGATAGACTGATAGATAAAATTTCCTTCAAAGACTATTACAGACTAGAAAAGACAATTAAAATGACTTATTGCAAGGGTTCTCAGAAGCAAGAAGTGAAAATCTGTACTAGAAAATTTATGAGCCAGCAGTTGACCACACTTTTGACCCATTAGTCCAATAAGTTCTTATCATTTACTGTCCATTAGTTTTCCTGAACAACTAGTTTGCTTTCACCTTCTGGACTCTTTTAGTCACATAACTCATAATTTTTCCCTCCTCACATTTATGACTTGAAAGCTTACAGCTAAATTTATAGCCTCCCTCTATCAAGCATATTAAACTTCATGTCATGTGTTTTGTGTCATAACCTTACTCCATCTTTCCTCCCTGTATTTTCCACTGGATTGAGGATGTTTGGGTATTTTAGTTACAATGCACCTCATAGTTATTACGGACAATCTTAAAGAGCACTTAAAATTCTTTGGGGGAATAAACGAGTCAGTGAATAAGGGCACGGAGAAAGACAGACAAAATATCTTTGCAATCCCACAATCTCATGACTGCAGTGGCAGTTACAGAAGCGCTCCCACTTATAAACGGGTGGTGCCCTTTCAGGAACTCATTAGCAGATGCTACTCTCCCCAGCAGCTGTCAGAGCCCTCTCTTTACACTTCTTTTCCCCACAACTTAAAAACTGGAGTTAAATGTACCTAACAATGTTAACACGAGATAGGGTTTTTTACGACTAGCTTCAACAAGGCTAAGGATGTCTATGTTCATATAGAATAAGACATCCCTGGGAAACCAGACAGAACAGTATAGGCGTGACACTCACTAAAAGAGGCACAAATGCCATCTTCTCAGAACTTTCAGTTCATTCTTTAAAACAGGAAGTCGAATGCTATCCAAAGAAGTAAAGTCCTACAGTTTCTTCAAGAATTCACATAGTTAATGGTGAAGGCCTCCTCACTGAACCATTACCTTAAAGACTCTAAAGAAAAGGCCCTTCTCCAGAAACTATGTCAGGGCACATGAACTACTGGATATAACTAAATGACTTAAGCTTTAACTGGACCAAAAAAAAAAAATCCATTATATCATCTTCTAGGCCTGGTTCTTGTCTCCGCGACTTCTGAAGATTTTGCTCTCTGATCTATTATCATGATTCATGAATCACAGCTAAAGAGTTTCTTTCTCTAAGTACTTGCTAACCTAAGCTCAGAAAAAAATAAAAATATGCCTTTTGGGGGAAGAAGATCCTTAATGAATGGTTCTGTTCCATTAAGAGGGTGTAGTGTCATTGAAAGGTTGGCATGGAAGCAAAGAGAATTTTGTCTGTAACTTGCTAGTAAGGATTTCTATAGAAATTTGCATTTCCACAGGTACTTTACAGCCAAAGCTTTAGTAACACCAAAGCAACAGACAGTTCTTCCCTACAGGCACTGGAATGAACAGTCCCTTCTTTACTCCCCCAGAAACCAAAAGTACCAAATCTGAGTTGCCTTAAAAACTACACATGCATAACCTTTTGAAGGAATAATTCATTTATTAAGCCAACAGATATCTCACTGAGCCATCCAGTTTTTTACAGAGAGCCAGCAGACTTGTTTGTTCTCTTATGTAAGAAGAGACTGATTTGTGATGTGACCCCAAAACCTAAAATTTATTGAGACCCTTGCTGCCCCTCCTGTTCCTCAAGACATATGACCAATCTAAATTCCAACTTTTTGGCATCTAAATGACCACAGGCCCCTGTCATTTTGTGATGTTAGCAATATTAAGCAAATGCTCAAAAAAAAAAAAAAAATAAAGAACATTTGTGAGCTATTTTAATTGTCTCATTAGACTTACTACATTATTTGTATAAATATATGTTTCATTTACTACTTACTGAATGCATACTAAATGCTAGTCTGTGGGTAGAGCACAAAACTGCATGGTCCCTAAAGGCTTATAATAGTCAGTTGTGATAAAATAAAACATGGCCTCTCTGTGTTGAAAAGCACAAAACTCTGTGTATATATGAAAAGCTTCAATATACACAGTACATAGAATACAAAGTCACCATGACATATCTGTAAAGTACCTCATATCACTTCAGATGTTTCTCCTTCCTTCTCCATCGCTGAAAGTAAGTGTGTGTATGTGCACTGGTGCATACATGTAGCCAAGAGAAACATTATTATCCCAATTTCACACATGAGCTAGCTAAAATTAAGACTGGATCTAAGCCATACAGTTATGCAGTTCATGGTAGCAATAATGGAACACAGGACTCTTGGCCATGTGTATAATGCTGGTACATTACGACCATCTCCCTCAAGGATAAAGATTCCATGTCACTTGAAGGTAAGTGGAACTAGCAACCTTGGATCACTTATTGTGTCAGACAATGTTGCAAGCATTTTATGTGAATTAATTCATATCATCATTATCAAAACTTCCTTATAAGGATTGTCTACTGCTGTCTCCTCTCTAAGGGAAGAAAACTGAGCCAGAGAGAATCTGAGTTAAGTAGAAGGGTTGAGGTGAATTCAGACAGTCTTGAGCCCAAAGATTACCCACCAAATCACTACGTCCTAAACCACTACTGCCTCTAAAGATATATGAGAGTGCTTACCACTCAGACATAAGGACCCGAGGTCAGATTCCCTAGGACTAACATGAAGCTAGATGTGCTAGCGCATATTTGTAATTCCAGTGCTCTCACAGAAAGACGGAAGACAGAGACAGGAGAATCCCCAGAAGCTCATGAGCCGACTCACCTAGAGTATGCAACAGCAAACAACAAAGGGATCCTCTCTCAAATGAGGTAGAAAGAGACAGCTAACATGCAAAGTTGTTCTCTGACCTCTATATATACGCCATAGCATGCTTATCTGCTCTTTCTCAACACACAGAAAAAAGAGGATGAATCTATTTGTCACAGACTGTATATGCTTCTTTTTTCTTTTCTGTTGGTTGAACTCTAAATGTGTTTAATGCTTCAGCTGCTTGGCTACTGAATCTGCTGAATAGATATGAAAATAATTCCATGACATGGGTAAAATGTGAGAAGTACAGCAAAAGCGGACCTGTTCCAACAACTGCTTATAATACAATCATTTCTTCAGAAATGTACTGCCTGTCATGACTTATACGTACAATAAGATAGAAATTAAAAGAAAATCAGCAAAAAAAAAAACGGTTTATTGGTGTGAGCATAGAAATCTCAGAGCTCTGTTATAGTCACTAAATTATGGCATTAGTTAGTCTTTGTTAAAAAGAAAAAAGTCACGTCTTCTCTCAAATTAAAGTTCCTTAAAGGGACTACTGGCAGAATGGACAGAATAGTGACAGTTTTTGAATACTCAGTCTCTAGGAGGGTAGAGCATGAGACTTAAGGACAAAGAAGACTGAAGTTTTTGTGAGGAGGAGCTGCCTGAGAGGAGTCCTAGAGTTGACTGATGAGCTCAGATGAGAGAGAGCTACTCATGCATTGGCTGGGTTCCGGCAGCAGGCAAAGTCTTAGTAGGATGAGAAGTGCCACTCCAGCCAAGTTTAAGAGCAGTTCGGAATTGCTACCATCCACAAGCCAACTGTACATATTTCCTGTGAGCTTGTCAAAGAGATGGAATTTTACCTTAGAAAATGCCCTTATATTCTATAAACATTATTGTTCTTGCAGAGGATCAAGATTTGGTTCCCAGGCTCACTGCAGCCTATAACTACAGTTTAACTACAGTCTAAGGGGATCTAATGCCTCTTCTGGCCTCCTGGGGGCATCCAGGCACACACAAAGTACTCTCACGTATGGGCAGGCAAAACACTCATACGTGTTAAAATAAAATAAATAAAATCGTTTTTAAAAGTCACATTTTTAGAAGCCAAGAGTAGAATTGTTGATGTCACATCCTGGGTGAGAGCAAAAGAGGGATATTGATTAAAGAGTACAAACTTTCAATCATATAAGATGAAAACAGCCCTAGGAATACAACATATAGTATATATTGCCTGTAGGAAAACTCACCAAGAAAGTAGATCTTTTGTTTTAATTAGAAAACGACAATAAATTGAGAATGTAGAAAAAGCTTTTGAATGAATGAATATACTTATGGTATAGATTGTGGTCATGATTTTATGGCTGTGCACTTATATCTGAATTAAGCTACGAAATATGCTTTCTGTATGTCAACTATGCACCAGTAAAATGAAAAATACAGTACCAATGTGATTGAGAAGTTAGGACATCAAATCCATCTAGGCCTGAGTCACATAGTTATTGGTACTTCTTCACACCAAATCAATGGAGGCTGTGCCTGAGTTATTGGCTGTAGTAATTATCAGAGGCTTTAGCAACTGTCCAAACAGCCTAAGAAGCAAGTGTAAAGATATTCGTTAGAGCCAGGCAGAATGGTTCGTGCCTGTAATCCCAACATTTGGGTATTAAGGCAGGAGAATCAGGAGTTTGAGACCAGCTTCAACAATAGGGTGAGCTGGAGGCTAGCCTGGAATGTATGAGAGTCTGTCTTTAAAAAAAATGAACCCCAAAAGTAAATGAATTAGAAAAATGTCTTTTACTGAACATCCAATTTGTTTTTTAAAAAATAAAATTTCTAAGACACAAAGATCTAACCCAAAGGTCACAGCCCTATGAAATAAATGGCATGTGCCTTGCCTCCGGGAGCACACCGTCTTCCCCACAAAGCAATGGTTCATCTGTCTATATTGTCCATGTGAGGTTAGTGAGCACGAATCAGGTGGCCTTATGGAATTTGATCTTTGGAACAATTTTGGACAGTTGATTACAGTAACAAAAGGTAGAGGTGGATTTAATAGAAGGTTAGGAAAAAAAGGAAAGGAGATGCAGCAACTATGGAATATCCGAACTCAGAAGAGAGGTATGGTCAGAAATGTAAGCAGCCCTCTCACAAATATAAACACTTGATTCAGCTTCCCCGTTTTACATTGTCTAAACATCCCCTAGTAACCATTATATCAATGCCACATTATTGGAGAAAGTCCCAGGTTCTGTGCTAGCAGACACCTAGTACTGCCTCTGATTTGGAAGATTACAATGACAATTTTTTATTCCATTTTTCACCAACTTCTAATAAACTCCAAGTTATTATTTGCATAGGACCAAAGACCATGACTTCAGAACTGTCTCTGACAAGCCTCAAAACTGAGCTCAGCAGATCTTCCTGACAGCAAGATGTTTTTCTTTTTTCTGAAATTCCTCCCCAGTAGCTCCATTAGTTCATCTGGTTTTAACTCATTAGCGTTACAGTTCACAGTCTTTATAGCTCTGTACAAACAGAGGAATCTCTGCAGTGGGCAAGTGGAACAGGGGGCATTGCATACTCTTATCTGCAGGACATAGGACATTTGTTCATAGAAGTGTTACATGGCGTTTATATATTTGCATTCCTAAGAAACAAACAAATGAAACTGAGTGAGCAATCAAACCTGTATTTTTGGATAACTCATTTCTGAGAACTTTCTCTCATTTTCAAGCTATTTCTGGTGATGACTAAAGCCTTAACAATTGCTGTAGTCAAAAGTTCAGGTGGTTCAAATTCTAAGCCTCAGAATTCTACTGCTTTGTTGCTAAAATATGTACCAATGACTTCCTTATTCAGGACTATCGAGATTGGGTGACCTACTGCCCAGATCACAATGGCACGTGTACTTTTCACTTTGTTGAGGAGTGCTTGACATACATAAAGCATATGCTTGTACCTTAATTTCTTCTCACTTCGCTACCTTATTCCTCACCCCCATTAAGCACAATTCAATATTTAAATCTGAAGGGAAGAGAGGCAAGGATTAAATCAGGGAAAAATAGTTCAATCTGGAAAGATGGACCAGGAACATTTTACATTTATCTGTAGGAAAGGAGATCCACCGATTGTTCATGCAAGTACCATTTCCGTGTGTTCTCTGTGCACTGACATTTTCTGGGTTCAAAGGCAATAGTTCCCAAATTGCTGAAAGGCCTAGGCACTGTTTTAAAATGATGCTTGGAGTGAGCTGATGTCTAAAGTGGCTTTCTGCCAAAAGGACCTTTGCCATAGTGCTGCATTCAAGGGGGTTTATTTTAAATGGGCATTAAAAAAAAAATGGCCCATTGCTGTAATTTGGCAATATGCCTAGGAAAGGGTGATTTTGGGATTGGGTGTTTTAAACAGAATCGCTAAAATAAGCTACAGTTGCCTTCCCTAATGAAGTCTTCTGCTCCCGCTGCTTAGCACTTTCCTTAACCATGCCTAGGGGCCCACTTGTACAGGTATGGGGTTGGGGCGTCCTTGATTCCAGCAGAAAGGAAGATAAAATTGACTGTTGCCTCTTCAGCGGACAGCACCAGTCCAGACCCGACCCAAACTGTCTCTTCCAAATCATGGAATCTGGGTCAGTGGAGTTGACATCATTGATAATTATGTCTTGATTGAAAAAAAAAAAAAAAGAAAGAAAGCAATCCCTTCAATAGGCTATTGTCCAAGTCAGAGACTAAGAGATGAGAAGAACTGAAATTCAAATTGGTTGTTTTGAAAAAAATCTCCAAATGGGTGTCAATTAAAACAGTACCTCTTAGCCCAGAATGGCCCAAACCAGTGAGGTCCAATCTGTTGTTTTCTATTCTTTCTTGGGATACAAATCATCTGAGCACAGAGGGCAATAAGAAATAGTGGTGCTGTACAGTTCTAATTCACCCTAACACCAATGTTTCATTGGAATATTGATGTAAATGGTGTTCAAATCATCCTTGTAATGGGCCAATAATGACTTTGTCTGCCCTAGATCTTTGAACGTTTCCAGATCATTCAGAGATTTCACTATAGAACAAGGTATCGATGCACATATGCCAACAAATTCTAACAGACTTTTCACCATATATCCCTTTGCTCTCTCTGCATTGACCTTTCTCTCCACTCCCTGTATCTCTGAGAGAATGCCAGATACAAGGCACTAAATGTTTCTATTAAAAAAAAAGTTTTCCTATCAATTCTCAATGCTTGTTAAAGTACAATGGCAAACAGTACTTTTTTTTTTTTAAAGCCAAGGGGTTATGTGGGTCAGCTTACATATTGGCTAGTAAACGTGCTTCAAAAAATGATTGGGCCAGGTGAGAATGTTAATTTATTTGGACGCAGGTAAGTGAGTATTGATGCCAACACAAAGACTGCTGCATACAAACATCAAGGAGGGCTGGGTCACGGCAAGCAATCATTTCCTTATTGTTCTACCCAACATAGCTGGACTCATATTTCTTAATTACTTTGTTTGGGCTGACAGTATCACCATCCACCATCTCTCATACATACTTGGCCTTTTTTTTTTTTACAACCATCCAATAAGGTGGATATGAAGATTCCTCCCACTACTTTATGGATAGAAAAATGAAGGTGAGGGAAGCAAAATTAAGCTGCCTAAATTAAACTGTCACAATTCCCAAGTGGTACAGAGCTGGAAATCAATACAAACCATCCAGCATTCTTTGCTAACGTTCAGTATGAGAGACCAGACAATCTCCTTGATGAAAGAGAGAAAGTAGTACCAGTTGGCATATTCATTATTAATGAAATTCCAAATAATATAAAAGGAGAGAATAGGATGTATATTTTTATTAAGCACAAGCTCTGAGGGGATGGCTTAGTTGGGAAACGTGCTTTCCACACAAGCTTGAGGACATGAGTGCAATCCTAGACCTCATGTAAAAATTCATATACTGTGGCATGCACTAGCAATCTCACTGCCAGTGAGATAGACCCAGGGAGGCCTCAGGTATCATTGGCTAGTCAGCCTAGCCTCATCAATGAGCTGTGTATCCCAGTCTAAAAATATTAATCAGATGTCTCCTAAGGAATGACACATGAGGTTGATCTCTGGCCTCTACACACGCACCTACACGCATGCACATGCACTCCTCCACAGATAAAGATGCATAGACTCTGGCACACAGTGTGCAGGAATTTGTAATAAGAGCATAGTCAGAGTGACTCACAAATGATAGCAGGGCCAGAGCACCAATGTAAAATGTGCCCTCTGACTAGTCTTCCTCTCTTAACTGTAAAAACAAAACAAAAACCCAAAATTCCTCAACAAGATAAACAAAGACAAAACTTGCAGTATAAAATATTATAACAAAGCTAGAGATGTTAAACATTGACTAAGAAATCACATAATTGTGCATGAACAATTCACTATGGGGAGGCATTACTAGTGCTGAGAGCGGCATTTTCAAAAGTGGTACCTTGGAAACAGAGCCATAATCCATTAACAAAGCACCTCTAGACATCTAGAAGAGGCGTAAGTATAACTTCCGATAACTCCAAACATTAGTATGTACTCATTTACAAGTGAAAATTAAAAGTTTAAGGAAAGATTCCTAGCCAGAGCTGTTTTTGAAAGTGTTATCTGTAGAAAGGATAAGACCAAAGTTACTGGAAAGTAAAAAGCTTCTCAGAAGGAAAAAAATAAATTGGTGTGCATGGCAAATGTCAACAAGTGAGTACAAGGAACTATGGTAAAAAAAAATCTTTTCTGTCACATCAGAGAGGCCTTTTTGCATCCATGGTACATTGAATGTTTAGAATTGCAGTTGTGGAATTATTAGTAGCTTATCTACTACTCTAAATACACCATTAACACACACATATTGTGTCTGGTGTGTGTGTGTGTGTGTGTGTGTGTGTGTGTGTGTGTGTGTGAAAACTGGGGTAATATGCTAAACAAGATTCATTGTTATTTCTGAGGAAAACTTCCTCAAAAGAATCTTGTTACACCAGAGTAGCAACAAAATGGTTGGCGCCGCCTCCTGGCCTTGTGAGTAATGACACGAAACATTCCACAAATCCCAGCCAGTCCTTCACAGAACCCTTCTTAGGCATGCATGGTCCATTCCTATGATGCACAGAACTCCCAGGAGCCCTGTTGTTAGCATTAGTAATCATCAACTGTATTTTGGGCTTTCAACTGGTGTAAAAATATAACTATAGAGGATATGGAAAATCATTAAGAAAAAAGCTTCTCCATTATATGTAGCCAATGGCACCCGATCCCCTTCACTTTTATTCATTTATTATTTCTTGTTAGTAGTTCACCTCTGAGTCTTTGGGACTGTATATCTCATGTCTATCTCCATCTCCTAATCTTTGTGTTCACATTGTCTGGCTGTTGTGCCTCTCCACCAGAGTTGCTTCCTTCTTAAGCCTTTCCTAGTGAAAATACTAAGTCTAGTGTATCCCCAACACTTGGTGACTTAAGAGACATTCGAATTCCAATCATAATCCATCACAGGTTCTTATTCTCTCACAGCAATGAGCATACTAAAAAATTAGTGTGCGGTCTGTGGGACTTATCAGTGGGTAAACGCAATTACAGCTCAAAGTTCAATCTGCAGAGCACACATGAAGTTGGAGGGAGAGAACCCTACCTCACAGGAGTGTCCTCTGATCTCCATACACTCACTAAGGCATGTGTCACCCCATATACATCATACCCACACAACACACCTGTGCACTAATAAAACATTTTTAAATTAGTGCAGAAAATACTGGACACAGTATTAAACTGTCTCCTAATATCTTATACCCATAAATTCACCGTACAAAATTCTCAAAAAACTAAAAGAATAAACAGTCTTATTTTCCTGCTCTCACCTCTTCTCCATCCATCTTTTGGTCTCCATATTTATTTCCTTCTTTCTTTCTTGAATTCTAAGCCATAAGTAAATCTACAAACCTAGGAGTGTTGTTGCTCCTACATATTGATGACCACTCCAATATGATTGCCTAAGTTACCACAACTACTTGATGAGTCTTCGTAATGGAGGCTATAGGGGGTAAACCAAAGCCTGAAGCAGAATGGGAAAAAAAAATGACAAAGGGCTAATAAGTAGGCCTTGGCTTGTCAGACATACCCTCTTTAGGCAGGTAGAGTTGACCCATAACTTGCTATCGAAACGGAGTCTCATAAAGCTGTTTTAAAATTACAGGCAAATTTTGGGAAATTAAATTAGTAATGGACTCACCTAGTGACTGACTTTAATTGAAAGAGAAATAGATTACTAGTTATTATAAGCAGTTAAGAAAGTAAAAGAGTTTCCAAGTATTCTCTCTCCTAGTAAGATGAATATACAGTATATTCCAGTATTAGCATAATCTCCATGATAAAAAAGAACAAGAAAAAAGAAAAAAAAAAAGGTCACTTCAGACATATGGCTAGACTATTTGTCTACCTGATCTCTATTGCCTAGGTATCTCTTGAGAATTTGGTTTGAATATAGTAAGAGTGAAGGTTCTGTGAATGATTAGACAAATACCAGATGAGACTCAAGTCATATAAAGATGTTACAAAGGCACTGGTTATCCAAGACACCAGACATGATATCAAAATATTTGCATGAGAGTTTAGCCATGTACAAATATCATAGGGCTCGGAAAGCTTGGTTTGGCAGTTACTCGCAAAACCATAGTTTCTTAAAGTCTAGATATCTCTGATGTATCTAAACATTCAATGTAATAAAAAGGAAAACTTGTACTAGAAAATGAAAACAACTTTGGCCTGTACTTCTTATTCACTCTCATAGGATGTTTATAATAAATTATACACACTGAAGCATAATGAACACCTTTACTTACAAATTTACCTCCTGAACTACACTACATTACTCTGAGAACAAGGACTATGTGTCTCCTTCATCTTAACTCCAAGGTGAAGATATGTCGTGGGTATGCAGGAGGTTCTTGGCTATGGTAGCTAAATTAATGGATTAAGGAATAAGCAAAGTGATGAAAAGTCAGAAGATGCTAGATAGATATGAATGGTTCATATTGAACACCATTAATTTTTAAGAAGAAAACTTCTAGTTAATCCATCAATTAGCTTGTTTCCATGTTATCAAACTAGCAATCTGCTTGTTTGTTCTTCCTTCTAAAAATCAAGGATATTTCTTATTATGTTGCAACCCAGCCAGATTTGAAGATCATAAAGTACCTTAGACAACTGCAGGAGACTTGAAACACTCACATACGTTTTGCGTTTACTTTTCTAACTCCTAGAAATATGGTGGACAATTATGGTTGGTATTTTGAAAAACATGCTCATTATCAAAGAACATCACAAGGAATGTGGTAAAATTATCTCATTAAATCATCAAAAGATAGCTGTATGGTAAGAGAAGTGCTTAATGATGATGAAATAGTTGCTAAGCAGGCCAAGTGTCTTACCTAATGCTACTACATTAATTCCTGACTCAGTTTATTTGTATCACAGTGAATTGTTTTTAAGAATGTACTTATATGTTGTGAGCTAAATTCACACACATCTTGGTATTTTTTTTTCCTATACAGAGACAGATGTATAGTAAAGAGCACATACTCTGGAACATACATCATTTCAAATTGTGACTCTACTATGTGTTAAGTCTGTGGCCTTAGCTCTTAACCATGCTGCTATTTGGTATGTCTACCTGTAACACTGGCCCAAATATTGTCCATAGCCATTGGAGTTCTGATGTGATGGTTACATACACACATATGCATCATATCCATATATATAATAATGCTTGGCATCTAACAAGCATTCCATCAATGTTAATTAACTGTTACTACTAACAGTTATCTCAAATACACATTTCCATGTAATGTGATATTAATATATCACACACTGCTTACCCAATTTCAGTGTGCATGGTTTTCACTAAGTTTGTGGGAGTTGAAAATTCACTAAAAAATACAGAGTGGTTTGTACCTATCAACTTTGCTGTTCAATGTCTTTCTTCCATCTCCCACCATATCCTTGTCCAATTTCCCCTCAGGCCATTTCTACAATCATTGCCAGACACTCAGCACCTCATAATTTTTTTTAATGGGGCCCAAGTAGGGCCATGGGGAACTAATAAAGCCCCTACCAAAAGGGAGTAATGTGGTGTTAGATCACAATACACCTAGCAATGTCTTACACATGGTGTCTCTCTATAAATGCCATATGGGTGGATGAAATAAAATGGCTATGGAGACCATATGGAAAAGGAGACTGGGGCCAGACTGGGCAAGAACTTAGATGCAATGCTAGGGAATTCAACCTCGATCTCATAAGCTCTGACGAGCCACTAAATTTTTCTAATCTTAAAAAGGTGGGACTGGAGGTTAGGACTTATTTATAGCTTTCTAACTATTCAACAGCACAGTTCATTTCTCTTTAACCTTAAGAAATATTTTTAGTAATATTTGATTTTTTTAAACTGTCCCTGCCATAACTATTTCCTTTTATTTTTAGAAGATCTTTGTAAATCTCATTCTAACTGCCTTTCTGTCTTATAGCATTTAATAGAGAAAATGTGTACTCTAAATATTTATCTTCTCTTAGAGATGCGTAGTTAGTTACTGGGGGCCTTGGAAACATGGTCTTGAGCTAATTTTGAGTTTAAGATAGCTAGTTTCACAATAATTATCAAAGCAACCCACTTGCTTTCACAAGGCTGGCCCTGCAGACTCAGGGCAGCTACTGGTCAGAATTCTGGTCCCTTAAGAATGAAGGGGGTTCAGATTTCTTTCTAGTAGAAGATGAATGGGCAACATTACCACCTGGATCAACCTCTGCACAGTCTACTTATGCAATTGTTAGCTCACAGGCAAAGAAAGCAACGGACCCGAGTACCTCAATTAAAAACTTTCAAAAAGCAAAGCTCCAAATGAATTCTGGTTTTGTATGATTATCATAGAATCATATTGAATAGCAGAGAACTTTTCCATTGTGGCTGATCCCAAATATTAACTTTCCTTTTCTCATCATCTCAAGCTCTGTGCAATTGCCTAGCACCCACTGACTTGCTGAAAAAGATTTCAAAGACAATGCTTTTGCCACAGATGGACTACACTGAAGAAGTAGAAATCTGATGAAATATGGATGGTAGGCAAGTTGGTAGTGAGGGCACTGGACAGGACCAGGGAAAGAGCCAACGTTATTTCTTTCTAGAAGAGGATGGATGGGTGACATTACCACCTGGATCAACCACATCACTGCTATGCTCAGTGACTGCTGCTCTGGGACAGATACTATATTAAGGTGTGAGTAGATTGTGTGTGTGTGTGTTTGTGTGTGTGTGTGTGTGTGTGCGCGCGCGTGCGTGCGCCTGCACATGCATGTGCACGTGCGTACACACATTGCATTGTTAGGGATTATGCCTGGAATTCTAAGCATGCTACACAGTCTTTCGTTGAGTTACACCTCTAGCACTTTCTTAATATTTTTACTTTTAGACAGGTCTCACTATGTTTTCAAAGCCATCTTGAATCAACTTGCATTATGCCTGCTTCTGGGCTTCCAGTAGCTGGGATTACAGGCTTGCACCCCACACCTGGCCCCTGTTTTAACTCACAGACACATTTGTCCTCTCAGTATGTCTCTTCAAATTTCCTAATCCACATTTCTGCCCCCTCCCCCTTTCCTTCACGCATGCTTTTCATTTCCTGCATTTCCTCTTCCTTATACCCTCCTAGGACCTTACCATAAAACAAGTCAGGACCAGACTCTGTGAAGTTTCGGGTTATGTATGACTGCCTGATGGATTGCACATGTCTGTTCAAACTCTAACACGAATGAAGTTTGGATCGCCCCCTTCCCATCAGATTACTTATACCTCTGCTCCTTTTGTCATTGCCGCTGACAAAGAGGAACGAAATGACTGGAATTTACATGGGAGAGCTATCGCGCAAATTTCTCAGTTTAGCTCTCATGGTGGCAGACAGATATCTGCCACAAGTTTGGGTATCATGTATATGCGGATAGATTGCCAAAACATTTGGTAGCAAGGATACAGATGAACAGATGCAAGTTTGGCATGTATCTAAGGGTCATAGGGAGGAGGTGACCAAAAAGGCCTATGTGAATTTAATGAATATCAGCTTCATAAACCTCTCCTTGTTCCCTGGCAAAGCCTAAAAAGGTGCCCAGGGTTCTGAGTCCTAGAACTATATATAGTTGAAAAAGTCCAAGGGAAAAAATCTAAATAACCCCAGGCCTAGAAGTACTGGAAGCATAGGGATAAACCTTAAGTGTAACCTCTGTTTCCCAATGTGAACTCTCAGCTAGTATTTCTAGAAGTAATTTAATAGATGTTGCTGTTCGCAACAACACAAGGAACTCTTCAGGAAGCATCGAGCAGTTCTGTGCCCAGGAATAATTTACAAAGCTCTTTGGGGAGGGTTCTTTAAAATGGTATGGAAAGTATGTCTTACAGCTAGAAAGACAAGCCCAGCCTGTGTCAGTAATTCTTGGGGGAATGATGTTGCTTTCAAGTTCTTATCAGCAAAGTGAAGTAAAACAGATGACAGGACGCAGTGTCCAAGCTTTCTGTTGCCTTCCTTTTCCTTTGAACTTCTTGGTGCTGGCTGCAGCTCTGCAGAAGGCCCATCAAACAGGGGAGCATCGCACAAACCCCCTCTGTGGGGAGAGGGTGAGGCTATCATTTGCCAACATGCTCGAGAGTGAAGGAGATTTCTGGAGGGGCCTTCAAGGAAGAGATGCTGGATTGTTTTGTCTTCCTCCTATCCTTCATTTGGATGCATCCCCAGAGGCCAATGTGGACCAGCACATATCTCAAAGATAAAGACTTTAACCCAAGAGGAACCACACCATTGCTCTCCTCTGTTATCACGGATAATCACGAGCTAATTGTAAGATATTTCACTCGGTCCTTTGAAAACAAAAGCAAGTCTTATAAACACCTTCCTAGCCTCTGTTTGAAGGGGAGAAAACCTGGTATTGGTTTGTATGACACTGAGCCACACTGGAGCTTTAGGACGCATTAAACAGCATCTCAAGCTGGAGCAGACTGGATTCATTAATGGAACTGGAGCACCCTTCTCAACATCAGAGCAAGTTTTTTAGTAACGAGAAACCCTACATCCTCCACTTAGTTGAGCTGGAAAATTAATGTAGTGTGCTTCTGAAGAAACACATAATGAACATGATGAATTTTCATCATCCTGCTGGAAAGTGATTCTTTATGCTCTTATTCCAAATTTACAGCAAGTAAATTTAACGTTCCAAAGCTGCTGAGCCTTTTTAAGACCTCACTATCAATTTGTGGGGCGCTTTTAACTGATCCTGACCTGGAATTGATTAGTGCTTTCTGAAAAACGCACGTGTAGCAAATTGCTGTACTTCAAGATAAATCAACTTGTTCGAGGGAAGTTGCACTTCTAACTAGTCACATTTCTCATAAGGCAAAGAACAGCCTTTCCCTGAGTATCCTACAGAGAAGGAGAAACCTGAACTGGCTCTCACACTTTTTATAGGAAACGTGTGAGTAGAAAATCTGCACTGGAAGCTAGGAGCCCATACTGGGCAGAGCTGATTTCAAAGCGCTGTTCTTTAGTCAAGGGTCATAGGCCACGAATGGCATCCCAGAGCACTCTGAACCCCCAAGGATATGGATACTTTAAGCAGACATTCCATTTCCAGGAGCTTTCTCCCTTAACAGCAGACTCTTCATAAGGCACAGACATTAAGGAAATTGCTAGAAAAGGAGGTGGAAGGGAAGGGAAAGGGGAGGGGGTAGGGCACTCAATCATCACTGTTCTTAAAAAGTTGACATGTAATGCACATGCCATAAATGCTACATCTGTAAAGCACTACACACACACACACACACAGAGAGAGAGAGAGAGAGAGAGAGAGAGAGAGAGAGAGAGAATTGCCACTATTAGATTCTAGAACATATTCACTTACAAAAGAAATTCTGTACACATCAGTGGTCACTTTGCATTTCCTGCACACCCTCCTTCAGGCCTAGGCAACTACTACTCTATTTCTCTGTGGGTTTATATGTTATGGAAAACTATTTTTTTTTGTATAAGGTCTTTGCTTCTGATTTTGTTTTGGAGTATTTTTTTTTTGGCTTCTTCCCTGTAAGAAACAAGTCAGTAGGAAATGTTGAGGGAGTCCCAGTTAAAATGCAGATCTCTCAAGTATGGGGACTTACTTAGGATGGGATACCTTCCTTTAGGGACCTTTCACTTGCTTTCACACCAGGCCTGGATCTCTCTTCCTCTTTTGGCTGGAGTCCTACCCCTCTGCTCATCAAAGATAGAGCTGATCTGAGTTTTTTAATAAACTCAGTTCCAGTCCTTTTGCAAGAAGCTCTATAGCCGTGTATGCTCTTGAGCTAGGTAAAAACAAGGTCCCAAGTCTCAGCTCCACAACTTTTTAGAGACACAGGGTTATGTGACTACCAAATTCTACTGCCTCTCAATAAGCCTCTTCTTCCTAATCTTCTATGAATGGGAAATTATACTATTTATTTCATGGGAATTAAAAAAAATTATTGTATCTTTTGAGATAGTACAATAATTACATTCATCTCTCCCCTCCCTTTCCTCTCTCCAAACTCTCCCACATACCTTTCCTTGCTCTCTTTCAAATTCATGGGCTCTCTTTTCATTAATTTCATAAGATCTTTTTTGAGAGAATCAAATGAGATGAGACAGACAAACAAATAGGTACGCTGTCAAATGCTAGAAGATGTCAGCGAATGGGTCTTTAGTGCTAGGTACTAGTTTTCACATTACTCATGTCTTACTGACACATAGACTTACCTCATCAAAAGGCAAGATGAGGCTCTGAATAAAAGGATTGGTGATGTCCCTGAAGGATAACCAAGTCATAAAATGACACGATGTCTGATCAAGTGTGTAAGACTAATATTCTGTGAGGAAACACTAGGTCCAGATTAATGTCTTGACAGACACAGTAAGTTGACATTCTCAGGAAATTAAAATTCCAACATGTTTTTTTCCCCCTGCAAAGGCTACTACAGTTCATGAGACTCAGTGTTTTACTGTGACTATATGGCAGTCAGTGTCTCTAGCCATAGACTGATACCTATGCCTACACAGTCTAATATGAAATCAATAAATCAATAAGACCCTTGGTTTACAAAACTTAATGGTAAACCATCAGAGATAAAAGATCTAGAAAAGATACACGTCTTTAATCAAAAAGCTACTTTCAACACAATCCTGTCCAAAATAAAGAACACATATTTCATACAGAATGTGTGAAAACATGGAAAGGATTTTTAAACACAACCAATCATCCCTCTTCACTAAGAAAAGTTCCAAATCAAGAGCCTTATGACCACTACACAGGCATTGTGGTAATCGAACCAAACCAAGGGGTGTGCCACAGGTCTCCTCCTGCAGTGCATGTTTAACTCCTCCTTGGCATTGATGCACAACCATTCCTAGTTATTTTCTGTAGTTGTTTGGCATGCCTTTGTTTTGGTTTTGCTTTTTTCCAGACAGAGTTTCTCTGTATAGCCCTGGCTGTGCTGGAACTCATTCTGTAGACAAGGCTGGCCTCCAACTCATGAGATCTGCCTGCCTCTGCCTCCCAAGTACTGGCATTAAAGGAACATAATCCTTTATGACACAGAGATAGCAGAGTTCTCCTTTCCATTAGATTTTGATAACCAAGCTCTTAGAACTGGACAGGCCCTGCAAAATGATCCTTGCTGCACTCATCCCCTTCCATACTCGCTGGCACATAACTTCTTTGAGTGCGTGAAGATCTTCCAGAGATATCTCTCTGCCATGACTTATTATAGCTTGTTTGGTGACCAGAGAACAAACTGCTTCCAGAGTCATCAGAAAACATGGGCCACTTCTATGAGTTGTAAACGGAAAGCAAATTTTCCGTTTCAATGTCTGCTAGGATTTCAACTGACTCTACCTCACTGGTCAGTTACCCAACAGAGACACACTCTTATACCTCTCCTAGGGTTGTTGCAAGGAGAAAGATAAGACAAATGGAAAATAATTTTAAAGAGCTGGTGAGATGGTTTTAGTGGTTAAGGATGCTTGTTGCCAAGCCTGACAACCTGAGTTTGATCCCTGGGGCCTGCATGTGGAGGGAGAGTTCAAAACTCCTGCAGGTTGTTATCTGGTCTCCACATGTGCACTATGGTGGGTGCAAAACAAACACACACACACACACACACACACACACCTCAAAAGAATTTAGATGCCTTTTTAAAAATACCGTGCAAACATAAGTGATTATCATTTAAATCATCACAAATGTCTTTCAGCTTTAGTAAATGAGAGCAAAGAGGACTTAAAGCTCCCCAAAGCTAATTTCCAAAACATCGCTGGTCCAAGGCATGCAACAAAGTGAGGTCAGTGAGTGCAGATCCCCTGTCCCCTAACCAGGGCTCAGAAGAAGGTAGAGTAACCAGTGGATCCCATAAACAAGGAGTCAGTTGACTGAATGACAGGTTAGAAGTAGAAACCAGGCCTCCCGAACCCAAACAAACAGACAAAAAGCCTTACTCCAGACTGGGGGAAGAAAAAGAGAAAATGAAATAAAGAATGAGAATGAGGTTGAAAGCCATGGAGGGGAGGAAAAGAGGTCCTGGTGAACATTTCCCCCTCCTCCAACCATATGGAGCAGTTTTTAAATAAATAAATAAATAAATAAATAAATAAATAAATAAAGGAGGCAATCGTTTTCTCAGAAGACTGGTGACACTCTAAGAGGCCCTAGTAAAAACTGACCTCAGGAGTATACTCATCATATTTTATTGTCTCCTGTGTTTTCCTCTAAATTGGTTGAGGCAGTGAAGAGTATGAGATTGTAGTATATAAAATATTTATTTCTATAGTCTCAACATGTTTATTTTTTTAAAAAAAAAATCCCGATACAACCTGTATTTATGCATGACAGTGGTTTACATATTGGTGAAATTAACCCTTAAAGGTGAATGGGAGAAATTCTCCCAGCTAGTCTTTGAACTGCTGTGAAAACGGAAGCATGAAGGAAAAGCTATTTTCTTCTGAAGAAAAGCCTAAGAACACTACAGACAGACTCATGCAAAGAACGAAAGCTGGGAAGTAAAAGCTGAGAGGGGCAAAGGCATGGCAAAGTGTGGATGGAATGGACTCTCCACAAATCGCATGCCTTTTCTCACTGCATAAGGGCTCCAGTTTATTAGTGTGTTGATCTTGTCTCTGAATTAGATGACCTTAGAGCATCACCATGGTCATTTGGTCATCCCTCCTTAGAGTTCTCCTGGCTGGGATCCTTTCCATGTAAACCAAGATAGCTTATACTCAACCCCAAAAATGAAGTCCAGGAAGACACTGGGGGCATCATCATCCTGCTGCAGCTAACAAGATGGGGGAGCAGTAAGTAACCAGATGTTGCAGCTTCTCTGGAAACTCTAAGGCATATAGCCATTGTATTCCCCTCCCCCAACAAACACAACCAGCTAGGCCCAGACTGTAGAGTATCTAATAGCATATTTAAACAATAAAATTCCTCATACGGGTGACTGCTAACTTCTATGTACCAGATACTTTTCCGACACATAATTCACTCTTCAGATCATCAATGAGAGGGAAGTCATTTGTGTTTGTGTTGTGGTTGAGCTATCTGCCTGATACACAGAAGCAGCTGAGCAGTGATTTGGGCTGTTCTACCTAGATTCATATCAGAAGTAAGAATATTGGCTTTGGAATCAGGAAATATGTATTCTAATCTGATATTCACCACAAAAGGGCTGGGAGACTTCAGGCCTTTCTGTCTCCCTCTCACTTCTCAAAATCACTTGGAAATTATTTTGTCCTCATCATTCCATCACTACCACACGACATCTCTCTTGAGCTCCAATTTTCTTCTTCTTCAGAGTCTTACGATAAGTTTAAGACTGCCATTATTTTTACTTTCTAACTTGGTGTCTTCTTAAAAGGGCCTCCGGATTGTCCCCATCCCCCACCCAGTATAATTTGGGGATTTTTGTCATTCGTTTTTCACTCTTATATGCTTCACACCAAGGCACTGTGTACTTAGCATAGACTAATAAAAAATCCTGAATTAAAATTTGTATAGTAAATTACATAGTAGATGCTCAATAAATATGTGTGAAATGAGACAAGGAAGGTAGTGTGATATTAACGTTAAAGTCATTCCCAGCATTCAAAATCTAAACACTGCACCATTCACATCTCACGAGCTTTCGTGGTAAGGCTATGGCATTCAAAGAGGCTGTTCCCAAGGATTAGAAAGCCAAAGAAGGCATTTTTTTCTCCCCTGCATTCCTAGAATGCAGAGCTCCAGCTTTCGGCAGCTTCCTGAGCTGGACACCAGAGGGCAGTATACCCACACTTACTGCTTCCATCCAGTAGAGGGCCAGAGATAGGGGAATCCAGGTTCTGGATAAAGGGCAGTACTCTGGTGTCAAATTGGCATGTCAGGACTGGCGCCTAACTGCCCCCTGATGTGAAGAGCTGTAGACCTCAGGACAAAGGGTTCAGTAAAGACTTCATTCAAAATTTGTAACATGGAAATCAAATGTGAACAACAGACCCCAAAACCATCTGTTCTTGCCAAAGCCAGGACGGACGCCATGGCCAGCTGCCAGAATGGTCCTGAATTGTTCTATACACACTAGGGGAGGGAGGGAGCTATGTTTCTTTTCAACAAAAGACCATTATGCAAAGGACTTCCAAATGCATTTTCCTTTTGATGTATTTTCTTTAGCTAGAGTAATGTAATAAAATGATAATGATAATCTTTTGGTTTGTGATTAGCTTGAGTTAAAATATACACACCAGGAGAGGTACACAAACACACACACACACACACACACACACACACTCCTGCCATCATCAAAGTAATCTGACATTACAAGCTGAATGCCTCTCCAAGAAATTTTTCATTATGACTTAGTAAAAATGCATTTTAATTAAACACTGCAAATATTATAAGTTGGGGAGGCTGTTTTAAAAGAGCATAATTAAATAAAAAATTTAACACCTTGTTACCTATCAAAGGTACAAACACACAGAAATGTATCAAGGAAAAGCTATTACAGTTAACATATATGAGCATATGTTTAAAATTTCTATTAAGAAATTTAAAGGCTTAATGAATATGCCAAAGTATTCAGTATGTGAACTTCTGTTATGATGGCATATTCCATTACCCTCAAATTTCTAGCTAGGATGATGGATAAAAACAAATTTATCAATAACAATACCCTTCTGTGGAATAAAAAGGTTTAATGCTTTTAGTAAATATATTCTAACCGTTATAACCAAACAGATTTTTTTTCTTCAATTTTCTTCTCAGTCACCACATTCAGAAATATCCCAACTCTGAACCCTGGTTCTTTTATGAACTCCATTCTAGCACACAACCCCTGGCTGCTCACAACACAAATAGCTCATATATTTGTGTATAAAACCAACAATGTCTAGCGCCAGTACCAGATCACTGCCTTGGACCTCTGAGAGGTTTTTGTATGGTATTCCTTCTGTAAACCTTCAGAGCTTCACTGGAAGCTTGTGATGAATTAAAGTGTTCATTTGGAATGAGATAAGCTTAGCAGGCTTGTCCTAGCAAGTTTCTGTTAATAAAGTTGAGAGTGTTTAAACCCTCAGGAGGTGAAAAGAAAGAGCTGGTCCATCTTGAGCTGTCGGAGCTGATCATTTTCAGTTGCCCCCTGATAACCCTTTTAGTGTCACTTAAATGAAGCTAATGCAGGAGGTTTCTCCTCTATCATCTGCCCATGAGACATCACAATGAAAGAAAAAAAATAAACAGTTCTAAACTTAACAGAAAAAAAAACCCAAAACCTCCACAGAATACTGGAAAAAGCTAAGCCTCCGAAGCGCTTCTTTGAACAAGACATTGTGGAAAGCTGGCCCCATTTAGTGCTTTTGTTCCCAGTTGCCCTGAATTCCCTTCACCTGGGCAGAGTGGTCACCAGTAAGCAATGGTTGGTGTCTGCTCCTTTTTAAACTTGTAATTTCTACAGAGCTTTTTAGTTTTTAATCAAGAGAACAGGAAATAAGCTGAAAGCAATAAAACACACACCAGAGCAGGGTCTGTGAATTCCAGAGTAAAAACGTAAGTGCTTGAGAATGTCCCTAAGCACAAAGGAGGCCTCCTCGTTTGTGTAAGTTGCTATGTAGAAATTTGAGGACTTGACAACTAAATATAGCTTAGTAGAAAGACACAAAGTCTACACCAGAGTCAGACACCTTCTTAGTCTTGAAGGCACATACGGAGAGGCGAGCTATGCAACTTTTATCTCTGCCTTCTTCAAGTGGAATGGCTTCTGTAGCTCTCTCCCATTCTTTTCCCTCCTCCAGTTTTCACTCTTTGACAGACCAGAAGTAACTACTGTGAATTGGTGTTGTAAACCTACCTCCCATTGTGGCCTCAGGCATCCCACAGCCTAAATTTATCTAGTTCTCAACAGAATCCCAGTTGTAAATGTTCTCCTCCCCTCAACCCCTGTCTCCAAAAACTAGGTTGGTTACTTAGTTTGGCTGAATATGCAAATGGCTTCTCAAGTAGAAGAACAGATTTGAAGAGGTAGGCACAGGGTTTTTGGGTTGGTTCCAACAGCACTCTATCTGAGCTAATCACAACATATTGAAAATACCCATGTATCTATCCAGTTTCCCTCTAGCCTGTGGACTCCTAGCTTCATGTCTTGGTATTTACCTCACAGCCCTGACACTTAAGAGGACATTTAATAAACACGTGGTTGAATGATCCAATTCCTGTATCAATAGCCAATAAAATGGCTTCAGCTGAAAAGCATCTGCTTTGTGGATCATGGAGAGTTTAAGAAAGGAAAAAAAAGTAGCTACAACACACATGGTGAACACAACCCAAAAACAACTGATATAATCAAAAGAAGCAAGGAACATAAAAGCCATTATATTCCTCGGGAACAATGTCCTTTGGAAAAACTATTCTTTATCTGATTGTCAGGGAGCATGTCCTCCCCTTGTGGTAATTCACATAAAGTGGTCATAGCCATGAAAAACTACAAAGGCAGAGTCTGCTTATGGTTTGCTAGGATTAGATATTAAATAAATGGATATGGGTCACACATGGTCCCAATTCAAAATTTGTGTTGCAATGCCTGGTCAAGGTGGGGTGAGACGAGAGAAAATTTCCAACTTCTATTCCGAACAGCCTGGCTTAGATCCAATAAGATAGATTGTTTTTAAAAAAAAAAAAAAAAAGCCATCCAGCAAAGTGCCATTTTTCATTCAGAACTTCAAAAAGAAAGTAAAAAAAATACCAGTAAAACAAGTTTACTATCTTGCATGTATATCTAAATACTTATGGGCTTAAAATATGTTTTTAAAAGGTTATATTACAAGTACTATAAATTATATAGAGACTTTAGCAAAGCACGTTATGTACTGGAAAACTACTCTATCTCCCTGGACGGCTACAATATGAAAGACAGCGGGCCAGCCCTTTCATAAATGACTCCAAGTAAACAATCAACAATCGTTATCAATGTAATACATGGACTCCAGTACATTCCACAGAGCAAAAGTCCTCCTGGGCAGTGACTACAGCCATTTTTCACAGTTTACTATTTCCATAATTTAGATTTTCTTTTAAAACATTAAACATTGCATGAGTGATTTTCAACACACCACAATGAAAACTGATTCCTGTGTGCTGCAGTATGTTTCAGCTCAGCTTCTACAAGGCAAAGGACCACGTGGTTATTGTTGGTTTGTTTGTTTGTTTGTTTGTTTGTTTTGCTCTGTTGCATGATAAGGCAAAAAATGTGTACAAAGTGAACTGGGCTACCAAGTAAGACCTGAGATTTCAAAACTACCAGGAATGGGGTGGGCTAAGAGGAGACAGTCTATTTTAAAATAAACTAACTAGAAATTGCGTGCTTTGTACCCAGGCAGGGAATTGGGGGAGGAAGAATATGTGGAGCTTGGTGTGGACACATGGAGGCCAGAGAACAACTTTATGGAGTCAGTTGTCTCCCTTCCATCTTTACATTGTTTCTGGGCACTGAGCTCAGCTCAGAGCTTTAGGCATGCCTGGTCCATTTTTATCTTAATCGAAAGAGAACCTACTTTAAAGGCAGGCTTTTCTAAGTTTGAAATAGTCTCTGTTTCTATGCATCATGTTACTACTTATTGAGATGAGGTTCTGCACCCACTGCCTTGATAACTTAGGGGACTTTCTGCTCAAAAAAGAAGTTTAGAGGACCCATTGTTTCAAAATAATTCATAACTTGAGTGGTACAGTATACACACTATCAGTACTAACTTTTATCTTTTTACTTCCTTATTTCTTAGATCTTTATATAAGTATTTATTTATGTTGAGGATATTCCCATATACCCACTACTATCCCTTATCTCCCTTTCCATTTATTTATTCCTCTATACAGTTTTGTTTCTGTTTACACACACACACACACACACACACACACACACACACACACACAATTTTATCCATTCAAAAATCTAGGAACCGCAAGTCACAGAAAATACATTTCTTTTGTACACTCACTCAATAAACTAAATATGACTGTCTATTTTCCTGAGAATGATATAACTTTATTCCTCTTTATGGTTACAAAAACAGATGTTGTGTATATACGCATTTTTCTTATCCATCTATCTGTTTTTGGACACATATGGAACATTTTTCTTTAGTGTTCTGTAAACCATAACACCTTTCAATTTTGTCTTCAGCTAAGCTAGCAAAACTTCATCACCTACTATTTTCTTGAGTGACTACAAATGAGATGCCTCATAGATCCCCTTGGGAAACTCAGCCAGATCTCATGGTAACCTTGGAAACTGGAGAAGAGGCTGGACAGCACAGAGCAAAACTCAAAGCCCCAAGAGACCCCTGAGTACTGTGCTGCAACATTTGTGTCTATGCCCTAGTCAGTTATGGCAATCCATCCAATCTTGACACTCTACCTTGCCTCACAGAGTCTCAGTTTCCTGGACAGAACTTTCAGTTATGTGAACTCCCTTGCTGTAGGTTAGTAGGGGCCTCCCTCTGAGCCTCAGATTAGGAATTCAAGTTCTTAACTCTAGCCAGATGTCCTCAGCCACAAACAGATATTCTCACTGGATGGTTGTCTACCTCCTCAGCTAGACTTTGAGTTCATGAGTGCAGATCTTATTGCAGTTGTCCCTCAGTGTTGGAGGAAAAGAGTTTGTTCCAGGTCTCCTGTGGACATCCAACTCTTTCATATAAAATGTGATGTCACTTTTCTAGAACCAATAATATATAACAAATAATGTTGTCGAACATATCTCATACTTATTTTAAATTTTTGTTGCACGTTTGTCTATGTTAATGGAGGTCACAAGACAACTTATGAGAGTTGGTTTTCTCTATCATATGGGTCCTGGGGATTGAATTTAGGCTATCAGTCTTTGAGGCACGTGCATTTACCCATGTATGTACTTCTTTAACTTTACTTGTACTGTTCTGTGTTCTAAATTGCTGTCTTAATTAATGCTGGCCAGAAAGGAAGGGATTGCATTCTTCCCATAGCTACCAACAAGACTACTAGGTATGGCACACATGCATTTTAATAGGCTTAATATGTTGATTTTAGAAAGTCTGGCCCATTCATTTAATTTATTTCCTACTGTAAAGGAATGTAGAAACCATCAGACTGCTTTTGATTTGTGAATGGAATGGTACAAAAGAACGGGCTTGGTAACCAGCACAGTCCAAATGTCATCACTGTTTCTGTAACAACATAAACACCTTATTTTTTTTAATCTGCCTTAAAAATGCATTCCTCTGAACATCACCTGCCTGCCTCTTTTAGAAGGTAATTGGTACTTGAAAGGAAAACCCATTAAATACTCTAAACTTCGGCAGAGATGAATTGTATCTGAGGCTTCCTTCTCTAGAACACAGCTGGAGTGCCACGTAGAGAATGAAAAAGCACAAGAAAGATATTCTGGCTAGTTTTATGTCAACTTGACACTAAAAACTAGAGTCATTTGAGAAGAGTAAAATTCACTTGAAAATATGTTCTCCCAAGATAGGCCTGTGGGTAAGCCTGCCATGCATTTTCTTAATTAGCGATTGCTGTGGGAGGGCCCAGCCTATTGTGAGTGATGGTGTTCCTGGGTTCTCTAAGAAAGCAGGCTGAGCAAGCCATTAATTAAGAGTAATCCAGTAAGTAGCAGTCCTACATGACCTCTGCATCAGCTCCGGCCTCCAAGTTCCTCCAAGTTCCTGTCCTACTTGAGTTCCTGTCCTGACTTTAGTGATGAACAGCAATGTGGACAGTCAGGTAAACTCTTTGACAACTTGCTTTTTGGTCATGGTGTTTTATTACATCATCATAGAAAACATAAGACAAAAGGGCAGTGGAAATTTTGTTTTCTGTTAGGTGATAGTTGTTATAGCAGTATGCCTCATAATTATGCCTCATAATTTCTCAGGCCCAGTGCAAAAAAAAATGTAGGTCCTTCAAAAATATGAAGAATTTTGAGGTAGCAAGTGTCCAATATTTGAAAGCAAGTTTTGGACCTCTCTTTAGTTCAGGACCTCATGGGGGTTACCCATTCTGATGAGTGCTAAGTCAGGTGGTGGTAGCACACCACTTTAATCCCAGCATTCTGCAGGCAGAGACAGGCATATCTCTATGAGTTCAAGGCCAGCCTGATCTACAGATTGAGTGTCAGGGCAGTCAGGGCTACACAGGGAAACCCTGTCTTAACAACAACAGCAACCAAACAAATCTTCTGAAACTAGTCCTAGGCAGAAAGCTTGGAGCTCAATATAAGATAAAGTCATCTTCATTACTGATAAAATGAGTCAGAATAAGTATCCTACTGACTGGACCCTCTACAAGGATGGGGCCTGTTATCACATTCAGCAAGTTTGAGATCTAGTGCCAAATAGGATTTGAAATGCTATTTATTTTTATGCTTGAAATGTCTTGTTTTTGTTTTCATATCATTTGTTTACCTTCTAAATTGTCCTATTAGTTGTAACTTTAGTTTAACTATTGTCTTTCCTTACAAGTTTCTTGTCCCCTGCTTCCTTCTTCCCATAGACTACTGTTATGACCCTTTCTTATAATATTGAGACCACCCCCATCTCTCATATATGTTTTCTGTAGAAAGGGATTTCACATAGCTTGAACTTCTCTGGAACCCCAAAGATCAACAATCTGAAACTATAGAAAGAAATACAGAATTTTATGTTGGTTTCTTATCTAACCTACCATGCATAAGAAATGGTTCTCTCATGTTCCTGGTGCCCTGATGAATTAGTATGTCAACACAAAGGAACACAAAGTATGGAGAGAAATCCCTGCTTTCTAGTTGATGTGATAGGAACCAACGAAGATGGTAGCATTGTTGTGATCAGTGACAGCCAAGTAAGCTACACTTTCATTGGAGTGTGGTACTACTATTTTCTTCTTTGGGCATCTCAAAGATTAAGTACCATGGAGAATAGGAAGAAGGAAGGAAGGAAGGAAGGAAGGAAGGAAGGAAGATCGATCTAAATAGACTACATTTAGATGAAGTAATAATTATGCTGTTGTTTGTCCTGAAAATATTTTGACTTCATCTAAACTCATTCAGCATCTACGCATTCCCAGAGATAGGGACCTTTACTAAATGTTCTACAGGAATACCTGTTTCTTCAACAGAGAACAAGCAATGTTTGGTTAAATTTAGACTAGCTTTTTAGATGCTAGAGGCCAGGTATTATAAAGCAGGTATTAGAGTTTTTGTGGACTTAAGAAGTCCAAGCTTCCCTCTAAATCTGATTTATTTGAGGGTTTTATAAAAATCAAGCATGCACAATGCAGAAGCATAGTTATTTTGATGTCAGGAGACAGTTTAAGAATACTGTCAATCTAGCATATTTTGGCTCATTTTGTGATGAAATCTCTTTTGTTGAACGTTTAAAGAAACAAAATAGAAAAGATTGTGTAAATGGCTTTGCAGATTAGAAAGCAGGCTGCAGGGTCAAAAATCAAAAGTAGGAAATTTCTTAAGAGCATTCTGGAAACAATGTGCCTGGAAAAGATGTATTAGAACTGTGTGCAGTAAGTGGGGCCAGTTTGATAGGCTGGCCAGCAGAATACTTGGAATAGCCACTAAGTTAAAGAGCATCCCACGGTCTGCAAAGGACTCCCAGATCAAAATTTTCTCTTGTGATGGGAAATATGAAATGAACATTTAATGACAGAGGTAGGCACATTGCTTAAGCAAATTGAATTAGTTACAAATAGGCCAAGCTGTGACGTTGCCACACCTGCTTTCATTTGAAAGCTACTCATGTAGAACCAGCTTCCTCACTAGCCCACTAATTGAATAAACAAGAATCCCTTCAGCAAATGAACTAGAAAAACAAAGCACTAGTAACCAAAGTTTGGGGGGTGGGGAGGCAGGGTTGATCACTGAATTTTGAAACTTTCTTGTAAGACTTCACACACAAAATGTGGTAACAAAGTTCACAGAGTAGGTGGGTTTATTCAAAGAAGAATGTGAGGGTAAAGGCACTAGCTGGAAAATCCTAACCTGCATAAAAGGCCAAATGCAGTATCCTGCATCTGTAATCCCAGCACTCCTAAGGAGGTGGGGACAGGAGGACCATAAAGAAGCTCATGGAGTAGCTAGCCTGGACGACACAGTGCAGAAGCAAAAACAAGAGAGATCCCCTGCCTCTGCAAGGTGGAAAGGCTAAAATGGAATTCTTCTTCACCCATGCACTGTGGCACATGTGCACCTATAGGCACCTGGAGGCGGGGGCTGGGGCACAGGGATGGAAGAGGCAGAGAAGAGAGAAGAGAGATGAAAGAGAAAAAGAAGAATGTGTTTGCCACCAACAACTTTGCAACTAAACCAGCCACAGAAATCGGGTAGGTAAGATCTAATGTATTCATAGAAGTTCCCAGATCTTTTATCAGGACATGCTTGCTAGAAGTATGTTTGTTTGTACGTGTGTCTTTTTGCTTGAGAACCTAGTAAGGCCATTTAAAGCTGAATGTAATTTAATAAAATTGTACAGGAAAACTAACTGAAAAACAACAGAACTCATTTCTGCCTCCCCCTTTAGGGAAAAAAATAGCAAGTGAGGTTTAGGGGGTTTGTTTTTTAATAAACTGCCAGCAAAATTGGTATTATCCTTAACAAATGTCAATTTTTGCAAACCAGCAAAATCTATGTCATCTCTTGTAACCTTCATTTCAAGGGATTTTAATTAAAAGGTCAAGACCAATAATATACAACATAACATGTATTAGCACACTGCGGTTAAACAAAGAACACTTAAAGATACATTTTGTCAAGGCTGTAAAGATTCTTTATACCTCAGGCACTCAAATGAACTTCACTAATAGGTCTCTTAAGCTTTTGTTTTTTTTATGTGTTGTCTCCATGAAGTCTGCATTCTAAGTTTAATTGCACATGAATGAATTAATTATCTAGGTGTGTGTGTGTGTGTGTGTGTGTGTGTGTATAAAGATAGTGAAAAATGTGAGAGAGAAAGAAACAGAAAAATGGATCTGGGAAGGGGACAGAAACCTTTACTGATTTCTCCCAGTGCACTTTTGGCCATTCTCAAGAGACTTTATTATAAGCAATCATAGCTCTGAAGTCTTAAAGCTCTTCAACATGAGGGTTAATACAAATAGAGCAAGCAGATGAATAATTAGTGTATTGAAAGTCTGAGCATGAACAGCATTCCATGAGAAAATGTAATCGTAAGCACAGCACATTTCTAAGGACAAACTCTCTCTATTATTTACAGAAAAGTCAAGGTCCTTTCATTTACATACACCCTCACACCAGTACAACATAATATATTGGACCAACTTTGTGACTCTGTCCCACCTGCCAGCAAACTTGAATGAACTGTGTGGTTCTCAAGACCACAAAGTTCTTTGTAATTTTCCCCTATGAGAAAATTCATAATCATGGTGATCACCCACCTGCGGACTTGCAAATTTGTTGGAAAGCCTGAACACATAAATTCTCTGCTCTGTCCCTCTTCCAATGCCTCTTTCAAAATAAGAATAAAAATAAACAACTGAATGTAAAAGATGGTATACCAATATCATTTCAAGTCTCATTTTCATGTCGACCAATTGATGGTATTAACCCAATCCTACTCTCCCTATTTTATAGGGATTATATAAGATGTAGATGACATATAACATTTCTGAAAACTCCTCTCAAACATAGGTGACATTTTCTCAACATAAATACATTATACATTAAAAATGACTGATAAATCATTTTGGAAATCATTCCCATTTCTCATCTAATAAGAATTCTTATGCAGAGAAAAGGCAATGTATCTACCTCTATTAGGAACCACCTGGCTAGATAGGATGGGGGGGGTCAAGACTTAAAAATATGTAAAAGATACAATATCACAATGGAAGATATTTTAAAAGTAAAATATGACTGCAGGAGTGGCAGATGTGAAAGCCAACACCGATATAAACTGTTTTAATTACACAGCCAGGAAATTAGACTAAACTTAGATTGTGAAATTCCCTATCCCAACGTACCAGTGTCCTTTCTATACTAAACTTATGGTTCAACTGAAAAGGTAAATACAGTTCACATGCATTGAAAATGATCCTGACCCTTTGGAGCATGTAATAGCCAATTCTCTTACTATCATTCAACTGGACTACATAGCTAGCCTAAAATGTCCCCCCTAAAGAGGCCCCCTATCCTCCCAAAAGATAGGTAAGAGAAGGCAATGCTTCCTGGCTTTATCTGTCTCAAATGAGTAATGGATCTGATTCAGGAAGCCTGGAGTGTTATGGGTTTATCCTCAGATCTGTATATAACCCTTACAGTAAAATATTCAAAAGTCGACCTCAAGTATGGCTTAGCACTGGTACCTCATTCAGGATACTCAAACAAGAACTATCATTTATTAATATTACTAAACAAAGGTAAGATTTTTCTCAAAGTTCATATACAAATTTCTTGTCTGTAAGGTCACATTTCTTGAAATCAAGCAACATTTTCCAGTGAGGAAGATATTAAAATTGCTAAGTGTATTCTATTTATAAAACTAAAATTTAAAAAAATGAGAAATTCTTTATATGATGTTGGACAATGTGCAATAATCATCCATTTCTGTGTGGGGACAAAATTCACACACACACACACACACAGTCACAGCTCCTTTTTCTATAAATAGATAAACCAAAGCAAAGACCAGAATGGAAATGAATGGCCCCATTACTTCTGAAGTTTTCATAAATATTTCCTTAAAATATATCTTTAAACTTGCTTTGTTTTGGAAACTACTCTCTTTTGAAAGGACAGGAGAAGAATCTTTCACATTTTATGATCCCCTTTGGAGGCAACAAAGCAACAGCCAAGTGCTGAGTTGATGGATGAGCCAATGAACTAACCTGGCTAAAAATCGGAACAGCCTGGGGAGCTTGTTAAATAAACGGGGCTGGCCCCATCCCAGATGTGCTGAATCAGAACTTCCAAAAGGCAAGAGCAAGGAACCTGTGTTTTTAAATAGTCTCAAAACATCTGCATTGGCTCATCTCATCCACAGGTATCATCCCAGCTTTCTTTTGGGGATTCTGAAATCTCTTTCTAGCCCTGACCTTTCTCTTGCATTCCAGGCCATTTTTATGGTCATCTCAGGGGTGCCTCAACTGCACCAAAACCAAACCAGTGAATTCATCTATTTCTTCTCCAAACTGTTTCACTTGATAAGTCTGATTTCAAATTGTCTTGCTTAACATATTAAAAAACAGACCTTGTGTCAAGATGTCTTGTATTTCTATAAACTAGAGTGCCAAGCGCTCCGAATTTTCTATGTCTCAATCTTCCTTTAAAAATATTTTAAAACTGACTAAAACTTTTATAAAGTTTACCACTCCGGACTTCTGACTTTTTAAGTTTGTACATTTTATAGAACAATATGCTCTTTTCTGTTTACAAAAACCTAATCGGTACATTATATTCTCTTATAAGTGTGTATATACAAATGCATGCATATATATGCATATATATACATGTGTATACATACATACGTATATGTATATATATGGAGAGATAGAGACAGAGAGAAAGAGAGAGAGAATTACCACTAGATACATTAGGTCCATGAGACCTGGTCCTGACTGACTTATCGATGGAGTCACCATGAGACAAGTTTTTCCATCACCTTTGCAGAGAAATGGTTATTGACCCGCGTGCACTGAAGCAGGTATATCTGGGTCAGAACTGGCCCTGGCGTTGTGGTGAGCATAAAAGCAAATATTTTAAGCCTCAGCCTTTAATTATGTTGATGTTTTATTTGGTGTTGCAAATCAAAGGGAAATATAAAGCGGATAAAAAATTTAAAACACAGAAGGCTATGGGAGTGCCACAAAGTGGACCATTTCAACTTGGCCTACTCCCTAAGCCTTATTACCTCCCATCTCCATCACATACAATGCAGAGAATAAAGGTGAGTAGCCTGTCCTAGAATTCAGTCTCCCAAAATACCCTGGAAAGATAAATGAACAGGTAAAAGAGAACAGAAGCAGTCTAGGGCTTGGGAACCATAGAATACCAGCCAATTTATAGGGCAAAGATATAGGATTGCTTCTATCTTAGAATTTGGCCATTGGTGACATCTGCCTCCTCTGTCTCACAATACACAATTTTATGTATTCAATTAGAACATTAGAATCATGACAGAATTTGAAAAACCCCAAGTTTGGAAATCACCAGGTCTGAGCTGGAATCTAGTTTTGTTGATTAATGTATAGGACTTTATGTGAGTTGCCTCACTAATTTGACACTAAGATCCTCCTCTATACAGGATCCTGGGAGAAAGCAACACTACCAGAGCCAAGATAGTGGTCTGCAAGAAGATCATGGTACAGCTTGGAGAGCTATACAAATGTGGAATGAAAAACTATCAGGATAACAAAGCCAATTTCCCTATTGTTCTTGACGGCTCTTCATTATATCAGCGGACCTTCAGATTGGAATTCCGCTTTATAGACGAGTACCTAATTAAATCACTGAAAGCCATATTTAAAGAAAAGGAAAGGGGCAGGTTTGCCTATTGGTAGTTAGTGCTGAAAATGGAAAAATAGCAACTAAAACCAGCTCCATCATCTAGTCCTTCACAGCACTTATGGCTGATCCCAGCCTCAGCCCTGATTCTGGTGGACCTAGCTGAAAATATATAATCTATACAAAAGGAGACCAAGAATTTGAAAGAGAGCATGGAGGGTCAGAGGATAGATTTGGGGGGAGAAAAAGGAAGGGGCAAATGTGATTATGTTATAATCTCAAAAATAAAGACTCTAAAGAGTGTAAAAATATCTGTACAAAAGAGGAAGAATTTACAAAGAAACATGGTAAAAAGTGACCTATGAACTAAGAATGAGGCAACAACTTTTTTTAGCAGAGACCTTGAGTAATACATTCCTATATCCCTCAAAGTAAAACCTTGGGAAACTGACATGTGTCATAGCCTGGCATTTGCTTGTGGCTGTTACTTTCTGTACTTCCTAACAAAATGTGCAACCTGTGTAGGGAAATCTGCAAATAAAAGATGAAAAATATCAGATGAGAGAGAGAGAGAGAGAGAGAGAGAGAGAGAGTTGAGGAGTTAGTGAAACGCCTCATATTAGGTAAAGGGGCACATAGCAGGACCTATATATATAGTGGTTGTTCTCCTTATTATTTCCATTATCATCATCACGAAACAGCTTCCTGGAGAATCATGTTATATTTCAATTTTAGACACAGTTGCCCAAAAGCATTGGGCAGAATCGTGTTGAATGGCCATTTTTTGGCCATTTAAAGTCGAACAGCATCTATTTTATGTACAGTAGATTAATATTTTAAGAGGTATGTCTTGTGAAAGGAGTATGTTGTGCTTAATACCTAGTTAGATATAGCAATGCCACAATTAGGTCTGCCTGAGTATAAGGAGGGTAAAATGGAATCCAGGTGGTGCAAGATTGGAAGTTCTGGCACTTGAATACAGCACTTATGGTGGCTCTAGGCAGTAGGGAGAACAGAGCGTGGAGAGTTTTCTGTTGTGCTCTCGTTTTTACTACATTGGCACCCCAGAGAACTGGAACAATGAGAAGTATTCTCTGCTTTTGCAACTAGACAAATATGCAGAGTCACTCTGCTGACTGGTTCAACTAAGCCAGAGGGATAAGATCACCAAAAAATTTACAATTGTCTTTTTCAGTTACAAGTTTTGGGGTCCAAATTAACAGAAGAGATAGGACTGAGATAATAGAATAGTTGGAAAAGTGCTGCTCCTGTGGAGAGTTTCTAAGACTCACCCATCAAGATTAACTAAAAAGTCATATGTGGCTCAAGCTTGGAGAAACTCCTGGTCTTCATTTACTATTGTCATCAATGCTCTTGTTTATATATCACTTAATTGTACTGATTTTCAAATTGTGGAAATAAGCAATTTTCTGAAAATTTGATAACTTTTGATGGAATTCTGGGGGATGGATTTTAGGGAAGCATACATAAGTGCAGAGGGGGATAATCTCATTGCATGTTCCCAGTTTGAACAATCCAAGGGAAAGAAAAATGAATTATTATCTATCTTTACCTAAATCACAGCATGCGATGAAGGCCTAATAAATATGTCTCTAGCAAATGTATTCAACCAATTTTTCAAAGGCCACATATACTCAAGGTCAACTATGAATGTGATCCTACACAAAATCGTAAAATTACTTAAAACTTTAAAAGAGTTGTTTTTTTTTCCTGTGATTTTTGTGTGTGACATAATTGTATGGTTCTCAAGAAAGAAGATTGTATATGATATCATGTCCCAAAAGTATAAGTTTGGACATACCCGATACAGGGTAAATTTGCCAAACTGGACCAGGGCAACTTAGTGTTCTTACAACCAACTCTGCAATGAAACTGACTAGCAAAAGTACAGAGACAATGAATAAGCATCAGTGGCATATATTGAGAATTTACTCTGTACCAAGACACTGTGCTTAAGTCTGGGAAAGACAGAATCAAGTCGTGAAGCTAATCTCTCATTTTTCCTACTGTCACGAGTCTCAGAGTATGGTCTCTAGACTAGCACCACTGTTACCACCTAGGAGCTTACTTGAAATGCGACTTGCTAGGATCTACCCCAGACCTACTGAATTTGAAAATCTAAGAAAGTGACCAGAAATATGAGCTTTAATAAGTCCTCAAGGGGATTCTGAAGCAAGATCAAGTTAAAGATTTCCAGTGCACTGTCCTCTCCAGCTTGCAGCCTAGCCTTCTAGCATTTCTATTGGTATGAATTAACACACCAGCAATTAGGAAGCTGCTGGTGTTACGAATCCCAGTCAAGTACTGAAGACTAAGGAACTACAATAGCACTGCCAGGCCCTGGCCACTGAATCACCATGCATTCACGCAAAGATGCTGATATTAGGATGAGCCCATATCTATAAAACACAAGCATTAAACATAAGCCAGGGCCCAAACGTTTGTTTCTGACACGAAATGCAAAAAGCCTAATGAAAGCCATTCCTGCAAGACAAGGAGAAATTTAAAATACTCTGCCCTTCTTTCTTAGTCTCAAATGACAGTTTGATATTTTTCAAAGAAATTCATATGTATTGGGGAAAGAAAATGGATGGGGGGAGATTGTCCAATCCCCAAATACAAATCAAAGCTTACAGTCCTTCATAAATAGAAAAATGACTCAAAAGACTTTGGGATATAAAGAAATTGAATATAAGAACACTGAGGCCAGTGGGGAAATATATGTAGCCCCCCCTTATTTTGCTATAATATCAGAAAGAGAAAAAACACAGAATCATTTATACTTGGAAGCAGTATAGTATAATGGAGAGAGACTGTGGCTTTGCAGCCAGAAAAATTTCCATTCAACTCTCACTTTTACTACTTATTGGATAGTAGACATATGAAAGACTGGTTAAGTATTATAGAACCAGAAAACAATCATAGCTACTGTAACTCACACCAATTTGTAATACAATCACCTATAGTCTCCACTGTATACCTAATCATACTTCCCATCCCTACAAAAATGCACGGCACAGGATACAGAATTTCATATACAATGAAGACCATGCTTATTGGTTTCAGCACGTCCAAATATAAATGTGTGTGTTGTATACTGATGAAGAGATGTTTTAATTGAATTAGTTCAAGCCTTTATTTTTTCTTTTTTTAGCGTTCTAAAGTAAGTGATATAACTCATTGGTAGATGGGTTATCAGCATGCACAGAAACCCAGGTTCCACTCACAGTAGCATATAAAAGGTAAAGTCAAACCTTATCTTTCAAATTATTTTTTTCTGTTCACTTGTATATGACAAGTGAAGGAATGAAGGACAGAAGATTTTGACAAAAAAAAAAAAAAAAAAAACAAAATCAAAAGTCTCCAAACATATAAGAGCTAGGCAAGGAAATTAATCAAAATAAGGAACAAGTAATAAAATATCAAAAATGCTAAGTGTGTAAGAGGAGTATGAGGTCTACAGAAAGATATGACTTGGGAATAAAGGACTAACCCACAGCCATAGTTTTACAATTGTATATCCCCCTGTCAACAAACTTTCTAGAAAATTCCTCTGCAATCTTTTGTCAAAACCTATAACTAGGAAGGCAAATAGCTAGTTTTCCTGAACATCTAGTAGTTGATTTGTAGAAGAGATGAAATATCAAGGTAACCAATTCACTGGGTGGGAAATACCAACTGGGAAGGAAGGGTAAGAGGGAGTTAGTGATAAAAATCTGCAGACAGGTGAAACTTGCAAGGCTCAGTGGAGCCCATGATGCAGTTCCTACTAAGGCAAAGCCTAACACTCCTGACTGCAGAACATTTCCCCACTCACTGTCATTAGACAAATGAGAGGAAGAACTCAGATCACCTTAGGGAATCAATGGTGGTATCCAGCAATGCTATCTAGTCAATAAATGATTATTGAACTATACATAAAAGGGAAGTAAGATATTGATCTTAACGTTAAGGGACCTGTATCAATCACATCCACATTTCCATTAGGATTTGATAATGTTCCTTTTCTATAAATCATTGTTTCACCAGATCTTCAAACTCCTCAGTATGTTTTCTGTTATCTCTGCTGGGTAATGAAGTGTTTCACAACACATTGTGCTAGAGCTGCCTATTCTCTTCCTACGGATGTGGTGCATGCGCAGAGATGAATGAGAATGTGCGGAGTAACAGCAATGGGAGATAATGAGCATTACACTTACAAAGTGATCCCCAGTCTCTGGCCCATTTTCTTGTGACTATATTCTGTTCGATTTCAAAATTTAAGGCAGGTAACAACTGAGAGTTTCAGTAATGCTCACCCATTGCTCAGAGGTGTAAGCCAATGCTCATGATCTCAGGAGAAAACCTTATCTTGTTTGTTATCAGGTAAATCACTCAAGTACAGATTGTTAGGAAAGTGTGTCTCAAAAATCAATGCAAGATTCCCTTTCTTCCAATTAAAAAAAAAAAAGAACATTACGTTCGAATTTCAATGATCTGAATATTTTTACAGTGTCTTTTTGGCTTCACTTTTTGTGGGTGTGTCATTCCTGCTAAACTACAGAAAGACAGAGGAGAGGAAAATGATTTTGTGGTCTGGCTTCAACCAGTAACACTGTATATGATCAGTTGTAAAGCAGTGATTGGCAGGACAAAGAGGGGGGTGAATCTCATTACCAGAAAAGTTCCATGTCCAGAAACTATTCATCAGGAGGAGGAAAGTAAAAAAAAGGAGGTGACTTTGTACTTGATGTTTTTCTGTAATGCTCAGTGGTAAAGCACAGTGTGTAGTCAGAAGATAACTTGACTCCAAGATGGAAGGCTTGGGTCAGCACCAGGGAGTGCTGGTATGTTCTTAGCTTCATCTACTAGGAATAGACTAGATGGTCTTAGTGGCCTTTTATACCACACATACTAGCATCTTTGTGGATGGGCTATCGTGAATGTAGATTAGTATCCTAAAGGCCCAGTTTATACCTTTTAGAGCAAGAAATCTGCTCATTATTTTTAGCACTTCCTTCTCTCTCAAAATTGCCCTGGTTTGGACAATAAGTTGTATTGTCAATCTCTCAAAAAATGGGAGCTTTGTACTTTGTATGCAGCTCTAGCCAATTAGATGTCTCTGAATGACATACTTTAAGTTACAGAGCTTCATTTCTGGAGTAAGAAAGGAAAAGAGGAAGCAAATAAGGGAATGAAGGGGAAAGAAAGTACCATGATCAAAAGAAATAGGATTGAGAAAAGAACAAAGGTGAGATCTATGGTTCCTCTCAAGATATATGCAGACTGAAATACTCAGTTACTTTTCCTTATTTTCTGTTTAGCACAGCATAACTATATAGGAAACACTCCTATGAAATGTATCTCCTATGATATGATTTGCATATCTACAAATGGTTATTCCTATTCTGCTTACTGGGAGGCTGACCCCAGTTTTAGCAAACATAAAATACATATAGTGTAGATCACCTAACGTAAACTAAGAGAAGTTAACATTGAAAAAAACTAGCCATTTAAAAGTCAACGTAGTGGTTCATGTAAGCCAAAATCTACCCTCGGGTATCAACAAACCACTCTGATGAACTAATCACACAATTTGGATAGTGAGTTTAAACTTGTCTTGAGCATTGTTTTGGGCTTAAGTGACTGCTATTATTTTGAAGCTACTTAAAAAAATTCGTAGACAAGTATACAAGTTTCTTTATAATAGATAACCACTACAGAAGTTTGTTACTTAAACATTAAGAAAAGGAGATTTTGATAAAATAATGATGAAAGATTTCAACCTTCCTCTTCTAGACTATAAAATCCTTACAAAAAGATATTATGGTGACCCCAAGCCATATTTAAATTAATGACATAGTCCAGGATCTGAAGAAACATTCATATTACTTGGATAAAATCTTGCTAGAAATTTATTGAACTCTACAAAGAGCATTTCCATTTTTTCAAGCCAAAGAAAGATATGAACATAACAGATCAAAATGTTTAGATACTCTGATGACAGATTCATGTTTTCTCAAAATCATTTACCATTCTAGCTAGAAGGACTGACTTTGTTCACTCCAAAGCCATCTGGGGAAAAAATGCTGTTAATATTGAAATTCAAATGAGTTTGGATCTCACTGTAGTTGACTCAGGCTATGTATACAGATGTGTATAGAAATCAGTGGGCATGATTTGCATAAGCCTTATGAAAAACGTGGGCAGTGGGCACAGGGAAGAGGTTGTAGGACAAGTAACAAGATGAACAGACCTCAATTCAGGATTCCCTGGCTTGACAATGCACTGATCTTGCTGTCTGGGGTTAGCTCCAGGTTTCTTCAGGAGATCATCTTGCTTTCTTCCTCATACAAGGCCCAGGCTGGCCATGAACTTGCTAATATACCTGAGGATGACCTTGAATTTTTTTGATCCACCTGCCTAGACCTTTTGAGTTTTGGGATTAAAGCTATGTGGCTCAATGACTGACTTTATGAGCTCTTCGGGACAGAATCCAGGGCTTCATGCACACTAGGCAAGCACTCTACCAACTGACCTCCATGCCCAGCCCAATAGACCATGCCTCTTGCAGCTGGACTTCTGCTTTTGGCTATGTGCCCACTTGGCAATGTAGTCTCTGGCCTCTAAACTCTGTTCCTATTAGCTATATAACTAAATCTACTGCCTTTGAATAGGTGAGGCCTGGTGGTCTTAAAACCATGATATATGAAATTTTCAAAAAATATTTTTAACAAGCCTTTTGTGGGAAACCAAAGAGGAAAGACATCCAAGGAAATCAACACAGAGCAACCTGTCTCCCCATGAGCTTCACTGTCTTAACAAGGTAATGGTTTTACAGTCTAGGAATTGTGCACTGACAACTGTGGACACTATCTTTCCCAGTGCCCAATCCTCTAGGACTTTAGAAATTTATCTCCCTCTTCAAGTTACTATATGATCATCAAAGACATCTGGTTGAAGCTACTCTCAGCCATGAGCTATTACCCACCTTACTCTGAGGATTAGTAAAGGAAATATCCTGAGACTGGATTTATGTTAAACATTTTACCTAAGAAATGCTCCTTCAGATAATATACTTGTCAACCTAAATGGCAGGCTAGCCCCTGACTGAGGCTTTGGCTTTGTGAAACTTGTCCCATGACCCAAATCTATTTAAGTGTAAGACTATCTCATTCTTGGTATAAGCAGGGCCTCCTCATTTTGGCCTCTTATATCAAGTCTATGAAAAAGATGCTTTGAATACCTTCTGATCTAGTAGCTGCTTAGCAATGCTCCTGTTAGGGCAAAGAATGTTCAAGAAACAAGAACTGTCCCAGTTACTTGGCTAAAACAAATATCCACCTCCTACTTTTAAAATTGATCACCATTATGATAACACTGGGTATGGCAAGGATCAATAGACCTAATTACCCTATCCCATATACACTGAGGAGAAATATCTGGGGAGCATATTACTGGTGGGAAAACTATATGCAGCATTAAATATTAATGGCACTCTCAGGTTTCTAAAAGAATAGGTAAAGCCAGAAAAAAAAAAACCTTCTCTGGCTAGCATAACAAAACCAGCTTGCCTGTAAATGTCAGAATCTCATCAATAGTTCTGATGTAGAAATTAAAGAAGTGTGATACAGAACCCTCCAATATTATCAAATACCATGTGATGTTCTAAGTTAGTTTGGGTTATGAATGAGGGTTTAAGGATAGTCTCACCAGAAGACAGCTCTCTGATTAAAATGTTGACAATATGCAACAGTGTTTTGGTCTGTTTCTAATCCTACTTTTATTTACCTGAATGTCCTGACAGTGCTAATTGCAGTAAATTGTTCATCCTAACTGGGCACTTGGTGGCAGTGGTGATTGAACAGCATCAAGAGTCTGTTCCATAGTACGAAAGCTTCTCAGAGCTTGATGGTCTGTGGTACATGAAAGTGGCTCCTGAACTCCAGGAGGTGACTCAGTCATTAAAGAATCAGAAATGTACAGGAACTTAATATGCTTTCATGGAAAGGAATGGAAAAAGAAACATCTGCAGAATGGTATTGTGTGGGGTGTTGGGCCAAATATCGAGGGACAAAGGATGGAAAATAGACAGCTGTATTTTAGGGGACATTTTCAGATGTAGAGGTCACTGGAGAAATATGTCAATTGGCGTGGTTGAGTTACCTCATGCTAAGCGAAACCAGATCAAATTTTTGGCTGGTTACCCAGGACACTCCAGGATACCTCTTCTATAATGTGATCTCCAACTCTCATCTTCCTGCAGCAAAGGGAGTATTTGTTTATGCACTCTTCCCTTTTCTCTGAAGCGTGCACACTTTGCAGGACTCCTTGTCAGAAACAGTTCCCCGCCCTGGAATGAAATCTGCTGATGTGGTTTCCTAAACTTCAGCCTTGTCTGCTCACTAGGAGAGACAAATAGTTTCGATTAAGGACAGCACATAAGCCTTGTTTGAGATACTATGTACTGTCAAAACCCAAGCAAGCCAGGGCAAAGGCAGATAGCAAAGTTGAGTGTTACTTTCATCAAAGTTTTCAAGTCATAAGAGGTCAGCACTGGAAAAGGATCTGAGAGCTCATCAAGCCTGACTTGCCTGTTCAACAACATATTTCTGAGAATGAGCTACACTAGGTGCTGAGAAGAAGGGAATGATGTTTTTCCCAAGTCTCTCAGCTTGACAAGAGATTCCAGGTCTCCACAGTAAGTGTGTTACAACAGCAACAGGTTTTTAATAGCAAATCTTCTGATCCAAAGTTTTATAGTTCCATAAACCAGCCAGATAAACAAGCAATTGGAACGTTACTACAAACTCTTATGAATAAAAGAGTATTGTTTATTTTGCAATGGTGCTTTGATTGAATAAAAAACTACAACATAATGTGCTAAGAACAATAGATAGGCAACTTCACACTTTGCAACATAAAAACTCATATGTTTAGACCATGTAGGATACTGTATAAGGTACTAACTGAGCATTAGAGACAATGAATGAAAAAACAAACAAACAAAACTAGGCAATGGTAAGATCCATTGTGACTATAACCACTAAGGAAATATAGGCACTGGGGCTTGAAGGAAGGCAGAAGGAACTGAGTGAAACTATCTGAGATGCGATCACATAAGGAAAAAAATGCAGACAAGGGACTGAAGCATGCCCAGAGATGCCATCTAAGAGATAAGGACTCAAGACATTTGCTAGGAGCAGAGTAAAACTGAAAGCAGTAGGGTCCGTGTTGGGAAGGCCTAAAAGTTCAGAAAGGTTTTATGTTCTGTACGGTATGTATTATGAAGCCATTTTCTGTTCTTGAGAAGAAAATGATAGCTGTGCCCTGAAAGCTTACAATGTGCTGGTACTGTGCTAAGTAAGCTCCTTATCTGTGTTATCTCACTCCATTTTCCCAAGAAGCCTTTGAGGTAGAACTCTGTATGCCCAAATGGAGAAAAGAAGGATCAGAGAGAGACATCCATCAGCTTCACTAGGGTGACACATATACCAAAAAGGACATCAAAGTTATAATCCAGGTATGAGTTATTCCATTGCCTACAGATACTATGTTCTTTTTCTTTTTATTTTCTTATTAGATATATTCTTTATTTACATTTCAAATGATTTCCCCTTTCCTGGTTCCCCCACACCGCCAAAAATCCCATAAGCCCTCTCCTCTCCCCCTGTACCCCAATCAACCCCCTCCCACTTTCCTGTCCTGGTATTCCCCTACACTGCTGCTGATGTTTTTGTCCCTGGGAGCTCTGGGAGTACTGGGTAGATCATATTGTTGTTCGTCCTATGGCCCTGCAAACCCCTTCAACTCCTTGGGTCCTTTCTCTAGCTCCCCCATTGGGGATCCTGTTCTCAGTTCAATGGCTGTCTGTATTTGTCACCCACTAGCAGAGCCTCCCAGGTGACAGCTATATCCCGCTCCAGTCAGCAAGCACTTTTGGGCATCGATAATAGTGTCTGGGTTTTGTAAATGTATATGGAATGGATCCCTGGGTGGGGTAGTCTCTGGATGGTCTTTCCTTCAGACTCTGCTCCACCTTTTGTCTCCGTATCTCCTTCTGTGGGTATTTTTTCCCCTTTCTACAAATGACCCAAGGATCCATGCTTTGTTCTTCCTCCTTCTTGGGCATCATTTGATATGTGAAATGTGTCTTGGGTATTCCATACTATGTTCTTAAATACCCTACTGAATGTGCTGAAGGTAATCTTTCAAACTTAACTTTGGGAGTATTATAAAACAAAGATGGTTAGAAATTAAGGACCAACCAAGAGCAGTCTCAAAAATCAAATACCAGGAGTAGAGGTCCTAAGGGAAGAATGTAGGACTAGAGGAAAGAAAGATCTTAGAGCCAATAGTGACATGCTAGAGGTAGGACAGGAGAAGAATAAAAGGCTGTACCGGTGCTGAAAAGATCCAGCAATTTACACAGAGAAGGAAGGAAGGAAGGAATTATGAAGGAAGGAGGAAAGTTAAGGGTTTTTGTTGTTTGTTTAATGTTGCTAGTGGAAAATGTCTAGTGGAAAGTTTAAGCTATAGCCTTTGCTTTGGCTGTGCATCCTTATGAAAACCCAAGAACACATGTGAATATATGATTCTTTGCCTCACACTTCAGAGAGTCACGGGCTCTTGAACAGCTACCCACAGAATCTCTCAGTAAAGAATCAAAGGGTGCACGTTAGAGAATTGTGTTCTTAGGAGGCATCACACGAAGTCTGCTTGGCTTCCAGAGTCATAAAGCTTCCTTTTCATTATTGCTAAGTTCAACTGTCGTTTACCTCTTTCTTTCGGGAGACGTCCTTACCCCAGGCTAGTCCTGAATTTGCAGCCCTCCTGCCTCAGGCACTCACCACCACACCTATCACTTTTTCATTTCTTCTGATGGCTCTGTTGTCACACTGTAGCAAAACTGGGTGTGGGGCAAGAATCTTGAAGATTCCTGATTTTATCCACCCTCTGGAGACTCAGTTGATTAACTTATAGAGATTTTTATAAGGCTCAAATGAAACAATGTAGTATTTTTTTTAACTTTCTACTATGTATCTTTTCATAGTTATAGCTGCCTACAGAAGACAATGATCAAAACGATTATTAAATTGAAGTAAGTAAATAAGAAATAGTAAATCCTAAGTTTTCATTTTCAGGCTGTTCTGAGCGATGCAATAACAATTTGCACCATCGAATTCTGTCCCACAAAGGACATGGACATGTCAGGTGTCCATGTTTTATGTTCTACCTGCCAGTTACTCACTTACTGGCATCATTAGTTATCAGGACCAACTGTTGCTGATGCTCCCACTAACTTGTTTCACTTTAAAGTAGCCTGAAAATATGAGAGTGGTGATTCTGACAATTTGGGCATACTAAAGAGAAGCTATAACGTGCTTATTATATGTGAAAAGGTGAAAGTTCTCTATTTAATAAGGAAGGAGGCAAAAACATCTGCTGAACTTAAGATCTATAGCAAGACATTTTTGAGATCAATCATATTAACATACCTTTCATTATATTTATATATTTGTTGCAGTTCATTGGTACATATTACATTTTTATTATATGTATGTACAGGCATTAGGTAGTTTTCTTGTCTCTGCTATAAAATAACCAATGAAAACAACTTATGGAAGAGTATTTTGACTCAGAAATTGGGAAGAGAAGCATTTCAAGGCAGGTGTGGCAACACTGGAAGGCCACATTGCAGCCATGGTCAGAAACCAGAGAGAGATCCTAGTGTCTCTCAGCTTACTTCCCCCTTTGATTCATTCACTTTGGGACCCTGGCTCATGGATGGTGTCACCCACACATATTCCAACAAGTTCAGAATGGAGCTTTCAAGCGGAAATCTCTGACTCTTGGCATTTTTCAGAAGCTAATTCTCTGCTAATCAGGTCCCATGCATTTAGAACAACTACCGAGGCAAGACCTTCATGCAAGGGGGGTTAAACGAAACAGCATTCTCTTATCAGTTCCCAGCCTGGTCTCTCCCTGTGGGACTTAAAATGCTTCTCAACATACAAATAAGTGTCACACTCTTGAATTTGCAAAGGAACAAATGAGGTCCCTTGAAAAACTGGCAGGATTTCTTCACATTCGCAGGAGCACAGTCCTTTCAGTTTTCTAAAACACACCTGGCTACTTTTAGAGATGGATTAAGGGAAAATAAAGCTTTCCTGATTGACTTGAAGAATGCGGGGTCAGAACTATCAGATCTGTTCCTGTGTCGTCTATTAAATGTCAGCAGGATGCCTAGACAGGGATATGTTTGTTTGTTTGTTTGTTTGTTTGTTGGTTTATTTATTTGCCCAGAAACTGGGTATTATCAGTTAAAAAGTGTGCGTGTGGAAGAGGGAGGAGGTGGAGAATAATCGAAACATTTCTGTAAATAAACAACTCAGTGGGTATGATGCATGATTCTAAAAATTTGCATCTGTAAATTTGCATTTCAGATTTCACCGAAATTATCATGCAAGCTAGGTGGCTTTTCATTGCTCCTTCCTCTTCTTCCCAATCTCAGCCATGATTCACTAAATATTTTCCCCATTGGAAATTATAAAATGATATCCTAGCTCATTGTTTCGTTTTCTATTGAGCTTCATTGGGTTTTCAGACATTTACACTGTCAGCTCTCCTTCCCTTACTGTAAAATCTTTTTTATTGACAATTCAATCATGTCAAGTTTGGAACAGGAGAGGCACTGATTTGATCAGCTATCATTGGATTTACAATATATAAATGACAGCACCATATCTGGCCCTCGTCTAAAGCAGCTGCCTTTTATCGATTTATATTCCACTAGCAAGGAAGAAAAATTGCAGCACAATGTAGTGGTATGGTCTAAGATCAATACCAATTTTTTTCTTAATGACACAAAGGCCATGATAAGGACAGCATAAGTCAAAGCCAGACAGATCAAATTTGCCTGATATCCCTTTCAATTACGGAAGAACATGCACAGGGATGTATAACATTAAAGCAAAGGAGAATATTATTCCAAGTGGTTTAAAATTACAACCTCCGACAAGACTGCATAACATCCTCTTTTGAGATATGGAGTTGAAATGAGCTGAAAATGGAGGCCCACCCACTCAAATGCCTCAGTTTAAAATCAGCTGACTGTTTCCAGCATTAGTCTAACTACAAGTGAGGGCACCAACTAGGTTGTAAGTAAAACAATGTGAAATTAAATTAGTACCCAAACAACAGATGTCCTGGTTCTCTTAAATACTGACATTATAAAAAGCTCAAAAGACTGAAGTATACCTATTATTCCAATAATAGGGTGAATTACATGAAAATAAACCACAAATTAATTAACTTAAACGTCCTGACAAATCTAATAGAAGAAGGGTACCTGCACTCAGGGCAAGATGTAACGTTATGGCTGTTTCCCTATGAAAATGAAAATAGTCCCTATCTTCAGAGGAATTTGGGAAGGTTCCCTATTTCAGAAGAAAAAAAAAAAGGAAAATAAGCGAGGCTTGGGTCAAAACAGGGTTTTTCTGGTCTCTCCTCTCCTCTCCTCTCCTCTCCTCTCCTCTCCTCTCCTCTCCCCTCCCCTCCTCTCCCCCTCTCTCTCCCTGTGTGTGTGTGTGTGTGTGTGTGTGTCTGTCTGTCTGTCTGTCTGTCTGTCTGTCTGTCTGCCTGCCTGCCTGCCTGCCTGTCCTGCAACCATGGCTTAGGGAGTCAGGATGTCTCTTTAAAAACTTTCCTAGGCTGCTTGCATATCTATCTGATAGTCTCTTCTCTTACACTGGTATCATCCTCAACGTAGCACAAACATGTTAGGCACTTTAAATGACAGCAGTGTTATTTCACCTTAGAGTACAATCTCAATACAGATTAGGTCAATTATAGATAAGCTGAGGTGTTCAAGAGAAGCACAGTGGAATTTTGGCACAGCTTTTGTTGAGATAAGTTGTGAATGGAATTCAAATAGCTCATCGGTGGCATAATAGAAAGTATGGAAGTTCCTTCCAACCCTGAACATCTGTATTTCCAAGTAGTAACTGATCAAATGTTCTATTTAAAAAGAAAAAAAAAAACAGAACAGAAAGATCTAACTTGAGTTCTAGATTTCACTCTGCTACATACTAGCAATGTGATTGATTTGGATTAAGTTTTATCTTCTGTATGTGTAATTTGCAGGCATAGTAATGCCTACTCCAATATTGGACATCTTATTTGCATCTCATAACAATATTAGGGTGATATTTCTACTTTCAAGATTTGAAGACTGAGATTTAATGAGTTTAAGCAAGTTTACTCATGGTCAACTTCAAACCATAATCTACATCATTTCAATACCTACTCTCAGCATTCTTAGCACCATCTTCCTCTAACCCTAGCCCTGAAGCACTTTCTGAAAGACCTTTTTTTGTCCTTGAATATATAACTCAGCTTTATGTCATTATTATGATGTTTCTCTCATCTCCACCTCTAAAAAGTATGACCACTTCCCAACATTATCACTCTGTGTGTATCCTTTGCAGAAATTATGCATATTCAGACTATAGCATATAAATCTGGTTGGGGAAATAAACACACCCACAAAAGAACTGTTGAATCCCATCAGTGATGCGAGCAACCGAAGACAACTAAGAAGCCGAGTCAGGAAATGCTGGGAAATAAAAAGTTGGATTATAATGAAACTCATTATTTTGTATAAGTAATAAATGCTAATACAATTTTAAGAAATTAAAAGAGGACAGAAATCAAGTATGGAAACACTACTTATTCAAGTTATATTTGTTATCAACGTCACCATGAAAACATATTTAACTGAAAAAAAAAGTGTCAAAACCCCACGGACAAAATGGAAGTTGTACCGAGAAGGCTGAAGGCAGCCTCAGACATACAAGTTACACACTCAATCCTGCCTTCACTTTCTAGTAGTGCTACTAATGCATTCTCACCTTGTGAATTAGTGCAACATTTTGCAATCACCACATCAGATGGTGCAGTTTAATTATGAGTAACAGAAACAATTCAATGTCACTCAGACTTTGAGGGGCTTTAAAACTTGGGTTATATAAAATGGTTGTAAGACTGGAAAGTTTGTAAGACCAGACAAGTTCATCAAGATTCCTTGGTTAGGATGCCAAAGAAGAAAAGAGGAGCATATACAATATGGAAACAAAGCAATATACAGAGAGTGGAAGTCAAAGCAAGAAACAGAAGTCAATGTGGGTGACCTTAGCTGAGATGCCTAACAGTGGGGACATTTAACCTATCTCTTGTAGCCAAGCAGGATCCCCAGGGGAGAGATAAGAACATAAGCCCACCCACAAAACATTCACTCAAATTTGTCCAATCTAAAAGAAATGCTGGGACAGAGATGGAGCGAAGACTAAAGGAATGACTAACCAATAACTGGACCAACTTCAGACCCATCTCATGGGAAAGCACCAAACAGTGACACAATTAATGATACTCTGTTATACTTACAGACAGGGGCCTAGAATAACTGTCCTCTGAGAGGGTCTACCCAGCAGCTGACCCAAACAGATGCAGATACCCACAGCCAAAAATTGGAGGATGGTTGGCGACCCTTATGGAAAAGTTGGGGGAAGAAATGAAGGCCCTGAAGGAACCCCACAGAAAGACCAATAGTGTTAACTAACTTGAACCCCCAGGAGCTCTGAGAGACCGAGCCACCAACCAAAGAGCATACAAGGAACTAGATCTAGGCCTCCCCAAACATATGTAGCATAGGGGGGTCTTGTCCTGCTTCAGTGGGAGAGGATTTGACTAATCCTGTAGAGAGGTGATGGTGAAGGGGCGGAGGAAGAATTCTGTGAGGGGGTGTACAGGGAGGGGATGCAGCGTTTGGGTTCCAAATAAATAAATGAAATTTAAAAATAATTGGGGTTGTGTTTTGGGGTATAGCAAATGCAACTCCATAAAACAATATTCATTGGGGAACTTTGGTTGAATCTTCTACTCTCATATATACTTTTTCTCTCAGAAGTAATATACTATCTCTCCTCAGTGATCAGCAAAGAAGGCAATGAAGTATGTTTGACACATGCTCTTGAAACTACAGGGAAGTCTGAAGACTGTGGAGTGAAAAAGATATAGAAGCAAGGAGCTGGTGAGTGGAGACAGCCCAGGAATGTGATTAGGTACTCCGGAACTACTCTCAAGCTGACTGGATCCAAAGGTGTGACTGAGAAAATGCATGCTGCAGACTTAGTCAGATGGGCAGCTTATAGTAGGAGCTCAACACATTTCTTTTTTATTACTATTTTCATTTCATGTGCATGGGTATTTTGGTCTGAAGGTATGTTTCGGCACATGTGTTCCTGGAGGTGGTGGAGGGTGTCAGGTCCCTTAGGACTACAGTTACAGATATTCACAAGATACCATGTAGGTGCTAGGAATGAATTACAGGTCCTCTGAAAGTGCAGGCTGTACCCTTAACTGCTGAGACATCTTTCCAGCCTCTGTGATACAGTCCTTAGACGATCACAAGGGCTGTGCTTAAACATTAAAGAATGTTAGCTTTCAAATGTATATAAAATGATGTCTATAGACTTATATGTCAACATTTTTAACATATTTTTCCTATACTCATAATAATTGAAAAAAAATGACAGTAAGTTAAGGGTTAAAGGAAACTTCTAACCGGATGATTTTAGAAATATAAATGAACAGTAATTGGATTACAAAGGTCACCAGCTAGCAACCTGTGTAGTGCATTAACAAGCTTTTAAACTCTACTGGAATGAGCAAATAATTTTGGTTAATATTATAGCCAATTATTAACATTTCAAATTTCTATATAATTCTGGCACATCCTTAACTGGACATTAACTAAAGAGCAACAGTGTCACAATATTTACACAGTCAATTATAATTGTCACCTTGAAACTTCAGTCCAAATTGTAGTAGAATGGATAACTGTTTCTGTTTTATCTCTGTCTCTTTAAACATATATTCCCATATGTCTTCAATTACATATAGGATAGAGGTATCTTGAGTCTAATATTCAGAAGACCTGGTTCGACTACACAGCAACATCTCTGAACCTCAAGTTGCTCATATACACAATAAAAGTATCACTACCTACGTTCTCCAGTTTGAAGCTGAAAAATTGTGACAAATAGCAAACAGATGACCAAGGAATGCTTGTTGGTTGTGTTGAAGTATTTGAAGAAAATATATTACCATTGACACTAGAGTTTTGTGTTTATCAGGAAGGTACTCACTAAAGATCAATCAAAAAAATTTTTTAAGGAAGAACCTGTCTCAAATAAACAAAATTTATGTTTACTTTATGTGCAAGTGTGCTTTCCTTGCAGGTACATATATGGAATATGCACAGACCTGATACATGAGGAAGCCAGAAGAGGACACTGGATCCCCTGGAAACAAGAGTTGAAATGTTTCTGAACCACCACATGGGTGCTGGGAACAGATAGTGGGAAGCAGCAAATGTCTTTATCATCTCTCTAGCCTCCACGTCAAATATTTTAGTAATGCTACAGTTGTCACCCCTGTTCACAATCCGTTGTTTGGAACAGCTTGCTCAGGAAGACCAACTAAGGGTGGGCCTCCAGGAACTCTCACAGACTGAGCTTATTTTGGCATGATTTAGAGATTCTCTTTGAATTCACTTCTCTTGACTCAGTGAGGCAGTAATTGCATAGTAAGTAAGACTCTATGCATGTCTACCTTTGGAAAGGGCATGCATGTGCCTAACATTTACACATTCTAATTATTAAAGATTATAAATAAAAATGCCTACAAATAACACAATATTTAGGTTATGATTCCAAATGACTTGGCTGCATAAACAAGAAAAAGGAGAGATCTGAACTGTTAAAATAAACACTTCCCGACACTCAGAGGGACCCAGCGATGGAGAAAGCAGATACAGTTCTTTTTAATGTAGCTACTATAATTTTCCAACAAACAAGAGCAAATAATCATAAAAGGAATAGAAATATAGACTGTCTAAACAAAGAAACCAAAGCTATAAATAGGGACAAAATGGAATCTCAGTCACTGATTGACAGTGTCATCGTAAGTAAACTTGCACAGTATCACTAGATTGGTTCCTACTATGTCACTTTTGCCTAAACCCAGAATAGATAATGATAACTCATATATACCAATGTGCTGAGCAAAGACAAAAAAAAGGGGTAAGACAAAATATCTCCTTGGGGGAAAAAGACTAGATGTTGTAAAGAACCATGCTTAATTATTGTTTTTGAAGTAAAATTGACCATAAAAAATAATTAGGTGGTACTGTCTAAATCTAGAGAGCTCTTCAAGGTCTAAATTCATTTTTGGAGGGAAAAAAAGCAGATATACTTTCTTTGGAGGGAAATGGATCTTGTGGATTTTTATTTATTTAGGATATATTTGGATTATGTCTTTTGATGTGTTCAAAGTAGTCCTAAAATGAAGGGGTGCTTTCATGAAGTAGGTGGTAAACGATAGTGATTAGAGGTTAAAAGATGTATCAGGGTAAGAACATATATAAATGTCATATTAAACAATCCTGGGCACGCTTAATGACTAGCACTATCCCATGTTAACATACCACAGCCAGCTGTATGCTGTAAGGTCCATCATTTGAAAACTAAACTACCTCTTTCTCTTTCAAACACATGATTTTGGCAGTGATTTGAAAGCAAGAGTGACTAGGAAAGGGGCAAGAGGATCCGATTAAAATCAACAGTATTACACACTGGTGATTCCTTCAACAAACACATATTGAGAACTTGCCAAGTGCCAGGCACTGCACTAAGTACAAAAGATATATATATATGGCTACCAGTCTGCCATGAGGGGCTGACAATGGGAAAAGTCCAGTGACCTTTTGTGGCTGGAGTTCACAATGTGTATAAGAAGGGATGGGGAGCAATCTAAACAGAAGCCAAAGGAGAATGTACCGAAGGAAATTCTATTCTATGACAATGTGTTTTACATTTTATGTTTCATGTGTAAACATGGACAACCCAGAAAAAAATCTAAATACAAAATAACAGAAAACCTAACACTGATCCCAGCAAAGCTGTATTCTCATTTTATGTGTCTGTCTATCTATGTCTTTGCATCTTGATAAGCAGCTAGATACATTAAATGGATGCAGATATATCTATATCTATAGATATTTACATACATAATACATACATTCTTAGACAGATGAACAATAGGACAGATAAACATGTATCAGGCAATCTTAATATACCTATATACACATGCACATAAGGTTTCCTCCCAGTTATAATTTATCATGGATATTTACTCATACAATTAAACTTTCAAAATCTTTTTAGCAACTGCTTAGTATTTTTTACCTTATTGCTGTTTTATAATTTAATCAGTCCTTATTAATGGCTTTTTGCTACTATAAAACTAGTCAAAGTTATTATATATGTATACATACAAATATATATTATATGATATATAATTATATATTTTACATATATATAAATATATAATATACACACACAACTTGTAGGAGTTAATTCTTGATGTGCAATTGTATTTGTGTTCCTATAACAGCTGCTTTCCAGAGACATGGTAAGTGCAAATTGTATAAAGGGAGGCAGGTAAATAAATCGTATGGTACCTTAAACAAACAACATAGATTTGGGGCTCACAAGATATATCAACAGGTAAAAGTGCCTGTTGCCAAACCTGACAAGCTGAGCTCCATCTTGGGCCCTACATGGTGGAAGAAAAAAATTGACTTCTGCAAGTTGTCCTCTGACACATTCACATCCACACAAACACACACATCAAGAAAAATAGATTCATAGATGGTGTGTCCTAGTAGAAATAGTCACTCAGAAGGTGCAAAGACTCAGCAAATTATTTACTCAGCCCACATTTATTGAATGCCTACTCAAAAAACAGGGAGTTCCGGGTTTGTAGCTTGGTGATGGAGAACTTGCCTTAGACGCTCAATTCCTTGGGTTCTATCTCTAGTACCACACCAAAGAGCAGCCGCAGCAACAACAGCAGCAACATAGCTCAGACTCTAGGTCCTAGAGTTACTAAACCAAGGTTTCCACAATATGATTCCCACGCAAACCATAATGCTTTGGTGATTCCCTTTCAGGCATCTGACATTCAAGAAATAATCAAGTGGAAAATGTAGTTAGATTATCAGCCACATTTTCAAGCACTAGTCTGTATCAAATCATCAGAAACATGAGACCACATAATCAGAGCCTCTAAGGAAATGTCGAACCTGAATTATAGTTTAATATCACACTCTTGCCCTTAATGTATAAGGTCAAGACAAGAATTATCTGTTTCAGAAGGTCTGGTGTTCCTTTACAAAGCTGTAGTTGAAGATGTCTGCTATAACCTATTATCCCTCATGCAAGGAACATCTAATAAATTTCAGGATAAAATTTGTCTGGGGAAAAACATACGTATTTTCTTCAGCAACAATAAAGGCTATGTAGGCCAATGTAATTTCCTGTTTACTTTTGCTGCCAGGAAACAGGTTTGGATGGACCTGTCTAGACGCTAAATGGCAGCTCCCCTGTCTACTCCCTTTCCTTGGTTTCCTTGGTTCTTACATTTTAAAGGCCCTGTATTTTACACTGTTGAATTAAGCATTCTTTTGAATTGATTTGGAATGAAACAATCTTAAATAAATTTGGCAATATACGCAGTTTTGTTGCAATTACATACCTGTACAAAAAAAATTGCCTCATAGACTGTCAATATCTGAGGGGGATGCTCTTAGATTTGACATGTATAGTTGATCATTTTGATTAGAAAGCCATTAAATACTCTCCATGTGATTAATTCTTTTTCATATGCCATTCCATTTTGTTTTCATGGCAGATAAAGGTACAGATACAGTGCTATTAATACAGCAGCTCACAATATCTGTTCTCCTAGAATCACCATTAATTCATACTTAATGAAGCCTCATAAACTTCTAATGGGAGATGGGTAATAACAGTTGAACCCAAGGCCTCATGCAATCGCTGCTCTATCACAAGCCATAGCTTTCATCCCATTTAGCTTTATATTGATGTAGGATCTCCTATATCTAATTTTATTTTGGTATCAGGTCCAAGCTTGCCTCAAATTTGCAATCCCTCTGCCTCGGCCTTCAGAATCACTGATATTGCAGGTGTGAAATACCAGACTCAGCTATGGACTATTCTTTTTCATATGCTGAAAACAGTAAAGACTGAAGTGAGATTTCAGTGGGACTGCTCTTCTCTTTTCTCTGCCTCTCCTGTGAAGAGTACAATTGCTTGAAACTCTACAGTGGCTCTCCATTAGATTCAGGATAAACTACAAATGCTAAGGTAAGATACACATTCTACTTTTTTTTTTTTTAAGATGGAATTTCTACGTTTATCCTTGACTGTCCTGGAACTTGTTCTACAGATCAGACAGATCATGAACTCAGGCATCCCTGTCTCTGCCTTCCAAGTGCTGGGATTAAAGGTGTGAACCACTACCACCAGCTAGTCATTCTACATTATTAACTAAAAGGCATCTTATCAAAAAAAAATATGATCCAAAATTTATTTCATGCATGTATGAAATGAAATATACATAAAAGTAATCAGTATTAAAAAATCACTCCTTTAAAAATCTATATTCCTTTATTTTCTCCCAAATAAATATGCTACATCTGTCATGAAGAAAAAAAAAATGAGCCACCCCTTTCAAAAAGTTCAAATACTTACATATTCTGGAATTTAAGAGATAAAAGAGGCATGTCAGGGCTAGCAGAGTACTAAATATCATCAGATGGAGAAGACACGTGACTGCTGCAAAGTCTCACAGCCAACCAATGAGCACATGTTGGGTGTCTTCTGGCCCAAGTTTCTCCTGTTCCTGCTACCTCTGTGAGAAGAATAACAATGGCCTTCTAGCTAGCACCTCAGACAGCTCTGAGGTCCTGGCTCATTTCCATGGCCACAAGATTATTTGTAACTTAAAAAAAAAAAAGCATGAAATATAATCTGGCAATAACAACTCTTCCAGATTAGATTCCTATCAGAGAAGAGATAAGAAAGTGAAAGTGCATTTTGCATAAAATCATTTTTTAAAGAAATATTATAGACTTTCCTGACTGATATAACAGTACAACGTTTTTGTTAATTTCACATTGCACACCTTAGTTACTTTAAAATGCCATTTGTTTCTATATGAGGAAAATATGGCATAGAGACAGAGGTCTTTTGGCTAGCCTCCTGGCCTCTTAGTCCAGAATGTTACTAAACCCTATGTCAGAAGATGGATTTTTGCACAGGGACTAGGAGTTGGCCTGAATCTCCAAATTTCACATCTCTCCTTCCAAAAGAATGGTCTTTCCCTTCAATGATTTAAGTCTCTGATTTAGAACTACATAAATCGTAAGTCAAATGATAGTTTTTTGTTTAGTTTGGTTTGCTTTGTTAAGGGGAAATGGTCATATAACTTTTGGACACTTGGGACCCCCAACCTCAGGTCATCGCACATGATGATTTAGCTTCAGGACAGACTCTTGCAGGAAAGAGTGATAGCAAAGATGGCAACAACTATGGTTCCCTGTTCTGTTAGCAAGTCCTAAGGATGACTCAGACCACCAGTTCTTCAGACAGCACCCTGACCCTAGTCTGTGTTGGAACAGTTCTCCATTTAACATGCATTTTAGCCTTATCTTATAAACAAAAAGCATGGAATGCCTTATTTCCAGGATAGGTTTTTTCAAGAACATATGTATCTTGTATCACCATGAACTTTGGAAGAGAGGCATAGGACCTCACTGAGAGTAAAGGACAAATGTGCTCACAGCCTTGGGAGATAGGGATTAAGACTTCTCAGTAGACTGTCATGGAATTGGAGGTTAATATACTTCCTGCTGGTGATAAAAGATTTCACTTCTGACATGGGTAATGCCCCTAAAATGTTATTCTGGTTGTAACAACATAGTCTGACCCTTTTCATATTATTTTGACAATTTGATGGTTAGCGAGTTCAGAGAACTAGGACAAAATTACTGTTGTTTTTGCTAGTGCTACTATCCACATAATGTTCCTTCATCTCTTCCCCAAGAGTTGCGTGCTTCTTTCCAGCATTCAAGAAACTGTCTCAAGCTAAGTTTCTGGCTTACAAGCAAGATAAAAAAAAAAAATACCAGATCCTTCACATTTCTTGACAATCTGCACTTCCTGACTTTACTACAAAATAACAGGGAAGGAATCAACAATGAAAGAGCCTTTGGCACAAAGGTTAAAATATTGCTATTGCAGTAATAATCATTGTTATATAACAACTGCATGTGCTTGACGATTATTTTTCAATGTGTTAGTGACAACTAGGGCCTCCAGGTCACATACCCTCATCCTTGACTGACTTGGGGTGACAGGGATCAAAGAAAAGATTTAGACTTAACCCAACGCATCATTGAGGACAGGTTTAGACAGAACCTTAATTGTCTTCAAGGGCAGGTTTAAACATAAGCCAAACTACTTTGTAAAGAACTCCTTGAATAAATCTAAACATCTATGTCACTTCTCAAGTCTCTACCTGGGAGACCTTTGATTTAACTATCAGAGTAAATAACAACAACTTAAAATTTTTTTTCATTCAATTTTCATGGTATTGCTGTTAGAGCAAAACAATATTCAGAATAACGAATTCACAGTTTCTGGCATTTTTACATTTGCCCCCAGCTCATTATGAAGCACATGCTATGCCAATGTATTCTTTTAGTGCAATTACACAGAAGAGATATGGTAGACCATTGGAAGCTTTTATTCAGCAATGGCCATGTTCCAAAAACCAACTGCAAAAGATGTTACTTCCACTCCAAAAAACAAACAGTGAATCTCAAATGCCTACAGAGAGCTGAGTGGATTTTTAGAACTACTAGATTATGGCTTTTCTGTTTTTAAAAATTCAGTAATTACATCTTAGCTAGGGGAGGCAACATTATTCAAAACTATGTCATTTTAACAACCTCTCCCCTAAATCCTAAAAAGTAATTCTGCTTTTCTCTTGTACATATTTTTTTCGGCAACTAATAATGACTCCTGATTTATTTTGTGCTGAAGCAACAGCTTATTCTAAGAAATCTTCATTTCTAGTTTTAAAGCTGATATTCTCCATCTTCACCTCCATGTCTTGCAAATAACTTAAGGTCCCCCACCGTCTTTGCTTCAAAGGCTCCCAAAAGCATTTTGTGGAAACAGATGTGATGTGAGATTCATACTGAGTACTTGAATCTTCTTACTCCCTGAACACATTAACTTGACATTTGGAAATATTGTGTTTGAAAGTTATTATCACGTACACATTTCTTAAATATTTCTGATAAAAGATCTGCGGGATGTCAATTAAAATAATAGTTTAATTAATTTTCACATACAGAGGATGCTTGCACCCCTCCACCTCATTATATACACTCTTGGTGGTTAGCCAAATTTATTTTTCCAACATGGATTCTGAAACTCACTCTGCCAAGGCCACACCATTCCTCTTCCTCCTGGCCTAACTGAAATACAGGTTTCATTAAAGGGAAAACAGTGCTACTGGACCTACTTCTGCAGGAACATTCCTAGAAACCTTTATACTTCGTTATCTTTGACACCCTGACTAGGAGATGGTAGAAAGAGCTTCAGCAGGCTCATGAGGCAAACTTGCTGACCTGGTGCTAAGGAAACAGATGTCAGCCCACAGCTGATCCTGTTCCCACACACAGTGGTGAAAGAGCATCTTTGCTGGACAACGTTGTAACAGAAAAAAAGGAAAGAGATGATGAGAATACGTTAAGTGTATGATTGACTCTCCCAGAGTCAAGTTTCGTTAGAACCATCCCTTGCCCATGGACAAACAAAGCCACTACCATCAGAATCAATACCATCTGCTTCTCTCTTCTTGAGATGGTGCTGGGAGGGCCATTCTATACAAACAGACCAAAAAGGAAATCAGACTTTTAGAACCCAATAATCTACTCTTCTTCCTTTCTGACCCCTGAAGCATTTTTGGTGCCACCTTGTGGAAACAATTGTATTGTTTGCAAGAGGCCCCAGACTATTCTCAGAAGTTCAAATAAGATTTATTTTCTTGCACTTTTAATATCTATTTGTTGAGATTATAATGCAATTACATGATTTTCTCTTACCCTTATTCCCTCCAAATCCACTCATATACCCTTCCTTGGTCTCTTTCAGAATCATAGCCTCTTTTTTCATCAATTGTTCTTACATATATACATACATGTTTGTGCATATGTATTCTTAAATACATAAATACATCCTGCTCAGTGTGCATCCATTTGCTACTAAAATTTGGTGTGCTATTCCCTGGGCAAGACTATTTCTCCCATTCTCAACTTGATTCTGATTATCATTTCCGAGTATATACACATATCAAGTCAACATGCTCTATAACTTAAACAGGCATCACTTCCCAAATATACCTTAACAAAGCTCAATTTAAAAATCTAGTTAAAAAACTCAAAGTGGTGCTGAGATGAAGGCAAAGGAATCATCAGCACATAATTCTCAAGCACAGAACCATCCCTACCCTTTGTTCTCCCAATGTAAAAGCTGATACAATTTGTGATGTCTCTCAACAGCCATGTGTTTCTACTGGCTAATGATGATTAGAAATGTGGCTCAGGACTCATAACTCTCTGCACTAAAAGAGAAAAGAAACAATGAATTGGGTATTAAGAGACCTAAATTCTAATCCCAGCGCTGCCACAAAATTGCTAGAAGATGTTCAGAGAGCCTCTTAGCTGCTTGAGTCCCCATTTCCTTATCATTGGTGATAATGGCTTTTGTAGACACTTCATGGAGCTGTTGAGAGTTTCAAATGAGAAAAAAAAAAAAAACCAAAGGAATAGCAGAAATCCTATGTCTAGCACACACACATTTGTAGGCTACTTGCATGAGCTTTAGTGTTCCTCCTGAACTAATGGTTCTAGGCAGTGTCATTTATAATGGCCATTAAGGTAAGCGAGAAGAGGAATGAGAGGTGGGGATGGGCTTACAAAACTGTCTTGATTCAGATGTCAGTCTTAACCTATATCCAACTGTTATTCACTGTGTAATCATAGAGTCCTCCTTTTTGCCTCTCTAAAATTGGCATTAAAATTAGTCTAACCTGTCCTGTGGGGTTGCTGTGAAAGGTAACAAACATAATGCGTATGGATTACTCAGTATGTGAGCTTGCACACAGAAAACGTACTAGATGCTAACTACCATCACCACAGGCACTGCAGCTGCAGCTTCAGCTTTCCCTCTTTTCCTGTCCGTCAACAATGGAATGGTTGGTGGAAGCCTCTCAGAACCAGGTTACTACAAGCACAGTGTGGGTCAGAGCAAAAGGTTAGGGCTCTGCTGGGATTGCAAGAGTTGTTTCCAAAAGTTCACCCTTGTAGGGTACCAAACAAAAATCTTGAAGAGACATATGTTTGTTTCCATCTTTATGACACCCAAGACTATGAGCCTCTTAAGGCAGCATTGCATATTAATACCTCAATGAATACCTGGTAATTCTCAGACATTCCCCTCTGTTTATAAGTGTCGCACATGACCCATATATATTTTCTCAATGCAAATTATACAGATACCGATTATTGTTTTGCCCCCCTCTAATCCTACTGTACTACCTGTACTTTTAAAAAAAAAATGTAACAAGATTATCTTATACTTCATTATTTTTGCTAGCTTGACACTCCACTTCCCTGAGAAGTAATGATGCTTAAAAAATGGAGATTTCATTCAACTCCCAACATCCCAAAATCAAACCTGTGTTAGACAACAGGCTACTCCGAGAAATGAAAAAGATTAGAAGATGTTTCTATCCTCAGTGGGAACACAGGCAAATGAGGGGGTATAGCAGTCATCCATACACAGAGTGATCAGTTATGTTTATATCCTAAAAACATGAGTTAAAGTATCTGACAACTACTCATTATATCTATCTTAAGATAGAGCATTTTATATCTATCTTTTGGCAATGGCTTTGGAGACAGGAGCCTATAATGAAAGAAGTTTAAGCTGGTGATGCACACTTGAGGTCTTAGTGCTAAGGACTAAGGAGCTCTCAAAGGTAAATAGTGGATGTACATAGTAAGAATGGAGAGGAACCCCTGAGAAAAAGGCATACTGAAGAAAGAGATCAATGAAGTGATGGTCAAAATAGAGGCAATGAGACAAGCAGAGGCCAGATCCGAATATGCCTAAGAAATTTCTACATAGAAATCAGTAGGACATAAAAGTAGTGGTTACTGTTATTGTTACTGTTCCTACATTTAGTACTTGGAAAGAGTTTTCCTCATTTACATAGATGATATGGTAGCCAGTTTCCAAAGATGGACTCCAATGATGCATGCCGCCTGGTATTCATGTCCCTGGGTGGTCCCTTCCACAATGATTCTACAGTGAATCAGGCTTGGCCAGTAAAACAATTAAAAGACAACAGAGTGATTATGTGTGATTTCTCAGCTTAAGTCAAAAAAGGCAATTTCGTTTTGTTTTGGATTGTTTGGTTTGTGAAAAGCCAACTGTGGTTGTGTAAGAATATTCTAGCTCAACTACAGAAAAGGACACACAGACAGAAAAGAGATTCCCACATACAGTCTCCAGCAACTTGTTGGTCATGTGAGAGAGCCGAATGGAAGCAGATCTACCAGCCCCAACCTATATCTAACTACAATCTCACCTCAGAATCATACAACCTATACAGAGAAACCATAAGATAATACATTATTATTGTTGTTTATGTGTAGAAATAATTTACCAGGCAACATTAGACAACAAGTGGTTCTCTCACATAAATTAGATATTTTAAAAAAAATAGTAACAACTGGAAGTCTTTGGTGGCAGCTCTTCATTTCACAGTGTGAAAAAATTTCCCCTACAAAACACTATACTTTCCACCTTATCCTTCACATCTTGTAATATCCCCATACTACATTTCCTTGATTGATGTGACCTTTTGCCTGGTGACGCTTGAGATACCAGATCTCCCAGAAGACAAGTGTACTAACAAAGCTAAAAAAAAAAAAAAAAAAAAATCCATATTCTTCTGGAAGAGATAAAATATGGCTGACAAAATAGACCTTTGAGGAAAGTCACCCTAACTGTGACCATTGGGTCTTCTAGTAGAGCCTTAAGAATATGACTGGTGATGGGCAGAAGGGAAGCTCTGAGAACTAGGGAATGCTGGTGGATAGGAACTAGGCTTAATATATATCAAGATGACTACAATTACTAATGCCATGCCATAGAATAAAAATGTGGTAGGAAAGTAGATGTTAGGAACTCCATTCCTGAGCTGAGAGCATGTAGTCTGTGAGGTAGTGGCTTCTTTGCTTTATTGTGGTCAGCATCCCACAGTACGTGTGTAGAACAATTAGCCACACTGTCTACATGAAACACATATACTTTTTATTTCAATTACCCTCACTACATCTGGAAAAAGAACCCATGGATGGATCTTCCTTGGTGATGTTGGTTTTATTTATTCTCCATGAAAACACCAGGTAGAGGTCACTAGCCACACAAATCTGGGGAAATGTTTGTAAATGACATCTAGACAAATGTGTAGCTGGACATAACCTTTGTGAAACATAGTCTGACAAATACACTTTGTTCAAAACAAACCAAACTAAAACAAAAAAAAATAAAGAGGAAGAAAGAAAGAAAGAAAGAAAGAAAGAAAGAAAGAAAGAAAGAAAGAAAGAAAAATGTAATTTATTCTTACAATTCAAAGAGAAGCTAACACATTTCACAAACTGGTTCTCCTCAGCTTCATTGACCCTCAGGTTTATGGAGAGTGACAAAAAGATAAGGATGGTTGAGTTACAAAAGCAACAGCATATAGGGAACAGCCCTGATTTCAAATATGTGGTCCCAGTTTTAGACCATACTCCCCTACCATCTGTAGATAAGTTCAATCTGTAGATAAGTCAGACTGTGGCACTGTTGCTGGAAGGTCTTTTTAAATTGACTAATGTAGAGCCAAGGCCTGAGGGGTTCACTCGCAAAGCAGGAGGCTGTAGGTAATAGTAGAAGGAGCAGAAATACAAAGTCCGTTTTTACATTCCTGTCGAATCCTTCCTGGGGTTGGTCAGGATGCTGCCTTACAGGTTTGGATAAATGATTTTGCTTATATATGCTAATTTGGAATAGATAAGGTACTAGTCCAGAGGGACATAAGCTAAGACTTAATAGTCTATCAGATGAATGGAACCCAGGTCTAGAAGGAGCTGAAAACCAAGAGGAAAGAAATCAAATGAGCAAAATGAGGTGTGAGGAATGTATAGGTGCAAACTCCTTGAGTCCTAACCATTTAGAATAGTGAGAATTGGTCGTGGAGCAGCAGTTGAAATTTTCTTTCTTTTGTCAAATATGAGAAACACTTAAGATACCTTCAGCCTTGTCCAAAAATAATAGACCTACTAAATTATTAATAAAATAATAGATGAAAGGTCACTTCTCAGACACCCAGGAAGGGGAAGAAGATGGCAGGCAAAGGTCTGTGGCTGGAAGCAGCCACACAGCAATGCTTAAGACCTTGTGCTTTCTCAGGATTTTCTCTTCAACTGTGTCGTCCTTCCTGGAGTTCAAGAGATCAGACAGATGTAACCCTAGAAGAACTCATATATAGTTGCTAATGTTCATTTAAAATAAAATTGAAACAGTGCATTAAGCAAAAAGAATCATATCAAGTGTATCTGGTAAATAAGTGCTACAATTAACTTTCATTTCCCATTATCTGCTGACTACAAACTTTCTAGGTCCTTCCTCTCTCATTGTTTTAATGAGTTCCTTGTAAATTCCCTTTCCCACTGTACAAATAAAACATCAAGAAGTACTTTTCCCTTTCACCCTCCAAGAAACCATTTGACTTGAGGTTACTCCATAACACTCCCTCCTTCGAAATGTGAAGGGGTAGAGATTTGTATAATCAGGATCCAAACTTCTTGGCGTGGTGGGAAAAGTATATATGTGCAAGTCTGCGTGGGCTATAGTTTTGATGAAGGGATTTTGGATTTTCAGAGGAATTACTGAACATGCCATATTAAGAATTAACTGAACAAAATGCAGCCCAGCAAGAATTTTTGTTTCACATGCAAATTGCTATTTGAAATTAGTACACCAGGAGTTAGGTCTTAAGGGTTTCCAAAGTTTATTCTCTTAAGTGGTTTAAAAGCTCCCTCAGGCGATCTTGTTTACAAATTAACAGAATTTCGAATTAATGAGGTCCAACTGCGTTCTTTTTAAAGAACTTCAAATACTGGCTAACGCCGACACATATGGAAATAATCCCCCTTTCACCACAGTGATATGCTGGACCTTCAAACCATAACTTTCCTTCGAAAGATTCATTTTCCAGTGAAGCCAATGATGAATACTCTAATATTCACCTCCTTTATACATGACAGGGCGAAGGAAAGTACATATTTGTTTTCTCCACTACTCTTCCACATTTGTCTCCAAAGGGATGGTTTGGTTTCACAGTCATCATAAATGTATTATACTGAACTTCTGACCCAGTCAAGATGAGAACCAGAGCAATATCCAACATAAAAAGACAGAATTCACTCAGTGGTGCAAAGCTGCCTTCTTTCTGAAATCCTTAAAAAAAAAAAGAGCTCCTCTGCCTTTTTGTTTTAAAGTCTCCTTCTAATTACTACCAGCAGACTACTTTTTTTGTAGTTTAACCAGCACTAATGGATGCACAGTGCTATTGTGCCTATCTATGAGTTACATATCAAGCATTCCCTATCACTAGCATTGAACTCATTTTATCAAACAAAACATGGTTGCTATACCAGTTTTGCCCATAAAGCTCACTCAGAATCTTTGATTGCCCAATTTGCTCTTTTGGACAATGAATAGATACTAACTTTTTCTAAGATTGGCTCATTGAATGCCATTTATTTTGAAACCTCTGGTATATGATCCCTTTCAGCCACATAGAAAAGACAAGGCCAACATATCCGATTTAAGTGTAATTAAAGAATAAAATGATATGAGCCCATATGTTTATACTGTTTGTGTGTGTGTGTGTGTGTGTGTGTGTGTGTGTGTGTGTGTGTAATATATGACAAAATAGAGAGATGACAGAAATAATGCATGGAAATCTAAAATGGTTTAAGATTAAAATCATATACTTATATATGATACCACAGAGGCCAATTATCTACTGTTAGTTGCAGGTGCCACTGTATATTCACAGATGAAAAAGGAAACCAAGCCGACTCTGTGGTAGTTTTATAAATGGAACGAACATTAAATTGGAATGATTGGGGGTGGGGTTCCCATTGTTTGTTTCCCACAGCATCTTTCCAGTTCAGGGCTTTCAAATCTGAAAGAAAGATGTTGTACACTACCACCAAGCACGGGTACATAGCTACCAACAGGAAGAACTTTCACAAGTCATGTTCAAAAATAAGAAGCAATCATGTACCAAACGAGAAAGAGCTAATCCTCTGGGGTTTGCCCATCCACAGAGAAAATACACAATGCAGAATCTGACTTGTTGAACGGGAAGCAGAATCAAGACTAATACCGGGAGCATCTTTTTTGGTGCGTGCTTCTATGAATGTACAAAAAAGAAGTTGCCCATGAGAAAGGGCATTTGTATTAAGAAATATTATTCTGAAAAGACAGAAGCAACAGCTACTTGCAGAGTCATGAATCTGCCTGATTTTCTGGAAATGGAAGAAAATCAATGCTGCCACTCCAGCGAAGCAACAGCGGTGGAGGAAAGAGCAAAGGAAAACACTTGATATTTCATACAGAAGTTCAATCAGTTTTAATCCAAACCAAAGGTGGGAAGAGACGATGCCAAGAATTCTACGAAAACATTCATGGCAGCCAAGAATGCAGAATGAGTTGATATTCGAATCTAGATCAAAGTCTAATGGCACCATCACTGACTCGGTGCTTGCATGCAGGGGAAAAAAATATGAGAGAAGAGGCTAGAGCCTGCTTTGTGGTGGGCAAGGAAGAAACAGAAAGAATTTGTTATCTTTTGAGAAGTCCATCTTGGAGCTGGAGAGATAGCAGAGTGTTTAAGAGAACTAGCTGCTCTTCCAGAGGACCTGAATTCAATTCCTAGTACCTAGACGGCAGTTCACAACTACCTGTAACTTCAGTTCAAGGGGATCCATCACCCTTTTCTAGCCTCCTAGGGTCCAGAAACCCACATGGCGCACATACATACAGGCAGGCAAAACACACATACACAAAAAAGTAAAATAAATTAAAAATTAAAACTCTATCACATCTCTACTTCCTAAAAGAATCTATTTCCACCCATGGAGCATATAGATAGAAAAAAGTAATGGACTAGTATATGAACTAGGAGATACACAGTCTTCATGTCATCTAACTGAAGTCGTCATACTGAAGAAAGTCAGTATTGAGGTATACATGCTGATAATCTGTAGAACTATCAATGTAGATCACCTCTCCACAGAAAGCTGAAAGCAGTTGAAAATAGGCAAGAAATCTAACATTTCCAATGACACTACTTTTTTCTCCATGAAATTCGTTGAAAGTGTAAAGTTCCAAAGATTATGTTCCTTTGGAATATATGATATAGAGTTCCTCAAAGGGTCATGTAATGATAGAACTATAGAACAACTATAGAACAGCAAGTTGTGAATGGAAAGGAGTAGATACATTTAATTATTTTGTGTAGTAGCTGATACACTAAATAGATGCAAGGGGGTGAGAGGCAGAGAGAGAATGAATGGAATAAAAAGATGCTGTAAAAGTAACATAAATGGAACTATTTAAGGCAAGAGAAAAATGGAGGAAATTTCACAGCCCTTCCAATATATTTTACACATATCTGACCTCCATCTCTGCCAAAACAGGACAAAATGAAATGTTATTTATAAAAAGTAGAGTAAATATAAAACCTTTTTCTGTAAACTTCTTGCAAAATATTTGAGTGCATTACTACGGATAACTAATGATGCTTTAAAATGCAACACATCCTTGTGGCACCATAATAAACTAGGCTGTACAATAGACTCCATGACTCCATAAGGCTAAGATAACTTTTTGATCCATTATAATAAGAACTCTAAAATGCAAATGTAAATTTCAGAGAGACCATAGAAATACATTTATCCTGATCTGTCAAAATAAAGCAATAATGTTTATAATTCATCATCATATCAGTATTCTACTGAAAGAGGTAAATATTTTATTTCAACAGTCTTTTTTTTTAATGTAAGCTCCCTTCAACCATGTTCAAATCTTTTCCATCTGGCAGAAAAAAAAAAAAGTAACAGAAAAGTCTCATTTCCTGTGGCTTGCCTGCCTGATCCCTGCTGGAGACAAGGCTCACTTAAATGTTACCTGATCCCCTGGTCCAATCCTCCCTCACCTGATCCCTCTCTCCCCACTCACATTGACTCCTAACTGTAGATAGAGGGCTGGGCTTGCTTCTCCTACTCCTTTTGACATGTTCCACTATGTATTACTATTGGGCTAAGGCTTCTGCTCTCCAGACAAAAAGTCCCTTGAGGAAAGATGGTATGGTGGGCTCATTCGGGATCTCTATGACTGAGGAAACTGAGTACTACAGTTATATGAGGTGAACCTCAGTCATCCTCTACTGTTAAAAGATGCCACTCAAAATTTACTTCATTTTGCTACTTTTTTTTTTCATCTCAAGTCTGGATTATTGTGCAAACTCTTTTTAATATTTTTTGTTTTTCATTTTATTTTATGTGCATTTGATACTTTTTCCTGTATGTGCCTGGTTCCCACAAAAGGCAGAAGGATACTCCTGGAGCTGGAGTTATAGAGCTTCTATGTGTATGCTGGGAATCTAACTCAGTTCCTCTAGAAGAGCAGCTGGGGCTCTTAGCAGTTGAGTCATCTGTCTAGTCTGTGCAAAATATTATAGGGGTGAAATAATAACCTTCTCTTCAAGCCAAGAAATGATAACTTTAAACCCCAATACTAAAATTCTGTTCACAAGATATGCTCATCGTTACTGTTTTTTTTTAATAAACCTAGCAGAAATCTTTCTTACAACTTAAGATGAAAAAGAAAAGTTCAAACTTTACAGTTCAAACACAGCAAATTCACAGGATTCTCATTAGCTTCTCCACAGTAACTTGTAAAATGATTTGAAGAGCAAAGGTCCAAAACTTCACACAATTATCAGAACCTCCAAAGCCTGAGAAGTATGGGAAGAGATCACTGCTGACAGATGGTCCAGGGGGGGTGGTAGGGATCAATAGTTAATATCACTCTGCAGAATAGGGAAGCAGTATTTGCTTGGTAATCCTTACAACAGCCAAACCTTCTGAAATTAGTGCGAGAGTCGACTACAGGGGTGGGCTCAGAATCCTGCGAGTTCTATTCGATGATTACTACAGTGCAATTTCAAGTCTACACAAGATGTGTTCATTTACTAGGTTTATCACTCCTCATTAGAGACAACCCCTCACCGTGGAGTCCCAACGTTACCCAACCCCAATGTTTTCTTTTTAAGGTAGAATGTGCAATTGGGAGTGACACAAAAATAATATTGAAGATTGAACATGTACCTTCATTTATCTAAATAAGGATTCCAAAATGACTCCTCAAAAAGTCTACTTCTCATTTGTATTCAGCCATTCCCTAGGAAGACCTTTGCCTATGTGGATATTCATTTAAAATAAACTCTTCTCAAATGTGTGTTTTCCTTGCCTAAGGTTTTGGAAAGGAATATCAGTTCAATAAGGATGCCATCACAATTTTCCTTGAATTGAGCTTTAAAGTCCATATACTACTTAGCTCTCAAGTTACTTGACCACCATTACACCCTCCTGTCAAACCAGTCCATACCTCCCTGCATCTGCTTCTCTTGCCTATCTCCTAGTACACTAGCCATGGCAGTATGCTATGAGTAGGATACAATCAGTCTTGTCCTCTCAATTTTAAGCCTGTTCTTTCTAATCTCTTTAAACTAGGCTCCCACCCCTTCTAATAATTTCATATTATTACCCTACAATCTTCCCTATTGAGTCATTTCCAATGACATACATTCTTAGCTGTTGTTTCTCTCTCCCTGTACACTGCTTCATCCTTATTTGCATGCAAATCCAGGATGAAGTCAGCTATCCATTTTTCTATTCTGTTTACATCCTTACAGGCTGGCATGATTCCTCATTGTTTCTACTGTAATCCAAGTCAGAGTACTTTTCAGCAAATTTCAATGTCATGCATCTTCCTAAGACTTCTAAATTGCTCATATCAATTGGGCTTAAAAGCATAGATAGAAAGGAATTCAAACATTAAGAACTTCATGACCATGAAAGAGACGTATTTAAACACCGGTACAGACTACTGACAAAAAATTAAAAAAAAAAAAAAAAAACCAGGAAGTATCTATCTTTAAAATTCTTTTTAAATGAAATCCAAAAGCCATTGCTTGTGTAAGATTTAGGTGTTGAGGGTCCTAAGTAGAGGATGAACCAAACGGCTTATTCATGTTCCTTTCAGGTCTTATAACCTAAAATATATGCAACCTAATTACATTTCTCAAATTTTGCTAAGAAAGCTTTTGAATCTTATAGGATGATGATACAATGCATTAAGACAAAACCAAGTCATGATATTCTACTAAATGACCCAATATTTCATTTAATTGGAGCTCTCTTGGGAGCAGATGGAATTTGTAACTTAATAAGGCCTTCAAAGGGTAGAAGGTTGAGACAGACCCATCTTCCTGTATTCCCTTAAAGCTGGTGCCAGACTGCCTCGAGAAAGGAGGACAGAAATAATTATGTAACCTTCATTGGGTCTGGAACATTGTTTTGTCAGCTAGGTGCAATCAATTGCTAAGGATATTAACCTTAATTTTGAGAACACATTAGCTAAAAATGGGATTTTTGAAGATCTAAGATAGATTTCTTCATTCTTTGGGAACTAAGTGCATCCTTAAGTTTTCAAATCCTGGAAAGCACCAAATCACTTCTAATGAACTGCCATTTGCTTTTGAAAGAATATAAAATTTCAGCTTTGCCAGCAGAGAGATAAACAGTGATCACAGGGCTCATAGGAAGTTCGAGCTGGGGCAAAAAATGTGACTGTGTAGGCAATGGGCTGAAGATGGCTGGGATGGTGTGACCTAGCATTCCAACACTGCTGTGATAAAGCAAGATGTCTGATGCCTTTCATCCTCCCCTTGCCATCTACAACATCTTCATTAGCTTAAAGAATGTTTTATAGGCCACACTGCAGAAATGCCCTAATCCAAGGGGCCACTGATGCTCAGGGAATTTAGGGGAACCAAAGGCAAAACCATTGTCTTTTGATGTGAGACAGATTTCACTTTAGATTTCAGTTCTTAACTACAAGAGCCTGGATACTGCAGCTAACATTTCACAATTGTTTCTGTACAACGAATGGAAACTACACATGGAATTGCAGTAACATATATGTTCTTGGAAAATAACACAGCCCAGATGCACAAATTAATGATAGTGGTTAATACTCTACCTAACCCTACCTAATACCCTACCTAACACATTCATCCTCCAGCCTCCTCAGTGCTCCCTAATCTGCTGTCTCCATCAGCCTCCACTTGCTCAGTCTACTGTTTCTCCACAATAGTTATTGCTCCTCATTTCAGATGCAGCCTCAGTTAGGAGAAAATCTGAATAATCACTGAGATCACAGGGGACAACTGAATAACTTGCCAAACTCACATGACTAGAAATTAAGATACTTAGTGTATGGGTGATAAAAACAACATCACAAGTTTGATAATCAATATGATCTCTCTAAAGAATTTATGTTAAGCCAGTAAATGCATCAAACACTATGTTAGATACTGGAGCTATAGAGATGAGGACCAAGACACAGAACTCAAAGAATTCAGTGTATTGGGGGACACAGGTGTAAGAAGCAGGAAATGTACCAGAGAATGAGAAGTAAAGAAGATAGGGCTTAGCAGTTGACAACATGGTTCACTCTTCCAGAGGACCTGAGATTGGGTTCCAGTATCTCTCACCAGCCTGTAACTGCCTTCTACTCGAGCTCCAATGAATCTGATGCTCTCTTCTAAAGTTCTCAGACATCATCACACAAGTAGCAAGCACACAGAAACACACAGAGATACATGCATATATACCCAGCAGTGCTCAAGTGTACATACACACCCACAACTCACCTCCACACACACTCACACATGCACATCCAAAGACAAATAAACCAATATAAAAATAGATCATTAAAAAATTCAAGGAGAGAGATATGTGTAGAGTAAAAAGCCAGCAAGGAAAGTGAAGAAGCCTAAAATGCTTTACTACATTGCTGTAAAGGGTAGGGTGTGGTAGTCAAGAAATATCCTAGAGAAAAGAGATACTCTTCTCATTCCTTACTATATTCTTCTATGATTTGTATTGCCTTGGCCAAGTCAGTTCACCATGCAGCACTACAGTTTCTCTATCAGACAAAATGAACAAACAACTCAATAATCTGCCTTAGGGTTTACAATCTCAATTCTCTATTTCCAAAGCAACAATGTGAAAATAAAATTCCCTACTTTTTGACTCTGTCCTGTATTTCTTTGTAAACTATTCACCTCCCTTTTAACTACTTGGCCATTTGTAGTAGTTAATATTTTTGCTTTTCTATCGTGAGAGTACTGGTTATAGATTTAGTAAAATGGTTACATATGGAGTTTTTGGGACAAATGAAACTTCCTGGTATGGAGGGATATGTTTCCTCATTACTCCTTGTAAAATGACATGTTTCAAGCAATGGTTTTAAGTTTTAACTCTAGGGATTATTTTTTCACATGACAAGACTTCGGAATCTTTTTTAGCAACTTACCATTGACCCTCAAAAGGCTCTACCTCCTTATCCATTTAACAAACATATATTAAAGCTTTCAACATGTCAAACATTAGGCTAAGGGCTATGGGGTATGCAGAAATGATTAAGATATGGGCCCAGTTGTCAGGGAACTTATGATTTATTTAGTGGCTGTGGCACGTAGCCTAGTGCTATATTAAAATGTATTAGCAAGGCAATCTTTGTTCTGTCACAACTGGAGCCATGAGTCCTAAACATGTATATGTGCTTTTCACTAGGTGTTGAAAGCCACACGTCAAAAGGCAAGTGTTTTATTTTCTTTTTGAAAGGTTCAACCCATTAGCAAAGAAATGAAAGTTCAAGCAATGAGGTGGCATCATTCTTCTCGCAAATTGGCAAAGATAGCAACAGATAAAATGAAAGGACAATGAACGTGTGGTGACATGTGTCCACTGATACACTGCTAGTAGAAATACTAAATAAACTCTATAGCATCTATAATCACTTGAGGAACATTCACAAAAGTTAACTGCTATATGGCCATTTAAAATAATGGTTGAAGGTATGAATAATGATATGGGAAGGTATTTTTGATAAACTATGAAAGTAAACTAGCAAAGCATCAAACTATGTATGCACCATTATAAAATATTATGATTTCCTTTGGAATTATGCAAGAAAATTAAGACTAAAAGACAATGTGGCAAGTTATTAACAATAAATATAATGTTGAACTGATTATAGGTAATTTTAGTGCTCCCTTTCATGCATTTTTAACATTTCTTTATTTGTGTGTGTGTGTATGTACATGCATATGCCATGCACGTGTGTGAATGTCAATGGACAATTTGTATGAGTCAACTGTCTCTTCTGCCATGTGGGTTTAAGAGACTGAATTCAAAATTCAAGAGGCTTAGAAGAAAGCATGTTTACACTCGAGCCATCTTCATAGCCTTTAAGGTATTTTTTTAAACAGTGTATGTTTGTCTCTGTTTAAAATAGTGTGGATAAGTACAGTGTAAATGCAGTTACCCATAGAGGACAGAATAGGGTGACTGTTATAGAGTTGGAGTTACAGGTTTTTGAGCTCTTGTGAGTTGCCTGACGTGGGTACTTCATTCAGGTACTTGTTCTCTACCCTCTCCCTCCTTCATACATTTTTAATCTGCTGAATTCTCTGCAACACTGTTCTATAACTTCCAACATTTCAAAAAAGAATAGCATGCATAAAAGAAAGACAAAATATACCCTAACTTGTTAATAACAGTTTTCCTCAATAGTGACCCAATGGTAGGAGTGTTATTTTCTTTATAATCATCATATTTAGATATTTTTCTCCAGTGAATATGCAGTAACTTGACACAAATGAAAGCCAGAACTCAATTATGAGAAACTGGACTTCCAGGTGAACTAGCCAAGTGTGACATGAGCAGGCATACATTATTTCAATTAGCTAGTTCTACTGACACTGAGCTTGAAATACTTTTAGGCAGTCTCGCCATGGATTCTAGTTTGGAGCAGGTTATTTGTATGTGCTTTAGAGAATCAATGATGCCTACGTGCTTCTAAGGGATAGTGTGATAGTGAGTGTGCCAGCACTGGGACTGTGCTTTGAACCTGGGGAAGACAGATAGCAAGCAGCAATAGCTAGTTTAATTATACACTGGTTAATAATTCTGTTTAGATTGCCCATAGCAATTTCTCCCACTCTCCTTTCTTCAGTAATCATCTCTAAAACAGTGACCCTCAAAACTTTATCTACTACTCTTATTATGTACAATACTTCTGTCCTCTAAATTCCTCTCCCTCTACCCCATTCTTCTTGCCCTCTGGTTCCTTTCTTCCTCACTATCTTGCCTGTACCACAGATATTTTCAGAATGAGTTAAATTGATTATGAATGAATCAGGAACTTCATTAACCAGTTTCTCTTAAATCAATACAAATTTGCTTAATTAACTTGGATGCACAGTTTATAGAACTATTTTACATTTATCATTCTTTGCTTCCTGCTACACGGAGCTATCTTTATAGATTTCATGTGTATATAGATATCAAATGTAAATGTAATCTCCCTTTTTATTCAAAAGGTCAGCTTGTAAAATTATTAGCTTAAGATCTAGATTAAGAGCTGGGAGAACTGGGTTCTTCCAATCTTGACCTTATTCATTCACCCACAGTGGGATCATGGGTGAGTCACATTTCTGTTCTGGGAGTGTTTCTTCACCTTTAAGATAAAAGGAACAGAGACTGAATTATCTCAAAGGCACAGATGATGAATACAAAGGTATCTCAATATTTTGGAATTTGGGAAGCACCAAATGAGCTGTACAAACAAGCTATCTATGTACAAATGAGCTATTTATCCACCCATTCACATGATCACTACCTATACAAGCATCAGGCACAAACCAGGAGCTTAGGGTATGACAACATAATTGGAATGACACAGTACAGCAGAAGAATCCACATCCCAAGACAGCATGTTCAGTTTACTAAGCCTTTTGGCAATTATTCCTGAACAATAAAGCTGTCAGGCCTTGTTTTTAAAAGTACTTATAGATAAAGGGATAAAAGAGATGAGAGGGAGCTAGACTTGCTATAAGGGTCAGTTCACAGAGCTGGAGTGATATGTTAATCTGCCAGACAATGTTCTGAGATGGCCTGGTAAACGGAAGATCAGATTGTTATCAGAATGAAAGGATTAGGTACACAAGAGCCACACATATGTATAGCATACTAACTGGAACAGCAGGTAATTCAGGAAGAGAGGTTATTGAGGAGAGGCCTTATCAATGTCTCAAATAACTTCCTATCACTAATTTTCACTTGACCCATCATATCTAAGACCCAAATTGTGTTGCTTTGACACAATCTCCTATAGCTATATATGGACTACATCTCCTTTCCTGTCTCCCACTCTTTCCCTCCCTCTCCTTCCTTCTCACGGCCTCTCCTAGACCCAGGGCCCAGAGCCCAGAGCCAAATGAATTTCTAATTGTTGACCACACCTGTGCATCTGTCTTACCTGCTTCACTGCTCCCATCAATCTGAACACTAATGTAGTTTCTCCTTGAATGTGGGGCTGGAACTAAATTCATTCCAAGATGAAGACAAACAAAAGATTCCAGCCAGCTAGCTGAATGACAAGGATATTAGTTTGAAATCTGGAAAAAAAAGCATAGTTCTCATATGATGTTGGGGATGGGGGAGGGGAGTACTATTTCTAAAGCAGATTCAATGTTAACAGTTTGTCTTGAGAAACATTTGTAGGAAATAGGGGTCCTTGAGTCTGGTAGTTTAACTCCAACCTTTGGAGATCAGAGGTACACATCTGAGAACTAGGGTTATATTTGCTCACTATTAAACAGAACAGGAGACCCTGCAAAAAGGCCCCCGTTTTCCATTCCAGCAAACCTTCCTTACAATGCAGAGGCTCGGGAAGGGAGGCCTGGAGCATAGTAATTCTGGGACTGAAAGTAGTTATCTCTCATCTTCCTGGGAATTCCCTCAAAAGGTCCAGATGGGCTCTTGGGTGAAAGAAATCTATTGTCACAGAATTTTACTCTGTTCGGGACCCCAGCACCCAGTTCTGGTGTGTGTGTGCTGGGGGTTGGGGTATAGAAATAAAACAAAAATTTGGGTTGTTTCACATGACAGTGAATTACTTCAGCAAACAGGGTCTGGGGCTTGAGAGAGAAAAGCTAGCACATGTCTCTGCAAGCCTCAGGTTCCTGACAGAGAAATTTGTGAAAGAGATTTATAGATACCTTCTCTACCCTCACCTATACTTGTGGCAAGATTTTTATTTTGACTTAGAGTATGAATATAAGCCTGTAATCTTCTGTAATATGGAGCTGAGAAAGGAAGACGATGACTTTAAGGCCAGTTAACAAGATTATGTCTCAAAAACAAAGAAAACGAATTTGAGTTTGCAAAGCACTCCTGGGATTGTCTCATTAGGTCCTTGGCAATTCTGTGAATTAAGAGAGAGGAAGGTAACATACGTATAGAATACCAAGTGTGGGTGACTCACCGAGACTTTCATCCTTGTCAGTCTAGTAAATAGTTGAAATATTCTGAACATCGCAATGAGGGGGTGTGGTTATTCCTTTTTCTCTTGATTAGGTGAGGTGCTAAAGAACCACAAAGCTCAAATCCTTTCTACAAAATATTCACAGACTATTGAGAAGCCAGCAACTAAGAGGCACTCAAATGACATTGAAAAAGTGGTAAAAATTTCAATTCATGATTAAGAACTAGCACTTAATGAATGATTTCTCTCTGCTAAATCCTTTGAACATTTTGTATTATTTAATCCAAAAAGTGTTGCTATGAGGATAGTTCAGTTGTTATGAGGAAGGTTCTATCATTCGTACCATACTGAAAATGTACAGTTAGTCTCCTAGAGAGGACTCGACTATTACAAAGAGAACTAGAAATCGTTTGTTTTTTTTTTTTAAAAAAAAAAAAGATCTCATTTGTGAGTGTGTGGGTGTGCGCGCGCGCGCGTACATAAATGAGTGTAGGTACACACAGACACAGGGGGATCAAATGCCCTGGAAATGGAGTTAAAATGGTTGTGAGCCAACTGACATGGGTATTGGAATTCAAATTTGGGTCCTCTTGAAGTGCAGCAAGTGCTCCTAACCACCACCAATCAATCTCTACTATTCCTAAATCATGTTTTAAAAAGATTCCTTAGGATATCCATTTGAACTAAATTGGAAAAGAGTTTTATTTGTATAGGTAACAAGATACCAAGGCCTAATGTTCTAGCTACAGATGGTTGTAAAAGACAAATCTTCATCTGGTCTGGTTCTCATTAACTTGTTCCTGTTGGGGTTGCTGGGCTCTCAAGACAAGACAAAGGAGCTATGGCTGGGAGCACCAAATTTAAGTCATGGGGATGAAACAGACGTAGACAAGGCTATAATTTGAATTATGGTCGCAACAAGATGAATAGCCTCAGAGCTTTTCTGCCTGGAGTTTGAGGGTGTATCTTTAAATGAGGAATGGATCATAGATGATACTAAACATATTTAGAGATGCTTAAATAAGAAGCTGTAATATTTGAGAAGCTCAAACTTTTCAGCCCTTTAAAGAAAACTCATGGGAATATGAGATTTTCTTTTCCTCTTATTAAGTGCAGTCTTGGTATTTGAGGAAGATATTTCTGCTGTCCTTCATTAATTGAAGAGTTTTGCTTACTTTTCTATTCTACCTTTGGAGACTAGAGCACCTATTTAGTAGGTCATCTCTGACTTCCTATCAAATTAGTACATGCCACGACTCATTTTCCAAAGCTGTTTTGACTACAGGAACGGGGCTGGGAAGAAAGCACAATTGGTGAAGGCTTTACTGAATAACAGTGAAGACCTGAGGTTATATCTCTAGATTGCATGTGTGGGAGGCACGTGACTGCAATATCAGTGCTAGGACCTGCAGTCAGAAAGGTCCCTGGGGCTTGCTGTCCAGACAGTCCGCCTGAACAGTTCCAGGTTTTAGTGAGAGACCCTGTCTCAAAAATGGAAAATAAGGTGGAAAATGATTCAGCTTCTGGTCTCCATATGCACACACACATATACACACACAGAGACAGGCTGACAGACTAACTGAATGAATGAATGACAGAGGGACAAGGAGGGAAACAGAAAGGGGAGGAGGGAGGAGGAGAGCTGGGCGGGGGGAGGAAGAGAGAAAGAAAGAGAATATTGTTCTTAGATGTCAACCTAGAGATATATCAACATGTGGTTCATGGTCAGAACTAATGGACCATACAACAAAGACAAAACAAGATACCTTTATGAGATGGTTCCATGTTGTGAATCATGGCTATTCGATAGCCATACATTTTTTAAAAAGGATCATGACTACATTTGTCTCAAAGCAGAAGTTATCTGACTTGTGTGTTCGGGTCCAAATATGGTTGTATCTTGCACAACTCTTTAATGCCTTTCACATGAAGTCTTATGAATAGGCCAAGCAAATTCTTCATGATTGTACATTGCAACCTACTACCTCAGCACACCCTTAAATCCCTAAATGTCACCGGGGTGGTTTTGTTTCCATTATAGACATGCTTTAGTGTGCACACCCTCTTGGCATTGGACTCTGGCTCTGCTTAGGGGCACTAGGAGAGTACCTAAACGGCCACTCACTTTTTAGTGGTCATTTTTTCATGTTGATTTTAACAACATTCAGCATTTTCATTGTTTACAATGCATTAATGAAAACAATAAGCAAAGCTGAGTCAATAGTAATTGTTCTTGAGTATAAAATGACAGCTACTCAATTAGTTTTTGATAAGCCCCCAGACAGAGCAAATGGAACATCTGTCCAATAATTTCCTGTCAATACTAGTCATAAATCTGGGCCTCAGTACTCTGACTAATCCCTCTAAGGGGAAAAAAACATTTTCTTTAAACATAGTAATGGAAGAATTTTTGACAAGCGATGTCATTTCTCTCTAAATAAGAACAAGCATTTTGATAATCTTCAAAGTTTCTTCTTTGCTCCACTGGGCAAAAGGAGCATTGTTAAAACTGTTGTTTCTGGCAGTCAGAAATAAATGAATGCAAACATCTTCTATTCAGGAACAGCCTTTGCAGACAGAGAAGAGGGGCACAAGTGATGAGAACTGAAGAGGGATGAGAAGACCACTGAAGTAACAAAGTCTATAATTTATGTTGCATTCCTTTGTACTAAAGGCACTATGCAACACAAACACATCACAACAAACACACACACACACACACACACACACACTTCCACATACCCCTAGTTAACAGGAAAGCATTCCACTCCTAGGGAGACACAGCTAAATACTGGCAGGCTGTCCTTCCCACAGAAAACGACTATATGAATCTGAGTATCCAAGTAACTTAGACACCAAACCTTGACTACAAGGTATTATCTAGAAAGAGTACAACAGGTTGAGAGCATGGAAAAGAGGAAGACAGAATACTTAAAAGTGGGGGCAGTGAAATCAGGGCAATATATAAAAGGAGAAAGATAATGGGCCCCTTAGGAGGAGAGAGGAGATGCAGGGGAAGGTTAAAGGCCATGAAACCCAAATTGTATTCACTTCACGGTTTAGACTCAAACCATTCCTGATCTCATTTCACAGGGATTGACTTCGAAAAAATTTCCCATAATAGAATTAGGAAAGTAGGCTATTATTTGGTACGTGTTCCTGGAAGGCTCACATTAACCAACAGTAGCTTCCGGGAATTTATACCAAATTTGTTCTCCAGCTGTTGGCATACCATGATGGCGGGTACACACAAGCAGCTGCAATTCCCATTGCCTTGCCTTTCCACCTGGCCCCATCCCTGCTCAGGCCTCGCCTTAATCTCCATCAATATGTAATGCTCATAGGAGCAGCAGCCTTCTACCCAGAACTCAAGCGTAACTGAAAAATTGGCTGTTTCCTGAATTTTTTTCCTCCTCCTAGGAAGTACAATTCTAAACTTTCATTGAAATTTTATGGGAAAGTATGTTACATTTCCTCACATTCAATCTGATTCTCTTGTTACTGAAAGCATTTATTCTCAAAGCAAGGGAGGCTCTTATTAAAATTCAAGGGTGAAACACAGCTCTTTTGTGCTGTTGTGTGTTTTCTGTTTTCTTTTTGCCTTTTCTGGTTGTTTTGAAACAGGATCTCACTCTGTAGCCCAGGCTGGCCCCCAACTCAAAGAAATCCTCTTGTATGAGCCTTCCAAATGCTGGGAATATAGGTGTGAGCCACCATAGCTGGCAAAACCTGCTCTTTAACTACAAATTAAATGACACGGGTTACTTTGGTTTCTCTTTTGTTCTGAAATTCATTCCTTACATTTAAATAGTCTCTGGAAGCTCACTTGGCACTTATACCCATGAAAACCTCCCAAATGTAAAAATGATGTCTCTGTCCTTCCTGAACTGAATGGGTACAATCTAAGGTTTCTCCTAGACACTCATGCTTGAATTGCAGTATTGCTTTGTAGGGTTTTTTTTTAACTTAATATGACCAGCTGTTGGTCTATTCATAAGTTCTCTTCATTCAATAAAATCCAATTACAATTATCTGTGCAATATCTTTTATTTGTATCCCCCCACAAAAATAAAAATTAATATTAATGTCTTCTCCCTCTATATGCTTCAAATTCAGTCCTATCTTGGCAACTATAACTTCTCAAGGAGATAACATAACACTACATGACTTTTGAATTTGAATGTAGTAACTAACCATTATTCTTACTTTTTAGGTCTAAGCCACAAAACAATGTAATTAACAAATACAACTGAAATGGTATTTTGAAAAGTAAATTACTTTTATAATTTTTTTCATAAATAGATGCATAGACATTGTGATCTCATATTGGAAAGTTACAAGCAAGCCCCCGCATAAGCAACCTACTTCGTAATTCCTAACAAATAAACAGGAAAAGAAATGCATTCATAGAGAAAGAAACCAATTCAGATTCCAGTTGTTGCAAAAAAAAAAAAACATCTATATGAAGTTTGCTGATGCAAATCAGTTTATTCTGTGGTCTCAGTAAAATGGAGTTCCTTTTCATCTCTTCTTACATGGAGTAATTGGTAAACAACCAAGCCAATAGTTACAAAAACCTGCAGCCCACAGCTAATTAAACCCTAGCACCATTTTGGCATTGCATCTTAATCACTATTATAGAGGATCAGGCAATTCACAGCAGTGTATACCAACAAAGTTAACCAGGCCACTTCACATAGCACAGTAAGCCCACTGGGTCTTACTGGTATTAGTAGACAATATAGGGAAATTTCAGGCATTTTAGACCCACTTAAGCAGCTTTGTCAAGTAACTATTAATTGCCATTATTTTTTTAGTTTTAAGCAGTAGCAAGGTACTAAATGTACTAAGGTATAAAGACAATGTAAGTATGAGAGGGTGAAAGAAAAAAAAGATGCTACACATAGTATTTTTCAGAAACAATCATCTGAAGCTATTTCTCTGCCTTCCACTATTTGAGCAATAAGGAGAGAAGGAAAATGATAATGATACTTAAATCAAGAGAAACCAAAGAAAAATTACTTCATCTTTCAGTAACCAATATAAATACCTTATATATGCAAATGTGGGCTTCAATAGTGCTTCCATATGCAAATTGTAAATATGGAACAGCATCCCTTTCAGTCCCCAGTTGAGCATTAGGTGACAATTTATTTAGGGGAGTCTCAGTAAATGCATGCTTCAATCTTAATCTCTGTGTTGATGGGAAGTGCTCCCCTTCCCTTACCTCAGCAGTTACCTACAGCAGCTACTGATGCCCAGAAGCAACGCCCTGGCCCTGGCAGTGCATAATTCTACGTTAAGGATTTAATTTTGAAAGTGAAAAATGAGGGCCACTCTCCTCATAACATTTTCTTTTATGATTGCCTTATCTCTTTGAAATGTATTATTTTTACTAAAAGCACCCTGAAGATAATTGAAATAGATTTTCCAGATCTATGTCTAGGTTATCTTAACCTCCAGCAACATACCTTCTCATTCACAATATTTTTAGCAAATGGAAGAACTAGCCCTTCACTTATTAAAAAACAAAAAAGCCAAGAAAAAAAAAACAGTAACAACAACAACCAATCAACCAACCTAATATTCCATTAGCACTAAAAACAAAATCATTTTCGAAGAACATGTGTGCTATTTTAGAACTCAAATTTCTGGTACCAAAACTTCTCTGGTCAATCTTCAGTACTAGAAAAGAAAATAGGTAAATAAGACTAGGAAGTCAGCCTCTGGGGATGAACCTACTAAGAAAATGAACAACAGTTCTGCCACTAAGTCCCCGAATATGACCATTTACTCTAGGATTCCTTTGAGGCTTGCAATGGCCGAGTTGCTCTGAAAAAGAGTTTTGTTAATGTCAGTGTCAGGCTCAGCGATGAGTCCTCACTGAACCAGATATTGAATTATTGGGTTCATACGCCTGGGGAATGAATGACTGAAAAAGAATTGATAAGAGTTTTCAGAACAACGAGAATATTAGTTAAAACTGTCCCTTGGAAAAATGGGAATACAGAGGAACGAGTCACCCTCTAGCAAAGAACCAAAGTCTTTGATGTCTCCCTAGACAAGCAATGGCTGGAGGATATGCTCCCATCTCAAATATCCGCAATTTCCCCCAAATAATAGCATTCAAAAATATAATTTTGATAACAATAGGGAAAATATCGGAAGCTGCCTACAGTTTCTGTCTGGGCTGTTATTCACTGGAATAGATGTCACACAGAACAAAGCACACTTCCCTCAAGGAGTTCCCAGTCTAAGTGGGAAGACTCGGTATGTTTACCGAAGCTTAGTTATGGGATATGGTCCAAGAATTATACCATTTGGCAATTTTGTTGTAAGAACATCATGAAATGTACTTGCCCAAACTATAATGGCTATGATGCCATAGGCAGTGTAATCGTATGTGTGGTCCATAATTAACCAAAACACTTATGTAGAACATGACTGTAACTACTAAAATACAAGATAACAACAAGAAGAGATACAAGATACTAAAGACTAGAGCCCGTTAAAGGGATACAGACAGAATAGAGCAAGATAAAGAGAGTACCAGCTAGAGGAAAGAAAGACCTCCAGAGAAGGTGCCTTTTGAAAAGGCTATTCTGTCCAGAGACTTTGCCAGAGACACTCAAATTGACCCTCTCCTCTTCAATAGGTCCTAGGTGCTGGCTTTCTCCACCCCCTGCCTCCCCCACCCCCACCTCTGCTGACAACACTTACTCTTTGACTCTTGGGCTTTCTCTTGGGCCACTGCCAAGCAGAACACAGCTATAGAGTTTCCATCCTCCCCATCTGTATCTACTTAAGCCCAGAAACATTTTTGAGGTTTTGTAAAGGGTTTTTACAGTTAATAACTAAAAGGGAATAGACAAGGTTTAATAACACACACAAACACACACACACACACACACACACACACACACACCCCATGTGAAAAGAAACCTAAAAAGCCTCTGGAAATAGCTATCTCAACCCCAGTTGTATGGAGGTGAATTTTGGCCTGATTTTCCTAGTAACTTTCACTAAGCTTAAGTTTTCTTCTAGCATCAACTACCACCTACCTTTTTGTCCCTGCTCTCCTTGCTTTCCCACCCCCACCCTGCACATACATATCCTGAAGACCTGAAGAGGAATACAAGGGTAGGAAGCTGTGTATGCTCGGAGGTAAATATGACAGCCATATATAGCTCAGAAAGTATAGGCTACATGTAATATTTTCTTGTGCTCTAACTCAAGTAGCCATCTTGCATATAAAGATTCATGGTTTATAAGAAGAGCTAAGGCAGAGTCCTGAAAAGATCACCTTGCAAATCAACCTTATTTTTAAAAACTAGCTGATGCCACAAGTCCAAATTCACAGAAAGAGCACACAAAATCTAGCCCTAACAAAGGATTTCATGCATTTTTTTCACTTGGGGTCTGAGCTAAGTCATACCTGTTAGAGTTCAGTGAACTCAAACAACTGTTAGCACAGTGAGACAGAGTATTGACAAAATCCATGACAACACAAACACATTTCAAGTGGGAATGTCACAGCTTACTTTTGTAACAAGCACAGAATAGAAACGTGCACTTTCGAAGGGGTGGCCGGGGGTGGGGGGTGTTACATATTCTTCCTTCTTTGTTCTGAGTCCTGGGCAACTAATCAGCACTTTATGTCCCATATGTCTCCAATGAATCTCACACATGGCGATTCAACTCTGACTTTTCAATGGTGATGGGCTAATCATCACTCTAACAATAAGTTACGGGGTGGAGAGAACACTTCTTGAAGCCACTTGGACAGGGATAATTCATTCCTTCCAAAGGGAATGAATGGTGAGAAAATTTATCAGTTAAGTAATCACTTTTTTTATTCCAATATTGATGACCACCCCCCCTTTATAACTCTTCACTGTGACTTTTCTACTCCACATTTTCATAACTATTGTCCCTCCTACCTGCCAAGCAATATTGGAGGAAGTCATGAATTTGTGCCATTTTTGTAGAGTAAACCAGTCACACAGCTTAACTTTACCCATGTCCTAGCTGATATTTTACAAGGTCTTTATTCATACTTTGCCGCTTTACTCCATTATTTATGCTTTCTCTCACTTTAAATGCTTCCTAAATATCCCAAAGCCCAAACGCAATCCTGGCCTCCCCAACCTTAGCAAATGAGATTTCTCTGATAAGATGGAAGATTTTAAGCATGTAATTCCTGAGATTCCACGCACCTTTCTTGACCCAGTCTTCCCCCTCCCTTCCTTTCATGGTCAAATGTATAACAAGAGGAGTTAGCGCTCACTTCCTTACCTTCAATCTTGTGACTTTCATGCTCATTACACTAATGGAAGTTGGTTCTCAAATGTCACCAATGACTTCAAAAATGGCCACTTCTAACCTCTATTCTCTTTCACTCCTCTGTAAATCTCTGTGAACTTCTACACTGCTTCTTCTTAGATAACTTTGCTGTTCATTTTAGCCCTCTGAACATTCCTTTTATGGTTTCCTCCTCACCCCGTAAAAACTCCTGTTTGGCAACCTTTTCTACTGCCCATGGTACATCTCAACCATTCTCCAGTGCTCTTCATCTACATTTCTGACTCTTTCTTAGGCATCTTTCTTAGGTGGATCATTCGTATTACAAACTCAACACATGACAAAGGTGAGATTCATCATCTTCCCTCCTATGGTGGCCACTCAACAATGCTTACTGCTTCAGTTAATTTCCCTATTTCTACTCATGGCATTACTGTTTTTCTTCCAAAGAATTAATAATCTAAAAATCAAAAACCTCTCACTGGTCCTAATGATTCCAGTCTCCAAGTCCTAGTGATTCTCTTTATAACCACCATTTTCCAACACCCATATCCTGCTTTCTCTTAACACTAATCCATCCAACAGCCTAAGTTGTACTAGTCTCTCTCATTGTCAACATTCTTTCTCTGCCAATGATGTCAAGCAGATATTAATAACCACAGTCAAAGCATAGTACTCCAAAAGAATTTTTTCCCTTTAAAAATGTAAAGGCCTTGATTTAAAAAATATCAGGCAATATTTCTAATATTGCCAACTATCCGTCACTCTGGTGACGGATAGTTGGCTCAGTGCTTAATATTGCTTTTGCTCTTGCAAAGGTCCTGAGTTCAGTTCCCAGGACTCAAACAAGGTGATCTGTAACTCCTGATCCAGAGAATCTAATGCCCCTGCTGGTTCCTCCAAGGTACCTCGAATGGTACCTGAATATACACATATAAATCTTTTTTAAATTGCCAGGCCAAAAAAAAAAAAACCCATACATTTCAAAAAGAAAATAAAATGGAAGCAATGAAGAGATTCTATTTGATGGCAGTCCACCATCCTTTAGTATGTAGTATCAGTACATATTATCTCAAATAAGGAAAAAAAACCATACAAATACATTACATGTCTTCCAAAAGAGATTAACGATGGTGCCAATAAGACAGAAGTATTGCCCTTAAACAGACTTCAACTCTCTTTAATACCTAAGGAATGTGAAGATAACAGACTACTTTATACATTAATGTCTTGAAGCACATCATACAATATTTTCCTCATTTTACAAAACCTGACAAAAAGAAAAAGCACAGCTTCCTATTTCCAGTACCTATGAACCTCACATATTTTTGTGAGATTTGGATGTTTTTCTTTGCTATATAAATGCCATGGGACACAAATGTCACTTCTTTCAGAACAAAGCAAGTTGTATGTTTTTCTGCCTAACTCCCTTTTGGGGCATCTTAATGTCCCCCTAAATCAATGAAGATTATTTAAAGACATGCTCATCTTTATAAATACAATTTGTGGTCCTTTTTTATCACAAACTATTAGTGAGGAAGTAAGTGAAATATTAGAATGAGTGCCTCTTCACACAACCATCTGTTCCTCACTCCTATATTACTTTGTCTTTTGGTGGGGTGGGAACTCAAGATAGATGGAGATAGAAATGCAGGTGACAAGAGAGGAAGAATACAAGTGTCATTTCTAAGTTTCAACAATTTAAGTGAGCCTCACTAATCCAACTGAACATTTATCAACTGACTTCTTTTTTATCCATCTCGTTTATTTTCACTGTATGGGTAAGAGCTCCTGGCACCAGTGATTTCTATAGCATCATGCACTAATAGCATTAAAGGTAGAATAAACATGCCGTGGCATAACTACCAAGATATAGGATATTTATTACTATATTGCTTAACTTAATGTCCTCAATCACAAATGTTTAATAATAACTGCCTTCCTCACTTAGTGAGATGCCTAACATATTGAAGAGGCACCCACAGAGAGAGCTGAAATGTCTTCCCTTTCCTGCATACTTCCTGGTACAAACTGTTTTCTTGAAATAAGGTCTACACCATACCTAATAAACAGTGAATTTGCTAAGAAGTTTTTATACCCTCATAAACTATCCCTAGTGAAAGTCATCTAACTGGCAGGAACTGTACAGGTAACAGACAGCTGAAACCCCTACCACATATTTTTCTAAACTTTACTTAATGGCTCTTGGAAGGCTGCCATCTCAGAGGTTTACTACGAAAGTAAAAGGCAAGACTGAAATCAATGCCAGGCATAAACATGAGTTTTTGACATGCTTCTGCCACCGAACAAATCCCACAGACAATGCTGTAGGCTCCCAGACAGGTCAGCCAACAAAAAGTGTAGGAAGTACTCTGTGAGTTTCAATGGGTGTATCCTCCCTGTGAAGTCCTACAGAATGGTGCAAAGTTGTAAACCACCCATAAAGAATTGAAACAAAGTACACAGGACCTTTATCCTCCTGAATTAAAACATACTGTTCTGAGACCCCAAGTGACAAGACAGAATGCAACTTTTTATCATCTAAAGTTTTTATCATCTAAAGAGTTAGCGAAGTCTGCTATTTGAGAGCAGGTTATAAAGCTAGGCACTCTAATCTGAACAGAGGAAGACTGGGGAGGGGTGTTATCAGTTTGTCAAACAAAAAATGAATATTGACTAGGTAAACAGAGCTCATCAAATCCTAATACAGTCGAGATAAAGAAGATTTTGAAACTAAACAAAGGTAAGCTTAAAAATAAGCTAAATGGGAAGCTGATAAAAAAATATGATAATCACATGGAACACTGACAAAAATCCTAACACCCAGAAGGCCAAGACAGGGGGATTGAAACTTCCAGGCCAGACAGACTAACGCACATAGTGAATCTGAGAATGTCCTGGGCTATATGATGAAAGTTTATTTCAAACATACCAAAAGTATTCATTATTTCTCAAATAAGAAATTATAATGGCCTAAAATAGTTTTCCCCAAGCAGTGTTAATCATGTTCATGAGATTTAAATCTACAATGAATGGGAGCTGGGGAGACTGCTTAGTGCTTAAGTGTACTATTGCTCTTGCAAAGAACCAGGTTCCCAGTGACAACACTACAGCTTACAACTGTCAGGAACTCCAGTTCCAGAGGACTCATCATGATTTTCTGGCCTCGGTGGGCACTGCATACATGTGGTATGCAGATACATATGCAGGTGAAATGCTCATACACATAAAATATATAAATCTTAAAAGGTAAACCCATGATAGCTTATTGAATGGTATTAATTTGACTTGAATCTTGTTTTCCAGGAGCAGACTCCTAGAAAGCCGAGTTGATTCAGGTCTATGGATGAGACCATAAAAAGAGTATCCAAGGTTTATGGAAATCTACTTTGTACCAAAACACAACATTTTCATTCTTTCAATTCTGGAGCTTCAGTTGAGGAGCAAGACTGTTTTCAACTGCTTTCTTAGGAATAATTTTACAATACTCTTATTCCATATTCCTTGGGTTACCTGATTCACCCCAATATACTGAAATCACAGTTTAAGAAAGCATGACACATTCTATTTCTTTACTCCATATAAACTATTTGTTTTCATTCTTGGTGGGACTTCTTTTCCTGATTGGTTTAACTGAGCATATATTAGTTGTGAAAAATAATAAGCTTAGCTTATTATTAATACATTCATAGCTATAATGTATTTACAAAATATTCACCACTATCTTCTGGAGCATTGAATATTATATCATTGTTTTGCATCAATATCTTTACTTCTTGCAATCTTACAAAGATTTCTTCATGTCAACAAACTCTAATCCGTCCATTTTATGCCAATAGTTCTTTCTCTAACAGTTCTATACACTAGCATCTGACTTTTCTTCCTTAAATCCTCTGAATATGGTCCTTTCTATGTTTATGGACAGTAAACTAAAGGGAAATAGCTGCAAGCCATAGAATAAAATATGTCTGTTAGACACATCAGTAGCACTTAGAATAATGCTGTGTAAGAAATAGGTTGGACAACAGGCAATGTTTTTACTCTCTACCCAGCATGAAGCAGGTTGCAGAAATCAGGCTGGCCTCTCAGCAGCACAAGTCAGACCTTTACATTATGACTTCATTATTTAGTTTGAAAATGATTTTCAAAAGCAGACTCACCCATAGTCAAATATAAGTATAAACGGACCATTCAAGTCACATATAAATAACTTATTCTCCATCTGCCATTTGTAATCACACAGACTTCTGGTTGACTGCCAATTCAGTCAAAACATCAAAAAATACACCTAAGAGATTTGAAGAGTAAAGTTGCTTAAAAAAACAACAACCAAAAAAAAAAAATAGAAAGAAAGAAAAGAAAAGAAAAGAAAAACTACAAACCTCTGGGCCATTTATGGATAAGTGTGTCTATGGTAAAGGGCTCGTACATAAGATCATTTGATCAATGAATTTTACTTCTGAATACCCCAAAATGCATGCTCTTATCACTTCACTAAAAGCTAGTGTTTTTGAAACCACGCAGCTGGTCAGCTTGATCCAATGAGATCTTAACTATTCTGGCAAAATTTTCTAACCCAAGCCTCTCATTTCCAGCTGAGCTCATTGGGTGGCCCAGATGATATACAAAGAGACTAAAGAGAGGATGTTTAAGGCAGGACACTCTGAAGGATTGTTTTACAATGCCACATGTTGTACAGATTAGCTCAAGATTTTGCTCCTTGGGTGTTACTCTCAATTAGAGACCTACTTCAAATTTATTCATACTCAGTAAGTTTTCGGCATACAGCCCTCAAAATACATCTGGAAAATGAAATGAAGAGAAGGCTGTCATCTGCCTTCCTTTTCAACTCTTTCTCACCATACAATTTCCTTTATGCAAACTTTGATTCCAGCCCAGATGGATTTTGGCACCTAACAACCTTATATTTTTCTTGCCTCAAGAATTTGCCAGGCTACTATTTCTGCACACAATGGGCATTCATGGTGTGTGTGTGTGTGCGCATGTGTGCTAGAAACTGAACACAGGGTCTCATATGTACTAACAGTATATTCAACCTCTGAATTTTGTATCATTTTATCAATAGCATGCATAAATACAGCCTCTATCAACCAAACTATAAAGTACACACACACACACATACACACACACACACACACACTACCTAGGAGAGTGCTTAACCCTTTGTAGATCCTCGAAAATTCTTTGTGGGTTGAATGAATCCATCATTCAATTATTATATCAAGGTACTTAGTATAACAGAAGAACCCTTGAAAATCTAATTTCAGGAGATACACTTATTCAAAATATAGTCCCTGCTACCCGAAAACTCTGAAAAAATAAGTCGGTACTATTATCCTCTTTGAATTCAATATAAGCACCTTGATTAAAAAAATTGTCATTTTCTAAAACACTGAAAAACTACTACATTCAGAAACATTATTAAGCGATTTAGATCTTTATTACTAATGGCATTGAGATTTACCATCTATTCCAAAGGTTGTTCAATCAACACAAAACAATTGAAGTGAGAAACATTAACACCACATTTTCAGCAATTACTGTAACATGATCATAATTCCTAGACATCCTTAATCTTTTGTCAAACACAACAGAATTCATATTACATAGATTCCTATTTCATTAAGATAATGTGATTTGAAATAGTAATGGCAAGAACCAGAAACAGAATAGAGATCCTGTTAACACTTAAAGGCCTTCTTTCCCCCAAAGGCATATCAGTATACAATAAGAAGTCTTCAGGCAATGCACTTCTAACCCCAGAAGCAATGGTACCTATTAAACACTTACAGGGCCTCCCTGGGTAAAGTGATACTAAAGAAAACAGACTCAAATAAGATTAAATGTTATCTTGGTTTTCAGAATGTGGATGTTTTAGTTCCAATTTGCCTCCTATCTACTTAGGAATCCAGAGCAAAACAGTGTTATTCCATTGATTCTGTAAGTCAAAGAGCAAAAGGCCAGAGTCCAAATATGGTTCCTTTTTGACCTGAAAGTTTTAAAAGACTCCCCCCCCCCCCAGAAAAAGACCACAGTTCCTAGCTTCTCTAAAAATTGAGTATGTGGAATGAAAAAAATGTGAAGATTGATGATATAGTTTGTCTGTTGGCAGTATTGCCTTGTTTTGTTTTGGAACATGAGATTTATTTTGTTTTTGTTTTATTAACCTTTCTGTATTTCCTTTGCTTGTACCTCATTTAACAACCCTATCTTTAATTGCTGCATTGCATCTCATTTTGGAGTCCTGACATACACATGCCTTTTTCTTCCTTCTTCCACATCCAAGAGTCCACAAAAGTTTCAGTACTTTTTTATAGGTGTTAAAGGGTCACTTAAAATAGTTTGAAACCACATTTAATCCTGACAGGGTAATCTTCTCAAAGTCTTGGTGCTTAACTGGAAAGACTATTATTAAATAAAGAATAATACTATAAACCAGGTTTGGTGACTAAAAAACAATAGTAAAATCACTTTAGGCTATCATTTCTCAGTTAAACATAACTTTTATAGTGGATACTTTAAGTGAAAGTCAGAAAATATATTGACAATATAAAAGAATGCCTTTGGGAAGTGAGTCCTCGCTGTCTATCAGATTCTATATATTAGAGAAGATAATACTAATAATCGGAAGTGAATTTATTTTAAAGTCATGGCTATATTATGTTTGCTTCATAAAACGTCCAGTTAATTCAATAAATATCTACCATTATTCCTTCCTTCACTATATGGTAGAGTAATAAGACTGCAGAACACACTCAAAGAATCCAAAAACAAGGAGTATCATCTACCATGTGAGTCTTGAATCTGTCCACCTGAGCATTGCATTTACAAACCAAGAATAATAACAACTGTTAAATGTGGAGACAATATAATAAAAAACTAACTAAAGCAAAATAACTAATTCTATATCCCTATACTGGATAAAGATTTGTACAGATGAAGATTTTTTAAAATACTCAATGAATTACTATGTTCATAATAGACAATGGGAAAGCAGTGCATATAAAATAGTGCAAAGTGTAACACACAAGTGTGTGTGTGTGTATGAGAGAGAGAGAGAGAGAGAGAAATTGAAAGCAACCAAACTAACATCTTAACCATCAAAACACTGTTATCTTTCGGTAGATTGTAAAAAAATAATACTCAAAAATTACTATAAAGCTCAAATACTCAAATTTTGTTTAAAAAAAGCTGTTGTATAGAGATTATACACAGAAAATAATTTAAATGATTTCTTCATTAATTCCAGTTAGAAAATTATATATTTGGAAAAGTAAAGTCTACAATAACAATACCAAGTATTCTTATTATTGTTAGAGTTGTTCAAGTGCTCATTTCCAGGAGACTTAAATGACTTGGTTGTGGAGGACACACCAAAAAAAGAGGTTTCTAAAGAGAATTATGCTGAGACAATTACATTCTTGTGATCTTGACGGACAATGTGAACTGGAAGATGCACATGTAATGTTTCATTTCTTTTTACAAGCATTTCTGTATCTAATAGAATGGATCAGAGTCTGCCATTAAACCCCCCTCATTTATTTTAGCTGGGCAACATCTCGATTGTGAAAGGTAAGAAAGAATAGATACTTCCTCTTCAGTAAGAGACGCAGCTCCCATACCCTCACGACCATTACACTCAAAAAGAGCCAAGACAAAAACCACAGAGTTGTAGTCAAGTCAAAAAAGCTTTTAAAAATAAATATAAAGAAGATAGATGGAGGGAATTTCTCTCATCACTGACATGAATCCTGTGCCCTCCTCCAAAAAAACAAAAAGATAGAAGCTATAAACTCCTGGAGAATAGGGCTCTGGTAAATCTAGAATGCTAAGTCAAAGTATGCTGATGAAAATCCAGAGATACTGGGATATATAAGTAAAAATGTAGAAAATAGAGACACAAATGACAGAATTGCAAGGTTGAGCATGGGAGTCATTCTACAACCCCAGTACTTAGAAGATGGAAGTAGGAGAATTGAACATTAAGACCAACCTCAGCTATATAGCAAGTGCAAGCCCCAGCTCAAGCTACAGGAAACCATATAAAAGGGTGTATATGTACACACTATGTTTCACAAAAGATCTTATATGTTATTTTACACATTAAAACAGAGAATTTTAAAATGTGTTCACCCAACCACTCTGGTTTTGTAGGACTAAATCAGCCTCATCAAGAAAGGCTTACAGTGTACCCAGAGAGAGAATTTCCTAAAGGGAAGGAGTAATGATGAATCAAATATTTGCATAGGGTTAAGATCTTCTACTCCCAAACCAGATACCCACCCCCATTCTATGAAATAAGGAAATTCATCCCGTTCACAGCTTTTAATGTTTCATCCTATGTATAGAATAAAAGCCTTTATGGTACAGTTTGATGATACCTGACATTTTGAAGCTATGAACATTATTTGTATAGACGTAAATGTAAATTCCAAAGCTAGTATTTTTGGGAAGTCTAGCAGTCAAATGCTCAATTGAGCAAGTTGATGAATGGAAATGAAAAACAAACAAACAAACAAACAAAAAAACCTCATGGAAGAGATCTGCAGCATTTACTCCCTAGAAGGAACGTTAGCTTTATTAAAATCTTCATTAATTGTGACTCAACTTATCCTATCTTGCTTCTCTTAAAGACTCATTCATTTCTATTTTTTTTCATACTTTAAGGCGGTTAATTATTTATTTTATTTTATTTTTTTAATTTACATTCCAAATCATTTCCCCTTTCCTGTTTCCTCCCTCCCATAACTCCCATAAGTCCCATAAGCCCCCTTCCCTCCCTCTTTTCTCCATTCAACCCCCTCTCGTTACTCTGTCCTGGCATTCCCTACTAAGACAAAAGAGCCCAAGCATGTCCTTTTATGGGGATTTTTCTATTCTATTTCCTAAGTCTGAATATAATGGGAAGGAAAAAAGTCTCCTAAGAAAGACAAAAGGTCTAATGACATTTCTGACCTAATGTTTATAATCACGTATCTAAGAGAGAGAATAAATACAGCTCTTATCAGCACAGTAGCTTACTTTGAGATAAATGGTAACCTGACCCTGGTGTGACAGAAAAGCAGGTCTGGTCTTCCCAGAGAAATTAGATGTCCTGACAGAGAGCAACTTACCAGATACTCTTAACTCATTTTTACTTGCTCAACTTCAAAAACATCACTTGAACTTTCAACCACTTACCACTATAAGTTCAACGGAAAATACTGTGGTTGCTAAAGGACTCCAGCCACTTTCTCAGAGATGGGAAACCTGTCCTGACAAGTCACCAAACACAACGGGTCCCAAATCCCCTCCCACCCTTCCATGGAAGCACCATACTGCTTCACATCAATCAGTTTAGAAGGAGCTTGCATGTCTCATTATTGATTCTCGACAAGGAAAAGCCCATTCCACAGTGATGTCCTTCCTGCCTAGCCTACCTGCTCGGCTTTGTTAAGTCAGTTTTCTGTTTGATAAAGGGTTATAGGGAGGATCACCTAATGTCCCATTGTGGTTGTTTCTCTAAAAACTTGTGAATGTGGTTTAGCCAAAGGTTTGAAACAAAGTCAGAAATACACTGCAAATAACCACAAGTGGAACAGGAATGTGTTGCAACTTTCCTAGTCACTGTGAGAAACGCTGGCATGATGTTATTTAAAGTAAGGGAGATAGTAGTCTTTTAAGCATCATCCCAAATTAGAATGCTTATTTTCAGATTCTTCTAAAGTCATGTTTGCGTTCGAGCTCAGTGTATATTCTATGCTATAAACATGCACTTTTAGGAAAATCCTGCAAAATTACTTGTTTACAGAAGTAACGTGTTTTTTCTTAAGTCATTAACCAATTTGCAATCATTTGAGAGCCTCTGTGCCCTGAGATATTTCATGAAAGGCACGTTTGTTAATCCTTTGGTCATGCTGCAATTCAATATCAACAGCGGAATCAAGCCTTAAGCCCCTCCAAATTCTAAAATACCTTCCTGAATCCCTCACAGTATTGCAAAGGACTTTCCCTGCTCTAATGGGGTGCATACACAACCCCCATTAGCATTATGTGTGCACGCACCATTTGTTGCTGGCACTCATCTACTGACATAGACAGGCGTGCTCCACTGACGGACTGATTCCCAGAGACAAGAGATCTAGCCTATGTACTCTATACTGTATATGGTTTGGAAGGAAAGGGGTACATGGGGGTGGGAGGAGACAGCAAATGGATTTTATTCAATTAAGTTAAAATTAATACAGATGGTATTGTATTTTCAAATTTAAATCATTTCCATTACATTTAATTTACCTAATTGTTAATGAATTAGCAAATGTATTTAGCAACCAAATCACCTACTAATTAGATACTAATGAAAACTACTTAGCCATTTGTTTTCATGTTGATCGTCATGTATGTTTTACCAGAATGAACTACACACCACCACTGGCTCCTGGCTAGTGAGTAGCTGCTTTTTTTATATCTTCCTCTGTTTTGTAGATCTTAATGGGATCGAAAGAAGAACCAAATCCTCTATTTTCTCTCTTCAGAGTCCCAGGCAGTATTTGCCGCAAACTATTAAGCACCACAGAATAGTTCTGTCAAAGTGCAAGATTACCCAGTTCCAAAACAACAAACGTACACATTCAAAACCAAGACTGTATAAACTGCATATGCCCACTGCTTGCTGATGTGCAAAAGCAACTTTCCCTCAAGTTGTTTGCTGAGGCTTCTAAAGATTCACCAGCTTTCAATGCAGAGTTGTGAAATAGAGGCTGGAAAATCTGGAGACACTTTAGAAAGGTCTTCACAGGATGCCAAATGCTCCCCTCTGTCCCTCCTCCCCCTTCCATTTCTTCAAGGCAGAGTGATATAGCCAGAGGCAGGCCTTTTTCCTGTGGAATGTATGGCCAATTATGTGTGAGTCCTTAAAGCATTCTGGGCTCCTTTAGTCTGGAGGATAGGGCTTCAAATGATTGTCTCCCCCTCCTCCACAATCATTCCAGTGATAACAATCTGGCAATCCATTCTCTTTCTTCCTATAAACACAACCCAATGACCTACTACTTCCTTTTGTAACTGGTGCCAGACCTTAAGTTGATTTCATCTGCCACCTTTCTCTAATCTCTAGCTTGACCTGGGTAAAAATGGCTTAAATTGGGTCCTTGACTAAAATTATACAAAACAGTCTTTAATGTTTTATCGTGTCTTTCGTATTTATTTATTTGTGGGCGTATGCACAGGCACACATTTATGGGGACAAGTGTACCATGCTTACTGAAGTCACAGGACAACTTGGCAGAGTGAATGCTAAGTTGTGTTTTAGGCTTGGTAGAAAGCAGCTTTGCCCACTAAGCCATCTCACCTGCTGCAAAACAGGCTTTAGAGTCTAAAGTTTAGAGAGTGTTTGTATAAGCCTGGAAGACACTAAACTATTGGATGCACCATCAGCTGTTCACCCCAGAACAAAAGATAAATGATTTGGCTTGAATTCCATGAAAATAGCCACAAGATATTTTCTAAAGCATTGTATTTCAGGTGCCAACTGAATTAACAAGGATTTTCCCCTATGGTATCGGTCAGTGCTTACTGGGAACTTGAAAAGTACCCTAGCAACTGTGTCCCTAATCACAGAAAGACTCACAAATTCTTAGCCTGCCAAGAATTTCTAATAGATCAGGATCTGCCATTAACTCCTAATGTGATCCTCAGCAAGTTCTGCAAAGAGAAAGGGACCAGTGAAGAGGACAGGGTCAAAACGAGAAAATGTCCTTCTGAGAGGCAGGCAATGTGGTGGAGAAAGGCGTATTCTTAGCCTTTGAGAGACTCACTAATAATCTGACTTAAACATCAACGCACTTCTTAAATACATTTGTGGGAACGTACAAGTAGGTAGGTTGAGCAAAGTTGAGAAGTCTCTGCTGTAGGCCGCAGATGCTATCTATCTGATGGCACCTTTAGCTTTTGTGCTAGTGTCTGCTAAAACATTCCAAAAGGTATCACCGGATGATCACAGGATGTTAAATCTGACAGGGAAGTGAACAAGTGAATGAAGGTAGCTAAACAGCCTAAGATAATGTGCCATTAGACCTGAGACAGTCCAATTCTTTATAGTCAGTCAGTTATGGAGACTCTTAACACATGTGTAAGGGCTTTTTGTTTTGGTTTGGTTTTTTTTTTTTCCCTTGTTCTGGGACCACCAGTTTCACAGTTACTGAGATTTGCCCCTTCAGAAACATGTACTCTTACTTCAGAAATGCAGGTATGTGTGGATGCTTATATCTAACAATTCAACAAACCAAATCCTGTAACAGGCTAACAATGCCTTTATTGGGACTGTTCCTTTGTTCAAGACCTCTCAATACTTTCAGATTGTATTTGTATTGCTTTCCAATACAATTACTGCACAAGGTTATGGAAGCAGTTACTAAGAAACACTACTAGTCAAGAATCAGCATAAAAGCACCTGCTATACCATTTTCTTCCACTTTCTGAAAGTGTACAAAGAATGCAACTTACTATGATCAGATCAAAACTCTATATGCTGTCTAGAAAGTATCTACTTAAAGTTCTTAGACAATGGCCCTTTTTGCCATCCTACCACCAAGTGAAATTTAACTTGCAATATGTAGCAAAGGTGTTTATGCCAAAGCTAGAATGTGTGGTTCACCTGAAAGCCCTGTCAGGGTGCAACATAAACCACGGTGCATGAAAGCTGACCCAAAGCCCTATCACAGATACACTCCTTATTGACTCTGTCAAAAAGAAAAGAAAGAGTTATGAATAACATGCTCAACTTTTTGCTCACACTTAAAATAAGATACTCCCAGACATTTAGTTTACTTTGAGCACATGAGCCTATATTAGAAGTGTAATATATGAGGAAAGTGTTTGTTACCAAATATGCAGACATTTTGGATAGCAGCATGTCTCCTTTCTCTATCAGGATGGCATTAAAGTTTTCATTATTCAAATCACTGTCCTTTGACCTAATTTCAAAATCCTCCACTTGCCAAAGCATTTAATTTTACATTACCTATCAGTCACTGTTTTTGTGAACTAGTTTCTGATGATTGCTATAATATTTAATTTAATCAACTGCAACAATTTACTTACAGTACAGGGTTATTTGCCATCCTTTCTTTCAGTCGGTGGAAGACCATCCTTCCATGTTTAACAAGGTTACCACAACATTATTTGGATTTCCCTAAGACAGGATCCTTATGTATCGAGAAGACAGAACAATCAAAATATAGTGAAATCCATTTTAGAAACTAAACACTTTCGGTTTTACTCAGAATGCAAGAAAATTCTGAAAACAAGTTTTCAAGCTGTCAACAGATCAGAACCAGCAAGGTAGAAGTAGGGTGGCATGTTACTACTAATAATAGAATGTTAGTACTCTGACAAGAATTCTGGATGTTATAAAAGGCCAATGGCCAGGAAGCAAAAAAGAACAAATTCTAAAGAAGAAGGTTTCCATGGTTGCTGAACACAGGCTGTTCCTATGTTCAAATTTTGTTTGCTTGCTTAAATTGACTATTCTGATATTTATATAATAACTACGTTACCAATATCTCATTACACTACTGTATTTCCAAACCCTGCATTCAGAGTTTTAGTTTTATCAATTTTAACAATTCAACGTAAGAAAAAAATTTAAAAGGCAATTCAAAATGAGAAACTATCCCACACACAATGTGATGTTCATTGTTTTAAGCTGCACACCTATGCTGTAAAATAACTATTTCCATATGCATTTTAACAATAAGAAAATCGAGGCTCAGAGAGTCTCAGTCTCTTCAGAGATTAGAATCCACCCTTCTCCAATTGCAGTAGCTATTGACACTTGTAATTGTAGGTATTTATGAGGTACACAAGCAATGCTAGGATACACATATAGAATGTGAAGTGATTTATTTGAGCTAATTAGCATGTCCACTCTTTAAAATACCCTTTCACCTCGTCCCAAATCCTCCTTAGCCTCTTGCACCCACCATTTTCCATCTAGATTCTTTATGTTCAATTGTTTTAGATTACAAGCATAAGCAAGAGCACATGATACTTGCCTGTCTGTACCTAGTTTATTTCACTTGGCCTAATGATCACCAGATTCATCCATTTATCACAATGACATAGTCATCCCCCTTTTAAATGCTGACTGGAACCACATTCCATCATGGATATATAATTTCTGAATAATGCCAAAATGAAAATGAGTGTGCCTTTTTGTAAACCTACTTCCTTAAGTTATCTAACCTCATGTGAGACTACGGAGCATCAAGTAGTCCTAATTTAGTTTCTATAGGAACTTCTTCTTGTTTCTTCATAATGTCTGTTTAATTTACATTCCCACTAACAAGGAATGAGACCTCCTTTTTCTTAAAATCTTCACAAATAGTTGTTGTTATTTTGATAATACCCATATTATATTAACTGCTAAGCTGCTACCTAACTTTAGTTTTACTTTTTGTCTTCATAAAAATTAGTGCTGTTCCGCATATTTCATACATCTTATGGCCATTTGTAGGCTTTTTTTTTTTTTTGAGAAATGCTATTTGCATCATAAGCCCACTTTCTGAATGGCTTTCTTACTTTATTACTTATCAAACTGAGTTCCTGACATACTTTGACTGTTTAACCCTTTATTAAACAAGTGACTTGCAAATACTTTCTCCCATGCTGCTTTTACATGCTGCTTTCTTCACTGCATTGTTTCCTTTGCTGTACAAAACTTTTTACCTTGCTATCTAGCATCGACCCACTGCCCAGACAACATCAGTATTGTTGGGATGTAGTTGACTTCTGGTAACTGAAACCATTTAAAGAGAAATTGGAAAAAAGAGTGGCTGAACCATTGAATACTATCTTAGCATGACTGAGGTCCTGCGCTTAATCCTTAGCACCACAAAATAAGGAAGTAATTTTGTAAAAACTTAAAAATTATTGTTATGAAAACTACACTTACAAATTTTATTAAAGTTAAATTTTACCATATACATATATACATATTTGAGTGTGTGTGTGTGTGTGTGTGTGTGTGTGTCTGTGTGTGTGTGTGTGTGTGTGTGTACAACCTGTGATTTCAGGCACCCATAAGGGATCTTAAAACTTACATCCTGTGGCTAATGGAGTTTGACTGTAATTATTTTCTCCTGTTTTTAGTTTACGTGTTTGTTTAGTTTTGTTGGAGTTTTTAGAATCTAATACAAAGAACCATTATCCAAATTCTTAACCTTAACACTACACTGCCTCTTGTCACAAAACTAATTCATAGTGTTCTTGAATGAACTATTCATATTCTTGTTGGGCCAAGTTGACTTCATCTCTAGATTTGCAATCAGAAGAGTTAGTTGCATGTCAACACGCGAGCCAGCTTAGCTCTGTGACTCCTGGTGACAGGCTTTATATGTTGGGCTTGTCCCATCAAGTCTGTTTAAACAACTGAACTGAGTTGATAGTTCTGATGTAGCCTAAGGCAATATTAGGCTGTTATAAAATACACAAAACTTATTTATGATGTAAATGGACTACATATTTAAATTTCCTTCATACAACACTGCCATAGAATGTAGTAATACTTTTTGAAAGGCTTAACACCATGCTGATAATCAATGCTTAATGAGGTCCTTTTCTTCAGACTGAAGACCTTTATGTTTCTGTCATCCTGTTAACCATCTCATTTTTCCCAGCTTGAATACCTTTGCCCTCGTACAAAGGCCATCACTATGTGAAAGTGACAATATAATTAATTTTTTCAGTAAAAGCCAAGTTGTTTGCTCTCAAGTATCCTGCAGCTCAGGAAATGTTAAAATGTCAGATCATGTAAGCGGGAATAAACTCTCCATTACACTTCCAGTCACTTCCTGTAGAAAAGGAATAGCTAGAGAGTTCACTGTCAAGCCATAGACACACACAGAATCACTGATAAACATGGCTTCTATTGGTTTTAATGGGCCTCAAGTTAAAATATAACACCCTATTGCTGGGTATAAGATCCTGTCACAACTCCAGATATATATGTGTGTTCACAATACATTAAGACCACACAGTCTATAATCAATCCCACAGTGGAAAAAAAAGCTACTTTTTGCAGCAGATGGAGATCACTAGAGAATGGAGATCATTTTAGAAAGATACAACTGCTCTAACCATGGAGAACAGATGAGAGGAAGGTACAAAAAAGACAATAAAAACACTCCAATGCAACCCATACACTTAGGGCTCACGGAACATTGCAGAAGAGGGCATGGAAGGATTTTGAGAGTCAGAAGACCAGGAAATCTGGTCAGAGATAGTCTATCAAAAGTTTAAAAAAAGACAAGTGGAGGGTGGGGTGGATCTGTGAGGAGTTGAAGGGAGGAATGAGTGGGCATGAGTATGATCAAAATATGTTGCATGAAACTCTCAAAGAATTAAGAGAAGGTGTTAGAGAGACGAGTCAGTACTTAATTAATAGCACATTTCTCTTGAAGAGGACCTAGGTTTGATTGCCAGTGCCTACATGATGACTAACAACTATTTGTAACTCCAGTTTCAGAGGATCTGATGGCCTCATCTAGCCTCTAAGACTACCAGACATGAATGTGGTACACATTCACCCATGCAGGCAAAATATCTGTACACAGAATAATTGTTGAAAATTCTCACTCTGTCAGTAATAAACTATGTAATAGTGTTACTATTAAATATGGTAACTAACTTCACTAAGCAATAACATCTTATGGCACCATGGACATGTGGTGTACTGTTGATCAAAAACACTATCATGCAGCACAAATGTAAATACAGAAACATATTATAACCATGAAAGAACATACTGTGTCATTACACCTGAGGTCCGATTCTGAAGCAAGACAGAAATGACAGATGGAGTGAGATAGGGGCATCCAATTTCCCCAAGAAGTTTTAGGTGCCAAATAGTTGTCAGACACTGGGCGAGCACCACTTTGGGAACTACAAGTGGGTTCCACAGTCATGTCGCTCCTCTACTTCCCTGTGGGAAAATGGTAAACCCCATTCCTCTCCCTGAAGCCCTGGGAATTCCAGACACTGCCCACAGACTCCCCATAAAGCATTAGTAGGTTAGTCAATTGTGGCAAAGCAGCAAGCCAACTAGGTTTGAAGCCAATGGTCCTTTGTTCAAAAAGCCAAGTGTGATTGTGTGAGTCTATAATTCTAGCACTCTGGAAGCTGAGGCACTTGGATTACCTGTCCTATACAGCAATTCCCTGACTCAAAATATAAAAAAAAAATAGACTATAATTCAAACCCAAGGTCTTCCCTTTAGGAAGATGAGAGAGGGAATGAGATCATATGATCTGATGTGCCTTACGTATAGAAACCAGATATTCTTGGATGGATAAATAAATACACATGGATTATTTGGCAGTGTCTCTGTGAACAAAGCCCTTCTCTGTGAACCACATGAGACTGAGTCCCAGCTGCAGAGGGTCTTAGTACAGTAACAGACATGTAGATCAATGGAACAGAATTGAAGACCCAGAAATGAATCCACACTCCTATGGTCACTTGATCTTTGACAAAGGAGCTAAAACCATCCAGTGGAAAAAAGATAGCCTTTTCAACAAATGGTGCTGGCTCAGCTGGACGTCAACATGCAGAAGAATGCAAATTGACCCATCCTTATCTCCTTGCACTAAGCTCAATTCTAAGTGGATCAAAGATCTCCACATAAAACCAGACACACTGAAACTAATAGAAGGGAAACTAGGGAAGAACCTTGAACATATGGGCACAGGGGAGAATTTCCTGAACAGAACTCCAATAGCTTATACTCTAAGATCAAGAATAGACAAATGGGACCTCATTAAATTACAAAGTTTTTGCAAGGCAAAAGACACTGTCAAAAAGACAAAGCGGCAACCAACTAACTGGGAAATGATCTTTACCAACCTTACATCCGACAGAGGGCTAATATCCAAGATATACAAAGAACTCAAGAAGTTAAACTCCAGAGAGGCAAGTAACCCTATTAAAAAATGGGGTACAGAGCTAAACAAAGAGTTCTCACCTGAAGAATATCTAATGGCTGAGAAGCACCTAAAGAGATGTTCATCATCCTTAGTCATTAGGGAAATGCAAATCAAAACAACCCTGAGATTCCATCTCACACCAGTCAGGATGGCTAAGATCAAAAACACAGGAGACAGCAGTTGTTGGCGAGGATGTGGAGAAAGAGGAACACTCCTCCACTGCTGGTGGAATTGCAGGCTGGTACAACCACTCTGGAAAGCAGTCTGGCGGCTCCTCAGAAAACTGGGCATGACACTTCCGGAGGATCCGGCTATACCACTCCTGGGCATATACCCAGAGACTTTACCTGCATGCAATAAGGACACATGCTCCACTATATTCATAGCAGCCTTATTTATAATAGCCAGAAGCTGGAAAGAACCCAGATGTCCCTCAACGGAGGAATGGATTCAGAAGATGTGGTATATTTACACAATGGAATACTACTCTGCAATTAAAAACAATGAATTCACGAAATTCCTAGGCAAATGGTCAGAACTTGAAAATATCATCCTTAGTGAGGTAACCCAATCACAAAAGATCACACATGGTATGAAGTCACTGATAAGGGGATATTGACCCAGAATCTCAGAATACCCTAGACACAATCAGCATATCAATAGATTTCTAAAAAGATGGAAGGAGAGACCCCTGGTCCTGGAAAGACTGGATGTAGGGGAACGCCAGGACAGAGTAATGAGAGGGGGTTGAACGGAGAAAAGAGGGAGGGAAGGGGGCTTATGGGACTTTCGGGGAGGGAGGAAACGGGAAAGGGGAAGTGATTTGGAATGTAAATTAAAAAAATAAAATAAAATAAAATTATTTAAAAAAAAAAAAAAAAAAAAAAAGCAAATTACAATACTTTCAACTTCTCTTTCTGACTCCAGATGAAGCATACAGCACCATTTTGCTTCCTGAACAGAGCCTGCAAATTACAAAACTACCGGCAAAGCCTTTGGTGTATATTCTACTCTCCTGTGGATGACCTCTTCAGTTCAAACATGTAACGAACCCTTTCTCCCCCGCTCCGTTTCAAGTTGTCTCTGGTATGCTGCTCCCAAGGGCGCCTCCTAAGTGGTTCAAGAAAAAGACCCATCATTGCTCAGCAGTCAGGGCAAATCAGAGCCACAAGTCAAATACCTTCCTGAGACCTTTAACCTTACTGAATGGGCTGGGAGAGTGATGAAAGCCATTCTGCATACCAGGAAGGTCTAATGTCACAGCTTACAACCTGTCCAAACAGGATGCTTGGATTTCTTTTTTTTTTTCCTAGTGATCAGGGTGGCTCAAAGATAGTTGTCCTATGGTGACATCCTTTCAGCTACTCCATAATAAAAAAAAAATAAAATAGAAAGAAGGAAAGAAGGAAAGAAAGAAAGAAAGAAAGAAAGAAAGAAAGAAAGAAAGAAAGAAAAGAAAAGAAAAGAAAAGAAAAGAAAAGAAAAGAAAGGGAAAAGGGAAAAGGTCACACTGGCAGGAGGAAGACGTACTTAGGCTAAAAGAACAAGCTAAAGAGCTGTCTGTACAAATCCCTGGGGCCAAAGGCTCCAGATGTCCTCATGAGGAAACGTGCATACCTCAGAGAGGCCTAAAAAGGGGCAAGAGGTAACTAATCAGGAAAAGCTTGGCTAACAGTGTCCAAGTTAAGGTAAGTAAAAGTCTTGCTTGCATGACACTGGGCAGAAGAAATAAGCAACTTACATGCGTCTTCATTTACTTTCCTCAGTAATAGCAAACACATTTCTCAGGTTTGAAGTCTGTCCAAAAGCCATGTGCATGCTCTTAAGCTCACAATAAACTTGTATCTCTTAAGTGTCTGGAAAGTATCCTTTCTAAGTGGCGTATAAGGCCAATGTAACACCTAATTGGGAAGGAAAGATCTCCATATTAAGAAAAAGAGACTGCAATTTCCCACTACATTTACCCCATTTAAGTCCTCAGTATCTTCACATAATAAGGAAGAGCTCAGTCAAAGGACTCAATCTAAAAAACAAAAATAACAAAAAACAAAAACAAAACTATTCTAAAATTAACCAATATAGTGATATAGGGGAAGATTTTCAACTCCTACGTAGTGGCATCCTTGAAGGGAAGAAGTTTCACTGTACAAATGATTTAATCCCCTAGTTTTTGAGGATCTAATGAATACTCACGATCCTATCATGCCAAAAGATATAAGGGCATATATTCCCCTTCTATTTGGAAAAAAACTTGAAGTTCTTTATATTTTCTTTTTTAATTTAAATGTTTAGTTACTAGACAAAATATGTCCATAATAACATTTGCATACAAATATAGAGTACCTTGCTTATATACACCCTCTCCCATACTTCTCTGCCTGTTTATCATCTCCTGGGCATAGCCCCCATTCTTCTGTCAGGTCACATATGTGTATGTATTTAAACTAAGATTCTACATATAAATATAAAATGATATTGTCTATTTTTACACCATTATCCTCTCTAATTCTCCCTCCCTTTAGATAGCTTCCCCTTACCTCATAATTTCATATTAGATAGATAGATAGATAGATAGATAGATAGATAGATAGATAGTCATAAATACAGGTTTGCTCATATTAGAAAAACCATGAACTTGTTTAGTCTTGGATCTCATTTATATTATGAATATAGTGATCTCCAGCTCCACTGGTTTTCCTGCAAACATTTTTTGTGACTGAATTGAAGCTGCAGTTTATCACATTTTCTTTATCCATTCATCTGCTGATGGAAATGTAGCCTGGTCCTTTGGCTTGACTCTCATGACTACTGCAGCAATAAACATGGGTCTATAGATATCTCTGTGATGTGCTGACTAATTTCCTTCAGGTATACACCAGAAGTGTTATATGTAGATTTTTGCCTTTAGATGTCATAAGAATGTAACAGGCCCCTATCAAATGCCTTGACCTTCTGATCTTACAATTCAAACTCTTGGGCCTCTGACCCTTAGAACCACAGATACCTCTGGGATTCTGCTTGTCTCTTAGGAACACAGAAGAGGCTGTAAATTGTTCTCTCTCCTATTTTTTCTAAAACTGTATATAAAATTATTTCCAGATTTGATAGTCAATTTTATGCTACCTTGTGTGCATGTAACTCTGAGAATGCTAACCCCATATTGAAACCATATTGTCTCACTCTTCTATACCGGCGTGGAAGGTCTTTTCTGACATAAATCTTTGAGTACACTAACAAAGAGAGACTGTTAATGGGTGGATTGATGAGATGGAAAAAAATTCAAAGCTCCAAAGAATCAAGACATACCAGTTACACTGAAGCTTATTTGTTTGGTTGGGTTTTTATGTGTTTGTTTGATTTCCATAGTACTGGATATTGACCTCAGGGCCCTAAAGGAAAACAGGACGTCTGAGTAGACAAGTGGCAGGCTCTCACACACATTCTCTCCCCTTCTCTTTGCTCCCTTCCCCCACCCCAAATATGAACCCCAGGGCCTTGTGCATGTTAGGCAAGTGCTCTACTACCTAGTTTTTCTCACTAAGGTTTTTTGTTTGTTTCTTTTCTTTATTGTTTGGTTTTTTTTTCTTTTAGTTTTTGTTAATTTGACAGGTCAGGCAGTATGTGGGGCTCTAACCTCAGCAACTGGGAAGCTGAGTTAGGAGGATTACTACACATTTAAGGCAATATTGTTCTACATAGTGAATTCCAGACAACCTAGTCTCATATACCATAAAAGGGGAGGCAGGGGAAAATCAAAACGATGTGAAAAGGGCCAAGTGGCACCTTAAAAATGCTGGTAGTTCCCAACCATCCATACCTCCACTTCCAGGGGATCTGATACCCTTTTTTTGGGCTCCATGGGCACCGCCGGCACAGACATACTACATGCAAACAAAAGTCATTTACATTAAAGAAAATAAATCTGAAAAAAGGCTATCAAGTTGGAATTCCCAAGTTTACATAAATAAATACTAAAAGATCCAAATTCCAACATTTCAGGCTTCCATGGTACCCTACTTGTACCAGTAGTTAGAGGAAAAAATGTTTTTCTATCAGATTTTCACAGACTGAAGGAAACTCCTATCATGAAAGTGGTTTCTCTAAACCTGCTCTTTCTGGTGGTGCCAGGAAGCCTGAACACAAGTGGAAAAATACATGCTTCTTTGGAAGCCACAGATCATTTTACCCTCAAATAAACCCTGAGACCCGAACACTGGTATCAGGCACCCACACATATCATCTAAACCTCCTGGTTGCTGTGAAAGGGAAGAAGGGTGTTTCCTAACCTGGAAACTGAAACAGTAAGTGGTAGCCTCCCATTTGTAAGCAATGAGTATTCACAAGGACAGGTGGGTCACAGAGGATGCACATTCTCTCCAAGCATTTTTAATTAACTGGCAGTTGGATTTATTGGTCAGCTCAGTGGGAAATCAGAACCTACTACTTGGGGGCTATTTTTATAGCCTTCTGGAGTTGGGTTGCCTTAGTATAGACACCTGGCACCATTCCTAGACGTGGTCAGATTTGTGTTTTTCCCCCCTTTAAACAGCAACCAGCGAGAGCGGTCCAGGCATCTGGCAGTAATCTGACCTAATAAAGGTGCCCCTCTCCCTTCTCAATTTGGTAGCATAGCATATGTACCAGCAGTTTGTGCCATCAGAGCCAACAGCAGGTCAGAGGTGAGGAAAGTGTAGTTAAAAGGCAAAATAAAGCCCTGTAAAACCTTAAAAGCAAGGGGCAGTATCCATCATCAATACTTTTATAAGCTATAAACTCTGAATAACTAGTCTCTGAATGAATGAGCAAAATTAGATCTTATCAGTTTTAAATTTTGCAAGTCTGAGTTTCAGCTCATTTTCCTTTCTTTCTTCCCTCAGATGAAGTAGTGTTCAGGAAAAATGAGAGCCTTTGACATCAGAGATTTTTTACAACATATACAAACAATTTCTGTACAGATACTTGGATGGCAAATTGTAACCCAACACCCTTTTCTTTGCAATAAAATTACTGCAGCATTAAACTGACATAATAGAGACAAGAATATTCTGTTCAGCTGAGTTTTGGTCATGTAGGTACTCACTTTAATGTGGGAGATGAATTAGACTCATCCTTCGGAAATCCAAGGGTAATGACTGAAACACAGTGTGATTGAGCTAATTACCGACCAGGTGTGCTTTAAGGATGTTAAATGGACAAGCATGCTTGGGGGAGGAGTTTTGGAGGATAGGTCAGACACTGGCACTTCCCAGAGGGCAAAGGACATTTCTGCTGAATGTTCTGGAAACATGCTTGGCCCACCTGAATCCTCCTTAACCCTCTGAACCCACTGAAGAATCTGGAAACTTTTCAAACCCACTCAAGACCCTGGGGAGCCCGTCATCCCCTGAAGCCCATACTAGTCAATCAACAACTGGTGGGTACTGACTGAACATTCCTTCTCATCTTAATAAACTTTCCAGAGGAACACACATGGTTTTTTTGTATCCATCTCAATGTCTGACCATGTTAAGTATTTGCAGATTAAGGTCTTCTGAAAAAAAAAAATGTAACTGTTGAAATCCTTATTCATTGCTGTAGGGATATTTCTTCCATTTGTTTGTCTCTGTAGATGAAGTACTGTATATGAAACATAAACTGTTTAATGTCTCTGTTTCATTAAAGTCAACACCAGTCTCACATGGTATGGGACACAGAACTGACTGTGTATTGACCTCATGATATCCCTAACCAATCTTGGCACAAATGGTTGAGCATAGCCCTGCTCCTCTGTGGCCACATCTACCCATGCTACAAAAAAAGGCATGGTTACTGATGACTACTTCCTCCAGGTAGTCCCCATCTTCTTTCTGTGCCCTTCTTCCAGCACCTCAGGAGCCTTGCATTAACAACCACTACCAAGCAAGTCCAGCACTCATTCCTTCTGTTGAAGTAGGTCTCCCCGAAAGTATCATCAACAGGATTCTTCAGTAAATCCCAAACTGCTAGACAATTAAACTGGGGCAAACAAATCTGAGCTATTATTATATGTAAACCCAACCACTACAACTCTGACATCTATTTCAAGGAATAATCAATTATTACCTGAAGATCCTCCAGACTTATCGGTTGCCTGCCTGCTATTGGAAGATCCTGATACTTTAGGTGACTTCTGAGTAATTTGACTACTGGCCTAGAGGTTATTAACTTTCATGTAAACTCAAACACAAAAGCAGAAAACACACATGCCAACTGTCACACGGGAATGGGTACCAAATGCACACATTCTTTTAACAGTCATTTTGTGTTAGACGAGGAAGGCACTGGGAAACTTCCATATTTGAATGTTAAATTTGCATTTAGAAGACATTAATCAAGTATTTATTGACCACCTGTCACATAGAGAGTCCTCTGCAAGAACTGTGAGAAACTGAATGTGTGTTCAATAAAGAAGCACTTGGTAATTACAAGAACAGCGTCAACTGTAGGTACTTTTTTCTTAAAAGACAGAATATCTGTGGTGCCTCCAAAAATGCCATATAAATACCTTATACAGATTAAACAAAAGGTACAAGGCTTCATCTTCTTTAAACACCTTTTTGTCTTACATCTTTCTGTCAACTAAAAATCAATATCCTTTTCTGATACTTTCCCAACACAATGACAAGAGAGAAAAGCAATCCCAGAAAAGGAGCTCTTGCCTAGGACCATTTCAAATATTCTCCAAGGGCTCCTACTTACACTACCAAAACAGTCTCTCAGGGTGATCCCTCTGCTTTGTGAAAGCTGTGGCTTCTTGGGGGTAACTACACTGAGGAAAAACATGCTTCTAATAGCTCTAGGTTCGGCAGCGATGACAAATAAAAGTCTTACCAATTGCCTCCCAGAAGGAACTTCTACCCAAAGAAGTATTCACCTTTGAAAGGGCTGAGCATGTAGCTCAGTTAGTAGAGTGATTGCCTAACATGTGCAAACCCTTGAGTTCCAACCCAGGGACTACATAAAACAGGTACAGTGGTACATGTCTAGCACTCCTAGAGACAGAGAAAGGAAGATCAGAAGTTCAAGCTGGAAAGAACCCAGATGTCCCTCAACGGAGGAATGGATTCAGAAGATGTGGTATATCTACACAATGGAATACTACTCTGCAATTAAAAACAATGAATTCACGAAATTCCTAGGCAAATGGTCAGATCTTGAAAATATCATCCTTAGTGAGGTAACCCAATCACAAAAGAACACACATGGTATGCAGTCACTGATAAGGGGATATTAACCCAGAATCTCAGAATACCCTAGACACAATCCGCATATCAATAGATTTCTAAGAAGATGGAAGGAGAGACCCCTGGTCCTGGAAAGACTGGATGTAGGGGAACGCCAGGACAGAGTAACGAGAGGGGGTTGAATGGAGAAAAGAGGGAGGGAAGGGGGCTTATGGGACTTTCGGGGAGGGAGGAAACGGGAAAGGGGAAGTGATTTGGAATGTAAATTAAAAAAATAAAATAAAATAAATAATAATAATAATAATAAAAGAAGTTCAAGATCATCTATGACTACACAGTGAATCTGAGGACAGCGAGGGAAAAATGTGACCCTTTCAAAAAGGGGGAGGAGGAAGAGGAGAAGGAGCAAAATAAATTATGACTTATGTGGCCTCTGTCTTTCTTGGTAAAACTGTATCTTTCAATTGCTCTAAAAGCTAATGGCATGAGTTATCCAGAAATTGATTTGAATCAAGCCTGTTTCTGCTTCTGAAATAAATCGAACAAAAAGAATGATTGTGTTTTTGATTAATCCCGTAACATACTATCAAAAACCACTTAAAGCACCATTTCTGTAATAGATATACACAATGGGATATAAGATTCTACCATTTGATTTAGAAATTAGCTTGAGGTCAAATAATTATAAATTTTTACCAAACATATACTAAAAAGATTAACAGGCACTAACCTAAGTGAAATTTTACTGAACATATTAAACTTTTTGCTTATGTTGAAAATATTCTCCAATAGAAAAATGTCTTTCCTCATTAGAAGTAGAATTCACAGAACAAAAGCTGGATACCTCCAGGTTTCTAAGGGTAGCCATGTGACCTAAGTCACCTAACTTTTCTGACTCCCAGGTATATTAGAATTTTTGTCTAGTACAGAACATTGTCAACTCCTACTGCTGACCCTTGCCCTTTCTTCCCCTGCCAATGGTCTGCTTGCTACAAAGGAGATACAAGTCTCTGTCTAGTAAAACAGCTACAGAAGACCTGCATTTATAAGGAGGGGTTCATTGGGGGTATTCTTTATAGCAGCAAACAACTGGAAAACAAATGTCAAAACATAGGGTAATGGTTGGGCGGGGCACATTGTGGTAAGAACATAAAAATTGTTTAGGCTAGTGATGTACTTCAATAGTAGAATGGGTGCTAAATTTACAAAGGCCCTGAGTTCCATCTCTAGCACCAGAAAAATTAATAAGAAGCACTATGGCTTCATGAGCAAGAAAGACCAACAACCTGAGCCATTGGACTGCCTGATACTCAACTGCCTTTGAAGACAAGATCTCTAACTGGGCAGTTCCTAAGCCCTGGACAACTGTATGAACACTGAACTGCAGACTCCCAGTGCAATATACAGACCAGACAAAAAGTATGGCTGAAATGTTTCAAATAATTCAATGTGCATTAACAGTCCCATCAATATCCCATTTGTGGACTGAGATACATGTGACTGGATTTCAATTGGTATGTAATTCGAGCTTAGTATCAACCCCTTCTCTCACACATTACTCCTTTTTCTTTGAAATGCTGGAGTTTTCTGTTTCTTGTGTCATTTCTTCTTCTGGCCACAAACTATATGACAACCAAGTTGTCACTGTAGCATTTACATCCTGTTAATGAAAGGATTATTCTGTGAAATGTGCTCTCCTCCTTCAGAGCACTGTACATTGACTGCTAAGGACAAAGAACACAACGGACTGGGGAGTAATAACAGAGCACTAAAACTATTGTCAGGGACATAGTATGCCAAGGGATCAGAGTGTGGGAAGATGTCAGTGCTGGGGCGAAAGCAGGGAGCAGGAACTAGGATGAAAGTTGGGAAGTCTTTGGTGACCCCAAAAAGAGAGAAGAGAGGCATTATCCACATGGATAAGATCATTGTGCAAGAAATGCATCCCCACCCATAGATATTTGATGACGAAGTAGGAGAAAGCTATGCTAGGTTACTTGCTCAAACCTAATTTATCACTACAGGCAAATTTCATAATCCTGTATTTAAAAGAACAATGACAAGATAAAGAAAAAAGTGTAGAATACTCTGTGGTGTTCTGGAAAGGGAAGGGAAGGGTCAGATAAAGCATTAGATAAAGATGAGATAGGCTTCACTAACATGCAATCCAAAAATTGACATAAAATCATCAGAGATGAAGTTTGCATCAAACATGCCTGTGGAATGTCTTCATTTAGGAAAGATAGCCCATGAATTAAACTAAAAGAATACTGGGGAAACTATTAGTAATTTTGATGGCAGTTGAGAATTGGATTGCACTGAATGTCCAGAGTGATATGTTCATGCAAATTACTTGTAATGGATGCATTTTACAGTATCCAGGGTCTGACAGCTAGAACTTTGATGCATCTATACACTACACAAATAGCCAAACAGCTAAAATAGCTAAACCTTGATTTAACAAAGTGATACCATATTTTCAAATCCTTCCACTATATATCAAGCAATTCAATGTTAATTCAATACAATCAATCTTTTGTCTTCCCTCCTTCCCTCCAGTAGATAGCCACTGAACACTTTATTAAATGCCTACTAACTACAGGGGTAATTTCCATCCTCAAAAGCTGCATGACAAATTCATTACTGCTCTTTTCAGTGTAGCATATTTTATTTGTGAGGCTTTTTACAATATCCTTGATCAAAAATTGTTCATGAAATATATTTACAAAGGCCTTGAGTTACAACAAATTAAATTCTCTGAATGTGTTTGGGTATTCCTCCTTCAGATTTCATAATGGCATTATTTTCACTGGAGATACACAAGGCTGTGTTAAAGACCTGAATTACAAAGCTAAAGCCCACACTAGGTGTGGTGCCAAATACCTGTAATCCCAGCATTCAGGAGGCCGAGGCAGGAGAACCCCAAATTGGAGCTCAGTCTATGCTACAGAGTTAAGTTCAAGATCAATCTGAGGTATGGTGCTGTCTGAAATGGAAGAGAAGGAAAGGAGAGAGAAAAGAAGGAAGGATGGGAGAAAAGAAAACAAATTCAAACCTCAACAACTCTGCTTATATATGCAAGGAGGTGCACTTGGAGACTGATCCTTTTCAAGGGGAAATTTTAGAAAAATACAAAACAATTGATGAGCTCACTACTGAAAAGCAGCCACTGGTGACTTTGTAGTAGAAGAATTTGCAGAACTTTTTCTACATATGTCTAGATGTTTGGATTCATGCTGATGGTTCGCACCACATACAGAGCTTTATATTCTGTGGAAACTACAAGTTTTATAGCACACTATCAGAAGTGTATCTGAAAGTTTATGTAACTACACACTCCTCTATTATTAAACATTTTTACTGTTTCCAATTTTTTTCTTATCATAAAACACCTCTGTTTATAAGACTTTTGTTTTGTTCTTCAAAATGATATTTCTTAGAAGAAAGTCCCTAAAGAAGATCATTGGATCAAACAATGAATAGTTTTCAAACCCTTGATAATACACATTGCCAGATGACTGTTCCAAAAGGGTTGTGTGTCCATTTGACTAAATCTTATTGGCAATGAAGACCACATATATTCTTTTTCTAATTTGGGAATAAAAATGGTGTCTCGTTTCCTTTGCATCTCTTCATGCTGGTGCCAAAATTTCCTCATTTTTTTAAAAAAAAAATGCTCCCTTTGGAGACAAGGCTTTCTGAAGAGACTGGCTAGCAGAAATGTGTGTCTGCTATCAAATGTCATTAGACACTAAAATAAAACCCAATGAAGAGGTCAACAAAACGTATACAACTTTTTACGAATTCTTTTTAAAGGGGTTCGTTGTGTTTGTCTCTTTAATGAAAATAGAATCAGGTACAATAGTTATTCGTCTCCTTCTCCAGCTGTATTCAAAGCTGCTACCATGGGAAACTTCACTAACTCATTTAGTTCGCACTGCTGAGGACCCACTCTAGTTTGTGTGATGAACTGGGCCCCACGGATGTAACATAAGTACAGAGGCTCTATTGTGTTTTAAAGCAATCCTAGTCTACTGGGGAAGGTGTAGTTGTCAGGCAGAAAATGAGATACATAGCAAGGAGACCTAACTGGGACTTGAACATCTAAACTTAAGAAAGAAAGAAAGAAAGAAAGAAAGAAAGAAAGAAAGAAAGAAAGAAAGAAAGAAAGAAAGAAAGAAAGAGGGATTAAAAATGAAAGGCTTAAAAAAAGTTGAATATCACAAGTTCTTTCTTTCTTTCAACCATTTCTCACTTGACATGATTGACATGATTTTCAGACACATCCTGGTCACTGTTTTGTGGATACACTCAGCTTTGTCAAAGTTCATAAACTGTGGTGACTATACTTGAACATAATACTCCAGATGTGGTCTGAGTAGCACACATGCTTCTAATACAGCCTAAAATTGTTTTTGCTTGAAAAAATAAGCTCCACCACATTGTTGGCTTATATTAAACTTGTGATCCACTAAATCCCCAAGAACTTTTGACATAAACTCCTGCCAAGTCACATCTTTCATATCCTGTGCATATGCAATTTTTTTTCAGTCCAAATTTCAAGACTCTACATCTATCATTGTTAAATTTCATCTTGTAGGTTTTGAACTGAAGTTCCTACAGGTTGAGATCATTTTCAATCTGGATTCTGTCATTCTGGATGTGAAAATACACCACCCGGCTTTGTGCTATCTGCAGTGTGAAAAGCCTGTCTTGGTGATCGATTATGACCAACAAGCTGCTCCGATGCAGCAAGAGGCAAATCTGGACGGCCCTTTTCGTTCCTCACAGTCGTTGTTAATGGTAGGTGCTAGTTCATGGTAGGTGCTCAGTGCTAGGGAAACGAGTGAATGCCTGGCCAGTGCTAAACTAACAGTCCTTCCTGAAAAACATCTTTCTCCAGGTTAACCTTGAATCAGTCATTGAACCAGCTGTGATTTTGGCTAATTGCTAGTTATGTGGTCAAATTTCACAATCTTATGCACAAGGATATTAAAGAAACCTCCCAAATATTTTGCTAAATCAAGACATCCTATATTTATATTTGATATTCCAGCATGGGAGATCGAATGTAGCCATCTTGATGCACTCATGGCAAAAACAGATTACCAGAGCTGTTTTTCATCTGCCTCCTTGACACTTTGCCCTCCACTCTTACCCAAATGATGGGGGCAACTTTCCTTTTCTGCTTTCTTCAATATTAGTATTCTAACTGACATTCCTGTTTGCCTTTAGAGTCTTTAAATTTCAGGAGTAATTTTTTTTGTTGTTTTGATTGACTTTTGTTTTCTGAAACGGGGTCTTGCTATGTAATCTAGGCTGACCTTGAGCTCGATAATCCACCTACCTAGCCTTCTGGCTTCAGGAGTAAATTTAAAGAATAATTTTGCATTTAAAATTACAGTGTAATTGAAAAGATCATGTCTATAATACAAAAAAAAATATGTTTTTAATTGGTTTGTTTGAAACCTTCTAAAGAGCCTACCAAGACATGTCCCTCAAACAGCATTGCCTTTATGATCTTGAAAAGAGTAGATGTATACTACTTCTTCTTAGTATTTTACAGAAGGTACTAATGGGAACCAACAGGCATTGGCTCAAGGATTCCCAGGGATGTCTGGACTATGGGACCAGGTTCTTACCCAAATACTCTACCCTATGCCATTCCTGTCTCTTAAAAGCTTAGAATCAGAAATTTCAAGAAATAAAACATTCAAGAAATAAGAAAATTCTCAGAGAATGAGCAGATAGTATACACAAAATGATTAATAGCTTTTCTAACATGAGCACATGTGGGGAACACATGACTCCTGATGATAATGTGCTTCACCTACCAGATGGTGCTTGACCCAAAACACCATTCCTCATCTCTTCCGGGAGATGGATCCATCCCCAGCACAGCACCCATTTCTTCCGTGACCCCTGCTCTCATTTTATTCCTGGTCTATGCTCCAGGCAAAGGCATGAGGTGAAGCTGACAGGGTAAGACAGATAGGGCAAGCATATTATATGCTCCTAAAAAGGGGAGGGGCTGAATGTTTTGTTAGTTTGTTTTTGTTGTCTTTCACAGAAATGCCCCCATTCAAAACTCAAGCCATTGAAAATTGCCCAGCATCAAATTAGCTGATCAAAGCATGCGTTTTAAAATGGTGTATAACCACCTGTATGTTTGAATGAAAACAGTAACTAGTAAGTGAATGATGAGAGAAAGCACCAACTTCTAGAAACAACTGGGTTACAGACTTTATAGAGTTCTTCTTAGTCTATATCTATGTTTATATCTATGTTCTTTCTAAGTGGAAAGCTTGTTCTTAATGATCCTTAGTAACCTATGATTCTGAAACTGCTTTGTACCATTATTCAACTTTCTTTTTTGTGACTGACTTGCCTTGAAGCATGTCTGGGGAAAAGAATGGCATATCACATTTCCATAGCAGACATCACACTTGAGCACCAAGTAAGCACTGCAATCATTTTCAATTGAATTGCTTAGCAAAGTATGAGCTAAACTACATGTAATTAGCCTTCTATTCAATTGCTTACCTCAGAGGAGCACAGACTATTACAGGAAACCTTGGCTACTGGTCAGACTCTAACCAACATCAGGCCGAATATCTTTGTAGGACACAGGGCTGAGTTCCCAAATGAATCAGATGCAGGGGCCTTCAAGACCCACTGTGTTCAGAATGAAGACAAAGTAGTTAGTCACATCTATAGTCAGGAGTGGAAAGAGAATGTCTGCATACATGTTAGCTAGAACCAGGGGCTTGAGTACAGTAGTTGTGGTGACTAGTTTTAGTCATCAACTCGTCAAATCTAGAATACCTGCATGTCATGGGCAAGTTAAGGACTAAAACTTGTCATTACAATCCAATGCACAAGCCCATGCATGGTTCTAGCCAAAGCACCATAAAGTCACACAAAAAGGAAAATTCATGAAATGCTAATCTGAATAAATTTCTTTTTTTGACTCAATGCTGCCATTCACAAGAATAGCATATAATTTAATGTTCTGCATTGCTCCCATTGACCATGATGGTATCTACAGATTTCTGTTCTGTAAAAAAAAAAAATGGTCACAGAGGTGCTAGCAGCATAAAAATAGCCCCAAGTAAAGCATTCAGTTTGGAATGTGGAGAATTTGTAATAAACTGATGTGGCCTGGTGGTTCTGTCACCGACCCTGGAAAGACATGGAGTATCTCAGTTCTCAGAGCTTTTATAGATAGCATCAAATTGTAAGTGTTGTAGCATTATGCAAATAAGGCACACAGATGAAACACTATCCCCACCAATGGGCATTTGGATTTCCCCTAATAATCTGTTGAAGTGGTTTTCAAAGTCATTGTCTTAACATATTGGTATGTGTAGATCAGCTGTGAACATGCTTTATGTCAGCTGTTACTAATACTAAATTATCAACATTCTTAAGTATTTCTTTTAAAACTATGACTCAATTGAAAGGCCTGTCTATTATAGAAATACTATCTCTAAATCACTCATGTTCCAAAAAGACTTTCTTGTCCAACAGAGGAGAAAGGGACAGGAATATAGCTGGTGTAGTGAGAACACGGCAGAACCCTAGGAAGTCCCTATGGGATGGGTCTGCTTGCGGACAGAATCTGAAGAAAATAAGAGCTATATCCTGAGACTCGTGCTTAGCCCTAGGAAGCCCATACCATGTAGAATGTGGATGGTATTAAAACTTGGCAACCATAACAGTCAAGCGCTCTTCAACTGTATGAAAGCCTGGACTTGAGTTTCCAAGTTTGGTGCTGCAGTGAATTGCACTTAATAGATTTTGAGCAAGTTGTTTGCTTTCCTTTTTATTTCTTTTTAGGAAAGGAGTGTTATTTTGGGTTCAGCCATCAAAAGCATTGGCTATTGTTCTAGAAGAACTGCATTCGGTCCTCAGCACCCACATGGTGATTCGCAGCCATTCATAACTCAAGTTCCAGAGGATCTGGCGTGCCCTATTCTGGCCTCCACAGGCATGCATGCCAGTGAAACTTTCATACACATAAAATAAAAATAAATCTTTAAAAATAACTGGTTGGCTATCTGATTTTTCAACTCTGTCATCCTGCAAGCAACATTACAGTAGATATGACACCGCCTTACTAGGAAAAGAGCCAGTGTGTTTCCAAAGGGCAAACTTATCTTTTGAGCTGGCTGTGTTTCAGTTGATAGCATATACCTAACTAGACAAAATATAAATGTCTATGGCATGTCTCCTCATCTATAATATGGGTTTATACCTGTGTCTTGAAGACTGTTTTAAGTATCAGAAATGATGTGTAGGAAGAACATAATGGAATGTGTGGTGCATAAAAGGTGATCCCAGTTGATTCTGTGCAACAGGAAATGCAGCCCTGGAGCATGGGTCACAAGAACTGACAAACTAGTTACATAGAGGGACCAGCTAAAAGCACGAGATTGAATGAAGCGTAAAAAGCCATGAGTGTACTACTGAGTGCATCTTTTAGAGAATAGTAGTCACATTTCGATGAGTGAGACAGAGCCCAAAAGATCTGCTGCCCCAAAGAAGAGAAGCAAAGTCAGGGGGGAGAAGGAAAGGGAAATTCATGTAGGGTCAAAAAGCAGTGGAAGATGAACAGTCGGGTGAGAAAGAAGTGAAGAAAAATAACCCCCCAATGAATCCAGCCAAAAAGTCAGTTATTGGAACCCTTTGAGGGTGCAATTTTAATACAGAGGCAGTAGGAGTCAGCTTACAAGGTGTTTCAGAATTAGTGGTAAAGAAATGGAGCCAGCAGATGTAAACCACTCACTGGAGAAGAAAAAGTCAATAATATCTGGGTCTGACAGCTGGGCCTGATCCAGACACACAAGAACAGACTTCAGCCGTAAAGACTTAAATGTGGGATTTTACTATGGAATTTCTGATGGCTGCAGGTATAGAGAGGGGCCTCCCGAGGGAAAAACACATTCCTCAGAAGACTAAATATGGCTTTCATAAGCTCAACAAAGAGAGGCCAAACTTGCTTGTTTCTTAAATCTCCATGGCTTCAAGATAATGCCACTCTATTCTAGGGACTGCAGAGAAGACAAAACCAGAATGAAAAATGGAAGGCTTGGTGGAGAGCCTGCTCGCTTCGGTGGCTTCCTGCAGAGCTTTTGTTCTTCTCAGTTCTCAGACTCTCCAAGAGTCTTAACAGAGTTACCTCAATCAAGTCTTCTCCGGTTTAAAAAAAAAAAAACCAAAAACAAAAAACTTGCCTATTAGCTCCAAACCAATCATGTCTTCCTTCCCCTCGTATCACACAAAGTCCCTATTTTCAATGAGTAAATAAATACCACCCCACCACCCACCCACCCCCAAAAAGCATAGAGGTTTTTCTGAACAAGCTGGTAGGGTTCACAAAGCTGATTAGGGCTTGTTTATTTGAAAGGTTCAAATAAAAGGCATTTGAATGGTCAGGAATGTTTGAGGACTATTAAGATGTGACAGGATTCACTAGGGTAAACATGTCCTGCCTCAGGCTTCTTGAAGCCTCTAATCCCTATAACAAGCAAAGTCCTAAATATAATACTAGCTACCATTTATTGAGCAAGCCTGTACCATGTGCCCGGTACATGAATTGTCTCATTTAATCCTCACAATAGCACTATGAGGTTAGATATTATTAACCCCAGGGATCTAGGGCCTCTGGGCTAACCCCTGGCGCCAAAGGACCTCCCAGGTTTCACCAGCACAAATGCCCTCAACCCTGTCCCTCCCTCGTATTTTCTTGTCCCAGCCCTGCTTTGACTGCTTAGTTTCTAACCTCTTAAGACAAATATAAAAATAAACCTCCCTGTATGTTGAGCCAAGTATATTTTATCTCACACAGGCTTTGGAAATATAACACCCAAGTTCAACCCCCCACCCCGCCCCATGCACAGTCCAATCTGTGTGGTCTTGGGCAAATAACCTCCTCTAATGAACACTAATACCTTCATCACAGCGTTGTCAAATATAAGAAGGTGGTGAAGAAGCAAAAGTTTTACTTTTAAAAACTGTGACTATTACATACTGAATTGGTGTCTTCCTCACGTAAGGTTATTTTACTAGCACATGAGTGCCTGCATGTTTGCTATAAATTTTTAGAAAAACTCAGGAAAGAATAAAGAAGAAAGATAATTAGCTGTTAGCCTTTCATCCTAAAAGCAACAACAAAATAGGTTCAGGAACCAACATAATGTATATGGGGCTTATTTACATAAAGTGTGTGTGTATCCATCCATATATAATTTTATATCAAATTATTTGTAAAAAATAACATTTATGCCATTTTAACATCATAAAATCTCCTTTGAAAACCTAATTACTAACACCTACATAAATTATATTTAGTAGATATTCAGGAATTAATTGCATAGACCACAATACTGATATACAGGAAACAAGTACCTTTCAACTTAAGTCTTCAGTGACTCCAAATAGAAGGTATTGCCAATGAAAGTTCAAGGGAAAAGACACTTGCTCCCTTAACTTCAAAAGTTAGCTTTTTGGGTCATTTTTCAGGAAACTCCTACTTCATATAAAATAAAATAATAAAAATAAGAATAAAAAGGACACCATGTTATGTGCATAGCTATCTGAATAATGAAGTGCTTATTCTAACTAAACATGTTGACAAGTCATTTTGTGACATCAGAGGGACATTCTCAAATTGGAAGTCTGGTTCTTATTAAGATGGAATGGTAAAATATATTACTTGTACACCCTAACAATAGAATACTGAATAGCCATTAAACCCATGTTGACATCTGTATAATAAAATGGGGAAATGTTCACAATTGTATTGTTGGATTGTATAAAAAAAAAACCAGGGTATTGGCTGGGGATGTATCTCATTGGTACAGCCTATGTTTGGTATGCTCAAAACTTTAGACTCAATCCCTAGTGCTCCAAAAGACAAAGGGTAGTTGTCTCTAGTCTTATCACCATTGGGAAATTATTTTCTTAGCATTTTTCTTCAATTTCCTAAAGTGAATGGAAATCATACCTATTATTCTTAATTTTAAAAAATTGCCTAAAATTGTTCATTTGCCCACTTTCTAAATCCCAGCCTGAACTTGACAAAGAATCCTGATGTATGACACTACAATTCAGTAAAAGTCTTTAAATTGGACACTGAAGTCTACCATTTCCTTGCATTACACTTTTGGCAAATTCTTTAATCTCTGTGAGCCTTGATTCTCACCTGTGAACACAGAACAACCTGGTCTATCTTACAACATTGTTTTGAGCTTAAATGTAGGTGTAGGTGCAAGGGCCTGTACCTAAACCTTGTGCTGAGAAAGTCAGTTAAATCCAGGTGTGATGGAACATATTTGTAATCCAAATGCACTGCAGGTAGAGTCAGGAAGATACCCATAAGTTCAAGGCCAACCTGGTCTACATAGTGAGACTCTGTGTTCGTGCTGTTTGTTTTAATTCTTCAATTCCCATTCTTTGTGTCTCCTTCAGTATGTTTCAGTCGCTCAGACTGAAATCTAAGAAAGAACATGCAAATAGGAAAGATGCCATCAAAAACCGGAATACCTGAGACAGTAAAGATAGCAAAATGTCTGAGTAGCATATGGTTTTTGCATCATGTGCAAATTAGAAATACTAAATTATAAACTGGGTGTAAATTAATAGAGTAGATCAGCCATATGATCTCTGACACCATGACTTAAAACCAAAATAGAAGAGAATTTGGAGTTTACAGCTCAAGTTTAAATGGTCTAGCGTTAATGCAGCCACAGTTGCCAGAGGCACACAAGTGATTTAAGCTTTGGGGGCAAATGCATTTACAAGTATGATTAATAGTCATGTGGGAGGGTTAAAGGAAACCCCATTGAGTTCATAACAGAAGAAAAGGCTATACGGCCAATGTTAATTATGCTCTCGTTTACTGTTTGTGTTTATGAGAACAGATCTACCCACTACTGCACTAATGAGAGCCTAAAACAAAGGATCTGTCATGTGCGTTTTATTACTGCCATTGGTTTTTCAAAAGCAGTGTCATGTTTATCCTAGAGAAAGGGGGAAAGGATTTCCAACGGAAACTCATAATAAGAACTGTACAAAGCCCCCAAGCCTTCCTTTACCTCCTTCCCCAGCCCTCTTTCAAATACTGCTGATTTAGCGTTCTACAACTCACAGCTTCCAAAAACCAACCTGAAAACTGTGGTGATATTAAATATGAATAACCATCTGCTCTCATTCCATTTAAGAAGAGCTAGAATGCCAAACCCCAAATACAGGACATTAAAACCGCCTACCCTTACTGGCCATGGTGGCATACACTTTTAATCCAGCAGAGTTTGAGGTCACTCTAGTCTACATAGTGAGTTCCAGGTCGACCAACACTGCATAGTGTGGCCCTGTCTCTAAAGCCCACCCTGAAGTACATTTACAAAGGTGTGTTGTGTGTGTGTGTGTGTGTGTGTGTGCGCGCGTGCGAGTGTGAAAGTAAACTTGTCAGGCAAAATTCTCACCTTTTAATGCCTGCAGTTTCATCCAATGCTCAGATTTCCAACCAGGGTTGGAGATTGTTATATCTTCACACATCTTTTCTTTAATCATATAAATGAGAATCCATCTAGAAGTCTCAAAATACGAGCTAAGGCAATTGGTTTTATTCCTCTCTGACTATTTGAGCAGAAAGATGAGTGAATGGGCTTCAGAACTCTTATTTTCCATGCAACCTTCTTGCAGGATAATATACTTTTATAATGAAATGTAAGATTATAAATTGCCAAATTGATTTTGCATCGGTGGTTAAAAAAAAATCATAAGTGACTAAGTGTCCTGAGGTGACCTAGTATGTTATAGAAAATATGAAACCATAGTATACTGACAGTTTAATTGGTTTAGCAAGAGTTCATATCACTTGGCTGAAATGCATCATTGGCCTTTTTATCATTACATCTTATTGCAGCTTTAAAAATAAAGTAGATGACAATCTAGTGAAACGTTTCCTTTACAGAATCAGGTTCCTGGCCTTGACTTTATTGCTATGCCTCACCTTCCAAAGCAATGTTTACAAACTGCCTCTGCCTTTCAGCATGTTTTGAATAGTAGATTTATTTTCCAAGCTGATCCTTTCATGCCAGGAGATAGAGAAACAGTAGCGTATAGTTTGTGGGAAGAACCCTGAAACAGATGGCATCAAGGAGTTAAATACCAGAGTGGATGGCACCTTGACATTTATTGCTGTCTAGTGCAAAGCAGAATATATAATTTGACTCTTTTACAGCATTAGGAGGGCAATTTAAATGTGTTAGGACTTGAACTCTCAAAAGATGCTGTCTCCTGTCTCCAGATGTAATTACAAGACAAGACTATTAAAGCAGTCATACAAATACGAGAGGAACTAAGATTGTGAAGGGCAACAAAAGCGGAAAGAACTACCTCCGGAGAAGCAGCTTGTTTTTTGTATTTTGTTTCTTGTTGGGGTTTTTGGGGGTTTTTTTTTGTTTTTTGTTTTGTTTGTTTGTTTTTCAGATATGTCCCTGGGGCATAACAGGAAGCCCGCATACTACTATGATAGTAGAACCACTGGTTTCAAGTGAGGTCTCTGTGTTCCAAATAGACCTAGAAGAGTGATCCAGGAGCACAACTGTCATTCCTAGCACCAAACACATTCTAAACCCTTTTGTCTCCAATACACTAATGCAGGGTCAGTGGGAAACTACTTACTACACGTGTGGAGTACCTGACGTTAGGTGATGGTGAACATTACTAAATCCAGACTACATCAAGTTGGTACTCGCAAAACTCCTATAGGTAGGAATTCTATACTCTCCAATTTTCACAGCTCCTCTTGTTAGTGGTATTAAACACATACATACACACACACACACACACACACACACACACAATTTGTCCAGATATTTTATACATTTATCTGAAATAAAGTTAAAGACTCTTAAAGCTGAGTGTAATAGTACAGCAGTAATCCCAGCACTTTTGAGACTGAGACAGGAGGGTCTCAAGTTGAATGACATCTAGAACCGGATAGACAAATGGATGGATGGATGGATGGATGGATGGATGGATGGATGGAAAGAACATATGAGAAGCAGAGAGAATGTGTGAGAGAGATCTAGAAATGTATTTTCTTTAAAAAAAAGGTATCAATGAGGTACTACATTTTTAAAAAAAAAATGTGTGCCATGCACTACCATCTTGAAGAATTAAAAAATTAGTAAAGAATTAAAAATAGTAAAGTTTAGAAGAGAGGGAAGGGGAAACTAAGCCTAGCCTTAAAAACCAATGAGGGATAGGAAATCTACAGGGGTCAGCATAAAAGGAAACAGGAAGCATGGAAAGGGTGGTGAAAAGAGGAAGAAGACTAAACTGACATGTTTGAAAAGGCGTCATGAAACCCATTACTTGGTGTGCTCATCTGAAAAAATAATAAAAACTACTAATTGACAAAACTGACATAGTTATATTTTAATGAAAATTGATTTTAAGCTGCACCCTTTAATCCTAGCACTCAGGAGGCAAAGGCAGGTATATCTCTGTGAATTCAAGGCTGGCCTGATCTACAAAGTACATTCCAGGATCACATAGAGAAACCCTGTCTTGAAAAAGAAAAAGCAACAACAATAAATACTACTACAAAAAAATGTATTTAAAACAAAACAAACTCAAACTTACAAAACCACTGCAGAACTAAAACTGAGATTCTTAAAAGGGAAATGAGTGCTCCCTAAACAAGTACATAAGGATGCGCATGAGGGAGCACTCTCTTCTATTTGTCAGCGTATGTGGATTAGCTGGGCAGTGAGGCAGGCTCAAGCACACTGCTCATGGCTTCTGGGATCCAACTAACCATTCTGGAGAGTGATGTGATGCTAGGCATTAGGATCTTGTGAGTTTATCTTCCTTGGCACCATTCTTTCACTTCTAGGTCTCAATTCTCAAAGAGATAAAGCTATGTGTATATAGGTGGACTGCGATATTATTTATATCAGCATAAAATTAAAAACCATCGAAAATGTCTATCACTGAGGGGCTGGTTAAACACAATGTACATATTAACAGTCACATTTAGGTGAACTTTTGACAGCATGTAAAAAATATACAAGTAGATTGCTAAGAGGGAAAAGGGCAGAGCTCAAATGTATACACAGTGCAAAAGTCCTCTATGTATTCTCAAAACTGTCCTTAGACACCCTGCAATGAAATGAATGGCTGTGGAAAGGGACAGAGTTTGGCCTCTTAATTTAAAAAATAGCTTATTTTGAAATAATTTGAGATTTGCAAAAGACTTACAAAATTTGTTTTGCCAACTTCCTCTAATATGAACATTTTATATAATCATAAAATATTGGCTAAATTTTTCAAATTAACATTGATACAATACTATGAACTGAATTATCACTTACATGGGGGTTTCTGCAGCTTGGGCACTAATGTCCTCATTCTGTCTCATGCTTGGGATTCTGCATTGCATTTACTTGGTCACTGAAGTTTAACAAATATCATTTACACTTTGGCCTCACTCAAAACTCATCGAATGCCTCTTCATCTCATCAGCTTTTCTTGTAACTTAATGGCTCTTAGTGTTAAGAGGCACGCACATAGAAAGAAAGATACCATGTTTTACTAAGTGAAAGTATTCAATTCTCCTGATTTTTCACAAGTTCAGTTAGCTCAGGGTTCTCCCCCAGTGCATTTATATTGCTTTGATTCTCTTGTCCCTAGCCTCCTGTCCCTTTCAGCTGAATCTCTGCTCCTATACCTTGGATGAGGATAGCACCAAGTAACCTGAGGATTGCTCTTAGACAAAGACAAAACCAAGCACTGAAACAAATGGGTTAGAACCTTCAGGCAGGAAGATAACTATCAGCAATCCAAATCTTGCTGGATACATCCACTGGACAAGAGAGACAATTTGCTCAGCACACATTCTTTGAGCCTCTGAACATGTAACTTCAGAGGAGCATTGATAGACCTAAAAAACTTAATAGAAGATGCAGAGTTTCTAGCCCAAGTCCTTCATAACTCCAAAGTCCATGATTTTAACTACTCTGTCCTTAGGGGTTTCTTGAAAGGCAATGAATGAGTGATTTGAGTTGAGTGATTTTAATTGTAGCTCGTGAAATTTGAGCATACTAACCTTGACTTAAATTCTGGTCCTAGGCCTGACTTCATCTTCCTGTGAAATGACCTTTTATCCCTTCTTACTAAACCTATGTACTCTGACATGTACCCAGATACATTGTATTCATCTTTGATGTGCCTCAGCCATGTTGTGTTAGCATTTTCCGGCTGTGACTACTTCATCTACTTAGGAACCAACCTGTCTCTTCTCCAGAATGTCTGTTGTCTTTTGCTTTGTCTACCAGTCTTAGTCAACCATTATGTAGTTTCAGACCCGTTCCTGCCCTTCTCCAGACCTCTGGGACTCACCAGCCTCTCGGCTTCACCTAGAATACAAACCTAGCTTTATTTTTTGAGCCCTTCTACCTATCTTAAGGAACCTTAGTGGCAGGAAAAGCTAAATCTGGCTGGAAAGAAAAGCCAGAATGCCTTGAGAGACTGACACTTGGAAGCAAGTAGGTCAAAGGAAATGACTTTGTCTTCTTCCTTCTTCAGAGAAGGAAGAACATCTAGTCCTGCTTCTTTTCCTCCCCCTGGATCTCTCAAGGGATATAGTTCCCAAAATAACCATAGACGATCTAGTGTGTCCCACTTATAAACTGTGTTTGTTCTAGCTGTGTTTGGCCTAGCTCACAGGCACTCTCATGCTCTGAGGATGGATGATGGAGTCAAAAAGAAGTCCCTGGGCTTTATTGCAATGTATGTTTCAGTGACTTGGACCAGTGGATACTGCTGGGAACTGCTCTAGTCACTATAGGGGTGACCTGAGAAATTACCAGCTGTGCACAGGGAGCAGAAGTCTTTGATGACTGGTTTCCTCTTCCCTAGAGTCATTTAACAGCAGGAGGGGCTGTGCAGTGGAGGGAGCAGCTGTTTATTCTCATGACATTTCACACTGCAGAAGACAGCTCTTTGATTGATGCCTCCCCCACCCTGCCTTCAAAAGATATAGTTTGTTCTCTAGGGATAGGAATGGCTTGAGGTTAGGTAGGTTTGCGATTTCCTCTCGGTCAAACACTGGGTCCTTACAAGGACAAAACCTTCACTTTCCCTAGTTTGGTCTGCTCTTAGGAGCTAAATGGAATGCTTACAAAAGTTCTACCACCATTACTCTCTCCCTACCTTTTCTGGGCTTATTCATTTGATCCTAAAAGTGGGATAGACCATTCTATTATCCCCTATTTTAAAAGGAGGGTCATGCACTCAGGTGGCAAGGAAGGGTACTAAGTTCAAGACCAGGTTGAACTATGTTAAACTAATTCTTCAAATAAAAATAAGGGGATCGTTTTCATGCTCAATACCACAGATGTAGAGCCAAGATTTGAATCCAGTCTTACGACTGAGAGGACCACTAGAATTAACAACATACTTCTGGAAGGAACTTCACGTGGGCTACCTAAAACTCTTAACTAACACACACACACACACACACACACACACACACACACACACACACACAGAGCAATTGTTTTTCTTTCCAAAAAAGAGTAATTTAATCTACTTTCAGAAAACACATCATTGTAGGTAAGTCTTGGAGAATCAGAGACAAAAATGAGAAAACAAGTAAAAGTAAAACTCAAAACTTGCTGAAAACAGGAAGCTGACAAGCCAATTTAAAAGCCCTGGTGGGAAAGATGGGTTAAGCACCGCTCTCCATTTCATAAGATGCCTTCAGTTAGAATTCAAGAGATAATCACCTAAAACTTTTCTTATCTAAAAGCCCATCCATCCCTACCTGAAAAATAGAGGATTGAATACCTCTCAACACTGGGAAGTCAGAGAATTATCATGTCCCTCTAACCTTCCCTGAATTCTGCCATTAGCCAAGTCTACTAACGCAAGATACAAAGAAGCTACGCTAGAAGAATCCCTAAGATGAAGTCTGTACACTCAAGTCAGCAGGTCAAAGAAGACCACCCTGAATAGCCTGGGAACAACTGGAATCCAACAGCTGGTTGAGCCAAGACTTCCCAGCCCTATGCTCGGCAGTGGCCCAAGCCTACTGTTTATTTGCAATGCAGAAGCGTATCATCCTCAAGCTGGCTCATCCAAATATGATAACATCAGCTCCCATTTCAGTATGAACGAGAAACAGTCAAAATAAGCAGACGCTCTGAGAGGCCTTCCTTTTATTGGCACAGGTGGAATCCGACTGTCACTAACACATACCAGGTTTGTGGGGGAAATGGAAGAATTCCCAAGATGCTCTGCTCAGCCATTCTCTGCCCTGCAAATCCCTCATAATTAGTATAAAGATTTATTTTAGACTTTCTTATGTGTATCTGTGCGTATCTGTGTGGGGGTGTGTTTGTGCACATGAAGAGGACAGTAGACCTCCCTGGGGCTGTACTCACAGGAAGTTGTGAGCTGCCTAGTGTGGGTGCTAGGAACTAAACTCAGGTCTTCTGAAACAGCAATGTTTGCTCTAAACTCATGAGCCATTCTCTCCAGTCCCTGTAAACATTATTTTTAAATGCAAAAATCACCTTGGTGATCTGATGATTCTACATTTAGGAGTCCCTGCTAGAGATATCAGTGGTATGCAATTTTTTTTGAATGAAAAAATGAATTCTGTACTTTTTAGTTTCACACTTAGCTGCAAAACATCCCACTATGCGTGTTAGTACAGGGCTACAGTTGAAATTCCAATCAATTTTTAGGAAATATTCAACACTTTTGAAGTTATTTCCTACTAGTGAGTTTATGACACAATATATATAGCCCAACTGCCAATTTTAAATGACTCTAGAAAGCAATTGCTTATCAAACTCCTCATAATAGATTTTTTAAAAATTGTTAAAGAAACTTGTCAATCCTCAGTAATCACTTAAAAGAAGTGATTCACAAACGCTACTGGCTGCCTCTGCCCCCCACTCCAAAAGCCATGACCATGAATAACTCCAATTCACATACCTCCCCCCCACCTAACTCTGGAAGTGCTAATTACCTCCAGAGATGTTACACAGGCAGCTGAAAAGCCAGATGACCACAAGCAATTAGCCAATCAATTTGGCTTGAAATCACCCCCAACACAATTGGCAGAAAGCCACGCATGGGAGTGTATAAGTGGGCAGCTACCTATTTGAAAGGAAACAAAAGGTTTTAGCCACCCACACTACATTAATAACCTGCCATGGTGCCTGAAATTACCACCGTTCTAATCACAGGTTGGGATTTCGGCAGTGTTCAAAAGCATGTCGGCTTATTAGCACCCATTACTACACTAAGTAGCCCTTACGTAGGAAAACTGAAGGGTAGTGTTGTAAGTAAAGAAAAGGAAAGAGCTAGCTGAGCAGGAAGAAAACTGAAGGAAAAATCCAGGAGTATGTGTGGAAAGAGAGAGGTGTGGAGAATGCAAAGGAGGAGAGTTAAAAAAAAAAAAAACAAATCTCATCTGCTTGCCATATCCCTTAAAGGGAAAAAGATGATGACTGCCATGTATAATAATCTCAAGCAAGGCTTCCAAACACTTCATCCAGCAGAGGACTGAGTGATTTGTGTGCTTGTGAGAACAAAGAAGGTGATCACAGAAGATAGCATAGTTTTATTTTCTTTTTAAAGAAAAGTCATTCCAGGCTAACTGCATTTCCTTTTATGATTAAAAAAAAAAAAAACAGTATTCTGAAAAGCAGAGGGATACACAGACAAACTTCTGAGGGTTCAAGAAGACCTAACAGGGCTATCCAACCTTTTGACATTGCTGTATGACACTGTTATCTCATATCATGGCAAGCTGAATTCATAGGTGTCCAGGAACATGTAAAGCCTATAGACCTCTGGTTGGATATACTTGGATATACCTGACCCAAGGGCAAAATGAACCATTATGTTTAAGACAGGCTTCTGTGGGCTATCAAAAATACCATTAGCTGGTTTCTCCACTGATTTATTTTAATGTTTATTTTCAAAGGTACTAGTTAATAAGTTAATGAAATCTTCTAGAATGAAGCCTTTAAGTCATGATGCTAATAGACCTGCTCTGCTCAACATTTTCCCCAACACTACAACAGCAGCTTAAAAGCTATGCTGATCCAATTTACAAATTACAGGAAGCTGAAAGAAACACTTAACCCATTTCTAAACTCAAGTGTTTGGGGTCCAGTTCCATAAGCTCTCATATTAATAAAGTATCAAAACCCAAAGGTGAATGTTGCTTGAATGTAAGTTCAACACTGGTAGACATCAAGCCTGCCGGAGTAAATAGTACATGAGATAGGCCACAGGAGGTGTTGGCCACACTGGGCTCTACACTGCACTAGTGTAGGCGTCGCGATCCAAGGGAAGATGTCTACCCACATGAAGGTGACCTGTATAGTACAAGAGTCTCAGCTACCTAAGGGAGCAGCAGAGTTTTAACTCTCAAAGCAAACAATCTCTTCCTCGGAATATGATACATAGAGGAAACACACAGAGGTAGGATGCTTCTAAAGGTCCCTTCCAAGTCTGAGATGTTGTGACATTATGGAGGCACCTTCCTAACTTACAGAACTGTAAACAGGCACAAAAGTAAAGCCAAACCCCTGATCCATGAATTACCCCCATGGTAACCAGTATTCTGAACCTAGAGAAGAGACTTAGTGGACAATCATGGCCTTTTCTTCCTCTGAGTTCCTTAGCCATGGGGGTCTTATTTGCATGGTTGGCTGCGGAGTTTAAATAAACTTTACTTGGGTGGCTGGGATGTTTGTAGTGAAGATGGGGGCTGCAGGCAGTCAAATGGTGATGTGTCAACTACTTATTTCCCAGCCTTCTGCAAAAACAGAATTTGGTGTTTTTCTATACAGAGAGTGATTTATATGGATAGGAACAACAACTACAACAAACGAACCTATTTTAAGAGGATTATTCGAGAGATAGAATCAGAACAAAATGTAAATCAAAGGGAAGCATTTCTTCTATAATTAAGAGAAATCTTCCCATTAATTAGGACATAAAAATAATCACATCCAGAGATTGACTACCCTAAGTTCTAAGGAATACAGCTGAATACTACCTTATATATACCTAAATGTAGCAAACAGTGCGTGGAGCACAGGAAGCATTTTTTAACTAGTTGCAGACTGGCCTGAGAGTAATAAGAGACATTTTTGAGACATCTAACCAATTCACCTCCCAAATCCAAGCATGTACTGTAACAAGATAATTCTGGCAAGGTCTCTTCCTTTTGAAAGGCTAAATTATATCTTTAACCATTCAGCCATCAATGGACACTACAGTAGCTGGATATAGTTAGTGCCCCAAAGATTTGTATGTTGGAAGTTTGATTTTGTTGATCCCAAATGTGGAAGTATTAAGAGGTATTGTACATATTTTAAGAAATAGAGAATTTGTGGTAAATGATTAGAACATTATTCTCAGAAGGTACTTTTCATAGGACCCTAGGTCATTCTTACAAGAGTGTTGTTTGAAAAGAACAAGTTTGGCCCCATGTCAATCTCACTTTGGCTTCCAATTATGCCACCTGATGTTTTCCTCTCATGTATGCTTGTGACATGATGCCATCCACATGTAGTGATATGGATAAGGGACCCTTCAAGGCTGGCATCATGTTATTTGGGCTTACAAACTTGTAAGCTAAATACATTTATTTGTGTTATAAAGTATCTGGTTTAAAGTGTTTTATTATTGTGACAGAAAAAGGCTAATGCTGGCACTTAGATTGTTTCTGCATCTCAGCTACTGAGAATAGTACTAAGATAACAGGACAATGCAACTGTCTTTATGAGATGGTGATTTTTATCTCCACTAGCTATATGCCCAGAAGGAAGATTACTGGATCCTATAATATTTGATGGCTAACTGTGACTATCAAGTAAATAGAGACACTTAGGAAATTGGTGAAACACACGTCACTGTAGGTCTATGAGAGCATTTCGAAATGATTGAGTTGGGAGGACTCTAGCCTAATCACTGGTTAATCCACTGGTGGATTCAGAGTTTCTGACACTTTTCCTCCGGCAGGTGTACACATGCGTGTGTGTCTGTGTTCACGTACATACTTTCATCCAGCCTCCTGGTAATCAATAGAGGATCATGTTGAAAAAAAATTCTGAGCAGCTCTACCCAAGGAATTGCTAGCATGATAGACTTTTAAGAAAATCTCTTCATAATAATTTTTTTGTCCACTTAGGACAATGTATTATCCGAAGGACTGACTCTTCTCTCAGTTCTCATCCCTCAAATCAAAGAGAAACTACATAATCCTTGGGCACAGTTTCAGTACAAATGTAATTTCAAAAGTATTTTTGAGCCACAGTTGGTAGAATGTGTGGGTGTGAGCCCGTGGATAAAAAGGGTTAATTATACTAGACATTGTGGAGGGACTACTTTCAAATCTGGCACTTGAAACAAACAAAATCAGTTAAATGAAAGCACTGAGTCACATAAGCCTATATAGGCTGCATAAACATTGAAAGACATTCTTTTCTATCAAATTCACCCATATAATATATATATACAGAATTGTTTAGAACAGGAAAATCAGACAACACTGAATAAATAGATTGAATAAACGAAGTCCCCCAATAAAACTCTTGTAAGCTGCTCTTTGGTCACCACTGCAAAAAGAAAGATTAGGTTAGCTTGTAAAAATATCTCATGGGCCACAGGTTTACCTCACCAGAACAAGAACAAGACTAAAGGTAGAATCAGTTAAAAGGCCAGTTTTCAAATGTGTGCTTTCAGGGAATTTGCAATAGGTGAAGTTGCCCCCTCCTCCACAGGACATTTAACAGTGACTGGTGACATTTTAGGTATTCCTGGAATCTAGAGGGTAAATGTCATGGATTTTGCTTAACACCTTCTGATATGCAAACTGGAACAACAAAGAAATATCCAAACCCATGTGTCAGTAATGCCTGTTTTAAGGCCAGTCACTACACATCAATCTCTCCTTGCTTTTCTTACCTGCGTGCCTCATCAGAGTGCTTAATTTTATGTAAGTGTAATCATTATGTGACTGTAAACAGCTCTCTGAGCATGTTTAAAACAGAATATAACAGCTACTTACTTCATAATGTTGTTGAGGGAATTTGCAGTGCATTCCCTGATATCCGCAAATTTGAAACAGCACTTGCTATATATGCATCAAATACTGTCTATTATTATTCTGAATTAAGCAAATCAGGGATACTCAAAGTACTGCAGGTCAGCAAAGAGTGAAATCTACCTAGGAGTGGGTTGTCAGGGAAGGTGTCCTGGAGAAAATCATATGTCAGCTACATAGTAGAACTTATTGTTGGGACAAGAAAATTCAAAACTAGAAGTGGGGGCATCAATTGGGAAGTGATTAAAGTCCCAGTTCAATGTGGGCAGAAAGCTCTAGTTATAAGGAAAGAGGTCTATCAGTAAGACTTGGCGACCACTGGCTATAGGAGACAAAGAAGCCAGGAAGGAGTTGATATGGGTAGCACTTTAAAAAGATACTTAACTTTGCTGAACACCCACTTTCTCTAGCCATAAAATGAAGAACTTATCACCTTCCTCAAGGATTAAAGAACATACAGGAGAAAATAAGTAGAAATTCTCACTACTGTTGTCAATATTACTAACAGATTATAGTGGCACTGGAAGAGGTCCCTAAAGGACAATTAGCAAGAAGCTCAGTATCAAGAGAAGTCTTGCTATTTCTTCATAGAATATAAATGCTACCGTCTACCTCCTACTCAGTAATACACTTTTCTCAAACACTATACTGTTCAGGCTAGAAGATGTTCCCCTTCTGAAGATCAAGATGAGCCCACACACAGTGTCAACAGACTGTTTCTAATGTCAGCAATGGATAGGATCTTAAACAGACTTGAAAGACAGTTCCCCCTCTTTATTCAACTCACTGTAAACATAGCCCATACGTTCAGTCTAATGGTTGTATTGCACCTCTCTTTATTGAAATACAAAGCTCAGTGTGCACTGCTGAATGAATGAGCTTGCTGCTAAGGATGTTAGCATTTTAATTGTATCACCTCCCAAGAGAAATAAGTGGTATACAGTATCATTCTGAAAAGAACACACACAGTGAGTTTGCAAATGGTGTAACTCCCTGATTCATCAGTGCTAGCTAGGCTAGAGCTTCAAGGTTGCTATTTGATTTCCTTAAGGGATAATTTATTATGCTGAGTTGACAAACATTTACACAAGGCTCATTCTGCAAGCCCCAAACCAGTCACTCCTAAAAGTCACACAGGTGAAGACAAAACAACTACATCTGACAAAAGGAGATGGAGGGGGGAGGAAACGTACCAAATAAGAGTTGTTCCCTCAAGCCAAGTTGCAGCCTGAGTTGTAGCAGAACATGCCAGCAATCAGTACTCAAATGGTTATTATTAAATCTGAGAATCCTGCATTTAGTGCTGTTAAAATAACTGAGACTACTTATTTGAGCCCATTAAATAATCATAAATTTAAATCCATTTCTACAGACTAAGATTTTTTTCATAGAATCAAATTAGAGTTGAAGGGAGTTTTAGAGATAAGCTAGCCCTGTGATCATTAACCATTTGGGGGATATTTTTTAAGGGCCATAATTCAACTGTATATGTTCATTCTGTCTTTTGTCTCCCTCTGTACCTTTCTGCCTTTGTCTCTCTTTTTCTGTCTCTGTCTCTCCCCTGACCTCCTTTGTGGAGAAAAAATATAACATGTACAAAACCGTTACACAGAATTTCAGGGGCTTTGAAGACTAACTGTAACCTACCACTGGACTTCAGCTAATCCCTTTATCCTTTTAAACAAAGAAAAGTGAATTTTCAAAATGCTGTTTTGCCTAACCTCTGAGCCAGAAGATCACTTTATATTTCCAAATACTATGTAGAGGATAGGGATACATCCTACAGGTCAGTCAGTAGGCTGCTTTCCAAGTATTTGTATTGGCCATTTAGTTGTTCCATTGCATAGATGCAAAATCTAAGGTTTAGAGAGCTAAAGTTCCAAAGTCATCTACAGAAAGCTGACCATGTTTTCCCCCAAGAAAGACAGATTGAAGTGGCAGCAAGATACAGAGATGAACTCAACACAGACCCTCAAATTGCTATCAGTGTCCCCCAACCTATCTGCATTATTTCTAGTTTTCTAAGTACTAAGGAAAAGGAGGGAAGCATGGAGCTAGAGGCAAGAGGGAGGGGCAAGTAGTACTAAGTAGATCTGGCTTAACCCACAAATTAAGAAAAGGCCCCCACACTCCATAAGTTCTCCAGGGACCTTGTGTTCCCAGAGCTAGGAAACACTCCCAGACCTGTAATTTATGAAGTATTGAGGTACAATTTTAAGGTTTGTCTATAGGCTGAGCTCCGGTCAACTCACAACCATGTGGCTGGGGCTGAAAAAAAATCACACACAGCTTTTGCCTCATCGGGGACAGGAAATGCTCAGGTCTTCGATTTCCAATGGATACCAGTTTCGGTTGGTGCATTCTCTGTATATGCAAATTAGCCTGAGCACATGCAAGGGAATGCACCATGCTTGATTCAGCTTAAACATGAGCTGATTCCGAAGGTAAAGCTGAAGGGCTTCCTTTGCTCTAGCATCCCCACATTACTCTACTCAAATGCTCTCCTCCCTAGCTAGCAGCCATGTTACTCCGCTCAAATGCTCTCCCCTCCACACTTCTCAATTTTCTAATCTGCCTTCTTTTGTGTTTTGCTGTGGTGCTAGGTATTTATCTCTTTTCATTCCTGTTGTGCTGGTAATCAGAGCCTCTGAATGGCTCAGTGGAGAAAAAAAAAGAAAGAAAACAAAAGTGAGGCTTAGAGAGGCCACCCAACTTTCTTGCAAGTACAAAGGCACATTTCTACTACAATTTCACCGTCTGTATTAAAGATGTCTGGGCAAAGAATAACGAGTGTGCGGTGGGGGTGGCACAGAAAGAGCTGTGTAGAATAGCTATATTTAAAATGTCTTTTTCTTATCTTCTCTCCCTGACCACCCACTGCCAGCTACCCACTCCCCGTCTCCATCCCACCCCCCAAACTGCCACAGCACCTTTGAAGCAAAATAAATGACTTCCTATTTCTGAGTTTCAGGAGTTATATATACATATCTGTTTAGCCTTTAGCTAATGACTTGCAGCACTCCTGTTTCATTTGAAAATTGTTTATTTTTCAGTTGGATGTGATTGCTTTGTTCTTGGTATTTTCATACATGAAAACATTGTATTCAGATTATAACCACCCCCCATAGTCACTGGTAGGTTGCTCATGCTACTGTGGATGGCCCATGCACATACAGGAAGCAGTAACTGGATTCAGTGGGTTATCTAGAAAAGGAGGAGGAGGAGTAAGAGGAGGAGGAGGAGGTGGAGGAGGAGGGAGGAGGAGGAGGAAGAAGAGGAAATGTGATTTCTTTTAAATTTCACTGAATCCCTTTACAGTTTTTATGCCCCTGAAGAACAAATTCTTCTGTGGCAATATATGGAAGAGTGTCACGTAAAGCAAAGGTGCATTCTGATCTCTAAAAATTGAATTGTACTTAACCTTTCAAGAGGACGGGGCTGAAGGACAATAATGAATTCCTCATATTTCTCACAACTAAATGACATTGACATTATCTAACGCTAAGATACCTTAGCATTATCCTTTTTGTTTGTTTGTTTGTTTGTCTGGTTAGTTTGGTTCTGGTTTTTTTTTTTTTTTTGGTTTTTCGAGACAGGGTTTCTCTGTGTAGCCTTGGCTGTCCTGGAACTCACTTTGTAGACCAGGCTGGCCTCGAACTCAGAAATCCTCCTGCCTCTGTCTCCCAAGTGCTGGGATTAAAGGCGTGCGCCACCACCGCCCGGCGGTTCTGGTTTTTTGAAACAGGATTTCTCCATGTAGTCCTGACTATTCTAGAACTCGCTCTGTAGACCAGGCTGGCCTTGAACTCAGAGATCCATCTTCTTCTGCCTCCTGAGAGCTGGGGTTAAAGGTGTGGACCGCTACTGCCTGGAACTCTAGCATTATCTTATTTGAGCCTCAAAACTTGAGACTTCAGCAAGACTGGGATTCATTCCATTTTATAGATGAAGAAAATGAGGTTCCCGCAAGTGAGGTGGGTTGCTGATGGTTAGACAGTTCCCCCATGACAAAAACAGGACAAGAAATCAAAGGCAAAAGTTTCCCCACATGTTTAAACCTCTAGGATAAAAAATATCGCAGCTCTCTCACCTTGACTTAAAAGAGCTAACAACTTGGCTTGTGAAAAATGAAAAGCCTTAAAGGAAGGTGGAATAAAAATCTGAAAGACAATCACTGATCTTTTATCTTCTAGACTTCAAGCTGAATCAAGTTCTTCAAAGAAAACCCAATAAAGCCCAGACATTTTCATCATAACAAAATAAATAATTCAGTCAGGCTTTAGAGAACTCCTGCATTATGATTGGCTAGTTGATATACTTGTGACTTAGCTGTCGCTGAACTGATTACAGCTAACCTGATTGACACAGTGATGTTGACAAAGCCTTTGACACTGGCAGTTATGAATGGGAAGTGTAAATACCGATAAATAACCTGCAGCTCTTACATTTACTCCTAATGGAGAATTTAGCCCTTTCAAAAGTCAAACACCTGATAGGCTAAAAATTATAGCCTATGGTCTATCTGGCAACAAAGACACTGTTGAGATTCATCACCTCTCCACTTGCTAGGAAGATATCAACAGAGCCTCGGGTTCTTCCAGCCAGACAGGCACGTTTGATTTTTTAAATTCCAGACTCTTTGAGCTACGAGGTGCTGTAGAAATCAGCCACTCTAATACCACATTTTATATATGGGGAAAATAAAGCCTAGAAAAATGACATTAATTGGCCAAGGTCATCCAGTGAGTCATGATAGAGTCATAGCATGAGCTCTATCTTAGTCCCAGTTCAATGCTCTTGTCACTAGACCACACAACAGGGAACAATCTCCACCCAGCACGTACAAGGGCACACACACATACACAGCCCTTCTGAATTATAATGGCTCTATGAAGATAATTGAAGCCATATTCTCTGTGCTGCTTTTCTATTGGCCTCAGTAGAAAGAGCTGAAAAGGACACATAGATATGAAATTATACACAATTTTCAAATTCAAGTCCATTTCATGGCTACAAATTAATATTTTATCTTAACCTGAAAATAAGTGAGGGAAACATGAGCACTCTGGTTTATCACCAGGCTTTTAATGTCTCCAAGAATGATATTCTCCCTCTCTCTTTTTCTCATGCTTTATGCATAGAGAAAATGGTTTAACAACAATAACTACAACAAAACCCCTATAACCATGGTCACCTCTGAATATCAGAACTCTGGGTGAGTTTTTTTTTTATTCTCAGTGCTGGGATTTGAGTGTAGTTCTCACACAGAGCTTTATTTACACACTGCTGGGTGGTTTTCATGTTGTTTTGTGTTTTCAGATTTTGATATGTTCTAAAATGAAGCGTGTGACTTATGCAATACAGTATCCTTATCGACAAAATCGAACAGACAGATCACATAAATGTTAGAGTGAAACCATCAAACATATATCCTCTTGGTACTTTTCAGGTTCCCGTAATAAACTTTACTCACCTCATAGTCAACTAAGATTATAAAACCTGCTCAATTAGAATTTCCCTCTTGAGAAATTGCAAAACCTTTAAACTCCAATCAATGATCATCTCTTTTTGTGCCAGGTACAGTAACTATTGCCTACAGATGGCATCTCAGAATTCACAGTCAGCAAATAGGTGTTAGGGCTGGAGCAGTATAGTTCAGTGGTATCGTACTTGCCCTGAATGCCATCTGCTGGGGATGGGTGGGTATGGGGGCAGGGATTAAGGATAGGATATATTCTGTAGCTCTTTAGTCATCTGAGTTGTTAAAGGAAAGGAAGTCTAGTTAGTAGGTTATAAATTACAATTATTTTCCAAGACTAAGCACTAGCTAACAGTAATTGAGCACTTACTATACACTAGGCACCTTTCTAAACTTTCAATATATTCTATCATTACTCCTCACAACAGCCATAAGTCATATTATTGTCCCTATTTTAAAGATAAGGGAATGGAGGGTTTGTAAGATTAGATGGCTAACATGATTGGAAACTAAGTCAATTCCTTCCAGAGTCCATTATCTGCTCTTTTCCATACCTAAAGTAACTCAAACTCATGGCTAATAAAAGTGTTTCCCAGTTGAAGTTCTATCAGGTTTGCTTTGGTAAGCAAGGCTCTTGGCAATTAGCAGCCCCAATTAATGGGTTTGCTCAAGTCCTTCAAGCAAGTTAAACATGCCCTCCTGCAATCTTATATATACTATTAATGTGTTTAGCAGATGCTTTCTTCATAAATGCAATGAAAGTTAGCTTCAGTCCAAGTCAAATTACCCCAATATTCACATGACCAGAGTCTGAGTTAGTTAATGAGAGTTCACTCTACTTCATTAATTTTTACAAAATATTTACCTCTTGTTTGGAGTTCACTTGTGCTACCTCAGCCTTTATTAACTCTATATTTAATGCACAAACAGATGTTTGCACTCTTCCTATTTTCAAATAAAAAGCTTTTGAGAACCTTCAAAACTAAGAAGAGAAAGTCCAAGTATGGCCAGGCTTAACAGTGAGGTATTTCAAAAGTCATCTCAGGGACACTGGGCTTTAACAATGAGCCCAAACCTAGAAAGACATCAAGTAAATTCACAATGAAAGAAATAGCTCAACCTGGCATAGGGAAGGGATATTGTCAACCTGCTTCCCAAAACAGTTCTCTCTCTATGTGAAGCAAAGTGTCCTGTTCCAGAATAACCGAATAAGCAGCTCCCTCACCCAATTTGCTGAAAACAAACAAGGGCAACTGCGTCTATTTTCTTGTAGTTTCACTCTTACATTTATATCCTATTAGCTAGCTCAGTTGCCAATTCAGCCACTGGTTATGTATGTGGGCTAGGTCAGGCCACCACCTCAAGTCTCCCACGTCTACACCCATCCAATGAAGAAAACAGCAACAGCATCACCAACTATCAATTGGCAGTGCTTGCAACTGGGGTTACATGCAAAGCAAATTGAAATTCCCCAGAGGACAACTGTGATATGTTTATAAACCATAATTGATAATACCCTGGACTTACCCGAACTTTTCTATTACTGCTTTCTTTATATGTCTACTTTAATGCATACAGGCAAAAATAAAATAAAATAAAAAAGGAGCATTTAAAGAAGCTAGTGAAGTGTCGAGTCAAAGTAGACTTCATGAGCAAGGGAAAGACAGAGTCTCCTGCTTCTCTGTCAGTGTACTGCCTGGGTTTTAACTAAGCAATGAAACAGAGTCCCTGTGTGATACAGCTAACTACTTACAGGAGTCATTTCTCCATAGGACTCCAGCAAATCCCTCTCAGTTCTACGTATCACTTTCCCCATTAAGGCACAAGCCCAAAGCAGCATAACCACTTTCCTTTCATCCCTGTCAAACTCAGCAAGTTTCTCAGGAAGCAAACGCTAGTTAAATCATTTTCATAATTCTAAAATGCCTGTAAGACAAGTCCAGGGTCTAATTATACCACTTAAATTTGTTGAAGATGTTTGGGTTTTCTTTTTTTTTTTTATTTCAATAACTAAAGAGCCCAAGGGTTTAAAGTCCTAATAATCTAATAAACCTTGCTAAGTGAACATTGTAACAGATACGCCTGGATGGGATTTTGTAAATACCAGACGATTTCCCCTGATCTTTATCGGGGGTGGGGGGGGAGAGAAGTCTAAATCTTTGGCAGGAAGAAATTAAATGTAGTGCAAAATAATAACATCTGGCCAGATTGTATTTGTCAGGGTAGCAGCCCCTTTAGATGTCAGGCTGAAAAGTATTAAAATGAACTCTGAAGGGTGTGTGCAGGATGCTTTATTATGCAATAAGAAAGACTTCCATGCTGCCATAGAATACTTGGGGTAAAATTAATTCACCCTAGTAGGGCCCTACAGGGAACTTCTTCATATCAATGGAATTTGAAGCCTTCTGCCAAATGAAAGTCTGGGACTATTCTTGGGGGTATTTTGTTTATTTCACCATCACTGTCAAATTTCCTAATAGCACTGTCTATTTCCCAAAAGCCTACAAGATCATTTGAATGACTTATGGAATCTTGCTTGTATCTTGTAGCTCCAAGAGAGACACTGTAGCTCAATGAAAAGCTCTATGACTTGGAAGTTCATCACATAAGGTTACCTTACCACTTACTCATGCTGTGGCCTTGGGTCCCTTAATCACTCTTAAACCCAGTTTCTACATCTATAGAATGGGAAAAATCCCTAATGGCAATATTACTCTTAAGATTACTCATGGAACATGGTAGATTGTTAGTAAGCTTAGTTCACTTGAGTTCAAATGTCTAATCTCAACTTCCCAGAGGCCTGTGACCTTCATGGAGGCTTAATTTCTTCAGAGATCTTTCTCATGAATCAAAACTAAAACTAAAACCATCATAGCTACATTTGAAATGCTATATGTATCATTTAAGTTCTTCATTTTTCAAGTATCTTGCAGATGTGATTAGAAATGGTTAGAAAGAATATACTTGGACTTTCCATCAGTGATTAGTTTAATGTACAAAATACTTTGTTTTCCCTGTCTGAGTTTTTATTTTTGTTTTCTAGATCTGCCATTTCAATAGGGAGAATTGTGGTCATCTCACAATTAAAAAAAAAAAAAAGAAGAGGTTTTTCACCAACAAACAACTCTTTTCAGACAGTTTGTGCCACAAAACAATACAAAATCACCAGTTTATCTAATAGGCAAGTCTATCTTTTTCAAATATTAATTGCTAGAAAGAGTACTGTTTTTCAAATCCCCAAAGAATAGGCATGTGAATAGAAGGCTATGGGATTTTCCCCTCACCTAGTGCTCTGTGAGACAACAGGCACTTACCCACTAGGTTTCCTAAGCAGTCTTTGATGGGCAGAGACATGTAGGAGTAAACACATAGAGGACACCAAACAGTGGTTTCAGGGTCTATGTGTCCAGTTGGGAATGTGGGAAGGATCCTTAGAATCTACACTAGGCCAAGAGACTGATGGCAAGGAATATTTCACCAGCCACTAAGCACTGATCTAACTCCCAGGGCACAAGTTCCAGTGTATTTATTTATAGACCAAAATTATTCCTATTATGATGGCCAGAAGTATTTGAGATTCCAGGAGAAAAATGGTAACTGTTGATGTCAGTAGAGTGGACATGGGCTCATTCAGACAAACAACGAACATCAGGGAAAAAATGACTAAAATAATCTTTTCAATTACTTTTTTAGTAAGATGGGTCTTATATAGCCCAGACTTTCCTACAACTCACTATGTAACCCAAGCTGACCTACAAATTGTGACCCTCCTTCCCAAGTGCAGGATTTCAGGCAGGTAGCATCACACTAGGCTCAATTCAAGTTTCAATAAAGTTTTCATATACATTACCTCCTTTGATCTTCGAAAGCTCTGGGAGGTTGGCAGACCACATGCTACAATCTTCATATTTTTTTAAAAAAACCTTAAATTACTTACCTGTAACTGGTAGGAAAAAGAATATGTATTTGATTCATCCTAAAGCTAATATTGTTAAGAAAAGAACATATTGGAAAAGAAAAGAAGGAATTGGTGCATTTGAAAAAATTTTATACATTCACAAAGAATGGAAAATTGAATTATCAAACCAGTAAAAACAATTTATAACATATAAAATGGTTTGATATCCTGCATAAATAAATAGCTTTTGAAAATCAATAGGCATGTAATAAGGAACAACAAATACCTAATTTTAAATATTGGAACAATAAAAATTACCCAGTAAAAGAGAAAATGACCCATAAGTTTCCCTAATGACCAAAGAGTACTATTTTTTTCATCCAAACTGAGGTTACTATAAAGTGACAAGTCATATATGATTAGGAAAATGGACATGTATACATTGCTAGTATAAGTGGAAATATAAGTCAACTTTAAGAAATAGATATAGTAATCTTTAAAAACTATATAACCTCTAATGTATAAAATTTCCAGTTCCAGGAATGTCATGAAAAAATAATTAAGGACATGAATTTATATTTAGTTAAATGGTAGATGGACATTATCTTATTTGTGTTAACTGAATACAAACTACATTTCTATTATGTATCATTAAATACATTATTGACATGAAAGATGCTATTAATATACTACATAAAAAGCTACATAATATATTTGGAAATATATCTCATATATTAATATTAATTATGGATACTAATTACATGTAATTTATATATTGATATATTATATAAATAAATGTGTGTATACATATTTATGTATATACATACAGCCCTGGAACACAGACTAAATATATACAAAATAACACATCAAAACATTTCTAGTTGTTAACCTCCAACAGAGAGAATCGGGGTCATTTTATTCTCCAGTTTTTTGTTCCTTAGTGGGTTTTTATTTATATAATAAAAAAGTAGTACCTGTTTATATAACAAAAAGTAATTTTTAAAAAGTAAGCTGTCTTGTGATGTGTTGACTTGGCATCTTCTAGGTAAATACCCCAAGGTGGTATAAATCATATAAAATGAATTAAGTTAGTCTCAGAAAAACAAGTATCTTGTGTTTTCTCTCATTTGTGGGTCATAGATTTTATACAGATATATAAAGGTGTGTGTATGTGTGTGTGTGTAGAAGGCGACATTAAAGTAGAGACATAAGTGTATAAGGGAGCAAGGGGGACTGGCTAATGGAAGTGCATGAAAGTGGAGGATAGAATGGTTTGAAGGTAATATGCTCAAATACATAAATACATGATATTTGTGCATGGAAATGGCCATATTTAAGAGAGTGAGATAGTCATTTTAAAAATTCAAGGACCTTGAATAAATTTTAGTTTAATAACTTTCAAAGCATCACTGTCATAAGCAACAGTAACTATTCACTGGCTTCTGCAATGTACCATCAGAAATAGATATGAATACATTCAACTGAAACTCTTGGTTTCTTTATGAACAATGATGTTTTATTTAAAGATAATTTGGTGATTAATTAATGGTTACTCTATAAATTTGTGCACTATTCATTTATCTGATATATCCTTTCTTCTACTTGAGTCAACCATTATACCCTCTATATTTGGTCAAATTGTTATACCTAAATAAAACTCCCTTGTATTAGAATTGATGCAAACAGCTATAATACAGAATGAGAATACTTTTCTTCACCAATGGCTTCCATTTATTGAGGACCAAGTACATAGCAAGCCAAAAGGTAACTGTGCTTGATTTTCACAGTTCTATTGGGCTGTAATCATTAACCCTATTTTGTGTAAAGCCTCTGTGTAACTAGTGAACAACATAGGAATGTTTGAATTTATGAGCGATTTAAGTGTAAAGCCTACAAATTCTGCCAATCTAAGGAGAGGTAAGTGCATGGTCATGGTCATGGTCCTCAAATTAGAAGAACTACTAACCCAGTTGAGAGAGAGCACACTGTAATGTAGGGTAATAACAGAAAATTTACCATTCAACATAAAGTTACCTTGCCTAAGTGACCACATGCTCTGGGTTTCTTTTCTTCCTGGAACTAACAGTGCCTTTGTAAAGGGATGCTGAGAAGGTTGAGCTACATGCAAAAAATGTCTCCTTGATCCACAAGAGACATTTAAGAAAGGTGACTTTCTTTTTTCTTATGTGGTAGAACATACAAGAGCATATTTAGATGAACTGGCATGTCACTCACCTCAGAGAGTTATCATCCTTGTGGCATGAAGTTTGTTCAGAGTGATTTGTGAAATGAGAGTAGGTCAAGCTACTAATGCTACTAATACAACCCAGTAGAAATCAGAGTATTTATTCCTCTTGTAGGTTAGATTGAGAGGCTATGTGAGACTCATTCAGACCACTAGGGTACCATTTTGCAAATTGTACAGTCTTAATACAGTGAAATACACGAAGACCCTCTCTCTCTCTCTCTCTCTCTCACACACACACACACACACACACACACACACTCACACACACACACGCAGAGAGAGAGAGAGAGAGAGTCACTCAGAAACACACACACATAAACACACACATAGACACAAACACACTAGAGAGGCGTAAGGAGACAGGTACACAGTTTCACAAGAAGCCATCTTTAAATGAACATAAAATGCTCTAAAATACCAACCTATAATCTTATATTCATTATAATTACATCAAAGCTTTAAAAACACTAAAAAATGTGTATGTGCCAGATACATGCCACTCAATATAGTGAAAGTAGGGTGTTCCATATAGAATTGCATTTACAAATGTAAATGTACAAGATAGAGTAAGAAAACAACAGTTACCATAGGTCTCATTGAAACCCAGCTAAAATGAGTCTGAGTTGGTTGTTAATTGCCAGGCTCTGTAGCAAAGGCCAGCATAGACCTCAACTCCTCATAGCTTTCACCTCACAGCCCTTTTTATTTAACAGCTCAGAAGGCAGAAATGTTCCCTTGGACACAAAGAGTTCTAACAGAGCTGCACTGACACTGCTGCCTGCTTAAGAAACAGCACATCCTTGGCACTCTAGCCCTGTCCCCACTCTCAAGAGAAAAGGATGAATGGCAGATGACGAGGTCAGCCAGCAAGACCAGGAAGAGTAGTATCTAAGAGATGAATGGTAAGTTGGATTTGAGAAAAAGATGAATTACCTAACTCTCTCACTTGCTCTCATCTGCAGTTAAAAGCCACATCTGTGGAGAGAACTCACACTGACAATCTTTCCCTACCACCCGCCCCCCCAACCAAGAATATCCAGCCACTAATTGAAATCATTTTTTTCTTTTTTCCAATCTCTATGGAGGCAGATTTCCTATGAAGCTAATGAAAAGAGCTACAAGGACCCACCTTGCACATCTACTTTCAGAAGAGGCATGAGATTTTAGTATTCTAAATGGCCTTCCTTAGGAAATGAGTCCCTAAAACTGTAGAAACGTTTAGCCTTAGCAAATATGGGTCCACTCCAACATCTCATAAAAACTGCACGGGGGCTGGAGAGATGGCTCAGCGGTTAAGAGCACTGACTGCTCTTCCAGAGGTTCTGAGTTCAATTCCCAGCAACCACATGGTGGCTCACAACCATCTGTAATGGGACCTGATGCCCTCTTCTAGTGTGTCTAAAGAGAGCAATGGTGTGCTCATATACATAAAATAAATAAATCTTTAAAAAAAACTGTAAACTTTTCACGCAGTATTTCTCTAAGACTGCTGACTATCCATGTTAGCCATGTGCAAATGTCTTGCTTTGTGAGATTTGAACTCTGTGAAGGTAGGTACGTAGTCATTTAGCTCTTTGAATTCCTCTTGATACTTGCCTTTTGAACACGCTAGGTACTGTTCAGCAAGTTTTCAAATAAAATGGAATAGATTTTCCTTGAATGAAAGAAAATTAGAATCGAATGACTTCCCATAACCACAAAGCAAAATACAGGGAGTCTGGCTAAAACATAGTACTTAAGGGCGTGGTCTCTCCAGCTGTCCTTCCTGGGTCCAATTCCTCTTCACCATCTATTAGCTATGCTACTTTGTACTTGTAAGCCTCCACTTCCTCGGGAGTAAAATGAAACCAACAAGCTGCCAATTTTACAGGCTTGAGGGGAGGTTTCAATGAGATAAGTACAAATGAAACTGGTTAGAGCAGGAGACTTTTCCTTGTTTTCTCACTTAGTCTCTTGGTGCCTATTTATAAAGGAAGTTCCTGATGACCCTGCAACTTGCAACCATTTTCTCCCCACATCCTCTTGCATATTTTTTCTCATCCAGAAGACTCTGAGGCCAGTTGACCTGGCCCTGAGGCTGTATCCATAATCATTGCACTGCAGTGCAGAAGTGGGGAGCAAAGACGATGAAGAGGAGGAGATTCAGCTGTTCTTTTGCGGAGGACTAATGGAGACTGCAACTGAAATACAACATCTGATGATGAATGAGACAACTGAACCTGGGTGAGGAACACAGGGATGCAGGGCAAAAAAAATATGGGAGAAGAGTAGGTGGGACCAGGGAGAAAGGAAGCCTAGTACCTAAGCCCTGGAAGCAACTCACAGTCCACAGGAAAAGAGTTTTTAATTTCAACATTACCACTTCCAGCTTAGAGGAAAATTGTTTCTACCTCCATTCAACTGTCAGGAGAATTGAAATGTCTCAAACATATGCTTCATTACCCCCATATCAGGTACTGCAACGCAGTGAGACAGAAAAAGGAGGAGGAGGAACATATGTTTTAAGAAAGTAAACAAAGCCCGGGGAGAGGGGGGAGCAATCAACTCTAGGCAAAGTGAGAGTCTTCCTGGAAGCTTCTAGAAGGCAGAAGGGTCCTTCATTTGCTTGGTGGGGCAGTGGTGGTGGGTGTAAGAGGTGCCGCCATGAAGCGGGGTAAGGGTTCATCTCCATAATCTTCTCACCTCATTGGTGGCCTTAGAATAGTCTCTGCTTGCACACTGGGTCATTTGTCTAAGCTCTTTTTATTAAACAGTTTTCAGTCTAATGACTGACTTTCCTAAATCAATAAGAGGGCACAGGGAAGGTTTGCAACTCACTCAGCTCCTGCTCGGCAAAAGCCACCGCAATTTAAAAACCAAATGGAATCCAAAAGTTCTTAGACCAAAACTGACTGACTTTAAACACTCGGGTTCCAGTTATTTTTTTTTCCCAATAGCCCTAATAATTAAAACAATTGCATAAAAAAGAAAAAAAACACTTCGGAACCAAAATATCTCTTTGAGGCAGTGCCATAAAAAAAGCCCTCTAATTAGAGCCAGCACCTTCTGTGTTCTGATGAGAAATTTCCCCTTTATAATGGGATTAGCAGAGCTTTGCTGAACGACGAGTGGGCTGATTAATAATTGACATTTTTGAGGATATATAACCTTACTCGTGGTCAGAGTTTGTGTTCCTAAAATTCTTCTATTCAATTGAATGTTATTCTATTTAGCTCCAACAAATGAATTAAGTTCTGATTAGACATCAACGTAATTATTCTCTCAGGCACACTGTTTTCAACAAAGACAGGGTTGTGACAGGGTGGCCAGCAGTTAACGGTTTCAGACTCAGTGAGGCTCAGCCTAAGCTGAGCTAGTTAAGGGAGGGGAATTTTTGAAATGGAGAAAAATTGCTCCGTACTCACTTAAAACACCCAGCATATCACGAAAACCTAAATTAAGAGATGATTAAATCACAAAAACATGTTTATCAACAGTCAAGCAATTATTTAGTCACATATTAACTGTGAATTAAGAAAAATAATCTACCTAAATAACATCCCCCCCTCTTTAAAAAATTCAGTTATTTCTAGCAGAAATGACTGAAGAAATTGCTCAGAGTTGATGGAAAAGGGTGTTCTAACCAAAGTCAGTTTTATTTAGGGGAGCAGGAGAGACAGGACTGACAAGAATGGGTGCTGATAGAAACAGAAAGGCAGCAGAAAGCAACCAAAGCAGGAAGAAAACACCGCCCTCCTCCCATCCTTTTCTGCCTAGCTCCTCCATGGAAAGGAAATCAAAGACTGGATCACTATCAACTTGCCCCAAGGCTCTGCCTTCCTTTGCCTCCACTGTGATAGACAATGCAGTTCAGGTGTGGCCTGGGCACCTGGGGGAGGGGCTCACTGGGAAAGCTTGAAGACCTGACTTCAGAGCTTCAGCACTTCTGCCTTTTAAAACACTCTGGTGCGCGCTGGAGCCACCTGAAACTGTAACATCTAATTGTGGTACAAGTTGCTTAAGTACATCAGGATGTCCATCTTCACAGAGGTCAATGGCCCCCAGAATTGCTTGGGCACCACCTGGGCTAGAAATGTTGATAGAAAAGAGCCGTCTTCATAAAGTGTGTGTGTGTGTGTGTGTGTGTGTGTGTGTGTGTGTGTTTGGAAGATGTTTTCACGTAAAGTTTCTCTATGCCTAGGATTTTAGCCCCATTTTATAGATTTGGCATAATAATCCAGTCTAAATAATGTCTCCAAAGCCATGAAGCTATAAATGCAGATCTTGAAGTAGACTGGATTTTTCGGACTCAGAATTCAGTATTCTTTTTTAAAAAAAACCTTTTTGATCACACTTATGAGTGTGCGCGTGTGTGCACATGTATGTGGGCAGGTTAGAGAACAACTTTCAGGAATAGGTTCTCACCTTCTGACAGGCGTGTTCCATGGATTGAACTTAGGCCATCAGGCTTGGTGACCCACAGCGGTTGAGCCACCTCGCTGGCATGAACTCAGCATTCTTCCGGTACTTGTATGCACAAAATTTACTTTAAGCCTTTTAAGATGTACGTATTAAGACAAGGAGAAGGAACCTAATCTGATCTTCCCAGATTGCTTAACAATCACCAATATGAACACTAACTGTATTGCCTTGTTTCTATATGATTGGAGTTACTGTAACAGGTACGTAGATAACCCTCTATAAATACCCCTAACTACCATTTAGTGAGTCATTGAGTCCAGTTCTATGCTCTCCACTCTTACTGTTCCATATTGCTTCATATTGTGCATATGTACCTCTCCATAGCACTCTGCCACACACACTTCCACTTGCTTCTCCACTAATAACTAGAAAGTCAGAAAATCAAGCTTGTAAAGACTGTGCATTAACAGGAAGAGTAGAATCCAAGCAAGGACCCTGCCTGGGAGCTCTCAGATGAGCTAACTGCATAAGGAGAAGCTCTCTGCCATTTTACATCATGTAGAGATGTTTGCAGCTAAACCACAGTTTTCTTGCTCTGATCAAGAGTTCAAGTTGTGGGATAGCCAACTTCCAGTAAAAGCATAGTGTTGATGCATTCTAAAGAGCCCTTTCTCCCTCCATCACTGGCACCTGGCACCTTGGGGAAGACCAAACTCATTCAATGCTGATTAAAAAACCCTGGACATATGCCTAAAGATTTCCTGATAGTTTAAGGCTGAAAGTCATAATGAAGTTCCATGAATGAAAACAGAACTCTAATCGTGAAGATGAGGAGGTATTAGAGATATGAAATGTCAGACTTCGATCTCATGTTTTCTTCAGGGGGACCATAAATCCCACTGCTTCGTACGTTTGTTTTGCCTAAGAGCAAGGAGAACCAAGTCATAGGATAGATAGCTTAGGAGGCACTGTGGTACCTTAGAGTTTCCTTATCTATAAACTAGTGATGATTACAGTACAGGCCCCATAGGATTTCTAGGAATATTAAGTGAGATAATTATGTAAAAGTAAGCATCAATACAGTAGGCACTTACTGAATCTTCACCATTATCTTTATCCTCATTATTATAAAGTAGGGGAGAGGAAAGAGAAAGCAAAGGGAAAATGTACTTTCAGTGGAGTTTCTCAAAAAGAATTAATTAAGCAGAAACAAAAAACGATTGTGCTGCCCCATTTTCCTAAGCACATCTAAGTAAATTAAATTTAGGAAACGAGGCAATGCAAAGATTGAGGATAAAGAACAACTTTTTTAATGCTTCAATCATTATCAAAACAGCATTAGCATTAGAGCACTCCAACCACTGTGGCAAAGGGCCCCAGGCTCATGTGTGAGGGCAAAGGCTTCCTGCAATCAAAGACATAAAATCCAAATCGCGGCAGTAAGGACTGCTCAAGGAACTGTGCACAGAGCTCCAAAGTGCTCTCAATGCTGTAATCCTCCACCCCCCCACCCCCAAAAAAATCAGGGCTACTGAAAGAATCCTAAAGATATTGAGAATCTAGGCCAAGATTAAGATGAGCTTACTCCACCTGCACGTGGTGGAGAAAAGAGTTCACAAAAGCTACCACATCGAATTTCACATAAACAAAGTAGTGGGGCAATTTCCTCAGTAATTTGGTTTACCAGGATCTTGAGGGATGGATGTTGAGTTTTGAGCAAAAACAGTTGTGTCTCTCAATCCCAATTCATGGGAATAATAATTAGTTATAAGAAACAGGAAATAGATGCCCAGCTTCCATAGCAAATGTCTAGTTCTGATGCCTTGTGTGAAGCCTTCTCTCGTCAAAATGTTTGTTACAGAAAGGATTTGTGGTCAATGCTTCTCCAAGCATAACATAAATGCCTTGAGGTCTATGATTGTGGTTGATTTTCTCTTGTGAGCTTTTTTTTAAATTTTTTTGAAGTGAGGCACACTAAAATTAAACATTAAAAAAAAAACACAGAATGGAAAGAGATAAAGAGAGTAGGAAAGATGGCAAGCATGAGGGTGTCGGCATCATTTGCTGTCTCCATGCTCCAGTTCTAAGGTTGTCCTTCTGCCTATCCCTGTGATTCTAGAAAGAAATGTGTGTGCACACATTTGTACTTCTATGTATGTGTGTGAGAGAGACAGAAACAGAGAGAGGACATCAGTAGTAGTAGGTGTTGCCTCTGCATTCTACTCCCTGCTCATTTGGCTACTATTCAGCTTCTATACTATAGCAGCCATATCTGGATGACAATCTAAAACACTGTCAGGACTTATTTTTGACCCTAGTCTCGTATTGTTCCAGTCCCCTAAAACACAATATGCAAAGCACAGGACTGAACAGGTACAAGAATTCTAATGACAAAGATCCTCAGATGGACAGCAATACTAGCTGCTATGAAGACTGGAATACCAAGTCATTCTGCCATGGCATCTCAGCAGGCAATGGTAGAAAGGGAACACAAGGGGCCTTGGTTATTCTAGGAGTGAAAGAAGTCACTAATATTCCATTTTCATCAAGTATCTCGATGCCTCAAAGACTAAGTTTCATCTGTCCACTTCAACCCAATCCTCTTGTGACATTACTTATCACCCCACTTCCAGTCAGTGTATCAACTCCAAAACCAATCTAAGAAGTACATGAGAGGTGCACGTATTTTTTAAACTGCTCTGAATTATTCATTCTATCACTAAATTGTTAGTCTCAACAAATGCTTCACGGGAGCCTCACTGTATAAATAGGTTAACAAAGATTTCACGCTTTTGTATTATACTTCATATAAATAATGAACCTAACATCAATATCCCCTGGGGCTTTTGACAATAAGAAACCATTGGAAATGTATGTTTTATTAGCTAATTTGAACAACATTTTAGCTAATGCTAAGGGTTTCATTTTAAATATCAAAAATAAGGTATAATTGACCCACCTCATAATTCAGAGGTTAATTCTTGTAAAAGGTGTCACTAATCTGAAACTTAAGAATGTCAAGTAGTCAGAAGTGTTAGCTCTGACCCCAAGCCTACCTTTACAGGCAAATGGCAGCTGATTCACTAATCTTAGTTTTGAAGGGAGAGAAGCAGGTTAGGGACCAGCTCAGCTGGTCAAGTAAGGAGTTCGGACACTCAGCATCCACAAAAAAAGTCAGTGTGGGCCTGTAACCTCATCACTAGGGATGGAGAATCACCAAGGGGGATTCCTAAAGCTCATTGACCAGCTAGCCTATTTGAATAGGTAAGGTTCCCATTAAGTGAGAGATCCTCTTTCAAAAAATAAAAGGTGGAGCATGATAGAGGAAGATGCACATGCATTGACCTCTGGCCTCCACACATGCACATACATGTGCACACACCCATACTACCAAGTATATACACGTCTGCAGCAACTCCCTAATACAACTTTAAAGAAGGGATGGAAGAGAATCTCCATATTCACAAGTAATTTTCCTAGTTGAAAGAGGTAGCTTAAGTTAGGGGATAAAACCATGAACTCTAAAAACCAGGTAATCTGGATTCAAATCTTGCCTTCACCATTTATTTTAGGTGGGTAGCCTTGGCAAATCACCTAACCATTCTGGTTTTGCATCTTTATCTATAAAATGGAGGTAACAAAGAGCCACCCATAGGTGTTTTCCTATAAATTACCAAGGGCGGAATCCCTTGCTTCCCATCCTTTTGCAATTCATAGAGAAGCATGGTGAGAAGTAATATTCAAAAGGAGAGGGGAGGAAAGCACTCACACACACAAACTGGAACCTGGCTGGCCAACAAAGCCAGCTTCTTCCTCTTAAAGCAAATGTCCCCAGTGGTCAGAAGGAGTTCGTGTATGTTCCACAGGTATCTGGAAGAAAACTAGCTGTGGAATTTATGACAGTTGTTGTTGTTGTTGTTGTGGTGGTGGTGGTGGTGGTGGTGGTTGTGAGGGTTGAAAAAACTCTTAATAGACAGAGAAAATTATCACTGACTTTTTCAGCAGTGCTTTATGCCTTTTATATACAGGAAAACAAAATGTCCTTAGACAATGAGTTTCAATACTATCCACTTTTTCAGAGATCAAAATAAAGTTCCTTTTAAAGCCGGGTGGTGGTGGCGCACGCCTTTAATCCCAGCACTTGGGAGGCAGAGGCAGGAGGATTTCTGAGTTCGAGGCCAGCCTGGTCTACAAAGTGAGTTCCAGGACAGCCAGGGCTACACAGAGAAACCCTGTCTCGAAAAACCAAAAAAAAAAAAAAAAAAAAAAAAAAAAAAGTTCCTTTTAAAAACTATGTGTTTCTTATCCAGGGTCTCTCACTGGGAGTTTTTTATATCAAGCATGCATGCTGGAATGGTAATTTATAAGTTATATTTAGTATTTGAAAGCCCGGTGCCCAAATAATGATGCCATTGAACAGTACATCGAAAATGATCCCCCAAACTCACCTTGGAAAACCGCAGCATTCTGAATAATTAAGAACTTGAGTTCCATACTGGCAGACTGGAGCAGTTGTTCCATGTTCAGTCGTGCTGTTAGTTGGTATTTTTCTTCCATCTTTCTTGAGCAGCATGTTGGGCCCTTGGGGAGACATACTTGCAAATCTGATCCTGAAACAAATAAGGTATTCATGTTTCAGTAAGCGGAAAATCTCTCCTAAACAGGACAAAACAACAAGTTTCTTTTTAAATACAGTAGGTCTTGATTATGTTGTTTATCTCAATTCATCCAATTGCCCTCATAGTTGATTCCTTTTGAATAACTGTCAGCTAATTGCTGAGGTCTGACTCATAAATTCTACAGAAAATAATTTATAGCAGCACCAAGTACAGGCTGTTGAACACCAACATTTAATTTGTCTTTTAAAATATCAATCTTCATTCTTCTAATTTATTTTTCCTGATTGTTATTTACGAATATGAACACAACCCAAGACAATTTTTTAAAATCCCAGTTATGATTTCAAGTGAAATATATGTCTAGCCAGCCTAATATTGCTGTTCAGGAAAAAAATAATCAAAACATCAATATCAAATCAAAGCTTTGTTACCGTTTTAACTAAAGGTCTACAAGAGTCAACAAATATTTATTTGGTTGCTATTACATGCCAATCACAATGAGAGTAGAGTACACAAAACAATATACATGAAACAATGGGCCTGCTCTTGTGGCATTTATACTCTTGAGGAGAACAAACAACCAAATAAAGATAGAAACAAATGTCAAGGGAAAATGAATACTATATAAAATATAATACAAATATGGAAGGGAATAATGGCACACAGGAATGAAGTCCTGGTACATCCTAACAAACCAACAAACCCAAACCCAGTGATTCCATTTCTATAAGGCATGACAAAATGGAAACTAATCTATAGACAGAGCAGTTTAGTGGCGGCTGTATAAGGATGGATGTCAGAACAAAAGGCAAAGGGGAGGAAATTTCTTGGAGTGATGGATACCTTCATTACTTTGATTGTGGTGTACATGTCCAAACTGTCAATGTGTACTCAGGAAGCACTTGCTATTTAATACATAGCAGTTATACCTCAAAGTAAGCAAGATACGGAATATGGTGGCAGCAAGGACCATTCTGATTTATAAATGGTATTCCATGAAGCTTGTTTGCCAGAAGGCAATACTGAAGCATGATGGGGAGGATCTCATGACACTATCCTCCACAACATGGGTAAATATTAATGCTTAATGAGTGTTGAATCCGATCCCCTTTCAATCTCCAACTCTTGTTTTTGTTTCTTTTTCTGTTTTTGGGGGGGGGGGAGTTATTTTGTTTGTTTTGTTTGTGGTAAGAGCTGACTGGGGATCGAACCCCTCAACTCACATGTAAGCCGATACTCTACTATGCAACTCCTCATTTACTCAGACTCCCTTCAGTAAGCATTTATGGAACGCCTTCCATGTGGCTATGAAAATATGCATCTGGTCTCTCCTCCTATGGGGAGTAATTGACTAGGAGCCCAGGAGCAGCTTTCTGGTTTCACCACCATGTGTGCAGAAGCCACAACCCTTAGGGGTGACTCCCAACTTGTGAATGCACATGGCAAAGATATAAGGTCCTATATATCATAGAACTTTGCTCACAGGGAACCTTAGGGTAACGACTCACATTTTGAAAACTTCCTTAATTTTGCACTGTAGGCTAGGGGTTTTCTTATACAACCCTTCCTATTTATCCCTCCTTCCTAATGGGGACAGACCTGCACTCTGCTCTAATGACTTTTCATCCTCCTTCAGCAACCTCCCTCATTTCCTTCACAATTGTTTATCCCAATACACCTAATGAACATCCAGTTCCATGCTGGCTCAGATACTTGTCCAATTGGCATCTGCTCTTCCAATGACCCAATCTAAATTGCTATGTATGTGCCATGCACTGTACCACATATTGGAGATACAACATTGCCCCTGCCCAAGAGGACCTCATCATCTAAATGGGTTAAGAGAGATACATCCCTAGTCCTAAAAAATAAACTTAATAAATCAACATCACTAGGATGATAAAATATATATGTGGACCATAACTTCTGCCCAACTCCATAAGATCCTAGGGAAAGTAAGATTCAATAAATCTTAGTGACATTAGAAAGCATTATTGGATATATGAGGTTCCTTTTTTAAAGTTTTGAAATGTAATAAAGGAAGGGAGACTAGTTAGCCCTAAGTTACTAGAAATTGTCATTTTAGTACACTATGTAGTTTCAGAGTAATTGTAGTTGATTGTGGTCTTAATACGTGTGTTGAAGTTTTCTTAAGAATGAAATTCATCATCCGGTGTCTCTCATGTCATCACTGTTGAATCCAAGGTATTGACTACAGGTTCTTCACTTCCCGTTACAGAAGGGAAGAGCTGACAAATGCAGTAAAGGAGAGAGCAGGTAAGACATATCAGCAAACCTAATCCAGCACCATAATTTATACTACTGGAAGAAAAGGTGATATTTAATGGCAAAATACAAGTTGGGATCTGAAGACATGGAATTCAGATTTATTTCCTATAAACATCAATCTCATATACATGCCTTAAACCAATTTTAAATAAAGTCTACACTTAAAGGTTTTATGATTACAGTCACAGACACACACACAAAAAGGAATCAGGGCTAGTTGAAACTATGTTCTTTCTACATGAAATTACAAAACATTATGCTATTCTAGGAGTGGAAACTGATGCAGTCTACTGGACCAAGAAGGGAAAGAGCCCCCTGGGGAAGAGTGGCTAATCTAAATTTAAACAAGGTTGGTTGGGACACACACACATAGATGGAGGGGGGATAGAACTCTATTTAGTAAACCTTTCCATATACCAAGTCCCTGATCATTTAACAAGGTTTGATTTTCTTCCTTGGGAAAGCAGTGACTATATCATGTGTTTTTAAACTCTCTGTACTTACGTAAGTTCATAAAATTAACTGTCATAGACAAAGAAAGTCCTGCATTTTTCTAAATTTGCCTTGGGGATCATTTCCAGTTTTGCAGAATGGCTGAGCTATTGCTACAGAGTGGCTGACTGTTAGTATTACAACCATTTCCACTAGCACTGGTTATGGGAGGGATAAAATAGGGTTGAACTTTTTCTTCTTTGAAGTGTTGTGTTGCTACGATCTTATAAGGTAATGAAATGTGGCTCAATGTACCTGCAGAAGTTCAAGAATTATTCTAAGCTACTGTGATACCAGTTTGATTTGTTATTGGCATGATCATCCATACAGTGACTTAGGATAGCAACACTATCCTTCAGCCAAGTCTTGAAAACCTTGTCATCTCAGCAGGTTAGCTAAAACCCTTCAAAAGGAATAAAAGTTCAAATGAAAACTTTTCAGGAACAATGCCAAATGTTATGAAGATGTAAGTATATTTGTATCCAAATGTAAATGCGGATATATACCAATATTTACATTGTTTCAATTATTACTGCCTGTTAAATCAATAAACCAGAACAATTGATCTGAGTGACCAAGAGTTGACTACAGGATCAAGGAAATAAAGACAATCATAAATGATAAGGATTCAGGATTTCCTATCAAAGGGAATATATAGTTAATGGAAAAAATAATTTGTTGTAAATAAATTTCCTATAATCCATAGACAAGCTTCAAAAACCCCTCAGGACAAATTCAACATAAGAGCACTACTCGTGCCTAAATGAACCAACAGTACTCAAATTTAACCACTTCAATGCTGTGAGCATTTGTAGGAAAGTAACAAAGCAAAAAGGAATAGAGAAGAAATTTAGAGGGAATCTCATCAACTAAATAAAAAAAAATTACTCTAAGAAGTGATTCCTAAGTGGGATGAATACCAAGTAAATCCTAGGGCAAATGGTTAAGCAGGTACACTGAGAGTACTCTACACACTTGTAATGGCAAAAGCCAAAAGATCAATTGATGAAATGATGCCGGAAAAAAAAAACATATTATAGATGTTGGTTCAGTGGTTAAGAGCACTAGCTGCCCTTCCTGAAGTCCCAGGTTCAATTGCCAGCACCCACATGGTGGCTCGCAACAGTCTGAGAACTCCAATTTCAAAAGATCCATTGCCCTCTTCTGGCTAACATGGGTACTACATGCATGTTGTACACAGACATATCCAAGCAAAATACCCACACACATAAAATAATTTTTAAAACAAGGAACACAAGACTTAATAAATGGGGAAGCATTCTTTAAGCACATGAGGAACAAAAGGTTAAAGGAAAACATTCCCATTTAATAAACAGAAAATTAACTCTGGGCTAAACTTTCAAAGGATACTCACATACCTTTTATGTAAAGAATGAAATTCACCTGGGAATAGAAACTGTTAACAAAGAACACATCCTTGCATGGCAATAAGTAGAAGACTTCACTGTTCAAATAAGTCAGAGGAAGTCAATTTGGGGAGGCCTTAATAACTTCCATTCTCAAATGCTAAAAAATAATAACTAAAGTCATTACAGGGTTACTAACTTCCATTTATTTTGAAGGATGAAAAAAAATACCTTCATACTATAACTCTACTCTCTACATTATAATTTCTTAAAGATCAGAGAGGGACTCTCATCTCCTTTGGAATGCCTCAGTGATCTCATTCAACTGATGTACATACCATTGAATTAATAAGAGTCGTAGACTGAGAAGACTAACAAGAACTATGTGTCTGCCTATGTTTAAAAATCAGGGTAGTGGCGATGTCTCTGACAGTTTTAGATCTGTATAATTATATAACTTTGATCTTGGAAATAATATCATAAAAGCATTTTCCAAGGATCTTGACTATACACAAATACATGTTTCATTTGAAGGAAGTATGTAGCATATTTTTCTAATTCTTTTGACCTTAAGTCTTTCTTGCAAGTGGAATCCAGTTTGGGGGTCTTAAAACTGAAAAGGGATATCTGAAGGACAGCAGCTTCATCTCTTGGGGAGTTATAGTCATAGATCCTTAATTTGGGCACCTGTCCCTGGCATTCTTTTCCCAGAAGCTAACCACAGATATCCCTCTGGAAGCTCTCTTCAGATGTGTACATTTACATTTACATCTGATGATGTCTCCAAGCATGGGTACCTGTGGCTCAACCTTCTCGAAAATCAGCCCATACTCTTCCCATTGGACCCAGCTCTTGCTTTCTGTTGCCTCCATGTAAAGACCTGACATTTTCGGCTGCCCTCAATCTTCCTTAGCCAACTCCACTGAGGCTGTGAAGTAGTTAGAAACTTGACTCCTTTGCCATAATTAACAGCATAGAGTTGACAGTGAGCATGACTCTCTGTGTATGTGAATATGTCAGTCCTATTGGATTTCATTCTGAGACAGGGAACCAGCATTATTAAAAGTGGTAACATCAGGAATAGGCAAAAGTCCTTCTTGTTCCATAGGTCAAACTGCTCAGAGTCTAGTCCTTGCCATTTACAAGCTGCACAAGCATGTGCAGTTTACTCGACCGTCATATGCTTTTTGCCCTTATCTGTAAAATGGGATTACCAGCACGCTTCACTTCATATATTAAAAAAAAAATCTTAGCCTTCTTGTTACAGAGTAAACCTCCAATAAGTGTTAATTCAAATTAAACAAATAAAAAAGAAGCCTAAATTCATGTGGAGACGGGACTTTCACACCCCAAAATAACTAAAGAACAGTTAAATTGGTCCATGGTTATGTGACAAAATATGCAGTACATTTTCTGAAGCGATGAAACTAATCTATAGTTTAACTGAAACAGTAGTTGGAAGAGTTTATACATGTTTGTCAAAAATCATGACTTAAAATGGGCACATCTTATTGTTTACAAATTACACATCAAAAGTGTTGGTTTTTAACATAGGTAACGTGACAATATTGTCTAGATAAGAGAGTACTCATCAGACACCCTGGGGGGAGGGATCAAAGGAAACTTCCAAGAGGACATGGGGCTTGAGTTAGAACATAGAGGATGGAAAGGATTTGGAGAGGTACTAGGAGAGTAGATGACGGACCAACTTGGCCAGAGACAGGCTGCAATCTAAGCTTTAGTTAATCAGGTAAGAAAGGCCCAAATTTGAAGGGCCTTGAATGCAAGCCAAGACCTATGGGCCTAACCCTAGGGCAAACAATGAACAACTAGAGGTTTTCAAGCAAGGGGCATAATATGACAAAGAGTGATATCTAGGAAGATTAGTCAAACAGCCTGAAATTGAGAGATGGACAGAGTGAGCCCTCAAGGGCACTTCAAGTCCTCCGAATCTCTCATTACCTTTATTATGTTCTATATCTGATTATTTTGAGACTACAATTTTAACTAATGACAATAAATTGTCAAAATCATATTAAATAGCACATAAAGAACAGAAAAAATAGTCATGTAGACCTTGATTCTTATGCTTCTCTAAGAGCAGATACAGCATATTCAAACAGCAACAGAAAAAAAATCATCAGGGCTCAGTAACAATGAAAATTGAAATCTTTTCTATATATATGTGAATATGTATGATGATTTGACACATTTCATTGTCAAGGTCTGCTTTATGAGCAGTGGGGTTTTTTTTCCTAAGAAAGGAACACTGTGCTGAAAATAAAAAAGCAATATTTTCATGAGGTAATATTGGACAAAAGAATTTAATGATATAAAAGCCTGGTTACTTCATGACTTGTAAGAAAACTAACACATGTTTATTAAAATTATATATAAAATGTAACGGTATTTTAAAAGGGTGTTTTTAACAAAGGACAAGTCAATTTGCCATCCAAAAATATGAACTAATTTCCTAGGCATATAATAGTGACTTGCTACTAGAATGGCACCTTTTCCCCTAATTAATCATTATCTAAATCAAATCTTACATGCTCATTAATTTCTCACTAATCAAGCTAGGAATACAGATGCAAGAAATAGCTGCATTTGAAACCATTGGGGAAAGCGATCATTGCTGATAAAGAAATGATCTTAGGGAATCCAGCAGAAGGTTATTTAGCCTGAAAGAACATGACCTTGTAGAGGGTGCACCTGGATATCAAGAGCTTAGACTTTAAATCAAAGACTATGCCTGGGGCTGCCATAGACTCAGCTTCTATAAAAGGCAGGCGAAAATGTCGCTACTACACTGGAGTATTGGAAGTTTAAAGCAACCCTAGAGATAAGCCATTCTCTAGGCTTGAGAGTTAAAGGATGAATTACCTTTATCTGTACTGCCAACTGCCAACTAACTGCCTATCATTTCATACCTAGGATAAGCTAAATCCCCCAGATCTCTGTGCACACACACACACACACTCTTCACAAAGTGGTTCTTTCTGGACCACATACCCAACCATCAGTAGACATGCACTCTGGAAAGACAGATTCATGGACTATATTCAGTCTGCCAACTTGTTGAACAAGTCATTCTTCCAGCATTCACAGAAGGCCAACTTTGTGCGAAGAACTATGCAATGCAATATACAAGACACGGTCCCTGCCCTAGAGTTCATAGATTATTCTAAGGATTCCTAATTAGACCTCTGATCACTCTAGATATCTTTCATCTTCATCTGCTATAGCCAAGTATTGTGATATTCAACTGATTCTGCTTCAGAATTTCTCTATCTGTACATGTAGTTGGAGGTGTGTGTGTGTGTGTGTGTGTGTGTGTGTGTGTGTGTGTGTGTAGGAGTGCAGTGCTCATGATGGCCAGAAGAGGGTGTCAGATCCACTAGACTTGGAATAGTCTGTCAGCTGTCAGGCATTAAGCATGTTCTGGGAACTGGATTCTGGTCCTGTGCAACAGTAGTTTGTGCTCTCAATGCTGAGCCCCTGCTCCCACTTTTTAAATGTCCCTGACTCTCCCCTTCCTATTGCTACCTCACCTCCTCACCTCTTTTCACTTCGAAGATGACACAACCTCCAAAGTGGACTTCCTGCGCCTATCTCTTTCTTTACCTAATTGGTCAGAGACATTTCTCTAGTCCATTTCTAGTCAATCATTCTATTCCTTTCAAATTCTCCAAGAAAATGGAGGAAGGGTATGGGGAGTTTCTCCCTAGGTGGAATGATCGGCACTCTAAGGAACCTGACAAGACTAGAATGGAAAGGAGAGGTAAGGAGGAGTCATGTGAGCCCTATTGCCCCATCACCCCTACTTGTCTTTGGATTGGAGTCCCGTAGTAGAGAATGTTCTTGTGAACAGAAAAAGACAGACTCCAGGGGTTGGAGAGATGGCTCAGTGGTTAAAAGCACTGACTACCCTTCTAAGGGTCCTTCCTGAGTTCAATTCCCAGAAACCACATGGTGGCTCACAACCATCTATAATGGGATCCGATACCCTCTTCTGGAATGTCTGAAGAAAGCGGTGGTGTACTCACATATATATAAATAAATCGTAAAAAAAAAAAAAAAAGACTCCAAAAGTTTTAGACCTTTGAATTCCCATGACACACTCCATCTTTTATTGATACTTCTCACATTCTAACTTGACTCACAGTTATATTTATCTGCCTTCTCTGGACTTGAGTTCCTTGAGGGGAAGACTTTTCACTGACTCATCTTTGTATCTCAAGGGGCTGATTGTGGTTTGGGCTTGAGGCCCTTTCCCTTTCACTTGGAGGTAATGCCAGAACGTCAGGAGACTTCTGTTGAAGAAAAATAGGACAGATTCATTGATAATACTAGGATAAATTTTACAATAATGGAAGGATTCATACACACACACACACACACACACACACACACGGCTATGTAGATGATAGCAAACTGCTTAATATAATGAAAATTGAATTGGAGAACGAAGCTAGAGTTGGACTGAAGAACAATGGTAGTCACTCTGGAGTTGAATGCAGAATATTCTTTTAGTTTAGCTTTCTTCCAGAGGAACTAAGCTAAGGTAATTTCACTGTCTCCCCTAGTGACTCCCTAATTATTATGCTACACAGATAAGTAGCTGAGATCCTGTCTTTCAAAAGATGGATAATTTTTCTTTTTAATTTTTGAGATGCAATCTTCAAACCCGTGAACCAGAGTGGTAGCAGAGAATTTCAATATCCTAGTCTAAACCTAAGGGCTCAGCTCTTCCTTCTCTATGAAATCACAGTAAGATCACACCAGTGGGGAAGCGATTCTTTCACCTCAAGGATCAAGTGTTATCATCTGCTCTACTGCAAAATCAGCTGTGAGTTGGACAAGTTGCCTTTCCAAATCTGGGCCTGGTTTTACTCTAAGGGTCTGGCCTTGGGAACTGATGTTTTGAAAGCGCAGGATAGCCAGTGTTCACTAACTGCACGAGATGGGGTACTGAGAAGACACAAAAGAAGCAGTGGACTATATTCTCCTCCATTCGAAAAGCTTTGCCAATAGCACATGGATATGGAAGTAAAGCAATACCAGCAGGTGGGCTCTGCAGCACTGCAATCCACAAGGTAACAGCGTGCCCTTCTATAGATCTGTATTTCCAGAAGCCATCTCCTCACAGCTTCCTTATAGGATGGCAAAGAGAAAGAGTCTGAAACCAAGCAGACAAGGCTATAACACAATAGCCATTGACCACTAAAAAGCCTCACATGGGACCTTGAGCAGATCACTTCATCTCTAAACCCCAGATTTTTTATCTTTTCAAAAAGGTGGACAATAGCTACATCTCAACGTGCTTGCAAGGACTAAATTAAACTCTTCTTTAAGATTTACAAAATGAATGTCTCCATGCACGCCCTGCTTCCTCTTTTGCTCATGTTCATTGGCTGTTATCCCCTCAGCTTCAGCTATTAAAGTTTTATCCACCAAGTCTCCCTCGTGTAACTCTTTCATAAAATGTTTCCCTTCCCTCTGAATAAACCCTAGGAGGTATATGATATCTCTGCTTTGTTTCAATACACTTTGTGCCTATCTGATAGTGTACTTTGCAAGCTAAGCTCTGTACCCATTGATGTTCTTGTCTTATTCCTGCTATGAGCTGTACAAGTCCATGGGCCCAAACTGTATCTTGACCATGTCTGTATTTCTTGTCATGCTCTAGAGCAGTGGTTCTCAACCTTCCGAATGCTGTGACCCTTTAATACAGTTTTTCATGTTGTGGTGACCCCCACCTATGAAACCATTTTTGATGCTACTTCATAACTGTAATTTTGCTACTGTTAAGAATCATAATGTAAATATTTTGGGAGACAGAAGGTTGCCAAAGGGGTAGTGACTCACAGGTTGTGGAGCAATAGAATGGAGCCTGGTCTATGGTCTCTAATGCTGACTATTGGACTTGTGAACAGTCAACGATGGAACTCCTGTCTCTTGAGACATTCAAACACAGTTTAAAGAGCCACATCAGAGATCACTGAAGCAACTCTGCAGTAGGTGACATTCTAGTGATCACTCTATACTTCCTCGTCACATTACACACCTAAGTTTTCCCCCATCAGAAGAGAAATAGATGTTCCATAGCCAGGAATGTTCGAACTTGTCCCTTTGTCAGAAGCAAGTATGAAACTGTCTACAGTGAAGGTCTCATCTGCACAAACTATATTAACCACTGTGTATGCAGATCTTATCTGTATTTTGAGCTTGCATCTAAAAAGGCGGTCTTTTGTTTCACAGATGTTTCTGGCTTACAAATCTCCCTGTTGCTAGTATTGCAGCAAATCACAAAGAGGTGGGAAGCTGCAGCACGCCAAAAGTGCACCATCACCTTGATCCCGCAGATCCTGTGAAAAGGCTTTTCAGGTTGGTAATAAGCAGTAATTGCTTTCCTGTGGCTAAAGTGTTTAGGAAAGAAAATAGACTTTTCAAGGAAAAAAAATAAAACCCAAAGTCATAAGACAAAAATCTACGCTGAATAACATGGTAGCCTATTGTGCTTCAAAACTCTTTTCTTTTGATCCAAAATGACTTTTTGATACCCCATGTCCTCAGTTTAATCATGTGGGGAAAAATGGGTTAACAGCAGGAACTATGCACATCCCTCTTGGGAAAACCCTGACATATGACAACCTACTTTAAGCATTCCTTGAACAAATTCCCTTTGAGTATCAGGGTCCCATAAGATGATGTGATTCAAGGGGGCCTAGAAAGCTTGCATCTACAGATGGTTGAGTGCTATCTCCCAAAATGATATGTCTATGCACAGTTCCTGGAACTTGTCATTGTGACCTTATTTGGAAAAAATGGGGGGGGGGGGTCTTCGAAGATATAATTAAGAATCTGGAGATGAGGTTATTCTGGATTATCTTGGTGGAGGCTAAACACAATGATAGGCATCTTGGTAAAGACACATGACAAGAGAAGGCCATGCGAAGATGGAGGCAGAGCTGGGAGGGATATGGCCACAGAAAGGGGGCCACCAGAAGCTCAAAAAGGCAAGGAAAAATTCCTTCCCCCACAGTTTTTAGAAAGGCAATTCTGCATTGTAGTTTTCCTTTGGATTTCTGATCTCCATCCAGAACTGTCAGTAACAGAGCCCATTGTTTGCAGGCATCAAACTGAAGGCAACATGTTGTGGCAGCCCTAGAACACATATGCCATCTCTCCTTCTACCTCACCTAAAGGAAAGTATCAGCCTAATGTTGTCTAAATGTTTCATCCTGAGGATGATCTGCCATTTATTTCATGGAGTGCTGTCTCGATGTGCACGACTCCTGAATATGACATTCCTGCTTGAAGACAATGGGTTTATTTAAGAACCTTCCTCCAGCAAAGAAAAGACGGTAGGGAGACAGAGTATATAAGGGACAGGGAAGGGAATGCATTAAACAACAACAACAAGAAGTAAAGATCAAGTAAAAGATGAAACATTTAAGGTCATCCCTAAGATAAATAATACTAATATAACACAAATTGTCCTTTAAGTGCAATACTTACATAATAAGGATTTAGAAGCCCTGCAAAAGTAAAATAATAAAAACAACATAGATGCCTCAGTTGTTGGCCCATATTGCAGAAAGTCCAATAGGAGGCTGTTGGGACCAATCCAAATGCTTCCTTCTCAATGCTCAAAGGCATTTGTTATCTAGTGCTTAACAAATTAGGCTTGTTTTGGATACATGAAAAAATCTCTTTCAAGAGATTAGCAATTAAATAATCAGAAAGTAAGCTGGGCAGTAATGAAAGCTGCCCATGAGTCTGGACTTGAGCCCAACTCTGAATTTGGATTTTTCTTCTAATTCCCCCTGCCCTACTCCTTAGCATTTCTGGAGATGCTATTTAACCAGCTCGCTGGCAAATCTTTCCTATGCCCAATTGTCCTTACCGTGAAGATGCTTTTCCCAGCACTAATGGCTAACCTACATTTCAGTTTCAAGCCATTGCACCTTGTAATTACATTCTCAGCCACTGTAAATAATCTGCGGCCTCTTATTATATCGTTCCTCTTTCTCTAGGATAGAGATTGTGGGAAGGGGAGTCGGTTGCCTTGTTAGTGCAGCACCAACACTACATCTAAGCAGACAGCAACCAAAAGAAAAACAAATATTCTCTCTAACCCTATGCGAGAAGTTTTTATTTTTCTCATCTTTCATCTTATCTGAATGACTGGACATGCTCCAGTGCTGTGGCATTTATGCCATCTTGGGGAATAACTGGGTAAATTCTCCAGTAATGCTATCAGTCTTCACCATAGTGTTGTGCTAGAACTTAAGAACCTAAAGGGCTGGAATGGACAGTGTTACTACCCTCCCCACACTCACCCATGTACTAGGAATCAAATTTCTCACTAATTGGTCACCCTTGGGCATTTTACTGAAGTCCAAACCCGGTGATATCCCCTTTCTATGGAAGAGATTTCAAAGAGGGGAAAGTGTTAGAGAAGGGAGTTGACAAGGAAAACATTGCAGACTGACTATAAGACTGGAAGGTTGAGGTTTAAAGCCAAAGAATATGGTTTCAAGAACACACACACATACAGAGAAAGAGCGAGAGAGGGAGAGAGAGAGAGAGAGAGAGAGAGAGAGAGAGAGAGAGAGAGAGAGAGAGAGAGAACGGAATGTTTTCTAAAACTGAGGAAAGTGTAAGAGTCTTTTCTTTTTTCTCTGTTGCTTTCTTTAGAAACTATGAAAAAAAAATAAATTATCCATACAGGGGACTTGGGGCTTTTCCCTTCCATTGCCATAATTTTACTGAAAATCTCAAAAAAAATATCCCAATGGGAAGTTGAATCTCTTATCAAACTGTGGGTGAGTCAGAAATAGAGCTCTTGGGAGTCCAAACCTAGTTGAATGCATTTGTCTGGACTCACAGTCTCCCTGCCAATTGCCACTCTTAGGACTTGCCTCCAGCTCTTGAGACACAGGGATCTGGTTCAGGAATATCTGCCTCATTTAATTTGAGCCTTTCTTGCCATGAAGTTGAAAGTAAGGGAGAAATAGTGACATTGGAAAGATGGAGCCAACCATTCCCCTCCCCCAACCATGCATATCTAAGGAGTGGTGGTTTCAAGATAGCTAACAGTGGGCTGAGGCAGAGGGAAAGAGGTTGGCACAAGCACCTAGGGAGTTTGATTGGAAGAACCACTTTCACTAAGCAGGAAAGAGATGCCTATGGCCCCAGGAGAGTGTATTCAGAAGGCAACATTTCAACCAGTTCAAGCCACTTGTCTTTCTATGCACTCCTCCTTTCCTTCAACAGGTAGAGAGCTTCATCTTTCTATACATCTCCTTTCCCTGTCAAAAGCAGGGATAATAGAGTATTTGACATTGAATCCTTAGCATCTCATACATACTCAATTTTCAAAACTAGTTTCCTAAAAAATGCTCAACCTGTCATGACAATAAAGGAAGGGATGGGATTCTGGAGTGAAAAAGAACTGGGTTTAATTCATTGTGTGCCTGCTTGATCAAAGACAAGTAACTAAACCTCTCTAAGCCTTGGTTTCCTCATCTGTGAAATGGAGGGAAAAGATGTACCACCTGGTAGTGCTGTTGTGGGGATTAAGTGAGATGTTGCCCATAAAAGGCTTAGCACAGGGCCTGGCTCAATAAATGTTAACGATTATTAGCACCACCCCCACCACAGGTGCCCAATAAAAACTTGCTGAATTGAAGTCACATCAGTTGGAATGACTAGCAGATGTGAAAGAGACCTAGGTCTTTTCTTTTCTTTCTTTCTTTTTTTTAAAGTTTTCCCCACCTAGCTATGTACCAGATGACTTCTGAGGCATTTTGCGCGGGTGGCTAGTTTGGGAGCTTTGGTTCTTTATTTTATTTTATTTTAGTTTATTTTATTTGTGTGTGTGTGTGTGTGTGTGTGTGTGTGTGTGTGTGTAAAGGACAAAATAGGGATACTTAAGCTACACTTTAGTTATCAATCTTTTTTTTCCCTCATTCAAAGCAGAAACCCAAATCTGGCAAAGTCAGGCATATGATTTTCCAAGAAATATGACAAGGCTATTAAAAACTCTAAATGAAAGTTGTGTAATGAGCATGAATCTGAATCCATTTAAATTTCCTCTAGACTTAGTATTTCCAGCAGGATTCTTAGATGTTTTTTAAAGTGTGTTTTCGCAGTGTGAGGAAACCGGACTCTAAAAGATAGCAGAATGTTCTCCAGCATGGGGGTAGGGAGACAACATGCAATTGTAATGAAAATTAACCCCTGAAAATGCACTAGATTTTATTACCAAATGGATGCCTGAGGAGATTACTAGATTTTTAGGGTCTTTACTATAAAGAGAGCAACCTGCATGCCTGAAATAATTAAGAAGAGACTCAATTATCTAGTAAACTGAGATTTCAAACCACCCTGCCTACCTAAATGAGAAAAGCTGCTTAGACTAAAACGTCATTACTTCTATTTAGACAAGCCTTAGCAAAGATATACAAGGAGCTAAAGAATAGGACCCCACATTCTTCTCTAAGCCACAACAATGCCTGTTTATGTAAATAGGATTTTCAATAACACAACGGAATCTAAAAAAATGTTTTCATTATTGTATCTGAAAAAAATGCAAACACAGAAGATGAAAGTCAGGGGGCTTTCACTATGATGTGTAGTGAATATCCTAAAATATTTATTCTGTGTGAGTCTGAGCATGGATTCCAAGCAGATCTCAGAACCAGGCACTTTCTCTCCTTTTTCAAAAGTCAGTACAATATGAGGAAGCACAAAGACTTCTCTGATTTCATGGCAAGTTGACTTCACAGCCATTCAAAAATCCAGTTCAGAAAGAAACAAAAGCAGTACATAGTAGGTGTCTATTTGCCTTCCTCTGGCAGCCCCTTCTAAAATCTGAGCCAAAATTATAAATATTCTTACCTTCATCATCATCAGCATCTGACAATCAAAAACTCCCACATGACCATAACAACCTCCAGGCACACGGAAAGCTCATTAAAGAATATAGGAAGGCTATTTATAGAAGAACTAAACAAAGAAGGAAGGAACTATTAGGAAACTTAATTAGACTGTTCATGGTTTTGGCAACTATTACTATTTGTTTGAACTCAAGTGTCTGTCTGCTTTACTTGACAGGTATTGATGACTAGAGAGATACCGACCGCATTTCTGGGGTTTTTAAACTGACCTTGTAGATTTTAGTTCAAGAACTCAAGTTTTGACCTAAACTCTACATCAGCCTTGCTGTTGCTCTTTACGCAGCTGATAAGAGGCAGAAATCCTTCTTGCTCATTAGGCCAAGAGCTGCTGTTAAGCAAAGGGCTGGGGAGGGGCGTGCTCAGTGGCCCAGAGGAATGTGCTGGAGTCCACATATAAAGCCAGCCCTGATTTGGGGTTAAGAATTTAACCTTAAAAGGCTGACAAGTCATAAATTTGCCTGAGGTTCATATATATGTGTGACTTTCACAGTTTATATTTCCTAGCCAGGACCCAGAGTCAAAACATGGTCCCTGATTAATGAATGGTACTAATTGTTCTTCCTGACTTGAGAACATTAGTCTTTATCCATAATATTTTCTTTAAAAACACACAATCTCATACTTCAGACCTTCTGGCTTAGGGGAATTTAGGGAACCAGTTAGAAAAAAAAATAGGACAAGAGACTAATGTTATCTGTGACATGGCGCTACCATTTTGACGATCCTGGTTGACTTGAAAGCTTGCATTCCACTGTGTCCATCAAGCAAAGCGCAAAAGAATGTCCTCCAAATCTAAACATCTGAGATAAAGCAACTGTTGTTGACTCTGCACGCACACACACACACACACACACACACACACAGAGAGAGAGAGAGAGAGAGAGAGAGAGAGAGAGAGACCAAGCTAGCAAGCTGTAGGGAGGGGAACAGGAGAAAGATTGAAATTTCTTCCAGCACCATTTTGTCTAACTTATTTTATTAAATATTTATACATAGAGTTCATCACCTCATAACCTTGGCCAAGCTTGGAAGAGATAATAGATACAGGACACACAAAAGATCCCCATAAGTATAAAGACAAAGAAACAGGATCACAGAGCAGTCCAATTGGAACATAATCTCAAATCTGAAGTCAGGGTTGAGAGTAGAACAATGGAACCCTACAAGTGAAACAGGGTCCCTGAAATGTGATAAGGTCATCAGGGAGAAGCAGACTGTTAATTTGGTTAACCTACAAGGTAGGTGTTAGTTCCAACAGATGTTAGCAGGATTTCAAAGGGACTCCCATATCTTTAGAGAAAAAGAAAAGACATTGTGGGGGGGGGCAGTTCTTAACCAGTGAGCCATCTCTCCAACCCAAAAAGAGAGGGAGTTCTAGAAACAAAGATGCAAACCACCTTCACTGAGAATTATGATAAAGTGAGAGATAATGTCAACTCTACACTAATTCATGAGCTACTTGTCAAATCTCCAAAACCTTGTTCTGTCTATACAAGAAGCATTTTAAATTCTCATGATTCTTAGAAAGAGGGACATTTTAGAGTGCTTCACTTCCAACCTAAGTAAGGAACAGAATTTCATAATATCCCAAGAGAAGTAAGTAAGTAAGTACCCAAACCAAATATGTGGCAGAATCACTGGGCACAGGCAGATGAGGAGGAGGCAGAGGACAATAGAGGGAGAGAAGAGGAAGTAAAATCAGGAGCTATAGAAAAAGGAAATACAATTTAAAACCAAATGCAGAAGAAAATACAAAACCTCTTTTTTTTTAGAACAAGAAACACAAAACCATTCAGTAAATATAGCAAACCATAAAACACCTTCTGTTTTAAATTATAAGCAGTTGAGGGAATATGTGAGGATGGAAGGGAAGCAGAGGAAAGAAGACAGATGAAGGAGAGCCCTTGTGATCTGGAGGTGTGTAAAGCCCCTTGTCTCCCTCAGCCAGGGGGTGTTAGCTTAAGTAACTTGGCTGCTCATTAGCACTGATCTATGAAGTGTTGGTGAGATTTTCAGGAATTTTACCCCTGAGTGACAGTTGGTAGTCAGTGCTATTAGGACCAAACTTGAAAATAAAACTGGATGATGTGGAAGGAAGACTCTAAATGGCTGGATTCCAGCGTCTGTCACCTTCAGGTTTTGTGAATGAGGCAAACTTACTTCCTCAAAGAACAAAGAAACCCCAATTTGTGGCTTTTGAAGTTGACCCCCCACCCAAAGAAAAAACTTTAGGTAACTTTATTAAATTGACCCACAGCACTGAAATTTCAAAGGCAAGAAATGACTTAGATTTGAGAAATTAACATTCGTAGAAAACCTTCAGAATACAGTGGGGAACATAAACCTTTATTTCAGAAATAAACTTTGGTGCTTGAAAACAAAGCATTAAATCTGTTTCTGAAAATAGAAGGGTCTGTTGGAGACACTGAGTACAGTTCTTCCATGACTCTTTGAAACCTTTCAAGTTGTACAGTGACTTATGAGAATGACCAGAGAAGATAGACCCCAGAAAGCCAGCAAAAGAAAAAAAAAGCAAGAAACCACTCACCCATTCCATCCCCCTAGAGAAGAAGCAAAATCATGAGTGGAGACATTTATCTCTGGCTACAGCACTTTTACGACAAAGTAGTCAGATTAGCTACTCAGAGATGCTCCTGCATGCTCGGTTCTCCCCACTTCTCTCTATGGCTAGTTCATTATCCCATTGTCATTTATCCTTCAGCCTTTCTCCCTCCTTCTCTCCTTCCTTCATTCCCTCTCCTCCAATCTGTCATTCCCATCCCTCTCTCCTTCCTCTGCTCTTCTTTCCCCACTCCCCCGTGCATACCTTATATATAGTTCCCCAAGGCCACTCCAGTGAATGAATGGGCCAAGCACAGATGTGAAAATGACAAGGATGTTAATTTATGTTTAAGATGTTAATGTATGTTTCTAACAAGTACTGCACAGTTCTTACCCTCATCTAACTTGTACTTGGAAGCTTTTCTCAAATGTTTAACACACATACAAATCACTGGGAGACCTTGTTGAGAATGCAGATTTTGATCCAGTTAAAGGATAGCATGGTACAAACAAGGAACAATTACATCTCAGAGGGAGGTTCATGAAATAAAATGGTCTTGCACTGAGGCTTTTGACGGTAGGTAAGACTACATTGTGCAGTGATGATGGGTAGACACGGTAGGGATCTATAAGATTTAGCCAACAGACAACTGCAGCATCATTGCAGTAATGGTTCAGAATCCCCTTGTCTACAAATAGAGGGCATACATGGTATGGCAAAGGGATAGGAATAAGATACATTATGCAGATTTGCAGGACATGGCCAATTAATATGGATGTGAGATATCAAAGATGATGTCAAGGTTTCAAGTCTTCGCATCGAAAAGAAAAGGCATCACCAGAAACGTAGAAGCTTAAGAAGAAGTTAGTGGAGATAGAAAACAAAAATGACGGGGTGAGTAATTTTTGGCTCTGTTTAAGGTGAAGCACTAAGGACTTTCTGATGGAGCTATTTAGCGGGCCATTGTGAGATTCTGAACTGGACAGCAAGAGAAAAGGCAGATAAAAAGGAGATGTAGAAACGATTGAACATGATAGTGAAGTCATGGGAATAGGTACCTGAGTAAGCAAAGACAATGGAGAAGGCACAGAGAACACATGGCACTGAGCACCCACATCTAACAAAGGTTACAATGAACAGACTGGACAAGCAAAGGCAGAATCAAATAGAAGACCTAGAACGTACACTATCTCAAAAGGCAAAGGAATATGACAATTCCGATCAAAACTTTCTATGTACATCATATTATTTCCCTCACAGTCCAAAGGATAGGGATACAGTGGGAAGAGCATTAGAGATGGAGTAAAACAAGTCTAGATTTCAGTCCTGGCGCCAACATTTACACCAACTGTGGGAAAGTAAACCTTTCTGGGTCTCAGTTTTTCCGACTATAAAATGGACATGCACCACCTCCTTTTCAGGTTGGCTTTATATATTGTGATATATTACCCAGATTGCAAGTGGCATACAGTAAGTACTTAGTAGGTGTTATTTTCTACAATAGTTCCATATGGGGGAACTATCCAACCAACCTAAAAATGACCCACCCCACCCCCAATCTACTAGAAACAAAGGAGTTTCAAGTATGTGTTGAAAGAAAGTAGGAACTAGGCATAATTAAGAGAACTTGGCATTTTTCCCAGGTACTGGAGTTCAATTCCCAGTGGTTCATGGTGCCTGTAATTTCAGCTCCAGATGGTCTTAATGCCTAACCCCTTGTGGCATCTGAGGGCAAGTGCATACATAACACATGGACACATATACGTGGGCAAATTAATAAAATAGCAATCTTTAAAAATGAAAGTAGAAACCTTGGTGAAGGCAGCCTGTTAAAAATAGAGAAATTAAAGACACCTTACTTTCTCCTCACCCAGAAACAAAAACCTGAAGACACTTAAGAGCACTGACTGCTCTTCCAGAGGTCCTGAGTTCAATTCCCAGCAACCACATGGTGGCTCACAACCATCTGTAATGGGATCTGATGCCCTCTTGTGCTGTGTCTGAAGACAGCTACAGTGTACTCACATATAACAGACTTTGCTTAGAACCATGTGTCTCAGAGGCTAGCCTGCATGGAATCTAGTCCAGATCTCCCAAAAAGGGTGTAACAGCTTTCATCTTATAGAGCAGGAGAGTCCCCACTGGAGGAAGAGCAGAATGCCACCATATTGGGATGAATGAAGTTCTTCAGGAACACCTGCATGTGTACACATGAGGTACATGGAAACAAGGCTTCCAAATGGCAAGGTGTGGCTGTGAAAGATATATAGATATAGACATAGACATAGACATAGATATAGGGACAAATACAGAGATAGAGACAGAGACAGAGATAGAGATTCCTTCTGTCCCTCTCCGTGTGTGTATGTTCATTTGGGTGTTTGGTACCTTCTAGCTTGGACTATGACAACATAGACTCATACTTCCTCTTAATCCAGAAAGTTCTTGAAAGATTTGTTGTTTTTTTTTTAAATCACCAGATGTGGGGCAGGAGAGATGGCTCAGAGGTTAAGAGCACTGACTGCTCTACCAGAGGTCCTGAGTAATTCCCAGCAACCACATGGTGGCTCACTACCATCTGTAATGGGACATGATGCCCTCTTCTGGTGTATCTAAAGAGAGCAACGGTGTGCTCATATACATAAAATAAATAAATCTTTTTAAAAAAAAATCAGCAGATGTTGGCAAAATATATTTTAAGACATGTCCCATGCAAAGGCCTGGAAAATACCATCCACACCCATGGAATCGCTTGAGCCTATATATTGATGAGTCCCAACTATGCTTCGTCCTAACTCCACACTTTCCTGGTGAGCACCCAGAACTTCAGTTGTCATCTACATACTGATAAATCCGACATATGTAGCCTCTCCCACCTCATTATTATGCGTGGCCACATGATATATGGGTGTGAGCATGTGACATAGCCCATGGCTGGAAGACATGCTTTGTGCATTTGGTTCTCTCCTATCTTTCTGTGGGTTCCAGGGATTGAACTCAAGCCATCAAGTAAGCCTAGCAAGTGTGAGTGAAGGCTCGTGTGTGGCCAAGGACAGCCTCAGGTACCATTCCTTTTCTTCCACCTTGGTTTGAGTCAGAGTACCTTTGTTGTCAACAGCTCCACATGCCAAGCTAGCTGGCCCTCAAGCTACCAGGGAATCTCCTATCTTGCCATAGGAGCACTGGACTTGAATGTGTATACTACCATGTTGGCTTTACATGGGTCCTGAGGATTTGAACTCAGGTCCTCATACTTGCAGGGCGAGCACTTTGCCCACTGAGCTATCTCTCCAGCCCTTCCTTTTGTCATAAATCTTTACTTCTCTCATGCCTCATACAACAGCACTTTTTTTAAATTGTTTCAGAAATCTAGCTTGGAAAGTGCCTTTGGAGCCCCATTCACATACCAGTGCTAGAAGCAGTCCTCCAGAACAGGCCAGGGACAGTATGAACTGACTGTAGTTACTTAATGAAGATTACATCTCCATACTTGGGGAAAATGATGAAACCTAATAACTAAGCAGTAGGTCTGTTATATCAGTGGTAACCAATACAGCAACAATTTGGGTCCAATGGAAGTAAAACACATTTTCCTAGATCTGTGGAATGCTGTATCCCTTAGTTCTTCCCACTGAGAGTTAGGCTCACCTTCCATCAGACATGTCCAACCTTTTGATGTTGTGACAGGATGTCTTCATTTACAAAGTTCATGCTCAAGATTCAAACGATCATGTTATGAATAAAATATCATACTATTTTGAGTAGTTTTACAATTTTGTATTGAGCTGCACTCATAGCTAGGTGTGTGTGTGTCACTCACAAGCAACAGGTTGGACACACCCTGCTTGTGTTAGAGCTGTCTTATCTGTGTGTATGCAGAATACACTCGGCACACATGCACATACATGCATGTTGGAACCAGGCCCATCCCTGGAACTGAGAAGCTGCAGACACTTTATGGGTAGCTATGCTGTGGAGACATGAACTATATTAAAACACAGTTTTCAAATCACAAATATAAGCTACGACTGTGAAAGTCTACCCACTGCTAAGAGTAACAACAAATTTGAGCTGAAACAATGTGTAATTAACTATGATTGTCAAAATAATACTGTATGGATATAAGTGTGTAATGTATGAATATATCTGCATATACATATTCAAATACCACCATTTAAGTAACACCACAAGAAAATCTCTGTGTCACCTTCTCTTCAATCTTCTTAGGCCCACAGGACTCCACCATCCTTTCTTCATTCTCTGCTGCAAACCAGTTTAGACAACCAAGCACTCCGGGAAACATTCTCTAGTTACGTGTCCTCCTAAGCTTTCACTGGACAGTCAAGTCCTTAAGAATCTCTCTTCAAATGTTGGTTAACTATGTAATAAATTACAATAATAATTCTGTACAAGTCACTGTACTCACCAGTCTAGAGAAGATTACGATTCCAATATGGCTCCTGCATTCAGTAAACAATAGGTTTGGGCAAGGTCGTGAATTCCCTATATACTTTTAAAATCATGGATGCAAAGTAAGAAGTACGGGTGAAAACTCTGGGCAACAAATGCACTGGTGGTGCACTTGTCTCTCTATATTATCCCTGAATGCATGGACTTGCAAAACTCCATGTTGAGATGTTTGCCGTCCTCTCTGTCTGTTCTATGCTAATTACTATTGTGATATGTACCAGAATGTGAGCTTTTAATCTCCTCCCTACGTCTGTCATTCTAACTCTTCCTCTTCACCACTTTCCCCTCCGCTTCAATTATGATAAGCCAGGTTTGTAAAGAGCAATGGAGACATCTCAGGATGTCACGAGACACAATATCAATACTAAACAGGCAGTGGTGGGAGAGAGGGTACAGAACTGGAATTAAGAAAGGAACCAGGCAAATTATTTAGTTCTACCATATTCTCGTCCTGTAAACATATTTTGGAATACGTCTGTTTAAACACAACATCAATCTTAGTGGCATAAGTAAGAAATCGTAAATACTGAGAACGAACTTGGTTCCAATCAGTTTGCTTTTAGGAAGGACAGCTTAATGAGTATGCTATAAGAAAGTGGTGTGTTGAGCAGCAGTCAGAGAACTGTACATCTGTGATACTGGGCAGCAATATTTTCATAAACCAAAATTCAACAGATCTATATAGTAAAGAAAATGCATGAATGTATAGATGTGTCTAACTTTAGCTTTAAATTACTTAGAATTGCCTTGGAAACAAGAACAAAATACTTACCCCTCTTGTAAGACTTGGCTAGTCTACTTCTTCCAGGGAATGAAGGCACAAGCAACTGAATTAAACGAACATTCTTTTTCTTACCTATAGGTAGATGGATTTTTTTTTTAACCTGAAAAAGGGACTCCTTTTTTAAAAGCCCAGTAAAATTAAATCAATTCTTAAATCCTAACTTTTTTGAAATTGTATGTTTCTAGTACATTCTAACTGCATTCATTTGGTCAGTAAATACATACTAGTACCAATTGTTCTCAGTAAGTTCAGACATAAAATTGAATACCATATAATCCCTAACCTAAAGGAGATATCAGGCTTGTGATAGGAATACCTGTAAAACTGTAACTTGTGGTTACTGTAACCAGGATTTCCAGTTATTTTCAAAAGGAAGACTCCAAAGGATCAATGGAAGTTTTGCCCTAAAACTGTGGCACCTTCGAAGTTTATAACAGACAAGTGCTTCATTGTGGAAACTTTAAAAAAAAAATAGGTTTAAGTACTCTAACCTTTGTTGAGAAGTGAACAACTTTCATCTTGCAGTGCATGGACGCATGCAACGGGCAGAAGATTCTTTTATAATGGCTTTGACTTCCCTGTTCCCTCTTATCGCCTTTTTCACCTATATTTTAATCTCCTTTTCTATCAATTATTTATCAATATAAGCCTATTAAGCACACTTCAAAGAGCTGAGTACATTTCCTAATCTGGCATATAAATACAATTTCAGCTCCTAGAAGTAATTAACTGTTCAGAACCCTAGCAATGCATTGTCTCCGTCATGAGGAAAAATACAAATTCTCAAATGTGGCTTTGTGCATCGCCACACAAAGAGAAGCCAAAGTGAAAAATGTCTTTCTTCGTAATTACTTTGTGTGTTGCTGATGGTAGTGGTGGTTTTTAAATGACAAGAATTTCTGATAATTAGCATTTGTATATATAATTTTTAATTGCCCTAATTTGAAGTAGAGGAGTAAAGCTTGGGCCAAGGTGTTCCAGTGGGTGCCTTGCCACTCACACACAGAATTTCAAAATGCATTTTCTCTGCTGATATGGCCATTGTTGCACTCCTTTCTGAATCGAATCATGTTCTCTCTGCCATTATAGTTCAAGAGGTAAATTCCCAGTTACTTAATGCTGTCTAAAACTAGTCTGGGGAACCATTGCTTGGATTCGATTTTCTGATACTCATTTCTGTTTTTTAAAGACTTATTTATTTATTTATTTATTTATTTATTTATTTAATGTATGAGTGCTTACACACACCAGAAGGGGGCATCAGATCCCATTACAGATGGTTGTGAGCCACCACGTGGTTGCTGGAAATTGAATTCAGGACCTCTGGAAGAACAGCCAGTCCTCTTAACCACTGAGCCATCTCTCCAACTCCGAGGTCCATTTCTTAATGGAGTGCTAGAGATCCTGTTTCAAGCCAGACATGCTGCTAAATATGGGCAAATAACTAAGGGATTTTTCTGCCTATACTTCCCGTTAGACCCTAGATTACCAAATACACCAAACCCATTTACAAGATCAGCTAGAGCTCAACAGATGTTGGCTCTTGGATCACTCTCTTGAGTTGAGCCTGTACAGGAATTCTGATCCCAGGTTACAGAAACCCATGAGGCACTTCAACAGATCTATGCATGTCTCCTAGCTTGACTTCCAAATATGGCAACACCAACATTAGCAAAAACATCTAGCTGACATTAAATCACAAAGGACTTGATTTAGGAGAGGTCCTTTGATTTATGTGCTATAATAATTGTTGATTTCTAACTATACTAATCCAGGCATTGCTGACTTCAATTTGTTCTTGGGGTATTCAATATTAATAAGCCCAACCAGTTATTAAGAGTCAGCAGATAACTGCAATAAGCCTGGATCTGTCTACAGCCAAAATACATAAAGATACAAAGTTTATCTACACACCCTAAGAGTGTGCCATAGCATTGGGCTTAAGTTTTAAAATAAGCTTGAGAAAGTATTCGAAAGTTCATATAAAATACTTTAATGAACTAGAAATTCTTTCTTGTTAATTATCAACCAAATGCTGCATGGCACTGTTAGCATTGTGCTCAACACTGCTCACAGAGCTTTCCCTTTAAGACGCTTCTAATCTAAAACATACAAATAACCATATGCAGAAAAAAAGCTAGAGATCAGAGTAAAAGGAAGCACTCACAAAAATGTACAAATTCAGCACGCCAAAACTTTTTTTTTTTGAGCAACATGATCCCCAGTGAAATTCTTTCCAAATGATGTATCGTGTGCACAAGTTATAAGTGATTATCTTCAATTTTCTTAGAAATGAGTAATAAGATCCTTCTTAAGACCCATGCTTTTGTATAGGCATCAAACACTAAAGTTGGCATGGTCGTTGATAGCTGCCATTTAAAGAGAAAACATATTTTCTGTCTTGTCTCATAGGAGACAAATCCAGGACTCTTCTCCCAGGTTGGTAATAAGCAGTCTTTTCCTAGGCTACAGTGAACAGCAAACATTGCAACTCTAAAGATGGAAGCAACAGAATGCTCAAAAATATTGCATCAAAATATTGGATACAATCTACCAGCCCATAAGAAAAAAACACATTGCAAAACTGACACCATCTGTGTCATCTAGCATCCATCAAAACCTTCTTCTGTGTCTTTTTAAGATGGAGGCTCTATTAAGAGACTTCTCCCTATCTCCCACTTCACCTCTTCTGTTCTTTTCCCTTGCCCAGGCTGCCTATTGTGACCATTTCAGCCAATTTCCTGGAGGTATTTTCTAGCCTCTTTCACCCTATTTAATCCTACAAGTTTCCTGGGAAGCTTGTTTACTTGTGTGCTCCCCCACTCTACTGCAAGCTCCTTGACAAAGGGGACTGCATCTTACTCCTCTCTGCATCCCCAGCACCTAAAGCAGAGCCTGCCAAGGAGCCCTACCAATCATTGGCCATCTCCATCAGAATGATGGCTCCTTCTAAACACTTCTCAGTCAGGATTTATGCACTAAATATATTCAGAGCACATCTGAAAGAATTCTCTAAACTCCTCAAAGTTAGCACACAGCAGTACAACTTTTGAAAAGTTTTGACAAATCACCTGCTCATCCAAATGTCTAGTGCAATCTCAGAGGAGAGAAAAAAAAAATTTCCCATACCTCCGTTCTCATTGTCTCTCCCAACATTTGGACTGTTAGTTGTTTCAAAATAATTGGGGACCCACAGCTGGCAACACAGATATGATTGCTAGTTCTCCTAGTACATGCACATTCACACACATGTGCACATGTGAAACAAACTCTTTGTTTCCAGAATTTTTCTTAGCATTTTTTTTTCTTTCATCAATTTCAAGAAACTCTAAATGATCTTGGCTCTTGGAGACTGCCTTTTATCCATAGGTGCATTTGGTCTTCTGGATCAGTTCTAGCACTTTCCAAGGCCCTCTCCAAGACAAGATCTCTCCATCTTAGGGGAGTAGCAACACTACCACGGTTTGATTTTCTCATTCCCATCTGACCCCTGCAACTCCCACCCCCCACTAAAGTGGTGTATGGCATTCATAAAGTGAATTACACTTGATTTTTGTTTAGGGGAATTTTTTTTCAGACTTCTGTAACATTCCCTTGAGACAATTGGAAACATCATTGTCTGATTACTAGCTCACTTCCCTTGCCTAAAATTGTATCCATTCTTGATTGCGCCTGTGGGTAGGTTAAGCAAAACAAAATAAACATCTAGACTTATGAGCTCATTGGCTTTTTTTCTGAATTTTTCTAAATTAAATAAGGGCAAAAGAGCTGCACTGAAAGTCAGTTATATGGATTTCCCTGCCAAATGCTAACTCTGTGTGCCTGGTTTCCATCTGTAGTGCTTTCCAAGTTACAAATCCTTTAAAAAAAAAAGTGGGGTCTGAAGAGATTCATGGATTTGGGGAACATGCTATTTAGAACGGCTAGCCAGTGCCTTTGAACACTCTAAAAGAAAAGAAACGTGCAACTGGAAGGGTTTAGATCAGCTCTGTACAAGTCTGGGGTAGTCCTTCAGCACCAGTGATTTATTTTTTAGGCTGGCTGATTTCAAATGCCATTTAGTCTCATCCATATTAACATAAGAAATGTACCTTATCCACACTAACCCAATTCTGCTAATGGCCAAAGTTAGCAGTCAATCCCAAATGCGCCCCTTACGTGAAACAGGACATTCTTGAGGATATTTCCTGAGTGGGGACCGAATCTCATTTTATCTGGGACAAAGAAAGCATTAATGCAGTTAACACAGTGCAGCAGACAAAGTGAACATAGCTTAAACTGTAGATATAGATGCGGGAGGGGGAGTCAAGCGGTCATCGCGATGGTTCATAACTATCAAATAATTTGCAGTTCTCTTTCAATTTCTAACCAGTGAGCGACAGCAGCAAATTACACATTTATTCACTTTGAAATTATGCACTTGCCATTGTATTCAGTCTGCCATTATCATCTCTTCTCTGAAATATTGATGAGCTCTTTCTACATATGAACATTAGGATTTTTATCATATTTTCTATATCTACATCGTCCATAGTTACCCTACTAAAATTCAGGACAAATGGTTTTGTTCCAAGCCTGAGACTCTGATAGCTGTACCCACAGCTGGATGGCTATCACCATATTTGAATTTGGAACTTGTTTTCCATGTCTCCATGAAAAGGTGAGGGGCACCACTTAATTTTTTGAAATGAATTGCACTGGGTGTATATGAAAAAAAAAGAGAAAAGTGCTTTCTCCTAGAGTTTGAAAAACAATACGGGAAAAAATCTCTACGGCAAATAAGTCTCTATAAGTATGATCATCCTTAGACTGGAAGCACGCAAGGCAGGAAACAAGCCCTAGCCAACTCTCATAGACACAGTGTGTGGGCCTTCCCAATACTTTTATACAGATGTAGCAAAGAGGCAGGCAGCCAGAGAGCTGGGGGAAGGAGAATGGCAAGCTTGCGCGCCTTTCTCTCTCTCTCTCTCTCTCTCTCTCTCTCTCTCTCTCTCTCTCTCTCTCTCTCTCTCTCCCCCTCTCCCCCCCAAATCCGTGGTGTGTGTGTGTGTGTGTGTGTGGATTGCTAATGACTAGATGAACTTTTCTCTGCCTCCCCTTCTTTAAGAACCATTTTGCTTCCCTTCGCATCAGCCAAATACTACCCAATCCCAACCCTGGACCAATTCATCTTGTGGGGGCTCAGCCTGTAAGGACCAATTTTTATATTATCAACAAAAGTGTGTTCTCTAGCCTTGGCAATCTAATTACCGTGGCACTTCCAGGGGAGAGAGATTCGCCTGTTGTTTCAGGTCTGCAGAACTGATTCATAGGTTGCCCCTTACAGCTCTTGCGCACGCCCACGTGGTATGTTATTAAGACTTAACAGTGGAAGAGGTAGTTCTCCCCTCCCTTGGAGCGATATCCTGCAAGGCAATATTTAACATATGCGCAAGTGCATTTCAGTCACCAAAAAAGGGTGACCAATTACCTTTGCAACTAAACAGCAGGCTCGCTAGCCTCTTTTCATCAACCAAAAGAAAAGGCTGAGGGCGTGCTGGCTGCCTAGGTAACCTCCTGCCAGTGAACGCTCCCTGGCAGCGCCCACAAGGCGCGCATACGCATTCACAACTTGGTCCAACGATAGGGCCCGCCTCCCTGACTTGTTGAGAGCCACCAGCCAAGTTGTGCCAAGGTTTGCTCCCAATGTCTCCCAAGCGCGGGATGCGCGCCTAGCTGGAAGCAGGAATCTTCGGAAAGAGCCTGGAAGCCACGAACGTCTCAGTGTGTTGGCTGCTTTCTTCCATGCGCACCTCTGAAAAATTAATCTTTTCAAAACCCATTCTTCCTGCACGTATTGTTAGTATAGCAACTTGTCCTGATTGGATTCTAAGGCAGCCGTTAAGAGCCCAGTCGCTGGACAGTCAATCACACAAGGCAATTAATATTCATCTGTTGATAGCGGCAACCTTGAGCTAAGGTTAAAATATGCCCCTACAAAACGATCTGATGGTGCAGAACAAAAGGCAGGCGCTCTGAAACTTTCCTCTGCCTAAAATCTTCTCCTCTTCGGGGTCCAGCCTGTCAAGGCAAATGAATTTGGGCGGGGGAGGAGTTAAATCCTTTTTGGACTCGTGCTCCACAGGCCAGCACCGCCGATTTTTAAAGAGATTTGCCAACCTAGAAAAGGGACGCTGTTTTGAAGGAAAAGCCTCAGTCTTCCACGTTTTGGAGGACCCTCCTACTCAAAAGTTTCCTTCACTCTGTCTTCACTAGCCTCTGAGGATTCAAAGATTTGTGCTCAACTTTGCCTGCACTTGGGCCCGGCCAGCCTCAGCAACCCAGACTAGGGAACCGAAAGCATGGGAGGAACACACACGGTGGAGAAAGTATGGCCAGAACTGCGGGTCCAGCTAAGGCAGAACGTGCGAGTGCGGGAGATAAATTCCCGAGTCACCGTCTTCACGTTGTGAAGCCGGTTTGCTAGGAGCAGAGGGGAGCCAGCTCCCACCTTCCCGCCCTCCCCCAAAAAATGGGCGCTAGAAAGGCGATCTCTGCTGTTCCTTGCTCTGGCTTGCATATTTCCTGACAGCAGCGTGAGCCCGGGGCATGTGGATAGAGTCCACCCGTACTCTGCTTCCCTCCCTCGGTAGATGGTCCAGGCCCGAGGCACAGCGACCATTCCCAGGTACCCTGCAGCAGAGAGCACGGCCGCCGCGGCCCCGCCAGGCTAGCGCGCTCTGGGAAGAGCCACCACGCGCGCCTTGGCTTTCCACTGTGCACGGGGAATGCTCAAGGGACCCCTACTCACCTGGCACAGGGGTTTCTGGAACCCATTTGAGTCCGGGCTGCAGTCTCTGGAAGAAAGAACGGACCTGGTGACAGGTGGCGTCTGGAGGCGGCGGGGGCTGCGCCTGTCCCAGGCAGCCCAAGCCGAGCAGCATCGCCACCAGCAAGCACGCGGTGCGCACGGTCCCGGCCATCCTGCTTCTTGGGGGAGCGAGGAGAGCACGAGAGAGTGGCAATAAGAGCCGGAGCGGTCCCGAGACTCAGCAAGTCTGGCAGTAGCCCAGCAGAGCAAGAGACGAGCCGCTACCCAGCCGCTGCAAAAGTTTCCTCGCAGCTACCTGGGCTCTGGGCGAGGGCGGGAACAGCTTGGCGGTGCGGGACGGCCCGGGGCGGAGCCTTGTGGGCGTGGCGAGGAGGGTCAGGGCGGGGCGAGGCGAGGCGAGGCGAGCTGCGCTGCCTGGAGGACGGCGTGGGGTCGTGTAGCTGCTGGCCTGCGGGATGCGGGGCGTGGCGAGGCGCTTAGCAGGGACACTGGGTTTACCGAGGTGGCGGGCAAGCCTTGGCGGGAGAGGCGCGGGAAGAGAATAAGGAGCGTGTGCGGTGGCTCCAGGCAATCCTGCCCTGCCACTCGCTCGCCGCTGCTCTACACTGGGCGCTCTGGCATAACTACTGCAGAGGGGCTGCAGGCTCAGGCACGCTGATTGGCTTCCCAGAAGCAGTCCCCTCTGACTGGCTCTGGGAGAAGTTCCCTAGCCTCACTCCTTCCCGCCTCCCTTCGGTCTACAGCCTGGAGGGCTTTTCCTTTTCAGCCTTTGCAAGCTCTCCATCCTTCCTTGGAGTGGAGTGGAGGTCCGCGATTTAGCTACACACACACACACACACACACAGCCGATTCGACCCTAGGCCTTTTCCCACCCAGATCTGGCTCCTTCTGGCCACCAGAGCCCACATAAGGTTTCCTAAGCACAAAATCCCTCTCCTTGTTCTGTTTTCCAAGAAGGCTTCCTGGGAACCCTTTCCCAATGCAGCTCTGGCCACGCTCTCTAAGCCTACCCACAATAGTCACGTTCCGGAGCGGCTGGGGACCTCTGGATTTCACAGCCTGCCTCTTATTTGTTCCTAAAAGGTCTGGAAGCCCTTGTAGCTTCCTGGGTCTGCTTCAATAGAACGATACAAAGTAAATGTGTGTGTGTGTGTGTGTGTGTGTGTGTGTGTGTGTGTGTGTTTAGGCACTTGATCCTGATTCCTAGGTGAATCATATTGTCTGCAGGATAGTCATGGTCGACCCCTCATGAAGCAAAGTGTAGCTAGTGAGAGTAACTCATTCAGGAAATCATTTTACAGATTAAAGTCATCAAGCCATAGATAGACTGTTTCATACCTGGAGTAGAACCCTATTTGGAAGATTTTCTGAATGCCAATCCACGTTTCTTCTACTTAATTCTCACCATTGGAAATACATTTCTTTGAGAATCAAATGGCCCCTTTGAAAAGAAACAGCATATAATCGTTATCTATGCTCTACGGAAATGAAATCAATCCATCAGATTTGTTCTCTTTGTGACTCCACTCATGTGAACACGTAGACAACTTTAGCCAGTGTTTTGTACATAGTAGGAACTCAGTATTTCTATAATTAATGAATTTAATATCTCAGTGTAAACTAGCTTGTTGTCTGATTATGTTATTTTTTACTGGACAGATGTATGCTTGAAGAAATAGGTAAACACAGCTGGAGGGGAGCTGGGTCTTGAATGAGGGGGCTATGAGGAAAGAGAAAGCAATATGAAGATAACTGAGCAATTCATTCGTCTTCATTTGTTCACTCAATAACCAGTATTTGAATTCTTACTATGTGCTCGACTCCGTGGGATACAAACAGAAAACAGAGACACAAAAATCATTCTGTAGTCCCTGACCTCAGAGAGTTTCAAATCTAATGGGGAACCTACAAAGGGAGATAGTAACGCATTATGTGTTAAGTGGTAAGATGGAGTTCTGAGGGTTGAACGGAGGGATCAGAGAAAGTGTCCCAGAAATGCTGATGGCCTAAACTCGGACTTGAAAGCCCAGTAGGGGCTAAGGTGAGAAAAGACTGGGGGAAGGGTGCCCTGGCAAGGAAGCAGGATGAACAAAGAGGAGAGGCCCTGGCATGGCCCATTTGGAGAGTAGGAGGTGCTAGTAATGACTTCAGGCTGAGGAGTTAAAAGAACTAAGGCAGGAGGGAGAGGCCAGCAAGAGTCAGATTCTGCAGTCTGGAAGCATGCAGAGGAGTCTGGGGAACCACTTAAGGAAATTGCGAGCATAGGGGTGACATGATCATATTTGTCTTAGTAAAAGCTCTCCGCAACAGTGTTTCAGAGAACGGTTTGAGGAAGGGAAAAGATTGGGAGCAAGAAGACCAGTTAAGAAGCCCTGAAACTAATACCCACAAGAAATGACAAAGGCCTGTGACAAAGGAGTTTTGGAAGGTGAAAACTGTCCCAGAGATATTTAGGAGACAGAATTAAAAGTGCATGCCGATCCAGGGCCTATGGGGGTTGGGAGAGAAGGAGTCAAGGATGGAGGGCTTATCCACCCCCCCTTTTCAACAAACATTTGAGTGCTGCCTATGTATCTGGCATTCTTCTTCTACTTCATAATTTCGCCTGGGGCTAGGCCTGCGCCTGCATTGAACATTTGACAAATGACATATCCACTTTAAAAGAAACACCAATTAAGAGTCCTAATTTGGCTGGTGAGTTTGATATGTTCCACCTGTGGAGCCCTGTGACCAAAGGGCAGATTGGAAGGCAAGCATTGATTGAATTTCACGACCTCGCAGAGGAAGACATGACCTCCCATAAATTCATGATCTTCCAGAGCTCATGCAACCAACTACAAAGGCAACAGTTGTTTTCAACTACTGGGTATAGAGTACCTGGGGGAAAAAGAGGCTATGCCTCCTTTTCAATATGTGCTTTTTATATAGAACATGCTCTGTATAAACTAAAGCACTGCTTCCAAAATGAGGTGTGGATCCCTGGATTCAACACAGGGGACCCACGAACTTGGGTTTATTGGAGGTTTATTTCAGTGGGTTATAAACTATACATATAATGAATGAATGCATTCACCTCATGAGCTTTGTCAAGACAAAGCTAAGTACCCAGTTCAGCAAAATATGAGGTAGTTTGAAGATAACACTAAATGGTATCTGAAATATGAAGATACAGCAAACCAAGTAGGGTGGTCTGTGGGTCCCTAGGATTTGAGCTAAGTCAGAGACAGACTGGCTCTGAGGCTTGAAAAACTAATTTTTAGCCTGGAAGTTTCTGCTCTCACTCCAAGCACCTACTTCAGAGCTTTTAGCCAAGCAAAGGGAAGAGTTAAAAAAAAAAAAAACTTGCCTAACTGAAGAAGTGCTTCCATTTTTATAAGTGCCTCTCAAAGGCTTCTAACCCTTCCCAGTCCCCCAAGTGATGACTCTCACGGTGGAATTTCAGGCACTGAAATGGACATTGTGGGATAGGCTTCTTTGTCGGAAACACTTCCAGAAATGTCACAGGCAGCCATCTCCACTGCTTAGTCAGTGTTGAAAAAGTTTACTCCGGATAATCTTTAGCCAGAAGCTGGGGCATGTGAATTGTGGTAAAGCACGTGGTAAGGCCTAGTTTGCACAAAGTCTTGTACTGCAAAACCCAGAAAAGGAAGACAAACAGGAAGGAAGGAAATTTATATACAAATGTGTAGAATCTCTTACATCATTATCTGCATTATACTGCATGCTACAGAGATGGGTGATTAGTATTAAGGTTGACTTTCCTAGAAAAGAAAGGTAGAGTGTGCATATTATCCCAGCCATTCCTCCCCAGGCTGAGGTAGAAGAATGCATTGAGTCCGGATGTTCGGGACCAGCCAGGGAGACACAGAGAGACCTTGTCTCAAATACAGTAAACAGAAAACATGTGCGTATGACAACAAAAATTCTATTTTCTCTTTTATAGAAGCAACTGCCTTGCTTCATGCAAGACAAGCTCCCTTCCTTGTGCTCGTTTTTTGTCAGTGATTCTTCTGAACTCTCCAGTAAGAGAAGCAGAGATAACCACTGTGGAGCTACAAAAGGACATGCTGATTGAAAGTGTTCGCTTTCGACAATCATGACTCTGTGCTCTCAGACCCAGTTGAAAGTGTTTAGATACCATGGCTGAACCCCCTTTTCTCCTTTGGACCCCAGGGAAAGGCTATCTAGCACAGCATGCCCAGAAGAACTTTTCTTCACCTTTTGCTCCTGGACTCCAGTTTGAAAGAATTCGAGAATTCCCAGCTGTAGCCAGCAGCTATTATCTTGCTGTAGCAGGGAGGAGAGTCTGGTTCCATGACTCCAAAAGCAGCATAAATCAAGTTTTCTGGGAGAGGGTTAAGAAAGGGTGTTCAACAGCTGCCGCCATGGGAGGAGCGCATACACAGCCATGCACATGGCCACACACACACACACATTATTTGTCTTGGGCCCAGTTCCTTTGCCCCCCCAGGTGATGTTCTCCTTTTTCCATCCCTTTCAGGTACACAATGTCTTCTGCTCTTTTCCTCACTCTCAAACTTACTATCAGGGAAGAAGCTTTCAAACTCATCCTATCTCAGTGTATCTGGTTGATGGGATATAATGCGGGCTGCCCACACAGGGGTATAAGTATTTCAACAGGGATCAAAGCTTTAAACCAAAGGAACAGAGCTTTAAAAACTCTGGAATTCCAGGCATCCGCCAGTGGGAAGGGAGTGTTTAAACTGAGGGGCAATGAGGCCTTTTTTGGTGCACCTGAAATCACATCATGTAGACAGTTGCTTATATGTTAGGCTGCTTGCTGCTCACAGTCAACACCTCTTGTGCCACACCTCTGAGCTAGATGGCACACAGCCACTTTGTCTCCTCTTCTCTTGCACTGTATGAGTCCTTTGTGGGGCAGAGGGAAGGGGAGGCGCCAGGCACACTGATCCCAATTCTCCCAAATGTATAAGCTACGATCAGAGGATGAATTATAGTCCTTTGGGAAAGAGTGTTCATTCATCCATCGCAGCCAGCAGGCCAGTGCAATGTAAATGGTAACTTTGTAAGTTGAAAGACTTAAAGTCATTTTGAAAATTGCATAATAATCTCAGGCAGAACTTGGCTCCATGTATATGGAAAATTAATAGATGTGACTGGGATGCTCGCATTGTGAGTTGTGGAGGGCTAACCTCTCTTCAGACTGGGGACTATGCTCTTCCCCTCACTAAATCCACAAAGTATACTGAAATTCTTATAAGTCAGCATCTAAGTTTTTAAAATAAAAAAAATAGTGAATTCTTTTATTTGTAGCATCATGTGGATTAGTACAAATAAAAAATATTCTATTGTGTGTTTGTTTGCATAAAGGAATATTGGTCTTGATTCCTAACGTATTTCTTCATGCCTTTAGGCTATTGATTTTTTAACTAGACAGATATACTGTATGTATTTCTAACATTTTGTGTCTTCTGCATAGGACTGTGTGTGTGTGTGTGTGTGTGTGTGTGTGTGTGTGTGTATGTGAAAATTTGAGTGGTTTTGTACTTTGGCAATTGAGAGCATGATAGCTTTAAGTTCAAATACTAGTAATGCCCAAGGCATAGCTTTATATGCTGCATGGTAATTCCTGTGTGCTTTATTTTGCTTTTCAATTACTGTGGGCCAAAATTTACAATGGTTCAGGCATGTGATATATGCATCTTAATGCTTGTTTCATACAATTTTCAAGTAATTTCTGGGTCCTTAGTCTTTAAAGTCTGGTTCTCCAATAAACTACCTGGCATTTAAATTAACTTTTTACCAAGTTTGCTCCCTTCTATATTCTTTCCAAGTCCCTGCCATATATGGAAAGCTATAAGTAGCCATCATCATAGACAGCAACAAATACTCTCAATAACCTTTCCCACCCTACTTCCCAAGCTTCATTGGCAATGTTGAGTCTGGGGGGCGAGAATTTCCAAAGTAACATATCATAGGTCTAGTGAGATGGTTCAGCAGGTAAGAAAAGTTGCCTCCAAGCCTGGCAATCTAAGTTTGGTCCCTGAGACCACCATGATGGCAAGAGTGAAGCAACTCTCACAAGTTGTCCTCTGACCTTCATAACTGTGCTGAGGTACACAGATGCCCACGCACAGAAAAAGTATACATGCACAATAAATAAAAAAAATAAATGTTTCTTAAACAGCCTATTATAGGACAGGGTTATTTTCAGCACTATGCCCAACTCTAGTTATCAAGAAGGTTATCCATTACAAACTGTGTTATGTTATGGAGACCCGGTGTGACTGTGACCTGGAGCCAAAGAGGGTAAGAGCAGTTCCAAACAGTTCCATACTCTCCCAACCACACCCAGGCTCCACTTGCTGCCAGCCCCAGAGGGAAACTCTCTGCTTACCACCTAGTAAAACAAATGCATGCTTACTTTACATCTTCAATCTAACTTGAGGACTTTAGATGAACAGAAGTTCATACAACTCTTCTCTATGCTCCTTCTAATCCCAAAGTGAACTGAGACTCCATGATGACTTTAGGTACAAAAGTTCAGAGAACACTGTGAGAAACTTTTGAAATTTTTTCATTTTACTTTTGAGTCCAGGCTGACCTAAAAACTCAGTGTGTCGTTGAGAGTGGATTCAAACTCCTGATCCTCCTACCTCAACCTCCCCAGCTCTGGGACTACAACTGTGAATAAACCACTATACCTAGATCAATGTTGAGAAATGTTGATAGTATGTTGATAGTGCTGCCACTTTCAAGCACATGACAAGTTGGCTTCACTGATGACTCTAATATACTGAAATGCCCTTATGTTTCATATTACTTTTTATTTTACCTTCTCAAACTACTTTTTCACCTCAGGTAGAAAAGCAATATTGATAAAGTGATCCTTAAGGGCAGATGGGACAAAGTACTGAGCATTGCCTCAGTATGCACAGTACTTTGACCCATCATCATCATTTCAATGAACCCCTATGGTAGTTTCCTTTACACAAGACCACATACCTATTTAGGGAGAGTTCTGCTGATGTCACAACACAGAAAACTTTCCCCTATAATAGGTAGTCTACCTGAAGATGAGTTTGTAAAAGATCTTTCTTCTAAATTATTACATAAGAATAAAGCCCTTTGGTTCACTTTTCTTCAAGAAATTCTAGGAGGAAAGGAAATACAAGTTGTGTGAGATCTTGCTTTTTATAAGTTCTTATGGTAAATTATAAGTGGGGGATGAACTTTCTTGTCTTTACATTTTATTTTTATCAATTATTTCTCCTGTAATTTATATCACACTTTCTGTTATAAATGAGAAACTAGCCTGTGTACCAAAAGTAACTCTTTCGAGCAAGATGATAATAGGCAGAGGGAAATACTCCTTCCTTGGAATGCCCTCTTCTCATTCATCCTCACTACTTGTCAAGAGCAAAGCATGTCACAAGATTTACACTCCATTGGATGTCTCTAGTCTTTCTCTAACTCCCGTTAAACCGACAGTGAACACCAGATGGTTTGTCAGCAGCTTTCTGTCTGGTGTGGTTTTGAAGTAGTTTAGTAAGAAAGTAATCCTGTTTTCCCAAATAGACCAGAGGAATCAAAAGAACAGAAGTGAGAAGAATTGGTTTCTAGTCCATGTTCTGTCCCCTTAAGCATGGTAGCCTGGGATCAGGAACTGCATCTTCCTAACTGGAAATTGAAAGTTGTAGGCTACATTACATGCTTTCTAGGGCTCTTCCTACCTCTAACCATCTGTGTTTCCATGCCTGGAACTCCTTGAGAGAATATTACACATCTGGATATGAAACAGTATCTAGAGTATAGTAGGACCTCAATACATATTGTTGAATGCGTGACTAAATGTTAATAACACAAACTCAGCCATGACTCCACAGGGAATCCTCAGGAAGCATTTGTCAGTGGATCAGTATTTTTTCTTAATTGAAGGACTACATAACAACTTTAAAATCTCAATAAATTCCTACTGAGCAGGAGAGTAGTCTTATTGTAAACAGTGTTGAAAGAATGGGGTTATGAACAGACATACTTCTATTGTATTTTTTCGTATCAGAAATCTAAATCAGAGGGGTTTTTTTATTTTTTATTTTTAGACATAGCCTCACTATGTAGCTCCAACTGGTATCAAAGTCTTTACAAAGCCCAGAGTAGCCTGGATTTAGGCATCTTTCTGCCTCTACCTACCAGGCTAGACTTATAGGCATGCATTATCATGCCTCCTGGCCTGAATAAGAGATTTTTAAATTAACTTATTAAAGTGTTTAAACAACTGAGACTTTGATATTTGCTCTTTAAGATTGTAAAGTACTAAAGGTAATAGATCATGTTTATCTAAAACTCACTGTATGGAAATATGATTATTAAAGTGTTTGGAAATGAAGACAGTAAACTCTTCAGAAGGTTCATTATTAGTTTTTCTTATTGAGAAATCTATGTCAATCCCTCCTATGGAAACATTTCACAAATGAACTGGATGTTTCTGTGCTTCTGTAAACACTGTACATGAAATCTAATCTAACCTGTCCTTGATGCTCTGTTATATTATATTCAGTCTTTGAATGATGCTGTAAATATATGACATTGAGGAGACATTGAACTGGACCTAAACCAAGCCTGATACACATCATGAAACTGGATTTCTTTTAAAAAATAAATTCTACATACTGATATTTCTCTTTCTCTTTAATGTGTGGTGCATAATGTACAGTCTCACTTTGCTGCTGCCTGTGTTTACTTTTACAGATTGCAAATCTGGAATCAAAGACTAAGGTAGTTCTTCCTATGTTTTTCTTTTGCCTTCAACTTCAACCTCCTATTTAATTTCAACTCACCCTCCGGTTAACTTGCTTTAACTTATGTCGCAACACATTGATCAAAAGAAGCATGACAACATTATGGAATGGGACTAAGTTTCAGAGTCAGAGAGTCCTGGGTCCAAATTCCAACTTTGCTGCTTGCTAGCTGGGTGACCTTGGGCAAAGAACCTTATCTAGCTAAGCCTTAACTTTACAAAATAAGGATTTAAAAACTTTATATTTCTGTAGATAGCAGGAGCTAGTGGGGATGTGGAATTTGGAAACTTGCACCCTGCTGTTGGTGCAGCAGCTATGAAAAACAGTATGGAAGTTCTTGGAGCAACTAAAAATAGAGCTGGAGCTATCGCCCATATGTGCTTGTTTATCCAAAAGAATTCTTTAGGCCTTGTGGCATGCACTTATAATCCCAGTACCTCAAAGCCTGAAGACAGAGGCTTCCATCTGAGCTGCAGCTACACACACACTCACCCACACACTCACTCTCAAATACACTCACAAACATGTATCCACACATATAAATCCACACATTTTATTTTTCAAAACAGCAAAAAGTTATAAAAAGCATCAGAAGCATGATTCTGCCAGGCATGGTAGTTCATACCTGTAATCTTAGCACTTAGGAAGCTGAGGCAGAAGGATCACCAACAAATCTGAGACAGCCTAGGGTTACAGAGTAATACCTTGTCTTTTTTTAAAGCTGGGTTCTAAGTGAAACCAGTAAGTGAGTAAGCAGTGCTCTTAGTGAAATAGTTACAGAAACAACCCAGAGTAGCATCTACTGATGAATGTATAAAAATAATACATACACGATAAAGAAAAGAAGGAATAGGGCTGTATGTGACAACAAATACGACCTTTAAAGACAATATGCTAAGTAAAATAAAGAGGAATACAGGAGAAATAGCTCATGATTCTGCTTGCATGGGACATCTAAACTGGTCAAATAGACATAGAAGCAACTATGTAATTGCCAAAAGCTGAGAAGAAGGAGAATTGGGGTACAGTTTTAGTCAAATAAGATAAACTCTGGGGATCTGTTATAAAACATTGTACATATATTCAACACTAATGTAGTGTACACTTATGATTCTGTTAAGAGAGCAGTGCTTATATCAAGTGTTATTACCACAATAAAGAAAATTTAACTTTGATAAATGAGTGGAAGACACAAATAGAGTATAGGTGGCAGGTATGCTTGTATCCACTGTAACATTCTTTCAGTTTCCTTATAAGCTATAATTCTTCAAGATCTTTAGGGTAAGAGTGGTGAAGAGCAGTGGGGAAGGGAAGAAAATAAAATAGCATGTGTTATGAATATGCCACAGTGAGATCCATTATTTATTGTTGACCTTAAAAATTAATTTTTGAACAGTTTTACATTCTTTGACACTGTGATATAATTACTTATATCATTTCCCCTTTCTCTTTCCCCACTCCAATCCTTCCTATGTATCGCCCTTGCTCTCTTTCAAATTCATGGTCTCTTTTTATTTAATTGTTGTTTTACACACACACACACACACACACCTAAATACATAACTATAACCTGCTAAGTTTTCTGTTTCCATAATATTACTTGTATGTATATATTTTTCAGGCACTTGGCAACCAATTGGTGTGCTCTTCCCTGGGGAAGACTATTAGTCCCCACTCTCAGCATTCCTTAGTTATCTATGACTCTTTCCTTGTTTTGAAAAGAAAGTTTAAGAGACCGGAAAGATGGCTCAGCAGTTAAGAGCAGCACTTATTGTTCTAGCAGAGGACCAGAGTTCAGTTCCAAGCACCCACAGTGGGTGCTTCCTAATCTCTTGCAATTCCAAAGGGTCCAATGTCCTCCTGTTAATCCCAGAGGTTTAATCATAAACAGGAATGAGCCTAGTTTGTCTTTACTATGAGATGGGTTTTAAGCCTAAGATGGAGGCCAGCTGGGCACCACTCTCACCATACACAAACCCACACTCAGACACACATATACGCACATATTTTAAAAATAAAATAAACTATTTTTAAAAAATTATAAAGTCTTTAAAAAGACTGAAGGTAAGTTAAGTAATGTTTTTGGCACATATTAGCTCTTCACATTAAGATTTAAGGCTAGTATTTCAAAAATGATACTATTCTTGTTATTTTCATTATTCATTTCTTACCACAGTTATTAAGCAGTCATCAAGTAGGAAGTCTTGGTAGTACAGAGATGAGGGCCAAATTCATGTCCTCAGGCTCCTCAGCCATGTGTGCTTGGGCCACCAGGGTAATCAGGCATAATAGGGAGCTTGCATTTTTCCTTGTGAGTTGCCCCCGTGGCAGTTTTAGGGAGTATCAAATCTGTAAGCATTTTTAGATTTGTAAGTTTGAAGGAGGAGTGACTATATTCTCAGAGGATCTTCTCTGACTGTCCAGTCTGACTAGTAACTATGTCTTCCTTCAGCCTGCCTTTCAAAGCAGGCCTGTGGAGGGGACAAGAGCAGGCAGGCTAAGCTGTGTTCAGCAAGAGACCTGTCACAGGCCCAGGGAGTCTCAGACATGGATTTGCCTTTCCATTTTCCAGGATTTAACCTCGGTTGTTTGGCCTCCCCAATTACAATTACATTTCCAGCCTGTATTTTGACTTTCCTCTCAATTCCCAGCCTTAGTAATGGCTTGTATTTCCTGGATGTAACTACAGGAGCTCAAATTCACTTCTGGAAATAAAAAAGGCTTCAATCTTGAGCTCGCAGCCAGATTGAGTTCAGTTCTAAACTTCAGTCGTATTTGTATGTTCTCATAGCATTTACTGCTTTATGGAAATATCATGTCACATTTACTTTCTTTTTCTTTTGCTTGAGGCTAGGCAGTGCAGTGACTCTTCTTCACAGGAAAAAAGACCAATGACTTTCCTGAAAACTGGAAACAATGGCAGGCTCTCAGCTAATATTTTGTGTGTGGAAGGATAACATTTATTCCACATATGGACGGAACGGGAAAGTTCACTTTCCCCAGTGTAACTGCTCCTATGACAAAAAAAAAAAGGGTCATTTAATCACATGCAAGCATCTAGACAAGATGATAATGTAAAGCAGGGTTCGGTGTGCTTGTAAACCATATGGGGCTTATCAAATGCTCTATATCACTCAAGGATGGAAAACGATGGAGCCCGTTGAAGAGAAAGATCAAAGAATGAATGAAGGAATTGCCTATTGTCCTTTGGTGGGTTTGCACAGAAATGTGCAGTTCTTGACCCCGAGGTAAAGAGAGCAGAAAGAGTATCTTTCTGTGAACACAGTGGTACCCGAAGCATAACCATGATTCAGAAGCCTAGAGAGAGGATCTCTGTTTCTTACCTTAGGATGTAAAATGTGACTGATAGACCTTAACACATTTGCTATATCTTGAGTAGAAAGTTAAAAAAAAAAAAGCAATCCCACCAGGTTTTCTTTTCTTTATACTAAGAATACAGTATCATTTTTTTATCCTCAAAACTAATGCAAAAGCTGGGAATGTAACTCAGTGATAGAGAAATGCCTACTATGCATGGAGCCCTGGATTCAATTCCTACCACAGCAAAAAGGGGTAAAATGTATATTCATTCATAGCACTTTTTCCTAGAAGTTACTCTTTTGCAAGAGTGTTTCTACAACAACAGTGAAAAACCACCAGACCCAGGAATTAAAGTAATTGTAGTTCATAGCATGCTTTGAGAAGCCAAGAGGAAACTGAGATCTCACAAGGAAAGACTATGTTTTCAAACTACCTAAATATAAGAATTAAACTATCTCCTGTTTAAGACTTCATACTCCTCACAAAGAACTCCCTTAGAATTATTCGCATCACCCTTTCCAACAGCCCAATGAGACAGACCAGACAAGAATGGATTATTATCCAACAATATTGATGAAAAAGCCCTTGTGATTCAGAGAAATAAGGCAATGATCCCAAGGCGACTTAGCAGGTCAGCAGTAACGACCAGACTATACCTTAAGTCTAAAATAAAAGGGAGAGAAAGAATCTCAAGCAGCCCATGTGGCAATGCTTTAAAACCTAAATGTCATAGGCAAAAACATTTCAATGTTATCCAGATGTCTTTGGAAAGCTTGAGGGAATCAATACTCACCTTAAAGAGGCAGGCAAGAAAAATGACATGTTATGAAAAACATGCCAATTCGAGATTTACTAGACGAGAGAGAGAGAGACAGAGAAGCTGGGGACAGTATACGAATATTTCTTGTGCTGTTCATGTCACTGAAAACAATAACCATCGCACAGACAGAAAAGGTACAAGGCAGACCAGTAGAGTTTGGACAGTAGACACTTCAGTCACAATTTGTTGAGGGTAAAATAGTGACTGACATTTTGGAAATTACCCTCCTCACAGTTTAGGTTAAAATATTTGCAGAATCCTTTCTTGACAGTGAAAAAAACTTCAGCACAAGTAGGTACACGAAGGCTGCTTTCTGTGTTCTGTCTTCCTACTCCTTCATCCTGTACAGTAAAATGAAATTCAATGATAAGTCCACAAGTAGTGGCCTTTGAAAGCATCTGGCCAGCAGAATTTGACAGCTAATTATGGGGAGTCCTGATGCTACAAAACCTGAAAATTCTCAAAACCTAGCAGCCATGTCTGGGTAGGGAAAGTCCTTACAGGAAATCCCCAGCTGTGCTCAAGAAAGGAGGTTCTAAGGGCCACGATCCAGCCTCATGCTTGGAATTGGGGGTTACAGGTCTGACTGCAGCCCTCTTCTTCATGCCTGAGCCCCTCAAAGGGGCACTCCCCACAGGAAGGAAAAGTCTGCCTGAGAGGGAGCTAAAGCGATGAAGCCCAGTTGCCAGAATCCCTCTGTAGGCCACCCAAGCAGTGAAGAAATTCATGGAGAGAAAGAAAGAAAGAAAAGACCCACAGCCGTGAGCAGAGCCAGCTGGGAGGGATGTTATTACTTTATTTCTGTTTTCTTAACTATGTGTGTGTGCATGCATGCATGTGTGTATGCGTGTGTGTGTGTGTGTGTGTGTGTGTAAGCATGCATGTGTTTTGGGAGGGAGAGAGGATTGATTGCAGAAAATGTCTGGATCCACAGCACTCAAGATGGAAACTTTTGTTGATATAATTTCTTCTAACTTTCCTACACCTTCCTTCCCCTCTACCCCATTTCCCCAGTGGCTATCAAGAGCTGTATATATCTGACCACAAAACATCCAGTCAGTTCAAGTCAAAAATGCAGCCAGCCATCTGGATTGACTCAAACTCTGTCTACACACACCAATTGGCTTGGGGGTAAAAAAATGTAATTCAGTGGAACAACTGGTTATTTTTAAAACAACGAGTTGAATTCAGACAACCATCCAATTAGTTGATTTCAAAATGCCTGTTTGGCGACATGAAAAGGGTTCTTTTCAAAGGGCCTTGTGTGTGCATAAACAACCTGAATGCTATTAAATTGATGAGCTATTTTCGAATCAAGGAGATAAGGCCAAAGCGGCTGGATTCTGTTTATAAAGGGGGAAACCTGTTAGAGCCGCAGTCTGTGCAGTACTCGAGAGAGTGACACCTTCTACCATAAGGATGAAGTCCTTGAGCTGACAGAGGCATTGCCATGCCTCTCTTTTTACAGCCCAGTAACTCAGTCCTTTCTTAAAGAAACCTCTAATATGCCCTTTTCCTGAACGTGCCACACCAACCCAAAAGCCAAAAATTCAAACTGTAACAGGCAAAAAAAAAAAAAAAAAAAAAATCCTAGCTATCTCCACCTAACATTTCTTAAGGCATACAGTAGTGTTAACCTGATGCTTGCCTTTTACGGGTTTCATTGACCCAAACTGTAATGAGTTGGATCAGTGTGAACTGCACAGTAAGATCTCCCTCAGTTGACTCTTCTCACCCCTACTTCCAAAAGGGAAGAGTTGTTTTTTTTGAGTTACATTACTAAGGGATAATATAAGGGGAAAAATGGCCAAGAGTTTCTCCTCCTGAAGAGGATTTTATTTGTACTCCCAATGCTTTGTCATAAAAGGCATTGGACCATGTTAATCACGGAAGTTTTTCACATTAGGTTTAAAACATTGCCTCTGAGGTGGTGCTGATGGCTCCCTTAAAAAAGGTTTCTTTGGGGATTGGGGATTTAGCTCAGTGGTTGAGAGTTTGTCTAGTAAGCACAGGGCCCTGGGTTTGGTCTTCAGCTCCAGAGAAGGGGGGAACAGAGACAGAGACAGAGAGACAAGGACAGAGACAGATTTGTATGACATCTGAGGTACAAAGAACTTCAGCAAAGGTTTCTAGTTAAAGTGAGCCTGAGGGGGCAGAAATAGCTTTGCAGGCTCACAGGAGGTCCAACCAACAGCCAGTGGCAGCAGGACCAACTAACATCAGAGGTATCCAGATGGCAAAAGGCAAACGTAGGAATGTTACTAACAGAAATCAAAGTAATGTGGGACCATCCGAACCCAACTCTCCAACAGCAGCAAGTCCTGGATACCCCACCACACCCGAAAGACAAGATCTGGATTTAAAATCACTTCTCATGATGCTATTAGAGGATCACAAGAAGGACACAAATAAATCTCATAAAGAGTTACAGGAGACCATGAATCAACGGTTAGAAGCCCTTACAAAGGAAACACAAAAATCGCTTAGAGAAATGCGGGAGAACATGGATCAAAAGATGGAGGCACACAAGGAGACAACACAAAAATCGCTTAACGAGATGAATCAACGGGTAGATGCACTCACAAAGGAATCACAAAATTGGCATAAAGAAATGCAGAAGAATATGGGTCAACAGACGGATGCCCATAAGGAGGCAACACAAAAATTGCTTAAAGAAATGAATCAACGGTTAGATACCCTTACAAAGGAAACACGAGAACTGCTTAAAGAAATGCAGGAGACAATGGATCAACAGATGGATTCCCATGAGGAGGAAACACAAAAATCACTCAGAGAAATGCAGGAGAACGTGGGTCATCAGGAAGAAATCCTGAAAGAGGCAATGCAAAAATACCTTAAAGAAATACAGGAAAATACAAACAAACAAGTGAAGGATCTCAGCAAATCCATCCAGGAACTAAAAAAGGAAGTAGAAACAACTAAGAAATCACAAAGGGAGACAACTTTGGAGATAGAAAACCTTGGGAAGAAATCAGGAGTCATAGATGCAAACATAAACAATAGAATACAAGAGATGGAAGAAAGAATCTCAGGTGCTGAAGACTCCATAGAAAGCATCAACTCAACAGTCAAAGAAAATGCAAAATGCAAAAAACGTGTAACCCAAAACATCCAGGAAATCCAGGACACAATGAGAAGACCAAACCTAAGGATTATAGGTATAGACGAGAGTGAAGATTTGCAACTTAAAGGGCCAGTAAACATCTTCAACAAAATTATGGAGGAAAACTTCCCTAACTTAAAGAGAGAGATGCCGATGAACGTACAAGAAGCCTACAGAACTCCAAACAGACTGGACCAGAACAGAAATACCTCCCGTCACATAATAATCAAAACACCGAATGTTCTAAACAAAGAAAGAATACTAAAAGCAGTAAGAGAAAAGGGCCAAGTAACATACAAAGGAAGACCTATCCGAATCACATCAGACTTCTCACCAGAGACTATGAAAACCAGAAGATCCTGGGCAGATCTCATGCAGACACTAAGACAGCACAAATGCCAGCCTAGACTACTATACCCAGCAAAACTCTCAATCACCATAGATGGAGAGACCAAGATATTCCATGATAAAACCAAATTTTCACAATATCTTTCCACAAATCCAGCCCTGCAACGGATAATAGGTGGAAACCTCCAATACAGGGAGAGAAACAACACCCTGGAAAAAATGAGATAATAACCTTCTTGAATCAAACCCAAAAGTAGATAACCACTCAAACATAAAGATAGCGTCAAGAATGGCAGATGGCAATAATCACTATGCCTTAATCTCTCTTAATATCAATGGTCTCAATTCCCCAATTAAAAGACATAGACTAGCAGACTGGATACGTAAACAGGACCCAGCATTTTGCTGCATGCAGGAAACGCACCTCAGTGTCAAAGACAAACACTACCTCAGAGTAAAAGGCTGGAAAACAATTTTACAAGCAAATGGCCCCAAGAAACGAGGTGGAGTAGCCATCCTAATATCGGATAAAATTGATTTTCAACCTAAAGTCATCAAAAAAGACACAGAAGGACACTACATACTGATCAAGGGAAAAATCCACCATCAGGAACTCTCAATTCTGAATATCTATGCTCCAAATGCAAGGGCACCCTCATTCGTAAAAGAAACTTTACTAAAACTCAAAGCACACATCGCACCGCACACAATAATAGTGGGTGACTTCAACACCCCGCTCTCTGAAATGGATCGTTCAGGAAAGCAGAAACTAAACAGGGACACAGTGAATCTAATTGAAGCCTTGGACCAAATGGAACTAACTGATATATATAGAACATTTCATCCTAGAGCTAAAGAATACACCTTCTTCTCAGCTCCTCATGGTACCTTCTCCAAAATTGACTATATAATTGGTCACAAATCAGACCTCAACAGATACAAGAAGATAGAAATAATCCCATGCCTCCTATCAGATCACTACGGAATAAGAGTGGTCTTCAATGGCAACAAAAACAAAAGAAAACCCACGTACACATGGAGGCTGAACAATGCTCTACTCAATGATAACTTGGTCAAGGTGGAAATAAAGAAAGAAATAAAAGACTTTTTGAAAGTTAATGAAAATGAAGGCACAACATACCCTAATTTATGGGACACAATGAAAGCAGTGCTAAGAGGAAAATTCATAGCCCTGAGTGCCGCCAAAAAGAAACGGGAGACAGCATACACTAACAGCTTAATGGCACACCTGAAAGCCCTGGAACAAAAAGAAGCAAATACACCAAAGAGGAGTAGAAGGCAGGAAATCATCAAACTCAGGGCTGAAATCAATCAAGTAGAAACAAATAAAACCATACAAAGAATCAACAAAACGAGGAGTTGGTTCTTTGAGAAAATCAACAAGATAGATAAGCCCTTAGCCAGACTAACCAGAGAGCACAGAGATAGTATCCAAATTAATAAAATCAGAAACGAAAAGGGAGAGATAACAACAGAAACTGAGGAAATTCAAAAAATCATCAGATCCTACTACAAAAACCTGTATTCAACACAACTAGAAAATCTTGAGGAAATGGACAATTTCCTTGACAGATACCAAGTACCAAAATTAAATCAGGATCAAATAGACCATCTAAACCGTCCTATAAGCCCTGAAGAAATAGAAGTTGTCATTGGAAGTCTTCCAACCAAAAAAAGCACAGGTCCAGATGGTTTTAGTGCAGAATTCTATCAGACCTTCAAAGAAGACCTAACACCAATACTCTTCAAACTGTTCCACAAAATAGAAACAGAAGGAACACTACCCAACTCGTTCTATGAAGCCACAATTACACTAATACCAAAAGCACACAAAGATCCGACAAAGAAAGAGAATCTCAGGCCAATCTCTCTTATGAATATCGATGCAAAAATACTCAATAAAATTCTTGCCAACCGAATCCAAGAACACATCAAAACGATCATCCACCACGATCAAGTAGGCTTCATCCCAGGGATGCAGGGATGGTTCAATATAAGGAAATCCATCAATGTAATCCACTACATAAACAATCTCAAAGAAAAAAACCACATGGTCATCTCATTAGATGCTGAGAAAGCATTTGACAAAATTCAGCATCCTTTCATGCTAAAGGTCTTGGAAAGATCAGGAATTCAAGGCCCATATCTAAACATAGTAAAAGCAATTTACAGCAAACCGGTAGCCAGCATCAATCTAAATGGAGAGCAACTTGAAGCAATCCCACTAAAATCAGGGACTAGACAAGGCTGCCCTCTCTCTCCATATCTTTTCAATATAGTACTTGAAGTTCTAGCTAGAGCAATTAGACAACAAAAAGAGATCAAAGGGATACAAATTGGAAAGGAAGAAGTCAAACTATCACTATTTGCAGACAATATGATAGTATACTTAAGCGACCCAAAGAACTCCACCAGAGAACTCCTACAGCTGATAAACGACTTCAGCAAAGTGGCCGGATATAAAATCAACTCAAGCAAGTCAGAAGCCTTCCTATACTCAAAGGATAAGCAGGCTGAGAAAGAAGTAAGAGAAATAATACCCTTCACGATAGCCACAAACCATATTAAGTATCTTGGCGTGACTCTAACCAAACAAGTGAAAGATCTGCATGACAAGAACTTCAAGTCTCTGAAGAAAGAAATTGAAGAAGACCTCAGAAGATGGAAAAATCTGCCATGCTCATGGATTGGCAGGATTAATATAGTAAAAATGAGCATCTTACCAAAAGTAATACACAGATTCAATGCAATCCCCATCAAAATCCCAACTCAATTCTTCATAGAGTTAGAAAGAGCAATTCAAAAATTCATCTGGAATAACAGAAAACCCAGAATAGCTAAAACTATTCTCAAGAGTAAAAGAACCTCTGGGGGAATCAGTATCCCGGACCTCAAGCTGTACTACAGAGCAATAGTGTTAAAAACTGCATGGTATTAGTACAGTAACAGACATGTAGATCAATGGAACAGAATTGAAGACCCAGAAATGAATCCACACTCTTATGGTCACTTGATCTTTGACAAAGGAGCTAAAACCATCCAGTGGAAAAAAGATAGCCTTTTCAACAAATGGTGCTGGCTCAGCTGGAGGTCAACATGCAGAAGAATGCAAATTGACCCATCCTTATCTCCTTGCACTAAGCTCAATTCTAAGTGGATCAAAGATCTCCACATAAAACCAGACACACTGAAACTAATAGAAGGGAAACTAGGGAAGAACCTTGAACATATGGGCACAGGGGAGAATTTCCTGAACAGAACTCCAATAGCTTATGCTCTAAGATCAAGAATAGACAAATGGGACCTCATTAAATTACAAAGTTTTTGCAAGGCAAAAGACACTGTCAAAAAGACAAAGCGGCAACCAACTAACTGGGAAATGATCTTTACCAACCTTACATCCGACAGAGGGCTAATATCCAAGATATACAAAGAACTCAAGAAGTTAAACTCCAGAGAGGCAAGTAACCCTATTAAAAAATGGGGTACAGAGCTACACAAAGAGTTCTCACCTGAAGAATATCTAATGGCTGAGAAGCACCTAAAGAGATGTTCATCATCCTTAGTCATTAGGGAAATGCAAATCAAAACAACCCTGAGATTCCATCTCACACCAGTCAGGATGGCTAAGATCAAAAACACAGGAGACAGCAGTTGTTGGCGAGGATGTGGAGAAAGAGGAACACTCCTCCACTGCTGGTGGAATTGCAAGCTGGTACAACCACTCTGGAAAGCAGTCTGGCGGTTCCTCAGAAAACTGGGCATGACACTCCCGGAGGATCCGGCTATACCACTCCTGGGCATATACCCAGAGACTTTACCTGCATGCAATAAGGACACATGCTCCACTATGTTCATAGCAGCCTTATTTATAATAGCCAGAAGCTGGAAAAAACCCAGATGTCCCTCAACGGAGGAATGGATTCAGAAGATGTGGTATATCTACACAATGGAATACTACTGTGCAATTAAAAACAATGAATTCACGAAATTCCTAGGCAAATGGTCAGAACTTGAAAATATCATCCTTAGTGAGGTAACCCAATCACAAAAGAACACACATGGTATGCAGTCACTGATAAGGGGATATTGACCCAGAATCTCGGAATACCCTAGACACAATCCGCATATCAATAGATTTCTAAAAAGATGGAAGGAGAGACCCCTGGTCCTGGAAAGACTGGATGTAGGGGAACGCCAGGACAGAGTAACGAGAGGGGGTTGAATGGAGAAAAGAGGGAGGGAAGGGGGCTTATGGGACTTTCGGGGAGGGAGGAAAGGGGAAGTGATTTGGAATGTAAATTAAAAAAAAAAAAAGTGAGCCTGAGCCGTGCCTAAAAGCTAACTGTCCGTCCCATGTGAGAAGCATTTACTAAGTGCAACCTTTGTTTCCGGAA